>CM039672.1:414790894-416080240 GCA_022496015.1 Hordeum marinum
CGTGACAAATGAACTGGTCAAAGAGACGACGCAATGAAAGTGTAAGACGCTTCCTGGAGCGTACGTAGGTACGTCTCACCTGCTAAAAGCTCATGCTGCCTTTCTTTTTATTTCTTTTTTGCATACTACAAGGGATTATTAATTGACACGCCCGTGCGCGTGCCCTCAAAGGAAGTGGAAATTTCTCCCGCTGGAAGTACATTCATTGTTTCTAGCTAAAAGCCCTAACGGATTTGAAGAAAACAAAACACGTATGAAACGTTCATAAAATCAACCTGACCTCTCAACGACCGGAAAAACAGGCGTCCCCATCTGCCACTTGGTATGGTGGATCATTTCGAGCATACAAAACTGCAGGAAAGAAAGAAACACGGAGCTGGCTACATCAATCAGCTGCTCGATCTCGCTATTACCAAATAATAACTAGCTCCAGCTTATGCATATGACTGGTTCATCTATCGGTAGAGTCAACCACATGTAACCATCAGGGTTAGTGAACTGCTAGTTGTTTGTTAGTACTTCTCTTACTATTTGTGTATCATATCATTTTCGCACTTTGATTAATTTTCGGCGCTACTTGGTGTGGGAGGAGTACGGTGAGCAAATTCAATGACGATTGGTGGCAACTACCCGGTGTAACGTTCCAACGAAGCCAAGTAATCATTGTTAATTTTATTAAGCACATGGCGACATATATTTGTGTTCCTCGAGTGCACACCTGTATAAGTAGCTTCCTGCCCAAGCTATAGCAACAGACAGGCATTCTCACACTTGATCTCCTCTTCCTATATCCAATTAATCTCAGTCAAGCAAGCAAGCAAGCAAGTGAGGTTCTAAGAAATGGCGGCTGTCGTTGCTCCAAAGCTGCACGTTCTGGTGGCTTATGCCTTGCTGCTCCTCGCTGTGGGGTGCCAGGCCAGCCCTTTCTGGCCACTGGAGATCGGCTACTACCACGACAAGTGCCCTCAGGCGGAGGCCGTCGTCAAGGGCGTCATGGAGAAGGCCATTTCCCAAAACCCCGGCAATGGCGCCGCCATGATCCGCATGCTCTTTCACGACTGTTTCGTCGAGGTACCGCAAGAAACCAATTTGCAAACATATATGTACGTATACAACCGATTGGCCAGACTTGATTGATCTCGTTGAGTTAATGATGATTAGGGCTGTGATGCTTCCGTCCTCCTGGACCCGACCCCGTTCAGCCCGACGCCGGAGAAACTCAGCCCGCCGAACGACCCTACTCTGCGTGGCTTCGAGCTGATTGACGCGATCAAGGACGCCCTCGAGGCGGCCTGCCCGGGCGTCGTCTCCTGTGCAGACATCGTCGCCTTCGCGGCCCGTGACGCGTCCTGCATCCTCAGCAGCGGCAAGGTAAACTTCGACATGCCGTCCGGTCGCCGCGACGGCACCTTTTCCAACGCCTCCGAGCCGCTCAAGTTCCTTGTCCCGCCTACGTCCAACCTCAGCGACCTCATCGATAGCTTCGTCATCAAAGGCCTCAACACGGAGGACCTGGTCATCCTCTCTGGCGCGCACACCATCGGGCGCTCCCACTGCTCATCCTTTGTCTCTGACCGCCTCAACACCCCCTCCGACATCAACAGCGTCCTCGCCGCGTTCCTGCGGGGGCAGTGCCCTGCCGACGCGACGCCGGGCGGCAACGACCCAACGGTGATGCAGGACGTGGTGACGCCCAACAAGCTGGATAGGCAGTACTACAAGAACGTGCTATCGCACACGGTGCTCTTCACCTCCGACGCAGCGCTCATGACATCGACGGAGACGGCGAGAATGGTGGTGGAGAACGCCAAAATCCCTGGATGGTGGGAGGACAGGTTCGAGAAAGCCATGGTGAAGATGGCCGGCATCGAGGTCAAGACCGGCTACCAGGGCCAGATCAGGAAGAACTGCCGCGCAATCAACCACTACTAACAAGTGGAGTACAGCAGCGGACGTACGTGCATGCATGGCGACGGATCACTTGATCTCAATGGTTTGCTTCAATCTTGAAGAGAGTTCATGTTGTAAAATTTGGCAATTCTTTCATTGTGCACCTTTATTTAGCATTCATCATTGTCGTCTTTTTTGTTTGTTTGGTTATTCCTTGGTTCAATTCTGAACCAAGCTACGGAATTGTTCGTGTATGTGGGGTTGTGCATGTCTAATTGCGAATCAATGATGTTCGTTGTTGAAACAATAAAACTGATGCACGCAACATGTTTTGAAGAGAGAAAGATCTTGATGCTTCCAAAAACCTACTCCGGAAATGCGTGAGCTGGTGCACACAACATCGAGAATGTTGCCATCAACGATGGCGGGAAAATAAATGGGTTCCGTTACAAGTTTGCAAAGAATGACATTAGGGAGGTGTTTGTTTTAGAGATTTTGTCATCTCTTTACGCCGTAAAGGGAAAACGTTACCCGTGTTTGTTTAATCCACACCATAAATACGTCCATCCGTAAACGGGTGCGGCCCAGTTACCTATCAATACCGCCCACCCTCCACCGGTAATCGCGGTACCGTTCACTCCTTCTCTCTACGCACTCCTCCCCGCATGATCCCTTCTTCCTCCCTCCTGAGCGCACTTCTTCCCGTAGGGCCGCATGCACGACCCCCTCCTTCCTCCCCCGAGTGCACTCCTCCCCATCATGACCTACTCCTCCTAGTCATCCGCCTCCTCCTCACCGTCGAGTTTGGAGTAACCGGCGACACTTGTGATCGGGAAGGGCTGACGGCGCTTGACATCAGAGCCGGCAGCGCACATGCTCGGGGACAGCCGGGGGCGGACAAAACCCGAGCTGCTGGCGACACTTGAACTCAGGGACGACCGGCGACACTTGATTTCGTGGAGGGCCGGCGGGCCACAAGATCCAAACGGCTAGCGATCCGAGCAGTGGGCGAGCGCGTGGTCTCGGGGACGGCCGCCGACACTTGATTTTGGGAAGGGCGGCGGCCATTTTGATCCTGGTTGGCTGGGGTCAAGCAAGAGCAAGCCATCTACAGGGGGAGGATGGTGGCCGACGAGCAGCAAGGACGAGCAAGAAGAGTACATCATGGTACCCTGTGGAGCGGTAGTACCACTTAGGCGGAACTCCCGTCTCATCCTACTACTCCTCTGCATCTGAGAGCGTCTACATTACAACCCCAGCGGTAGTACCGTTGGGGTAGCACTACCGCCTTGTGGCCTCGTGCCATTACACATGTGGCTGGCTCTACCGCCCAAGCGGTAGTACCTCTCCAGTGACCGATAGTACCGCTTATGTCCGGGCTGAGAGGGGGTAACAGTTGGATTTGTTTCCCTACTATATAAATGGGGCCTTCTTCCCCAAGAAGACCACCTCTTCCTCCCCAAAGCTTCATTGTTTCTCCAAGCTCTATTTTCGCCCGATCTCCCACCCTAGCCGACAAAACTTGTTTCTCTTCTAGGGTTTGGGTGAGAGGGCCCCGATCTACACTTTCACCAAGAGAAATTTGATTCCCCCTACTAATCCTTTGCGGATCTTGCTACTCTTGGGTGTTTGAGCACCCTAGACGGTTGAGGTCACCTCAGAGCCACATTCCATTGTGGTGAAGCTTCACGATGGTGTTGGGAGCCTCCAATTAAGTTGTAGAGATTGCCCCAACCTTGTTTGCAAAGGTTCGGTCGCCGCCTTCAAGGGCACCACTAGTGGAATCATGACATCTTGCATTGTACGAGGGCGTGAGGAGAATACGGTGGCCTTAGTGGCATCTTGGGGAGCATTGTGCCTCCACACCGCTCTAACAGAGACGTACTTCCCCTCAATGGGAAGGAAATTTGGTAACACATCGCCGTCTCCATCGGTTCTACTTTTGGTTATCTCTCACCTTTACATTGAGCGAGCTATACTTGTGTTGTATCTTTTACTTGCGTGTATCTTGTTGTTGTTAGCATCATATATGTTGCTCACCTAGTTGCATATCTAGACAACCTATTTGTTGTTAAACCTAAATTGTTAAGAAAAGCCAAAAACTGCTAGTTACCTATTCACCCCCCTCCAATCAACCATATTGATCCTTTCAGTATCTATAATTTTTTATTGTTCCATACTATAGTATTATCATTCTAGGATGCTTTTGGGGTGATTATTTACCAATTCATATTGTTTTTGAGCACTAACCTATTAACACAGTGCCTAGTGCCAGTTGTTGTTTTTTGCATGTTTTTGACTTTTCAGGTTTACAGTACCAAACGAAGTCCAATTGCCCCAAAACTCTTTGATGCTTTTTTCTGGACCAAAAGAAGACCTGGAAGCTTCGGGAGGTGACCAGAGGCTCCACGAGGGAGCCACCACATAGTAGGATGCGCCCGGGGGGGGTGTGGACGCGCCCTGTTATGTGGTGCCCCCCTTGGGCATCTCCCGGCGCCCCTCTCTGCCCTATAAATTCCAATAAATCCCAAAACCCTATAGAGCCTCCCAAAAGACTTTTTCCACCACCGCAAGTCTCTATTCCACTGTGTGCCCATCTCCAGTCCTGTTCCGGTGCCCTACCGGAGGGGGAACTGATGACAGAGGGCCTCTACATCAACCTTGCTGCTCCCATGGTGATGTGTGAGTATTTCCCTATAGACCTACGGGTCCGCAGTTAGTACCTAGATCTCTCTCTCTCTCTCTTGATCTTCAATACAAAGTTCACCGCATCTTCGTGGTGATCTATTTGATGAATCACTTTGTGCGGTGCGTTTGTTGGGGTCCGGTGAATTGTGGGTTTATGTTAAGATTATTCATGATAAAAGATTTGTATCTTATCTGAATTCTATTATGATTCTTATGTGCATGATTATCATAGCTTCATAAACCTCTCCGATCTATTGAAATAGTTTGGCCAACTATATTGACATTTCTTCAGTGAGAGGGGTGCGTTGTAGTGGGTTCAATCTGGCAGTGCTGTATATCCCAGTGACAGAAGTTGACAAGAGACGTCTTTTTATTGTTGCCACTAAGGATAAAACGATGGGGTTAATTCATATTGATTGAGTTTTATTTGTCTACATCATGTCATTGTTCTCCAAGCATTACTCTGTTTGTCATGAACTTAATACTTAGAGAGGCAAGCATAGAAGCGCTCTCTACGTGGAGTAATAGTAATAGGTGCAGGTCGGAGTTGGCCTATTTGCTTATGGATGTTATTCTTATATACATATGATCATTGTCGTGAATAAATTTTACATAACTATGCACTTTTCTATCAATTGTCCAACGGTAATTTGTTTACCCACCGTATGCCTACTACATGAGAGATGCCACTAAAGAACACTACGACCCTTGGGTCTATTCACTTATATATTTACAAACGCTTTCAATACCTTGCTTCCATCTATTTACTTTTATTTCATTTTGCAATTTACTTTGTTCAACTATAATCTTCACACTTCACTTGCTTGCAAATAACGAGTCCAAGGGGATTGGCAACCCTCTTGCCAGCGTTGGGTGAAAGTGTTTGCTTCTTTGTGTGAAGTCGCTGAAGACGGGGGTTGGGTGCTACTCCTATTGGTTCGATAAACCTTGGTTATCAACTTAGGTAAATACTTATGTATACCGTGCTGCATCACTCGTTCCTCTTCACAGAAAACCCAACGAATATCACAACTATGATAGATCTTCATGTAGTAGGCGATCTCCTTGCCCTTACAAACTACTTGGTTCAACTCCGCACACGAAGACGGAGGCTCCCAAGCAAAACCTAACCAATCTAGGAGACACCACTCTCCAAAAGGTAATAGATGTGGTAAGAATGATGAACTCCTTGCTCTTGTGCTTCAGAAGATAGTCTCCTCAACACACAATCACTCTCTCACAGATTTGGCTTGGTAGAAGAGGTTGATTGTGTGGAAAGCAACTCATGGAGGCTAGAAATCAAGATTCATATGTTTGGAGTGGAAGATCTTGATCTCAACACATGAGTAGGTGGTTCTCTCTCAGAAAATAAATGGGGCAAGTGTTGGTTTGTTCTGAGTGCTTCCTCTATGAATGAGAGGTAGGTGGAGGGGTATATATAGGCATCTCCAAAATACCAACTGTTACAACATTATTTCCCAACTCGGTGAAACCAAAGCAAAAACTCGGTTGTACCGACTAGTGCAAATGTGGCAACTTTTGGCGTTTTGAGTGAGACCGATATATAATTTTTGCTGGCCTAGGTAGTTTCCCAGTTTTGGTGTCACTGATTCCTAAAACTCAGAAATTCCGATTCTTATAAATTGGTTACCCAAAAGTTGGTCACTGATTTTGGTTACACTGAAATGGAACTTGGTGTCACCGAGACACTGGGGTTTGGCTCTAGATCTGTCTTGGGTAAAACTCGGTAGGGACGATGTGGAAATATTGGTGGCACAAATTTGAGTGTTAGGGTTTAGACAATGTATTTTTGTGGGAGAATTCATGAAGTATTTTTGGTGGATAACTCTAAGCACTTGAGCAACTAGATCATCATGGATATCTCATCCCCTTTTAATAGTATTCACTTTCCTATGGACTCAAATGTGATTTCTCACAAAATGCAAAATGTAGTCTTGAAGCTTGTTGCCAATTGATATTCCTTGCATCTAGGGGACCTCCACACAATCCTTTGACAATCCATTCATTGAACTTTTCCTAAAATATGCTTGATAAGATCATTCAATGAAATATATGTTGTTATTAATTACCAAAACCACCTAGGAAGAAGTTGTGCTTTTAGAAATATAGACACGGTTAGAGGGAACTTGAAGGCATATGTATCCTTTATGAAGGGAACTATACTCAACGAATACACACTGTTTAGACCGAAACTCTTGTTTACTTTATTATACGGGAAAAGATGCAACCAACATGCACATCCAAAGACTTTGAGTAACGTATAATCAGGAGTTTCATTGAGCAAGAATTCAAGTGGTGTTTTCATGTGACGAAGTCATGTAGGAATCCTATTAATAAGAAAATAGGCGATGGGAAAAGCATCACTCCAAAACCGAAAAGGAAAGGAGGCATGGGCGAGCAAAGTGAGTCCAATTTCAACAATATGACGACACTTACGTTCAGCTAAACCATTTTGCTGATGTGTATGAGGACAAGACACATGGTAGAAATAGTAGTGGAGGCATAAAAAAAATCCTTAACATCCTCATTGCATGGTTTCCAGGCCCACCCACAAATGTGTAGGTTCCTTTCATTCGACCATAACCAACTCAACCGAAGAGCTTGGCTAAATTTGGCAAGGTTTAGCACTCCAAGCCCCCTAAGATCCTTAGGGTTATGTGATTCATTGTACCAAATCTACATATACATGGATCGTTACTGCTTTTCTCACCACTCTTGGAAACCACGTCAGTGAAACCACCATCTTGCAACCAACCGCGTACAAATTTAAACAACACTTTATTACCTAGATGGCATGTTTCTACAATGTTTACTAAATGACAATCTCTAGCGAAATTGTTCAAGTTGCATATTCTGTAGGAAGGGCATCCCTAATGTTGACCCTCAAACAACCTGCAACCGTCAGGATTGCTCGATGCAGACTTGTGATGGCTCGAAAATTTGTGATGTTTTTCATAGTGATTTCTGCTTGGTTTCATTGGATTTTTTATTCTTCGGATATTTATAATGCTAATCCGACAAAAGCGAAGAAAAATCTACTTTTTCCCATGATCGTCAGGAAATGTTATTCATGGAAGGAAGCCAAGGGGGATTGTTGAAAATCAAGTCAAATGCAGCAAATTTCCTGAAGAGAGCACAACCAACAAGCACACTAGGGTGAAACACTGTGTTCCATGCGACCTCAAGCGCTCGCATGAGCGGTCATATGGACTGCTGATGCATCTCAAACGTATCTACTTTTCCAGAAACTTTTGCTCTGGTTTTGGTCTCTAATTTGCATGATTTGAATGGAACTAACCCGGACTAACGCTGTTTTCAGCAGAACCACCTTGGTGTTATTTTTGTCCAGAAATAAAAGTCCTCGGAATTGGATGAAACTTTTTGTGAATTAGTTTTGGAATATATGATGAATTATGGAGCGAAGACCTGCCGGAGGGGGTGTGCTAGGGGGCCACCACATATTAGGGTGCCCCCCTAGGGGTGCGCTCTGATGGCTTGTGGGGCCCTCGTGGCCCCTCCGACCGTGATTCCAGGCCTAAAAAATCACATCTTCAGAGAAAAAAAATTAGAGACGAGATTTCATCGCGTTTCACGAGACGGATCCGCCGCCACCTCCCGTTCTTCCTTAGGAGGGCTGATCTAGAGCCTATTTTGGGCTTCAGAGAGGGGAAATCATCGCCGTCGTCATCACCAACCCTTCTCCATCAACACCGCCATGATGCTCACCACCAGGAGTGAGGAATTCCTTCATACGATTGCTAGACGGTGGTGGGATTGGATGAGATTGATCATGTAATCGAGTTAAGTTTGATGGGGCTTGATCCCTAGTATCCACTATGTTCTGAGATTGATGTTGCTATGACTTTGCTATGCTTAATGCTTGTCACTAGGGCCCGAGTGACATGATTTAAAATCTGAATCTATTATGTTTTCATGACTATAATAGTAATTTGGATCCTATCTTGCAAGGTGTTGGCACCTATTACGTGTCATGATTCGCATACCGCAAGGTGGCAATAATTGGGATTCTTTTCGATGACTGTCGTAATTTGAGGAGTTCATGTATTCACCATGTGTTAATGCTTTGTTTCGGTTCGCTATTAAAAGGAGGCCTTAATATCCCTTAGTTTCCAATAGGACCCCGCTACCACCGGGGGGTGGGGGGGGGGGGGTGGGGGGTGGGTCGGACAAAATATGCCATGCAAGTTCTTACCGCAAGCACGTATGACTATATACGGAATACATGGCTACATTAAATTGATGAATTGGAGCTAGTTTTGTGTCGCCCTAGTGTGTAACTGTTATACGATCAATATCATCTAAATCATTATCCATCACCGATCCACGTGCCTACACGTTACATGTACCTAATCTTGCTAAGTTACTATTGCTACTGCTACTATCACACCTGTTACAAAATTAGTACTGTCACTACTGTCGTGGATTTGTCACGACAGATGTCTGGGTGAACGGACTTAGGTTCGGGGCGAAGACGCAACTACGTGGCGGCTTGAAGGGGTTGATCGGAATCGAGAGACACGGAGTTTACCCAGGTTTGGCCCCTCCGATGGAGGTAAAAGCCTACGTCCTGCTTGTCTGGTATTGATGATGAAGGGATCTCTCGGTTACAAGGGTGCTAATTGCTACCTCTAATCACGAGAGCCTTTAGTATGTCTATCTCTAATTCTTGTGTTGTCTAACTTGTGGACTTGTGAACTTGTCCCTCTAGGGGTGCTCTACCCCTCCTTACATAGGAGGAGAGGGTAGGTTTACAAATAGAGTCCTACTAGGAGTAGGATTAAGACTAGTCTCTCTAGAATCCTATTCCGGGTCTTGTAACCTTCGGCAGGGAGTCTTTCTATCTTTGAGCCTTCTCTTGTGAGCCGCCTGGCGCCGGCTTACACGCCGGGTCTTGGGCCTGGTCGTCCTGTGATCCGCCTGCCGGGTCATTAATAAAATGTCATGTCCTTTCCGGGTCTCCTGTGAGTCGCCAGGCCGGGTCATACCGCGTGATATATCCCTGACATTAGCCCCCAGATTAGTTTGAATTTGTTCATGCTAAGCTCCTGAAATAAGAATAATAAATATGTTAAGTAGCCGGCTTGCTCCTTTGGCAGGCTTATGAAATGGCTCCTCAGAAATCTGGGTCTTTTCTGCATATGAAATAGTCGTCTTTGATAATCATCTTGCTTGTCAATGTCCTTTGAAAAATATTGAGAATAGAACACCCATATGCCATTGAGTCGGCCTCCAATACTCTTGGCGGGTCATTTCCTCCGGGTCATAATCATTGATGATGCCGGGCCATTATCGTTGGTGACTCCAGGTCAAATAACTAGAATCCAGCTGACTTGATAAAAATATTGGGATGAAAATGCATCTGATGTAAAACCGGACTTCCATCGTTTATGAAGCAGGGCGACTTATATAATATCTGGCGGGTTATGCTCTTTTGATAACGCCGGGTCATAAATGTTGGTGACGCCGGGTCTAACAACTGAACTCCATAATTAACATCTTGAAAATTCTCCTCAAAGTTTTTGATATGTTCATATTACCTGTAGCCCCCAAGCTCCGAGATTATCCATGATAACTTGGTGCTTTGCAATAATATTTTGGACTGTGTAGCCCCCAAGTGCCGGGTTGTCCTGCCTGCAGCAACCTGGGACTTATAACTGTCTTATACTTTATGAAACGTCAGCAGGTGTAGCCCCCAAGGGTCGGCTCATCATCATGTGATGGGCCGGGTGTTCAATTTGAATCTCTTAATCTGTTTGAACAACTGAATACTGTAGCCCCCAAGTGCCGGGTTGCATGCCTGCGGCAACTTGGGACTTTTAGAAAATTTGATCTGAGCGGTGTAGCCCCCAAGTACCGGGTCAATAAGAATTACTGAGCTGGGAAAAAATATAGAAAGACCGGCTCATCTCCTTGAGATAATGTGGTCTTGCTGACAATGTGATGATTTGAAAACCGGCTTGCATTAGCCCCCAAGTGCCGTGGTGCATGCTTGCAGCGACATGGGACTTGCATATTTGACATAAACTGGACTTGAATAATGTAGCCCCCAAGCTCCGGGTTGTCTGCCTGCGGCGACTCGGGACTATGTGAGAATAATATGACTCACCACAACTTGTTGGATGAATCTTTGACCGTGGTTTTAATATAACCCGGAATGAATATCCTGGAATAATTTCTTTGTCTTTGACATGAAATCCCTGCTCGCAGTTGCGATGCAACCCGACAAATATATATTTGGAGAAATCCATGAGTGTTGTAGATTACTATAGAGTACGATTGAAGAAATCTGAGAACCGGCCAATTAGATGACACAACATTATGTCTGACAGGGCGGCTCTTTGAAAAAATAATAATTTCTCCTGGCTTGAAAGCCCCAATCATTTATTACTGGTTATGATAAACAATGAAGATCCAGCTATGTTGGCTATTAAAAGATCCATTTGCTCTTGCAGAACACTTAACGGCGGCTCATCTTAAGAGATAATACCTGCAAAAAATAACAAGACAGAATATATTCTGCATTGTTGTTAGGGCGGCTTGAAGAAGCTCAACCCGGAGATGTTATATCTTTCATAACATTGCTCATTCTGTCATAATCTTGCTCTGATCCGGCTTGATAAGCCGATATGTCATGTGAATATGATGCAATGTATGATGCAATGTTTGACTTGTCAACATTTTTGGCGCGAACGCCGGTTGTTAGGGTTAGATAAGCTACACCCGGAGGTGGGAAGCCCCCTTTAGACAACCATGGCTAATCGTGTTAGCCGGAGATGGCATAAAGCCGGCCGATAAGGTGTTAGAAGCAATACCCGAAGGTAAGAAGCCACCCTCAGCAATATGGCGCGAACACCGGTTGTTAGGGTTAGATAAGCTACACCCAGAGGTGGGAAGCCCCCTTAGACAACCATGGCTAATCGTGTTAGCCGGAGATGGCATAAAGCCTGGCCGATAAGGCATTAGAAGCGATACCCGGAGGTAAGAATCTGCCCTCCGCTAGTTGTTAGGGTGTTAGATACCCGTCGGTAAGAACCCCCTACAACCGCGGCTAATCCTGTTAGCCGGAGATTTGGCATAAAGCCGGCCGATAGGGTGTTAGAAGCGATACCCATCGGTAAGAAGCCCCCTTCAGCAACTTGGCGTAAACGCCGGCCGATAAGGCATTAGAAGCGATACCCAGAGGTAAGAAGCCGACCTCTGCCGCGGCTAATCGTGTTAGCTGGAGATTTGGCATAAAGCCGGCCGATAAGGCATTAGAAGCGATACCCGAAGGTAAGAAGCCACCCTCCGCTGCGGCTAGTCATGTTAGCCGGAGATTTGGCATAAAGCCGTCCGATAAGGCATTAGAAGCGATACCCGAAGGTAAGAAGCCGCCCTCCGCCGCGGCTAATCGTGTTAGCCGGAGATTTGGCATAAAGCCGGTCGATAAGGCATTAGAAGCGATACCCGAAGGTAAGAAGCCACCCTCAGCAGTCGCAGTTGACATGTCAACTGGAATATTTGTGAATTCTTCTTGTAAGTTGCCATCTTGTAAGCCGCCATCTTGCATGAAGGAACGACAGAAGCTCCAAATAAATTTAGGCACCTATGTTTGAATGATGCATGACGACGATTCGTCCTCTTGGGCCACTTTTAATCATCCGCCAATAATGTAATAGCCCCCAGGATTGGGTTTTCTCTTGCAAAGACCCGGGGTTCTCGTTGAAAACGACCAAATGAGTCTCGCCATGTCTGTAGTCCCCGAGTCTTAAGTTGATTCGAAGAGGCGGCTTGAGAGTCTCCACTGATGGCCGAGGTTGACCGTGGCGGGTTATAGATGATCCCGTATGAATTGTTTCAATGATCCGGTCGATGGTTTTTCTCGGCTGCTTGTTGAAGTGAACCAAACTGTAATGTCGGCGATTTGCGCGCCTGTCCGTTGGGCGGCTCGTATCGACGAGCACTACACCGATATGTTGTAGATCTGATCGCGGGCGGCGTCGTGCGCGCGTCCGTTGGGCGGCTCGTACAGGCAAGCACTGCACCGATATGATGAGGTAGAATCAGACTGTAGGCGGCGTCTTGCGCTTGTCTGTTGGGCGGCTCATATAGGCGAGCCCAACACTGTTATGCCAATGTAGATTGGACCGTAGGACGGCGATTCAGAACCGTCAGTTGGGCGGCTTGTACTGGTGTATGCAGCCACTGTTGGGTTGTTGTAGACGTAGCAAACACCCGTGGCATTGTAAGCCGATGCTGTTGTCAAAGACTCCACGGCGTTGTAAGCTGGCGCGGATGGCGAGAGACGTCCACGACACTGTAAGCCGACGCGGAGGGCGAGAGATGGCCACGACATTGTAAGCCGGTTCGGTCGCGAGAGATGGCCACGACATTGTAGGCCAGTACAGACGTGCGAGTCGCCGATGACGTTGTTGGTGAAGACCATATCGCGAATGTGGCCGCTTGTCGCGTCCATTAGGCGGCTCATACCAGCGGGTGAGCGCGCGCGATACCAGCGAGTTGATGTAGATCGGACCCAGGGTAGCGACTCATTAGCGTCCATTGGGCGGCGTGAACAAGCAAGCACAGTACTAGCATGTCGAGGTAGATGTAAAAGTTAGCCGCGTCTTTGAAGACGACGCGGTTGTGAGAGACGGCTGCGGCGTTTGTAAGCCGGTCACGGACGCTTGAGTCAATCGCGTTGAAAACCGGTGCTGACGCGCGAGGCGGTCGTGACGCTGTTGATGTTGGTCGGGCTCCTATCCGCGCAATACAACACCACCTCTATAATTCATAACTGTCCTGAGAAAAAATATATCGCAAAGGAGAGTAATTGTCCTCAAAGAAAATATATAGAGACTAATAAAAATAGACTGAATGGATATGATCTGATGTATCTCGACGACGACAGATGAATTAATCCGTCTAGATGTCTGAAGCAGTTAATTACAGCTTGGGACGTGGAGCGTCTGGTTTTGCGCCTTGATGTCGGCCGCCTGTTCTCTCTTCATTTTTATTTTAACTAATAAACAAAGAGGAGTATCAGCTGAACGCACATGCAATCACATGCAGCGGAGCTCAGACCACCGTTGTTCAGAGACGCAACAGACAGGGAAAGCGCGTGGCCATGATAGAGGTGAGCGGGCGAGGCAAGCTCAAGGCGCAGTGTGGCAGATGCGGTGGCTCGAGGCGAAGCGGCGGAAGGCAGGTGCAGCGGGACAAGGCCACGACCGAGGGCCGGCTCAACGAGTGGACACATCGCAAAGGTGGGCAAAACGGCGGTCGAGGGCGACTCGGAGCGGGTCATAGCTTCAAAGGTGAGGCGAAACTGAGCCTGTACTGATGTTTGTCTCCAAAAAATCGCGGCCACCCTTCTCCACAAAATATCGATTTTGAAGGCCATCTCCCGGTTTCTTAGCTCGCCGTGCTCTGGTGATGTAGAAGCGAGCGGCTAAACACTCATGTGGTCTGATTAATTTGTGCAAGACCTTACGCACATGTGGCTGATATTGCATGCATGGATTTTTGTTAAATCTCATGTAGCAGTGCTTCTGACATCACGTGGGTAGGATCAATGCCTCATTTTTTATCATGCCCTGGGGTACGTTCCATACAAGCCTTGTCATAATTAGTACCAGTACTAGTAGGATTTGCTATTGAGTACTCTGCCAGTGGCGCTGTTATCTCCATGTACACACTGTGATAGCTGTAGTTTTGACTAATTTTTGATCCTTCCGCCACAAGTTCGATTTGTCCTGGAATTTGTAGTGGCGGGTCATGTCAATAGGAAAAATGTTTTGCAGATGCACACGTCCTCTGGTTGATTCAGTATATGATTATAGGTTGCTTGCGACAGCAACGCCCCCATCTTGATTTGTCAATGAGTAATCCTTGTGTCATGACCTAGCAGCAGAAAATCTTGATTTGTCAATGAGTAATCCTTGTGTCATGACCTAGCAGCAGAAAAATAACTGATCTCAGGTGAATTAAAGTACCAGTACTACTTTGCTTCCACGCCTCGGGACTTGATCCAGCATCTGGTAACTCGGGAGATCACGCGTGGAGCAGACAAGCGCTCGTGACGTGTTGTATATACGTGCAGTCAGCGGCCGATAAATCGAGCGCCTCCGTTAGATTTATCATGTAAGATTGTAGTCTGTCTCAGACTTAACAGGTAGCGGAGAACCTTCTCGATCCCCGTGGCCGTAACCAAAACAAAGCTCTTGTTGGATTCGACAGATCCAACAGCTGAAGGAAGGTCCGATCTAATCGATTGCCTGATGATTGCTTGTTCGTCGCCGGAGAAATTTTCTTTGCTCCTGTACGCCACCGTTAGATTTCCAATATCCACCGATGAACTTGGGGTCGATGTCAATCGGTGAGAAACTGTTTTCCTTTATCTGGCAAATCATGAACTCTCTCAATCCCTGAAAAAGCTCCCTCCAAGAGCTCAACACCACCATGTCTGCCCCACGGTGGGCGCCAACTATCGTGGATTTGTCACGGCAGATGTCCGGGTGAACGGACTTAGGTTCGGGGCGAAGACGCAACTACGTAGCGGCTTGAAGGGGTTGATCGGAATCGAGAGACACGGAGTGTACCCAGGTTCGGCCCCTTCGATGGAGGTAAAACCCTACGTCCTGCTTGTCTGGTATTGATGATGAAGGAGATCTCTCGGTTACAAGGGTGCTAATTGCTACCTCTAATCACGAGAGCCTCTAGTCTGTCTATCTCTAATTCTTGTGTTGTCTAACTTGTGGACTTGTGAACTTGTCCCTCTAGGGGTGCTCTACCCTTCCTTACATAGGAGGAGAGGGTAGGTTTACAAATAGAGTCCTACTAGGAATAGGATTATGACTAGTCTCTTTAGAATCCTATTCCGGGTCTTGTAACCTTCGACAGGGAGTCTTTCTCTCTTTGAGCCTTCTCTTGTGAGCCACCTGGCGCCGGCTTACACGTCAGGTCTTGGGCCTGGTCGTACTGTGATCTGCCTGCCGGGTCATTAATAAAATGTCATGTCCTTTCCGGGTCTCCTGTGAGTCACCAGGCCGGGTCATACCACGGGGTATATCCCCGACAACTACTACTGTTACTTTTGCTACTACTATTTGCCATGCTACTAAATCTTTGCTGCAGAGAGATATCCTAGGTGCGGTTGAATTGACAACTCAACTGTGAAGGAAAATAAATATTCTTTGGCTCACCTGTGTCGAACCAATAAATTAGGGTGAAATACTACCCGTGAAGACTGTCGCGATCTCCTACACTTGTGGGTTATCAAGACCTTTTTCTAGCGCCGTTGCCGGGGAGCATAGCTCTATTTATTGTGTTAACTTGAAGTTTATCCAATTGCTATTATGAGAAATCTGAAAGACAATCGAACTAAGATCGTCCCCTCTCGCACGCGAGGACATAAGGAATTACCATCTAGCTCTGCTTTAGATTCACCTACTGTTTTGGATCAACTTGCCGCACCACCACCTGTTGATCGTCTTGATATGTCACATGAACTTGATGATGCTACTTCTGAAATTAATGATGAAACTGAAATTGTGCCACTGAATGAATTACTTGATGCTCATCTGGCTAAAGCTAGAGAAATTGGAAATGCTGAAAGTGAGGAAGACTTTGAATCACCTATTACCCCTCGGTCACCTAATAGATATGAATTGCCTTATGTACCTAAAGGTTATTTATGGATTGTGAGGTATCTAGGGATTTCCCGCTTGTGAAAATAGAGATGACGTGAAGAAACTACTATGCAAATTAAAAGAAAAATCTATGATGGAGAAAATGAAACGTGATCCTAAATTTGCTACTTCTCCTATATATGTTACTGATAAGGATTATGAGTTCTCTGTGGACCCTGAGTTTATTCTTGTAGTAGAATCTGATCCTTTCCATGGTTATGAAAATGAAACTGTTGTCAAACACCTCATGAAGCTGAATGATATTGCTACTCTGTTTTACCAATGATGAAAAGATTCGCTACTATTATATCCTTCAACCTTTTCCTTTCTCGTTAAAAGGTGAGGCCAAAGAATTGTTACTTTCACTTGCTCCTGGTTGTATGCGTTGTCCCCAGGATATGCTTCACCACTTTTCTGCAAAATATTTTCCTGCTCATAAGAAACAAGCTGCCTTATAGGAAATATTTAATGTTGTTCAAATTGAAGAAGAGAACCTCCCTCAAGCTTGGGGGAGGCTTCTCCGGTTACTATGAGGTTTGCCTGATTGTCCTCTTGAAAGGAATGCAATACTTGATATTTTTTATAATGGACTAACCGATGCTTCTAGGGATTTCCTGGATAGTTGTGTTGGTTGTGTTTTTAGGGAAATAACTGTTGGACAAGCTGAAGAATTATCGAATAACATATTGCAAAATGCCAATGATTGGACACTTCCTGAACCACCTCCCGAACCTATTCAAAATAAGAGAGGTATTCTATTCCTTAGTCCGAAGACAAGCAAGAAGCAAGAAGATCTATGAAAGAGAAAGGTAATAAAACTGACGATGTCCAGAAATTACCGCCTATTGAAGAAATACATTGACTTGACACCCCGACACAGGTAGTAGAGGTAAACTCTCTCTACTCCTTTAATGAAAGTGATATACCTTATACTATGACTCATGAACAATGCTAGGATGAATTTGATAATTACGTTGGTAAGCAACAACACTTCAATAATTATGTTAAGAATCAATTGCGACGTAATGTTATGATGATAGATCGCTTAAGTGACTTGATGTTTGGGATTGCAAATGATGTGAAAGGTTTACGTAAACATGCTTCTATGGTTCATACCCAATTAGATCAAGTTGCTAAATCACAAAATGATGTGCTTGGTGAAATGAATAATAATATGAATGATCAGGCTATTAGAGTAGTGACTAGAGGAGGTAGAATGACTCAAGAACCTCTTTATCCTGAAGGTCACCCTAAAAGAATTGAACAAGATTCTTAGAAAACTAATGAAGATGCACCTAGTTCTTCTAAGAAGAAGAAGAAAAAGAAAGGTGATAGGAACTTGCATGCTTCTAGTGAACCTGTTATAGAAAATCCTGATGAGAAACATAATGAATTTTCTGTTTTTGATGCTGAGACTCAGTGTGGTAGTGAGCATACACCTAGTGTCGGGACCCTGATCCTAAGCCATAAGAATCCAGCCTGTAACACATCACATCACTTTTCGGTCTCACGCATGGTTATCTCCACGGCTGCCAGCTTACCTGGGCCGGGACTGTTTGCGTCTTTTGACTCACATATGTGAATGTGTCGCTAGCATTCAAATGTCAAAGAATCCGGGCCGACATGACTAGTCATAGAACCCAAGTGGCACATCTGTACAGGGACAGGCATACGTAACCCAGCAATGCAGGTGTCGATCTCTAGCGTGTGTAGACGAGTCATAACAAGCTACACGGACTCCATTACGCCGTGGGACATAAATGTCATCACTGCATGTAGACGAGTCGTAGCAGGCTACAAGGACTCCATTACACTAGGAGACATTTCCCCGAAGGGACAGGCACAACAACAAAGAAGGATACATGCCGGTCAATCAATGTGTCCAGAGCAGTAGCAATCTACCAAGGCTCGGTGGAAGCACAAAGAGGCATTTCCCCATAAAGAGTACTACTAAAGGCACACAACTAGGTGTCGAATCCCATACATACCGTTGCATGTCACACGTACGCACGACATGCCCGATATGCATAGATACAACTATGGCATCACAACATAACCATACAACATTACAACATTTATTTAGAAGGCTCGAAGAGCCAATACAATAAGATGTTACAAACAGGGGTCACAAGACCCAAAATTTAGAGCATTCAAGCAAACAAGTGGAAGTTAAACATGTCTAGGTACAGACATCTACAAAAGTGGCTAGAGGAGCCTGAAAAGCTACAACGACCCTAACAAAGGAACCAAACCTCTGTCTGGGATTCCCAAGGAAATCCGGTCAACATCGAACTTCACGTCGTAAATACCACTAATGAGACTGACGTCTCCTCTGCAAACACATAAATTAAGCAAACATGAGTACAAGGGTACTCAGCAAGACTTACATCAGAACTAACTACATATGCATCAATATCAATGAAGGGATTTGCGGAGTTATTGCAGCAAGCCAACTTTGACTCTTGGCTAACCTGTACTATGACTACAAGTGATTTCTTTGAGGTGGGATAGCGCACACGAGTCCACATATTCACCCAAATCAATACACCACTATGGATCCACTTCCGTCTCCCTACGAGAAGGCCATCCATAGCACTCATGCTTATCTTGCGTATTTTAGAGTATCCACTTTAAGTTATCTATGAAGCACATAAGTTCTCCAAGTAGTCCATATCCGAGGACGCGGCTATTCGAATAGATTCATAACCCTGCAAGGGTATACTTCTTCACACATGCTCTCGCCACTTATCACCATATGCACGTCATGCATCTCGACAACCTTCAAGCGGAAGCACTAGCATGGGCGTCGTGTTGGAAATATGCCTAAGAGGCAATAATAATTAGTTATTGTCATATTTCCTTGTTCATGATAATCGTTTATTATCCATGCTATAATTGTATTGATCGGAGTCTTAGATGCATGTGTGGATACATAGACAAAACCATGTCCCTAGTATGCCTCTAATAGACCAGCTCGTTGATCAAAGATGGTTAAGGTTTCCTAGCCATGGACATGAGATGTCATTTGATAAACGGGATCACATTATTAGGAGAATGGTGTGATGGACAAGACCCAAACTACAAACATAGCATATGATCGTGTCAGTTTATTGCTACTGTTTTCTACATGTCAAGTATGTGTTCCTATGACCATGAGATCATGCAACTCACGAACATCGAAGGAGTTCCTTGTGTGTATCAAACGTCACAACGTAACTGGGTAACTATAAAGGTGCTCTACAGGTATCTCCGAGGGTGTCTGTTGAGTTGGCATGGATCAAGATTGGGATTTGTTACTCCGTGTGACGGAGAGGTATCTCAGGGCCCACTCGGTAATACAACATCACAATGAGCCTTGAAAGCAATGTATCTAAGTGTTATTCATGAGATCTTGTATTACGGAACTAGTAAAGATACTTGCCGATAACGAGGTTGAAATAGGTATGGAGATACCGACGATCGAATCTCGGGCAAGTAACATACCGAAGAACAAAGGGAACATCATACGGGATTAACTGAATCCTTGACATAGAGGTTCAATCGATAAAGATCTTCGTAGAATATGTAGGAACCAATATGGGCATCCAGGTCCCGCTATTGGTTATTGACCGTAGAGGTGTCTCGGTCATGTCTACATAGTTCTCGAACCCGCAGGGTCTGCACACTTAAGGTTCGGTGACGTTTCGGTAGTATAGAGTTATGCATGGTGGTGACCGAAGGTTGTTCGGAGTCCCGGATGAGATACCGGACGTCACGAGGAGCTACGGAATGGTCCGGAGGTAAATATTCATATATAGGAAGTCCTGTTTTGGTCGCCGGAAAAGTTTCGGGTTCATCGGTAGTGTACTGGGAGTGCCGGTAGTGTACCGGGAGACCATCGGGAGGGGTATTTCGACCCAAGAGGCTCCATGGGCTGTGGGAGAGTGTTTACCAGCCCTTAGTGGGCTGGTGTAAGTCCCACACAAGGCCCATGCGGTTTGGGAAAAAAAGGCCCAAAGAGAAAAAGTGGAAAAAAGCAAAAATAGGGTGAATCCTAGTCCTACTAGGATTGGAGGTGGAGTCCACCTCCTCCACCTGGTTTGGCCGACTCCTTGGAGGCTTGGACCTTGTGCCAATCCTCCTCCTCTCTTACTCTTATATATACTGGAGGTTTTAGGGTTTTTGCATAGAATTTTCAGCCACGTGCTGCCCGTTCCTCCAGTGCATAGTTTCTCCTCTAGATCGGATTTCTGTAGTGCTTAGGCGAAGCCCTGCTGGAATAGCTCCACCACCATCGCCGGAGCGCCGTCACGCTGCCGGAGAAATCTTCTACCTCTCTGCCCCCTCTTGCTGGATCAAGAATGCGGAGATCGTCATCGAGCTGTACGTGTGCTAAACGTGGAGGTGTCGTCCGTTCGGCGCTAGATCGGAAGGATCGTGATCAAGATCGCGAGACAGATCGTGATGACTTTGCGGGACGAATCGTGATGAGATCGCGGGACGGATCATGATGAGTTCGCGGGACGGATCGTGAGTGGATCGCGAGACGGATCGTGATGAGTTCGCAAGACGGACCATGATGAGTTCGCGAGACGGATCGCGATGAGTTCGCGGGACGGATCATGATTGGATCGCGGGACAGATCGTGATGAGATAGTGGGACGCTCGGTGATTTGGATCACAAAGACGTTCGACTACACCAATCGTGTTTCTTAACGCTTCCCGCTTAGCGATCTACAAGGGTACGTAGATCCACTCTCCCTCTCGTAGATGCTCATCACCATGGATAGATCTTGCGTGTGCGTAGGAAATTTTTTGTTTCCCATGCGACATTCCCCAAAAGTGGCATCATGAGCTAGGTCTATGTGTAGATGAGATCTTGAGTAGAACACAAAAGGTTTTTGGGCGTTGATGCTTAGATTGCTTCCTCCCTTGGTCGGATTTTGGTTCAGCGGTATTGTGAGATGAAGTGGCCAGGACCAACATTACTCGGACGCTTACGAGAGACCGGTTCCCGTAGGGCTAATTACATGATATGACCTATGTGATGTATGAGATGATCATGTAATGTATAGATTATCACGACTTGCATGTCGATGAGTACGACAACCGACAGGAGCCATAGGGTTGTCTTTAATTATTGTATGACCTGCATGTCAATCATTAAGCGCTATGTAATGCTTTACTTTATCGCTAAACGGTAGCAATAGTAGTAGAAGCATGTTGGGCACGACAACCCCGGTGGCGACACGTTGATGGATATCAAGATGATGGAGATCATGGTGTCTTGCCGGTGACGATGGAGATCATGCCGGTGCTTTCGAGATGGAGATCAAAAGCACAAGTTCATGGCCATATCATGTCAATTATGATTTGCATGTGATGTTAATCCTTTTATGCACCTTGTTTTGCTTAGGACGATGGTAGCATTATAAGGTGATCCCTCACTTAAATTTCAAGATGAATTTTGTTCTCCCCGAGAGTGCACCGTTGCCAAAGTTTGTCGTGTTGAGACACCACGTGATGATCGGGTGTGATAGACTCTATGTTCACATACAACGGGTGCAAGCCAGTGTTGCACATGCAGAACACTCGGGTTAAACTTGACGAGCCTAGCATGTACATACACAGCCTCGGAACACAAGAGACCGAAAGGTCAAACATGAGTCATATAGTAGATATGATCAACATGATGATGTTCACCATTGAAACCACCTCAACTCACGTGATGATCGGACTTGAGTTGGTGAATTTGGATCATGTATCACTCGAATGACCAGATGGATGTCAATTTGAGTGGGAGTTCTTAAGTAATATGATTAATTGAACTCATTATCATGAACATAGTCAGTAGTGTCTTTGCAAACTGTGTTGTAGATTACTAGCTCACGCTGTAGCTCCCTTGAAATTTTTATATGTTCCTAGAGAAATAGAGTTGAAAGATGATGGTAGCAATATTGCGGACTGGCTCCGTGATCTGAGGATTGTCCTCATTGCTGCGCAGAAGGCTTATGTCCTTAATGCACCGCTCGGTGCGCCAACCCCTCTAGCGTTGTTTGTAGATGTTGTGAACATCTGACAGGCACGTTCTGATAACTACTTGATAGTTTAGTGCGTCATGCATTACGGCTTAGAATTGAGGCTCCGAAACATTTTGAATGTCACGAAACATGTGAGATGTTCTAAAGAGCTGAAATTAGGATCTCAGGCTCATGCCCGTGTTGCGAGATATGAGATCTCCAACAAGATTCTTTGCCTGTAATATGAAACAGAATAGCTCAATCGTTGAGCATGTGCTCAGATTGTCTGGGTGCTACAATCGCTTGAATCGAGTGGGAGTTGATCTTGCAGATAAGATAGTGATTGATATAGTTCTCCAAGTCACTGTCACTAAGCTACTAGAACTTGGTGATGAACTATAAAATGCGAGGGATAGAAATAATGATCCCTGAGCTGTTCGCGATGTTTGACACCACGAAGGTAGAAATCAAGAAGGAGCATCAAGTGTTGATGGTTAGTAAAACCACTAGTTTCGAGAAGGTCAAGGGCAAGGAGGGAAACTTCATGGATAGCAAGTCAGTTGCTGCTCCGGTGAAGCAACCCAAAGTTGAACCCAAACCCAAGACTAAGTGCTTCGATTATGAGGAGAGCAGTCGCTGAAGCGGAACGACCCAAGATACTTGGTAGATAAGAAGGCTGGCAACGTCGACAGAAGTATATTTGATATACGTGTTATTGATGTGTACCTTGCTAGTACTCCTAGTAGCACCTAGGTATTGGATACCGGTTCAGTTGCTAAATGTTAGTAACTCGAAATAAAAGCTACGGAATAAACGGAGAACTAGCTAAGGGTGAGGTGATGATGTGTGTTGGAAATATTTCCAAGGTTGATGTGATCAACATTGCACACTCTCTCTACCTTCAAGATTAGTGACGAACCTAAATAAATGTTATTTGGTGTTTTGCGTTGAGCATGAACGTGATTAGATCATGTTCATTACAACACGGTTATTCATTTAAGTTAGAGAATAATGGTTATTCTATTTACATGAATAATACCTTCAATGGTCATGCACCCAGTGAGAATGGTTTGCTGAAACTTGATCGTAGTAATACACATGTTAATAACTTTGATGCCAAAAGATATAAAGTTAATAATAATAGTACCACATACTTGTGGCACTACTGCTAAAAGTCATATTGGTATAAAACGCATGACGAAACTCCATGCTGATGGATCTTTGGACTCATTCGATTTCCAATCGATTGAGACATGCAAACCATGCCTCTTGGTCAAGATGACTAAGGACCCCGTTTTCTGTTTTTGATGAAGCGAGTAAGTGATTTATTGGAAATTATACATGTTGATGTATGCAATCCAATGAGTCTTATAGCATGCAGTGGATATCGTTATTTTCTTACCTTCACTGATGATTTGAGTAGATATAGTGTATATTTGCTTAATGAAACACAAGTCTGAATCGTTTGAAAGGTTCAAGCAAATTCAGAGTGAAGTTTAAGATCATCGTGACAAGAAGATCAAAATGTCTACGATATGATCGGCGAGATGAATATCTGAGTTGCGAGTTGGGCATACAACTTTAGACAATGTGAAAATTGTTTCACAACTCACGCCACCCGGAACACCATAGTGTGATGGTGTGTCCGAACGTCATAATCGTGCTCTATTGTATATGGTGCATGCTATGATGTCTCTTATCGTTTTGTTACTATAATTTTGGGGTTATGCATTAGAGACAACTACATTCACTTTAAATAGGGCACCATCTAAATCCGTTGAGATGACACCGTGTGAATTATGGTTTGATAGAAACCTAAGCTGTCATTTCTTACTGTTTGGGGCTGCGACGCTTGTGTGGAAAATGTTTTCACCTAATTAGCTCGAACCCAAAGCGGACAAATGCATATTCATAGAATACCCTAAGAACAGTTGGGTGAACCTTCTATCTCATATCCAAGCATAAAATGTTTGTTGCTAAAACTGGGTCCTTTCTCGAGGAAGAGTTTCTCTTGAAAGAATTGAGTGGGAGGAAGATAGAACTTGATGAGGTTGTTGAACCTTTGTTCAATCAGAGAGTAGCGCAGTGTAGGAAGATGTTTCTGTGAAACCTACGTTAGTTGAAGAGGAAGTTAATGATGATGACCATGGAGCTTCGGATCAAGTTACTATCAAACCTCGTAGGTCGACAAGGACGTGTACTGCTCCTGAGTGGTGCGGCAACCCTGTCTTAGAGGTCAAGTTGTTGGACAACGATGAACCTACGAACTATGAAGAAGCGATGATGGGCCCGGAAACCAACAAATGGTTAGAGCCCATGAAATCTGAGAAAGGATCCATGTATGAAAACCATGTATAGACTTTGGTGGACTTGCTCATTGGACGGCAGGTCGTTAAGTACATATGGATTTTTGAAATGACGACAGACGCTGATGGTAAATGTCACCATTTATAAAGCTCGACTTGTTGCAAAGAAGTTTATGACAAGTTCAAGGATTTGACTGCGATGAGACTTTCTCACTCGTAGCGATGCTAAAGTCTATTGAAATTATGTTAGTAGTTGCTGCACTTTCAATTATGAAATCTGGTAGATGTATGTCAAAACATCGTTTCCTTAATGGTTTACTTAAGGAAAGGTTGTATGTGATACAACTAGAAGGTTTTGTCAGTCCTAAGGATGCTAAAAGGTGTGCAAGCTTCAGTGATCCTTTTATAGACTGAAGCAAGCATCTCGGAGTTGGAATGTACACTTTGATGAGGTGATCAAAGTTTTTGAGTCTATACAAAGTTTATGAGAAACTTGTATTTGCAATAAAGTGAGTGGGAGCACTGTAGAGTTTCTGATAAGTATATGTGGATAACATATTGCTATTCAGAAATAATGTGGAATTTCTGGAAAGCATAAACGGTTGTTTGAAAAGTGATTTTCAAAGGAAGACCTGAATAAAGCTACCTAATTGTTGAGCATCAAGATCTATAGTGATAGATCAAGATGTTTGATAAGACTTTCAATGAGTACATACCTTGACAAGATTTTGAAAGAGTTCAAAATGGATTAGTCAGAGAGAAGTGTTCTCGCCTTCTTTGTAAGGTGTGAAGTTGAGTGAGACTCAAAGCTCGACCACGACATAAGAAAGAGAAAGGACGAATATCGTCCCCTATGCCTTAGCCATAGGCTCTGTACAATATGCCATGTTGTGTACTGCACCTGTGTGTGCCTTGCCATGAGTCAGTCAAGGGGTACAAAAGTGATCCAGGAGTGGATCACTGGACAACAGTCAAGATTGTCCTTAGTGACTAAAAGACTAAGGAGATGTTTCTCGATTATGGAGGTGATAAAGAGTTTGTCGTAAAGAGTTACATCGATGCAAGCTTTAACACCAATCCGGATGACCTGTAGTAGCAATCTGGATACATATAGTGGAGCAGCCATTTGGAATAGTACTAAGTGGAGTGTGGTAGTAGTGTTTATGGTTTGACATAGAGATTTGCAAAGTACACAAAGATCTAAATGTCGCAGACCCGTTGACTTAAGACCTCTCTCACATGCAAAGCATGATCGAGCCCCATAACTCATTGGGTGTTAGATTCATAACAATGCAAATCACATGGTGATGTGAACTAGATTATTGACTCTAGTGCAAGTGGGAGACTGTTGGAAATCTGCCCTAGAGGCAATAATAAATTAGTTATTATCATATTTCTTTGCTCATGATAATCGTTTATTATCCATGCTATAATTGTATTGATCGGAGGATTAGATGCATGTGTGGATACATAGACAAAACCATGTCCCTAGTATGCCTCTAATAGACTAGCTCGTTGATCAAAGATGGTTAAGGTTTCCTAGCCATGGACATGAGATGTCATTTGATAAACAGGATCACATCATTAGGAGAATGGTGTGATGGACAAGACCCAAACTACAAACGTAGCATATGATCGTGTCAATTTATTGCTACTCTTTTCTGCATGTCAAGTATGTGTTCCTATGACCATGAGATCATGCAACTCACGAATATCGGAGGAGTGCCTTATGTGTATCAAACATCGCAACGTAACTAGGTGACTATAAAGGTGCTCTACAGGTATCTCCGAGGGTGTCTGTTGAGTTGGCATGGATCAAAACTAGGATTTGTTACTCCGTGTGACGGAGAGGTATCTCAGGGCCCACTCGGTAATACAACATCACAATGAGCCTTGCAAGCAATGTGTCTAAGTGTTAGTCACGGGATCTTGTATTACGGAACGAGTAAAGAGACTTGCCGATAACGAGGTTGAACTAGGTATGGAGATACCGACGATCGAATCTCGGGCAAGTAACATACCGAAGAACAAAGGGAACATCATACGGGATTAACTGAATCCTTGACATAGAGGTTCAATCGATAAAGATCTTCGTAGAATATGTAGGAACCAATATGGGCATCCCGGTCCCGCTATTGGTTATTGACCGTAGAGGTGTCTTGGTCATGTCTACATAGTTCTCGAACCCATAGGGTCTGCACACTTAAGGTTCGGTGACGTTTTGGTAGTATAGAGTTATGCATGGTGGTGACCGAAGGTTGTTAGGAGTCTAGGATGAGATCCCGGATGTCACGAGGAGCTCTAGAATGGTCCAAAGGTAAAGATTCATATATAGGAAGTCCTGTTTTGGTCGCCGGAAAAGTTTCGGGTTCATCGGTAGTGTACTGGGAGTGCCGGTAGTGTACCGGGAGACCATCGGGAGGGGTATTTATACCCAAGAGGCTCCATGGGCTGTGGGAGAGTGTTTACTAGCCCTTAGTGGGCTGGTGTAAGTCCCACACAAGGCCCATGCGGTTTGGGAAAAAAAGGCCCAAAGAGAAAAAGTTGAAAAAGGCAAAAATAGGGTGAATCCTAGTCCTACTAGGATTGGAGGTAGAGTCCACCTCCTCCACCTGGTTCGGCCGACTCCTTGGAGGTTTGGACCTTGTGCCAAGCCTCCTCCTCTCTTCTCTTATATATACTGGAGGTTTTAGGGTTTTTGCACAGAATTTTTATCCACGTGCTGCCCGTTCCTCCAGTGCATAGTTTCTCCTCTAGATGGGATTTCTGCAGTGCTTAGGCGAAGCCCTGCCGAAATAGCTCCACCACCATCGCCGAAGCGCCGTCACGCTGCCAGAGAACTCTTCTACCACTCCGCTCCCTCTTGCTGGATCAAGAATGCGGAGATCGTCATCGAGCTGTATGTGTGCTGAACACGGAGGTGCCGTCCGTTCGGCGATAGATCGGAAGGATCGTGATCAAGATCGCGAGACGGATCGTGATGAGTTCGTGGGACGGATCGTGTTGAGTTCACGGGACGGATCGTGATGAGTTCACGGGGCGGATCGTGATTGGATCGTGAGACAGATCGTGATGAGTTCGCGAGATGGATCGTGATGAGTTCGCGGGACGGATCGTGATGAGTTCGCAGGACGGATCGTGATGAGTTCGCGGGACGGATCGTGTTGAGTTCGCGGGACGGATCGTTATTGGATCGCAGGATAGATCGTGATGAGATCGCAGGACGCTCGGCGATTTGGATCGCGAATATGTTCGACTACACCAACCGCGTTTCTTAGCGCTTCCCGCTTAGCGATCTACAAGGGTATGTAGATCCACTCTCCCTCTCTTAGATGCTCATCACCATGGATAGATCTTGCGTGTGTGTAGGAATTTTTTTGTTTCCCATGCAATGTTCCCCAACATGTCGGCCATGACCGTCAATCACACAAGACCCTAGTCCAGGTTTATCACGTATTTGAGACTGAACCCGCATGGAAGTCCGACCGAAGTTTCCTCTACGGCCTCAAACGATGTGCGCAGGGTTCCCAAGCCCACCGTTCGGGTGCCACTTGGTACACCGTGCCAGTGTGCCTATACCGCATCACAGTCCACCCCGTCGGGCAGCGCTATGCACGACCACCAACACTTTTCCTACAAACACCAGAAACTAGTTGCAACTCCTAGACAGAGATCTAGGCGATTAATAAGTCGAGCGGGGTCATATTTCAGGGCCCAACGTGTGGTAGTAATTGTCTTGGATCACAAACACATAACTCAATTCTTAATGACGTCCCAATAAGACAACTCGCCATGTACTCCTACATGACCTCTCATCGTTACCTTTACCAAATCGTGTCCACACACTTAGCTCTCACACAGTAGGACATGAACACTTCTATTCCGATTCATCGCCCAGATGGATCAGACCCGACATGACACGACTCTAAGCATAGCACGCATAGTAAGTAAGCAAGCATGGATGAGTAAGCACAACAAGGCTCAAACAGTTGCTACTCATGCTAAGTGGTTTCAACTATTTACTGTGGCAAAGACATGTCATGCAAAGGACTGGGTTCAACTACCGAGAACAGGTAACAGTTGAATCGTTGTTGTCCTAATGCAGAAAAAGAGAACATGAGCAAGAGAGTGGGTTCATATCAGTATGCTCAAGGGGGTTTGCTTGCCTGACAATCCTGAAGATAATACTTCGCTTCATTAGTGTCAACAGTCACATCGTCGGAACCATCGTCTACCGAGAAGGAACAAGCACCGGCAAACGAGAAGAACCAACATTCAACTTATGCAATACACAATCATGATGCATGATATGACAAGTTAAGATACTGAATTAACCTAGAGGAATAATTAGCCAGGTTAATTGAAGTGGAATTCAAACAAGTTTGAATTCCAACTCCAAATGATATTTCATATATTGCCCTAATCATAAAATGTCCTACTTGGTGATGTTAACTTGTTCAAACATGCATGATCATGGCGTAAACAGATTCATTGGATTTTTCTGAGATTTTTTCATATATAAATTATTTTCATGTGACTTACAGATTATTTTCTATGATTTTTAGAAGTTTTAAACATTTTCTAAAAATATTAAATCTTTTATTAATTTGTTTTAATTCCAGAAATTCTTTACTACATTAGCATGATGTCATAGTGACATCAGCAGGTCAATAGGGCTGGTCTAGGTCAAACCTGACCAGTGGGACCCCCATGTCAGTGGCTCTGGGTTAACCAGAGGGTTAATTAATTTTAAACAGGTTTAGTTAGCACCTGGGCCACTCTCAGTGACACATGAGCTTAATTAGATTTAATTAATCCTAACAATTTCACTAAGGGCCTAGGCCCACTAGTCAGCCACCCATTGGGCAAAGTAATTAACTTAATTAAGTTAACACTTAACCTAAACTTAACTAGAGCTAGGTCCCACCTGTCACTGACTCCAGGACGTCAAACCTCCAGTCAGTGGGGTCAAACCCACCGGCGTTCAGTCGCCGGTGATGGCAGACACGGCGAAGGGCTCGGTTTCGCCCCCAGAGCACCATTCGGAGCGGGGTTTGCTCCTACGTGATCCTGGGAGCGAGCCACGTCCACTGGGGGCCTCGGTTGGAGCTGGGGTCATCGAAGCTGACAGCGGCAAGCTTAATTGCGGCGGTCGAAGCTCGGCTGAGGAGGAAAATGCAGCTAGGGGGCAAGCAGGGCAGCGGGGATACGGAGAGGAGCGAAGGGGGCTCACAAGGATGCCGATGAGCTGGCCAGCGGGCTTGGGGACGACCGGGACGGCGCAAATCGACGGTGAGGATCCACGGCGGCCGGCGGCGAAGATGGAGGAACTGGCCATGCCTACGGCCTCCCGAGGATGCTCCGGTCGATGGAGAGGACAAGGCGATGCGGTGGAGCTCGTGGGCACTAGGGCAGGGCGAGGCATGGCCGGAGGGTGCGGCAGCAGCGAACGGCAGCAAGCGGCGCTCTCGGTTCCGGTCAAGAGAGGGGGGAAGGCAGAGGAGAGCGAGGGAAGAGAGATGGAGAGGGGGAATGGATCCGGACGGCTCCAGATCCTCATCCCCTCCTCTAGCCAGGCTAGCAGACAGGGAGGAGGTGGCCGTGGCGCAGGCATGCCCGGCATGCAGGTGCTTCTCCTCCTGGCAAGAGGAAGAAGACACTGATGCCCTTGGTGGGCTGGCCCACCTTCTGTGCCAGGTAAGTTTCTTTCATTTTTGTTATTTCTATTTTCTATTTCTAATTTCTGCTTTCGGTTATAATTTCGTTTGGGCAAAACTATAAAGCCAAAATTCCTGAAAATATTTGTGGGGTATATTAGAAATATTTCCAAGCTCCACAAAAAGTTTCCGAAAAATTGAAGCAAAGAAATACTTGTAATGCTTTATTAATGATTTTCAGAAACTTTCCTATTTTATTTAATTTACCAAAATAGTTGTTAAAATATAATTCACCCTTGATATGTTGTTGCCAACATTTATCAAAAAGGGGGGAGCATTTTTGAAGAGCATTTTGGATTCACTCAAATATATTAATAGTTTAACCTATTTAAATATTATCTTTGCTAGGGGTTCATCACCCCCATTTCAAATTAATTTGAATTTAAACATGATGACATGATGTACATGTTGATGTTGATGCAAACAATTCAAGCAAATTCTAGGGCTGTGACAACTCACCCCCACTAAACAAGAATCTCGTCCCGAGATTCAAGCGTAGGGTAAGAGAACAGAGGGGACACTAGCTACCACAACCCTCTTGGTCCACGCGCCCTCCTCGCAACTATCGATTCATTGCATTATGCTGATCTTGACTTCTTTGCTTTCGGGCTCTTCATCCAATAGAAGGACAACCGGGATATAATGCTCTACAAGAATCAATCTTTACGAAGATTGAGCGACTCATGACCAACTCATGGAATGAGACGTAATAACATCTCTCGAGCTGGGACACAAAACACACATCGAGAACAATGAATGAGGCAGATGACAGAGATCTAATTGGTAGGTAACAATTTCATGCTTAAGCATATGGTGACGAGGTTTCAAAGTAGTGAGGAGTTAGTTTCCCTTCATACCATAATAGGCACCTTAGGGAAGGTGACTCGTGCGATTATCCCTTAAGTGGCAAAAAGAATTACTTTTGATACAGAGATCATTGAAACTCTTCATACCAGCCTAAGGCAATTCACAAACGATCGTTGAAAGGAATTCAAAGAATGGCATACTCAGATCGGAGAGAAATAGAGTTATAAAACAACTCGGCAACGGAAAGCACATTCCAATTAAGACCGAGAGTATAACCCAGTGTCTGAGCATGCTCTTAAGAACTTGAGCATGTCCATATTCATCAGGGTTTTTACCAACATCCGTGCCAAGGATCCTGGCAACACCTCATACTACCATGATGAATAATGATGGAGGATGCAGATGCAAAGGATGACAACACTTTCTCAGATTTCACCTTAGCTATGCCAAGGGAGCGAAATCTGGATGATCGACCGAGAGACATTTAGCACTCCACTGCTAATTTTCTCCCTGATGAAATATCATAACCCAATTATAGGTAACGTTTGGTATCTAGAACATCAAGTAAAAAGGTCGGTCTTCGGGATCTCAAAGGGTCCATAAGGAATAACTTCTAGGGCAAGTCATACAAGGTCCTCATGGGGAGGTGTCCAAGTTGCTGAAACAAGATATTATAATAGTAGGTCTTCCGGATCAACCTGGCAATGGTTAACCGTTACCCGTGTCCCCACGGGTAATTAGTCTATTAGGGGACGGGGATGTGCCAATTGTAATATCCATGGGGAAGCTATTGGGTAAAATACCATACCCAGTGGGTAAATGGGGATGGGGACGGCATGCCATTACCCATACCCGATACCCGGCTTACCCGCTAAAATTCCCGCCCCTGGAGTGCAAAACTTTCACCCCTCCCGCCCAAGTTCCCAATAGCTCGAGTCCCCAACAACTTTGGCCCAAATAGCCCGCAAAATCCTGACCTAAACCCTCACCCCTCACCCTCGGTCCCTCTCCCTCACCCCCGCATCCACCACTCTGTTCTTGATCTAGAGAAGAGAGTGCGCGCCCCCGCACCCGATATAGCGCCTCACGCCCTCACCTTGGTCGCCGCCCTCCATCGCCGCAGCCTGCAGCTTCCGGCGCCGCCGCACACCACAACCTCCATCCCCTCCATCCCCTCCATCCCTGCAGCGAGCCACCCCAACATCTTCTCCCCGTCGCGCCTCCACTGGCCACCCGAACATCTTCTCCCCATCACAACCCAGTGACAAAAGACGGCGCCCACACGAGCCTCCATTTGTCCGTCTCCTCCCACGGTTGGACCAGTGCGGGGTAGTGGACGAGCTGGTCGTGGGAGATGGGAGAGGAGGAGGACGCCCCCCAAATCGAAGCCTCCATCGAGCACTTCCCCGTCCTTCACCGGCAGCGGCAAGTCTCCACCGAGTCCATCGTCGTCCATCACCAGCAAGCCTCCTTCGAACACAAATATTGGGTGAGAATCACTCACTAAAACCTTGCACTAGTCCATCACCTAGGTTTTTTTCTATGAATACATGCAGATGAGCAGATGTACTAGGGGCAGGATGTATTGTGGTACAGTGGCTGTGGTAGTGTATATTCTAGTGCATAATCATGTTAATTGTTTACATATGGTGTTGTTTTATTAGGATAATGCATTGCTGTCTTGTTTACATTTTTTGTTAGTATATGTTGGGTTCTTGTGTACATACTGGTAGCATAGCTTGTCAATTGTGGCATGTCCAGTGGTAATATTTACTAATGCATATTCATGCTAATTGTAGTATGTCCAGTGGTAGCATGTCAACACCACCAACAAAAAGTGGTGGCCAAGCTGTAGTTGCATATTCGGGGATAGGAAGTGTTAGAGGAATACAATCTTGAGGAGGAGGAGTATGATGAAACAGGACCATCTTCCTCTGTTTCTTCAATGCAAGCCCCAACCCTTATGTCACTCTTTAGTGAACGTGTTGCTCAGAAAAGGCCAACTGCTTTTAGGATGAAATCTGAGTTAGACCGCTACTTGGAAGATGAGTTAGTTCCACTCACAAAAGAAATTTTTCGTGTATTAGATTGGTGGAAAGTGGCTGGAACTCACTATCCTACTTTGCAGATGCTAGCACGTGACATATTTGCAATTCCGGTCAGCACCGTTGCTTCAAAATCAGCATTCAGTACAAGTGGTAGGGTTCTAAGTGACCATCGTTGTAGTCTTACTCTAGAGATGTTAGAAGCTCTAATGTGCTCAGAAGATTGGATATGGAACAAATATAAAGGTGTGTATGCTTAGTATAATTCATGTTGATGTATCATTCTTGCTGCCTTATTTCTTTTCATGTTCACTCATATAGTCACACTGCATGTTTTCTTGTAGATGGCAACAATAGTTATGCAACAAGCTTTTGGACTTGTCTCCAAGACAATCAGGAGGTGAATTACCTCATTGCTCATACTAACTACTACGCATACATTTCAAGTTTTCAATTATGTGTGTTCTCATGTCATGTAGGTGCTGCCCCCACCTGATATGGAAAGTGGTGTTGACTCTCCTTGAAAAATCAATATGAGGCTTCCATGTGTTGTGCCATGTTGAACCATTTGGCTTTGTTGTTCTTTTGCTGGGAAAGCCATTTGTTTAAATTTGTGTGCGAACTTCGAATTGTAATGTTGTTAAGATTGTGAACTACTATGTACCTTGACATTTGAGACTTATTATGTGGCTGCTATAGTGCTATGTAACTTGAGATTTAAGACTTATTATGTGGCTGCTATGTACCTTGAGATTTGAGACTTATTATGTGTCTGAACCTTGAGATTTGAGACATTTATTGTGCTGAAATGTTGCTGTTTACTATCCTGGATTGGTAGTTTGCTACTACTATTTATGTTCAATTGTTCTTGTTTTAGTATGCTAAAATGCTGCTATTTTAGGGGAAATGCTGCTGTTTTTTGGGCTGGATCTTGCTATACTTTTTATAGAGTGTTGTTTGTTTATGTACAAGTGATGTGGCTTCATTCTTGTGGGTATCCCCGCGGGGAAGAAATCCCCGATGGGGACGGGGACGGGAAAGTTTCTCTCCCTGTGGGCGGGGATGGGGATGGGGATGGCCATGAAGTTGGTGTCACGGGCACGGGTATGGGGGGTCAATACCTGGCTGGGTAGTCCCCATTGCCAGGCTGACTTCCGGATAGGTATGTTAGCCACAACATCCCTTTGCCGTGTTATAGAGAGACTAATATTATAATTCTTGGGGAAACGTCCCAACCATTATATCTGCCTGAGATTCAGATCTAGTTGGTGCCGGAATATTCCAGACTCAGCATGTCTGAAGTGGAAAGGTTGCAACACAAATCGAAGAGATGATGTTGTGAGATTCTCGGGAAATGAACAATGGGAGCCAACTCCAAAACATGGGCTGGATTGCAAGACACATGTGAACACACTGTCCAGGACAAGCGTGACTACATGGACTTACAACAAAACACTACCGTGTTCAGGTTAGGAACCATCATTTAAAGATAGTGAAATCCTTGCTTAATTCATGATCTTAAGAAGAACTTATTTTCCTTGAACAACTCAATCAGTGGCTTAGGTGCTAGGAAACACATATGGGTTGTAGGTTGCAAGTCTATCAAACCATAGCATACTTTGCACATGCATGATGGACTTGAGATGAATCCGAAGGAAGCAAGATAACTTTTCCCCAGGTCATGGTGGCAACCTGCACTAAATGCACGTGAACCTGGAGTAAGTTAGTTCTTACACCAAACATATACTTCATGTACGGAACATGAAGATATTGCCTACAAAAGTTTCCAACACTAGCTTCATGTTCATCATGAGTCATGGAAGAGATGAAAATGTTGTCAATGGGTTTAACAACAATTCATCGAAATATCCATGTGGACGCAATTCCATAACTACGAGAACAAGGTGATAGCATTGGTCAGACCAAAAGATATAACGGTGTATGCTCGGGGATACATCCACGAGTAAAAACAACATTAGGAAAATCCTTGGTTCTTATTTTGATTTTACGATAGCCCATACTCAAATCAATGTTGTACAAGATGATAGGTGCATCAATTTGTCACAAGGATCAATCGATGAAGATATCATCTTTCTTCTACACACACAAGCACAAAAACACAAGATATCCCTTTAACATGAGCTAAGTTAGATCAAGCTTCTAGCTTCCAACTCTCCAACTTGTTGTTTAGCTTAACCAACTAGTTCAGGGGTATCCAACACAGATTCTTGGAGAAGGGATGGTTATAGAAAAACGATCTTGATCACGAACTCAACATAACGGTCAAGGAACACCTTGGTAATACTTCCGAGAAGATATTCGGAAAATCACGATCCACCGATATGTTATCACGCTCGAGAACAATCTTGCTTTTCAAGGCCAGATGACATGATCAACAGAGCGAAGGATTGACACAATCCTAACTCATTGATCGAAAAGTGCACCATGGAAAATGGACCAGGTAGCACGATCAATCTTTTAACTGGTGGCTCAGAAACCAACACACCAAGAATGAAATTATTGTCCATTAACTACTAAGCAACAAAGTTGCTAGGAGTATTGATTACACACATCACGATTTACTTGTTGGTGTTTTGGTTACAGAAAACACAAAGACCGGGGAATGAATGATGATGGCATGAAGTATCACTACATCAAGATTTCATAAGAGGGAGTGCAGTTCTCATGACAATATTGACATGAAGAGGATAATACCTCAAGGTAGAATAGAGCAAAAGCTGAATTGACATTTTGATCCGCGGAATACAACTGCTTTCACCCAATCCAAGAAATGGATGAGGTACGGGAGTTTGCTTCTCCTAGTCATTCTAAAATAGAATGGCTTGACAGACCACAAGAATAGTCGACATCGATAACACAATGCATGGCATACCCTTGACTATCCATTAATAGATAAAGGTCAGAGTATAATTGAAGAGGGGAAACTCAATAGCACATGATTTTTCTTGAATTGTAGATGCATGGATTGAATATGTCGAACAGAGTTCAACATGTCTCTTCTAGATAATCCATGCAGAATGAAGGATTGGCAGAGTCACAACTATGGAATGGAGAACTCATCAAGAGCACTCATGTTGTGATCTTTCGTTCACAAAGAACTTCTGCCTTAACTGATTCATGGTATTGGAAGAGTGATATACCACAAACCTTGAGGACTATAACAAGGTTACTAAGCATCCTAAGGGAATGAACAAATACTATCAACAGAAGTGAGCAGAATGATTCTTGGGTTCAAGAACCTAGATACAGAATACCTATTAACTAAGTAGCATCACAACATGCTTTTGATAGCGATGGCCAGAATTATCACAATGAGAACAAAAGACACAACTAGACTATTGGGCGATTCACTGAAACAACATGGTTTCCGAAACACCTTCATCAAACACGTCGAGGGGATATAGCACCTCAACTCAACAATTAGTGTGCTTTGTCTGGACGGAAAGACATTGAGTCAAGATTAAAGAGTTTTGCAATTGCATGAGATAATTTAGAAACCTTGGATAACTCGGACAGCATAACGGCTGTACGGGCATGAAATATGGGGCAACCTGTACAAGGAAATTGACAACATGACAATGAATTCTTAGAGAGGCATAGATCCAAAAAGACAACAACTTTCCTATAGGTCTCCAATATAGTAACTTGTCATCCTGATAGATAGATGAGAAGGGCTAGTTCTTAATCCTCGTAGAAAAGAAGAGGGTGACTCAGAATTAGAATGACATGAGGAAAGGAGTAAAAAGAGCCTTACGTTCCCTTCCACAATCAATTCCCTTATATAACTAAAGCAGTTCTAGACTCAACATCGACCTGTTTGGCTTGGTAGTCCTACAGCCAGTCAGGCTCTGATACTAAAGCTGTCGGGACCCCGATCCTAAGCCATAAGAATCCAGCCAGTATTACATCACATCACTTTGTGGTCTCATGCACGGTTATGTCCACGGTTGCCACCTTGCCTGGGCCGGGACCATTTGCGTCTTTTGACTCACGTATATGAATGTGTCGCTAGCATTCAAATGTCAAAGAACCCGGGCCGACATGACTAGTCATAGAACCCAAGTGGCACATCCGTATAGGGATAGGCGTACGTAACCCAGCAATGCAGGTGTCGATCTCTAGCGTGTGTAGACGAGTCATAGCAAGCTATAAGGACTCCATTATGCCGTGGGACATAAATGTCATCACTGCACGTAGTCGAGTCGTAGCAGGCTACGGGGACTCCATTACACTGGGAGACATTTCCCCAAAGGGACAAACACAACAGCAAAGAAGGATACATGCCGATCAATCAATGTGTTCGGAGCAGTAGCAAGCCACCAAGGCTCGGTGGAAGCACAAAGAGGCATTTCCCCGTAAAGAGTACTACTAAAGGCACACAACTAGGTGTCGAATCCCATACATACCGTTGCACGTCATACGTACGCACGACATGCCCGATATGCATAGATACAACTATGGCATCACAACATAACCATACAACATTACAACATTTATTTAGAAGGCTCGGAAGAGCCAATACAATAAGATGTTACAAACAGGGGTCACAAGACCCAAAATTCAGAGCATTCAAGCAAACAAGCGGAAGTTAAACCTGTCCAGGTACAGACATCTACAAAAGTGGCTGGAGGAGCCTAAAAAGCTACAACGACCCTAACGAAGGAACCAAACCTCTGTCTGGGTTTCCCAAGCAAATCCGGTCAATATCGAACTTCATGTCGTAAATACCACTAGTGAGACTAATGTCTCCTCTGCAAAAACATAAATTGAGCAAACGTGAGTACAAGGGTACTCAGCCAGACTTACATCAGAACTAACTACATATGCATCAGTATGAATGAAGGGGTTTGTGGAGTTATTGCAGCAAGCCAACTTTGACTCTTGGCTAACCTGTACTACGACTACAAGTGATTTCTTTGAGGTGGGATAGCGCACACGAGTCCACATATTCACCCAAATCAATACACCACTATGGATCCACTTCTGTCTCCCTACGAGAAGGCCATCCATAGCACTCACGCTTATCTTGCGTATTTTAGAGTATCCACTTCAAGTTATCTATGAACCACATAAGTTCTCCAAGTAGTCCATATCCGAGGACGCAACTATTCGAATAGATTCACAACCCTGCAGGGGTGTACTTCTTCACACATGCTCTCGCCACTTATCAACATATGCACGTCATGCATCTCGGCAACTTTCAAGCGGAAGCATTGGCGTGGGCGTCAGCCACGACTGTCAATCACACCAGACCCTAGTCTAGGTTTATCACCTATTTGAGACTGAACCCGCACAGAAGTCCGGCCGAAGTTTCCGCTACGGCCTCAAACGATGTCCACAGGGTTCCCAAGCCCACCGTTTGGGTGCCACTTGGTAGACCGTGCCACTGTGCCTATACCGCATCATAGTCCACCCCGTCGGGCAGCGCTATGCACGACCACCAACACTTTTCCTACAAACACCAGAAACTAGTTGCAACTCCTGGACAGAGATCTAGGCGATTAGTAAGTCGAGCGGGGTCACATTTCAGGGCCCAACATGTGGTTGTAACTATCTTGGATCACAAACACAGAACTCAGTTCTTAATGATGGTCCCAATGAGACAACACACCATGTACTCCTACATGGCCTCTCATCGCTACCTTTACCAAATCGTGTTCACACACTTAGCTCTCACATAGTAGGACATGAACACTTCTATTCTGATTCATCGCCCAGATGGATCAGACCCGACACAACACGACTCTAAGCATAGCACGCATAGTAAGTAAGCAAGCATGGATGAGTAAGCACAACAAGGCTCAAACAATTGCTACTCATGCTAAGTGGTTTCAACTATTTACTGTGGCAAAGACATGTCATGCAAAGGACTGGGTTCAACTACCGAGAACAGGTAACAGTTGAATCGTTGTTGTCCTAATGCAGAAAAAGAGAGCAGGAGCAAGAGAGTGGGTTCATATCAGTATACTCAATGGGGTTTGCTTGCCTGACAATCCTGAAGAATAATACTTCGCTTCATTAGTGTCAACGGTCACATTGTCGGAACCATCGTCTACCGAGAAGGAACAAGCACCGACAAACTAGAAGAACCAACATTCAACTTATGCAATACACAATCATGATGCATGATATGACAAGTTAAGATACTGAATTAACCTAGAGGAATAATTAGCCAGGTTAATTGAAGTGGAATTCTAACAAGTTTAAATTCCAACTCCAAATGATATTTCATATATTACCCTAATCATAAAATGTCCTACTTGGTGATGTTAACTGGTTCACACATGCATGATCATGGCATAAACAGATTCATTGGATTTTTCTGATCATTTTTCATATGTAAATTATTTTCATGTGACTTACAGTTTGTTTTCTATGATTTTTAGAAGTTTTAAACATTTTCTAAAAATATTAAATCATTTATTATTTTGTTTTAATTCCAGAAATTCTTTACTGCATCAGCATGATGTCATAGTGACATTAGCAGGTCAACAGGGCTGGTCCAGGTCAAACCTGACCAGTGGGACCCCCATGTCAGTGGCTCTAGGTTAACCAGAGGGTTATTTAATTTTTAAAATGTTTAGTTAGCAACTGACCCCATGTTAGTGACACATGAGCTTAATTAGATTTAATTAATCCTAACAATTTTACTAAGGGCCACGGCCCACTAGTCAGCCACCCATTAGGGTAATTAATTAACTTAATTAAGTTAACACTTAACCTAAACTTAACTAGAGCTAGTTCCCACCTCTCACTGACTCCAGGAGGTCAAACCTCGAGTCAGCGGGGTCAAACCCGCCGGCGTTCAGTCGCCGATGACGGCAGACACGACGGAGGGCTCAGGTTTCGCCCCCAGAGCACCATTTGGAGCGGGGTTTGCTCCTAAGTGATCCTGGGAGCGAGCCGCGTCATTGGAGGCCTCGGTTGGAGCTAGGGTCATCGGAGCTGATGGCGGCAAGCTAAATTGCAGCGGCCAGAGCTTGGTTGAGGAGGAAAATGCATCTAGGTGTCGAGCAGGGCAGCGGGGATACGGGGAGGAGCGAAGGGGGCTCACAGGGATGCCGATGAGCTGGCCAGCGGGCTCGGGGACGACCGGGACGGCGCAAATCGACGGTGAGGATCCACGGCGGCCGACGGTGAAGATGGAGGAACTGGCCACGGCTGGGGCCTCCCGAGGATGCTCCGGTCGATGGAGAGGACAAGGCGATGCGGCGGAGCTCGTGGGCACTAGGGCAGGGCGAGGCATGGCCGGAGGGTGCGGCAGCAACGAACGGCAGCGAGCGGTGCTCTCGGTTCTGGTCAGGAGGGGGGGAAGGCAGAGGTGAGTGAGGGAAGAGAGATGGAGAGGGGGAATGGATCCGGACGGCTCCAGATCCTCATCCCCTCCTCTAGCCAGGCTAGCAGGCAGGGAGGATGTGGCCGCGGTGCAGGTATGCCCGGCACATAGGTGCTTCTCCTCCTGGAAAGAGGAAGAAGGCACTGATGCCCTTGGTGGGTTGGGCCACCTTCTGGGCTAGGTAAGTTTCTTTCATTTTTGTTATTAGTGTTTTCTATTTCTAATTTTGCTTTCTGTTATAATTTTGTTTGGGCAAAACTATAAAGCCAAAATTCCTGTAAATATTTGTGGGGTATATTAGAAATATTTCCAAGCTCCCAAAAATTTTCAAAAAGATTGAAGCAAATAAATATTTATAATGCTTTATTAATGATTTCAGAAACTTTCCTATTTTATTTAATTTACCAAAATAGTTGTTAAAATATAATTCACCCTTGATATGTTGTTGCCAACATTTATGAAAGAGGGGGGGGGGCATTTTTGAAGAGCATTTTGGATTCACTCAAATATCTTAATAGTTTAACCTGTTTGAATTTTATTTGTGCTAGGGTTTGATCACCCCCATTTCAAATTAATTTGAATTTAAACATGATGACATGATGCACATGCTGATGTTGATGCAAACAATTCAAGCAAATTCTAGGGCTGTGACACCTAGTGACAATGAAAATGATAATAATGATGATGCTCACGTAGATGCTCAACCAGATGATAACAAAGAAAATGATAATGATGTGGAAATTGAACCTGTTGAGGATCGTGATAACCCACCTTCTAAAAATAAACGTCATGACAAGAGAGACTTTGTTGCTGGGAAGCATGGAAGGGAAATATAGCCATTGTGACACCCTGGATTTCTGCTATAGTGATCATTGCAATTAAGCTATAGTGATGGCCAAGATTATGCTAATACTTTTGCTAATCCATGTGTGATCACTCTTGAATAAAAGCTCAATTCAAATTCCACTTCAAAAGCCCATGGAATTTTTATGTGATAAAATAAAATTTGCAAAATTCAAGAATAAATGTTGCACACTTGTGGTAAATCACAAGTCAATTGTTGTTGAGGAAAACAACATCACCAAAACTTTTATGTGGACCCCACCATCAATAATAGCAGCTTAAGGCAATTTAAAGTGCTATTAAATTCAAATGAAGAATGCAAAAAAATTTGAAGATTCCTCAAAATTAGTGAGGTATTGTAGAATATTGCAAGACATTATTTGGAGCAAGTCACCTATTTTGCAGTAGAGGATTATTGCAGAAAATAATTAAAACAAAAATTACAAATAACAAAAACAGAAATAAAACTAAAAAGGAAAAAGAAGAAAACAGTTTCCCCCCTGGGCCTCGGCCCAACTGGCCAGCCCCCCCCCCCCCCCCGCGCGTCGTCTTCCTCCTCCTGTAGCGACCTCCCGATCGCTACAGGGCGCCGTCACCACTGCACCCACTCACCACCGTCGGTGGGGAGGATAAGGCCACCACCAAGGCACCTCACCTTCCCCCTCGAACCCTAGCCGCTCTGCTCTCTCCCATCGCCTCTCCCTCGCCTTCTTTGCTCCTCGTCCGAAAGCTCCCATCGCCGCCGCCGTCGATCCCACGCTCTCCGTCATCCCCGCGCAGCGCCGACATGTCATAGAGCTTCGTCGCCGTCCACTACGTCGCCTACAACAACAAGCCGAAGACTAGGGCCCCTGCATTGTCCCCGCGCCGTCGTCTTCCTCCTCGGGTGCCCAGAGATCCGCCGCCTCGATTCGCTCCGGCAGGCCCTCCCCGAGCACACTTGAGCACACCAGTAGGTCCCGGTGAGCTCCAGCTCCTTCCCCCTCGTAGCTAAGCTCGCTTGCGCCCTCCTAGCTAGTTGCTCCATTGGAGCCTGAACGTGTCACCGATGCTGAGCTTGCAGCCACCGCCACCGTATCCCGTGCTCATAGTCGAGCATCGCGTCAAGCTCCTGGAGCTCGTTGGCATTGGATGCGGGCACGCTAGTGTTGTGGAACGTTGCATGGGAAACAAAAAATTTCCTACGCACACGCAAGATCTATCCATGGTGATGAGCATCTACGAGAGGGAGAGTAGATCTACATACCCCTGTATATCACTAAGCGGGAAGCATTAAGAAACACTGTTGGTGTAGTCGAACGTCTTCGCGATCCAAATCGCCGAGCATCCCGTGATCTCATCACGATCCGTCCCGCGATCCAATCACGATCCGTCCCACGAACTCATCACGATCCGTCATGCGATCTCATCACGATCCGTCTCGCGATCATGATGACGGTCCTTCCGATCTAGCGCCGAACGGACGGCACCTCCGCGTTTAGCACACGTACAACTTGATGACGATCTCCACCTTCTTGATCTAGCAAGAGGGAGCAGAGAGGTAGAAGAGTTCTCCGACAGCATGACGGCACTCCGGCGATGGTGGTGGAGCTATTCCGGCAGGGCTTCGCCTAAGCACTGTAGAAATCTGATCTAGAGGAGAAACTATGCACTGGAGGAACGGGTAGCACATGGCTGAAAATCTAGTGCCAAAAACCCTAAAACCTCTAGTATATATAGGAGGAAGAGAGGAGGAGGCTTGGCTCCCAAGGAGCCAGCCCTTGGGTCGGCCGAACCAAGGAGGATTGGAGTATTCCTCCTCCAATCCTAGTAGGACTAGGACTCCTCCTTATTTTTGCCTTTTTTTTTGCCTTTTTCCACCTTTTCTCTCTTTGGGATTTTCTTCCCAGCCGCATGGGCCTTGTGTGGGACTTACACAAGACCACTAAGGGCTGGTATTTACTCTCCCACATCCCATGTAGCCTCTTGGGTCGAAATACCCCTCCCTATGGTCTCCCGGTACACTCCCGGCACTCCCGGTACACTACCGATGAGTCCGAAATCTTTCCGGCGACCAAAACAGGACTTCCTATATATCAATCTTTACCTCTGGACCATTACGGAGCTCCTCGTGACGTCCGGGATGTCATACGGGACTCCGAACAACCTTCAGTCACCACCATACATAACTCTATACTACCGAAACGTCACCAAACCTTAAGTGTGCAGACCCTGCGGGTTCGAGAACTATGTAGACATGACCGAGACACCTCTACGGTCAATAACCAATAGCGGGACCTGGATGCACATATTGGTTCCTACATATTCTACGAAGATCTTTATCGGTCGAACCTTTATGTCAAGGATTCAATTAATCCCGTATGATGTTCCCTTTGTTCTTCGGTATGTTACTTGCCCGAGATTCGATTGTTGGTATCTCCATACCTAGTTCAACCTTGTTACTGGCAAGTCTCTTTAGTCGTTCCACAATACAAGATGCCATGACTAACACTTAGTCACATTGCTCGCAAGGCTTATTGTGATGTTGTATTATCGAGTGGGCCCTGAGATACCTCTCCGTCACACGGAGTAACAAATCCCAGTCTTGATCCATGCCAACCCAACAGACACCCTCGGAGATACCTTTAGAGCACCTTTAGAGTCACCCAGTTACGTTGTGACGTTTGATACATACAAGGTGCTCCTCCAATGTCAGTGAGTTGCATGATCTCATGGTTATAGGAACATATACTTGACATGCAGAAAATAGTAGCAATAAACTGACATGATCATATGGTACGTTTGTAGTTTGGGTCTTGTCCATCACATCATTCTCCTAATGATGTGATCCCGTTACCAAATGACATCTCTTGTCCATGATTAGGAAACCATAGCCATCTATGATCAACGAGCTAGTCTATTAGAGGCATACTAGGGACATGGTGTTGTCTATGTATCCACACATGTATCTGAGTTTCCGATCAACACAATTATAACATGGATAATAAACGATTATCATGAACAAGGAAATATGATAATAACTAATTTATTATTGCCTCTAGGGCATATTTCCAACAGTCTCCCACTTGCACTAGAGTCAATAATCTAGTTGACATCACCATGTGATTCGCATTGTTATGAATCTAACACCCAATGAGTTCTGGGGCTCGATCATGCTTTGCATGCGAGATAGGTATTATAGTCAACGGGTCTGCGGCATTCAGATCTGTATGTACTTTGCAAATCTCTATGTCAAACTGTAAACACTACTACCACACTCCACTTGGTACTATTCCAAATGGCTGCTCCACTATACCTATCCGGATTGCTACTAAGAGTCATCCGGATTAGTGTTAAAGCTTGCATCGACGTAACTCTTTACGATGAACCCTTTATCACCTCCATAATCGAGAAATGTTTCCTTAGTATTTTAGTCACTAAAGATAATATTGACCGCTGTCCAGTGATCCACTTCTGGATCACTCTTGCACCCTTTGACGGACTCATGGCAAGGCACAGACAGGTGTGGTACATTGCATGGCATACTATACAGAGCCTATGGCTAAGGCATAGGGGACGACATTCGTCCTTTCTCTTTCTTCTGCTGTTGTCGAGCTTTGAGTCTCACTCAAGTTCACACGTCGCAAATCAGGCGAGAACTCTTTCTGTGACTGATCCATTTTGAACTCTTTCAAAATCTTGTCAAGGTATGTACTTATTGGAAGTCTCATCAAGCATCTTGATCTATCTCTATAGATCTTGATGCTCAACAATTAGGTAGCTTTATCCAGGTCTTCCTTTGAAAAACTATTTTCAAACAACCGTTTATGCTTTCCAGAAATTCTACATCATTTTCAATCAACAATATGTCATCCACATATACTTATTAGAAATTCTATAGTGCTCCCACTCACTTTATTGTAAATACAAGTTTCTCGTAAATCTTGTATAGACACAAAAACTTTGATCACCTCATAAAAGTGCATATTCCAACTCTGAGATGGTTGCTTAAGTTCATAGAAGAATCACTGAAGCTTGCACACCTGTTAGCATCCTTAGGACTGACAAAACCTTTTGGTTGTATCACATACAACCTTTCCTCAAGTAAACCGTTAAGGAAACTATGTTTTGATATCCATCTGCCAGATTTCATAATTGAAAAATGCAGCAACTGCTAACATAATTCCAACAGACTTTAGCATCGCTACAAGTGAGAAAGTCTCATCGCAGTCAACTCCTTGAACTTGTCGTAAACTTCTTTACAACAAGTCAAGCTTTACAAATGGTGACATTTAACATGAGCGCTTGTCTTCATTTTAAACATCCATTTGTACTCAACGACCCGCCGTCCAATGAGCAATTCTACAAAAGTCTATTCTTGGTTTTCATACATGGATCCTTTCTCGGATTTCATGGCCTCTAACCATTTGTCGGAATCCGGGCCCATGATCGCTTCTCCACAGCTCGTAGGTTCATCGTTGTCCAACAACATGACCTCCAAGACAGGGTTGTCGTACCTCTCAGGAGAAGTACACATCCTCGTTGACCTATGAGGTTCGATAGTAACTTGATCCAAAGCTTCATGATCATCATCATTAACTTCCTCTTCAACTAACGTAGGCTTCACAGAAACAAATTCTTGTGCTGCGCTACTCTGTGGTTAAACAAAGGTTCAATAACCTCATCAAGTTCTATCTTCCTCCCACTCAATTCTTTCGAGAGAAACTTTTTCTCAAGAAAGGACCCAGTTTTAGCAACAAACACTTTATGCTTGGATCTGAGATAGAAGGTTTACCCAAATGTCTTTAGGGTATTCTATGAATATGCATTTGTCCGCTTTGGGTTCGAGCTCATTAGGTGAAAACCTTTTTCACATAAGTGTTGCAGCCCCAAACATTAAGAAATGACAGCTTAGGTTTCTATCAAACCATAATTTGCACGGTGTCATCTCAACGGATTGAGATGGTGCCCTATATAAAGTGAATGTAGTTGTCTCTAATGCATAACCCCAAAATTATAGTAGCAAAATGATAGGAGACATCATAGCAAGCACCATTTTCAATAGAGCACGACTATGACGTTCGAACACACCATCACACTATGGTGTTCCTAGTGGCGTGAGTTGTGAAACAACTTTCACATTGTCTAAATTTGTATGCCAAACTCGTAACTCAGATATTTACCTCCATGATCATATCGCAGACATTTTTATCTTCTTGTCATGATGATCTTAAACTTCACTCTGAATTTGCTTGAACCTTTCAAACGATTCAGACTTGTGTTTCATTAAGTAAATATACACTATATCTACTCAAATCATCAGTGAAGGTATGAAAATAAAGATATCCACTGCACGCTACAAGACTCATTGGATTGCATACATCAACATGTATTATTTCCAATAAATCACTTGCCCGCTCCATCCATCTGGAAATGGGGTCCTTAGTCATCTTGCCCAAGAGGCATGGTTCACATGTTTCAACTGATTCGAAATCGAATGAGTCCAAAGATCCATCAGCATGGAGTTTCTTCATGCGCTTTATACCAATATGACATTTAGCGGCAGTGCCACAAGTATGTGGTACTATCATTATTAACTTTGTATCTTTTGGCATCAATGTTATGAACATGTGTATTACTACGATCGAGATTCAACAAACCATTCTCACTTGGTGCATGACCATTGAAGGTATTATTCATGTAAACAAAATAACCATTATTCTCTAACTTAAATGAATAACCGTGTTGCAATAAACATGATCTAATCACGTTCATGCTCAACGCAAAACACCAAATAACATTTATTTAGGTTTGTCACTAATCCCGAAGGTAGAGAGAGCGTGCGATGTTGATCACATCAACCTTGGAAACATTTCCAACACACATCGTCACCTCACCCTTAGCTAGTTCTCTGTTTATTCTGTAGCTTTTATTTCAAGTTACTAACATTTAGCAACCGAACCGGTATCCAATACCCAGGTGCTACTAGGAGTACTCAGAAGGTACACATCGTTAACATGTATATCAAATATACTTCTGTCGACGTTGCCTGCCTTTTTATCTACCAAGTATCTAGGGTTGTTCCGCTTCAGCGACGACTCTCCTCGTAATCGAAGCACTTAGTCTCGGGTTTGGGTTCAACTTTGGGTTGCTTCACTGGAGCAGCAACTGACTTGCTATCCATCAAGTTTCCTTCCTTGCTCTTGCCCTTCTCGAAACTAGTGGTTTGACTAACCATCAACACTTGATGCTCCTTCTGGATTTCTACCTTCGCGGTGTCAAACATCCCGAATAGCTCAAGGATCATTATTTCTATCCCTGGCATTTTATAGTTCATCACCAAGTTCTAGTAGCTTTAGTGATAGTGACTTGGAGAACTATATCAATCACTATCTTATCTGGAAGATCAACTCCCACTCAATTCAAGCGATTGTAGCACCCAGACAATCTGAGCACATGCTCAACGATTGAGCTATTCTCTTTCATCTTGCAGGCAAAGAATCTTGTTGGAGATCTCATATCTCGCAACGCGGGCACGAGCCTGAGATCCTAATTTCAGCACTTAGAACATCTCATATGCTCTGTGACGTTCAAAACGTTTCGGAGCCTCAATTCTAAGCCACAATGCATGACGCACTAAACTATCAAGTAGTCATCAGATCGTGCCTGTCAGATGTTCACAACATCTACAGACGATGCTATAGGGGTTGGCGCACCGAGCGGTGCATTAAGGACATAAGCCTTCTGTGCAGCAACGAGGACAATCCTCAGATCACGGTGCCAATCTGCAATATTGCTACCATAATATTTCAACTCTATTTCTCGAGGAACATATAAAAATTCAACGGAGCTACAACATGAGCTAGTAATCTACAACACAGTTTGCAAACACACTACTAACTATGTTGATGATAATGAGTTCAATTAATCATAATACTTAAGAACTCCCAGTCAAATTGACATCCCTCCGGTCATTCGAGTGATACATGATCCAAATTCACCAACTCAAGTCCGATCATCACGTGAGTTGAGGTGGTTTCAATGGTGAACATCATCATGTTGATCATATCTGTTATATGACTTTCGAGCTTTCGGTCTCTTGTGTTCCGTGGCCATGTCTGTACATGCTAGGCTCGTCAAGTTTAACCCGAGTGTTCTGCATGTGCAACACTCGCTTGCACCCGTTGTATGTGAACGTAGAGTCTATCACACCCGATCATCACGTGGTGTCTCAACACGACAAACTTTCATAACGGTGCACACTCGGGGAGAACACAATTCACCTTATAATGCTACCATCGTCCTAAGCAAAACAAGGTGCATAAAAGGATTAACATCACATGCAAATCATAAGTGACATGATATGGCCATGAATTTGTGCTTTTGATCTCCATCTTGAAAGCACCGGCACGATCTCCATCGTCACCGGCACGACACCATGATCTCCATCATCTTGATCTCCATCAACGTGTCGCCATCGGGGTTGTCGCACCCGTCATGCTTGTACTACTATTGCTATCGTTTAGCGATAAAGTAAAGCATTACATAGCGCTTAATGATTGACACGCAGGTCATACAATAATTAAAGACAACCCTATGGTTCCTGCCGGTTGCCGTACTCATCAACTTGCAAGTCGTGATATTCTATACAACACATGCTAATCTCATACATCACATATATCACATCATGTAACTGGCCATATCACATCACAACATACCCTGCAAAAACAAGTTAGACGTCCTCTAATTGTTGTTGCATGTTTTACGTGGATGCTACGGGTATCTAGCAAGAACAATTCTCATCTACGCAAAAACCACAACGGTGATACACTAGTTGCTTTTCAACCTTCTCAAGGACCGCCTTTGTCGAATCCGACCCAACTAAAGTGAGAGAAACTGGCACCCGCAAGCCATCTATGCAACAAGTTGCGGTTGAGGGAACCGGCCTCTCATAAGCGTACAAGTAATGTTGGTCCGGGCCGCTTCATCTCACAATACCGCCGAACCAAAACACGACCAAGGGAGGAAGCAATCTAAGCATCAACGCCCACAAACTCTTTGTGTTCTACTTGAGATCTCATCTACACATAGACCTAGCTCATGATGCCACTGTTGGGGAACGTTGCATGGGAAACAAAATTTTCCTACGCACACGCAAGATCTATACATGGTGATGAGCATCTACGAGAGGGAGAGTAGATCTACATACCCTTGTAGATCGCTAAGCGGGAAGCGTTAAGAAACGCGGTTGGTGTAGTCGAACGTCTTCGCAATCCAAATCGCTGAGCATCCCGCGATCTCATCACGATCTGTCCCGCAATCCAATCACGATCCATCCCGCAAACTCATCACGATCCGTCCCGCGATCTCATCATGATCCGTCTCGCGATCTTGATCATGGTCATTCCGATGTAGCGCCGAACACACGACACCTTCGCGTTCAGCACACGTACAACTTGATGACGATCTCCGCCTTCTTGATCCAGCAAGAGGGAGCGGAGAGGTAGAAGAGTTCTCTGGCAGCATGACGGCGCTTTGGCGATGGTGGTGGAGCTATTCCGGCAGGGCTTCGCCTAAGCACTGCTGAAATCCGATCTAGAGGAGAAACTATGCACTGGAGGAATGGGTAGCACGTGGCAGAAAATTTTGTGCCAAAACCCCTAAAACCTGTAGTATATATAGGAGGAAGAGAGGAGGAGGCTTGGCTCCCAAGGAACCAGCCCTTGGTTCGGCCAAACAACGGAAGATTGGAGGATTCCTCCTCCAATCGTAGTAGGACTAGGACTCCTCCTTATTTTTGCCTTTTTTTGCCCTTTTCCACCTTTTTTCTCCTTGGGTTTTCTTCCCAGCCGCATGGGCCTTGTGTGGGACTTCCACCAGCCCACTAAGGGCTGGTATTTACTCTCCCACAGCAGATGCAGCCTCTTGGGTCGAAATACCCGTCCCGATGGTGTCCCGGTACCCTATCGATGAGCCCGAAACCTTTTCGGCGACCAAAATAGGACTTCCTATATATCAGTCTTTACCTCTGGACCATTCCGGAGCTCCTCGTGACGTCCGGGATGTCATACGGGACTCCGAACAACCTTAAGTCACCACTATACATAACTCTATACTACCGACATGTCACCAAACCTTAAGTATGCAGATTCTGCGGGTTTGAGAACTATGTAGACATGACCGAGACACCTGTATGGTCAATAACCAATAGCCGGACCTGGATGCCCATATTGGTTCCTACACATTCTATGAAGATCTTTATCGATCGAACCTTTATGTGAAGGATTCAGTTAATCCCGTATGATGTTCCCTTTGTTCTTCGGTATGTTACTTGCGCGAGATTCGATCGTCGGTCTCTCCATACCTAGTTCAACCTCGTTACTAGCAAGTCTCTTTACTCGTTCTGTAATACAAGATCCTGTGACTAACACTTAGTCACATTGCTTGCAAGGCTTATTGTGATGTTGTATTACCAAGTGGGCCCTGAGATACCTCTCCGTCACACGGAGTAACAAATCCCAGTCTTGATCCATGCCAACCCAATGGACACCCTCAGAGATACCTGTAGAGCACCTTTATAGTCACCCAGTTACGTTGCGACGTTTGATACACACAAGGTACTCCTCCGGTGTCAGTGAGTTGCATGATCTCATGGTCATAGGAACATATACTTGACATGCACAAAACAGTAGCAATAAACAGAAACATTATATGCTACATTTGTAGTTTGGGTCTTGTCCATCACATCATTCTCCTAATGATGTGATCCCGTTACCAAATGACATTTCATGTCCATGACTAGGAAACCATAGCAATCTTTGATCAACGAGCTAGTCTATTAGAGGCATACTAGGGACATGGTGTTGTCTATGTATCCACACATGTATCTGAGTTTCCGATCAACACAATTATAGCATGGATAATAAACGATTATCATGAAAAAGGAAATATGATAATAACTAATTTATTATTGCCTCTAGGGCGTATTTCCAACAGCTAGGTCCTCCCCGAGCCCTAAGACGCCGTAGCCGCAGGTGCCCGAACGCCTCCGCCACAAACGTCGATGCCGACGACAGCTCCGGCCACCCTCGCTCCTTATGATGGATGGAATGGATCGGCGGCCACACCAGCTCTCGAACGCAGTAGAGAACCCCCAAAATGACGCTCCCTACGCTTTTTCCTACTGGTGGCCGAGGCGCACCGCCGCTTTTTTGGTCGCCGGCGGCCAGACGCCGGCCGGAGCTGATCTAGCCCGGCTAGGGCCACCTCCGAGTGACACTGCCAGTGGCCCTAGGGGCCCAATTGACCAGTTGACTCGGTCAACTGTGCTGACTTGGCACCGCCTGGTCATTGCTAGTGGGCCACCCCCCTATGTCTAGGACATGTGGGCCCTTGCCCCTTTTAGTTAATTAAGCTGTCTAATTAATCCAGTTAATTAATTTAAACTAATTAGACACTGACTGATGGGGCCCACCCATCTAATTAACCTATTTAATTTAATTTAATTCCTGTTTAGTCCACTGTCTATGACATGTGGGTCCCACATGTCAGATTTGACCTGGCCACTAAGCTGTTGACTGCTGATGCAATGCTGACCTCATGCTGACGTCACTCTACACTGTTCTAGATATTGTTGATTTAATAAATAGAATTAATTCTATAAAATGATTAAATCTTTGAAAAATTATATAAAATAATCTGTAGCTCAGATGAAAATACTTTATACATGAAAGTTGATCAAAAAATTCCACGAATCCGAATATGCCGTCCATTCATCTATCACATGCTCCTAGCATGATGAAAAATGAACTTTTCCCTCCGGATCAGTTATCCGATAAATTCAAAGACCCGGAAAATATCGTAAGATATTCTTCCGACCCGTCCGCGATGTATAATACTGCGTTAGAGCATGCCTAGCCCTGCATATTGCCATGTCATGCATTGTGCTCGCATATGTGCTTTATATTTATTGTTTCTTCCCCCTCTTCACTCCGGTAGACCCCGAGACTGACGCTGCTGTAGGGTATGACTATGCGCCTGACGATCAGCCTTTTTCCGCAGAGCAGCAAGGCAAGCAACCTCCCTTGAGCATTATGATATCGCCTATTCCTTTCCCTCTTATTCTTGCATTAGATTTTTGCTACTGTATTAGTTAGCTCCTATTCTGATGCATATCCTGTTTTTGATGAACTGCTACTATATGTGCAATCATACCAACTTCTTATTATAGGTTGGTTAGTGAATCCCCAGTGACCCCCCTTAGTCCCAGTTGCCCCTGCTTCTTCATCAACGACCCGACGACCCGATGACTTGAAGACCCGAAGACTCGGTCAACCGACCGACAAGCCAGACCCCTCACGTCACCACCCACTCCCCTTAGTTGTACGACTCTGTAGTGCTACTATCGAGTACCGAGGGTGACACCTCGTGAAGTAGTCATGATGCTAGGCCTGTAGTGCAGCTAGTCGACCATGGTTATCGAGGGTGATTCCTCCTTCACCATTTGCGATGATGTCTCTGTCGCACAATCCCTCAAGTATGGGACCTTCGAGGGTGATTTCTCTAAGTCCACCTTGACGGTTACATTGAGCAGGGACCATTGAGGGTGATTCATTAGTTCCCGCCTTGATGTTTTATACACACATTTACTATGACCTGGTTACCGAAACTTGTTGGTGATGGGCCAGCCCTGAGGGGTACCCACGGTTGCTGCTGTTGAGGCGTGGACTTGCGAGAGAGGCCTTTGCCACACATCCTCGAGACGAGGCGACAGGACCGCACTTTATGGGTCGCGCTTGCCCCCACATTAATAAAATGCTAATGGGTTGGGTATTTGATCTGAGTTGGTCGTTTGACCTTTACACACCAAACCTTCACGTGGGAGAAGTTATGGGTACTCAGCGTCGTTGTATCAGCCGAAGCTCTTCGAACGTCAGCAATGGAGCGGCACGCGGCGAATTGGGCTGGAAGGTACAACTGCTGGACTGAGTGTACTAGGTCTGCTTCCGGACACCTACGCATCGTGTAGGAGTGCAAGGGAAAGTGGGCCCACGAACCTGCATGCTTAGGATTTAGTCCGACGGGCTGGCCTCTTCATTGAGCCTAGGTGGGGCGACGACGTTTTGGATCCCGAGGCCGGCATTATCCCAGAAAGTGTGTCTTATAGGAGGTGATCAACCGTGTTGGAAATGCGGTGCACCCCTACAGGGATGAATTCATCTATTTGAATAGCCGTGTCCATGGTAACAGGACGACTTGGAGTTGTACTTTGGCCTACTACAACTAAAACCGTGACTTTAAATTGAAATGAATGTTGGCTCGGAGATTGCTTCCTCGTGGGGAGTTGAGGAAGAATCTCTGGGCATGGTTGCTTAATAAAATTGCTACAATAAAATATGACTATATGTGACCAGTCTACTATCTTCTAATGCTACAAGATGCTGAAGATGCTAGTCTTCGATATGACTAGTCCTCCCCCCTATTATTGCTTTCTGTAGTCAGCCCAGATATAACCCCACCCCTTCATAATGATGCATACTTAGCATAGTTCTGATATTAGTCTTGTGAGTACTTTGGATGAGTACTCACTGTTGCTTTGCTTTCTCTTTTCCCCCTCGATATGATTCTGCGTTCAGATGATGGAGCCCAGGAGATGGAGTACGCCAAAGACGACTACTACACCACCGTAGAATCCTACTACTACGTGGAGGCAGCCCCCAACCAGCAGTAGGATAGAAGGTTCCCAGGCAGGAGGCCTCGCCTCTTTCGATCCGTTGTTATGTTGTGCTAGCCTTCTTAAGGCAAAACTTGTTTAACCTATATCTGTAGTCAGATATTATTTGCTTCCGCTGAATCGTGCTTGTCAAGCTTTGTATTCGAGCCCTCGAGGCCCCTGGCTTGTAATATGAAGCTGTATGACTTTAATTTGTGTCTAGAGTTGTGTTGTGATATTGATTAGTGAGTCCCTGATCTTGGTCGTACGCATCGCATGTATGTTTAGCGTACGGTCGAGTTGGGGGCATCACAACCATGGGTTCAAAAACCCATGCCATTCCTTCGTAAGCCCAGTAAAAGTAGGGACGATGAAGATTTTGAGCGCTTTGCTGAAATGATTAGACCTGTCTTTTTGCGCACTCATTTGACTGATATATTGAAAATGCCTTTGTATGCTAAGTACATGAAAGATATTATTACCAAAAAAGGAAAATACCCGAAACTGAAATTGCCACCATGCTTGCTAATTATTCCTTTGATGGTAGAGTACTTAAGAAGTTGGGAGACCCGGGTATACCCACAATACCTTGCTCTATTAAAAGAAACTATGTCAAAACTGCTTTATGTGATTTAGGGGCCGGTGTTAGTGTTATACCTTTCTCCCTTTATAGAAGACTTGAATTGAATAAACTCACACCTACTAAGATATCTTTGCAAATGGCTAATATATTGACTGCTTTACCTATTGGAATTTGCGAGGATGTTCCCATTGTGGTTGCAAATGTGACTATCTTAACAGACTTTGTTATTCTTGATATGCCTGAGGACAACAATATGTCGATCATCCTTTGTAGACCCTTTCTAAATATAGTAGGGGCTATTATTGATTGCAATAAAAGCAAGGTTACCTTTCATGTCAATGGCAAGCAACATAGCATGCATTTTCCGAAGAAGCAAACTTTGCTTAATAATATTAATGTCATTGATCCTATTCCCTCGGTTATCGTTGGAGATTTTATAATTCCTCTACCTACTGCTAAGAAGAATAAAACATATAATCTCATTGTTGGGGAAATAAAAATTCCTATTGAGGTAACCTAGTGGTATACAAAAATTCTTCGGTTTCATGTTAGTTGGAAGTGGTTATTAATAAGACTTGATCAAACTTATTAATGAATCCTTTTCGAAAGACATGTCATTAATGAATTGAGTATTCACAACTCTCTATATCACAAGTCTATTCTTTTTTTTCTTAGTTAAATAAAAATAAAATATCATGAAATTCCTGTTTCTTGTTTCTCCCGTGCATGAAAAATACCCCAAAAATAAAAAGTTTGAGATTGCCACAAATTTTTGATATGATTTTTTCCTAAATATTTTAGAAATTTTGGCGTAAAAATTACAGCAAGGGTGTGTGCGAGTGGGCCACCACATAACAGGGCACCCCTAGGGGCGCGTCCTGTTGGCTTGTGGGGCCCATAGCCTCCTTGCCTTATCCCTTTGTCCCCAATCTTTCTCCTACCTCTAGCAAAAATTCCCTATCCATCTCTCTCCTGTGTTCTTCACCCAGAAAGTGAAATTTTCGATCTTTTTGCTCGGAACTCTGTTTCTGAAATAGTTTTGAGGAATTACTCCTTGGTATGTGACTCCCCCATTCCTGCAATTAGTTTTTGTTTTAGTGGTTTATATTTTCCATAAGTTGCTGCACTTGGTGCTACAGGAAATGAGCTTGCATGTTGAATTCTTTGAGTTCCAAGTAGCATGAGTACTTGATATGTCCTCTAGACAACACTATGAGTAGTTGCTACCATTCTTACAACGTTTTATTGACGTAAATTTCTAGCTCAAAAATTTCAGAAATTTGTGTCTAGGAAAATGAATTTTCTATGGGGAGGTTCTTCAAGCCGGAGCCCCAAAGGAGTTGCTAGGAGAACTCAGGATAGTGACATCAACCTTCCTCGCAATACGGAGGTTAGGCCATGTGAATGGCCACATACACCCTTCATGAACGAGGCGACTTTATATGAATAGTTCATGAAATTCGTTGCAAATGTCGGGTTAACCAACTTCCTCATAGATAAGTGTGACCAATATTTTCTCCTCACTAATTCCTTCATGCAAAACTTTCACTTCATAAACACACTTCATGCTCATATGGTGTGCTTTGCTCTTTATGCCATGAAGTATGAATTGCCTCTACATGATTTTTGTGAAAATGTGCTTGCTTCCCTCTAACGGGGAAATGCGTGAACCTAAACCTAAGGAGGTCGAGGACTTCCTCCTTACCTTAACTGTGGGACACACCAGGGGCGTATCACACGCCAAAGCCACTAGTTTGCTTTTTTTTTGTCTGTACACTACTTTTCTCTATTTATAGGGAAATGCATAACCGCCATGGAGAAGGGTGGTGGCCTTAGTGCTCTCACTCTCGCTATTTTATGCCGCACACTTTATGGTGATAATACTTAGAACTTCAGAGCTATTGTTGCATGTCGATTACATCTTAAGCGAACCAAGGGCAAGGTTCATGGTGGTATTTACGCCACGCACTTGGCAAAGCACTCTGAGGTTGCTATACGCCCTAATGATTACTTGTTACCCGAGGTGAATCTCGACCACCAATCCATGGAGGAGCAAATATTTCTTGAGAAACCTAAACCACCGATAAACCTCCGTTACAGCCTAGTGTTTAGCAAGGACACTTGTGATATTATTCCCTTTCCCGCACCTTCTTTGCTTAACCATCATGCCAGGAATGGATTCAAAATAATTCCAAAGTACATCATTGCTTATCGGAACAAGCTTGTTGCTGCGGAGGCCGAGGCCCAGTCATGAGACCCTCGGGTACCTCAACATGACCATTTTCCTGGATGTGACAGCTACTATCAGTGGTGATTACCAAGCTAGGCAAAATCCTAAGCTTGGGAGAGTACGTATTTCACACCGACATTACATTCATGTTCCCACACTTCATATAAATTGTCGGTGTTCATCCTCTTTCATTGTATATCCATGTTAGCTTTATTTTTCCTGCTTTCTTCTTGTGTGTTTGAAAAACTTTGAAAATCCAAAAATATTTCTTGGTTCTTTTCATTTTTTCATTTCCTCATTTCTTTAATAGTAGTACTAAAACTAAAACTAAAAAATATTTCCTTTTCCAGTTGGGAGCTTTCCCATGTAAATAGTTTTTCTCATTCCTGTTTTCCCTTAGTTTGTTTCTTTGTTTAAGAAACACAAAAACTACAAAAATATTTCACTGTGTTTCCCTCAATTTCTTTTCTCTTTGCTGAATTCTTGAAAGGAGAAGACTACGATGAAAATGTTGAGTGGCTCTTATGTGCTTTATTAAGGATCTAATAGAGAGCCTATTTTACCTTATCTTCTCCTTTTTCTTAAACTGCACTGCAGATTCCAGCGTAGTCCACGACATTCTTGCACTATTATTATTATCATATCATTCGATCATGCAAGTGAAAGGCAATAATGACGATGTTTTATGAAGTTATCGTGGCAAGGGAAGCTGGTATGAACTCTTCTTGTTTTCGTCTTTGTAAATATGTTTGGCCAGTTTGTTCCTGATTCAGTATATCATGAGTAAACATGTTTGTGATGACAATTAGAGATTGTATCTTCTCATGCGATGCCTAAATAGCGAGGAGTTAATAATGATTTATCTTGTGTGTCAACATGTGTTAAACTGGTTATATATGGTATGGTAGTATGGTATTTCCCTGTGAGTAATTCAAGCAGTTTGACTTGGCCCATGTGCAAACATGTAGTTGAATCAAAACCAATGCAGCCTCCATGATGTTTAAATTCAGAGTGTTCATATCCTACTTATGCTACATCGAATGTTAATTATTCACAATGCATGTTTATGACCATTGTTGCTCTCTAGTTGGTCGCTTCTCAATCTATTGCTAGCCTTCACCTGCACTAAGCAGAAATGCTGCTTGTGCATCCAAACCCCTTAAACCAAGTTATTCCACATGAGTCCACCATACCTACCGATATGCAGCATTACCCTGTCGTTCCAAGTAAATTTGCATGTGACATCTCTAAATATTCAAGTACTCATCTATTTTGTACACTCGTCTCGCTAATGGAGCGACGAGGTGGTCGATATTTTCAATGCTAAGTGACTTATTCTCAGGACGGTTGTTTATTCGCCGTCATTGCATGAGAGAGGCTGGTAAAAGGGATGCCCAGTCCTCAAAATAAAGTAAAAAAACTCCTTGGGACAGTTGTATGTTGGCAGGCGTCCATGGATTCAGTCAGCCATGGTTAGTGTATGGATAGTGGATAGGAGTAAACTTTACTTTCCTGTTTAGGAACCGCCAATAATGAGTTTAGCATGGAAAATAATGAAAACGTTTGTTGTAACGTTGACAAGCAAAGTGCACCACTCAAAAATTATATCTTCACTCTTGTTTTACACTTCGAGCTCTGCCACCGCTATAAATCAATGCTTCCCTCATTGAAGGACCTATCTATTTACTTTTATGCTGAGTCACCATCCTCTTACTAAAGCACCAAAGCCGAGAGCACTATTTGTTGGAAATATGCCCTAGAGGCAAAAATAAATTAGTTATTATCATATTTCCTTGTTCATGATAATCGTTGATTATCCATGCTATAATTGTATTGATCGGAGACTTAGATGCATGTGTGGATACATAGACAAAACCATGTCCCTAGTATGCCTCTAATAGACTAGCTCGTTGATCAAAAGATGGTTAAGTTTTCCTAGCCATGGACATGAGATGTCATTTGATAACGGGGTCACATCATTAGGAGAATGATGTGATGGACAAGACCCAAACTGCAAACGTAGCATATGATCGTGTCAGTTTATTGCTACTGTTTTCCGCATGTCAAGTATGTGTTCCTATGACCATGAGATCATGCAACTCACAGATATCGGAGGAGTGACTTGTGTGTATCAAACGTCGCAACGTAACTGGGTGACTATAAAGGTGCTCTACAGGTATCTCCGAGGGTGTCTGTTGAGTTGGCATGGATCGAGACTGGGATTTGTTACTCCGCGTGACGGAGAGGTATCTCGGGGCCCACTCGGTAATGCAACATCACAATAAGCCTTGAAAGCAATGTGACTAATTGTTAGTTGCGGGATCTTGTATTACAGAACGAGTAAAGAGACTTGCCGGTAACGAGGTTGAACTAGGTATGGAGATACCGACGATCGAATCTCGGGCAAGTAACATACCGAAGAACAAAGGGAACGTTATACGGGATTAACTGAATCCTTGACATAGAGGTTCGAACGATAAAGATCTTCGTATAATATGTATGAACCAATGTGGACGTCCAGGTCCCGCCATTAGTTATTGACCGTAGAGGTGTCTCGGTCATGTCTACATAGTTCTCGAACCCGCAGGGTCTACACACTTAAGGTTCGGTGACGTTTCGGTAGTGTAGAGTTATGTATGGTGGTGACCGAAGTTTGTTCGGAGTCCTGGATGAGATCCCGGACGTCACGAGGAGCTCCGGAATGGTCCGGAGGTAAAGATTCATATATAGGAAGTCCCAGTTTGGTTTCCGGAAAAGTTTCGGTCTCATCGGTAGTGTACCGGGAGTGCCGGTAGTGTACCGGGAGGCCTCCAGGAGGGGTATTTCGACGCCAAGAGGTCCATGGGCTGTGGGAGAATAATAACCAGCCCTTAGTGGGCTGGGAAACAGCCACAATGGCCCATGGCGCAGGAGATAAAGTCCTAAAGCAAAAAGTGGAAAATCAGCCAATAGGAGGCAATCCTACTCCAACTAGGATTGGAGGTGAAGTAGGATTGCTTCCCACCTCCTATTTCGGCCGACCCAAAGGCCTTGGATGCCTCTCCTCTCCTCTCCTCCTATATATACTAGTGGATTGGGTGGTTTTTGGACAGAATTTCCTTCCACGTGCTACCCGTTCCACCGGTGCATAGTTTCTCCTCTAGATCGGTTTTCTGCAGCACTTAGGCGAAGCCTTGCCGGAATTGCTCCACCACCATCACCGGAGCGCCGTCACGCTGCCGGTGAACTCTCTCTCCTCTGCACCTCCTCTCGCTGGATCGAGACGGTGGAGATCGTCATCAAGCTGCACGTGTGCTGAACGCGGAGGTGCCGTCCGTTCGGCGCTAGATCGGAAGGACCGTGATCGAGATCGCGAGACGGTTCGTGATGTGATCACGGAACGGATCGTGATGAGTTCGCGGGACAGATCGTGATCAAGATCGTGAGACGGATCGTGATGAGTTCGCGGGACGGATCATGATGTGTTCGCGGGACGGTTCGTGATTGGATCGCGGGACGCTCGGCGATTTGGATCGAAGAAGTTCGACTACACCAACCGCGTTTCTTAACGCTTCCCGCTTAGCGATCTACAAGGGTACGTATATCCACTCTTCCTCTCATAGATGCTCATCACCATGGATAGGTTTGCGTGTGCGTAGGTAAATTTTTGTTTCCCATGCGACGTTCCCCAACAGTGGTATCAGAGCTAGGTTGATGGTTCGATGAGATCTCGAGTAGAACACAAAAGGTTTGTGGGCGTTGATGCTTAGATTGCTTCCTCCCTTGGTCGGATTTTGGTTCAGCAGGATTGTGAGATGAAGCGGCCCGAACCAACATTACTCGTACGCTTACGAGAGACCGGTTCCCTTGACGCAACTTGTTGCTTAGATGGCTTGCGGGTGACAGTTTCTCTCACTTTAGTTGGATCGGATCTGACAAAGGCAGTCCTTGAGAAGATTGAAAAGCAATCTATGTATTACCGTTGCGGTTTATACGTAGGTGAGAATCGTTCTTGCTAGATACCCATAGCAGCCACGTAAAACATGCAACAACAATTAGAGGACGTCTAACTTGTTTTTGCAGGGTATGTTGTGATGTGATATGGCCAATTACATGATGAGATATATGTGATGTATGAGATGATCATGTGATGTATAGAATTTCACGACTTGCATGTCGTTGAGTACGGCAACCGGCAGGAGCCATAGGGTTGTCTTTGATTATTGTATGACCTGTGTGTCAATCATTAAGCGCTATGTAATGCTTTACTTTATCGCTAAGCGGTAGCAATAGATGTAGAAGCAGGGCTGGCGCCACAACCTCAATGGCAACACATTGATGGAGATCAAGATGATGGAGATCATGGTGTTGTGCCGGTGACGATGGAGATCATGCCGGTGTTTCGAAGATGGAGATCTTAAACACAAGTTCATGGCCATATCATGTCACTTATGAATTGCATGAGATGTTAATCCTTTTATGCACCTTGTTTTGCTTAGTACGGCGGTAGCATTATAAGGTGATCCCTCACTTGAATTTCAAGATGAACTGTGTTCTCCCCGAGTGTGCACCGTTGTGAAAGTTCGTCGTGTTGAGACACCACGTGATGATCGGGTGTGATAGACTCTACGTTCACATACAACGGGTGCAAGCCAGATTTGCACGCGCAGAACACTCGGGTTAAACTTGACGAGCCTAGCATGTACAGACATGGCCTCGGAACACAAGAGACCGAAAGGTCGAGGATGAGTCATATAGTGGATATGATCAACATAATGATGTTCACCATTGAAGCCACCTTAGCTCACGTGATGATCGGACTTGAGTTGGTGAATTTGGATCATGTATCACTCGAATCACCCGAGGGATGTCAATTTGAGTGGGAGTTCTTACGTAATATGATTAATTGAACTCATTATCATGAACATAGTCAATAGTGTATTTGCAAATTATGTTCTATATTACTAGCTCGCGCTGTAGCTCCCTTAAATTTTTATATGTTCCTAGAGAAATAGAGTTGAAAGATGTTGGTAGCAATATTGCGGACTGGGTCCGTGATCTGAGGATTGTCCTCATTGCTGCACAGAAGGCTTATGTCCTTAATGCACCGCTCGGTGCGCCACCCCCTCTAGCGTTGTCTATAGATGTTGTGAACATCTAACAGGCACGTTTCGATGACTACTTGATTGTTTAGTGTGTCATGCATTACGGCTTAGAATTGAGGCTCCGAAACGTTTTGAACGTCACGGAACATATGAGATGTTCTAGGAGCAGAGATTGTGATCTCAGGCTCGTGCCTATGTTGCGAGATATGAGATCTCCAACAAGATTCTTTGCATGTAAGATGAAGGAGAATAGCTCAATCGTTGAGCATGTACTCAGATTGTCTGGGTACTACAATCGCTTGAATCAAGTGGGAGTTGATCTTCCAGATGAGATAGTGATTGATATAGTTCTCCAAGTCACTGTCACTAAAGCTACTAGAACTTAGTGATGAACTATAATACCCCAGGGATAGAAGTATTGATCCCTGAGCTGTTCGCGATGTTTGACACCGCGAAGGTAGAAATCAAGAAGGAGCGTCAAGTGTTGATGGTTAATCAAACCACTAGTTTCGAAAAGGGCAAGAGCAAGGAGGGAAAATTCATGGATAGCAAGTCAATTGCTGCTCCAGTGAAGCAACCCAAAGTTGAACTCAAACCCGAGACTAAGTGCTTCTATTATGAGGTGAGAGGTCGCTGAAGCGGAACAACCCTAGATACTTGGTAGATAAGAAGGCTGGCAACATCGACAGAAGTCTATTTGATATATGAGTTATTGATGTGTACCTTGCTAGTACTCCTAGTAGCACCTGGGTATTGGATACCGGTTCGGTTGCTAAATGTTAGTAACTCGAAATAAAAGCTATGGAATAAATGGAGAACTAGCTAAGGGTGAGGTGACGATGTGTGTTGGAAATGTTTCCAAGGTTGATGTGATCAACATCGCACACTCTCTCTACCTTCAGGATTAGTGACGAACCTAAATAAATGTTATTTGGTGTTTTTCGTTGAGCATGAACATGATTAGATCATGTTTGTTGCAATACGGTTATTCATTTAAGTCAGAGAATAATAGTTATTCTATTTACATGAATAATACCTTCAATGGTCATGCACCCAGTGCGAATGGTTTGTTGAAATCTTGATCGTAGTAATACACATGTTCATAACATTGATGTCAAAAGATACAAAGTTAAATAATGATAGTACCACATACTTGTGGCACTGCCGCAAAATGTCATATTGGTATAAAGCGCATGAAGAAACTCCATGGTGATGGATATTTGGACTCATTCGATTTCGAATCGGTTGAGGCATGCGAACCATGCCTCTTGGGCAAGATGAATAAAGGACCCCGTTGGATGGAGCGGGCAAGTGATTCATTGGAAATGATACATGTTGATGTATGCAATCTAGTGAGTCTTGTAGCGTGCAGTGGATAACGTTATTTTCTTACCTTCACTGATGATTTGAGTAGATATAGTGTATATTTACTTAATGAAACACAAGTCTGAATCATTTGAAAGGTTCAAGCAAATTCAGAGTGAAGTTTAAAGATCATCGTGACAAGAAGATAAAAATGACTGCGATATGATCGTGGAGGTGAATATCTGAGTCACGAGTTTGGCATACAACTTAAGACAATGTGAAAGTTTTTTCACAACTAAACGCCACCTGGAACACCATAGTGTGATGGTGTGTCCGAACATCATAGTTATGCCCTATTGGACATGGTGCGTGCTATGATGTCTCTTGTCGTTTTACTACTATAATTTTGGGGTAATGCATTAGAGACAACTACATTCACTTTAAAAAGGGCACCATCTAAATCCATTGACATGACACCGCATGAATTATGGTTTGATAGAAACCTAAGCTATCATTTCTTAATGTTTGGGGCTGCGACGCTTGTGTGGAAAATGTTTTCACCTAATGAGGTCAAACCCAAGGCAGACAAATGCATCTTCATAGAATACCCTAAGATCAGTTGGGTGAACCTTCTATCTCAAATCCATGTGCAAAGTGTTTGTTGCTTAAACGGATCCTTTCTCGAGGAAATGTTTCTCTCGAAAGAATTGAGTGGGAGGAAGATAGAACTTGATGAGGTTGTTAAACCTTTGTTCAACCAGAGAGTAGCGCAACGCAGAAAGATGTTTCTGTGAAGCCTACGTTAGTTGAAGAGGAAGTTAATGATGATGATCATGAAGCTTTAGGATCAAGTTACTATCAAACTTCGTAGGTCGACAAGGATGTGTACTGCTCCTGAGCGGTACGGCAACCCTGTCTTGGAGGTCATGTTGTTGGACAACGATGAACCTACGAGCTATGGATAAGCGATGATGGGCCGGGATTTCGACAAATGGTTGGAGGCCATGAAATCCGAGATAGGATCCATGTATGAAAACCAAGTATAGACTTTGGTAGACTTGCTCGTTGGACAGCAGGTCGTTGAGTACATATGGATCTTTAAAATGAAGACAGACACTAATGGTAAATGTCACCATTTGTAAAGCTCGACTTGTCACAAAGATGTTTGTGACAAGTTCAAGGAGTTGACTGCGATGATGCTTTCTCACTCGTAGCTATGCTAAAAGTCTGTTGGAATTATGTTAGCAGTTGCTGCATTTTCAATTATGAAATCTGGCAGATGGATGTCAAAACATCGTTTCCTTAACGGTTTACTTGAGGAAAGGTTGTATGTGATACAACCAGAAGGTTTTGTCACTCCCAAGGATGCTAAAAGGTGAGCAAGCTTTAGTGATGCTTCTATGGACTGAAGCAATCATCTCGGAGTTGGAATATACGCTTTGATGAGTTGATCAAAGTTTTTGAGTTTATACAAAGTTTACGAGAAACTTGTATTTACAATAAAGTGAGTGGGAGCACTATAGAATTTCTGATAAGTATATGTGGATGACATATTGTTGATCAGAAATAATGTAGATTTTCTGGAAAGCATAAAATGGTTATTTGGAAAGTGATTTTCAAAGGAAGACCTGGATGAAGCTACCTAATTGTTGAGCATCAAAATCTATGAAGATAGATCAAGATGCTCGATGAGACTTTCAATGAGTGCATACCTTGACAAGATTTTGAAAGAGTTCAAAATGGATCAGTCAGAGAAAGAGTTCTCGCCTGCTTTGTAAGGTGTGAAAGTTGAGTGAGACTCAAAGCTCGACAACGGCAGAAGAAAGAGAAAGGACGAACGTCGTCCCCTCTGCCTTAGCCATAAGCTCTATATTATGCCATGCTGTGTACCGCACCTGTGTGTGCCTTGCCATGAGTCCGTCAGGGGGTACAAGAGTGAACCAGGAGTGGATCACTGGACAGCAGTCAAGATTATCCTCAGTAACTAAGAGACTGAGGAGATGTTTCTCGATTATGGAGGTGATAAAGAGTTCGTTGTAAGGAGTTACATCGATACAAGCTTTAACACTAATCCGGATGACTCGTAGTAGCAATCTGGATACGCATAGTGGAGCAGCCATTTGGAATAGTACCTAGCGGAGTGTGGTAGTAGTGTTTACAATTTCAGATAGGTATTTGCAAAGTGCACACGGATCTGAATGTTACAGACCGGTTGACTATAAGACCTCTCTCACATGCAAAGCATGATCGAGCCCCAGAACTCGTTGGGTGTTAGATTCATAACAATGCGAATCACATGGTGATGTGAACTAGATTATTGACTCTAGTGCAAGTGGGAGACTGTTGGAAATATGCCCTAGAGGCAATAATAAATTAGTTATTATCATATTTCCTTGTTCATGATAATCGTTTATTATCCATGCTATAATTGTATTGATCGGAGACTTAGATGCATGTGTGGATACATAGACAAAACCATGTCCCTAGTATGCCTCTAATAGACTAGCTCGTTGATCAAAAGATGGTTAAGGTTTCCTAGCCATGGACATGAGATGTCATTTGATAACGGGGTCACATCATTAGGAGAATGATGTGATGGACAAGACCCAAACTGCAAACGTAGCATATGATCGTGTCAGTTTATTGCTACTGTTTTCCGCATGTCAAGTATGTGTTCCTATGACCATGAGATCATGCAACTCACAGATATCGGAGGAGTGCCTTGTGTGTATCAAACGTCGCAACGTAACTGGGTGACTATAAAGGTGCTCTACAGGTATCTCCGATGGTGTCTGTTGAGTTGGCATGGATCGAGACTGGGATTTGTTACTCCGCGTGACGGAGAGGTATCTCGGGGCCCACTCGGTAATGCAACATCACAATAAGCCTTGCAAGCAATGTGACTAATTGTTAGTTGCGGGATCTTGTATTACGGAACGAGTAAAGAGACTTGCCGGTAACGAGGTTGAACTAGGTATGGAGATACCGACGATCGAATCTCGGGCAAGTAACATACCGAAGAACAAAGGGAACGTTATACGGGATTAACTGAATCCTTGACATAGAGGTTCGACCGATAAAGATCTTCGTAGAATATGTATGAACCAATGTGGACGTCCAGGTCCCGCCATTGGTTATTGACCGTAGAGGTGTCTCGGTCATGTCTACATAGTTCTCGAACCCGCAGGGTCTGCACACTTAAGGTTCAGTGACGTTTCGGTAGTGTAGAGTTATGTATGGTGGTGACCGAAGTTTGTTCGGAGTCCCGGATGAGATCCAGGACGTCACGAGGAGTTCCGTAATGGTCCAGAGGTAAAGATTCATATATAGGAAGTCCCAGTTTGGTTTCCGGAAAAGTTTCGGGCTCATCGGTAGTGTACCGGGAGTGCCGGTAGTGTACTGGGAGTGCCGGTAGTGTACCGGGAGGCCTCCGGGAGGGGTATTTCGACCCCAAGAGGTCCATGGGCTGTGGGAGAATAATAACCATCCCTTAGTGGGCTGGGAAAACAGCCACAAAGGCCCATGGCGCAGGAGAGAAAGTCCTAAAGCAAAAAGTGGAAAATTAGCCAATAGGAGGCAATCCTACTCCAACTAGGATTGGAGGTGAAGTAGGATTGCTTCCCACCTCCTATTTCGACTGACCCAAAGGCCTTGGCTGCCTCTCCTCTCCTCTCCTCCTATATATACTAGTGGATTGAGTGGTTTTTGGACAGAATTTCCGGCCACGTGCTACCCGTTCCATCGGTGCATAGTTTCTCCTCTAGATCGGTTTTCTGCAGCGCTTAGGCGAAGCCCTGCCGAAATTGCTCCACCACCATCACCGGAGCGCCGTCACGCTGCCGGTGAACTCTATCTCCTCTCCACCTCCTCTTGCTGGATCGAGACGGTGGAGATCGTCATCAAGCTGCACGTGTGCTGAACGCGGAGGTGCTGTCCGTTCGGCGCTAGATCAGAAGGACCGTGATCGAGATCGCGAGACGGTTCGTGATGTGATCATGGAACGGATCGTGATGAGTTCACGGGAAAGATCGTGATAAAGATCGTGAGACGGATCGTGATGAGTTCGCGGGACGGATCATGATGTGTTCGCGGGACGGTTCGTGATTGGATCGCGGGGCGCTCGGCGATTTGGACCGCGAAGAAGTTTGACTACACCAACCGCGTTTCTTAACGCTTCCCGCTTAGCGATCTACAAGGGCACGTAGATCCACTCTCCCTCTCATAGATGCTCATCACCATGGATAGGTTTGCGTGTGCGTAGGAAATTTTTTGTTTCCCATGCTACGTTCCCCAACACTATTGTCATCCTTATGCATTGAGTCTAGTTAATGTTGGATATGATCATGACTGGATCTTTTCCACCCTGAATTATAATGTTTAGTCGCTGCTTGGATCTCATAGGTGCTCTGCATTTATGTTTTGCGGTCTCAGAAAGGGCTAGCGAAATACCATGTCACCATATTGTATTATGATTCTTTTGAAAAATTGTTGGCTTATGAGATATTTTATTATTGCTTACTAGCAGGTTATGTATTGCCATGAGTTGACAAAATATCGAGGTTGTTGTCATGGACGTGCCTATTTATGATTTATGATGAAAACTTGAGCACTAGCAAAGCATGTGTATAACAACGAGAACAAAAGAGTGTGTAAAAGTTTTCTTTATCACTTTCAGTTTATCAACTAAATTGCTTGAGGACAAGAAGTGAGTAAAGCTTGGGGGAGTTTATACGTCTCAAACGTATCTACTTTTCCAAACAATTTTGATCTGGTTTTGGCCTCTAATTTGCATCATTTGAATGAAACTAACCCGGACTGACGCTGTTTTCAGCAGAACTACCTTGGTGTTATTTTTGTGCAAAAATAAAAGTTCTCGGAATTGGACGGAACTTTTTGTGAATTATTTCTGGAATATATGATGAATTATGGAGCGAAGAACTGCCGGAGGGGGTGTGCCAGGGGGCCACCGTATATTAGTCCCCTCCATGGGCGCGCCCTGTTCGCTTGTGGGCCCCTCATGGCCCCTCCAACCCTATTTACAGTCCTATTAAATCACATATTTAGAGAAAAAGATCAAAGAGAAGATTTCATCATGTTTCATGAGACGGAGCCCCTGCCACCTCCTGTTCTTCCCCTGGAGGGCTGATTTGGAGCCTGTTTTGGGCTCTAGAGAGGGGAAATCGTCGCTGTCGTCATCACCAGCCCTTCTCCATCAACACCGCCATTATGATCACCACAGGGAGTGAGTAATTCCTTTGTAGTCTTGCTGGACGGTGGTAGGATTGGATGATAATGATCATGTAATCGAGTTAAGTTTGATAGGGCTTGATCCCTAGTATCCACTATGTTCTGAGATTGATGTTGCTATGACTTTGCTATGTTTAATGCTTATCACTAGGGTCCGAGTGCCACTATTTCAGATCTAAACCTATTATGTTTTCATGAATATAAGAGTGATTTGTATCCTATCTTGCAAGTTGTATGCACCTATTACATGTTATGATCCGCATACCCCAAGGTGACAATAATTGGGATTCTTTTCGGTGATTGTCGTAGTTTGAGGAGTTCATGTATTCACCATGTGTTAATGATTTGTTCTGGTTCTCTATTAAAAGGAGGCCTTAATATCCTTTAGTTTCCAATACGACCCCGCTACCACTGGAGGGTAGGACAAAATATGTCATGCAAGTTCTTATCGCGAGCACGTATGACTATATATGGAATATATGCTGATAACCAACAAGTGTAGGGGATCGTTTGTAGCCTTCTTTGATAAGTAAGAGTGTAGAACCCAATGAGTAGCTAAAGGAAGAATTAATATTCTCTCAAGTTCTATCGACCACCGATACAAGTCTATGCACACTAACGCTTACTTTAACTAGAACAAGTATGAAACTACTTTGTGGGAATAAAACTAGAGGTACTTAGTAGGTGTAATAGATAGTTTTGCAAGGTAATAAATAAAATGAAAATAAATGTTAGGTGATGTTTAATAAAATAATAATAAAGTAAATTATTTATTAGAAAGATTTTTGTGTAACGCAAGAGAAAGATTTGTTCCTAGGCAATCGGTAACTTGACCGGTACCATTGTTGCAGTTTTATATGAGGGAGAGGCATGAGCTAACATACTTTCTGTAGTTGGATCATATGCACTTATGATTGGAACTCTAGAAAGCATCCAAAACTATTAAAGATCATTAAGGTAAAACCCAACCATAGCATTAAACATCAAGTCCCCTTTATCTCATGCGTAAACAATCCCCTTACTCGGGTGGAAGCTTCTGTCACTCTAGCCACCCACTATAAGCGAATCATAAACATATTGCAAACCCTCCAACGGGATTCCTTCATGTGTTCGTGATACGTCTCCAACGAATCTATAATTTTTTCTTATTACATGCTGTTATATTATAAATCTTGGATGTTTTACAATCATTTTATAACAACTTTATATCATTTTTTGGGACTAACCTATTGACCTAGTGTTTTTGGTCATTTTTACTTTGTAGAAAATCAATATCAAACGGAGTCAAAATGCTGCGGGGATTTTTTTGGATTTTTTATGCACCAGAAGGAAGGCCATGATCCAAAGAAAACTAGAGGAGGGGGCCCAGGGTGGCCACGCCCTACCTGGGCGTGCTAGAGGCCCCTAGCATGTCCAGGTGGGTCGTGGGCACCTCGGGCACCCCTCCACCGAATATTGATCCTATAAATTCCCTGAAAATCCAAAAACTCTAGGGGAGTCGACGAAACACAATTCTAGCCGCCGCAAGTTCTAGAACCACGAGATCCAATCTGGACACCATTACGAAGGGGTTCATCTTCATCATAGGTGCCTCTCCGATGATGCGTGAGTAGTCCACCATAGACCTTTAGGTCCATAGGCAGCAGCTAGATGGCTTCCTCTCTATCTATGTTTCTCAATACAATGGTCTCTTGGAGATCCACTTCATGTAATGACTTTTGCGGTGTGTTTGTTGGGATACGATGAATTCTGAGTTCATGATCAATTTTTATCCATGAATATGATTTGAGTCTTCTTTGATATCTTATATGCATGATTACTTATAGCCTCGTATTTCTTATTCGAATCTTTGGTTTAGTTAGGCCAACTAGATCGATTTTTCTTGCCATGGGAAGAGGTGCTTTGTGATGGGTTCGATCTTACGGTGTTCTTTCCAGTGGCAGAAGGGGCAACAAGACATGCATGTATCGTTGCCATTAAGGATAAAAGGATGGGGTCTATTCCTACATGAATAGATCTTTTCTACATCATGTCACCATTCTTATTGCATTACTCCATTTCTCCATGAACTTAATACACTAGATGCATGCTGGATAGCGGTCGATGTGTGGAGTAATAGAAGTAGATGCGGAATCGTTTTGGTCTACTTGTCTTGGACGTGATGCCTATATAGTGATCATTGCCTGGATATCATCATGATTATCTGATCTTCTATCAATTTCCTAACCGTAATTTGTTCACCCACCATGCGCTATACTCATGAGAGAAGCCACTAGTGAATCCTACAGTCCCCGGGTCTACTTTTCCAACATATTGCTTTCTGATCTACAATTTGCACTCTTTGTTTTCAGATCTATAAAACCAAAAACCGAAAAATACCTTGCTGCAATTTTTGTTTATTTATTTTATTTTGTGTTCTTGCGAGATCTGTTTGCCAAAACTATCATAATCCAATCTATCATATTACCCTAGAGAGATTGACAACCTCTCTTTTGCGTCTAGGTTGTAAGTATTTGTTATTTGTGTGCAGGTGCTGTTTACGTGGGTGCGTGATCTTCCTCTACAGATGAATACCTTGGTTTCAGAACAGCGGGAAATACTTACCGCCGCTATGCTGCATCATCCCTTCCTCTTTTGGGAAATATCAACGCAGTCTCAAGCCACGTCAAAGAAATTTCTGGCTCCGTTGCCAGGGAGGAAGCAATCTCATCTACCAGGTTCCTAATCACAAATCTTATCTCCTTGAAATTTACATTATTTTCCATTTTCCTCTCATTTTCCTCTCCCTCACTTCACAAAATTTTCTATTTTTTTCGGACTCTCTTTTTTCGTTTGCCTTTTTCTCGTCAGATCTCTTGTTTGCCTATATCTTCATTATGACTGACATCACTACCCCCTTGTCACTAGATTATGAAGTTCTATACTTCAAACAAAAATAAGGGGAAAACCTTAAAGATGCTTGGTATAGATTGATGGAATCTTATAGTATTTACAATTTAAAAGGAGATGCAATAGTTTTGCTTCAAAACTTTTATATAGGATTAACTTTGCATCATAGATTACTCTTGGATTTTGCCGCTAAAGGAAACTTTACTGAACTTGATCCCAACACTGCCTATGAAGTTTTATAAGGAATGTTGGGAATGCCTCCACCAGATAAGGTCCCCACTCTCACACAAGAAGGGATTCAAATTCTAGACAAATTGAGTGATTTACATAAACACTTGGTTGAGTTGCAAAAACATCATGAGCCTCTCAAACATATTAGTGGAAACTTGAATCGCATGAACACTTTGATTACTCTTTGCAATAAGCATTTGGATATTTTAGATCTCAAGATGGTTTCTTCTTCTGAAATTACGGGAAAGCATAAACAACCTGTTGGATTTGAGAAAGCCCTCATAAAAGTGGCAAAAGTTAAGGATGACAATACTTGAATCTATATGTTATGCCTAGCTTGAGGCGTAAAACGATAGCGCTTGTTGGGAGGCAACCCAATGAATAAATAAATTTTTATCTTTTGCTTTCTGTTTTTGAGTGTTTGCACAATTATTCTTCTGTTATGATTGTGTTTTTATGTTTTATTTAGTCTTTCTGTGAAGTAATGCCTTTAGGATGATCCATAAGATGAGTAGAAACAATGCTGAATCTGGAATAGAAACTTTGTTCCCAGTGCACAAATTTTCATTTTTTACTGCAACGTAATATTTAGCTGAAATTTCAACACATTATTGCTATACAAATTCTTGACGTTTTCCTAATTTTTCAGAATTTTTAGAGTTCCAGAAGTATGGGTAGAGTACAGATTACTACAGACTGTTCTGTCTGAAACATATTCTGTTTTCATTACATTGTGTGCTTGTTTTGATGAATCTATGGCTTGTATTTGGGGTTATAAGTCATCGTAAAGTTAGAATACAGTAGTTATAATTCAATAATAAAATATGAATGGGTTTACAACAGCATCTAAAGTGGTAATTTTCTTTATTATACTAACCGATCTCACGAGAATTTTGTTGAGTTTTGTGTGATTGAAGTTTTCAAGTTTTTGGTGAGATAACGATGGCTGAAGGAATAAGGAGTTAGAAGAGTCAAAGCTTGGGGATTCTACAACACCCCAAGATAATATCCAAATGTTATTAAAAAACTAAGCTTGGGTATGCCTCTAGTGGCATCCCCTCTTACTTCTAACAACCACCGGTATACTACTTGGAACTATTTTTTTAATCGTCACATATCATGAGTTTTGCTTGGAGCGTCTTGTATCTTTGCTTGTTTGCTTTTTGCATTTTCATTAGTATCCTTGCTGGACACACCTATTTTATAGAGCCAAAATATGCTATGACTTGTTAGAATTGCTGTTTATGCTTCACTTAGACCTTGTGAGCAAAGGAATTGCTCTAGTGCTTCACTTATATCTTTTTGAGCATGGTGTGATTTTACATGTTTGAAGAAATACTCTCATGCTTCACTTAGATTAATTTGAGAGTTTTTAATTTTTAAGAAATCCTCTCATGCTTCACTTATACTATTTTGAGAGATGAAACTTGTATGCTGATGTTCTTCACTTATATCCATGTGAGCTTGTCAAAAGCAATTGCAACATATGAAAATAGTCCCAAAGTGATAGATATTCAAGAGGGATATAATAAAAACTTTCATGAAGATCATTGCAAAAATTAAACTTGATTCTTTGTAGTTTTGAGACATGACAATAGTGATATGTGAGTTATGTTGGTGAGTAATTATGCTTAGTAAGAATATTGGTGTTAAGGTTTGTGATTACCTATGCAAGCACGAAAGTCAATAGTTGTGCTATGAGATTACATCCTACTTATGGTCCATTATTCACTGTTAGTTATGCTTAATGCTCACTTATGTGATTTTTCATTTCTTGGTTTGATGCTTCTCAATATCATGCTAGCCTTCACTTGTACTAAGTAGAAATCCTACTTGTGCATCCAAAATCCTTAAAACCAGTTTTGCCAAAATAGTCCACTATATCTACCTATATATGGTATTTCCATGTCGTTCCAAGAAAATTTGTATGTACCATCTCTAATTTTCAAAATAAGTTTTCCTTTTTGTGTCCTCGTACCGCTCATGAAACAGTAGGCGTGATAGATATTTTTTCATGCTAGATGTGTTATTCTCAAGATGAGTATTTATTCACTTGTCATTGCACAAGAGTATGGAGGTAATAGGGATTCCCAGTCCCGAAATGAAATGAAAAAGAAAAGAAATTTACTTTATGTCAAATAATAAATTCCTTGGAAAGTGTTGGTATGGAAGGCAACCGTGGATTCGGCTAGCCATGGAAAGTGAAAGTATGGTGGAAAAAGGAATAAACTTTATTTTCTGTTTGGGAACCGCCTATGATGCATCTAGTGTGGAAATATATTGAGATCTTTTAGTCATTTTCGTTGACAGGAAAGACATGCCAGCCAAAATATTTTTCTCTTTCAATTTAAACACTTGAGCTCTGGTACCTCTACAAATCCCTAATTCCCTCTGCGAAGGGCCTATCTATTTACTTTATGCAATTTTTTATTTTTCAATTTGAGTCTCAATCTTCTCTGATAAAGCACCAACTAGGGGGCACTATGATAATACTTGAGCATTAGGTGTAGCTAATATTTGAGTGTGCATTGTGAATGGATCAATGATTGAGCATGATGGGCTTGGGATAACTTGCTTTAGCATTGATATTTTGAAAGACATGGTTGCTTGTTGATATGCTTGAGTATTAAAGTTTTCATGTCAATACTAGACTATTGCTTTGAACCATATGAAAAGTCCAAATGTCCATGCTATATAGAAAAAATATTATGTGACGAACATGTTAGGCAACATTCCACATCAAAAATTCTGTCCTAATCATTTACCTACTTGAGGACGAGTAGGGATTAAGCTTGGGGATGATCATACGTCTCCAATGTATCTATAATTTTTGTTTGTTCCATGCTGTTATAATATCAATCTTGGATGTTTTACAATCATTTTATAGCAACTTTATATCATTTTTTGGGACTAACCTATTGACCTAGTGCCAAAGTGCCAGTTGCTGTTTTTGCTTGTTTTTCACTTTGCAGAAAATCAATACCAAACGGAGTCAAAACGTTACGGGGATTTTGATGGTTTTTTATGGACCAGAAGGAAGGCCATGGGCCAAAGAACACCAGAGGAGGGGCCCCAGGGTGGACATGCCCTACCTGGGCACGCCAGAGGCCCCTGGCGCGTCCAGGTGGGTCGTGGGCACCTCGGGCACCCCCTCCACCGACTATTGAGCCTATAAATTCCTTGAAAATCCAAAAACCCTAGGGGAATCGATGAAACACAATTCCAGCCGCCGCAAGTCCCAGAACCGCGAGATCCAATCTAGACATCATTATGAAGGGGTTCATCTTCATCATAGGTGCCTTTCTAATGATGCGTGTGTAGTCCACCATACACCTTCGGGTCCGTAGGCAGTAGCTAGATGGCTTCCTCTCTCTCTCTATCAAGGTCCCGTTTGGCTTCTCGTCGAATATAAAGGGAATAATAAATATGGCAGAGAAAAAATTTCAATATCTAAAGTTTCATGACTGCCACGTGATTATGATGCAATTACTTCATGTTGCACTTAGGGGGCTTCTACCGGAAAATGTTCGATTAGCCATTGTGAAGTTATGCGCATTCCTCAATGCAATTTCTCAGAAGGTAATCAATCCAGAAATCCTACCAAGGTTATAGAATGACCTGGTCCAATGTCTTGTTAGTTTCGAGTTGGTGTTCCCTCCATCCTTCTTCAATATTATGACGCACGTTCTAGTTCACCTAGTCGAAGAGATTAACATTCTGGGTCCTGTATTTATACACAATATGTTCCCCTTCAAGAGGTTCATGGGAGTCTTAAAGAAGTATGTTCATAACCGTGCTAGGCCAGACAGAAGCATCGCCAAGGGATATGGAACAGAGGAGGTCATTGAGTTTTCTGTTGACTTTGTTCCTGACATTAAGCCAATTGGTCTTCCTGAATCGTGGCATGAGCGGAGACTGGGTGGAAAAGGCACACTAGGAAAGAAAGAAGCAATAAATATGGACGGGCATTCTTTCACTCAAGCACACTACAAGGTTCTACAAAATTCCACCTTGGTGACTCCATATATCGAGGAACACAAGGATATTGTACGGTCCAAGAACCCAGAGCAGTCTAACCCCTGGATTGAAGGTAAACACATGGACACTTTCACCAGTTGGTTGCAAACAAAGCTCATCAATGACAACGATGTTCCAGATGAACTGTACTGGTTGGCCAAGACACCAAGTTCGACTGTAACGACTTTCAAAGGGTACGAGATAAATGGGAATACATTTTACATGATCGCTGAAGATAAAAAGAGCACCAACCAAAATAGTGGTGTCCGCTATGATGCAACCAACTTTCAAGACACATATTATGGTTACATAGAGGAGATATGGGAACTTGACTATGGACCTGATCTTAAGGTCCCTTTGTTTCGGTGCAAATGGGTCAAATATACTGGAGGCGGGGTACAGGTAGACCTGAAGTACAGAATGACAACAGTGGATCTCAACAATCTTGGGTAGACAGACGACTCATTTGTTCTAGCCAATGATGTGGCCCAGGTTTTCTATGTGAAGGACATGTCTAGCAAACCAAGGAGAAAAAAGATAAGGAAGCGAATAGATCATACGACGAGCCAAAGCGCCACATAGTTCTTTCAGGGAAAAGAAACATTGTGGGAATGGAGGACAAGACAGACATGTCAGAAGATTATCAAAAGTATCATGAAATCCCTCCCATCAGAGTGAAGACTGACCCAAGCATCCTGTTAAAAGATGAAGATTCTCCATGGTTACGGCGCAATCATAAGCAAGGGACAAACACACAGAAAAAGTCTTACACTGCGAGATCCCACTCTAGGATGTGACCGGCTTCACCATTATCAATTTCTATGTGAAGGACATGCATGCATTTTCTAGCATGGTCTCTTTGTAACAGTTTGTACACGAAGTGCATCCATTTTTTGTTATAACCCTCCCAACTCTTTAGAAGTTGCTATGTGGGTGAAATTATGATGTCTTGCGAAGTTAAAATCTTTTCAGAGTTCATTTGTACTGCTTTTCAAATTCAGGGTCATTTAGCTCAAAATAAATCATTAAATGCATGAAAAATATCAAATGAAGTCAGAAAGGGTTGAAAATTGGTGATGTGCCTTTGAATGGTGCATATTGAACACACAAAAAGTATGAAGTTAAAATAAGTTATAAAAAATGAAATCCCTTTGTAATAGATGAGTTTTCGTCCGAAACCCTCATACCTCGAAAGAGATTGTCCAATTTGTACACGAAGTGCATCCAGTTTTTGCCATAACCCTCTTAACTCTCTAGAAGTTGTTATGTGGGTGAAATTATGATGTCTTGCGAAGTTAAAATCTTTTCAGAGTTCATTTGTACTGCTTTTTGAATTCAGGGTCATTTAGCTCAAAATAAATCATTAAATGCATGAAAAATATCAAATGAAGTCAGAAAGGGTTGAAAATTGATGATGTGGCTTTGAATGGTGCATATTGAACACACAAAAATAATGAAGTTAAAATAAGTTATTAAAAATGAAATCCCTTTGTAATAGATGAGTTTTCGTCCCAAGCCCTCATACTTCGAAAGAGATTGTCCAATTTGTGCACGAAGTGCATCCAGTTTTTGCCGTCACCCTCTCAACTCTTTAGAAATTGCTAAGTGGGTGAAATTACGATGTCATGCCAAGTTACAACCTTTTCAGAGTTCATTTGTACTGCTTTTCAAATTCAGGGTCATTTAGCTCAAAATAAAGCATTAAATCCATGAAAAATATCAAATGAAGTCAGAAAGGGTTGAAAATTGGTGATGTGCCTTTGAATGGTGCATATTGAACACACAAAAAGTATGAATTTAAAATAAGTTATTAAAAATGAAATCCCTTTGTAATAGATGAGTTTTCGTCCGAAACCCTCATACTTCGAAAGAGATTGTCCAATTTGTACACGAAGTGCATCCATTTTGTTTCTGTAACCCTCCCAACTCTTTAGAAGTTGCTATGTGGGTGAAATTATGATGCCATGCCAAGTTCCAACCTTTTCATAGTTCATTTGTACTGCTTTTCAAATGCAGGGTCATTTAGCTCAAACTAAATCATTAAATGCAAGGAAAATATCAAATGAAGTCAGAAAGGGTTGAAAATTGATGATGTGCCTTTGAATGGTGCATATTGAACACACAAAAAGTATGAAGTTAAAATAAGTTATTAAAAATGAAATCCGTTTGTAATAGATGAGTTTTCGTCCGAAACCCTCATACCTCGAAAGAGATTGTCCAATTTGTACACGAAGTGCATCCAGTTTTTGCCGTAACCCTCTCAACTCTTTATAAGTTGTTATGTGGGTGAAATTATGATGTCTTGCAAAGTTAAAATCTTTTCAGAGTTCATTTGTACTGCTTTACAAATTCAGTGTCATTTAGCTCAAAATAAATCATTAAATGCATGAAAAATATCAAATGAAGTCAGAAAGGGTTGAAAATTGATGATGTGCCTTTGAATGGTGCATAGTGAACACACAAAAAGTATGAAGTTAAAATAAGTTATTAAAAATGAAATCCCTTTGTAATAGATGAGTTTTCGTGTGAAACCCTCATACCTCGAAAGAGATTGTCCAATTTGTACACGAAGTGCATCCAGTTTTTGCCGTAACCCTCTTAACTCTTTATAAGTTGTTATGTGGGTGAAATTATGATGTCTTGCGAAGTTAAAATCTTTTGAGAGTTCATTTGTACTGCTTTACAAATTCAGGGTCATTTAGCTCAAAATAAATCATTAAATGCATGAAAAATATCAAATGAAGTCAGAAAGGGTTGAAAATTGATGTTGTGCCTTTGAATGGTGCATAGTGAACACACAAAAAGTATGAAGTTAAAATAAATTATTAAAAATGAAATCCCTTTGTAATAGATGAGTTTTCGTCCGAAACCCTCATACCTCGAAAGAGATTGTCCAATTTGTACACGAAGTGCATCCAGTTTTTGCCGTAACCCTCTTAACTCTTTATAAGTTGTTATGTGGGTGAAATTATGATGTCTTGCGAAGTTAAAATCTTTTGTGAGTTCATTTGTACTGCTTTACAAATTCAGGGTCATTTAGCTCAAAATAAATCATTAAATGCATGAAAAATATCAAATGAAGTCAGAAAGGGTTGAAAATTGATGTTGTGCCTTTGAATGGTGCATAGTGAACACACAAAAAGTATAAGTTAAAATAAGTTATTAAAAATGAAATCCCTTTGTAATAGATGAGTTTTCGTCTGAAACCCTCATACCTCGAAAGAGATTGTCCAATTTGTACACGAAGTGCATCCAGTTTTTGCCGTAACCCTCTTAACTCTTTATAAGTTGTTATGTGGGTGAAATTATGATGTCTTGCGAAGTTAAAATCTTTTGAGAGTTCATTTGTACTGCTTTTCGAATTCAGGGTCATTTAGCTCAAAATAAATCATTAAATGCATGAAAAATATCAAATGAAGTCAGAAAGGGTTGAAAATTGATGATGTGGCTTTGAATGGTGCATATTGAACACACAAAAAGTATGAAGTTAAAATAAGTTATAAAAAATGAAATCCCTTTGTAATAGATGAGTTTTCGTCCGAAACCCTCATACCTCGAAAGAGATTGTCCAATTTGTACACGAAGTGCATCCAGTTTTTGCCATAACCCTCTTAACTCCCTAGAAGTTGTTATGTGGGTGAAATTATGATGTCTTGCGAAGTTAAAATCTTTTCAGAGTTCATTTGTACTGCTTTTCGAATTCAGGGTCATTTAGCTCAAAATAAATCATTAAATGCATGAAAAATATCAAATGAAGTCAGAAAGGGTTGAAAATTGATGATGTGGCTTTGAAGGGTGCATATTGAACACACAAAAAGTATGAAGTTAAAATAAGTTATTAAAAATGAAATCCCTTTGTAATAGATAAGTTTTCGTCCCAAACCCTCATACTTCGAAAGAGATTGTCCAATTTGTGCACGAAGTGCATCCAGTTTTTGCCGTCACCCTCTCAACTCTTTAGAAAATGCTAAGTGGGTGAAATTACGATGTCATGCCAAGTTACAACCTTTTCAGAGTTCATTTGTACTGCTTTTCAAATTCAGGGTCATTTAGCTCAAAATAAATCATTAAATCCATGAAAAATATCAAATGAAGTGAGAAAGGGCTGAAAATTGGTGATGTGCCTTTGAATGGTGCATATTGAACACACAAAAAGTATGAAGTTAAAATAAGTTATTAAAAATGAAATCCCTTTGTAATAGATGAGTTTTCGTCCGAAACCCTCATACTTCGAAAGAGATTGTCCAATTTGTACACGAAGTGCATCCATTTTTTTTCTGTAACCCTCCCAACTCTTTAGAAGTTGCTATGTGGGTGAAATTATGATGCCATGCCAAGTTCCAACCTTTTCATAGTTCATTTGTACTGCTTTTCAAATGCAGGGTCATTTAGCTCAAACTAAATCATTAAATGCAAGGAAAATATCAAATGAAGTCAGAAAGGGTTGAAAATTGATGATGTGCCTTTGAATGGTGCATATTGAACACACAAAAAGTATGAAGTTAAAATAAGTTATTAAAAATGAAATCCGTTTGTAATAGATGAGTTTTCGTCCGAAACCCTCATACCTCGAAAGAGATTGTCCAATTTGTACACGAAGTGCATCCAGTTTTTGCCGTAACCCTCTTAACTCTTTATAAGTTGTTATGTGGGTGAAATTATGGTGTCTTGCGAAGTTAAAATCTTTTGAGAGTTAATTTGTACTGCTTTTCAAATTCAGGGTCATTTAGCTCAAAATAAATCATTAAATGCATGAAAAATATCAAATGAAATCAGAAAGGGTTGAAAATTGATGATGTGGCTTTGAACGGTGCATATTGAACACACAAAAAGTGTGATGTTAAAATAATTTATTAAAAATGAAATCCCTTTGTAATAGATGAGTTTTTGTCCGAAACCCTCGTACTTCGAAAGAGATTGTCCAATTTGTGCACGAAGTGCATCTAGTTTTTGCCGTAACCCTCTCAATTCTTTAGAAATTGCTATGTGGGTGAAATTACGATGTCATGCCAAGTTACAACCTTTTCAGAGTTCATTTGTACTGCTTTTCAAATTCAGGGTCATTTAGCTCAAAACTAAACATTAAATGCATGAAAAATATCAAATGAAGTCAGAAAGGGTTGAAAATTGATGATGTGCCTTTGAATAGTGCATATTGAACACACAAAAAGTATGGAGTTAAAATAAGTTATCAAAAATGAAATCCCTTTGTAATAGATGAGTTTTCATCCGAAACCCTCATACTTCGAAAGACATTGTCCAATTTGTACACGAACTGCATCCATTTTTTGTTATAACCCTCCCAACTCTTTAGAAGTTGCTATGTGGGTGAAATTATGATGTCTTGCGAAGTTAAAATCTTTTCAGAGTTCATTTGTACGGCTTTTCAAATTCAGGGTCATTTAGCTCAAAATAAATCATTAAATGCATGAAAAATATCAAATGAAGTCATAAAGGGTTGAAAATTGATGATGTGCGTTTGAATGGTGCATATTGAACACACAAAAAGTATGAAGTTAAAATAAGTTACTAAAAATGAAATCCCTTTGTAATAGATGAGTTTTCGTTCGAAACCCTCATACCTCGAAAGAGATTGTCCAATTTGTACACGAATTGCATCCAGTTTTTGCCATGACCCTCTTAACTCTCTAGAAGTTGTTATGTGGGTGAAATTATGATGTCTTGCGAAGTTAAAATCTTTTCAGAGTTCATTTGTACTGCTTTTCGAATTCAGGGTCATTTAGCTCAAAATAAATCATTAAATGCATGAAAAATATCAAATGAAGTCAGAAAGGGTTGAAATTTGATGATGTGGCTTTGAATGGTGCATATTGAACACACAAAAAGTATGAAGTTAAAATAAGTTATTAAAAATGAAATCCCTTTGTAATAGATGAGTTTTTGTCCGAAACCCTCATACTTCGAAAGAGATTGTCCAATTTGTGCACGAAGTGCATCCAGTTTTTGCCGTAACCCTCTCAATTCTTTAGAAATTGCTATGTGGGTGAAATTACGATGTCATGCCAAGTTGCAACCTTTTCAGAGTTCATTTGTACTGCTTTTCAAATTCAGGGTCATTTAGCTCAAAACAAAACATTAAATGCATGAAAAATATCAAATGAAGTCAGAAAGGGTTGAAAATTGATGATGTGCCTTTGAATGGTGCATAGTGAACACACAAAAAGTATGGAGTTAAAATAAGTTATCAAAAATGAAATCCCTTTGTAATAGATGAGTTTTCGTCCGAAACCCTCATACTTCGAAAGACATTGTCCAATTTGTACACGAAGTGCATCCATTTTTTGTTATAACCCTCCCAACTCTTAAGAAGTTGCTATGTGGGTGAAATTATGATGTCTTGCGAAGTTAAAATCTTTCCAGAGTTCATTTGTACTGCTTTTCAAATTCAGGGTCATTTAGCTCAAAATAAATCATTAAATGCATGAAAAATATCAAATGAAGTCAAAAAGGGTTGAAAATTGATGATGTGCCTTTGAATGGTGCATATTGAACACACAAAAAGTATGAAGTTAAAATAAGTTATTAAAAATGAAATCCCTTTGTAATAGATGAGTTTTCGTCCGAAACCCTCATACCTCGAAAGAGATTGTCCAATTTGTACACGAAGTGCATCCAGTTTTTGCCATAACCCTCTTAACTCTCTAGAAGTTGTTATGTGGGTGAAATTATGATGTCTTGCGAAGTTAAAATCTTTTCAGAGTTCATTTGTACTGCTTTTCGAATTCAGGGTCATTTAGCTAAAAATAAATCATTAAATGCACGAAAAATATCAAATGAAGTCAGAAAGGGTTGAAAATTGATGATGTGGCTTTGAATGGTGCATATTGAACACACAAAAAGTATGAAGTTAAAATAAGTTATTAAAAATGAAATCCCTTTGTAATAGATGAGTTTTCGTCCGAAACCCTCATCCTTCGAAAGAGAGTGTCCAATTTATGCACGGAGTGCATCCAGTTTTTGCCGTCACCCTCTCAACTCTTTAGAAATTGCTAAGTGGGTGAAATTACGATGTCATGCCAAGTTACAACCTTTTCAGAGTTCATTTGTACTGCTTTTCAAATTCAGGGTCATTTAGCTCAAAATAAATCATTAAATGCATGGAAAATATCAAATGAAGTCAGAAAGGGTTGAAAATTGATGATGTGACTTTGAATGGTGCATATTGAACACACAAAAATTGTGGAGTTAAAATAAGTTATGAAAAATGAAATCCCTTTGTAATAGATGAGTTTTCGTCCGAAACCCTCATACTTCGAAAGACATTGTCCAATTTGTACACGAAGTGCATCCATTTTTTGTTATAACCCTCCCAACTCTTTAGAAGTTGCTATGTGGGTGAAATTATGATGCCATGCCAAGTTCCAACCTTTTCATAGTTCATTTAAACTGCTTTTCAAATGCAGGGTCATTTAGCTCAAACAAAATCATTAAATGCAAGAAAAATATCAAATGAAGTCAGAAAGGGTTGAAAATTGATGATGTGCCTTTGAATGGTGCATATTGAACACACAAAAAGTATGAAGTTAAAATAAGTTATTAAAAATGAAATCCGTTTGTAATAGATGAGTTTTCGTCCGAAACCCTCATACCTCGAAACAGATTGTCCAATTTGTACACGAAGTGCATCCAGTTTTTGCCGTAACCCTCTTAACTCTTGATAAGTGTGGGTGAAATTATGATGTCTTGCGAAGTTAACATCTTTTCAGAGTTCATTTGTACTGCTTTACAAATTCAAGGTCATTAGCTCAAAATAAATCATTAAATGCATGAAAAATATCAAATGAAGTCAGAAAGGGTTGAAAATTGATGTTGTGCCTTTGAATGGTGCATAGTGAACACACAAAAACTATGAAGTTAAAATAAGTAATTAAAAATGAAATCCCTTTGTAATAGATGAGTTTTCGTCTGAAACCCTCATACCTCGAAAGAGATTGTCCAATTTGTACACGAAGTGCGTCCAGTTTTTGCCGTAACCCTCTTAACTCTGTAGAAGTTGTTATGTGGGTGAAATTATGATGTCTTGCGAAGTTAAAATCTTTTCAGAGTTCAATTGTATTGCTTTTCAGATTCAGGGTCATTTAGCTCAAAATAAAGCATTAAATGCATGAGAAATATTAAATGAAGTCAGAAAGGGTTGAAAATTGATGATGTGGCTTTGAATGGTGCATATTGAACACACAAAAAGTATGAAGTTAAAATAAGTTATTAAAAATGAAATCCCTTTGTAATAGATGAGTTTTCGTCCGAAACCCTCATACTTCGAAAGAGATTGTCAAATTTGTACACGAAGTGCATCTAGTTTTTGCCGCAACCCTGTCAACTCTTTAGAAATTGCTATGTGGGTGAAATTACGATGTCATGCCAAGTTACAACCTTTTCAGAGTTCATCTGTACTGCTTTTGAAATTCAGGGTCATTTAGCTCAAAATAAATCATTAAATGCATGAAAAATATCAAATGAAGTTAGAAAGGGTTGAAAATTGATGATGTGCCTTTGAATGGTGCATATTGAACACACAAAAAGTATGGAGTTAAATTAAGTTATTAAAAACTAAATCCCTTTGTAATAGATGACTTTTTTCATCCGGAACCCTCATACTTCGAAATACATTGTCCAATTTGTACACGAAGTGCATCCATTTTATATTGCAACCCTCACAACTCTTTAGAAGTTGCTATGTGGGTGAAATTATGATGTCATGACAAGTTACAACCTTTTCATAGTTCATTTGTACTGCTTTTCAAATTCAGGATCATTTAGCTCAAAATAAATCATTAAATGCATGAAAAATATCAAATGAAGTCAGAAAGGGTTGAAAATTGATGATGTGCCTTTGAATAGTGCGTATTGAACACACAAAAAGTATGGAGTTAAAATAAGTTATTAAAAATGAAATCCCTTTGTAATAGATGAGTTTTCGTCCGAAACCCTCATACTTCGAAAGAGATTGTCCAATTTGTACACGAAGTGCATCAATTTTTTTGTGTAACCCTCCCAACTCTTTAGAAGTTGCTATGTGGGTGAAATTATGATGTCATGCCAAGTTCCATACTTTTCATAGTTCATTTGTACTGCTTTTCAAATGCAGGGTCATTTAGCTCAAACTAAATCATTAAATGCAAGAAAAATATCAAATGAATTCAGAAATGGTTGAAAATTCATGATGTGCCTTTGAATGGTGCATATTGAACACACAAAAAGTATGAAGTTAAAATAAGTTATTAAAAATTAAAATCCGTTTGTTATAGATGAGTTTTCGTCCGAAACCCTCATACCTCGAAAGAGATTGTCCAATTTGTACACGAAGTGCATCCAGTTTTTGCCGTAACCCTCTTAACTCTTTATAAGTTGTTATGTGGGTGAAATTATGATGTCTTGCGAAGTTAAAATCTTTTCAGAGTTCATTTGTACTACTTTACAAATTCAGGGTCATTTAGCTCAAAATAAATCATTAAATGCATGAAAAATATTATATGTAGTGAGAAAGGGTTGAAAATTGATGATATGGCTTTGAATGGTGCATATTGAACACACAGAAAGTATGGAGTTAAAATAAGTTATTAAAAATGAAATTCCTTTGTAATAGATGAGTTTTCGTACGAAACCCTCATACTTCGAAAGAGATTGTCCAATTTGTGCACGAAGTGCATCCATTTTTTGCTGTAACCCTCCCAACTCTTTAGAAGTTGCTATGTTGGTCAAATTATGATGTCATATCATGCTAAAATCTTTTCAGAGTTCATTTGTACTGCTTTTCAAATTCAGGTTCATTTAGCTCAAAATAAATCATTAAATGCATGAAAAATATCAAATGAAGTCAGAAAGGGTTGAAAATTGATGATGTGCCTTTGAATGGTGCAGATTGAACACACAAAAACTATGGAGTTAAAATAAGTTATTAAAAATGAAATCCCTTTGTAATAGATGAGTTTTCGTCCGAAACCCTCATACTTCGAAAGACATTGTCCAATTTGTACACGAAGTGCATCCATTTTTTTGCTGTAACCCTCCCAACTCTTTAGAAGTTGCTATGTGGTTGAAATTATAATGTCTTGCCAAGTTAAAATCTTTTCAGAGTTCATTTGTACTGTTTACAAATTCAGGGTCGTTTAGCTCAAAATAAATCATTAAGTGCATGAAAAATATCAAATGAACTCAGAAAGGGTTGAAAATTGATGATGTGCCTTTCAATGGTGCATAGTGAACACACAAAAAGTATGAAGTTAAAATAAGTTATTAAAAATGAAATCCCTTTGTAATAGATGAGTTTTCGTCTGAAACCCTCATACCTCGAAAGAGATTGTCCAATTTGTACACGAAGTGCATCCAGTTTTTGCCGTAACCCTCTTAACTCTGTAGAAGTTGTTATGTGGGTGAAATTATGATGTCTTGCGAAGTTAAAATCTTTTCAGAGTTCATTTGTATTGCTTTTCAAATTCAGGGTCAGTTAGCTCAAAATAAATCATTAAATGCATGAAAAATATCAAATGAAGTTAGAAAGGGTTGAAAATGGATGATGTGCCTTTGAATGGTGCATATTGAACACACAAAAAGTATGGAGTTAAAATAAGTTATTAAAAACGAAATCCCTTTGTAATAGATGACTTTTCGTCCGGAACCCTCATACTTCGAAATACATTGTCCAATTTGTACACGAAGTGCATCCATTTTATGTTATAACCCTCACAACTCTTTAGAAGTTGCTATGTGGGTGAAATTATGATGTCATGACAAGTTACAACCTTTTCATAGTTCATTTGTACTGCTTTTCAAATTCAGGGTCATTTAGCTCAAAATAAATCATTAAATGCATGAAAAATATCAAATGAAGTCAGAAAGGGTTGAAAATTGATGATGTGTTTTTGAATGGTGCATATTGAACACACAAAAAGTATGAAGTTAAAATAAGTTATTAAAAATGAAATCTCTTTGTAAGAGATGAGTTTTTGTACGAAACCCTCATACCTCGAAAGAGATTATCCAATTTGTACACGAAGTGCATCCAGTTTTTGCCGTAACCCTCTCAACTCTTTAGAAATTGCTATGTGGGTGAAATTACAATGTCATGCCAAGTTACAACCTTTTCAGAGTTCATTTGTACTGCTTTTCAAATTCAGGGTCCTTTAGCTCAAAATAAATCATTAAATGCATGAAAAATATCAAATGAAGTCAGAAAGGGTTGAAAATTGATGATGTGCCTTTGAATGGTGCATATTGAACACACAAAAAGTATGGAGTTAAAATAAGTTATGAAAAATGAAATCCCTTTGTAATAGATGAGTTTTTGTCCGAAACCCTCATACTTCGAAAGACATTGTCCAATTTGTACACGAAGTGCATCCATTTTTTGCTGTAACCCTCCCAACTCTTTAGAAGTTGCTATGTGGGTGAAATCATGATGTCATGCCAAGTTACAACCTTTTCATAGTACATTTGTACTGCTTTTCAAATTCAGGGTCATTTAGTTCAAAATAGATCATTAAATGCATGAAAAATATCAAATGAAGTCAGAAAGGGTTGAACATTGATGATGTGCCTTGGAATGGTGCATATTGAACACACAAAAAGTATGAAGTTAAAATAAGTTATTAAAAATGAAATCCCTTTGTAATAGATGAGTTTTCGTTCGAAACCCTCATACCTCGAAAGAGATTGTCCAATTTGTACATGAAGTGCATCCAGTTTTTGCCGTAACCCTCTTAACTCGGTAGAAGTAGTTATGTGGGTGAAATTATGATGTCTTGCGAAGTTAAAATCTTTTCAGAGTTCATTTGTACTGCTTTTCAAATTCAGGGTCATTTAGGTCAAAACAAATCATTAAATGCATGAAAAATATTAAATGAAGTCAGAAAGGGTTGAAAATTGATGATATGTGCCTTTGAATGGTGCATATTGAACACACAAAAAGTATGAAGTTAAAATAAGTTATGAAAAATGAAATCCCTTTGTAAGAGATGAGTTTTCGTCCGAAACCCTCCAACCTCGAAAGAGATTGTCCAATTTCTACACGAAGTGCATCCAGTTTTTGCCGTAACCCTCTTAACTCTGTAGAAGTTGTTGTGTGGGTGAAATTATGATGTCTTGCGAAGTTAAAACCTTTTCAGAGTTCATTTGTACTACTTTTTGAATTCATGGTCATTTAGGTCAAAATAAATCATTAAATGCATGAAAATTATCAAATGAAGTCAGAAAGGGTTGAAAATTGATGATGTGGCTTTGAATGGTGCATATTGAACATACAAAAAGTATGAAGTGAAAATAAGTTATTAAAAATGAAATCCCTTTGTAATAGATGAGTTTTCGTCCGTAACCCACATACTTCGAAAGAGATTGTCCAATTTGTACACGAAGTGCATCCAGTTTTTTCCGTAACCCTCTCAACTCTTTAGAAATTGCTATGTGGGTGAAATTACGATGTCATGCCAAGTTACAACCTTTTCAGAGTTCATTTGTACTGCTTTTCAAATTCAGGGTCATTTATGTCAAAATAAATCATTAAATGCAAGAAAAATATCAAATGAAGTCAGAAAGGGTTGAAAATTGATGATGTGCCTTTGAATGGTGCATATTGAACACACACAAAGTATGGAGTTAAAATAAGCTATTTAAAATGAAATCCCTTTGTAAGAGATGAATTTTCGTCCGAAACCCTCATACCTCGAAAGAGATTGTCCAATTTGTACACGAAGTGCATCCAGTTTTTGCCGTAACCCTCTTAACTCTGTAGAAGTTGTTATGTGGGTGAAATTATGATGTCTTGCCAAGTTACAACCTTTTCATAGTTCATTTGTACTGCTTTTCAAATTCAGGGTCGTTTAGGTCAAAATAAATCACTAAATGCATGAACAATATCAAATGAAGTCAGAAAGGGTTGAAAATTGATGATGTGGCTTTGAATGGTGCATAGTGAACACACAAAAAGTATGAAGTTAAAATAAGTTATTAAAAATGAAATCCCTTTGTAAGAGATGAGTTTTTGTACGAAACCCTCATACTTCGAAAGAGATTGTCCAATTTGTACACGAAGTGCATACAGTTTTTGCCGTAACCCTCTCAACTCTTTACAAATTGCTATGTGCGTGAAATTATCATGTCATGCCAAGTTACAAACTTTTCAGAGTTCATTTGTACTGATTTTCAAATTCAGGGTCATTTATGTCAAAATAAATCATTAAATGCATGAAAAATATCAAAAGAAGTCAGAAAGGGTTGAAAATTGATCATGTGGCTTTGAATGGTGCATATTGAACACACACAAAGTATGGAGTTAAAATAAGTTATGAAAAAAGAAATCCCTTTGTAATAGATGAGTTTTCGTCCGAAACCCTCATACTTCGAAAGAGATTGTCCAATTTGTACACGAAGTGCATCCATTTTTTGCTGTAACCCTCCCAACTCTTTAGAAGTTGCTATGTGGGTGAAATTATGATGTCATGCCAAGTTACAACCTTTTCATAGTTCATTTGTACTGCTTTTCAAATTCAGGGTCATTTAGCTCAAAATAAATCATTAAATGCATGAACAATATCAAATGAAGTTAGAAAGGGTTGAAAATTGATGATGTGCCTTTGAATGGTGCATATTGAACACACAAAAAGTATGAAGTTAAAATAAGTTATTAAAAATGAAATCCCTTTGTAAGAGATGAGTTTTTGTACAAAACCCTCAAACCTCGAAAGAGATTGTCCAATTTCTACAGGAAGTGCATCCAGTTTTTGCCGTAACCCTCTTAACTCTGTAGAAGTTGTTATGTGGGTGAAATTATGATGTCCTGCAAAGTTAAAACCTTTCCAGAGTTCATTTGTACTGCTTTTTGAATTCAGGGTCATTTTGGTCAAAATAAATCATTAAATGCATGAAAAATATCAAATGAAGTCAGAAAGGGTTGAAAATTGATCATGTGGCTTTGAATGGTGCATATTGAACATACAAAAAGTATGAAGTTAAAATAAGTTATTAAAAATGAAATCCCTTTGTAATAGATGAGTTTTCGTCCGAAACCCTCATACCTCGAAAGAGATTGTCCAATTTGTACACGAAGTGCATCCAGTTTTTGCCGTAACCCTCTCAACTCTGTAGAAAATGCTATGTGGGTGAAATTACGATGTCATGCCAAGTTACAACCTTTTCAGAGTTCATTTGTACTGCTTTTCAAATTCAGGGTTATTTATCTCAAAATAAATCATTAAATGCATGAAAAATATCAAATGAAGTCAGAAAGGGTTGAAAATGGATGATGTGCCTTTGAATGGTGCATATTGAACACACACAAAGTATGGAGTTAAAATAAGCTATTAAAAATGGAATCCCTTTGTAAGAGATGAGTTTTCGTCCGAAACCCTCATACCTCGAAAGAGATTGTCCAATTTCTACACGAAGTGCATCCAGTTTTTGCCGTAACCCTCTTAACTGTGTAGAAGTTGTTATGTGGGTGAAATTATGATGTCTTGCGAAGTTAAAATCTTTTCAGAGTTCATTTGTATTGCTTTTCGAATTCAGGGTCATTTAGCTCAAAATAAATCATTAAATGCATGAAAAATATCAAATGAAGTCAGAAAGGGTTGAAAATTGATGATGTGGCTTTGAATGGTGCATATTGAACACACAAAAGGTATGAAGTTAAAATAAGTTATTAAAAACTAAATCCCTTTGTAATAAATGAGTTTTCGTCCGAAACCCTCATACTTCGAAAGAGATTGTCCAATTTGTACACGAAGTGCATCCAGTTTTTGCCATAACCCTCTCAACTCTTTATAAATTGCTATGTGCGTGAAATTACGATGTCATGCCATGTTACAACCTTTTCAGAGTTCATTTGTACTGCTTTTCAAATTCAGGGTCATTTATGTCAAAATAAATCATTAAATGCATGAAAAATATCAAATGAAGTCAGAAAGGGTTGAAAATTGATGATGTGCCTTTGAATGGTGCATATTGAACACACACAAAGTATGGAGTTAAAATAAGTTATGAAAAATGAAATCCCTTTGTAATAGATGAGTTTTCGTCCGAAACCCTCATACTTCGAAAGAGATTGTCCAATTTGTACACGAAGTGCATCCATTTTTTACTGTAACCCTCCCAACTCTTTAGAAGTTGCTATGTGGGTGAAATTATGATGTCATGCCAAGTTACAACCTTTTCATAGTTCATTTGTACTGCTTTTCAAATTAAGGGTCATTTAGCTCAAAATAAATCACTAAATGCATGAACAATATCAAATGAAGTCAGAAAGGGTTGAAAATTGATGATGTGCCTTTGAATGGTGCATATTGAACACACAAAAAGTATGAAGTTAAAAAAAGTTATTAAAAATGAAATCCCTTTGTAAGAGATGAGTTTTTGTACGAAACCCTCATACCTCGAAAGAGATTATCCAATTTGTACACGAAGTGCATCCAGTTTTTGCCGTAACCCTCTTAACTCTATAGAAGTTGTTATGTGCGTAAAATTATGATGTCTTGCGAAGTTAAAATATTTTCAGAGTTCATTTGTAGTGCTTTTCGAATTCACGGTCATTTAGGTCAAAATAAATCATTAAATGCATGAAAAATATCAAATGAAGTCAGAAAGGGTTGAAAATGGATGATGTGGCTTTGAATGGTGCATATTGAACACACAAAAGGTATGAAGTTAAAATAAGTTATTAAAATGAAATCCCTTTGTAATAGATGAGTTCGTCCGAAACCCTCATACTTCGAAAGAGATTGTCCAATTTGTATACGAAGTGCATCCAGTTCTTGCCGTAACCCTCTCAACTCTTTCGAAATTGCTATGTGGGTGAAATTACGATGTCATGCCAAGTTACAACCTTTTCAGAGTTCATTTGTACTGCTTTTCAAATTCAGGGTCATTTATCTCAAAATAAATCATTAAATTCATGAAAAATATCAAATGAAGTCAGAAAGGGTTGAAAATTGATGATGTGCCTTTGAATGGTGCATATTGAACGCACACAAAGCATGGCGTTAAAATAAGTTATGAAAAATGAAATCCCTTTGTAATAGATGAGTTTTCGTCCGAAACCCACATACTTCGAAAGAGAGTGTCCAATTTGTACACGAAGTGCATCCGTTTTTTCTTGTAACCCTCCGAACTCTTTAGAAGAGTCTATGTGGGTGAGATTATGATGTCATGCCAAGTTACAACCTTTTGATAGTTCATTTGTACTGCTTTTCAAATTCAGGGTCATTTAGCTCAAAATAAATCATTAAATGCATGAACAATATCAAATGTAGTCAGAAAGGGTTGAAAATTGATGATGTACCTTTGAATGGTGCATATTGAACACACAAAAAGTATGAAGTTAAAATAAGTTATTAAAAATGAAATCCCTTTGTAATAGATGAGTTTTCGTCCGAAACCATCATACCTCGAAAGAGATTGTCCAATTTGTATACGAAGTGCATCCAGTTTTTGCCGTAACCCACTCAATTCTTTAGAAATTGCTATGTGGGTGAAATTACGATGTCATGCCAAGTTGCAACCTTTTCAAAGTTCATTTGTACTGCTTTTCAAATTCAGGGTCATTTAGCTCAAAACAAAACATTAAATGCATGAAAAATATCAAATGAAGTCAGAAAGGGTTGAAAATTGATGATGTGCCTTTGAATGGTGCATATTCAACACACAAAAAGTATGGAGTTAAAATAAGTTATGAAAAATGAAATCCCTTTGTAATAAATGAGTTTTCGTCCGAAACCCACATACTTCGAAAGAGAGTGTCCAATTTGTACACGAAGTGCATCCATTTTTTGCTGTAACCCTCCGAACTCTTTAGAAGTTGCTATGTGGGTGAAATTATGATGTCATGCCAATTTACAACCTTTTGATAGTTCATTTGTACTGCTTTTCAAATTCAGGGTCATTTAGCTCAAAATAAATCATTACATGCATGAAAAATATCAAATGAAGTCAGAAAGGGTTGAAAATTGATGATGTGCCTTTGAATGGTGCATATTGAACACACAAAAAGTATGAAGTTAAAATAAGTTATTAAAAATGAAATCCCTTTGTAATAGATGAGTTTTCGTCCGAAACCATCATACCTCGAAAGAGATTGTCCAATTTGTACACGAAGTGCATCCAGTTTTTGCCGTAACCCTCTTAACTCTTTATAAGAGTTTATGTGGGTGAAATTATGATGTCTTGCGAAGTTAAAATCTTTTCAGAGTTCATTTGTATTGCTTTTCAAATTCAGGGTCATTTAGCTCAAAATAAATCATTAAATGCATGAAAAATATCAAATGAAGTCAGAAAGGGTTGAAAAAATATGATGTGGCTTTGAATGGTGCATATTGAACACACAAAAAGTATGAAGTTAAAATAAGTTATTAAAAATGAAATCCCTTTGTAATAGATGAGTTCTTGTCCGAAACCTCATACTTCGAAAGAGATTGTCCAATTTGTGCATGAAGTGCATCCAGTTTTTGCCGTAACCCTCTCAACTCTTTAGAAATTGCTATGTGGGTGAAATTACGATGTCATGCCAAGTTACAACCTTTTCAGAGTTCATTTGTACTGCTTTTGAAATTTAGGGTCATTTAGCTCAAAGTAAATCATTAAATGCATGAAGAATATCAAATGAAGTCAGAAAGGGTTGAAAATTGATGATGTGCCTTTGAATGGTGCATATTGAACACACAAAAAGTATGGAGTTAAAATAAGTTATGAAAAATGAAATCCCTTTGTAATAGATGAGTTTTCGTCCGAAACCCTCATACTTCGAAAGACATTGTCCAATTTGTACATGAGGTGCATCCATTTTTCGCTGTAACCCTCCCAACTCTTTAGAAGTTGCTATGTGGGTGATATCATGATGTCATGGCAAGTTACAACCTTTTCATAGTACATTTGTACTGCTTTTCAAATTCAGGGTCATTTAGCTCAAAATAAATCATTAAATGTATGAAAAATATCAAATGAAGTCAGAAAGGGTTGAAAATTGGTGATGTGCCTTTGATTGGTGCATATTGACCACACAAAAAGTATGAAGTTAAAATAAGTTATTAAAAATGAAATCCCTTTGTAATAGATGAGTTTTCGTCCGAAACCCTCATACCTCGAAAGAGATTGTCCAATTTGTACATGAAGTGCATCCAGTTTTTGACATAACCCTCTTAACTCTGTAGAAGTTTTTATGTGGGTGAAATTATGATGTCTTGCGAAGTTAAAATCTTTTCAGAGTTCATTTGTACTCCTTTTCAAATTCAGGGTCATTTAGGTCAAAATAAATCATTAAATGCATGAAAATATTAAATGAAGTCAGAAAGGGTTGAAAATTGATGATGTGCCTTTGAATGGTGCGTATTGAACACACAAAAAGTATGAAGTTAAAATAAGTTATGAAAAATGAAATCCCTTTGTAAGAGATGAGTTTTCGTCCGAAACCCTCATACCTCGAAAGAGATTGTCCAATTTCTACACGAAGTGCATCCAGTTTTTGCCGTAACCCTCTTAACTCTGTAGAAGTTGTTATGTGTGATGTCTTGCGAATTTAAAATCTTTTCAGAGTTCATTTGTACTGCTTTTCGAATTCAGGGTCATTTAGGTCAAAATAAATCATTAAATGCATGAAAAATATCAAATGAAGTTAGAAAGGGTTGAAAATTGATGATGTGGCTTTGAATGGTGCATATTGAACACAAAAAAGTATGAAGTTAAAATAAGTTATTAAAAATGAAATCCCTTTGTAATAGAGGAGTTTTCGTCCGAAACCCTCATACGTCGAAAGAGATTGTCCAATTTGTACACGAAGTGCATCCAGTTTTTGCCGTAACCCTCTTAACTCTTTAGAAATTGCTATGTGGGTGAAATTACGATGTCATGCCAAGTTACAACCTTTTCAGAGTTCATTTGTACTGCTTTTCAAATTCAGGGTTATTTATCTCAAAATAAATCATTAAATGCAAGGAAAATATCAAATGAAGTCAGAAAGGGTTGAAAATTGATGATGTGCCTTTGAATGGTGCATATTGAACACACACAAAGTATGGAGTTAAAATAAGTTATTAAATATGAAATCCCTTTGTAATAGATGAGTTTTCGTCCGAAACCATCATACCTCGAAAGAGATTGTCCAATTTGTACACGAAGTGCATCCAGTTTTTGCCGTAACCCTCTTAACTCTTTATAAGTTGTTATGTGGGTGAAATTATGATGTCATGCAAAGTGAAAATCTTTTCAGAGTTCATTTGTACTGCTTTACAAATTCAGTGTCATTTAGCTCAAAATAAATCATTAAATGCATGAAAAATATCAAATGAAGTCAGAAAGGGTTGAAAATTGATGATGTGCCTTTGAATGGTGTATAGTGAACACACAAAAAGTATGAAGTTAAATAAGTTATTAAAAATGAAATCCCTTTGTAATAAATGAGTTTTCGTCCGAAACCCTCATCCTTCGAAAGAGATTGTCCAATTTGTACACGAAGTGCATCCAGTTTTTGCCGTAACCCTCTTAACTCTTTATAAGTTGTTATGTGGGTGAAATTATGATGTCTTGCGAAGTTAAAATCTTTTCAGAGTTCATTTGTACTGCTTTTCGAATTCAAGGTCATTTAGGTCAAAATAAATCATTAAATGCATGAAAAATATCAAATGAAGTTAGAAAGGGTTGAAAATTGATGATGTGGCTTTGAATGGTGCATATTGAACACAAAAAAAGTATGAAGTTAAAATAAGTTATGAAAAATGAAATCCCTTTGTAATAGATGAGTTTTCGTCTGAAACCCTCATACCTCGAAAGAGATTGTCCAATTTGTACACGAAGTGCATCCATTTTTTTTCTATAACCCTCTTAACTCTTTAGAAATTTCTATGTGGGTGAAATTGCGATGTCATGCCAAGTTACAACCTTTTCAGAGTTCATTTGTACTGCTTTTCAAATTTAGGGTTATTTATCTCAAAATAAATAATTAAATGCATGAAAAATATCAAATGAAGTCAGAAAGGGTTGAAAATTGATGATGTGCCTTTGAATGGTGCATATTGAACACACACAAAGTATGGAGTTAAAATAAGTTATTAAAAATGAAATCCCTTTGTAAGAGATGAGTTTTTGTCCGAAACCCTCATACCTCGAAAGAGATTGTCCTATTTCTACACGAAGTGCATCCACTTATTGCCGTAACCCTCTTAACTCTGTAGAAGTTGTTATGTGGGTGAAATTATGATGTCTTGCGAAGTTAAAATCTTTTCAGAGTTCATTTGTACTGATTTTCGAATTCAGGGTGATTTAGCTCAAAATAAATCATTAAATGCATGAAAAATATCAAATGAAGTCAGAAAGAGTTGAAAATTGATGATGTGGCTTTGAATGGTGCATATTGAACACACAAAAAGTATGAAGTTAAAATAAGTTATTAAAAATGAAATCCCTTTGTAATAGATGAGTTTTCGTCCGAAACCCTCATACTTCGAAAGAGATTGTCCAATTTGTACATGAAGTGCATCCAGTTTTTGCCGTAACCCTCTCAACTCTTCACAAATTGCTATGTGGGTGAAATTACGATGTCATGCCAAGTTACAACCTTTTCAGAGTTCATTTGTACTGCTTTTCATATTCGGGGTCATTTATCTCAAAATAAATCATTAAATGCATGAAAAATATCAAATGAAGTCAGAAAGGGTTGAAAATTGATGATGTGCCTTTGAATGGTGCATATTATACACACACAAAGTATGGAGTTAAAAAAAGTTATTAAAAATGAAATCCCTTTGTAATAGATGAGTTTTCGTCCGAAATCCTCATACCTCGAAAGAGATTGTCCAATTTCTACATGAAGTGCATCCAGTTTTTGCCGTAACCCTCTTAACTCTGTAGAAGTTGTTATGTGGGTGAAATTATGATGTCTTGCGAAGTTAAAGTCTTTTCAGAGTTCATTTGTACTGCTTTTCAAATTCAGGGTCATTAGCTCAAAATAAATCATTAAATGCATGAAAAAGATCAAATGAAGTTAGAAAGGGTTGAAAATTGATGATGTGGCTTTGAATGGTGCTTATTGAACACACAAAAAGTATGAAGTGAAAATAAGTTATTAAAAATGAAATCCCTTTGTAATAGATGAGTTTTCGTCCTAAACCATCATACTTCGGAAGAGATTTTCCAATTTGTACACGAAGTGCATCCAGTTTTTGCCGTAACCCTCTCAACTCTTTAGAAGTTGATACGTGGGTTAAATTATGATGTCATATCATGTTAAAATATTTTCAGAGTTCATTTGTACTGCTTTTCAAATTCAGGGTCATTTATATCAAAATAAATCATTAAATGCATGAAAATATCAAATGAAGTCAGAAAGCGTTTAAAATTGATGATGTGCCTTTGAATGCTGCATCTTGAACACACAAAAAGTATGGAGTTAAAATAAGTTATTAAAAATGAAATCCCTTTGTAATAGATGAGTTTACGTCCGGAACCCTCATACTTCGAAAGAGATTGTCCAATTTGTACACGAAGTGCATCCATTTTTTGTTGTAACCCTCCCAACTCTTTAGAAGTTGCTATGTGGGTGAAATTATGATGTCATGCCAAGTTACAACCTTTTCATAGTTCAGTTGTACTGCTTTTCAAATGCAGGGTCATTTAGCTCAAAATAAATCATTAAATGCAAGGAAAATATCAAATGAAGTCAGAAAGGGTTGAAAATTGATGATGTGCCTTTGAATGGTGCATATTGAACACACAAAAAGTATGAAGTTAAAATAATTTATTAAAAATGAAATCCCTTTGTAATAGATGAGTTTTCGTCCGAAACCCTCATACCTCGAAAGAGATTGTCCAATTTCTACACGAAGTGCATCCAGTTTTTGCCGTAACCCTCTTAACTCTGTAGAAGTTGTTATGTGGGTGAAATTATGATGTCTTGCAAAGTTAAAATCTTTTCAGAGTTCATTTGTACTGCTTTTCGAATTCAGGGTCATTTAGGTCAAAATAAATCATTAAATGCATGAAAAATATCAAATGAAGTTAGAAAGGGTTGAAAATTGATGATGTGGCTTTGAATGGTGCATATTGAACAGAAAAAAAGTATGAAGTTAAAATAAGTTATGAAAAATGAAATCCCTTTGTAATAGATGAGTTTTCGTCCGAAACCCTCATACCTCGAAAGAGATTGTCCAATTTGTACACGAAGTGCATCCATTTTTTTTCTATAACCCTCTTAACTCTTTAGAAATTGCTATGTGGGTGAAATTACGATGTCATGCCAAGTTACAACCTTTTCAGAGTTCATTTGTACTGCTTTTCAAATTCAGGGTTATTTATCTCAAAATAAATCATTAAATGCATGAAAAATATCAAATGAAGTCAGAAAGGGTTGAAAATTGATGATGTGCCTTTGAATGGTGCATATTGAACACACACAAAGTATGGAGTTAAAATAAGTTATTAAAAATGAAATCCCTTTGTAAGAGATGAGTTTTCGTCCGAAACCCTCATACCTCGAAAGAGATTGTCCTATTTCTACACGAAGTGCATCTAGTTATTGCCGTAACCCTCTTAACTCTGTAGAAGTTGTTATGTGGGTGAAATTATGATGTCTTGCGAAGTTAAAATCTTTTCATAGTTCAGTTGTACTGCTTTTCAAATGCAAGGTCATTTAGCTCAAAATAAATCATTAAATGCAAGAAAAATATCAAATGAAGTCAGAAAGAGTTGAAAATTGATGATGTGGCTTTGAATGGTGCATATTGAACACACAAAAAGTATGAAGTTAAAATAATTTATTAAAAATGAAATCCCTTTGTAATAGATGAGTTTTCGTCCGAAACCCTCATACCTCGAAAGAGATTGTCCAATTTCTACACGAAGTGCATCCAGTTTTTGCCGTAACCCTCTTAACTCTGTAGAAGCTGTTATGTGGGTGAAATTATGATGTCTTGCGAAGTTAAAATCTTTTCAGAGTTCATTTGTACTGCTTTTCGAATTCAGGGTCATTTAGGTCAAAATAAATCATTAAATGCATGAAAATAATCAAATGAAGTTAGAAAGGGTTGAAAATTGATGATGTGGCTTTGAATGGTGCATATTGAACACAAAAAAAGTATGAAGTTAAAATAAGTTATGAAAAATGAAATCCCTTTGTAATAGATGAGTTTTCGTCCGAAACCCTCATACCTCGAAAGAGATTGTCCAATTTGTACACGAAGTGCATCCATTTTTTTCTATAACCCTCTTAACTCTTTAGAAATTGCTATGTGGGTGAAATTACGATGTCATGCCAAGTTACAACCTTTTCAGAGTTCATTTGTACTACTTTTCAAATTCAGGGTTATTTATCTCAAAATAAATCATTAAATGCATGAAAAATATCAAAGGAAGTCAGAAAGGGTTGAAAATTGATGATGTGCCTTTGAATGGTGCATATTGAACACACACAAAGTATGGAGTTAAAATAAGTTATTAAAAATGAAATCCCTTTGTAAGAGATGAGTTTTCGTCCGAAACCCTCATACCTCGAAAGAGATTGTCCTATTTCTACACGAAGTGCATCCAGTTATTGCCGTAACCCTCTTCACTCTGTAGAAGTTGTTATGTGGGTGAAATTATGATGTCTTGCGAAGTAAAAATCTTTTCAGAGTTCAATTGTACTGATTTTCGAATTCAGGGTGATTTAGCTCAAAATAAATCATTAAATGCATGAAAAAAATCAAATGAAGTCAGAAAGAGTTGAAAATTGATGATTTGGCTTTGAATGGTGCATATTGAACACACAAAAAGTATGAAGTTAAAATAAGTTATTAAAAATGAAATCCCTTTGTAATAGATGAGTTTTCGTCCGAAACCCTCATACTTCGAAAGAGATTGTCCAATTTGTACATGAAGTGCATCCATTTTTTGTCGTAACCCTCTCAACACTTTACAAATTGCTATGTGGGTGAAATTACGATGTCATGCCAAGTTACAACCTTTTCAGAGTTCATTTGTACTGCTTTTCATATTCGGGGTCATTTATCTCAAAATAAATCATTAAATGCATGAAAAATATCAATGAAGTCAAAAAGGGTTCAAAATTGATGATGTGCCTTTGAATGGTGCATATTGAACACACACAAAGTATGGAGTTAAAAAAAGTTATTAAAAATGAAATCCCTTTGTAATAGATGAGTTTTCGTCCGAAATCCTCATACCTCGAAAGATATTGTCCAATTTGTACATGAAGTGCATCCAGTTTTTGCCGTAACCCTCTTAACTCTGTAGAAGTTGTTATGTGGGTGAAATTATGATGTCTTGCGAAGTTAAAATCTTTTCAGAGTTCATTTGTACTGGTTTTCAAATTTAGGGTCATTTAGTTCAAAATAAATCATTATATGCATGAAAAAGATCAAATGAATTCAGAAAGGGTTGAAAATTGATGATGTGCCTTTGAATGGTGTATATTGAACACACAAAAAGTATGAAGTTAAAATAAGTTATTGAAAATGAAATCCCTTTGTAATCGATGTGTTTTCGTCCGAAACCCTCATACCTCGAAAGAGATTGTCCAATTTGTACACCAAGTGCATCCAGTTATTGTCGTAACCCTCTTAACTCTTTATAAGTTGTTATGTGGGTGAAATTATGATGTCTAGCGAAGTTAAAATCTTTCATAGTTCATTTTTACTGCTTTTCAAATTCAGGGTTGTTTAGCTCAACATAAATCATTAAATGCATGAAAAATATCAAATGAAGTCAGAAAGGGTTGAAAATTGATGATGTGCCTTTGAATTGTGCATATTGAACACACAAAAAGTATGAAGTCAAAATAAGTTATTAAAAATGAAATCCCTTTGTAATAGATGAGTTTTCGTCCGAAACCCTCATACTTCGAAAGAGATTGTCCAATTTGTACACGAAGTGCATCCAGTTTTCGCTGTAACGCTCTCAACTCATTAGAAGTTGCTATGTGGGTTAAATTATGATGTCATGCCAAGTTACAACCTTTTCATAGTTCATTTGTACTGCTTTTCAAATGCACGGTCATTTAGCTCAAAATAAATCATTAAATGCAAGGAAAATATCAAATGAAGTCAGAAAGGGTTGAAAATTGATGATGTGCCTTTGAATGGTGCATATTGAACACACAAAAACTATGAAGTTAAAATGCTTTATTAAAAATGAAATCCCTTTGTAATAGACGAGTTTTCGTTTGAAACCCTCATACCTCGAAAGAGATTGTCCAATTTGTACAGAAAGTGCATCCAGGTTTTGCCGTAACCCTCTTAACTCTTGATAAGTTGTTATGTGGGTGAAATTATGATGTCTTGCAAAGTTAAAATCTTTTTAGAGTTCATTTGTACTGCTTTTCAAATTCAGGGTCATTTAGTTCAAAATAAATCATTAAATGCATGAAAAATATCAAATGAAGTCACAAAGGGTTGAAAATTGATGATGTGCCTTTGAATGGTGCGTATTGAACACACAAAAAGTATGAAGTTAAAATAAGTTATTAAAAATGAAATCCCTTTGTAATAGATGAGTTTTCGTTCGAAAACCTCATACCTCGAAAGAGATTGTCCAATTTGTACACGAAGTGTATCCAGTTTTTGCCGTAACCCTCTTAACTCTATAGAATTTGTTATGTGGGTGAAATTATGATGTCTTGCGAAGTTAAAATCTTTTCAGAGTTCATTTGTACTGCTTTTCCAATTCAGGGTCATTTAGGTCAAAATAAATCATTAAATGCATGAAAAATATCAAATGAAGTCAGAAAGAGTTGAAAATTGATGATTTGGCTTTGAATGGTGCATATTGAACACACAAAAAGTATGAAGTTAAAATAAGTTATTAAAAATGAAATCCCTTTGTAATAGATGAGTTTTCGTCCGAAACCCTCATACTTCGAAAGAGATTGTCCAATTTGTACATGAAGTGCATCCATTTTTTGTCGTAACCCTCTCAACACTTTACAAATTGCTATGTGGGTGAAATTACGATGTCATGCCAAGTTACAACCTTTTCAGAGTTCATTTGTACTGCTTTTCATATTCGGGGTCATTTATCTCAAAATAAATCATTAAATGCATGAAAAATATCAATGAAGTCAAAAAGGGTTCAAAATTGATGATGTGCCTTTGAATGGTGCATATTGAACACACACAAAGTATGGAGTTAAAAAAAGTTATTAAAAATGAAATCCCTTTGTAATAGATGAGTTTTCGTCCGAAATCCTCATACCTCGAAAGATATTGTCCAATTTGTACATGAAGTGCATCCAGTTTTTGCCGTAACCCTCTTAACTCTGTAGAAGTTGTTATGTGGGTGAAATTATGATGTCTTGCGAAGTTAAAATCTTTTCAGAGTTCATTTGTACTGGTTTTCAAATTTAGGGTCATTTAGTTCAAAATAAATCATTATATGCATGAAAAAGATCAAATGAATTCAGAAAGGGTTGAAAATTGATGATGTGCCTTTGAATGGTGTATATTGAACACACAAAAAGTATGAAGTTAAAATAAGTTATTGAAAATGAAATCCCTTTGTAATCGATGTGTTTTCGTCCGAAACCCTCATACCTCGAAAGAGATTGTCCAATTTGTACACCAAGTGCATCCAGTTATTGTCGTAACCCTCTTAACTCTTTATAAGTTGTTATGTGGGTGAAATTATGATGTCTAGCGAAGTTAAAATCTTTCATAGTTCATTTTTACTGCTTTTCAAATTCAGGGTTGTTTAGCTCAACATAAATCATTAAATGCATGAAAAATATCAAATGAAGTCAGAAAGGGTTGAAAATTGATGATGTGCCTTTGAATTGTGCATATTGAACACACAAAAAGTATGAAGTCAAAATAAGTTATTAAAAATGAAATCCCTTTGTAATAGATGAGTTTTCGTCCGAAACCCTCATACTTCGAAAGAGATTGTCCAATTTGTACACGAAGTGCATCCAGTTTTCGCTGTAACGCTCTCAACTCATTAGAAGTTGCTATGTGGGTTAAATTATGATGTCATGCCAAGTTACAACCTTTTCATAGTTCATTTGTACTGCTTTTCAAATGCACGGTCATTTAGCTCAAAATAAATCATTAAATGCAAGGAAAATATCAAATGAAGTCAGAAAGGGTTGAAAATTGATGATGTGCCTTTGAATGGTGCATATTGAACACACAAAAACTATGAAGTTAAAATGCTTTATTAAAAATGAAATCCCTTTGTAATAGACGAGTTTTCGTTTGAAACCCTCATACCTCGAAAGAGATTGTCCAATTTGTACAGAAAGTGCATCCAGGTTTTGCCGTAACCCTCTTAACTCTTGATAAGTTGTTATGTGGGTGAAATTATGATGTCTTGCAAAGTTAAAATCTTTTTAGAGTTCATTTGTACTGCTTTTCAAATTCAGGGTCATTTAGTTCAAAATAAATCATTAAATGCATGAAAAATATCAAATGAAGTCACAAAGGGTTGAAAATTGATGATGTGCCTTTGAATGGTGCGTATTGAACACACAAAAAGTATGAAGTTAAAATAAGTTATTAAAAATGAAATCCCTTTGTAATAGATGAGTTTTCGTTCGAAAACCTCATACCTCGAAAGAGATTGTCCAATTTGTACACGAAGTGTATCCAGTTTTTGCCGTAACCCTCTTAACTCTATAGAATTTGTTATGTGGGTGAAATTATGATGTCTTGCGAAGTTAAAATCTTTTCAGAGTTCATTTGTACTGCTTTTCCAATTCAGGGTCATTTAGGTCAAAATAAATCATTAAATGCATGAAAAATATCAAATGAAGTCAGAAAGGGTTGAAAGTTGATGATGTGCCTTTTAATGGTGCATATTGAACACACAAAAAGTATGAAGTTAAAATAAGTTATTAAAAATGAAATCCCTTTGTAATAGATGAGTTTTCGTCCGAGACCATCATACCTCGAAAGAGATTGTCCAATTTGTGCACGAAGTGCATCCAGTTTTTGCCGTAACCCTCTCAACTCTTTAGAAATTGCTATGTGGGTGAAATTACGATGTCATGCCAAGTTACAACCTTTTCCGAGTTCATTTGTACTGCTTTTCAAATTCAGGGTCATTTAGCTCAAAATAAATCATGAAATGCATGAAAAATATCAAATGAAGTCAGAAAGGGTTGAAAATTGATGATGTGGCTTTGAATGGTGCATATTGAACACACAAAAAGTAAGAAGTTAAAACAAGCTATTAAAAATGAAATCCCTTTGTAATAGATGAGTTTTCGTCCAAAACCCTCATACCTCGAAAGAGATTGTCCAATTTGTACACGAAGTGCATCCATTTTTTGCCGTAACCCTCTTAGCTCTTTATAAGTTGTTATGTGGGTGAAATTATGATGTCTTGCGAAGTTAAAATCTTTTCAGAGTTCATTTGTACTGCTTTTCAAATTCAGGGTCATTTAGCTCAAAATAAATCATTAAATGCATGAAAAATATCAAATCAAGTGAGAAACGGTTAAAAATTGATGACGTGCCTTTGAATGGTGCATATTGAACACACAAAAAGTATGAATTTAAAGTAAGTTATTAAAAATGAAATCCCTTTGTAATAGATGAGTTTTCGTCCGAAACCCTCATACTTCGAAAGAGATTGTCCAATTTGTACACGAAGTGCATGTAGTTTTTCGTGTAACCCTCTCAACTCTTTAGAAGTTGCTATGTGGGTGAAATTATGATGTCTTGCGAAGTTAAAATCTTTTCAGAGTTCATTTGTGATGCTTTTCCAAATTCAGGGTCATTTAGCTCAAAATGAATCATTAAATGCATGAAAAATACCAAATGAAGTCAGAGAGGGTTGAAAAATGATGATGTGACTTTGAATGGTTCATATTGAACACAAAAAAAGTATGAAGTTAAAATTAGTTATTAAAAATGAAATCCCTTTGTAAGAGATGTTTTTGTCCGAAACCCTCATACCTCGAAAGAGATTGTCCAATTAGTACACGAAGTGCATCCAGTTTTATCCGTAACCCTCTTAACTCTGTAGAAGTTGTTATGTGGGTGAAATTATGATGTCTTGCGAAGTTAAAATCTTTTCAGAGTTCATTTGTACTGCTTTTCAAATTCAGGATCATTTAGGTCAAAATAAATCATTAAATGCATGAAAAATATCAAATGAAGTCAGAAAGGGTTGAAAATTGATGATGTGGCTTTGAATGGTGCATATTGAACACACAAAAAGTATGAAGTTAAAATAAGCTATTAAAAATGAAATCCCTTTGTAAAAGATGAGTTTTCGTCCGACCCTCATATTTCGAAAGAGATTGTCCAATTTGTACACGAAGTGCATCCATTTTTTGCCGTAACCCTCCAACTTTTCAGAAGTTGCTATGTGGGTGAAATTATGATGTCATGCCAAGTTACAACCTTTTCATAGTTCATTTGTACTGCTTTTCAAATGCAGGGTCATTTAGCTCAAAATAAATCATTAAATGCAAGGAAAATATCAAATGAAGTCAGAAAGGGTTGAAAATTGATGATGTGCCTTTGAATGGTGCATATTGAACACACAAAAAGTATGAAGTTAAAATAAGTTATTAAAAATGAAATCCCTTTGTAATAGATGAGTCTTTGTTCGAAACCCTCATACCTCGAAAGACATTGTCCAATTTGTACACGAAGTGCATCCAGTTTTTGCCGTAACCCTCCTAACTCTTTATAAGTTGTTATGTGGGTGAAATTATGATGTCCTGCGAACTTAAAATCTTTTCAGAGTTCATTTGTACTGCTTTTCAAATCCAGGGTCATTTAGTTCAAAATAAATCATTAAATGCATGAAAAATATCAAATGAAGTTAGAAAGGGTTGAAAATTGATGATGTGGCTTTGAATGGTGCATATTGAACACACAAAAAGTATGAAGTCAAAATAAGTTATTAAAAATCAAATCCCTTTGTAATAGATGAGTTTTCGTCCGGAACCCTCATACTTCGAAAGAGATTGTCCAATTTGTACACGAAGTGCATCAAGTTTTCGCTGTAACCCTCTCAACTCTTTAGAAGCTACTATGTGGGTTAAATTATGATGTCATGCCAAGTTACAACCATTTCATAGTTCATTTGTACTGCTTTTCAAATGCAGGGTCATTTAGCTCAAAATAATTCATTAAATGCAAGGAAATTATCAAATGAAGTCAGAAAGGGTTGAAAATTGATGATGTGCCTTTGAATGGTGCATATTGAACACACAAAAACTATGAAGTTAAAATGATTTATTAAAAATGAAATCCCTTTGTAATAGACGAGTTTTCGTCTAAAACCCTCATACCTCGAAAGAGATTGTCCAATTTGTACACAAAGTGCATCCGGGTTTTGCCGTAACCCTCTTAACTCTTTATAAGTTGTTATGTGGGTGAAATTATGATGTCTTGCAAAGTTAAAATCTTTTCAGAGTTCATTTGTACTACTTTTCAAATTCAGGGTCATTTAGTTCAAAATAAATCATTAATGCATGAAAAATATCAAATGAAGTCACAAAGGGTTGAAAATTGATGATGTGCCTTTGAATGGTGCGTATTGAACACACAAAAAGTATGAAGTTAAAATAAGTTATGAAAAATGAAATCCCTTTGTAATAGATGAGTTTTCGTCCGAAAACCTCATACCTCGAAAGAGATTGTCCAATTTGTACACGAAGTGCATCCAGTTTTTGCCGTAACCCTCTTAAATCTATGGAAGTTGTTATGTGGGTGAAATTATGATGTCTTGCGAAGTTAAAATCTTTTCAGAGTTCATTTGTACTGCTTTTCCAATTCAGGGTCATTTAGTTCAAAATAAATCATTAAATGCATGAAAAATATCAAATGAAGTCAGAAAGGGTTGAAAGTTGATGATGTGGCTTTGAATGGTGCATATTGAACACACAAAAAGTATGAAGTTAAAATAAGTTATTAAAAATGAAATCCCTTTGTAATAGATGAGTTTTCGTCCGGAACCCTCATACTTCGAAAGAGATTGTCCAATTTGTGCACGAAGTGCATCCAGTTTTTGCCGTAACCCTCTCAACTCTTTAGAAATTGCTATGTGGGTGAAATTACGATGTCATGCCAAGTTACAACCTTTTCTGAGCTCATTTGTACTGCTTTTCAAATTCAGGGTCATTTAGCTCAAAATAAATCATTAAATGCATGAAAAATATCAAATGAAGTCAGAAAGGGTTGAAAATTGATGATGTGCCTTTGAATGGTGCATAATGAACACACAAAAAGTATGAAGTTAAAATAAGCTATTAAAAATGAAATCCCTTTGTAATAGATGAGTTTTCGTCCGAAACCCTCATACCTCGAAAGAGATTGTCCAATTTGTACACGAAGTGCATCCATTTTTTGCCGTAACCCTCTTAACTCTTTATAAGTTGTTATGTGGGTGAAATTATGATGTCTTGCAAAGTTAAAATCTATTCATAGTTCATTTGTACTGCTTTTCAAATTCAGGGTCATTTAGCTCAAAATAAATCATTAAATGCATGAAAAATATCAAATCAAGTCAGGAACGGTTAAAAATTGATTACGTGCCTTTGAATGGTGCATATTGAACCAACAAAAATTATGAATTTAAAATAAGTTATTAAAATGAAATCCCTTTGTAATAGATGAGTTTTCGTCCGAAACCCTCATACCTCGAAAGAGATTGTCCAATTTGTACACGAAGTGCATGTAGTTTTTCGTGTAACCCTCTCAACTATTTAGAAGTTTCTATGTGGGTGAAATTATGATGTCTTGCGAAGTTAAAATCTTTTCAGAGTTCATTTCTGTTGCTTTTCAAATTCAGAGTCATTTAGCTCAAAATAAATCAATAAATGAATGAAAAATATCAAATGAAGTCAGAAAGGGTTGAAAGTTGATGATGTGGCTTTGAATGGTGCATATTGAACACACAAAAAGTATGAAGTTAAAATAAGTTATTAAAAATGAAATCCCTTTGTAATAGATGAGTTTTCGTCCGGAACCCTCATACTTCGAAAGAGATTGTCCAATTTGTGCACGAAGTGCATCCAGTTTTTGCCGTAACCCTCTCAACTCTTTAGAAATTGCTATGTGGGTGAAATTACGATGTCATGCCAAGTTACAACCTTTTCCGAGTTCATTTGTACTGCTTTTCAAATTCAGGGTCATTTAGCTCAAAATAAATCATTAAATGCATGAAAAATATCAAATGAAGTCAGAAAGGGTTGAAAATTGATGATGTGGCTTTGAATGGTGCATAATGAACACACAAAAAGTATGAAGTTAAAATAAGCTATTAAAAATGAAATCCCTTTGTAATAGATGAGTTTTCGTCCGAAACCCTCATACCTCGAAAGAGATTGTCCAATTTGTACACGAAGTGCATCCATTTTTTGCCGTAACCCTCTTAACTCTTTATAAGTTGTTATGTGGGTGAAATTATGATGTCTTGCGAAGTTAAAATCTATTCATACTTCATTTGTACTGCTTTTCAAATTCAGGGTCATTTAGCTCAAAATAAATCATTAAATGCATGAAAAATATCAAATCAAGTCAGGAACGGTTAAAAATTGATTACGTGCCTTTGAATGGTGCATATTGAACCAACAAAAATTATGAATTTAAAATAAGTTATTAAAAATGAAATCCCTTTGTAATAGATGAGTTTTCGTCCGAAACCCTCATACCTCGAAAGAGATTGTCCAATTTGTACACGAAGTGCATGTAGTTTTTCGTGTAACCCTCTCAACTATTTAGAAGTTTCTATGTGGGTGAAATTATGATGTCTTGCGAAGTTAAAATCTTTTCAGAGTTCATTTCTGTTGCTTTTCAAATTCAGAGTCATTTAGCTCAAAATAAATCAATAAATGAATGAAAAATATCAAATGAAGTCAGAAAGGGTTGAAAAATGATGATGTGCCTTTGAATGGTGCATATTGAACACAAAAAAAGTATGAAGTTAAAATTAGTTATTAAAAATGAAATCCCTTTGTAAGAGATGAGTTTTTGTCCGAAACCCTCATACCTCGAAAGAGATTGTCCAATTAGTACACGAAGTGCATCCAGTTTTATCCGTAACCCTCTTAACTCTGTAGAAGTTGTTATGTGGGTGAAATTATGATGTCTTGCGAAGTTAAAATCTTTTCAGAGTTCATTTGTACTGCTTTTCAAATTCAGGGTCATTTAGGTCAAAATAAATCATTAAATGCATGAAAAATATCAAATGAAGTCAGAAAGGGTTGAAAATTGATGATGTGCCTTTGAATGGTGCATATTGAACACACAAAAAGTATGAAGTTAAAATAAGCTATTAAAAATGAAATCCCTTTGTAATAGATGAGTTTTCGTCCGAAACCCTCATACCTCGAAAGAGATTGTCCAATTTGTACACGAAGTGCATCCATTTTTTGCCGTAACCCTCTTAACTCTTTATAAGTTGTTATGTGGGTGAAATTATGATGTCTTGCGAAGTTAAAATCTTTTCATAGTTCATTTGTACTGCTTTTCAAATTCAGGGTCATTTAGCTCAAAATAAATCATTAAATGCATGAAAAATATCAAATCAAGTCAGGAACGGTTAAAAATTGATGACGTGCCTTTGAATGGTGCATATTGAACCAACAAAAAGTATGAATTTAAAATAAGTTATTAAAAATGAAATCCCTTTGTAATAGATAAGTTTTCGTCCGAAACCCTCATACCTCGAAAGAGATTGTCCTATTTCTACACGAAGTGCATCCAGTTATTGCCGTAACCCTCTTCACTCTGTAGAAGTTGTTATGTGGGTGAAATTATGATGTCTTGCGAAGTAAAAATCTTTTCAGAGTTCAATTGTACTGATTTTCGAATTCAGGGTGATTTAGCTCAAAATAAATCATTAAATGCATGAAAAAAATCAAATGAAGTCAGAAAGAGTTGAAAATTGATGATTTGGCTTTGAATGGTGCATATTGAACACACAAAAAGTATGAAGTTAAAATAAGTTATTAAAAATGAAATCCCTTTGTAATAGATGAGTTTTCGTCCGAAACCCTCATACTTCGAAAGAGATTGTCCAATTTGTACATGAAGTGCATCCATTTTTTGTCGTAACCCTCTCAACACTTTACAAATTGCTATGTGGGTGAAATTACGATGTCATGCCAAGTTACAACCTTTTCAGAGTTCATTTGTACTGCTTTTCATATTCGGGGTCATTTATCTCAAAATAAATCATTAAATGCATGAAAAATATCAATGAAGTCAAAAAGGGTTCAAAATTGATGATGTGCCTTTGAATGGTGCATATTGAACACACACAAAGTATGGAGTTAAAAAAAGTTATTAAAAATGAAATCCCTTTGTAATAGATGAGTTTTCGTCCGAAATCCTCATACCTCGAAAGATATTGTCCAATTTGTACATGAAGTGCATCCAGTTTTTGCCGTAACCCTCTTAACTCTGTAGAAGTTGTTATGTGGGTGAAATTATGATGTCTTGCGAAGTTAAAATCTTTTCAGAGTTCATTTGTACTGGTTTTCAAATTTAGGGTCATTTAGTTCAAAATAAATCATTATATGCATGAAAAAGATCAAATGAATTCAGAAAGGGTTGAAAATTGATGATGTGCCTTTGAATGGTGTATATTGAACACACAAAAAGTATGAAGTTAAAATAAGTTATTGAAAATGAAATCCCTTTGTAATCGATGTGTTTTCGTCCGAAACCCTCATACCTCGAAAGAGATTGTCCAATTTGTACACCAAGTGCATCCAGTTATTGTCGTAACCCTCTTAACTCTTTATAAGTTGTTATGTGGGTGAAATTATGATGTCTAGCGAAGTTAAAATCTTTCATAGTTCATTTTTACTGCTTTTCAAATTCAGGGTTGTTTAGCTCAACATAAATCATTAAATGCATGAAAAATATCAAATGAAGTCAGAAAGGGTTGAAAATTGATGATGTGCCTTTGAATTGTGCATATTGAACACACAAAAAGTATGAAGTCAAAATAAGTTATTAAAAATGAAATCCCTTTGTAATAGATGAGTTTTCGTCCGAAACCCTCATACTTCGAAAGAGATTGTCCAATTTGTACACGAAGTGCATCCAGTTTTCGCTGTAACGCTCTCAACTCATTAGAAGTTGCTATGTGGGTTAAATTATGATGTCATGCCAAGTTACAACCTTTTCATAGTTCATTTGTACTGCTTTTCAAATGCACGGTCATTTAGCTCAAAATAAATCATTAAATGCAAGGAAAATATCAAATGAAGTCAGAAAGGGTTGAAAATTGATGATGTGCCTTTGAATGGTGCATATTGAACACACAAAAACTATGAAGTTAAAATGCTTTATTAAAAATGAAATCCCTTTGTAATAGACGAGTTTTCGTTTGAAACCCTCATACCTCGAAAGAGATTGTCCAATTTGTACAGAAAGTGCATCCAGGTTTTGCCGTAACCCTCTTAACTCTTGATAAGTTGTTATGTGGGTGAAATTATGATGTCTTGCAAAGTTAAAATCTTTTTAGAGTTCATTTGTACTGCTTTTCAAATTCAGGGTCATTTAGTTCAAAATAAATCATTAAATGCATGAAAAATATCAAATGAAGTCACAAAGGGTTGAAAATTGATGATGTGCCTTTGAATGGTGCGTATTGAACACACAAAAGTATGAAGTTAAAATAAGTTATTAAAAATGAAATCCCTTTGTAATAGATGAGTTTTCGTTCGAAAACCTCATACCTCGAAAGAGATTGTCCAATTTGTACACGAAGTGTATCCAGTTTTTGCCGTAACCCTCTTAACTCTATAGAATTTGTTATGTGGGTGAAATTATGATGTCTTGCGAAGTTAAAATCTTTTCAGAGTTCATTTGTACTGCTTTTCCAATTCAGGGTCATTTAGGTCAAAATAAATCATTAAATGCATGAAAAATATCAAATGAAGTCAGAAAGGGTTGAAAGTTGATGATGTGCCTTTTAATGGTGCATATTGAACACACAAAAAGTATGAAGTTAAAATAAGTTATTAAAAATGAAATCCCTTTGTAATAGATGAGTTTTCGTCCGAGACCATCATACCTCGAAAGAGATTGTCCAATTTGTGCACGAAGTGCATCCAGTTTTTGCCGTAACCCTCTCAACTCTTTAGAAATTGCTATGTGGGTGAAATTACGATGTCATGCCAAGTTACAACCTTTTCCGAGTTCATTTGTACTGCTTTTCAAATTCAGGGTCATTTAGCTCAAAATAAATCATGAAATGCATGAAAAATATCAAATGAAGTCAGAAAGGGTTGAAAATTGATGATGTGGCTTTGAATGGTGCATATTGAACACACAAAAAGTAAGAAGTTAAAACAAGCTATTAAAAATGAAATCCCTTTGTAATAGATGAGTTTTCGTCCAAAACCCTCATACCTCGAAAGAGATTGTCCAATTTGTACACGAAGTGCATCCATTTTTTGCCGTAACCCTCTTAGCTCTTTATAAGTTGTTATGTGGGTGAAATTATGATGTCTTGCGAAGTTAAAATCTTTTCAGAGTTCATTTGTACTGCTTTTCAAATTCAGGGTCATTTAGCTCAAAATAAATCATTAAATGCATGAAAAATATCAAATCAAGTGAGAAACGGTTAAAAATTGATGACGTGCCTTTGAATGGTGCATATTGAACACACAAAAAGTATGAATTTAAAGTAAGTTATTAAAAATGAAATCCCTTTGTAATAGATGAGTTTTCGTCCGAAACCCTCATACTTCGAAAGAGATTGTCCAATTTGTACACGAAGTGCATGTAGTTTTTCGTGTAACCCTCTCAACTCTTTAGAAGTTGCTATGTGGGTGAAATTATGATGTCTTGCGAAGTTAAAATCTTTTCAGAGTTCATTTGTGATGCTTTTCCAAATTCAGGGTCATTTAGCTCAAAATGAATCATTAAATGCATGAAAAATACCAAATGAAGTCAGAGAGGGTTGAAAAATGATGATGTGACTTTGAATGGTTCATATTGAACACAAAAAAAGTATGAAGTTAAAATTAGTTATTAAAAATGAAATCCCTTTGTAAGAGATGTTTTTGTCCGAAACCCTCATACCTCGAAAGAGATTGTCCAATTAGTACACGAAGTGCATCCAGTTTTATCCGTAACCCTCTTAACTCTGTAGAAGTTGTTATGTGGGTGAAATTATGATGTCTTGCGAAGTTAAAATCTTTTCAGAGTTCATTTGTACTGCTTTTCAAATTCAGGATCATTTAGGTCAAAATAAATCATTAAATGCATGAAAAATATCAAATGAAGTCAGAAAGGGTTGAAAATTGATGATGTGGCTTTGAATGGTGCATATTGAACACACAAAAAGTATGAAGTTAAAATAAGCTATTAAAAATGAAATCCCTTTGTAAAAGATGAGTTTTCGTCCGACCCTCATATTTCGAAAGAGATTGTCCAATTTGTACACGAAGTGCATCCATTTTTTGCCGTAACCCTCCAACTTTTCAGAAGTTGCTATGTGGGTGAAATTATGATGTCATGCCAAGTTACAACCTTTTCATAGTTCATTTGTACTGCTTTTCAAATGCAGGGTCATTTAGCTCAAAATAAATCATTAAATGCAAGGAAAATATCAAATGAAGTCAGAAAGGGTTGAAAATTGATGATGTGCCTTTGAATGGTGCATATTGAACACACAAAAAGTATGAAGTTAAAATAAGTTATTAAAAATGAAATCCCTTTGTAATAGATGAGTCTTTGTTCGAAACCCTCATACCTCGAAAGACATTGTCCAATTTGTACACGAAGTGCATCCAGTTTTTGCCGTAACCCTCCTAACTCTTTATAAGTTGTTATGTGGGTGAAATTATGATGTCCTGCGAACTTAAAATCTTTTCAGAGTTCATTTGTACTGCTTTTCAAATCCAGGGTCATTTAGTTCAAAATAAATCATTAAATGCATGAAAAATATCAAATGAAGTTAGAAAGGGTTGAAAATTGATGATGTGGCTTTGAATGGTGCATATTGAACACACAAAAAGTATGAAGTCAAAATAAGTTATTAAAAATCAAATCCCTTTGTAATAGATGAGTTTTCGTCCGGAACCCTCATACTTCGAAAGAGATTGTCCAATTTGTACACGAAGTGCATCAAGTTTTCGCTGTAACCCTCTCAACTCTTTAGAAGCTACTATGTGGGTTAAATTATGATGTCATGCCAAGTTACAACCATTTCATAGTTCATTTGTACTGCTTTTCAAATGCAGGGTCATTTAGCTCAAAATAATTCATTAAATGCAAGGAAATTATCAAATGAAGTCAGAAAGGGTTGAAAATTGATGATGTGCCTTTGAATGGTGCATATTGAACACACAAAAACTATGAAGTTAAAATGATTTATTAAAAATGAAATCCCTTTGTAATAGACGAGTTTTCGTCTAAAACCCTCATACCTCGAAAGAGATTGTCCAATTTGTACACAAAGTGCATCCGGGTTTTGCCGTAACCCTCTTAACTCTTTATAAGTTGTTATGTGGGTGAAATTATGATGTCTTGCAAAGTTAAAATCTTTTCAGAGTTCATTTGTACTACTTTTCAAATTCAGGGTCATTTAGTTCAAAATAAATCATTAATGCATGAAAAATATCAAATGAAGTCACAAAGGGTTGAAAATTGATGATGTGCCTTTGAATGGTGCGTATTGAACACACAAAAAGTATGAAGTTAAAATAAGTTATGAAAAATGAAATCCCTTTGTAATAGATGAGTTTTCGTCCGAAAACCTCATACCTCGAAAGAGATTGTCCAATTTGTACACGAAGTGCATCCAGTTTTTGCCGTAACCCTCTTAAATCTATGGAAGTTGTTATGTGGGTGAAATTATGATGTCTTGCGAAGTTAAAATCTTTTCAGAGTTCATTTGTACTGCTTTTCCAATTCAGGGTCATTTAGTTCAAAATAAATCATTAAATGCATGAAAAATATCAAATGAAGTCAGAAAGGGTTGAAAGTTGATGATGTGGCTTTGAATGGTGCATATTGAACACACAAAAAGTATGAAGTTAAAATAAGTTATTAAAAATGAAATCCCTTTGTAATAGATGAGTTTTCGTCCGGAACCCTCATACTTCGAAAGAGATTGTCCAATTTGTGCACGAAGTGCATCCAGTTTTTGCCGTAACCCTCTCAACTCTTTAGAAATTGCTATGTGGGTGAAATTACGATGTCATGCCAAGTTACAACCTTTTCTGAGCTCATTTGTACTGCTTTTCAAATTCAGGGTCATTTAGCTCAAAATAAATCATTAAATGCATGAAAAATATCAAATGAAGTCAGAAAGGGTTGAAAATTGATGATGTGCCTTTGAATGGTGCATAATGAACACACAAAAAGTATGAAGTTAAAATAAGCTATTAAAAATGAAATCCCTTTGTAATAGATGAGTTTTCGTCCGAAACCCTCATACCTCGAAAGAGATTGTCCAATTTGTACACGAAGTGCATCCATTTTTTGCCGTAACCCTCTTAACTCTTTATAAGTTGTTATGTGGGTGAAATTATGATGTCTTGCAAAGTTAAAATCTATTCATAGTTCATTTGTACTGCTTTTCAAATTCAGGGTCATTTAGCTCAAAATAAATCATTAAATGCATGAAAAATATCAAATCAAGTCAGGAACGGTTAAAAATTGATTACGTGCCTTTGAATGGTGCATATTGAACCAACAAAAATTATGAATTTAAAATAAGTTATTAAAAATGAAATCCCTTTGTAATAGATGAGTTTTCGTCCGAAACCCTCATACCTCGAAAGAGATTGTCCAATTTGTACACGAAGTGCATGTAGTTTTTCGTGTAACCCTCTCAACTATTTAGAAGTTTCTATGTGGGTGAAATTATGATGTCTTGCGAAGTTAAAATCTTTTCAGAGTTCATTTCTGTTGCTTTTCAAATTCAGAGTCATTTAGCTCAAAATAAATCAATAAATGAATGAAAAATATCAAATGAAGTCAGAAAGGGTTGAAAGTTGATGATGTGGCTTTGAATGGTGCATATTGAACACACAAAAAGTATGAAGTTAAAATAAGTTATTAAAAATGAAATCCCTTTGTAATAGATGAGTTTTCGTCCGGAACCCTCATACTTCGAAAGAGATTGTCCAATTTGTGCACGAAGTGCATCCAGTTTTTGCCGTAACCCTCTCAACTCTTTAGAAATTGCTATGTGGGTGAAATTACGATGTCATGCCAAGTTACAACCTTTTCCGAGTTCATTTGTACTGCTTTTCAAATTCAGGGTCATTTAGCTCAAAATAAATCATTAAATGCATGAAAAATATCAAATGAAGTCAGAAAGGGTTGAAAATTGATGATGTGGCTTTGAATGGTGCATAATGAACACACAAAAAGTATGAAGTTAAAATAAGCTATTAAAAATGAAATCCCTTTGTAATAGATGAGTTTTCGTCCGAAACCCTCATACCTCGAAAGAGATTGTCCAATTTGTACACGAAGTGCATCCATTTTTTGCCGTAACCCTCTTAACTCTTTATAAGTTGTTATGTGGGTGAAATTATGATGTCTTGCGAAGTTAAAATCTATTCATACTTCATTTGTACTGCTTTTCAAATTCAGGGTCATTTAGCTCAAAATAAATCATTAAATGCATGAAAAATATCAAATCAAGTCAGGAACGGTTAAAAATTGATTACGTGCCTTTGAATGGTGCATATTGAACCAACAAAAATTATGAATTTAAAATAAGTTATTAAAAATGAAATCCCTTTGTAATAGATGAGTTTTCGTCCGAAACCCTCATACCTCGAAAGAGATTGTCCAATTTGTACACGAAGTGCATGTAGTTTTTCGTGTAACCCTCTCAACTATTTAGAAGTTTCTATGTGGGTGAAATTATGATGTCTTGCGAAGTTAAAATCTTTTCAGAGTTCATTTCTGTTGCTTTTCAAATTCAGAGTCATTTAGCTCAAAATAAATCAATAAATGAATGAAAAATATCAAATGAAGTCAGAAAGGGTTGAAAAATGATGATGTGCCTTTGAATGGTGCATATTGAACACAAAAAAAGTATGAAGTTAAAATTAGTTATTAAAAATGAAATCCCTTTGTAAGAGATGAGTTTTTGTCCGAAACCCTCATACCTCGAAAGAGATTGTCCAATTAGTACACGAAGTGCATCCAGTTTTATCCGTAACCCTCTTAACTCTGTAGAAGTTGTTATGTGGGTGAAATTATGATGTCTTGCGAAGTTAAAATCTTTTCAGAGTTCATTTGTACTGCTTTTCAAATTCAGGGTCATTTAGGTCAAAATAAATCATTAAATGCATGAAAAATATCAAATGAAGTCAGAAAGGGTTGAAAATTGATGATGTGCCTTTGAATGGTGCATATTGAACACACAAAAAGTATGAAGTTAAAATAAGCTATTAAAAATGAAATCCCTTTGTAATAGATGAGTTTTCGTCCGAAACCCTCATACCTCGAAAGAGATTGTCCAATTTGTACACGAAGTGCATCCATTTTTTGCCGTAACCCTCTTAACTCTTTATAAGTTGTTATGTGGGTGAAATTATGATGTCTTGCGAAGTTAAAATCTTTTCATAGTTCATTTGTACTGCTTTTCAAATTCAGGGTCATTTAGCTCAAAATAAATCATTAAATGCATGAAAAATATCAAATCAAGTCAGGAACGGTTAAAAATTGATGACGTGCCTTTGAATGGTGCATATTGAACCAACAAAAAGTATGAATTTAAAATAAGTTATTAAAAATGAAATCCCTTTGTAATAGATAAGTTTTCGTCCGAAACCCTCATACCTCGAAAGAGATTGTCCAATTTGTACACGAAGTGCATGTAGTTTTTCGTGTAACCCTCTCAACTATTTAGAAGTTGCTATGTGGGTGAAATTATGATGTCTTGCGAAGTTAAAATCTTTTCAGAGTTCATTTGTGATGCTTTTCAAATTCAGGGTCATTTAGCTCAAAATAAATCAATAAATGCATGAAAAATATCAAATGAAGTCAGAAAGGGTTGAAAAATGATGATGTGCCTTTGAATGGTGCATATTGAACACAAAAAAAGTATGAAGTTAAAATTAGTTATTAAAAATGAAATCCCTTTGTAAGAGATGAGTTTTTGTCCGAAACCCTCATACCTCGAAAGAGATTGTCCAATTAGTACACGAAGTGCATCCAGTTTTATCCGTAACCCTCTTAACTCTGTAGAAGTTGTTATGTGGGTGAAATTATGATGTCTTGCGAAGTAAAAATCTTTTCAGAGTTCATTTGTACTGATTTTCAAATTCAGGGTCATTTAGGTCAAAATAAATCATTAAATGCATGAAAAATATCAAATGAAGTCAGAAAGGGTTGAAAATTGATGATGTGGCTTTGAATGGTGCATATTGAACACACAAAAAGTATGAAGTTAAAATAAGTTATTAAAAATGAAATCCCTTTGTAATAGATGAGTTTTCGTCCGAAACCCTCATACTTCGAAAGAGATTATCCAATTTGTACACGAAGTGCATCCATTTTTTGCCGTAACCCTCCAACTTTTCAGAAGTTGCTATGTGGGTGAAATTATGATGTCATGCCAAGTTACAACCTTTTCATAGTTCATTTGTACTACTTTTCAAATGCAGGGTCATTTAGCTCAAAATAAATCATTAAATGCAAGGAAAATATCAAATGAAGTCAGAAAGGGTTGAAAATTGATGATGTGCCTTTGAATGGTGCATATTGAACACACAAAAAGTATGAAGTTAAAATAAGTTATTAAAAATGAAATGCCTTTGTAATAGATGAGTCTTTGTCCGAAACCCTCATACCTCGAAAGACATTGTCCAATTTGTACACGGAGTGCATCCAGTTTTTGCCGTAACCCTCCTAACTCTTTATAAGTTGTTATGTGGGTGAAATTATGATGTCTTGCGAAGTTAAAATCTTTTCAGAGTTCATTTGTACTGCTTTTCAAATTCAGGGTCATTTAGTTCAAAATAAATCATTATATGCATGAAAAATATCAAATGAAGTCAGAAAGGGTTGAAAATTGATGATGTGCCTTTGAATGGTGCATATTGAACACACAAAAAGTATGAAGTCAAAATAAGTTATTAAAAATGAAATCCCTTTGTAATAGATGAGTTTTCGTCCGAAACCCTCATACTTCGAAAGAGATTGTCCAATTTGTACACGAAGTGCATCCAGTTATTGCCGTACCCCTCTTAACTCTTTATAAGTTGTTATGTGGGTGAAATTATGATGTCTTGCGAAGTTAAAATCTTTACATAGTTCATTTTTACTGCTTTTCAAATTCAGGGTCGTTTAGCTCAACATAAATCATTAAATGCATGAAAAATATCTAATGAAGTCAGAAAGGGTTGAAAATTGATGATGTGCCTTTGAATGGTGCATATTGAACACACAAAAACTTTGAAGTTAAAATGATTTATTAAAAATGAAATCCCTTTGTAATAGACGAGTTGTTGTCTGAAACCCTCATACCTCGAAAGAGATTGTCCAATTTGTACACAAAGTGCATCCAGGTTTTGCCGTAACCCTCTTAACTCTTTATAAGTTGTTATGTGGGTGAAATTATGATGTGTTTCAAAGTTAAAATATTTTCAGAGTTCATTTGTACAGCTTTTCAAATTCAGGGTCATTTAGTTAAAATTAAATCATTGAATGCATGAAAAATATCAAATGAAGTCAGAAAGGGTTGAAAATTGATGATGTGCCTTTGAATGGTGCGTATTGAACACACAAAAATTATGAAGTTAAAATAAGTTATTAAAAATGAAATCCCTTTGTAATAGATGAGTTTTCGTCCGAAAACCTCATACCTCGAAACAGATTGTCCAATTTGTACACGAAGTGCATCCAGTTTTTGCCGTAACCCTCTTAACTCTATAGAAGTTGTTATGTGGGTGAAATTATGATGTCTTGCGAAGTTAAAATCTTTTCAGAGTTCATTTGTACTACTTTTCGAATTCAGGGTCATTTAGGTCAAAATAAATCATTAAATGCATGAAAAATATCAAATGAAGTCAGAAAGGGTTAAAGTTGATGATGTGCCTTTGAATGGTGCATATTGAACACACAAAAAGTATGAAGTTAAAATAAGTTATTGAAAATTAAATCCCTTTGTAATAGATGAGTTTTCGTCTGAATCCTTCATACTTTGAAAGAGATTGTCCAATTTGTGCACGAGGTGCATCCAGTTTTTGCCGTAACCCTCTAAACTCTTTAGAAATTGCTATGTGGGTGAAATTACGATGTCATGCCAAGTTACAACCTTTTCCGAGTTCATTTGTACTGCTTTTCAAATTCAAGGTCATTTAGCTCAAAATAAATCATTAAATGCATGAAAAATATCAAATGAAGTCACAAAGGGTTGAAAAATGATGATGTGCCTTTGAATGGTGCATATTGAACACACAAAAAGTATGAAGTTAAAATAAGCTATTAAAAATGAAATCCCTTTGTAATAGATGAGTTTTCGTCCGAAACCCTCATACCTCGAAAGAGATTGTCCAATTTGTACACGAAGTGCATCCATTTTTTGCCGTAACCCTCTTAACTCTTTATAAGTTGTTATGTGGGTGAAATTATGATGTCTTGCGAAGTTAAAATCTTTTCATAGTTCATTTGTACTGCTTTTCAAATTCAGGGTCATTTAGTTCAAAATAAATCATTAAATGCATGAAAAATATCAAATGAAGTCACAAAGGGTTGAAAATTGATGATGTGCCTTTGAATGGTGCGTATTGAACACACAAAAAGTATGCAGTTAAAATAAGCTATTAAAAATGAAATCCCTTTGTAATAGATGAGTTTTCGTCCGAAACCCTCATACCTCGAAAGAGATTGTCCAATTTGTACACGAAGTGCATCCAGTTTTTGCCGTAACCCTCTTAACTCTATAGAAGTTGTTATGTGGGTGAAATTATGATGTCTTGCGAAGTTAAAATCTTTACAGAGTTCATTTGTACTGCTTTTCGAATTCAGGGTCATTTAGGTCAAAATAAATCATTAAATGCATGAAAAATATCAAATGAAGTCACGAAGGGTTGAAAATTGATGATGTGGCTTCGAATGGTGCATATTGAACACACAAAAAGTATGAAGTTAGAATAAGTTATTAAAAATGAAATCCCTTTGTAATAGATGAGTTTTCGTCCGAAACCCTCATACTTCGAAAGAGATTGTCCAATTTGTGCACGAAGTGCATCCAGTTTTTGCCGTAACCCTCTCAACTCTTTAGAAATTGCTATGTGGGTGAAATTACGATGTCATGCCAAGTTACAACCTTTTCAGAGTTCATTTGTACTGCTTTTCAAATTCAGGGTCATTTAGCTCAAAATAAATCATTAAATGCATGAAAAATGTCAAATGAAGTCAGAAAGGGTTGAAAATTGATGATGTGCCTTTGAATGGTGCATATTCAACACACAAAAAGTATGAAGTTAAAATAAGCTATTAAAAATGAAATCCCTTTGTAATAGACGAGTTTTCGTCCGAAACCCTCATACCTCGAAAGAGATTGTCCAATTTGTACACGAAGTGCATCCATTTTTTGCCGTAACCCTCTTAACTCTTTATAAGTTGTTATGTGGGTGAAATTATGATGTCTTGCGAAGTTAAAATCTTTTCATAGTTCATTTGTACTGCTTTTCAAATTCAGGGTCATTTAGCTCAAAATAAATCATTAAATGCATGAAAAATATTAACTGAAGTCAGAAAGGGTTGAAAATTGATGATGTGCCTTTGAATGGTGCATATTTAACACACAAAAATTATGAAGTTAAAATAAGTTATTGAAAATGAAATACCTTTGTAATAGATGAGTTTTCGTTCGAAACCCTCATACTTCGAAAGAGATTGTCCAATTTGTACACGAAGTGCATCCATTTTTTACTGTAACCCTCCAACTTTTTAGAAGTTGCTATGTGGGTGAAATTATGATGTCATGCCAAGTTACAACCTTTTCATAGTTCATTTGTACTGCTTTTCAAATGCAGGGTCATTTAGCTCAAAATAAATCATTAAATCCATGAAAAATATCAAATGAAGTGATAAAGGGTTGAAAATTGATCATGTGCCTTTGAATGGTGCATATTGAACACACAAAAAGTATGGAGTTAAAATAAGTTATGAAAAATGAAATCCCTTTGTAATAGATGAGTTTTCGTCCGAAACCCTCATACTTCGAAAGAGATTGTCCAATTTGTACACGAAGTGCATCCATTTTTTGCTGTAACCCTCCAACTTTTTAGAAGTTGCTATGTCGGTGAAATTATGATGTCATGCCAAGTTACAACCTTTTCATAGTTCATTTGTACTGGTTTTCAAATGCAGGGTCATCTAGCTCAAAATAAATCATTAAATGCAAGAAAAATATCAAATGAAGTCAGAAAGGGTTGAAAATTGATGATGTGCCTTGGAATGGTGCATATTGAACACACAAAAACTATGAAGTTAAAATAATTTATTAAAAATGAAATCCCTTTGTAATAGATGATTTTTCGTCTGAAACCCTCATACCTCGAAAGAGATTGTCCAATTTCTACACAAAGTGCATCCAGTTTGACCGTAACCCTGTTAACTCTTTATAAGTTGTTATGTGGGTGAAATTATGATGTCTTGCGAAGTGAAAATCTTTTCAGAGTTCATTTGTACTGCTTTTCAAATTCAGGGTCATTTAGTTCAAAATAAATCATTAAATGCATGAAAAATATCAAATGAAGTCACAAAGGGTTGAAAACTGATGATGTGCCTTTGAATGGTGCGTATTGAACACAAAAAAAGTACGAAGTTAAAATAAGTTATTAAAAATGAAATCCCTTTGTAATAGATGAGTTTTCGTCCGAAACCCTCATACCTCGAAAGAAATTGTCTAATTTGTACACGAAGTGCATCCAGTTTTTGCCGTAACCCTCTTAACTCTTTATAAGTTGTTATGTGGGTGAAATTATGATGTCTTGCGAAGTTAAAATCTTTTCATAGTTCATTTGTACTGCTTTTCAAATTCAGGGTCATTTAGCTCAAAATAAATCATTAAATGCATGAAAAATATTAACTGAAGTCAGAAAGGGTTGAAAATTGATGATGTGCCTTTGAATGGTGCATGTTGAACACACAAAAAGTATGAAGTTAAAATAAGCTATTAAAAATGAAATCCGTTTGTAATAGATGAGTTTTCGTCCGAAACCCTCGTACCTCGAAAGAGATTGTCCAATTTGTACACGAAGTGCATCCATTTTTTGCCGTAACCCTCTTAACTCTTTATAAGTTGTTATGTGGGTGAAATTATGATGTCTTGCGAAGTTAAAATCTTTTCATAGTTCATTTGTACTGCTTTTCAAATTCAGGGTCATTTAGTTCAAAATAAATCATTAAATGCATGAAAAATATCAAATGAAGTCACAAAGGGTTGAAAATTGATGATGTGCCTTTGAATGGTCCGTATTGAACACACAAAAAGTATGCAGTTAAAATAAGCTATTAAAAATGAAATCCCTTTGTAATAGATGAGTTTTTGTCCGAAACCCTCATACCTCGAAAGAGATTGTCCAATTTGTACACGAAGTGCATCCAGTTTTTGCCGTAACCCTCTTAACTCTATAGAAGTTGTTATGTGGGTGAAATTATGATGTCTTGCGAAGTTAAAATCTTTACAGAGTTCATTTGCACTGCTTTTCGAATTCAGGGTCATTTAGGTCAACATAAATCATTAAATGCATGAAAAATATCAAATGAAGTCACGAAGGGTTGAAAATTGATGATGTGGCTTTGAATGGTGCATATTGAACACACAAAAAGTATGAAGTTAAAATAAGTTATTAAAAATGAAATCCCTTTGTAATAGATGAGTTTTCGTCCGAAACCCTCATACTTCGAAAGAGATTGTCCAATTTGTGCACGAAGTGCATCCAGTTTTTGCCGTAACCCTCTCAACTCTTTAGAAATTGCTATGTGGGTGAAATTACGATGTCATGCCAAGTTACAACCTTTTCAGAGTTCATTTGTACTGCTTTTCAAATTCAGGGTCATTTAGCTCAAAATAAATCATTAAATGCATGAAAAATGTCAAATGAAGTCAGAAAGGGTTGAAAATTGATGATGTGCCTTTGAATGGTGCATATTCAACACACAAAAAGTATGAAGTTAAAATAAGCTATTAAAAATGAAATCCCTTTGTAATAGACGAGTTTTCGTCCGAAACCCTCATACCTCGAAAGAGATTGTCCAATTTGTACACGAAGTGCATCCATTTTTTGCCGTAACCCTCTTAACTCTTTATAAGTTGTTATGTGGGTGAAATTATGATGTCTTGCGAAGTTAAAATCATTTCATAGTTCATTTGTACTGCTTTTCAAATTCAGGGTCATTTAGCTCAAAATAAATCATTAAATGCATGAAAAATATTAACTGAAGTCAGAAAGGGTTGAAAATTGATGATGTGCCTTTGAATGGTGCATATTTAACACACAAAAATTATGAAGTTAAAATAAGTTATTGAAAATGAAATACCTTTGTAATAGATGAGTTTTCGTTCAAAACCCTCATACTTCGAAAGAGATTGTCCAATTTGTACACGAAGTGCATCCATTTTTTACTGTAACCCTCCAACTTTTTAGAAGTTGCTATGTGGGTGAAATTATGATGTCATGCCAAGTTACAACCTTTTCATAGTTCATTTGTACTGCTTTTCAAATGCAGGGTCATTTAGCTCAAAATAAATCATTAAATCCATGAAAAATATCAAATGAAGTGATAAAGGGTTGAAAATTGATCATGTGCCTTTGAATGGTGCATATTGAACACACAAAAAGTATGGAGTTAAAATAAGTTATGAAAAATGAAATCCCTTTGTAATAGATGAGTTTTCGTCCGAAACCCTCATACTTCGAAAGAGATTGTCCAATTTGTACACGAAGTGCATCCATTTTTTGCTGTAACCCTCCAACTTTTTAGAAGTTGCTATGTCGGTGAAATTATGATGTCATGCCAAGTTACAACCTTTTCATAGTTCATTTGTACTGGTTTTCAAATGCAGGGTCATCTAGCTCAAAATAAATCATTAAATGCAAGAAAAATATCAAATGAAGTCAGAAAGGGTTGAAAATTGATGATGTGCCTTGGAATGGTGCATATTGAACACAGAAAAACTATGAAGTTAAAATAATTTATTAAAAATGAAATCCCTTTGTAATAGATGAGTTTTCGTCTGAAACCCTCATACCTCGAAAGAGATTGTCCAATTTCTACACAAAGTGCATCCAGTTTGACCGTAACCCTGTTAACTCTTTATAAGTTGTTATGTGGGTGAAATTATGATGTCTTGCGAAGTTAAAATCTTTTCAGAGTTCATTTGTACTGCTTTTCAAATTCAGGGTCATTTAGTTCAAAATAAATCATTAAATGCATGAAAAATATCAAATGAAGTCACAAAGGGTTGAAAACTGATGATGTGCCTTTGAATGGTGCGTATTGAACACAAAAAAAGTACGAAGTTAAAATAAGTTATTAAAAATGAAATCCCTTTGTAATAGATGAGTTTTCGTCCGAAACCCTCATACCTCGAAAGAAATTGTCCAATTTGTACACGAAGTGCATCCAGTTTTTGCCGTAACCCTCTTAACTCTATAGAAGTTGTTATGTGGGTGAAATTATGATGTCTTGCGAAGTTACAATCTTTTCAGAGTTCATTTGTACTGCTTTTCGAATTCAGGGTCATTTAGGTCAAAATAAATCATTAAATGCATGAAAAATATCAAATGAAGTCACAAAGGGTTGAAAATTGATGATGTGGCTTTGAATGGTGCATATTGAACACACAAAAAGTATGAAGTTAAAATAAGTTATTAAAAATGAAATCCCTTTGTAATAGATGAGTTTACGTCCGAAACCCTCATAATTCTAAAGAGATTGTCCAATTTGTGCACGAAGTGCATCCAGTTTTTGCCGTAACCCTCTCAACTCTTTAGAAATTGCTATGTGGGTGAAATTACGATGTCATGCCAAGTTACAACCTTTTCAGAGTTCATTTGTACTGCTTTTCAAATTCAGGGTCATTTAGCTCAAAATAAATCATTAAATGCTTGAAAAATGTCAAATGAAGTCAGAAAGGGTTGAAAATTGATGATGTGCCTTTGAATGGTGCATATTGAACACACAAAAAGTATGAAGTTAAAATAAGGTATTAAAAATGAAATCCCTTGGTAATAGATGAGTTTTCGTCCGAAACCCTCATACCTCGAAAGAGATTGTCCAATTTGTACACGAAGTGCATCCATTTTTTGCTGTAACCCTCTTAACTCTTTATAAGTTGTTATGTGGGTGAAATTATGATGTCTTGCGAAGTTAAAATCTTTTCATAGTTCATTTGTACTGCTTTTCGAATTCAGGGTCATTTAGGTCAAAATAAATCATTAAATGCATGAAAAATATCAAATGAAGTCACAAAGGGTTGAAAATTGATGATGTGGCTATGAATGGTGCATATTGAACACACGAAAAGTATGAAGTTAAAATAAGTTATTAAAAATGAAATCCCTTTGTAATAGATGAGTTTTCGTCCGAAACCCTCATACTTCGAAAGAGATTGTCCAATTTGTGCACGAAGTGCATCCAGTTTTTGCCGTAACCCTCTCAACTCTTTAGAAATTGCTATGTGGGTGAAATTACGATGTCATGCCAAGTTACAACCTTTTCAGAGTTCATTTGTACTGCTTTTCAAATTCAGGGTCATTTAGCTCAAAATAAATCATTAAATGCATGAAAAATGACAAATGAAGTCAGAAAGGGTTGAAAATTGATGATGTGCCTTTGAATGGTGCATATTGAACACACAAAAAGTATGAATTTAAAATAAGTTATTAAAAATGAAATCCCTTTGTAATAGATGAGTTTTCGTCCGAAACCCTCATACTTCGAAAGAGATTGTCCAATTTGTACACGAAGTGCATCCAGTTTTTCCTGTAACCCTCTCAACTCTTGAGAAGTTGCTATGTTGGTTAAATTATGATTTCATATCATGTTAAAATCTTTTTAGAGTTCATTTTTACTGCTTTTCAAATTCAGGGTCATTTAGCTCAAAATAAATCATTAAATCCATGAAAAATATCAAATGAAGTCAGAAAGGGTTGAAAATTGATGATGTGCCTTTGAATGGTGCATATTGAACACACAAAAAGTATGGAGTTAAAATAAGTTATGAAAAATGAAATCCCTTTGTAATAGATGAGTTTTCGTCCGAAACCCTCATACTTCGAAAGAGATTGTCCAATTTGTACACGAAGTGCATCCATTTTTTGCTGTAACCCTCCAACTTTTCAGAAGTTGCTATGTGGGTGAAATTATGATGTCATGCCAAGTTACAACCTTTTCATAGTTCATTTGTACTGCATTTCAAATGCAGGGTCATTTAGCTCAAAATAAATCATTAAATGCAAGAAAAATATCAAATGAAGTCAGAAAGGGTTGAAAATTGATGATGTGCCTTTGAATGGTGCATATTGAACACAAAAAAACTATGAAGTTAAAATAATTTATTAAAATTGAAATCCCTTTGTAATAGATGAGTTTTCGTCTGAAACCCTCATACCTCGAAAGAGATTGTCCAATTTGTACACAAAGTGCATCCAATTTTTGCCGTAACCCTCTTAACTCTATAGAAGTTCTTATGTGGGTGAAATTATGATGTCTTGCGAAGTTAAAATCTTTTCAGAGTTCATTTGTACTGCTTTTCAAATTCAGGGTCATTTAGGTCAAAATAAATCATTAAATGCATGAAAAATATCAAATGAAGTCACAAAGGGTTGAAAGTTGATGATCTGGCTTTGAATTGTGCGTATTGAACACACAAAAAGTATGAAGTTAAAATAAGTTATTAAAAATGAAATCCTTTTGTAATAGATGAGTTTTCGTCCGAAACCGTCATACTTCGAAAGAGATTGTCCAATTTGTACACGAAGTGCATCCAGTTTTTGCCGTAACCCTCTCAACTCTTTAGAAGTTGCTATGTGGGTGAAATTACGATGTCATGCCAAGTTACAACCTTTTCATAGTTCATTTGTACTGCATTTCAAACGCAGGGTCATTTAGCTCAAAATAAATCATTAAATCCATGAAAAATATCAAATGAAGTCAGAAAGGGTTGAAAATTGATGATGTGCCTTTGAATGGTGCATATTGAACACACAAAAAGTATGGAGTTAAAATAAGTTATGAAAAATGAAATCCCTTTGTAATGGATGAGTTTTCGTCCGAAACCCTCATACTTCGAAAGAGATTGTCCAATTTGTACACGAAGCGCATCCATTTTTTGCTGTAACCCTCCAACTTTTCAGAAGTTGCTATGTGGGTGAAATTATCATGTCTTGCCAAGTCACAACCTTTTCATAGTTCATTTGTACTGCATTTCAAATGCAGGGTCATTTAGCTCAAAATAAATCATTAAATGTAAGAAAAGTATCAAATGAAGTCAGAAAGGGTTGAAAATTGATGATGTGCCTTTGAATGGTGCATATTGAACACACAAAAACTATGAAGTTAAAATAATTTATTAAAATTGAAATCCCTCTGTAATAGATGAGTTTTCGTCTGAAACCCTCATACCTCGAAAGAGATTGTCCAATTTGTGCACGAAGTGCATCCAGTTTTTGCCGTAACCCTCTCAACTCTTTAGAAATTGCTATGTGGGTGAAATTACGATGTCATGCCAGGTTACAACCTTTTCATAGTTCATTTGTACTGCATTTCAAATGGAGGGTCATTAGGTCAAAATAAATCATTAAATCCATGAAAAATGTCAAATCAAGTCAGAAAGGGTTGAAAATTGATGATGTGCCTTTGAATGGTGCATATTCAACACACAAAAAGTATGAAGTTAAAATAAGCTATGAAAAATGAAATCCCTTTGTAATAGATGAGTTTTCGTTCGAAACCCTCATACCTAGAAAGAGATTGTCCAATTTGTACATGAAGTGCATCCATTTTTTGCCGTAACCCTCTTAACTCTTTATAAGTTGTTATGTGGGTTAAATTATGATGTCTTGCGAAGTTAAAATCTTTTCATAGTTCATTTGTACTGCTTTTCAAATTCAGGGTCATTTAGCTCAAAATAAATCATTAAATGCATAAAAAATATCAAATGAAGTCAGAAATGGTTGAAAATTGATGATGTGCCTTTGAATGGTGCATATTGAAGACACAAAAAGTATGAAGTTAAAATAAGTTATGAAAAATGAAATCCCTTTGAAATAGATGAGTTTTCGTCCGAAACCCTCATACTTCGAAAGAGATTGTCCAATTTGTACACGAAGTGCATCCAGTTTTTGCTGTAACCCTCTCAACTCTTGAGAAGTTGCTATGTTGGTTAAATTATGATGTCATATCATGTTAAAATCTTTTCAGAGTTCATTTTTACTGCTTTTCAAATTCAGGGTCATTTAGCTCAAAATAAATCATTAAATCCATGAAAAATGTCAAATGAAGTCAGAAAGGGTTGAAAATTGATGATGTGCCTTTGAATGGTGCATATTGAACACACAAAAAGTATGGAGTTAAAATAAGTTATGAAAAATGAAATCCCTTTGTAATAGATGAGTTTTCGTCCGAAACCCTCATACTTCGAAAGAGATTGTCCAATTTGTACACGAAGTGCATCCATTTTTTGCTGTAACCCTCCAACTTTTCAGAAGTTGCTATGTGGGTGAAATTATGATGTCATGCCAAGTTACAACCTTTTCATAGTTCATTTGTACTGCATTTCAAATGCAGGGTCATTTAGCTCAAAATAAATCATTAAATGCAAGAAAAATATCAAATGAAGTCAGAAAGGGTTGAAAATTGATGATGTGCCTTTCAATGGTGCATATTGAACACAAAAAAACTATGAAGTTAATTTTTTTTATTAAAATTGAAATCCCTTTGTAATAGATGAGTTTTCGTCTAAAACCCTCATACCTCGAAGGAGATTGTCCAATTTGTACACAAAGTGCATCCAATTTTTGCCGTAACCCTCTTAACTCTATAGAAGTTGTTATGTGGGTGAAATTATGATGTCTTGCGAAGTTAAAATCTTTTCAGAGTTCATTTGTACTGCTTTTCAAATTCAGCGTCATTTAGGTCAAAATAAATCATTAAATGCATGAAAAATATCAAATGAAGTCAGAAAGGGTTGAAAGTTGATGATGTGGCTTTGAATTGTGCGTATTGAACACACAAAAAGTATGAAGTTAAAATAAGTTATTAAAAATGAAATCCCTTTGTAATAGATGAGTTTTCGTCCGAAACCGTCATACTTCGAAAGAGATTGTCCAATTTGTACACGAAGTGCATCCAGTTTTTGCCGTAACCCTCTCAACTCTTTAGAAGTTGCTATGTGGGTGAAATTACGATGTCATGCCAAGTTACAACCTTTTCATAGTTCATTTGTACTGCATTTCAAACGCAGGGTCATTTAGCTCAAAATAAATCATTAAATCCATGAAAAATATCAAATGAAGTCAGAAAGGGTTGAAAATTGATGATGTGCCTTTGAATGGTCCATATTGAACACACAAAAAGTACGGAGTTAAAATAAGTTATGAAAAATGAAATCCCTTTGTAATGGATGAGTTTTCATCCGAAACTCTCATACTTCGAAAGAGATTGTCCAATTTGTACACGAAGCGCATCCATTTTTTGCTGTAACCCTCCAACTTTTCAGAAGTTGCTATGTGGGTGAAATTATCATGTCTTGCCAAGTCACAACCTTTTCATAGTTCATTTGTACTGCATTTCAAATGCAGGGTCATTTAGCTCAAAATAAATCATTAAATGTAAGAAAAATATCAAATGAAGTCAGAAAGGGTTGAAAATTGATGATGTGCCTTTGAATGGTGCATATTGAACACACAAAAACTATGAAGTTAAAATAATTTATTAAAATTGAAATCCCTCTGTAATAGATGAGTTTTCGTCTGAAACCCTCATACCTCGAAAGAGATTGTCCAATTTGTGCACGAAGTGCATCCAGTTTTTGCCGTAACCCTCTCAACTCTTTAGAAATTGCTATGTGGGTGAAATTACGATGTCATGCCAGGTTACAACCTTTTCATAGTTCATTTGTACTGCATTTCAAATGGAGGGTCATTTAGCTCAAAATAAATCATTAAATCCATGAAAAATGTCAAATCAAGTCAGAAAGGGTTGAAAATTGATGATGTGCCTTTGAATGGTGCATATTGAACACACAAAAAGTATGAAGTTAAAATAAGCTATGCAAAATGAAATCCCTTTGTAATAGATGAGTTTTCGTTCGAAACCCTCATACCTCGAAAGAGATTGTCCAATTTGTACATGAAGTGCATCCATTTTTTGCCGTAACCCTCTTAACTCTTTATAAGTTGTTATGTGGGTTAAATTATGATGTCTTGCGAAGTTAAAATCTTTTCAGAGTTCATTTGTACTGCTTTTCGAATTCAGGGTCATTTAGCTCAAAATAAATCATTAAATGCATAAAAAATATCAAATGAAGTCAGAAAGGGTTGAAAATTGATGATGTGCCTTTGAATGGTGCATATTGAACACACAAAAAGTATGAAGTTAAAATAAGATATTAAAAATGAAATCCCTTTGTAATAGATGAGTTTTCGTCCGAAACCCTCATACTTCGAAAGAGATTGTCCAATTTGTACACGAAGTGCATCCAGTTTTTGCTGTAACCCTCTCAACTCTTTAGAAGTTGCTATGTTGGTTAAATTATGATGTCATATCATGTTAAAATCTTTTCAGAGTTCATTTGTACTGCTTTTTAAATTCAGGGTCATTTACCTCAAAATAAATCATTAAATCCATGAAAAATATCAAATGAAGTCAGAAAGGGTTGAAAATTGATGATGTGCCTTTGAATGGTGCATATTGAACACACGAAAAGTATGGAGTTAAAATAAGTTACGAAAAATGAAATCCCTTGGTAATAGATGAGTTTTCGTACGAAACCCTCATACTTTGAAAGAGATTGTCCAATTTGTACACGAAGTGCATCCAGTTTTTGGTGTAACCCTCTCAACTCTTTAGAAGTTTCTATGTGGGTGAAATTATGATGTCATGCCAAGTTACAACCTTTTCAAAGTTCATTTGTACTGCTTTTCAAACTCAAGATATGAAATTTCAAACTCCATTTAATCAAATTGTCTTATACAACAGTTTAAGTTGTTCAAACATGCATTTAAATGCCATAAACAGATTCTTTATATTTTTCTTATATTTTTTCATATATTATTTATTTCCATTGGAGTCATAGATTTTTTCTATGATTTTCTAAAGTTTAGGGTATTTTCTGAAAATAATAATTAATAATGAATTAAAGAACCTTTAGTACCGGTGCGAGCCACGCACCGGTACTAAAGGTCCACCACCCCGCACGTTTTTTGGGGTGGACCTTTAGTACCAGTGCGTGGCTCTCACCGGTACTAAAGGGTCTTTAGTACCTGTGCGAGCTACACACCGGTACTGAAGGTCCTCCTCATATAAATAGTGGAGGCCTCGTCCCGGGCCGAGCCACGGACCGGGAGAAGCTTATTTGCGCTGCTGCGAGGCTATCGGAATCTGTTGTCCTCGTCGCTGGACCTCCTTGCCCTCCTCCCCGAGCCATCTCCTTGTCGCCGCCCCCGACGCTGTCCCCAAGCGCTGCCCGAAGCCGTCGCCTCTGAGCCATCCCCAAGCCCTTCCCGATGTCGTCGCCTCCGAGCCATCCTCGAGCCCTTCCCGACACCATCGCCGGACTTCCTCTCCCTCCTCCTCGAGCCCACTCCTCGTCACCGCCCCCGACACCATCGCCGAGCCCTCCACCAATGCGTCGTCCTGCCGGCTCGCCCCGACGAGCCCCGACGAGCCCTGCCAAAATGTACTATGATGCAAAAGCTGATTTTTAGGAATTTTAGGAATTTAACTATGGATTAGATGCTGGAATTTTAGGAATTTTAAGAATTTTAGGAATTTTAGGAATGTTAGATGGATAGATAGATATGTTGTGGCAAAGTTGTTAGATGGTTGTCTAGGTGTTTAGATAGATATGTTGTGGCAAAGTCGTTAGATAGATATGTTAGATGGATAGATAGATGGATAGATAGAGATGTTAGATGGATGTTTAGATTTTTTTTTGCATTGGAGTTCATTTTTTTGCATTAGAGCTTTGGATAGATAGAGACGTTAGATGGATGTTTAGATGGATGTATATATATAGAAAATGTTGTAATGATGATTTTTTTTGTTTGTTGATTTTTTTGTCCATGTATGTATGTATAGAGGGATGGGTTGATGTATATAGAAAATGTTCATATGCAGACTTTGGGATAACATTCCCGGATGTTATTCCCCATCCGTTTCATTTGTTAGATGCTAAGTGTTAATTTTGCTAAGTGTTATTTATTTTGTTTTCATAATTAAGTGTTTCTTCTCGACGTCGACGATGCGGATCCCGCATCCTCATCGTCGAGTTGGCGGAGGAGGTCACTTGCTTGAGCCGAGGGGCCCTGTTCGGGACTAGGCTCCGCCGGGCTGGTACTGGGAGATGCTGCCTTCCGGGCGGCACAGCTTGGTGAGGAGCTAGCCCACCGTCGACCCGGAGGTTCTGTGGTGGCGGTCGCATGGGCCACGGACGATTTGGAGGCTTGAGTCCCCCGCGGAGGTGGTACAGTACCATGTCAGCAAGGAGAACGAGCATTTCCATCGCTACATGGCAGCTTTGGAGGCCAGGTCCGACAATACCTGGCAGATTCTTCAGGGATCTCACTAGAGCTATGTTCCTGTGATGGTTCCTTCTCTTTGGGTGTCCACCGCCTGCCCCGATATCCGTTGGGCACTAGGGTTCTAGCTAGATCGATATATTAGCTACTATATATGTATTATTATGATGTATTAGCTAGATCGATGGATTAGCCGATGTATTAACTATTATCGAGATTATGAGATGAGTTATTTCTAAGAACTACTATATATGTATTCGATGATGCATTATTAATTCACTATTAGTTATTTTCCTTCTTGAATGCATGCTAATTTGAATACTAATTTTTTAATCTATATTATTATGGATTAGTTATTAAGCTATGGACAATACTGGTACAGCTCATGAAGAGGACATCTTTGACATGATACGCTCCTCCGAAAACCCAGCGGACCTTCTTGGTGAATCACATGATGATGACGGCTCACAATATCTGAACGATTATGGTGATGGATGTGAGGGCAAGGAAGAACAACTAATGTTCCAAAATCCGGAACAACTAACAATGTCCGGTGAGGTATATACACGTATTAGCCTCTGGTGATCATTACATGTGTATTAATTGATTTGTATATATATATATTAACAATTTTTTCTTCTTTTAATTATCATCCCTCCGGATCGAGCCAATCTAGTAGAAAGGTATGAGGCAGTGCCAAAATATTGGATGGCAACATAAAGCTCAATCTTGATGCTTTAAAACATCATGGCGCACCGACTCACCCTAAAGTCAATGCCAAGACATTTGTGCGTCAATGCGGAGTGGTTGTTAGGGACGGAGTCCCGATCACAATGCAAGAATGGATTCTGCTAAACAAACCAAAACCAGGAGTGAATTATGTCGATAAAAGAATGGATTCTCTCTCGGAGCGCCAAAGGGACAAAGTCAATGAGTTTGCTCACCATAAGATAGCTGGCGTGTTACAGACTTGGAAGAAAAGATTATGGACCGAGTACAACGCTAGAGGCAAGAAGGCGCCCGAATTCAGAGGAATATACGAGAAGGTAAGGAATCACTGGAACACATTTATCGAGTACAAGACATCAGAATCTGCTATGGAGAAGTCGGCAAAGAATAAGTTAAATGCGGAGAAAAAAAGTATCACCATAAACTAGGGACAAGTGGATACAAGTCAGCCATTCCTAAGTGGGATGCATTAGAGAATAAGATGCATGCTTAAGGGATCACTCCAGTAACCTTCCACTGGCTCCGGAGGTGCAGGAATTGGTTTTTTGCGCATGGGGGAAAGTTGGACCCACCAACAGGGAAGATTATTGCACTGGCCAGTCTGAAGCATGCATCAGATGAGTTGATTGAAGCAATAAAAGCTGCCTAAGAAGGGTGGTTTCACCCTGATAGAGAGAACGATGAGCTTACACGCGCCCTCGGGAATCCTGAACACGGAGGACAAACACAAGGCATGGGTGTTGTTCCGTGGTATGAGGGGTTTGCGAGATGGAAGGACAGTTATAAAATCCGTTCAAGAAAAAAGAAGGTGTAAGCAAACCGACTTTCAAAGTTGGAACAGAAGTATGAGCAACAACAGCTGTAGATACAGGTACAAACCGAGCAAAGGGCAACTCCACGACAGGAGGCATCGGAACCCGCCCCATCTACACTACCGAAAAGCAGCATGGGTTCCATGGGGGCACCGCTGGGTCACACCCCCGTGGATGATATCACCGAGAAGACATCTTGTGAGCTAATCAAAGAAAATGAAGAACATACCCGTGCGGGTCGCGACGGGCTATGCTTTACAAAATACACCTGATGTTCTCTGGCATTTCAATCCAGTTCCAGCTGGGTATGCTCGTGTTGCAGTGGACGCAATAGAGCCAGGATATGATGAACTACAGCTTGACATCCCTGGAGTGAGGAGGAGTCCACACTGGTAGAAGCCGGCCATGGTCTCATTCTATGGAGTAAGGACTGTGTTGTAACATCCCAAAAATTCCATTTTTGGAATGTTATGAAATATAGCTATGCATCATCATAACATTGTTTGAATGAAATGAATCGTTGAAGTTCTTCTTTTGGATTTCTAAAAGGCCACTTTCATTTTTCGATTTACTTGTTTCTATTACTTTGAAACCCTGGAAATATTCATAAAAAGAGAGGAGTAACATGACACTCCACACCAGGGGCATCCTTGTGAAATATTTGAACAATAAAACCAGGGGGTCATTTGAAAAAATTATTGCAAAAGAATTTAAAACTCAATTTAGGCATTTTCTAATTTTTTTAAAGTATTCATTTTGGCCATGGAAAAATGTTCATTAAATAGCATTTATTCCCCTGATCAATTTGATATATATATCTTCAATGGATGGAAATGTTTTGAATGCATTAATGAGATTTGAATTCTCTGGAAAATGGAAAAGGAAACGAAATTAACGTTTTAGTAAAGAAACCGGCCGACCCACAGCCTTAACTCCGCGAAATCGCTCCGGATTGGTCAACGACGCCGCTGACGCCGCCCCCTCCCTCAGTGACAAGCAGACCCCACCGCCCGACCGTGCCATCACAGCTCTCATCTCCCTCCCCGCGCCCCCTCACTTCACCGGAGATCCGTCCCGAGCCGGATCTCGCTCCCCTTCCTTTTTCCCGACCCTACGAGGCCCCTATATAAAGACCTGCCCTCGCCGCGCTCTATTCCACCCCCGAACGCCCCTGCCCTCGCCAGAAATATCACCACACCACCTCGCCGGAGTTCGGTTCTCAACCGAAGCCACCGGAGCTCGTGGCCGTCGCCCCTCACGCCCCCAGCCCCAACCGACGCCACCAATCATCATCGGAGCTTCGCCGCCGCTGTCTGGACCCTTCGGACGCCGCCCTCGACCACCGCATCGACGTCCCCGACCACCTCCAACGTCCGGCCGCTGTCAACATCGCCGGAGACCCCGACCCCCTCCTCTGTAAGCCACCGCCCCCTCCGTAGCCGTTGGATCAGGATCAACGATCCAAATTAGTAGTTTTAAACGCCGAAACGTTTTCTTCTAGCGTTCGGTTGCTCGCCCGAAAAAACCCACGCGTACACGCTTGCGACCAATAGGAAACAGCCACGTCACCCCTAACCATTAGATAATTTTTTCTTTTTCTGTTTCCGTTTTAGGAAACAGAATGATTTCTGTCTTTATTTTTGTTATATCTTTTAAAATATTTAGAGTTTTTGATTGATTCTTGTTGTAGCAGGTCACAAATTTCATGTAGTTTCTGTCTGTAGTCTTAGTTTTCAAATTTGAACTTGTAAATTTGAATTTTGTTAAAATTGAACAAATCACTAAAACTTGAATAACTTGACTTTAGATATTTATTTTTGAGTGATTCTTTTTGCCACTGCTTTGTAATAGTTAGACCTATCATCCAACACTGTTTGAGAATTTTTAGGATATTTTAGATTAGGTTTTTTTAGTAAAAAACAGATTCTATTTAGTTTCTTTGTCTTAGTGTTTATTTGAATTGTTTTATTTTGGTTTACTTTGATTTTGTTATAGTTTAACTTTATTGTAGTTCTTTAGTTCTGTTGTTCAAAATTAGGTGAATTATTTTCTGATAATAAAAATATTTTAATTTCTTTTGTGCTCTATTTTAATTAGGTAACCTTGTTTCTCACCATTAGTATTGTTTAGAAAAAAATGTTTTGTAGTAATCCTTTTTGCACAAATTTTTTATAATGAAATACTTTCTGTTTTCTAATAAAATTTTGTATTTACTTTCTATTATCTATTGGTTGATTGCTGGAAAACAAATTTTGTCTTATTATGACTTAGTAGAAAGCTTGCCACCAAAACTTTTAGAGTCTTCTACTTTGTTTTGGTTTCTTTCTTTTAATTTTGCTATTGATTGTTGTTGTATTATTAGTTACCTTGCTGTTGAGTGAATTGTATTGTGGTTATGCTCATTGTGTGCTTTGTTTGATTCGTTAGATCATTCGGAGTGCGAAGCTTGTTATCTAGAGTCACTTGAGTACGAGGATCGTCAGCATGGCAAGTCACTTTGATCATATTTACCCATGTTTTTATTGCATTAGTTCTACCATCTCCCCAATTGCATGCAAAGTAGGTAATTGGAAACTTGGTTACTTGATGTAGTATCATGTGGTAGGTTTACCCCTCAACCCCTTTGACACTTTGGCCTTGGGAAACGTTGATTTAGATTTTTGCTATGCTATTAGTAGACGGGGTTGTTTGAGTGTCTCATGAGAGTTGTGAGATAATAATTACAAGACCTACTTGATGAACAAGACTTCAAGACTCCGAGTTTTCAACATACCTCTAGGTGGATGATGGTTGAACGGTGCCCTAGAGAAGCCAGTGGTTAGCCTAGGTGTTGCTGGAGAAGTGCCAGTATTCACGCGGAAAGGTCCACCCAGGCACAAAGAGATGGATGGATGCTTCAAGACCCAAGGCTTACCTGCACAGCCACAAGCCATTATGGGCTCTGGCTTGGTTGGATATCATGGTGACCTTGGACAGGCGGTGCTACGAGATGTAGAAGAATGGTAGGAAAGGATGGGCACCGACAGAGTCTCAGGGGAACCCTTTAGAAGACCATGTTTTGGTATTCCGTTTCTCAAGCACCCTGAAGTGCGAGAAATTCAAAGGAGGCAATCAAATCTTGTGGGGAACGTATGCAAAACTTTGCAGAGTACCCAAACCTAATCGATTAGCCGTGTCCACGGTCATGGACAACTTGAGCCAAAGGAACTAAAACTATCTGGAATTATCAACACAAAGTATTATATTAATGTGGGTATTAATGACAACTTGGGTATGAGAATTGGTTGGTGGAACCATCTCATTAATCAACCAACAATGTAGTAATAACTTTTGCTTTGCCCTCTCTTGTTGTAGGAAAAAATGGCTTTATGCAAAAACTTACTACCCCACGTGCCATATATGCATATAGAATATATGATTATTTTACCCCCTTTTGTGACATTGCCGGCATATTCAATATGCCGACCTACACGGCTGCAACGTATCATGTTGCAGAGTAATTTTCTGACCAGGAGTGAGGATACGCTCTACGCTCGGTGAGATGCCCTTGGAGTCAGATGGACTCAACTACCTTTGAAGCTTCCGCAAGACTTTGGTTTAGTTTATCTCATGAGTTGGCCTTCGGCCACTTTATTGTAATCTTTATTGTAATAAAGAACTCTATATGAGATTTTTGATTAATAAAGCTGTGTGATTTCACTTTGATATATACATTGATGTACCGTGTGTGTACCAGCATGATCTTGGGATGGTACGGAAACACCGGAGATTCGACCTTTCAGGTCGGGTCGCTACATGAGTCGTCTTTCCACACTCAGCGCTAAGGCCACCGGCTCCTCCGAGTATCGATGTCCAGCGCGAGGGATCCCAGCTAGAGGCATCACAACACCAGCAGTCCTCCCCACCTTGCCAACAGTCCTCCCCACCTCGAGAGGCGTCCCAATTCGATATGGATCCCAGCATGAGTCCACCAGACCTTGGGACAGAGTATGACGCGAGTCCATATCGTCGAGGCTGATCTCCGCCAGCCGTCTCCACCCCGACAGCGGTCCCGCCAGCAGGGCTCCCAAAAGAGGAAGGCCATCAATAGTCCACTTCGGAAGAAAGAAAAGAAGAAACCCAAGCCTCCGGCCAAAAGGAAGCTGCCATACAACATGACACCAGAGGAAACCAAAATTGAAAGCGATCGCCAAGTGAAAGCCTTTTTTGCGAAGAAGACCCTGCCACCAAAGGAGGTAATACCCAAGGAAGTCCAAGAGCACTTTATGGAACACTTTATTGATCGACCCCCGACATATGTGGAGCGTATGCCGAAAGACTATGAGCGACAGATTCAGAAGGCAAGTGAGCAGAGAAGTCAGCCCAACCCAAGGAAGAAGTCGAGAAGTACGGCATCAATGATAGGTGGTACTACTAGCGGGAAAACAGTTCCCCAACTCAGAGAACAATCCAAGCAATCGAGCTCTCCGCTCAAGGTGAGTACCAATCCAAGCAAGCAATCGATCCAAGCAGTCGACGTGCAAGGCAACCCAATTGACCTCGAAGAAGTAGAGGCTGCAGGTCTCACTCTTGGCCAAATCCTTGGCACCGAGGAAATCCGCAGGTACGGTAAAGCTGAGTACGCAATGCAATATGCCGTCGGGAAACCAGTTGTCACACCCGAGCAGTACAAGGAACTACCAACTGCGATGCGACGGTTGCATGATTGGTACCTGCGTGAAGCAAAGCGAGGGGAGATGGCGGTCATGGTCAAAGTAAGGAAAGAGCATTACGTCAATGGATGTGACATATGTCTTGAATTCTCATAACTTTTCCAGTTATACCACATGGACTCTATCGACAAAACTCTCATCAGTTGCTATTGTCTATAAGTTATTTATATCTTTAATAATTTAAGTCTCTAGCTCAGATATCGTTCATTGGCTTATCCTCACTATATATGTTCTTTTCTACGCTATTATGCATATTGAAGATGTGGGAATTGAAACAAGAGGGAATCGATGACATTGGGTTCATCGACCCAAAGACCGTTAATGGTCATGTGGTAAAACATTTTGCCAAGGACACAGAAGATCTCTTGGAAAAATTTCTAGAGGCACTAATGAATACCAAATCCACTATAATATTTCCTTACAACATGGGGTGAGTGTTTACTCTCTTGTATACTACAAATTCTATTTTTGCTTACTAGCTCGCTGTCAAGTGTAGTTGATGAGTTATATGCATGCCTACTTAATTATATAAACTTCTGCGCAGAGACCACTATATCCTCCTAAATATTATCCTCATGGATGGACTTTTTCAAGTGTACGACTCACTAGATATACTAGAACAATCATACGTGGACTTGTATTTTATGATAGAACGGTAATTTCAATCTTTATCGACCTCGCTTTCTTTCATTAATTCCTGATATCAAAAGTAATTATAATAACTCTTTTGTTCCTTTTCTTTGCCGCGTAGTGTTTGGAAAAATATCATAGAAAAAACACATCACGACCGTCAATGGAAACCGAAGCTGAAGTGGAAAAAGATGTAGGTAATTAAGTAGTACTACTAGGTCCACGCATCTCTTTAATTCTAGTTTCAATACCATTATCATGCTTCATTATTAATTATCTTACTTAATTCTATTCTTTTGCAAAGTGCGCAAACCAGCCACAGCGGACAAATTTATGTTAATACTTCCTCTGCGTGAACATTCGCATCCAGACCGAAGGCCATATATGTCGCAGAGGAGCACGTGAAAGACAACTCGAGGTTTGGCAGATGATGTCGAAGCTCTCACCACAAAAACGCTTTGTAGCACTTCAAGAGGAATTTGCGGCATTTGTTCTTCGACATGTCATTGATGTAAACGGAGAGCACTATTATTCCTTACCGCCGCCTCAATAATGCCAAAAAATCAGTAGTAGAAAACTAAGATTTCATCCGGAGCACTAGCTAGCTAGTCTCGGTCAGGTTTTGGGCCTTAATTTATAAGTCCGGAATATATATGTATGTGGAATTCCATTTGTATATATACTATGTATGAGATATTGTATATTATATTACATATATATATATATATATGCATCAACTTGTGTAGCGTTTACCGTATGTAGCACCGTAAAATAAATTTGAAATGAATGGAAAACACAAAAAATAGAGAGGAAAACTAAAACCTAATTAAAATCTAAAAAAACAGAACACTTAGTATCGGTTGGTATCACCAACCGGTACTAAAGGTCCTCCACCACCAGCCCACGCAGGCAGCCACATGGTGGGCCTTTAGTACCGGTTGGTATCACCAACCGGTACTAAAGGTCCTCCACCATCAGCCCACAGAGGTAGCCACATGGTGGGCCTTTAGTACCGGTCAGTGGGCCAACCGGTACTAAAGGTCTAGACCTTTAGTCCTGACCCTTTAGTACCGGTCAGGGAACCGGTACTAAAGGCCCATCCCGACCGGGACTACAGGCAGACATTCTACCAGTGATAGGTTAGCCACACATCATTGGATAATAATATATATAGCATTAAGCACAATGTTCAAGTAGACATTACAGCATGGAGAATAGGTTTTACACCGCTGCATAGAGGGGGATAGAGAGTTGGTGGTGACATTGGTGATGTTGTTGGCATAGATCGCTATCACGATGGATGCCGCGGCGGCGCTCCGACGCCACCGAGAGAGTGGGGGAGAGCCCCCTCCTTGTTCTTCTTCCTTGGCCTGCTCCCTAGGTGGGAGGAGAGTTTCCTCTCAGGTCTGTGGCCGCCATGCCTCCCGGAGGGCAGGAGCCCCTCCAAAAATTGGATCTCTCTGTTTCTCTTCAGTTTTCGCGACTGTTTTTGGATCCGCTCACCGTTCCTTAAATACCTTGAGATCTATAACTCCAATCGGGTTGAAATTTTGAGGGGATTTTTATCGCGAAAATATATTTCTTGCACCAGAAGGAGAGCCTCAACCGAGCTAAGGCTGGCCACAAGCCATCAGGGCACCCTCTAGGGCTTGTTCGCGTGTGGGGCTCCCACGCATCGTTTTGCATTGATTCTGATGCCCAAAATTCACATATATTCCTAAAAATCTCCATAAATTTTTGTTGTGCCTGGACTTCATTTGATATGGAATTTTTGTGAAACAAAAAACACACAAAAAATAGGAACTGGCACTGGGCACCGGGTAAGTAAGTTAGTCCCAAAAATAATATAAAATGTTGACAAAAGTATATGAAATTTATAGAATGTTGGCATGAGGCAATAAAAAATTATCGACATGATGAAAACGTATCAGCATCCCCAAGCTTAATTCCTACTCGTCCTCAAGTAGGTAAATGGTAAAAAGATAATTTTTGATGTGGAACGCTACCTAACATAATCTTGAACAAATGTCTAATCATGGCATGAATATTAATATACTAGTGATTCAAGGGAACAGTCTAACAAAAATACATCCATACCCAGGTTTACTAGCAACAATCATGTCCTTTGATAATAGCAATGAAGAATGTGATCCCTACAAAATCGTATATCCTATCATGCTTGGTGTTAGTAGCATAAAGTATAAATCATGAGCACCCCGGTGTCAAACCAAGCAATTGCATCGTACTTTTTCAATGGGTATCAGCTTTTTCTCCTTCACACAATACATGAGGTAGAACCATGGACATGTCATAAGGGTGGAATAGAATATGGTGGTAGATATCAAAAGGGTTGAAAGTGGAGAAGAAAGTCTCACATTAACTTGGCATATCAACGGGCTATGAAGATGCCCATCAATAGACATCAATGCAAGGAGTAGGGATTTCCATGCAACGGATGCACTAGAGCTATAAGTGTATGAAAGCTCGACTGAAGCTATGTAGGTGTGCATCCAACTTGCTTGCTCATAAAGGCCTCTAGCATTTGAGGATGCCCGTCATCAGAATATACAAGCCAAGTTCTATAATGAAAAATTCCCACTAGCACATGGAAGTGACAAAATAAGAGACTCTCTATATGAAGAACATGGTGCCACTTTGAGTCACAAGTGTGGTAAAGGATAGTAGCAAAGTTTTCTCTCATTTATTTGTTTTTTTCATGGTGGGCTTTTTTTCCACCTCCCCCATTTCTTCTTTTTTTATATGGTGGGAACATTTGGCCTCCCCCATTTTTCATTTTTCGTCCGGAGTCTCATCCCTACTTGTGGGGGAATCATAGTCTCCATCATACTTTCCTCATTAGGACAATGCTCTAATGATGATCATGAAACTTTTATTTACTTACAACTCGATATGAAAAACTGATATGACTATATATGAATGCCTCTGACAGTGTACGAGGATGTGCAATGATCTAGCATAGAAAAAGATATAAAAAACGGACAAGCGATGTAAATATACCTGGCCAAAACTCGGGCCGGGCCGGGCCTCGTGTCGGGCCTAAAAAAGCCCACGGTATAAAACTCAGGCCCGAGCCCGGCCCGGCCCGACCGTCGAGCCTAATTTTTGGGCCCAGGCCCGACCCAAGCCCGAGAAAGCCCAGCCCGGCCCGACGTAGGCGTAAAAATCAATTTGGGCAGGCCCGAGCCCGGCCCGGCCCGACCTTCGGGCTTGATTTTCAGGCCTGGGCCCGGCTCGTGGGCAAGCCCAGGCCCGGGCCTACCGGGCCGGGCTTCCCATGGCCAGGTATGCATGTAAATATCATGCTAGATATCTTACGATCATTCAAAGCAATATGACAATGGTATTACAAGTCATATGCAATGACGGTGGAAGTTGCATGGCAATATATCTCGGAATGGCTATGGAAATGCCATGATAGGTAGGTAAAGTGGCTGTTTTGAGGAGGATATAATGAGGGTTATGTGCAACATAGTGTATCATGTGTCAGGGTTTGGATGCATCGGCGAATGTTGCACTGATCCTTGAGGTGAGAATGGGCAATGCACGATACCGGCTAGCAAATATGTGGTGGTGAGATTGCGTATGTCCATGGATTCACATTAGTCATATAGAATGCATATACTTATTGCAAAGTTTTATTAGTTTTATGAAAAATCAAAGTACTACTCGCATGCTCCTAGGGAGGAGGTTGGGAGGATTTATCCATCGCGCACCCCCGGTTCAACAACACAAAGGATTTCAATCAAGGATAAATTATGCTCCAATCTTGGTCGCATAACCAGAGACTATACGTGCATGCTTCGGGAATGACAAACCTTATCATAAATATTCTTGCTAATACACAATCATCAACTAGTGCACCCACGTATTACTATCTTAATGTCGCAAAACTATTGCAAGGAATCAAACATATCATATTCAGTGGTCGACAAGTTTTATGTAGGATTTTATGACTAACCATATAAATGACCAATTCCCGTTGACTCTCTAAATAGGTATAAGTGAAGCATGAGAGTTTAATTATTTCTACAAAATACCTGGATATGCTCTAATAAATATAAGTGAAGCAAAAGAGCATTCTACAAATAACGATTTTCTATATGTAGAGAAACAGGCATCCAACTTCAAATGATATAAGTGAAGCACATGAAGCATTTTATAAAGCCATACTCAAAATATATAAGTGAAGTGCAAATAGCATTCTATAAATAAACCATGGACTTTACCAAACAACATGGTGCATTTATAAAAGGAAAATAAAAGGTACACGACGCTCCAAGAATTTACGCATATCATGTGAACAAAACAAAAACCGAAACATACAAATAGTTGTTCAAGAAGAAAGATGGGATGCCTTCCGGGGAATCCCCGAGGTTAGACTCTTGATTCTCCTTGAATAATTACTTGGGGTTCCTTGGTCATCCCCAAACTTTATCTCTTGCCTCTCCTTATTCTTCTCATATCAATACCTCCTCGATCTTCGAACACTTCATCCACACAAAACTTGACAAAACTTTTATTAGAAACGTTAGTACATATAACATCAAATCCCATAATGTCTTGCCATAAAATTATTGCATAATTATAATATGAAATTACCCACTGTATGCTATCACAATTCTATGGCTCCCAAGTCAATGGGGCTCAACAAGAATTCAAACATAAGCAAGCAAAGCAACTATAAGAGCAATCTGTGAATAACAGGACAATCTATAAAGATGCAGATGGATACCATAAAAATGTAAATAAAATAATTCTGAACAATTAGGAAGTGGTAGAAACTTTGGATATCATTATTTTGTAATTTTTTTAGAAAATTTTGATGTTCCAGTAAAATAATAAAAATCAATAACTACAACCAAAGTTTCTGTTTTTGCACACCACATATCAAACAAGCAATTTAAACATCCTCAAGGTAATTCTTGGCACATTATTTTTATAATACAATGGATTTTGACAGGGTGTAATTATTTTTGTTGAAAAGTTTCTGTAATCAATATTCACAAAGTTTCCATGGGCATGAACAAAGTTCAAGGCTAGCCCCCACTTCAACTGTGTTCGTCTTTCTCACTTTCACTTCTCTTTTTGAAAAGGTTTTAAGTTCCCCACTTTATTTTTTGTTTTTAATTATTTTAAAAATACACAACAGAAATAAATGACTATCTAAAACTTCTGGGTTGTCTCCTTGGCAGCGCTTTCTTTAAAGCCATTAAGCTAGGCATATAGTGCTCAAATAATTTATCCACCCGAATCCCAAGGTATATCAAAGACAATTTTAATTAAAAATTATTTGTAATTAAGTATTGAGCACAAAGTTATATATATATAATGTGACAAAAAATGCTAACTCTCTTCCTATGCATTGGCATGTCACACAAGAACAATTCATTCACACAAAGTAAATGCCGATACATAACATAGGTGGTTTCTTGCAATTTTATCGTATTGGAAACATAGAGAGGTTAAGATTTGGTTCCTCTCTCATAATAATTTCAAGTAGGAGAAGCAAGCACATGCATACTTTATTCATCATCATGTGTAGTGGTAAAATGCAACCCATCAATATAACCCTTAATAAGTGCAAACTTCTCTGATATAGTGTAGTTGGGAGAATTACGCTATATCATGCGTGGGTGCAATAGCAACAATTTCATGATTAATAGAAGGAAATATAGAAACTTCATCTTCATAAGCAGAATTCATATTGGCATCATGGCCACAAGCATATCAAGCATCAAATTCATCAAAAAGGCATATTTTAGATGAATCCAAGGGATCATAGCATTCATCCTTCGGTATGTACGAAGGGAAATTAAACAATGTATAAGTTAAAGAGTTACTCTCATTAGAAGGTGGGCACGGGTAGCTAATCCGCTCTTCCTCCTTTTGTTCTTTGCTCTCCTCCTCATCTTCTTCATCTAATGAGCTCACAATTTCAGCAATTTCTTGTTCCATAGATTCCTACATGATTTTAATCTCTTCCAAGGCAGCAGCCATTCTCTTAATAAATTCAATAATACCAGCATTGTATTCATATTTTTCATAGCAATATTTAAGTATGGTAAAATTTTCAGATTTGGAAGGAACAACATCATACTTTTTAATCAAACAATCAATTTCATAAGCACCTTTAAAAGCAACAAAATCTTCTATTTGTTCCACATCATAGTAATCATATATACCATTAGCATAAGAAGCCAAGGTTTTATTATCATTAAATTCACATTGAAAGGGAAGGTGAAGACCCTTAATCTTATAGCAACATGTATAATCACATCTCAAACATACTTCCCAAGCAAACCAACGCAATATTGACAACCTACGATGGTGACGACATCTCACCCACCTCCACCACCACCCCACCGGCGATCTCCCAATCTGACCACCAACTAGTGAATCTTTCCAGATCAATCTCTCTGGAATCCTCTCTGGATTGCGGCAATACCCATCTTAAATGGGTTCTCATGGTGGTTCTAACCTTGACAACCTACGATGGCGACGACATCTCACCCACCTCCACCACCACCCCACCGGCGATCTCCCAATCTGACCACCAACTAGTGAATCTTTCCAGATCAATCTCTCTGGCATCCTCTCTGGATTGCGGCAATACCCATCTTAAATGGGTTCTCATGGTGGTTCTAACCTTGGCTTAGACTTCTCCAAGGGGATGGAGTTTGCATATGCAATCTATAGATCTATTAGTCTTTTAGTGCATCCTATGGAGGGAATTGGATCTTTCACAATGATTGTTTCTTTCAGTAGGCATTGTTTTGATTATCTAAGGAATCTGTTGCAACGGCCCTAGAGGCGGCCATTGGAGGGTCTGCCATTGAGTTTGGAGTTCTTTAGGTTGCAGACAAAGTGTATTATTTTAATGTCCCTTCGATGCAAGTCAGATTTCTTACTATCAAGCTTAGGTCTTATTATTGTTTAGACTTCAAATGTTTCTTTCATCTCTAAGGGAATGGAGGTCCAAATTGGGTTGGAGAATTCAAAATCTGGCGGAAAGAATGTGATGCTGAATGGGTTTTGATAAGCCTGTCCAAGCGTAGAGCTACTCTGGCATTACTGGCCATGCATAAACCCCCAGCTAGATCATCTTTTAAATAGGAACATTTGGTGAAGAAAAAACTATCTTTTTCTACTTTTCACAATTATCATGTTTGTCGTGGGTACAGATATGCGGTGACTCAGACTGAGATCGACCATCTCTCACAGGAAGCAGGTTATTCTATTTCTGCTCATGAAATGGTTATTATTCATCCTTCACCCTCTCTAGAAATTGATTGGACGGCTACCCGGCCACGTATTGTCTTTGGTTCGGTTTCTTCTCCGGTGACGGCGACATATCCAGCAATGGACATGAGGCCGGAGATCCCCTCGACTCAAAGTTTGGCAGGTGCGGATCTTATGGCACCTGTCATGCCCGATATCCATGGTGGGAATGGAGCACTTTTGAATCCCCTATTGATGGACGGGCAAGGTGATGGGCCTGTGACTTCTTCGGAATCGCCAGATTCGGCCCACCTGGGGACAGAAAATTCAATCTTTATGCCATCGACTCAGGAGGCTGAGAATTCTTTTGATGATCTGATATGGTCAGGGATATTCTAACGTGTCAGGTTTGTTCCAAGGTTGGTCACTTTGCAGCTAATTTCCCTGTAGTCATGATTTGCCTAGCATGTTTGAGAGAAGGTCATCATAGGAGGGATTGTGAGGCGCTGGCTAGGGAACATGGCCTAGTTTGGAGGAAGCAAAAATTGCCACGGCCGGATTTTGTGGGACCCACTTCCTTGATTGAAGCGGTTACTCGAACACAACCTACAACTGACGCTTTGTGCTCCTCCTCCTCCCTGTTCTGTCTAGTCCCATCAGCGACCGACCAAAACCCCCCTCTTGCCCTTCGCCAGTACCTCCTCCTCCTCCATCACTTGAGAGAACTACAATATCAATGACAAACTTCCATATTGAACCGGAGCGCTATGTTCTAACGAGACACCAAATTATTGATGGTGGAGAACTCCGTCTGCCGAGGACCTTCTTCACGCCACCATCTACCATCCAGCAGTGCCACGAGGAGTTTATGATTGCTAAGGTAATGCCACTTCCCGACCCAAATGAGATTGGGAAAATGCGAGAGGCTGTGATTGATTTGTTGGTGCAAATAGGAGTTCGAGTTATGACGGCCCAACATTGGATATCGGGAGTAGGGTTATTTAGATTGCACGATGTTGGAGTTTGCTTTTCCCTTCCACAACTTCCTCCTCTTCCACTGATTAATGATAGATTTGTTAGATTTATGAAGCATGATGAGGGTATCGGCTTTCGAGGTACCCAGGGTTTTCGTGATGGTTGCTTGATGTTTTTGGGGGTGCCATTGGATCTACATATTGGAAATATGCCCTAGAGGCAATAATAAAATGGTTATTATTATATTTCCTTGCTCATGATAATCGTTTATTATCCATGCTATAATTTAATTGATTGGAAACTCAATTGCATGTGTGGATACATAGACAACACTTTGTCCCTAGTATGCCTCTAGTAGACTAGCTCGTTGATCAAAGATGGTCAAGGTTTCCTAGCCATAGACATGATATGTAATTTGATAACGAGATCACATAATTAGGAGAATGATGTGATGGACAAGACCCAAACTATGAACGTAGCATATGACCGTGTGAGTTTATTGCTATAGTTTTCTGCATGTCAAGTATCTGTTCCTATGACCATGAGATCATGCAACTCACTGACATCAGAAGAATACCTCGCAACGTAACTGGGTGGCTATAAATATGCTCTACAGGTGTCTCCGAAGGTGTTTGTTGAGTGGGCATGGATAAAGACTAGGATTTGTTACTCCGTGTGACGGAGTGGTATATCATGGCCCACTCGGTAATACAACATCACCACAAGCCTTGCAAGCAAAGTGACTAAAGTTTTAGCCACGGGATCTTGTATTACGGAACGAGTAAAGAGACTTGCGAGTAACAAGACTGAAGTACGTATAGAGATACTGATGATCAAACCTCGGGCAAGTAACATACCGAAGAACAAAGGGAACAACATACGGGATTAACTGAATCCTTGACATAGAGGTTCAACTAATAAAGATCTTTGTAGAATATGTAGGAACCAATATGGGCATCCAGGTCTCGCTATTAATTATTGATTGTAGAGGTGTCTCGGTCATGTCTACATAGTTCTCGAACCCGCAGGGTCTGCACACTTAACATTCGGTGACGTTTCGGTTATATTGAGTAATGTATGGTGGTGACCGAAGGTTGTTCGGAGTCCTGGATGAGACCCCGAACATCACGATGAGCTCCGGAACGGTCCCGTGGTAAAGATTGATATATAGGAATTCCCTTTTTGGTCACCGGAAAAGTTTCGGGTACTTCCGATAGTGTACCCAGGGTGGTGGGAGGGTTCCGGGGGGGCATCGGGAGGGGCGACCTATGCCGAGAGGCCACATGGGCCTTAGGGGTGGTGCACCAACCCTTAGTGGGCTGGGCGAGCCAGACCCAAGGGGCCCATGCGGCTAGGATGTGGGAAAAGGAAAAACCCTAAGAGGGGGAAGGGTTTCCAAGTAGTATTGGAATCCTACTTGGAGTAGGATTGGAGGTGGACTCCTCCACCTCTCCCTTTGGCCGACTCCTAGGGGGAAACCTAGGGATGCCGGCCCCTCCCCTTCCTCCTATATATATTGGAGGGGAGAGAGGGCAGCCGCACCCAACCCTAAGGCGATGGTGTAGACCTCTCTCCCACTAGATCGTCTCCCTAGTTTTCGGCGGTGCTTAGGCGAAGCCCTGCTGAAATAGTTCCACCACCATCACCGCCGTGTCGTCGCGCTGCCATAGAACTCATCTACCTCTCCGCTCCTTCTTGCTGGATCAAGAAGGTGGAGATCGTCATCGAGCTGTACGTATGCTGAACACGGAGGTGTCGTCCGTTCGGCGCTAGATCGGGACAGATTATGTTCACCATTGAAACCACCTCATCTCACGTGATGACCGTATTGGGGAACGCTGCATAGGAAACAAAGAATTCCTATGCACACGCAAGATCTATCCATGGTGATGAGCATCTACGAGAGGGAGAGTGGATCTACATACCCATGTAGATGGCTAAGCGGGAAGTGTTAAGAAACGCGGTTGGTGTAGTCGAACGTCTTCACGATCCAAATTGCCGACCGTCCCGCGATCTCATCATGATCCGTCCCACGACCGAATCATGATCCGTCCCGCGATCTCATCACGATTCGTACCGCGATCCAATCATGAATCGTCTCGCGATCTTGATCACGGTTCTTCCGATCTAGCGCCGAACGGACGGCACCTCCGCGTTCAACACATGTACAGCTCAATGACGATCTCTGCCGTCTTGATACAACAAGAGGGAGCGGAGAGGTAGATGAGTTCTTCAGTAGCGCGACAGCATTACAGCGATGGTGGTGGAGGAATTCCAGCAGGGCTTCTCCTAAGCACCGCTAAAAACCGATCTAGAGGAGAAAACGATCTAGAGGAAGAAGAGGGCAGCACATGGCAATTAGGGTTAGGGCTGCCCTCAAAACCTCTAGTATATATAGGAGGAGGGCAGGGAGGAGACTTGGATCCTAAGGAGCCAAATCTGGTTCGGCCGAAGTGGGAGGGAGTCCTCCACCTCCTCCACTCCTAGTAGGATTAGGACCCCTTCCTTATTTTCCCACTTTTGCCTTCTTTCCACGTTGGCTTCCCTAGCCGCATGTGCCTTCTGTGGGACTTCGGACAGCCCACTAAGGGCTGATATTCCTTATCCCATAGACCATGTAGCCTCTTGGGTCGAAATACCCCTCCCAATGGTCCCCCGGTACCCTCCCGGCACTCCTGGTACACTACCGATGAGCCCGAAACTTTTTTGGTGACCAAAACAGGACTTCCTATATATCAATCTTTACCTCCGAACCATTCCAGAGCTCCTAGTGATGTCTGGGATGTCATATGGGACTCCGAACAACCTTCGGTCACCATCATACATAACTCTATACTATCGAAACGTCACCGAACCTTAAGTGTGCAGACCCTACGGGTTCGAGAACTATGTAGACATGAATGAGACACCTCTATGGTCAATAACCAATAGTGGGACCTAGATGCCCATATTGGTTCCTACATATTCTACGAAGATCTTTATCGGTCAAACCTCTATGTCAAGGATTCAGTTAATCCCGTATGTTGTTCCCTTTGTTCTTCGGTATATTACTTGCCCGAGATTCGATCGTCGGTATCTCCATACCTAGTTCGACCTCGTTACCAGGAAGTCTCTTTACTCGTTCCGTAATAAAAGATCCTATGGATAACACTTAGTCACATTGCTTGCAAGGCTTATTGTGATGTTGTATTACCGACTGGGCCCTGAGATACCTCTACGTCACATGGAGCAACAAGTCCCAGTCTTGATCCATGCCAACCCAACAGACACCCTCGGAGATACCTTTAGAGCACCTTTATAGTCACCCAGTTACGTTGCGACGTTTGATACACACAAGGCACTACTCCGGTGTCAGTGAGTTGCATGATCTCATGGTCATAGGAATAGATACTTGCCATGCAGAAAACAGTAGCAATAAACTGACACGATCATATGCTACGTTCATAGTTTGGGTCTTGTCCATCAGATCATTCTCCTAATGATGTGATCCCGTTATCAAATGACATCTCATGTCCATGACTAGGAAACCATAGCCATCTTTGATCAACGAGCTAGTCTATTAGAGGCATACTAGGGACATGGTGTTCTCTATGTATCCACACATGTATCTGAGTTTCCGAACAATAAAATTATAGCATCGATAATAAACGATTATCATGAACAAGGAAATATGATAATAACCAATTTATTATTGCCTCTAGGGCATATTTTCAATGGTCTCCCACTTGCACTAGAGTCCATAATCTAGTTCACATCACCATGTGATTCGCATTGTTATGAATCTAACACCCGATGAGTTCTGGGGCTCGGTCATGCTTTGCATGTGAGAGAGGTCTTTTAGTCAACGGTTCTGTGATATTCAGATCTGTGTGTACTTTGCAAATCTCTGTGTCATACTGTAGACACTGCTACCACACTCCACTTGGAGCTATGCCAAATGGCTGCTCCATTATACGCATCTGGATTGCTACTAAGAGCCATCCGGATTAGTGTTAAAGCTTGCATCAACGTGTAACATCCCAAATTTTGGAATGTTATAATTAATACTAGAATGATTTGTTTGTTTGCTTGAGTGATCGAAATTGAGTGAAAATTTGAAACTTTTGAATGAGAGGGAATAAAATGACTTTCCCATGATCTTTGAATTCCATTTTGAAAATATTTCAAATTCAGAAACTTTATGCAACTCAATGATTTTCATGAGAGAGGATAAAAGGACTTCTTCAAAATATATGAAATATGAGTTGGAAGTTTAAAGGAAGGATTTGAAAGTGCTTTTTGAAAACCTCTGAATTATTCTTTTGGAATCCATGTCATATTTGGTTCCTATTCAAATTTTCAAAGCATTCAAAACCCTGGACAAATATTTGAGAGGAGTAATGTGACACTCCAAACCAGGGGCTAAATTGTGAAGTTTTTGAATCATAAAACCCAAGGGGTTATATGAAAAATAATTTGCAAAAATAAATAAAGCCATTTAGGCATTTTCTGAAAATGTTTTTTAGTATTTAATTTGGCCAGGGAAAAATGTCCATTAAATGGAATTAAATCCCCTGATAATTTCGGTATAAAACTTTTTATTTTTTGGTAAGTATTTATGGACATTAAGTGGTTTTTGATTTGCTGGTAAAATAAAATAGGAAAGTTTTTATAAGATTTTAAAACCTGCCGGCCCACCTGCTCTTAACTCCCTCCCGACCTTTCTTACTTACGGTCAACCGACGCGCTAACAGGGCGCCCGCCCTCGCTGACCGGTGGACCCCACCGTCCGATAGCGCAAACCCAGCGCTCATCTCCCTCCTCTCGCTCCCTCTGTCCCCTCCCGAGCACCATCGCCGGAGCCATCACCGGGCCTTCCTCTCCTTTCCTTCCCTGTCGCCTCCGAGACCACCTATATAAGACCCTGCCTCCCCTCGACCCATTCGCCCTCTTTGCCCCAACTCCCGACGCCTCTCATCGCCGGAATCGCTCGCCGGAAACCTCGGACGCCGCCGCGCCTTTGCCACGCCACCACTCGTCTCCGACCTCCCCAACCACCACTGAGCCCACCATTCACCTTCCCTTGCCCGTGCGCACCTCCCAGCCCACTCGCGCAAGCTCCACACCCACGGGAGCGCTCTACCCGTCGACACCCGAATGGCGCCCTCCGCCTCCGAGCTCGTCGTCGTCAACACCGTCGTCCCCGAGCTCATCTGACGCCACCATCGTCTTCGCCGTGCTCTCCCGCATCGACCAGTGCCAACACCATCACTGGAGACCCCTGGAGCTGTCGCCCGCTTCGTTCCCGAGCCGCCTCCATCGCCGGAGCCCTCGCCGGACTTCACCACCGCCGCGGTAAGCTTTCCCCTTCTTACTCCCCGTCCGATCTAGATGAACGACCCAGATTAGAACGTAGGTTTATTAAAGAACGCCGTACCATTTTATGTTAAGCTCCGGTCGTCCGCCCGAAACCCTCTCTCGCGCACACCTTTCGACCACTCAGAACCCGACACGTGTATCCCTGTCTGTTAGTTAGTTTTTTTATTTTCTGTTTTCTGTTTTAAAACAGAATAGTTCTGTTTTTGTTTTTATCATATATTTTATGTTTTTAGTTCTTTTTAATTGATTCTTTTTGCATTGTGTCACAATTTTCATCTAGTTTCTGTAGATGCCAAGCTTGGCTATTTTTGAATATTAAAATTTGAATTCAAACAGATTTGATTTCAATCTTGTTTTCTGAATAACTTGAGTTAAAAATATATTTTTGATTCATTCTTTTTCCTACTTGTCACAAGTGATCTTAGTTATAAGTAGGTAAAGTTTGCGAATTTTTAGGATAAATTTGATTAGGATTCTTAACCAAAACAGAATATGTTTAGTTTCCTATTAGTTTAATTAGTTTGATTTCCTTTGTTTTATCTTTTGAAATCTGAATTTGATTTAACTTATGTTTTAGATTTCATTAGTTGTTGTTGTTATAAAATTTAGGACTATAATTGCTGTTAACAAAAAAATAATTTGTTTAGTTCATTAAATTATTATTGTAGGAACCTATACTTTTTTCAAATTAGGTGTAGTTTATTAAAAGCAAACTAGTTAGTAATATTTCATTTAACAAAAGTTTTAAGTAATTAGATTCTATTTTCAAATAAAGTTTTTAGTAATTCCTTTCTGTTCAAAAATATTTTGTTAATAAAAATAGTTTAGTTTTACTCTATTGTTGTAGGAAAACTATATTATTCTTCATTAGGTAATGTTTGATAAAACAACTTAGTTTTAGTAGAAATCCTTTTCACAAAAGTTTTGTATGATTTAATACTAGTTTATAATAAAGTTTTTATTAATTATTTTCTGTTAACTATTAGTTTGGTTACAAAAAAATAGTTTTGTTTTAGTAGTAGTTTAGCCACTAAAACTTAGAGTCCATTGCTTTGCTTTGTTTTGATTTGTTATGTTGCTCTAGTATTGCTAGTTGGTTTCTTATTTGAAAAATATTTAAAATAATTGTTTTATAAGTTTTACTTTCTGTTAACTTAGTTGTTTTATACTTTGTTTTCTCTTATTTTAATATTTTATTGTTTTACATAGCAAACACTTTTGTGTTAGGGTGTTGTTTTCATAGTTTTACTTGTTCTTCAAAAGTAATTCTTTTACTAAAATACTTTTGTTATATTTACTTTGTTTTTGTTTGCTACTTTTGAAAATTAGGATGTACTTGTAGAGAAAACCATCTTTGGTTGTGTTGATGAAGTTTTGTTGATTTTAACTTTTGTCTTAAGTATTTCCTTCATCACAACCTTGTTGTCTTTAGTTGTGTGTTTCCTATTGAGTGTTAGTATTGATTGCTAGAAGTGTTTGCTTATGAATGCAATGTTTGTTATTATAGATTTTCATCGGAGAGTGACGAATAGTTCTATCAAGTATTTTCTGAGAGCGATACTTATCTTCATCAACAGTACAGGCAAGTTCACTTTAACCATCTTTTCATACCTATGTTTTATTGCATGTAGTGACATCATTCAACAAATCCCTCCCGTAGTGTTATTGAAATTCTTGTAGTTGAGTAGAATGCATGAGGTAGGAACCCACCACTTGTTACTAAAGCCCCGGGACCGCTAGTTAGTGCAATGCTATGCTAAAGTAGACGGGGTCTGGTATGAGTGTTCATGAGTGGTGTGAGAAGGAGGACTCCACGTCAAAACCACGACTTCATGAAGGCTTCTTCAAGACCTGCATATTCAAGACCTCAAGACTTCGAGACTCAAGAAAAAAGTTTTTCAATACACATTACTGGGTGAGGGATGGTTGGAACAGCACCCTGGAGAAGCCAGTGGATTTGCCTAGGTGTTGCTAGAGATGGCCAGTATTCACGCGGAAAGCCTCACCCAGACTCAAAGAGAAGGATGAATACTTCATGCCCGGAAGCTTACCTGTGTAGCCACAAGTCATTATGGGCTCTGGCTTGGTTGATCTTTGTTGTGACTCTGTCTAGGAAGTGCTACGAGACGTAGTTGACGTTAGGATTGGATGGGCACTGTCGGATAGTCAGGGAAGCACTCTGTAAGACCATGTTTCGTTCATCCTGTTCTCAAACACCATGCAGTGCGAGGACTTACCAGGAGGGAACGAATCTTGTGGGTAAAGTACACAACACTCTACAGAGTTAAAACCTAATCGATTAGCCGCTTCCCAGGTTATGGACAATTTGAGCTTCTAGACTTGGATCTATCTCTGAACTCTCAACACTGGACTGATAACTAATTGTGGGCAACTTATGATACTTATGGGCATTGAGACATTGGTTGGCGGAACCATGTCATGATAGGTAACTCCATAATGAAATTTCCTGATGCTCCTTTGTTGTAGGAAAAATAAAGTCAGCTTTTACGCAAAAACTTAGACACAGAGCCACAAAGCCTTTGCATATAGAATAGTCTTTATTCTTCTGTTCTTTTGTGGTGATCTTGCCAATACATTCCATGTACTGACCTACACGGCTGCAACGTTTTATGTTGCAGATACTCTTCTACGACAGGTAAGAGTATGATTCAGGGTTACGGTCCGCACTCAACTTGCCGTTGGTGTTATTGGGACTACACTCCCATTGACTGTATCCGCTGCTATTTTAAGGTATATATCTGTTTTACGTTAATTACATGTGATTGTACTTTGATATATACATTGATGTATTGTGTGTGCCAGCATAGTGATCCAGGGATGGCACAGAAAACACAGAGGCTTGACTCATTTTGAGTCGGGTCGCTACAGATGTAACTCTTTACGACGAACTCTTTATCACCTCCATAATCGAGAAACATTTCCTTAGTCTTTTAGTTACTAAGGATAATCTTGACTGCTGTCCAGTGATCCACTCCTGGATCACTCTTGTACCCCATGAAGGAATCATGGCAAGGCACACACAGGTGCGGTACACAACACGACATACTATATAGAGACTATGGCTAAAGCATAGGGATGACCTTCGTCATTTCTCTTTCTTCTGCCGTGGTCGAGGTTTGAGTCTTACTCAACTTCACACCTTACAAATCAGGCAAGAACTCTTTCTCTGACTGATCCATTTTGAACTCTTTCAAAATCTTTTCAAGGTATGTACTCATTGAAAGTCTCATCAAGCATCTTGATCCATCTCTATAGATCTTGATGCTCAACAATTAGGTAGCTTTATCCAGGTCTTCCTTTGAAAAACTCTTTTCAAACAACCCTTTATGCTTTCCAGAAATTCTACACCATTTTCGATCAACAATATGTCAACCACATATGCTTATCAGAAACTCTATAGTGCCCCAACTCACTTTATTGTAAATACAAGTTTCTCTTAAACTTTATATAGACTCAAAAACTTTGATCACCTCATAAAAGTGTATATTCCAACTGCGAGATGCTTGCTTCCGTCCATAGAAGGATCACTGAAGCTTGCACACCTTTTAGCATCCTTAGGACTTACAAAATCTTCTGGTTGTATCTCATACAACCTTTCCTTAAGGAATAAAATGATGTTTTGACATCCATCTACCAGATTTCATAGTTGAAAAATGAAGCAACTGCTAACATAATTCCAACAGACTTCCGCATCGCTACGAGTGAGAAAGTTTCATCGCAGTCAACTCCTTGAACTTATCGGAAACTTCTTTGCAACAAGTCGAGCTTTATAAATGGTGACATTTACCATCAGCGTCTGTCTTCATCTCAAAGGTCCATTTGTACTCGACGACCTGCCGTCCAACGAGCAAGTCTACCAAAGTCTACACTTGGTTTTCATACATGGATCCTTTCTCGGATTTCATGGCCTATAACCATTTGTTGGAATCCGGGCCCATCATTGCTTCTCCATAGCTCGTAGGTTCATCGTTGTCCAATAACATGACCTCCAAGATAGGGTTGTTGTACCATTCAGGAGCAGTACACGTCCTTGTCGACCTACGAGGTTAGATAGTAACTTGATCTGAAGCTTCATGATCATCATCATTAACTTCCTCTTCAAGTGACATAGGCTCCCCAGAAACATCTTTCTGCGCTACTCTCTAGTTGAAACAAAGGTACAACAACCTCATCAAGTTCTATCTTCCTCCCACTCAATTCTTTCGAGAGAAACTTTTTCTCGAGAAAGGACCCAGTTTTAGCAACAAACACTTTATGCTTGGATCTGAGATAGAAGGTTCACCCAACTGTTCTTAGGGTATTCTATGAAGATGCATTTGTCCGCTTTGGGTTCGAGCTCATTAGGTGAAAACATTTTTTCACACAACCGTTGGAGCCCCAAACATTAAGAAATGACATCTTATGTTTCTATCAAACCATAATTCACACGGTGTCATCTCAACGGATTTAGATGGTGCCCTTTTTTAAAGTGAATGTTGTTATCTCTAATGCATAACCCCAAAACTATAGTAGCAAAACGATAAGAGACATCATAGCATGCACCATATCCAATAGAGCACGACTATGACGTTCAGACACACCATCACACTATGGTGTTCCAGGTGGCATGAGTTGTTAAACAACTTTTCACATTGTCTTAAGTTGTATACCAAACTCGTAACTCAGATATTCACCTCCACGGTCATATCGTAGACATTTTATCTTCTCATCACGATGATATCAAACTTCACTCTAATTCTGCTTAAACTTTTCAAATGATTCAGACTTGTGTTTCATTAAGTAAATATACACTATATCTACTCAAATCATCAGTGAAGGTAAGAAAATAACGATATCCACCGCATGCTACAAGACTCATTGGATTGCATACGTCAACATGTATCATTTCCAATAAATCACTTGCCCGTTCCATCAAACCAGAAAACGGGGTCCTTAGTCATGTTGCCCAAGAGGCATGGTTTGCATGTCTCAACTGATTCAAAATCGAATGAGTCCAAAGATCCATCAACATGGAGTTTCTTCATGCGATTTATAGGAATATGACATTTAGCGGCAGTGCCACAAGTATGCGGTACTATCATTATTAATTTTGTATCTTTTGGCATCAATGTTATGAACATGTGTATTACTACGATCAAGATTCAACAAACCATTCTTACTGGGTGCATGACCATTGAAGGTATTATTCATGTAAACAGAATAACCATTATTCTCTAACTTAAATGAATAACCGTGTTGTAATAAACACAATCCTATCATGTTCATGCTTAACGCAAACACGAAATAACATTTATTTAGGCTTGTCATTAATCCCGAAGGTAGAGAGAGCATGTGATGTTGATCACATCAACCTTGGAAACATTTCCAACACACATTGTCACCTCACACTAGCTAGTCTCCGTTTATTCCATTGATTTTATTTCGAGTTACTAACATTTGGCAACCGAACCGGTATCCAATACCAAGGTGCTACTAGGAATACTTGTAAGGTACACATTAATAACACGTATATCAAATATACTTCTGTCGACGTTGCGAGCCTTCTTATCTACCAAGTATCTAGGGTTGTTCCGCTTCAGCGACCACTCTCCTCATAATAGAAGCACTTAGTCTCAGCTTTGGGATCAACTTTGGGTTTCTTCATTGGAGTAGCAACTGACTTGCCATCCATGAAGTTTCCCTCCTAGACCTTGCCCTTCTCGAAACTAGTGGTTTTACTAACCATCAACACTTGATGCTCCTTATTGATTTCTACCTTCGCGGCATCAAACATCGTGAACAACTCAGGGATCATTATTTCCATCCCTGGAAATTTATAGTTAATCACCAAGTTCTAGTAGCTTAGTGATAGTGACTTGGAGAACTATATCAATCACTATCTTATCTGGAAGATCAACCCCACTCGATTCAAGCAATTGTAGCACCCAGACAATCTGAGCACATGCTCAACGATTGAGCTATTCTCTTTCATCTTGCAGGCAAAGAATCTTGTTGGAGATCTCATATCTCACAACATGGGCACGAGCCTGAGATCCCTATTTCAGCTCTTAGAACATCTCATATATTCCATGACGTTCAAAACGTTTTGGATCCTCAATTCTAAGCCGTAATGCATGACGCAATGAACTATCAAGTAGTCATCAAAACATGCTTGTAAGATGTTCACAACATCTACAGACGAATCTATAGGGGGCGGCACACCGAGCGGTGCATTAAGGACATAAGCCTTCTGTGCAACAATGAGGATAATGCTCAGATCATGGACTTAGTCCGCAATATTTCTACCATCATCTTTCAAATCTATTTCTCTAGGAACACATAAAAATACAAGGGAGCTACAGCGTGAGCCAGTAATCTACAACATAATTTGCAAAGACACGACTGACTATGTTCATGATAATGGGTTCAATTAATCATATTACTTAAGAACTCCCACTCAAATTGACATCCCTCCGGTCATTCGAGTGATACATGATCCAAATTCACCAACTCAAGTCCGATCATCACGTGAGTTCAGGTGGTTTCAATGGTGAACACCATCATGTTGATCATATCTACTATATGACTCATGTTCGACCTTTCGGTCTCTTGTATTCTCAGGCCATGTCTGTACATGCTAGGCTCGTCAAGTTTACCCCGATTGTTCTGCATGTGCAACACTGGCTTGCACCTGTTATATGTGAACGTAGAGTCTCTCACACCCGATCATCACGTGGTGGCTCGACACGGTGAACTTTCGCAATGGTGCACACTCGGTGTCGTGGATTTGTCATGGCAGATGTCTGGGTGAACGGACTTAGGTTCGGGGCGAGACGCAACTACGTGGCCGCCTGAAGGGGTTGATCGGAATTGAGAAGACACAGAGTTTTACCCAGGTTCGGCCCCTCCGATGGAGGTAAAAGCCTACGTCCTGCTTGTCTGGTATTGATGATGATGAAGATATCTCGGTTACAAGGGTGCTAATTGCTACCTCTAATCACGAGAGCCTCTAATCTCTTGTGCTGCCTAAACTTGTAGACTTGTGTCTCTTGAGAACTTGTCCCTCTAGGGGTGCTCTACCCCTCCTTATATAGGAGGAGAGGGTAGGTTTACAAATAGAGTCCTACTAGGAGTAGGATTAGGACTAGTCTCTCATGAATCCTACTTCGGGTCTTATTTCCTTTAAGGGGACCATTCTCTCATCGGGCCTTCTCTTGTGGGCTTTCTCTAATGAGCCGCCTGGCGCCGCTCACCCACCGGGTCTTGGGCTTGGTCATCCTGTGACCCGCTTGCCGGGTCATAAATAAGATGTCATGTCTTTAACGGGTCTCCTATGAGTCGCCAGGCCGGGTCATACCATGGGGTATATCCCCGTAATTAGCCCCCAGGTTAGCTTGAATTTATTCATGGTAAGCTCGTGAAACAAGAGTAACAAATATGTTAAGTGGCCGGCTTGCTCCTTTGGCCGGCTTATAAAATGGTTTCTTAGAAATCTGGGTCTTTTCTCCATATGAATGAGTCGTCCTGACAATCATCTTGCTTGTCAATGTCTTTTGAAAAATATTGAGAATAGAACACCCATATGCCATTGAGTCGGCTTCCAATGCTCTTGGCGGGTCATCTCCTCTGGGTCATAATCATTGATGATGTCGGGTCATTATCGTTGGTGACTCCGGGTTTAAATAACTAGAATCCTGCTGACTTGATAAATATTGGGATGAAAATCCATCTGATGTAGAACCGGACTTCCATTGTTGTGAAGCAGGGCGGCTTATATAAACTCTGGCGGGTTATGATCTTTCGATAACACCGGGTCATAAGTATTGGTGACACCTGTTCTCCTCAAAGTTTTTGATATGTCCATATTACCTGTAGCCCCCAAGCTCCGAGATTATCCATGATAACTTGGTGTTTTGCAATAATATTTTGGACTGTGTAGTCCCCAAGTGTCGGGTTATCCTGCCTGCAGCAACCTGGGAGTTATAATTTCTTTATACCTTAGAATATTTCGGTGGGTGTAGCCCCCAAGCGGCGGCTCATCAGAAAGCTTCGGCGGGTGTATCCCCCAAGGGCCGGCTCATCAGAATGTGATGTGCCGGGTCTTCAATTTGAACCTCATAATCTGTTTAAATGGCTAAATACTGTAGCCCCCAAGTGTCGGGTTAGTAAGAATTTACTGGGCTGGGACTTTTAGAAAAATATAGAAGGGCCGGCTCATTTTCTTGAGATATCATGGTCTTGCTGACGATGTAATAATTTGAAAGCCGGCTTGCATTAGCCCCCAAGTGTCGTGGTGCATGCTTGCAACGACATGGGACTTGCATATTTGATATAAAACTGGACTTGAATAGTGTAGCCCCCAAGTGTCGGGTCGTCTGCCTGCGGCGACTCGAGACTATGTGAGAATAATATGACTCACCACAATTTGTTGAATGAATCTTTGACCGTGGTTCTAATATAACCCGGAATGAATATCCTGGAATAATTCCTTTGTCTTTGACATGAAATTCCTGCTCGTGGTTATGGTGCAACCCGGCAAATATAAGTTTGAGAAATCCATGAGTGTTGTAGATTACTACAAAGCACAATTAAAGAAATCCAAGAACCGACCAATTAGATGACATGACATTATATCTAACAAATAATAATTTCTCCGAGATGGTTTGAAAAACCCCAACTGGTTATGATAACCATGAAGATCCAGCCATGTTGGTTATTAAAAGATCCATTTGCTCTTGCCAAACACTTAATGGCGGCTCCTCTTAAGAGATAATACCTGCAAAAAGGACAGAATATATTCTGCATTGTTTGTGAGGGTGGCTTGAAGAAGCTCAACCCAGAGATGTTCATATCTTTCATAACATTGCTCCTTTCTCATAATCTTTCTCTGATCCGGCTTGATAAGCCAGTGTGTTATCTGGTGGTGGGAAGCTCCCTTATATAATCCACGGCTGACATGTCAACCGGAATGGCATAAAGCTGGCTGTATGAAGGGTAATGTAAGCTATACCCAAAGGTAAGAAGCCTCCTTTTAACAGCAAATTTTGCACCTTTGTATGCGAACACCGGTTGTCGATGGGCGATGTAAGCTATACCTTGAGGCAAGAAGCCTCCATCGATAGCCACGGCTAATGATTAGCCTAAGACGGCATAAAGCCGGCTGTTTGAAAGGAGATGTAAGCTATACCCAAAGGCAAGAAGCCTCTTTCAATAGCTACAGTTGATAAGCAACTGAGTTTTAGCGTAAACGCCGGTTGTTAGGGTGAGATAACCGAACCCGTCGGTAAGAAGCCCCCTTCGACAACCGCGGTTAATAAGTAACCGGAAGTGGCATAAAGCCGGCCATTAGGGTGAGATAAGCGATACCCGTCGATAAGAAGCCCCTTCGATGGCCGCAGTTGATAAGCAACTGGAATTTGGTGTACACGCTGTTGTCTTAGGGTACTGTAAGCTATACCAAAGGTAAGAAGCCTCCATCAACAACAGCGCTTAATGTAACCAAACTAAGATTCGATGCTTGAATTCATACCAGTTCAGGGTCTCTAGGCGAGATTGGCCGTCAATTTCTTGAACTGGCTCAGGGTCTCTAAGCGAGATTTGCCGTCAATTTATTGAACCGGCTCAGGGTCTCTAAGCGAGATTGGTCGTCAATTTCTTGAACCGGCTCAGGGTCTCTAAGCGAGATTGGCCATCAATTTCTTGAATCGGCCCAGGGTCTCTAAGCGAGATTAGCCGTCAATTTCTTGAACCGGCTCAGGGTCTCTAGGTGAGATTGACTGGTAAGAGTTCAGCAGGTCACCTCAATGTTAGCTAGTTCAGGGTCTCTAAGGGAGATTGGCCGTCAATTTCTTTGAACCGGCTCAGGGTCTCTAGGAGAGATTAACCGGTAAGGCAGGCGGGTTACATAGCGGAGCAGCATCAATCTTGTAAGCCGCCATCTTGTATGAAGAAACGATGGAAGCTCCAAATGTCTTTATGATGACCCGATGATCCGGGCACCCATGTCTGAATGGTGCATCACGGCGGTCCGTCCTCTTGGGCGATCTTTTAATCATCCGCCAATAATGTAGTAGCCCCCAGGATTGGGTATTTCTCTTGCAAAGACCCTTTTTTTTGTTAAAATGACCAAATGTGTCTCGCCATGTCTGTAGCCCCCGAGTCTTAAGTTGACTCGAAGAGGCGGCATGAGAATATCCATTGAAAGTTGAGGCTGGCCGTGGCGGGTTATAGATGACCCCGCATGATTTGTTTCAATAATCCGGTCGAGGGTTCGTTCCTGCTGGTTATTGAAGTGAACCAAACTGTAGTGGTGGCGACTTGTGCGCCTGTTTGTCGGGCGGCTCGTATCGACGAGCACCGCACCGATATGCTGATGTAGATCACAGTGCGGGTGGCGTCTTGCACGTGTCCGTTGGGCGGCTCGTACAGGCGAGCACTGCACTGATATGTTGATGTAGACGTAGCAACCAATCACGGCATTATAAGCCGGCCCTGTTTGTGAAATATGCCACGGCGTTATAAGCCGGCGCGGATGATGAGAGACGGCCATGGCATTTGTAAGCCGGCGCGGGTGGCGAGGGTCGGCCTCGGCGTTGTAAGCCGGCGCAATGGCGAGGGAGTCCATTGAATAACGTGACACGCATCACCACCTTTGGCACGCCTCTATCACCGCGGTATAGTGCCCCTTTGGCAATGACTACTTGTCCTGTGTCAAAAAATATTACAAAGACGAAGTAACTGTTCTTCGACAGAATCAAAAAGTATAGATAAAATAAATTGTGTGTATAACACCTGTTTCATCTCGACGATGAGCTGAGTTATCTCGTAATTTCAACAGCGATTGAACCACTCTTGGAACCGCAACGGAGGTGGCAACTCGGCCACGCCGGCTTGGAGACGGAGCTGGACCGGGTCGGTTCGGTAGTGACGGCGTTTTCGTCAAAAGAAGTCCAGTGGGGCAACTTGAAACGCGATCGCAGAGCGGCTCGAAACAGACCCTCCGGGTCATTTTGACCAATCCACCTTTTTTTAACTCATCCAACTGGCCCCCACCTTTATCCCTACCTTATCCCCCAACCGGCTTCACAGCGGTCTATGGGAACAAAACAAAATCGGCCATAGCGCGCCCGCCACCTGGTGCGGCGAAGGGCGTCGGCCGGCCCGAAGGTGTAGCAAGGCGGGTGTGATCCCCGGCGGCCGGCGTACGGAGGCGAAGGCGGAGCCACATCGGCAGGACCCATCAACGGCCTGCGGGCGCGGAAGAGCTGGTGGGAAGTGAGGCACAGCGGTGGTCCGGGCGAGCGGGGACGGCAGAGGGAGCTAGCTCGAGGTGAGGGGAGGGTGAACCGCGATGGCTTGAAGCGAAGGGTGTGGCAAACCGGTGGACTGGACATAGCTGGGGGCGTGGAGGTAGGCCGGCTCAAGGGTGAATAGCGTGTGGGAGCGACTCGGCGGAAGCGAACTCGACGGCGGCTCGAAGTCGGACCAGAAGCAGACCTCGGCGGCTGCTCGCTGGAGTAGAGGTGGCTCGTGGCAGATGCGACGATGGTGGCGGGTGGCTCGGGACCAGGTCGCGCCGGGGTGGCTCGAGACGGAGACTGGTGAGCCATGGCAGTGGCTTGGCGCGGCTCTGGTGGAGGAGGTGACTCGAGGTCGGAGTCGAGGCTGGGACGCGAGACGGAGGTGGCGAAGGTCTCCAACAAGGCAGAGCGAGGTCGAGGTAGAAGAGGTTGGCGTCTCGGAACAGGCGAAGGCGGCGAGTCAGGCGGCTTGCCGTCAGCGAGGTGAGTCATGGCAGTGGTCGACGCCTCAACAACGGCGGACGCGGCCCGGAGACTACGTGAGACGGAGGTGGTTCCACGCGAGGCTGCGGCAGCCACTTGGTGCGCCGGCAGAGACACAGCGGAGCCGGCACGGATGGCACAGCGGCTGAACAGGCTCTGGCGCTACAGGAGACCGAGTCCGTGATGGGCTTCTCATCGTTTGGTTTTTCCTTTTGACCCATGTGACCCCTTGAATATGGACAAGGATCACGTCCTTGTGGTTGTAGATATCCAGCACAACTCCAAGGTTACATCGGTTCCAAACATTGCTTTAATTGGATTCCGCAACAACAAAATTTGATCTCCGGTATAGGGTTAACGTCGGGTCCCTGGTACGGTGAGTTGATGTCATTTGCTGATGTTGGTTTGACAAAGATTGAACCCATCGAAATCTTCTACACACATAGATCCTTTCTAAGCCAGATTTTCTTTATCTGATGATCCACGATCTTCTCGATTCCTCGGAGATCTCCCTCCAAGAACACAAACCACCGTACGTTAACCCCACGGTGGGCGCCAACTGTCGTGGATTTGTCACGACAGATGTCCGGGTGAACGGACTTAGGTTCGAGGCGAGACGCAACTACGTGGCGGCCTGAAGGGGTTGATCGGAATCGAGAAGACATGGAGTTTTACCCAGGTTCGGCCCCTCCGATGGAGGTAAAAGCCTACGTCCTAGTTGTCTGGTATTGATGATGATGAAGATCTCTCAGTTACAAGGGTGCTAATTGCTACCTCTAATCACGAGAGCCTCTAATCTCTTGTGCTGCCTAAACTTGTAGACTTGTGTCTCTTGAGAACTTGTCCCTCTAGGGGTGCTCTACCCCTCCTTATATAGGAGGATAGGGTAGGTTTACAAATAGAGTCCTACTATGTGTAGGATTAGGACTAGTCTCTCACGAATCCTACTTCGAGTCTTATTTCCTTTAAGGGAACCCTTCTCTCTTCGGGCCTTCTCTTGTGGGCTTTCTCTAATGAGCTGCCTAGCACCGGCTCACCCGCCGGGTCTTGGGCTTGGTCATCCTGTGACCCGCTTGCCGGGTCATAAATAAGATGTCATGTCTTTAACGGGTCTCCTGTGAGTCGCCAGGCCGGGTCATACCATGGGGTATATCCCCATCACTCGGGGAGAACACAATTTATCTTGAAATTGAAGTGAGGGATCACCTTATAATGCTACCGTCTTCTTAAGCAAAACAAGGTGCATAAAAGAATTAACATCACATGCAAATCATAAGTGACATGATATGGCCATGAACTTGTGCTTTTGATCTCCATCTTGAAAGCACCGGCATGATCTCCATCATCACCGGCATGACACCATGATCTCCATCATCTTGATCTCCCTCAATGTGTCGCCATCAGGGTTGTCATGCCCACCATGCTTCTACTACTATTGCTACCGTTTAGCGATAAAGCAAAGCATTACATAGCGCTTAATGATTGCCACGCAGGTCATACAATAATTAAAGACAACCCTATGGCTCCCACCGTTTGCCATACTCATCGACATGCAAGTCGTGATATTCTATACAAAACATGATCATCTCATACATCACATATACCTCATCATGTAATTGGCCATATCACATCACAACATACCCTGCAAAAACAAGTTAGACGTCCTCTAATTGTTGTTGCATGTTTGACGTGGCTGCTACGTGTATCTAGCAAGAAAAATTCTCACCTGCAGATTTGCCGCCATTCAGATGGTCCTGCGGGACCTTGGGAACGATACTTTTGTCCGCTTCATGAAGCATAATGAGGGCGAGGGTTTTCGTGCTGCTTCGGGTTTTCGTCAGGGATGTCTTATGCTTTTAGGAGTTCCACTGGATTTGCGGAACACGGAAGACCTCCGAGTGGCTGTCAACACCTTTGGAGTGTTTCACCATTGGGTCAATGATGACCCATATCTTATGAGATCAGTGGTCTTTGCATCTTCCCCTGATGATGCTCTGGTGCCCTGCAGTGTCACTTTCTCTGAATATGCTACATGGGGTGGGACAAGGGTCTCCTGGTCAGCTGCTGTATACATTCTGGGCGCCAACTTTGCTGAGCAGTTGCCCCAGGATGAAGATCCTATGCCCCTCGATGGTGACCCACATCCTCTGCCGGGGAACCTAGTAAATGACAACCTGATGTTTGCCCTTCCCCCATATCCAGCTATTGGGTGGAATGATGCCCCGCTCCCTCCAATGCCTGAGCACAACCAGGAGCAGAACAATCAGCATGAAGCGGATGGATGGGGTTTGAATGAAGATGCACCCGTGGATCATCAGGAGGCTCCGGCTCAGGATCAAGAATTCATGGTTATTGATCAACCTGAATCTTCAGAGTCTGTCCAAGTGATGCAGCCAATCAACCCCCAGCAAAACCCTGTTGCAGTTCAGGAGGTGCAGCCACATGTGCCGGAGTTCAATCCCCTGGCCATTATACCTTACCAGCAACCCGTCATTCAGCCTATGAATCCGATGGTTGGTATGATAAGGGTGGCTTATGGTCCACCATTACCACCAGTGTTAGCTTGGAAGAGGACTTTTGAAACCTTGATGAATGTCTGTACCACCACACAAATTCCCAGGGGTCTTTCCATTCTCCCTGCGTTGCCTCTGGTTTTATGCAAGCGGTCATGGTCTATTGCTTTTGATGATGTCAACTGGGTCTCTAACATAACCCTCCTGCCAGATGATACGGCTACGTCCTCTACTTCGGCTGGGAACCAGCCTGTCGCCACGGCCCTTTTCTCTGATAATGTAGGTACTGTCACTCCTACAATCAACTCCGTGGACTCTACCGACGAGCAGTTCTCCTTTCTCAGCTCAGTGTGCTCGGAAAAAGGGCACTCGCAAGAAGCCAACACCAGTTGTCGACTCTGCTGTCCGTAGGTGCATGAGGGGATCTGCAAAGCGGGATGGCTTTAAGCCTATACTGCAGGAGCTGCCGGTGCCGCTCCCAAAGAAGAGGAAACCGTGCTCCAGGCCACTTCAGCAGACGGATGCAGAAGCAGTACCATTTGGAGAAGGGGATCAGCATCAAGACCTCCCACCCGCCACACCCATCAAAGTGATACAAGCTATCGGTGAAGGCCTTGGCATTGCCCCGGAGAAGCTGACTGTGGATCTTCTTATGGAAGATCCAGCAAAACTGTCCCCAAGCAAGAATGATGATTAGGACACCTTCTCGATACTTGTTTTCGGGTCTGAATCCCTCTTTAAATTGCTGTCTCAGAACTTGTTATGTTTGCACTTCTGCTGGTTTTTCTGTACTCGGTTACCCTGAACTATGTATGCGCCGGTCGCTGTGTGACTGTGCTTTTGCTGCTGTAAATCTATGTTGTTATGGATAGTCGTTCAACTCCAAGCTAGCGGGTTCTATGTTGGAATGTTCGGGGATTAAATTCTGATGCGCGCCAAGGGGCTGTTAGAAATAAGATTGATGAAAGTTCAGCCGCTGTAGTTTGCCTACAAGAAACTAAAATGCAACACATTGGTCACCGCATTATTAGGAGTTTTTGCCCTAAGCGATTTGACCGTTTCGCATACAGTCCATCTGCTGGAGCCTTTGGGGGTTTGATTGTTCTATGGAATTCATCGGTTCTAAATGGTGTGCTCTTGGACATTCGGAGATTTGGTCTCATCATCGCTTTTACTTCCAAGCACAATAATGAGAAATGGACCTTGGTTAATGTGTATGGACCATGCCAAGGGAATTACACAGACCTCTTTGTCAGTTGGCTATACAACCTGATCATACCTGTTGATGAAAATTGGTTGTTGCTAGGGGATTTCAATTTCATTCGATCCACCTCTAATAGGAACAAGCCTGGTGCAGCTATAAATGATATTTTCATCTTTAATGAGATCATAGGTCACCTGGGTTTATTAGAGTTACCCCTTAAGGGCAGATCCTATACATGGTCAAACATGCAGGACTCACCCCTCCTGGAACAATTGGATTGGTTTTTTACTTCTGCCAATTGGATTTCCTGTTACCCTCTAACACAAGTGTTTCCCTTGGCCAGAACTGCATCAGATCATGTCCCATGTGTGGTGTCTATCAACACAGCCATTCCCAAAAGCACTCTTTTCAGATTTGAAAATTACTGGGTTGAGCTTTCTGGCTTCCTGGAGTGTGTGGAGAAGTCATGGAAAGTACCCTCTAAGAAAGGGCACATCACTGCCATCATCATGCACAAATTTAAGGTTTTGAGGCAGGCACTTAAGAAATGGCACACTGGACTCTCAAGAATCAAACATCTGATTGGCAATTGCAATCATGTGATTTTGTCCCTGGAAAATCTGGAAGTGATCAGACCACTCTTTAGGCCTGAAGCTAATTTCAGAGTGATTGTTAATTTACACTTGGAACACTTACTCCAATTGCAGTTTCTCTACTGGAAAAAGAGAGCCACCATTCGGTCTGTGAAAGTAGGGGAGGAGAACACTAGGTTTTTTCATGCCATGGCCACAGAGAGATTCAGGAGAAATTCTATTTCCTCCTTGAGGCTTGATGATGGAACTACGACTTTTGATCATGCACAAATTGACGGATGTTTCTGGTCAGCTTATAAAGCCAGGATGGGCCAGTCACATGGAATCAATCTTGTTTTTGATCTTCACTCACTGTTACACAAGGTGGATGGGTTGGATGATCTGACACTGCCATTCACTAAGGAGGAAATAGACAAGACAGTCAAGGAAATGCCCATTGACAAAGTGCCAGGCCCAGATGGTTTCAACGGGTTGTTTTAAAAAAAATGCTGGCATATCATCTGTGAGGACTTCTATACTCTTGCCACTGAATTCCATGCTGGACACGCTAGACTTGAAAATATGAATTCTTCTTACATCACCTTGGTACCCAAGAAGGGCTCCCCTGAGTAGGTTGGGGATTTCAGGCCCATTTCTTTAACTGATATGGGGTTGAAGTTTCTCTCCAAGATGACGGCAAACCGGCTCCAGCTTCACATTATGAAGTGCATTCATAAGAACCAATATGGCTTCATTAAATCAAGGACAATTCAGGACTGTATTGGTTGGACTTTGGAATACCTGCACCAGTGCCACCAATCCAGAAGACCAATTGTTATTATCAAGCTTGATTTTGAAAAGGCTTTTGACTCCATTGAACATGAATTCGACTTTCAGCTACTCAGGGAAAAAGGATTCAATAATAAATGGATTCTTTCGGTCCAACAATTCCTTTCCTCTCGATCATCCTCAGTGTTACTCAATGGAGTTCCTGGCAGAAAATTTCAATGTAAAAAGGGTGTCAGACAGGGAGATCCTATGTCTCCTCTTCTCTTTGCTATTGTAGCAGATTTCCTTCAAACATTGGTTAATGATTTGCTGATGGCCGGTAAAATCAAGATGCCAATCCCTTGTCATGATACAGACTTTCCCATTGTTCAGTATGCTGATGACACCCTTATTATTATGCCTGTTGAGGAGTCTCAATTGATGGAATCAAAAGGAATGCTTCTCATGTTCTCTCAGTCCACTGGGCTCCATATCAACTACCATAAATCTGCTATGTTGCTAGTTAATGTATCTCAGGATGACCTGCAGAGGCTAGCTGGCTCTATGGGTTGCAAAGTTGGTACTTTGCCCTTTACATACCTAGGTCTACCTGTTGGCATCACTAGGCCAAATATTGCAGATTTGATGCCATTGGTGGACAATATGGAAAGGAGACCCTCTGCCAGCTCCTCCTTCTTGGATCAGGGGGGAAGACTTCAATATCTAAACTCAGTTCTATCCTCAGTACTTATATTTTATCTATGCATTTTGGATATCCCCCCAGGAATAATGAAGTAGTTGGAGAGATTACAAAGGCAGTGTCTTTGGAGAAGAAATGGTCAGGACCAAGCTCCTGCACTTGCTGCCTGGAATTTGGTTTGCGGACCTAAAAAGAAAGGAGGCCTTGGTATTTTGAATCTATCAGTTCAGAATGATGCTTTACTCCTTAAACATGCTGATAAGTTTTTTAACAAGACTGATGTGCCTTGGGTCAATCTGATATGGAATACATACTACCATGGCAGAATTCCTCAAGGAACATCTTTGTGTGGTTCTTTTTGGTGGGAGGATATTTGTAAGAGGATGGACAATTACAGAGCTGTCACCTCCATCACACCAAGTAAGGGAGACACATTTCTTCTCTGGTCTGATTCCTGGATGGTTGGAGGTTCGGATACACCCCTAGCACACAGATTCCAAAGGTTATTTTCCTTTGCCATTGATAACTTCTCCACAGCTGAAGAAGTCTTTACTGCCTTTGATGCCAATGAAATGACTGGGTTGTTCCATCTGCCGCTCTCTGAAAGAGCTTTCCAGGAACTGAAGACCCTTAAGGGCCTCCTACAGCAATTGCCAAGGGACCAATCCACGAATGATATTTGGTTTTGGTTAGCTGATGGTAAGGGATACTCAGCCAAGAAATTCTATTTGCATGTCCACCAGCCCATTGTTTCAAACCCCCTTCTCAATTGGACCTGGAAAAGTTGCTGCACCATGAAAATCAAGGTGCTTGCATGGATGCTTGTTATGGACAGACTGAATACCCAAGATATACTTCAGCGCAAACACTGGAAAGTATCAGAATCCAATCTCTGCGTTCTCTGTCATGCCAGAGTTAAAGAGGACCGGGACCATCTCTTCTTCACCTGCTTGTTTAGCACCAGGGTTTGGAATTACCTACAAATACAATGGCAGGGTGCATCCATGGGGGAAATTGTAATTCCAGCCAAAAGAGATTTTAATCAACCTTTCTTCACTGAAGTTGTCTTCCTTGCCTGCTGGAACATCTGGATCATCAGAAATGATAGGGTTTTCAGGAATAAACGACCCACATTCAGGAGATGGAAGGCAGCTTTTGTTATTGATATATCCTTGTTAGCTCATAGAATTAAGGCTAGCTATAGGGATGGCCTTCTAAGGTGAGTCTCCTTTTTAACTCCTTGAGTTTAGGTTAGTCTTTCTAATGCCCTAACTCTATAACTTTAGAGATTAGATCCTGCCTTGTAATCTATTATATGCAATAAAAGAAAAGGCTGTGGGGTGCTCTCCCCTACAGTAGTTGGTCAAAAAGAATTCTCACCTACGCAATGACCACAATGGTGATACATAAGTTGCTTTTCAACCTTCTCAAGGACCGCCTTTGTCGAATCCGATCCAACTAAAGTAGGAGAAACAGACACCCGCCAGCCATCTTTGTGTAACGAAGTTACATGTCAGTCGATGGAACCGGTCTCTTGTAAGTGTACGAGTATGGTTGGTCTGGGCCGCTGCATCCCACAATACCGCTGAACCAAAACATGACCAAGGGAGGAAGCAATCTAAGCATCAATGCCCACAAACTCTTTGTGTTCTATTCGAGATCTCATCTACACATAGACCTAGCTCTGATACCACTGCTAGGGAACATTGCATGGGAAACAAAAAATTTCCTACGCACACGCAAGATCTATCCATGGTGATGAGCATCTACGAGAGGGAGAGTGGATCTACATACCCTTGTAGATACCCTTGTAGATCGCTAAGCGGGAAGCGTTAAGAAACACGGTTGGTGTAGTCGAACGTCTTCGCGATCCAAATCGCTGAGCGTCCCGCGATCTCATCACGATCTGTCTCGTGATCCAATCACGATCCATCGGGCGATCTCATCATGATTCGTCCCGCGATCCAATCATGAATCTTCCCGCGATCTTGATCACGGTTCTTCCGATCTAGTGTTGAACGGACGGCTCCTCTGCATTCAGCACACGTACAACTCGATGATGATCTCCACCTTCTTGATCCAGCAGGAGGGAGCGGAGAGGTAGAAGAGTTCTCCGGCAGCGCGATGGTGTTGCGGCGATGGTGGTGGAGGAATTCCAGCAGGGCTTTGCCTAAGCACCGCTGAAAACCGATCTAGAGGAGAAAACGATCAAGAGGAAGAAGAGGGCAGCACGTGGCAATTAGGATTAGGGCTGCCCTCAAAACCTCTAGTATATATAGGAGGAGGGGAGGGACGAGACTTGGCTCCCAAGGAGCCAAATCTGGTTCGACTGAAGTGGGAGGGAGGAGTCTTCCTCCTCCACTTCTAGTAGGATTAGGACTCCTTCCTTATTTTCCCACTTTTGCCTTCGTTCCACCTTGGGTTTTCTTCCTAGCCGCATGGGCCTTCTATGGGACTTCGGCCAGCCCACTAAGGGCTCGTATTCCTTCTCCCACAGACCATGTGGCCTATTGGGTCGAAATACCCCTCCCGATGGTCCCCCAGTACCCTCCCGGCACTCCTGGTACACTACCGATGAGCCCGAAACTTTTCCGATGATCAAAACAGGACTTCATATATATCAATCTTTACCTCGGGACCATTCCGGAACTCCTCGTGATGTCCGGGATCTCATCCGGGACTCCAAACAACCTTCGGTCACCACCATACATAACTCAATACTATCGAAACGTCACCGAACCATAAGTGTGCAGACCCTACGGGTTCGAGAACTATGTTGACATGACCGAGACACCTCTATAGTCAATAACAAATAGCGGGACCTGGATGCCCATATTGGTTCCTACATATTCTACCAAGATCTTTATCGTTCGAACCTCTATGTCAAGGATTCAGTTAATCCCATATGTTGTTCCCTTTGTTCTTCGGTATGTTACTTGCCCGAGATTCGATCGTCGGTATCTCCATACCTAGTTAAACCTCATTAACGTAAAGTCTCTTTACTCGTTCTGTAATACAAGATCCCGTGGCTAACACTTCGTCACATTGCTTGCAAGGCTTATTGTGATGTTGTATTACCGACTAGGCCCTGAGATACCTCTCCGTCACACGGAGCAACAAATCCCAGTCTTGATACACCAAGATCTTTATAGTCACCCAGTTACGTTGCGACGTTTGATACACACAAGGCACTCCTCCGGTGTCAGTGAGTTGCATGATCTCATGGTCATAGGAACAGATACTTGACATGCAGAAAACAGTAGCAATAAATTGGCACGATCATATGCTATGTTCATAGTTTGGGTCTTGTCCATCACATGATTCTCCTAATGATGTGATCCCGTTCTCAAATGACATATCATGTCCATGACTAGGAAACCATAGACATCTTTGATCAACGAGCTAGTCTATTAGAGGCATACTAGGGACATGGTGTTGTCTATGTATCCACACATGTATCTGAGTTTCCAAACAATACAATTATAGCATGGATGATAAAAGATTATCATGAACAAGGAAATATGATAATAACCAATTTATTATTGCCTCTAGGGCATATTTCCAACAGAGCGGACTTGGTTTGGTGAATCTGGATCATGTGACACTCGAATGACCTGAGGGATGTCAATTTGAGTGGGAGTTTTTAAGTAATATGATTAACTAAAATCATTATTTTGAAAAATAGTCATAGTAACCTGTGCATATTTATGTTGTAGATCAATGGCTCGCGCAGTAGCTCCCCTAAATTTTAATGCGTTCCTAGAGAAAGCCAAGTTGAAAGTTGATGGAAGTAACTTTGTAGACTGGGCCCATAATCTGAGGATTATCCTCATGGCTTCCAAAAATTCTTATGTCCTTGATGCACCGCTTGCTAATACACCCGCTCTCATGTTGTCCGAAGATGTTGTGAATGCTTGGGAGACACGTTCTGGAGATTACTCAATAGTTCAATGTGCAATGTTGTATGGCTTAGAACCGGGACTTCAAAGAAGTTTTGAATGTCATGGAGCATATGAGATGTTCCAGGAGTTGAAGTTTATCTTTGATAAGAATGCCCAGATCAAGAGGTCTGAGACCTCTGATAAGTTCTATGCTTGCAAGATGCAGGAGATCGGGTCTGTTAGTGAACTTATACTCAGAATATCTGGGTACTTGAACCGTCTAGCTGAGTTAGGGATGCCCCTTCTACCGGAGGCGATCACTGACAAAGTTCTTCAATCATTGCCACCTAGCTACAAGAGCTTCATGTTGAACTATAACATGCATGGGATTAACAAGTCAGTCACCAAGTTGTTTACGATGCTGAAAGTCGATGAGTCTGAAATCCAGAAAGAGCATCAAGTGTTGATGGTCAATAAAACCACTAGTTTCAATAAGAATGGCAACGACAAGAAGGGTAACTCCAAGAAGAGTGGTAAAGCAGTTGCCCCTCCCATTAAGAAACCCAAGGATTGACCCAAGCCAAAAACTGGGCGCTTTAATTGCAAGGGAACTAGTCACTAGCCGACAAGAAGGCGGCCAACACCAAACAAGGTATATATGATATACATGTTATTGATGTGTACCATACCAACTCTTGTTATAGTGCGTGGGTATTTGATACCAGTTCGATTGCTCGCATTTCCAACTCAAAGCAGGACCTAGGGAATAGAAGGGGGCTGGCTAAGGACGAAGTGACGATGCACGTGGTAAATGGTTCCAAGGTTGATGTGATCACCGTCGGCATACTCGCTCTTTGATTACCATCAGAATTAGAGATGAACCTGAATAATTATTATTTAGTGCCTGCGTTAAGCATGAACATTATGTCTGGATCTTGTTTATTGTGAGACAGTTACTCATTTAAATCAGAGAATGATGGTTGTTCTATTTATATGAGTAATATATTTTATGGTCATGCACCCAATGTGAGGGGTTTTTTCTTATTGAATCTCGATAGCGATGATGCACATGTTCATAACATTGATGCCAAAAGATGTAGAGTTCATAATCATAGTACCACTTTCTTGTCGCACTACCACTTAGGTCATATTGGTGTAAAATGCATGAAGAAGCTCCATGTTGATGGACTTTTTGAGTCACTTGATTTTGAATCACTTGACACATGTGAACCAAGCCTCATGGGCAAGATAACTAAAACCCCGTTCTCTAGAACAATGGAACGGGCAAGTGACTTGTTGGAATCATACATACTGATGTCTGCGGTCCGATGAGCATTGAGGCGCGTGGTGGATATCGTTATTTTCTCACTTTCACTGATGACTTAAGTAGATATGGGTATATTTAGTTAATGAAACACAAGTCTGAAACGTTTTAAAAGTTCAAGCAATTTGAGAGTGAAGTTGAGAATCATCGTAACAAGAAGATTAAATTCCTACGATCTGATCGAGGAGGAGAATATCTGAGTTATGAGTTTGGAAGTCATTTAAGACAATGTGGAATTGTTTCACAATTGACACCGCCTAGAACACCACAGCGTAATGGTTTGTCTGAACGTTGTAATCAAACCTCATTATATATGGTGTGTTCTATGATGTCTCTTGCCAATTTTCCACTATCGTTTTGGGGTTATGTATTAGAGACAACTGCATTCACTTTAAATAGGACACCATCAAAATCCGTTGAGATGACGCCATATGAACTTTGGTTTGGCAAGAAGCCAAAGTTGTCGTTTCTTAAAGTTTGGGGATGTGATGCTTATGTCAAAAAGCTTCAGCTTGAAAAGCCAGAACCCAAAGCGGAGAAATGCATCTTCATATGATACCCAAAAGAGACAGTTGGGTATACCTTCTATCTCAGGATTGAGTGGGAAGAAAATAGAACTTGATTAGGTTATTGAACCTTTACTTCAACCAGAGAGTAGCGCAGCGCAGAAAGATGTTTCTGTGGAGCCTACGTAATTTGAAGAGGAAGTTAATGATGATGATCATGAAGCTTCGGATCAAGTTACCATCAAAACTCGTAGGTTGACAAGGACGCGTACTCCTCCTGAGTGGTATGGCAACCCTGTCTTAGAGGACATGTTGTTGGAGAACGATGAACCTACGAGCTATGGAGAAGCGATGATGGGACCAGATTCCAAGAAATTGCTAGAGGCCATGAAATCTAATATGGGGATCCATGTATGAAAACAAAGTATTTACTTTGGAAGTATTACGTGGAGGGCAAAAGGCAATTCAGAACAAATGGATCTTTAAGAGGAAGACGGATGCAAACAGTAATGTCACCGTCTATAAAGCTTGACTTGTGGCAAAGGTTTTTCACAAGTTCAAGGAGTTGACTATGATGAGACCTTCTCACCCGTAGCGATGCTTAAGTCTGTCAGAATCATGTTAGCAATAGTTGCATTTTTTGATTATGAAATTTGGCAGATGGATGTCAAAACATCATTCCTTAATGGTTTCCTTAAGGAAGAGTTGCATATGATACAACGAGAAGGTTTTGTAGATCCAAAGAATGCTAACAAAGTTTCCAAACTCCAACAATCCATTTATGGACTGGTGCAAGCATCTTGGAGTTGTAATCTTCGCTTTGATGAGGTGATCAAAGCGTTTGGGTTTATAAAAGTTTACAGCGAAGCTTGTATTTACAAGAAAGTGAGTGGGAGCTCTATAGCATTTCTAATATTATGTGTGGATGACATATTACTTATTGGAAACAATATAGAAATGTTGGAAAGCATGAAGGAATATTTCAACAAGAGTTTTTCAATGAAGTACCTAGGAGAAGCTGCTTTCATATTAGTCATCAAGATCTATAGAGATAGATCGAGACGCTTAATAGGACTTTCATAGAGCACATACCTTGACAAAGTTTTGAAGAAGCTCAAAATGGATCAGTCCAAGAAGGGGTTCTTGCCTGTATTGCAAGGTGTGAAGTTGAGTAAGACTCAATGCCCAGTGACTGCAGAAGGTAGAGAAAAGATGAGTGTCATCCCCTATGCTTCAGCCATTGGCTCTATCATGTATGCAATGTTGTGCACAAGAACCGATGTCAGCCTTGCCATAAGTATGGCCAGAAAGTTTCAAAGTGATCTAGGAATGGAGCACTGGACGGCGGTCAAGAATATCCTAAGTACCTGAAAAGTACTAAGGAAATGTTTCTCCTTTATGGAGGTGATCAAGAGCTCGTTGTAAAGGGTTACGTTGATGCAAGCTTTGACACTGATTCGCATAACTCTAAGTCTCAAACTGGATACATATTTATTCTCGATGGGGGAGCGGTAAGCTGGTGCAGTTCCAAGCAGAGCGTGGAAGCTGATTCTACATGCGAAGAAAGTACATCATAGCCTCGGAGGCAGTGAAGGAAGGTGTCTAGATGAAGGAGTTCATGACAGATCTTGGAGTGGTGCCTTGTGCACTGAATCCAATGATTCTGTTCTGTGACAACACTGGTGCCATTGCTCTGGCCAAGGAACCAAGGGTTCACAAGAGGACCAGACACATAAAGCGACGCTTCAATTCCATCCGCGATTACATCAAGGAGGAGGACATAAATATTTGCGAAGTGCACACGGATCTGAATGTCACACACTCATTAACTAAACCTATTCCAAGGGCTAAACATGATCAACAACAGAACTGTATGAGTGTCAGATTCATTACATTGTAAATCACATAGTGATGTGATCTATATTATTGACTCTAGTGCAAGTGGGAGACTGTTGGATATATGCCTAGAGGCAATAATAAAATGGTTATTATTATATTTCCTTGTTCATGATAATCAATTATTATCCATGCTATAATTGTATTGATGGGAAAATCAATTATTGGAGATATGCCCTAGAGGCAATCATGTATGATGATATTTCCTATGTGTTTATGAATAAAGATAGTCCTTGGGCATTGTCATTGATGTGTATTAAGAAGTATATGACTTGTTTGTGAGACTAGGCATTGTATGATGACCATCCTAAATGGTCCCTAGTCGAAAGAGCTATGTGGACGTGCAGCCAGTTAGACTAGCATATGACATGATGGATGGTGCGGTCTCACTGACCATGTAGCATTGGATGCTAGCCGGATAATATGGACTCAGAAAGGTCTTGTCGGATTCGACGTAGTCGGATCCAAGTCTGAGTTGGACAGACCCAACTATGAGATGCAACGATAGGACATATGTGAGTCTCTAGTACAACATACGTTCTATGTCCTAAGACCTGAGCTGGCGCATGTACTCGGGATGGTGAAAGACCTGCTTTGGGCCGACCAAATGCTACTCTGTGACTGGGTAGTTACAAAGGTAGGTTTCGGGCTTGTTCAAACCCATGCTGCGAGACATGGTCGAGCAAGATGGGATTTGCCCCTCCGAGCAAGAGAGATATACTCTGGCCCCCCCGGGTGATCCGACCTGGATAAGCATTGCCATGCGATGAGGATTATGAGATAATTTGAAGTGTTGGTCAGATTCATCGGAACGAGAAAGAGGTCATGCTGCAACAAGGATGACCATGTCGCCTTGTGCACGACAAAATATATCGTGTGGCAAAGGGAACAGAAGTGTGAAGTACATGTTCGCCTAGCCAGCTTCATCATACACTTGGAGTCGACACGTTTTGCTAGAGGCCGCTACTGACTGGTCGAGTCGGATGTGATCTGACTCGCGACAAAGTGGACGAGAACCCAAAGGGTCGCGTGCTTAAGGGTAGGAACACGTGGGCTTTAGGATCCGTGCGAGGCCCATGAGTTGAGCCTGTGCCGAATGCCTATATATAGTGGAGGTGCAACACACCCATCTAGTTGATAGCTTTGACGCTGTCATTAGGGCTTTGCATGAGTTGCAACTAGCCACCTCCACTCGCCACCGCCAACTATGTGACCGGACCTAGCAGTCCGCCGCACGGTGTTCCTCCTGCACGCACGGATACCATTAGAGGCGGTGCACTTGCATCGCACCGGCCAACCTGTACGTGGGATACAGCGACCGACTGTTCAAGGGAGATCGGGCCTGCTGTTTGTGGGAGATCGGACGAGGAGGAGACAGACCACACGAACGCGTTGCCCCAACTCTACTTCCACTGCACGACACTGCGTGTCTAGTGGTAACAAACCGTGATCCATTTCCGTAGCATGTTCTTGGATGTTCTGCGCGTAGGATTTTTTTATTTTGCATGCGATGCACCTACGGTAGAAACCAACAGTGGTATCAAAGCCTCTACTATAGGATTTGGATTTAGATCGGATGCATATTTGATATGTGGAGGCGGCGGATGAGGTCCATTGTCATTCATGAGATCGGATATGTGCACGGTTGATGAGATCAAATGCACATCGGGATAGATTGAGGTTATATTTTCTGTCAATCGGAATCGATGAGGTCGTGACACAACCTACCCCTACCGGTCGGTATCCGCCATCAGGGTTAACCATTAAATGTAAATCCGAATTGGGTTCGCAATGATCGATGAGATCGGTCAGATCAGAAAATTCGGCGTGATCGGAGTATAGATGCGATCTGTGATTTCCGAAATGCCTTGTATTTTGTACACGGTGACACAAACCGGTAGAATGCGACTCTATGCATAAGTTTGTTTTGCAGGTTTGATTTGAATAGTATGGCTCATATGTATGCCATGCATGTGTGTAACTTAACATGACCTGTGTGTCATGATTGTCAGCCGGCAGGAGCCAAAGTGCTGTCATTATATTGTATAACGACCTGTGTGTCGAATTGTGATTCTCTGTAAATTCATTACTAGTTGTAGTAGTTGGAGGACAGAGATAAAGTTCGAACCTTTGGTGTCCCGACATGATGAACAAGATGGAGTTCCTCCTTGGTCATCGGAGTAGGAGCCGACCATGGAAGGATGCCCATGAAGGAGCCATACTATTTCACATATTTATGTTTATATGTGATGGATATTGCTTCTTATTTCTATGCATGTTAGTATGGTAGAAAGTTCCCTCATTAAGATCAAGCATATTGCCATTCCGGATGTTGCACGTTCGCACGTCAAGTATGTCTAGTAGTGGGCTCATAAAATTGAGGTGCTACGAGGTGTCCTTGAACTGGAGGGTTCATGTTGGACACGGACATGCACTGCATCAGGTTAATTTGACAAGGCTATCAAAATAGTTTTGTGACTTGTGGCAAAGAAGGTTGGGAGCCGGGGTATAAGATACCTACCTAACCAACATGAGTCATATAGAGATATGATTAGCATGGAGTTGCTTACCGAAGAGGCAAGTTGGCTAGCAGTGATGCTAAAGCTCACTAGTCGCTCGCACTAAACGGGGCCTGAATCACTGAGAGTTTGCGGAGGGATGCTGACTTTAGTGGGAGTAGTTCTGTTTAAGGCTTGAATTACTCTACATAAAACATTGCTTAGTGATTTCATATTTTTTTTTGTAGATCAATGGCACCACCTGCTCAACCCAACATTGCATTGAAATCAATTCTGGAAATGGATAAACTGAATGGAATAAACTTTACCACCTAGTATAAAAATTTGAGAATTGTTCTCAAGCACGATAAAAAGGAACATGTTCTAGAGGATTCACTTGTAGAGGAACCTACCGAGAATGCTAATGCTACAACCAAGAATGCCCACCAGAAACTCGTTGATGAATAAAACGAGGTCAGTTGCCTCATGTTGGCTTGTATGGAGCCCGATTAGCAACAACATTTCGAAAATATTCAGGCTTTCGATATGATCGAGAGTCTGAAGAGCATGTTTCAGGTGCATGCTAGGACCGAGAGGTTCAACGTCTGGCAATCCTTGATGGATTGTAAGCTGAAAGAGGGTGACACTCTGAGCCCGCACATGATCAAGATGATCGGGTACGTGCAAGCTTTGGATCAGTTAGGCTTCCCACTTGGGGATGAGCTGTCCACGGATGCAATTTTGGGTTCTCTTCCACCTAGCTATGGGACATTCGTCTCGAACTATCACATGCACGACATGGATAAGAAGCTCACTCAATTCCATGGGATGCTCAAGGTGGCAGAGAAAGATATTAAGAAAGGCATGCATTAAGTGTTGATGGTGCAGAACTCGACTAAGTTAATGAAGAGTTGGTCCAAGAAAAAGGGTAAGGCAAAGGGCACGGAGAAGGTTGTCTCCGTCGCTGAGCCGAAGTCCGGACCAAACTCAAAGAACATTTGCTTTGACTGCAAGGAAGCTATTCACTGGAAGAGGAACTATAGAAAGTGGCTTGCTGAGCATGGTCAGAAGGCCGAAGATACTTCTTCAGGGAAAGGTACACTTGTTACATATGTTATCGACATTTACCTTCCTGACATACCTAGTAGCTGTTGGGTATTTGATACCGGATCGGATGTTCATATTTGCAACTCGATGTAGGGGCTGGTAAGAACTAGGCGTGTGCACAAGGGGAGATTGACATCAGGGTCGACAGCAAAGCAAGAGTTGTTGCATTGGAGGTCGGCACGATGCAGCTCAAGCTTCCTTCTGGATTTATTTTGGAATTGAATAATTGTTATTACATTCCTGCACTTAGTCGGAACATTATTTCTTCCTCATGCTTGATGAGTCAAGGTTATGAATTCAATATAAAGGACAATGGTTGTTCATTTTATTTGAATGGAATGTTCCATGTCTATGCACCCATAGTAGATGGGCTATTTATTTTAAATCTAGAAACGGAATAAGTCAATAATGCGAATGTCAATAGGCATAAGCCTAATGAGATAAATCCGACATGCTTCTGGCATTGTCGGCTTGGACACATTAGTCTGAAATGCATGAAGAAGCTCCATGATGATGGACACCTAACTTCGTCCGACTTCGGGTCATTCGAGACATGCGAATCATGCTTGCCAGGCAAGATGACTAAGTCACCTTTTGTAAAGAGTTGCAAGAGGGCATTCGAGCTGTTGGAGCTTATACACAATGATGTGTGTGTTGGGGAACGTTGCATGGGAAACAAAAATTTTCCTACACACACGCAAGACCTATCCATTGTGATGAGCATCTATGAGTGGGAGAGTGGATCTACATACCCTTGTAGATCGCTAAGCGGGAAGCGTTAAGAAACGCGGTTGGTGTAGTCGAACGTCTTCGCGATCCAAATCACCGAGCGTCCCGCGATCCAATCACGATCCGTCCCGATCAAGCACCGAACGGACGACACCTCCGCGTTCAGCACACATGCAGCTTGATGATGATCTCCACCTTCTTGATCCATCAAGAGGGAGTGGAGGGTAGATGAGTTCTCCGGAAGCGTGACGGCGCTCCGGCGATTGTGGTGGAGCTTTTTCGGCAGGTCTTCGCCTAAGCACTTCAAAAATCCGATCTAGAGGAGAAACTATGCACTAGAGGAACGGGTAGCACGTGGCTGAAAATCAAGTACAAAACCCCTAAAACCTCTAGTATATATAAGAGGAAGAGAGAGGGAGGCTTGGCCCTCAAGGGGCCAGCCCTTGGTTCGGCCAAATCAAGGAGGATAGGAGGACTCCTCCAATCCTAGTAGGACTAGGATTCCTCCCTATTTTTCCTTTTTTCCACCTTTTTCTCTTTGGGTTTTCTCTCTCAGCCGCTTGGGCCTTGTGTGGGACTTCCACAAGCCCACTAAGGGCTGGTATTCACTCTCCCACAACCCATGTATCCTCTTGGGTCGAAATACCCCTCCCGATGGTCTCTCGGTACACTACCGGCACTCCCGGTACACTACTGATAAGCCCGAAACTTTTCCAGCGACCAAAATAGGACTTCCTATATATCAATATTTACCTCCGAACCATTCCGGAGCTCCTCGTGACGTCCAGGATCTCATCCGGGACTCCTAACAACCTTCAGTCACCACCATACATAACTCTATACTACCGAAACATCACCAAACTTTAAGTGTGCAGACCCTCCGGGTTCGAGAACTATGTAGACATGACCGAGACACCTCTATAGTCAATAACCAATAGCGGGACCTAGATGCCCATATTGGTTCCAACATATTCTACAAAGATCTTTATCGATCGAACCTTTATGTTAAGGATTCAGTTAATCCCGTATGATGTTCCCTTTGTTCTACGGTATGTTACTTGCCCGAGGTTCGATCGTTGGTATCTCAATACCTAGTTCAACCTCGTTACCGGAAAGTCTCTTTACTCGTTCCGTAATACAAGATCTTGTGACTAACACTTAGTCACATTGCTTGCAAGGCTTATTGTGATGGTGTATTACCGAGTGGGCCCTAAGATACCTCTCCGTCACACGGAGTAAAAAATCCCAGTCTTGATCCATGCCAACCTAACAGACACCTTCGGAGATACCTGTAGAGCACCTTTATAGTCACCCAGTTACGTTGCGACGTTTGATACACACAAGGCACTCTTCCGGTGTCCGTGAGTTACATGATCTCATGGTCATAGGAATACATACTTGACATGTAGAAAACAGTAGCAATAAACTGATACGATCATATGCTATGTTTGTAGTTTGGGTCTTCTCCATCACATCATTCTCCAAATGATGTGATCCCATTATCAAATGACATCACATGTCAATGGCTAGGAAACCTTGACCATCTTTGATCAACGAGCTAGTTCACTAGAGGCATACTAGGGACAAAGTGTTGTCTATTTGCCCACACATGTAATGTGTTTGGAATCAATACAATTATAGCATGGATAATAAACGATTATCATGAACAAGGAAATATAATAATAAACGCTTTATTTATTGCCTCTAGGGCATATCTCCAACAGTCTCCCACTTGCACTAGAGTCAATAATCTAGTTCACATCACTATGTGATTTACATTGTAATGAATCGAACACCCATGCAGTTCTGGTGTTAATCATGTTAAGCCCTTGGAAGAGGTTTAGTCAATGGGTCTGCAACATTCAGATTCGTGTGCACTTTGAAAATATTTATGTCCTTCTCCTCGATGTAATCGGGGATACAGTTGAAGCGTCGCTTTATGTGTCTGGTCCTCTTGTGAAACCTTGGTTCCTTGGCCAGAGCAATGGCACCAGTGTTGTCACAAAACAGGTTCATTGGATTCAGTGCACTAGGCACTACTCCAAGATCTGTCATGAACTGCTTCATCCAGACACCTTCATTCGCCGCCTCCGAGGATGCGATGTACTCCGCTTCGCATGTAGAATTGGCTACCACGCTTTGCTTGGAACTGCACCAGCTTACCACTCCCCCGTTGAGAATAAATATGTATCCGGTTTGTGACTTAGAGTCATCCGGATCAGTGTCAAAGCTTGCATCGACGTAACCCTTTATGACGAGCTCTTCATCACCTCCATAAACGAGAAACATTTCCTTAGTTCTTTTCAGGTACTTAAGGATATTCTTGACCGCCGCCTAGTGCTCCATTCCAGGATCACTTTAAAATCTTCCGGCCATAGTTATGGCAAGACTGCATCGGGTCTTGTGCACAACATTGCATACATGATAGAGCCTATGGCTGAAGCATAGGGGATGACACTCATCTTTGCTCTATCTTCTGCAGTCACTGGGCATTGAGTATTACTCAACTTCACACCTTGTAAGACAGGCAAGAACCCCTTCTTGGACTGATCCATTTTGAACTTCTTCAAAACATTATCAAGGTATGTGCTCTATGAAAGTGCTATTAAGCGTCTCGATCTATCTCTATAGATCTTAATGCCTAATATGAAAGCATCTTATCCTAGGTCCTTCATTGAAAAACTCTTGTTCAAATATTCCTTCACGCTTTCCAGCATTTCTATATTGTTTCCAATCAGCAATATGTCATCCACATATAATATCAGAAACTCTATAGAGCTCCCACTCACTTTCTTGTAAATACGAGCTTCTCCATAAACTTGTATAAACCCAAACGCTTTGATCACCTCATCAAAGCGCTTATTCCAACTCCGAGATGCTTGCACCAATCCATAAATGGATCACTGGAGTTTGCAAACTTTTTCAGCATTCTCTAGATCGACAAAACCTTCCGATTGCATCATATACAACTCTTCCTCAAGGAAACCATTGAGGAATGCTGTTTTGACATCCATCTGCCAAATTTCATAGTCGAAATATGAAGCTATTGCTAACATGATTCTGAAAGACTTAAGCATCGCTACGGGTGAGAAGGTCTCATCGTAGTCAACTCCTTGAACCTGTGAAAAACCCTTTGCCACAAGTCGAGCTTTATAAACGATGACATTACCGTCCACGTCCGTCTTCTTCTTAAAGATCCATTTGTTTTGAATGGCCTTTCGCCCTTCAGGTAATACTTCCAAAGTCCATACTATGTTTTCATCCATGGATCCCATCTCGGATTTCATGGCCTCTAACTATTTCTCGGAATCCGGGACCATCATCGCTCCTCCATAGCTCGTAGGTTCATTGTTGTCCAACAACATGACCTCCAAGATAGGGTTGCTGCACCACTCAGGAGTAGTACGCGCCCTTGTCGACCTACGAGGTTCAATCGTAACTTGATCCTAAGCTTCATGTTCATAATCATTAATTTCCTCTTCAACTATCGTATGCTCCACAGAAACATCTTTCTGTGCTGCGCTACTCTCTGGTTGAAGTAAAGGTTCAATAACCTCATCAAGCTCTATTTTCCTCCCGCTCAATTCTTTCGAGAGAAACTCCCGATCAAGCACCGAACGGACGGCACCTCCGCGTTCAGCACACGTGCAGCTTGATTACGATCTCCACCTTCTTGACCCAGCAAGATGGAGTGGAGAGGTAGATGAGTTCTCCGGTAGCATGACGGCGCTCCGGCGATGGTGGTGGAGCTATTCCGGCAGGGCTTCGCCTAAGCACAGTAGAAATCCGATCTAGAGGAGAAACTATGCACTAGAGGACCGGGTAGCACATGGCTGAAAATCAAGTGCAAAAACCCTAAAATCTCTAGTATATATAAGAGGAAGAGAGAGGGAGGCTTGGCCCTCAACAGGCCAGCGCTTGGTTCGGCCGAATCCAGGAGGAGAGGAGGACTCTTCCTCCAATCCTAGTAGGACTAGGATTCCTCCCTATTTTGCCTTTTTCCACCTTTTTCTCTTTGGGTTTTCTCTCCCAGCCACATGGGCCTTGTGTGGGACTTCCACCAGCCCACTAAGGGCTGTTATTCACTCTCCCACATCCCATGTAGCCTCTTGGGTCGAAATACCCCTCCCGGTGGTCTCCCGATACACTACCGGCACTCCCGGTACACTACCGATGAGCACAAAACTTTTCGGGCGACCAAAATAGGACTTCCTATATATCAATCTTTACCTCCGGACCATTCCGGAGCTCCTCGTGATGTCCGGATCTCATCTGGGACTTCGAACAACCTTTGGTCACCACCATACATAACTATATACTACCGAAAATGTCACCGAACCTTAAGTGTGCAAACCCTGCGGGTTTGAGAACTATGTAGACATGACCGAGACACCTCTACAGTCAATAAACAATAGCTGGACCTAGATCCCCATATTGGTTCCTACGTATTCCACGAAGATCTTTATCGATCGAACCTTTGTGTCAAGGATTCAATTAATCCCGTATGATGTTCCCTTTGTTCTTTGGTATGTTACTTGCCCGTGATTCGATCGTCGGTATCTTCATACCTAGTTCAACCTCGTTACCGGAAAGTCTCTTTGCTGTTTCTGTAATACAAGATCCCGTGACTAACACTTAGTCACATTGCTTGCATGGCTTATTGTGATGGTTTATTACCGAGTGGGCCCTGAGATACCTCTCCGTCACATGGAGTAACAAATCCTAGTCTTGATCCATGCCAACTCAACAGACACCTTAGGAGATACCTGTAGAGCACCTTTATAGTCACCCAGTTACGTTGCGACGTTTGATACACACAAGGCACTCTTCTAGTGTCTGTGAGTTACATGATCTCATGGTCATAGGAACACATACTTGACATGCAGAAAACAGTAGCAATAAACTAAAACGATCATATGCTACGTTTGTAGTTTGGTTCTTGTCCATCACATCATTCTCCTAATGACGTGATCCCATTATCAAATAACATCACATGTCAGTGGCTAGGAAACCTTGACCATCTTTGATCAACAAGCTAGTTCACTAGAGGCATACTAGGGACAAAGTGTTGTCTATTTACCCACACATGTAATGTGTTTCCAATCAATACAATTGTAGCATGGATAATAAAGGATTATCATGAAGAAGGAAATATAATAATAAACAATTTATTTATTACCTCTAGGGCATATTTCCAATAGTGTGTTATCTAATGAGCACAACGGCCAGAGGTGGCTATCAGTACTTCGTGACTTTTACCGATGACTTGAGTAGATATGGATATATCTATTTGATGAGGCACAAGTTGGAAACTTTTGAAAAGTTCAATGAGTTTCAGAACGAGGTCGAAAATCAGCTCGGCAAGACGATAAAACTTCTACAATCAGATCGTGGAGGTGAGTACATGAGCCAGGAGTTTGATAATCATTTGAAAAGCCGAGGTATAGTACCTCAACTCACACCTCCGGGTACGCCGTAGAGAAATGGTGTATTAGGACAGAGAAATCGAACCTTGTTAGACATGGTCCGGTCGATGATGAGCAAATTGGATTAACCCTTGTCATTCTGGGGATACGCTCTAGAAACTACAGCTTTCACACTTAATAGGGTACCATCAAAATCATAGACAAGACAACATGAGATATGGACTGGGAAGAGTCCTGGTTTGTCTTTTATAAAGATTTGGGGTTGTGAAGCATTTGTCAAGCGACTCATGTCGGACAAGCTTGCACCCAAGTTGGATAAATGCATATTCGTGGGATATTTGAGGGGAACCTTGGGATATAACTTCTACAACCGAGAAGAGAACAAAGTGTTTGTTGCTCGGAACGGGGTTTTCCTAGAGAAAGAGTTTCTCAGTCGGAAGGCCAGTGGGAGAATGGTGGGACTCGAAGAAATTCAAGAGCCACTCGAGGAGAACTCGGTTGGTGATGAGATCACATCGGAGTCGGTCACAAAAACCATAGTGGAGTCGGCACCGGAGCGACAAAGGTCGGAAAGATTGCATAGGGTGCGTGATGTTTTGTTGCTACAAAGCAATGAGCCGGCCACGTAGGCAGAAGCGATGGTGAGCCCAGATTCCGAGGCATGGCTAGAGGCCATGAGACCCGAGTTAAAGTCCATGGATGATAATCAAGTCTGGGACTTGGTTGATCCGCCACCTAGCGTAGTTGCCATTGGTTGCAAATGAGTCTTTAAGAAGAAAACCGATGTGGATGGAAATGTTCAGATCCACAAAGCTCGGCTTGTCACTAAAGGTTATGGACAAGTTCAAGAAATTGTCTACGATGAGACCTACTCGCCGGTAGCAATGCTAAAGTCGGTGAGGATCATACTAGCTATAGCTGCATATTTCGCTTATGAGTTATGGTAGATGGATGTCAAAATGGCTTTGCATCATGGAAATTTAAAAGAGGATGTATACAAGATACAACATGAAGGTTTTGTCGATCCAACTAATGATGGTAAAATATGCAAGCTCAAGGGATCCATTTATGGATTGAAGCAAGCAGCTCAGAGTTGGAACATTCGTTTTGATGAAGTCATCATTGACCTTGGTTTCATAAAGAACGAAGAGGACTATTGTTTATACAAGAAGTCTAGTGGGAGCTCGGTAGTATTCTAGATCTTGTATGTGGATGACATACTGCTGATTGGAAATGATGTTTCGATGATGAACTCAGTCAAGGTATCATTGAATGGCAAGTTTTCGATGAAAGACCTTGGAGAGGTAGTGTACATTTTAGGCATCAAAATCTATAGAGATAGATCGAGGGGGCTACTCGGCTTAAGCGCGTGTACATAGACAAAGTGTTGAAGAGGTTCAACATGAGTGAGGCCAAGAAAGGGTTCTTGCCTGTCTCACATGGTATAAGGCTAAGCAAGACTCAGAGTCCTAGAACTTCTGATGAGCGAAACCGGATGAGTAGGATTCCATATGTCTCGGCAATTCGATCCATCATGTATGCCATGCTATGTACATGGCCTGATGTTGCATATGCAATAAGCTTAACAAGCAGATACAAGGACGACCCATGTGAGAGTCACTGGGTAGAGGTGAAAACTATCTTGAAGTACCTGAAAAGGACTAAAGAGATGTTCCTAGTTTATGGAGGTGAGGAGGAGCTCCGCGTAAAGGGTTATGCTGATGCTAGTTTCCAAACTAACAGGGATGATTGTCAATCACAAACTGGATTCGTGTATGTCATGAATGGAGGAGCAGTGAGCTGGACGAGTTCCAAGCAAGATACGGTGGCCAACTCCACAACAGAGGCCAAATACATTGCGGCTTGTGAAGTCGCAAAGGAAGGTATTTGGATTCGGAAGTTCCTGGAAGATGTTGGTCTGTTCCTGGGCTGTTCAAAACCGTTGGACCTGTACTATGATAATTCAAGTGCCATCGCACAGGCCAAGGAGCCGAGACAACACCACAAGACCAGGCACTGAGACTGAAAATATCACTTGATACGAAAGCTCATAGAGAAAGGTGATACCAATTTATGCAAGATTCATATGGATGCAAATGTTGCAGATTTATTGACTAAGCTGCTTCCACAACCCAAGCATGAGGGGCACGTTAGAGCTATGGGAATTTGATGTCTATTTGATTGACTCTAGTGCAAGTGGGAGACTATTGGAGATATGCCCTAGAGGCAATCATGTATGATGATATTTCCTATGTGTTTATAAATAAAGATAGTCCTTGGACATTATCATTGATGTGTATTAACAAGTATGTGACTTGTTTGTGAGACTATGCATTGTATGATGACTGTCCTAAATGGTCCCTAGTCGAAAGGGTTGTTTGGACGCGCAGCCAGTTAGACTAGCATATGACACAGTGGATGGTCTGATCTCACTGACCATGTAGCATTGGATGCTAGACGAATAATATGGACTCAGAAAGGTCTGGTCGGATTCGACTACGTCAAATCCGAGTCAAGATAAGGTCTGAGTTGGACAGACCCAACTATGAGACGCAGAGATAGGTCATCTGTGAGTCTCTAGTACAACATATGTTCTATGTCCTAAGACCCGAGCTGACGCATGTACTTAGGATGGTAACATACCTACTATGGGCCGACCAAATGCTACTCCATGTCTTGGTAGTTACAAAGGTAGGTTTCGGGCTTGTCCAGACCCATGCTGCAAGACATGGTCGAGCAAGATGGGGTTTGCCCCTCCGATAAGGAGAGATATACTCAGGGCCCCTTGGGTGATCCGACCTGGATAAGCATGGCCATGCGATGAGGATTATGAGATAATCTGAAGTGTTGGTCGGATTCACCAGAATGAGAAAGAGGTCATGCTGCAACAAAGATGACCATGTCGCCTTGCCGAAAGAGCACATTTCTCCATGTGTGGTTTTGGTAATTGATGACACCCCTATGAATAACGGTTGCCTTGTGTTATATTCGAAGGATTTTTCCATATGCACTTCTTGAAGTCCATCTGTTGGGTTTCAAGGAGTTTGTATGATGACCAAGGTGGTATTCAAGGTTTATCCAAAGATTTGTCATGTCAGAGTTGTGCTTATTGCAAGCATGTCTTGAAAAATAAGATTGTGTCAGCATTCATGATTACCTTCCAGACATCATCTTTATGAAGAGAAGATAAGATACAAGGTTGATCAAGACTAAGTCAAAGAGTGAATCAAGTGATCAACACACAAAGCATACAAGATGTACCGAGAGGGATCAAGTGATCCCATGCTATGGTAAGCATTGTCCATTACGCTTTGGGTAATAACCCATGTTCCTTGTGAGAATTCTTTGTGGGGTTAGGTATATTTCCATGGGGTTGCATCAAGAGGAAGATCCCATACAACCCATGGAAGATGACATCAAGTGGTGATCGTCATCAAGGTTGCCGTGTGCAAGTTCAAGTGAATCATCATGGAGAGATCATGCTTGAAGCTTGCCATCCATTGTGGTGACAATGGACTTGTAAAGATATGCCGAAGAGGGGCTCACCCATAGTGGAGTATGGGGGAGAAATCTACTAGTCTTCATCGAGCCGATGCAATCAGGAAAGTTGGTCCATCTTGAGAAGGACAAGATCGTCATTGTCTAGATCAAGTGGACTGCATGCAAGGCAAAGGTTTGACCTTGATAAGGTTTTACATTTTACTGGTTTCATAGTAGTAGTTGGGATACCGGGTTATAGGATCGATAGTCGTACTATCAAGGGGGGCTCTCAAGTGAGTATCTTGATCGTATTGTTCGTTGAGAGATCAAACCATATGCATCCTTGCATCATCGTCTTTCTTGGTTCTTGTTTGGTGCTTCTCTTTGTGAGTTCTTGAGATTCTCGTTAGCTTCATGACAAGCTCAAGTTTGTCGGAAACGGAATCCATATGCATGTTCTATGATGTTTTCGATCTTGGAGTTTTTGCCGGTTCTTCATTCATAGAGATTTCACATCTCTATATCATTGGTATTTTCATACCGCCTCTTCTTAAGATAACCAACAAGCTTGAGTTTGCTCAATTCGGAGCTCATTTGCAGAGGTTATGGTAGTTCTGGTCTTACTTGTTTTCTTGATACGGTTGTACCTCTCACTCGTGTCTTCCGGCATAACCACCACCCCCGGGGAGATACCCTGGGGATGCTGCCACTATCTTGTCCCCAGAGGTTGTACCACTGCCTTCGGGCGGTTGTACCACCAATTGCAGGTGACCCTGGGTGGTAGCCTTGGGCGGTTGTACCATCCCAACATCGGGCTACAACCGGACACGGTTCTGTCGTGCTGCGATTGTTGGGCGGAGGTTGGACGGTTGTACCGCTATATTGCTTTGCCATGTCTAGCGATTCAGTTGAGCGGTTGCACCCGACCAACTTTCTGTTGTGGTCCGGTGGTTGGGCAATAGTAGGGCGGTTGTCCGGTCTTGCCGGTTGTACCGGTTGTATGGCCACTTCACCGGTTGTACCGCCCGTGTGCTATTCTGCACATAATGGGCAGATTCGTAGGGACCTATTTAAGGGGGTCTTCTTCCCCAATGTTCCCCATCTTTTGAGCTCGTGTTTTCCCCCCATTGTTGAACCTCTTTGAGCTTGCTATCTCTCAATCCCTCCAATAATTCTTTCTAGTTCTTGAGGGAAAATAGAGAGGAGATCTAGATCCACATTTCCTCCAATCACTTTCTCCTCTAAGTGAGGGGAACCCCTGTAATCTAGATCTTGGAGTTCTTCGTGTTCTACTTTGTTCTTCCTCTCACTTTCCTCCATAGCATTAGTTGTTGTGATGGGATTTGGGAGAGAAGGACTTGGGCACTCCATGTGCCTTTTCAATTGCATTTGGTGCATAGGTTTGAGTTCTCCACGGTGATGCGTGGAAGTGAGAAGTTGAGATGCTTATTACTCTTTTGTGTTTGAGCACCCTAGAGCTTGTTCCTCTTGGGTGCTTTGGCGCCCTAGACAGTTGGTGGTGCCTCGAAGCTCACTCATTGTGATGCAAAGCTCCGGGCAAGCTTCGGGGTTGACGTCTACTACGCAACCTTCTTCTTGTAGACTCGTGTTGGGCCTCGAAGCGCAGAGTTTTGTACAACAGTGGCAATTTTCCCTCAAGTGGATGACCTAAGGTTTATAAATACATGGGAGGTGTAGGCTGAATATGGTCTCTCTCCAGCAACGCTGCAACCAAATAACAAAGAGTCTCTTGTGTCCCCAACACACCCAAAACAATAGTATTGTATAGGTGCGCTAGTTCGGCGAAGAGACGGTGATACAAGTGTAATATGTATGGTAGATATAGATTTTTGTAATCTGAAAATATAAAAACAGCAATGTAAGAAATAGTAAACAGCGAGTAGAACGTTGTATAAATGCTTGGAAACAAAGCCTAGGGTTCATACTTTCACTAGTGTAATTTCTCTCAACAACATTGGCACAGTTGAATCAGATGTAAATACATCTCGTGTGACAAAGAGTTCACTCCAAAGTCAAAAATAGCGGAGAACTAATGAAGAAATTATTGTAGGGTACGAAACCACCTCGAAGTTATCTTTTCTGATCAATCTTATGTGCTATCCCTATAAGTGTCACAAACAGCCCTAGAGTTCGTACTAAAATAAAACCTTAAGATACACATCAACCAAAACCCTAATGTCACCTAGATACTCCAATGTCACCAAAAGTACCCATGGGCTTGACCATACGATATGCATCACATAATTTCAGATTAACCATGTTCAATGCAAGACAAAGAACTTCAAAGAGTGCCCCAAAGTTTCTATTGGAAAGTCAAGACAAAAATGTGTGCCAACCCCTATGCATAGATTCCCAAGGTCACGGAACCCGCAAGTTGCTCACCAAAACATACATCAAGTGGATCAATAGAACATCTCATTGTCACCATGGATATCCCATCGCAAGACATACATCAAGTGTTCTCAAATCCTTAAAGACTCAATCCGATAAGAAAACTTCAAAGGGAAAACTCAATTCATCACGACAAGATAGAGAGGGAAAATTCCATATGATTCATCTATATGAATAAAACTCGCGGTACATCAAGATTGTGTCATCTCAAGAACACGAGAGAGAGAGAGGGATCAAATACATAGCTACTGGTACATACGCTCAACCCCGAGGGTGAACTACTCCCTCCTCATCATGGAGAGCGTTGGGATGATGAAGATGGCCTCTGGTGATGGTTGCCCCCTCCAGCAGGGTGCCAGAACGGGCCCCCGATTGGTTTTCCGTGGCTCTAGAGGCTTCCGGTAGTGGAACTCCCGATCTAGTTTTCTTTCTGGGGTTTTTAGTATTTATAGGAATTTTTCGCGTCGGTCCCACGTCCAGAAGGTTCCCGAGGAAGTCACAAGCCAGGGGGACGCGCCCTAGGGGTGCGCCCTTGTGTCTTGTGGCTTCCTTGGATTTCCTCTCTAGCGACTCTTCGCTCCAGTATTTTTTATATTTTCCAAAAATATTACCCGTAATTTTTTAGCTCATTTCGGGAACTTCTATTTCTACACAAAAACAACAGCACGGTAGTTCTGCTGAAAACAACGTCAGTTCGGGTTAGTTCTAATAAAATCATACCAAAATCATATAGAATTATTGTAAACATGGCATGAATACTTCATAAATTATAGATGCGTTAGAGACGTATCAACATCCCCAAGCTTAATTCCTACTCGTCCTCGAGTAGGTAAATGATAAAAGAAATAATTTATGAAGTGTGAATGCTAGCATAGTGCATAAATTTGATCAATGATAATTCCAAACACTTTTTCTAGCATCATTATAGATAAAAACAATAGCTCATCTCATAAACCTTCATGATGAAATAACAAGCTATCCACATGTTTAAAGTATCGACTAACAAACTATGCTTTCAATCACCAAGCAATTGCAATTCATCTTATTTTCAGGAAGGGTCTATGTAAGAGCTTTGATTTAGGAAATTCCACATACTCAACTATCATATAGTCTTCCATGATTTCTAGCACTCAAAGCATATTTTTAGAGCAAATGGCATCTGTCAAATACAGAGAAAGATAGGGGCTTAGAGTTTTTCCTCCCAGGTTATTTATCATGTAGATAATTGTCAACAATAATAATTCATGATCAAATATATTTGAATGGCCATATATGCTTGGATCTTTCCCAGCACATGACGCTTGCCAATAGAAAAAGGCAAAATATAGGAAGTGGTGAAGATCACCATGACTCTTCCATAAAGGTAAGTACTAGAAAGTAAAATATAGGCCTTTTGTAGAGGGAAGCATTGATTTGCAGAGGTGCCAGAGCTCAAGCTTTTAAAACAGAGATGAATAATAATTTTGGGCGGTATGCTTTCATTGTCACCATAACAACCGAGAGATCTCGGTATCTTCCATGCTAGATACATTATAGGCGGTTCCCAAACAGAATGGTAAAGTTTGTACTCCCCCTCCACCAATCAATCACACTCCACGGCAAGCCAAATCCACGGGTATCGTCCATACCAACAACATTCCCAGGGGAGTTTTGTTTAATTATTTGCATTTTTTCTTTGATTTCAGGAATGGAAATCCCTATTACCAGCCCCTTTCTCGTGAATGATAGTGAATCAACACATATCATGAGAATAACCCACCTAGCATGGAAGATACTGACAACCCCTAGTTACCATATGAGCGATTCGGGCATACAAAACAAAATAATATTTGAAGGCTTAGAGTTTGGCACATGCAAATTTACTTGGAACGGCACGTAAATACCGCATATAGGTAGGTATGGTGGACTCATATGGAACAACTTTGGGTTTAAGGGTGTTTGTATGCACAAGTCGTATTTATACTTGGTGCGGAAGTTTTGCCTAGTATGAGGTGGAAGCAAGCACCACATGTTGGAGGATCCATAACAATATAACTTTTATACAAGTCGTATTTGCTCAAGTTTGAAAATAATTAATGGGTATTCACAATCATAGAAGATGTCTGTACGTCTCCAACGTATCTATAATTTTGATTGTTCCATGCTATTATATAATCTGTTTTGGATGTTTTATATGAAGTAATATGCTATTTTCTATTATTTTTGGGACTAACTTATTAATCTACAGCCTAGTGCCGGTTTCTGTTTTTTCCTTGTGTCTGAGAATTGTAGATAAGGAATAATAAACGGAGTCCAAATGGAATAAAATATTCATAATAATTTTTCGTCGACCAGAAGCAACCCAGAAGACTTAGAGATGAAGTTGGGAGAGCCTCCATGTGGCCACAGGCCACAGGGGCGCGCCCAGGGGGGTAGGGCGCGCTCCAAGGCTTGTGGGCCCATGATAGCTCTCCTAGCCCTTTTTCTCGGCCTATAAATTCACAAATATTCCATGTATACCAGAGGGATCCACAAAAACACTTTTCCTCCATCGGAAGCCTCCGTTCTTGAGAGATCCAATCTTGGAGCCTTTTTCGGTAATCTGTCGGAGGGGGATTCGATCATGGAGGGCATCTACATCAACTAAATTGCCCCTCCGATGATGCGTGAGTAGTTCACCACAGACCTATGGGTCCATAGTTAGTAGCTAGATGGATTCTTCTCTCATAGACCTATGTTTAGATTATCTATGAATATTATTAGAGTCTTTTCTGAATTCTCACATGCATGATTTCATATCTTTGCACATCTCTTCGAGAAGTGCTTAGTTTTGGGTTCAATATTGCGGTGTCCTCACCCAGTGACATAGTAGGGGTAACAAGGCACATATTGTATTGTTGCCATCGAGCATAAAAAGATGGGGTTTTCTTCATATTGCTTGAGTTTATCCCTCTACATCATGTCGTCTTACCTAATGCGTTACTCTCTTCTTCATGAACTTAATACTCTAGATGTAGGCAGGAGTCGGTCGATGTGTGGAGTAATAGTAGTAGATGTAGAATCATTTCGGTCTACTTGACACAGACTTAATGCCTATATGCATAATCATTGACTTGGATATCTTCATAATTAGTCGCTTTTCTATCAATTGCTCGACAGTAATTTGTTCACCCACTGTAACACTTGCCTTCATGAGAGAAGCCTCTAGTGAAACCTATGGCCCCCGGGTCTACTTTCCATAATATATTTTCAGATCTATAAACCAAAAATACCAAAAATACTTTGCTGCAATTTATGTACCTTTTACTTCCCGTTCTTGTTTACATCTATCTCTATCAGATCTAATCTTTGCAAATAACCGTGAAGGGATTGTCAACCCCTTTATAGCGTTGGGTGCAAGAGTTTGATTGTTTGTGTAGGTGCATCCATTGGTAACTTGCTTGTTCCTCCTACTGGATTGATACCTTGGTTCTCAACAACTGAGGGAAATACTTATCTACTTTGCTGCATCAACCTTTCCTCTTCAAGGGAAAACCAACGCATGCTCAAGAGGTAGCAAGAAGGATTTTTGGCGCCGTTGTCGGGGAGGATACACATCAAGTCTACCAAGTACCCATCACAAACTCATCTCCTGCATTTACTTTATTTGCCATTTGCCTCTCGTTTTCCTCTCCCCCACTTCTAAAACAATTTTCAGAAAATACCAAAAAGATTTGCCTTTTTATTCACCCTTCTTCCTTTCTCCTTTTCGTTCCTATGTTTGCTTGTGTTGCCATGTGCCTTCTATTTCCTTGCATCTTCGCTTGCTAAAAATCAATTGATATGGATCCTCATCCACTTGTTAATCTTTTCAAAAGACCAAATTATGATGAACCAATTGCTAGTGAGTTGAGTGCACTTGATTATCTCTATGAAGTTTTGTTTGAAAATCATGAATCTGCAAATTTTGATGAAGTGTTGAAAGAAGAAATTTATAAGCAGATTCATGATAGTTACTTGAATAAAAAGCATGATTTCCATGTTGTTAGTATGAATTCTCTGAATATCCAAGATGCTAATTGTATGCAAAAGCACAAGCTTGGGGATGCTATGCTTGATGAAGATGATATTTTTTGTTCCCCTAGTTTTGGTGATGACACATATGCTATAATTGATCATGAAAAGAATGCTTTGTGTGATAGTTATATTGTCAGATTCCTTCATGTTGCTACTGAAAATTACTATGAGAGAGGAATATATGCTTTTACATATTGCAACAATATCAAGTTTCCTCTCTATGTGTTCAAAGTTTTGAAGTTATGCTTGTTTTGCCTTCCTATGATAGTTGATTTTTGTTCCCATAATTTGTTTGCTCACAAAATCCCTATGCATAGGAAGTGGGTTAGACTTAAATATACTTGCCCTATGATTCATGATGTTCCTATTGTTGCAAATAGGAATTATGTGCCCGTAGATTTCATTATTCTTGATATAGATTGCAATACTACATGTCCTATTATTCTTGGTAGACCTTTCCTTAGAACCATTGGTGCAATTATTGATATGAAGGAAGGAAATAATAGATTCCAATTCTCATTAAGGAAAGGCAAGGAACACTTTACTAGAAATAAAATAAAATTAACTTATTAATATATTATGAGAGCTACTTATGGATTGCATACCAAAGATGGCAATACCAGATCTATTGTGTTTTGCCTAGCTAGGGGCATTAAACAATAGCGCTTGTTGGGAGGCAACCCAATTTTATTTTTTCTTTATGTTTTTTGTTTATGTTTTGGTGTGTTTTGCACATTGTTACTTATGTAATAATTGTGTTTTCTTGTTTAAATTAGTGTTTGAGCCAAGTAAAACCTTTGGGGTGATCTCTGGTAGTTATTTGATTTGATCTTGCTGAAAATCAGAAACTTTTGCGCTCCAGGAATTTTCTAATTTTTTCAGTGCGACGAATTAATCTGGAATTTTTACACAAGGTTACCATACAAATTTACCTGATTATCCTAATGTTTCAGAATTGTTAGAGTTACATAAGTATTCGAAGTCTACAGATTTCTACAGAATGTTCTGTTTTTGACAGATCCTGTTTTCTTTGTGTTGTTTGCTTATTTTGATGTATCTATGGGTTATATCGGGCGGTATGAACCATCGAGAAGTTATAATACAGTAGGTATTACACAAATATAAATAAAGAATGAGTTCACAACAGTACCTAAGTGGTGATTTATTTTTCTTATACTAACGGATCTCATGAGTTTTCTGTTGAGTTTTGTGTTTACAAGTTTTCAAGTTTTGGGTGAAGATTCGATGGACTATGGAATTAAGAGCGGCAAGAGCATAAGCTTGGTGATGCCCAAGGCACACCAAGCCATATTAAAGGATACCAAAAAGCCTAAGATGGGGGATGCCTCAGAAGGCATGCCCTCTTTCGTCTTCAATCCATCGGTAAATTTACTTGAGGCTATATTTTTATTCACCACATGATATGTGTTTTGCTTGGAGTGTCTTGTATAATATGAGTCTTTGCTTTATATTTTGCCACAATCATCCTTGCTGCACACATATTTTGGAGAGGGACATGCTGAATTGTGAATTTATTAGAATACTCTATGTGCTTCACTTATATATTTTGAGCTACGTAATGTTGCTGTAGTGCTTCACTTATATCCTTTTAGAGCATGGTGGTGTTATATTTTATTAAAAAAATTGAACTCTCGTACCTCACTTATATTATTTTGAGAGTTTCTCAAAAACAGCTTGGTAATTTGCTTGGGATTTTTACATCTGTGCCCATGGTTCCTTAGCTCTACTCATTTATCCCCGCGCTCTTAACTTTTGCTCAGTTTTCCCCACTTCCTTGCACGAAACCCTCAGAACAGGTCAGAACAGACGTTGTTGTTGGGCCAATGGCTTGACCGTTAACTCTAACGAGTGAGGTCGCGGTGGATTGTGTCACCCGTTGGACCTGACAAGTGGGGCTGCATTGGGCGGTGTCGCTGTTGGACCGTGGTTTCATTGGGCCGTGGTTTTGTTGGGCCGTGCCTCGCATTAAACCACCTGCGCGCGCCACCATGACAGAAGCCTACTATGCATGCACCCAGCAAGCCTACCTGCATGGGTCAATGCGCACCGCCACGATGCGTCGATCGAGCCTGCATGCGCTGATCGATCCTGCATGCGCTGATGCATGTCGCCACAATGCACTGACTGAGCCGCTTTCGTGCACGCCAGCCGCCATGGATGTAGTGACAGTCGCTGCTGCTGGTTACTCTCTTCTCGCATGCTTGTCTCTTTGATTTAGAGCATCATTTTTACAATCAGTTTCAGCCTTTTTGTTGTGGCTGCATGCACTAGGTGGTAACTAACAAAGCGAGCTCTCTAAGAAAACAATCAACAAATATGTAGATAGGGCCAACAAGCCCATAGCACGATCACATAGTTCAAACTAGCAAGAACATAATAATAAAATAGATTGAAAACTTAATAATAGAAATTAATAAAAGGGCCAACAAGCCCATATCTCTAACATAGTTCAATTACAACTTAATTAACATAACATAGATTAAAAAAATAGATATAGGGTTTAGAGCCCTAGCCGCTGCCTTCTCCACCTCGCTCCTCCTTCGTGCGCCCTTCACTGCTCCTCCGGGGCGTTGTCAATGGGGTACAGAAGAGTGTGCATGCGCGACACGATGGGGGAGATGTTGGTGTACTCCGTAAATATGTTGTGGGTGTTGAAAGCGATGAACTCGCAGCCACACCAAAACACCCGACCGAGGAGGTAGAAGGCTTCGAATGTGTTGGTGAAGTGGGTAACGAGAGCAATCACCACCCCGTTTTCGATGACCTCCTCGACACGAAACATCGTTGGAGATCCCCATGGGAGGTGTCAATAGCCGGCCCCGAGGAAGAACTCGATGAAGTTCCTTGTGGTCCTCCACCTTTGATATCGCGCACACACGTAGTGTGCGCTCAATGTACACACCGGTAGGGTAGAGCCTCCCGGCACGGTGGGTGGGAAGCGGTAGGTTGGTGCAGTGTACTGCATGGCTGAGGGATGTGCAGAAGAAGGAGAAGGGGGCGAAGAGCAAGAAGGATAGATGACAGAGGATGGGAGATGGATGGGGGATGGCAGAGGCAGAGGGTGGCTTAAATAGCCGTAGTGCTACATCAAAAAATCCCCAAAAAATATACTATATGAACAAAAAGAGACAATTTTTTAATAGTTTGTGGCCATTTTGCATGATAAAAATAAATTTGGCCCTGATAAATTTGGTCATTTTGCATTTGTATAGAACAAAAAGAACTAAATTTTCTATGCAATGTCAATTGTTGTGTAATGTCAAACGATGCAACAAGGAAACGAAGCCAGCACGTTCACAAAAAATAGAGCAAACGATGCAAAAAAAATGCCGCAGTTCGATGGCCCAACCAGAGCTTGGTTTCCTTTTGGGCCCAATAACAATTCGACGAACATGATCCATTCTTTTTCACGGAGTCAGTGGTGGGCGAGCAGCCGAGCACAACCAATAGGATCGCCTCCCTTGGATTGCCCCACGATGCAATGATGTGGAGCCATCCTTGTGAATCAACGGCCCTAGGGTATGATTGGAAGGCTGACATTCGGAGCTAGGGTTAGGCGAAACCCCGCGGGGTTTAGAGGGGTTTTGAGTTGGTCAATGGGGTTTCGAAGGCTTTGACTGAGCATAACTAATTAAAAAAACCAAAAATATGAAACCTTTGCCGTTCGTCGTTTTATAAGACACACTAACGAGGAAAAAATACTAAACTTGGTCTTTGGTCATTTTCATGAAAAAACCCTAGCTGGCATGATCGAGGTCAAATGAGCACCATTAATTTAAAAAAAATCAAAAAAATATAAAACCTGCGCACAATGTTGTCTTATGTGACATGTTACCAAGCAAAAATCTTAAACTTGGTCTATGGTCATTTTCATGACAAAATCTTCACAGATATAAGCTATCACGTACAAGATTTCATAGAGTTCAAGGAGAGGAGGTAGGGTTACCTACAGGGTCTGAAAAATTGTAAAAAATCAAAAAAATCACCAAAGCTTTATTTCAAAGTGAATAAGAAGGATCTGAACTTAGTTTTCCATTTTCATATTTAAACGTGATTTCAATAGTTTTTATATTAAAGCATATTTTTCAAAAGAAAATGTAAAAATATGAATATTAATTCAAAAAATAGTGAGACTTCAAATCTACACTATATAGATTGAATAGGTGTTAATAAAAAACATTTGGCTCATTTAGAGTAGGTCCAAAAAAACTTGATTACAAATTGGCTGTTTACCCTAGCCTAGGAGCTCATTTGGAGCACATTTCTCAAATTCAAATTTCTTTGACCTCCTCTGAATCACCTCAAATTTTGCACACATGATCTCCTACACAAACATAGATAGATTGCCAAGTTTTTTTTCATTTTCTTGAATTTATACTGTCCTGTCGAATGCTAGTTTAAAACATCAGATAATGAGACATGGTGGTGGGAAAAAGCATGCATTTGATTATAAAACACGAGACAAATAGTTTTTCTACTCCTTTATTAAAAAATCATTACATGTTCATTCAAATGTTATTTTTTGCTATGTTATTGGAATATTTGATAAATGATGGACTATTTGCTCTTTTTTCTTATTCTTTGCAACATGTCTAATGAGTGAAGCAACACTGAAACAACATGTGTGATCATTGTAGCACCTAAACTTTGAAAATAAACACTGCAACAAATCATAGCAGACAAATTTGAAAACACACAAATAAGCAATATAGATAGCCACATGCATATATAGAAGACCACATAGTAACATACCATCCATAGAACACATCCAGTTCACAAACAAAGTTCCCAAACAACCAAACACACAAAGTTCACATTAAAACACATCATCACATCATCAATTAGTTGGGAATGAGAGTCAGGACTTTCGAGATGGCATCATGCTAGCCCCTGATCTTGTAGTCCTCGTCGTGGATGGCTACATCTTCTGCATGCGCTAGAAGGTGAACGAAGCAGCCGGAATTTGGCTTTGCCTTGGTGGTGCAGTAGGGCAGCGCCAAATTTTGGTCTTGCTCTTGTAGTAGTAATAATCTCCCTTGACCCTGATCTTCTCCTCTTCCTTCTCTTTGAAGGACTTGAAGTTGTCCACATCCACATCTTCTGTAGCGACCCGACCTGAAAGGTCGAATCTCTGGTGTTTCTGTACCATCCCAAGATCATGCTGGTACACACACAACACATCAATGTATATATCAAAGTGAAATCAGACAGCTTTATAAATCGTAAATCTCATATCGAGTCCTTTATTACAATAAGAATTACAATAAAGTGGCTGAAGGCCAACTCATGAAAATAACTAATCTTGCGGAAGCTTCAAGGTAGTTGAGTCCATCTGACTCCAAGGGCATCTCACCGAGCGTAGAGCGTATCCTCACTCCTGGTCGGAAAAGAACTCTGCAACATGATACGTTGCAGCCATATAGGTTAGCATATTGAATATGCCGGCAATGTCACAAAAGAGGGGGTGTAAAGCAATCGTCTATTCTATATGCATATATGGCAGGTGGGGTAGTAAGTTTTGCATAAGGCCAAATTTTTCCTATAACAAGAGAGGGCAAAAGCATAATTACTACAATGTTGGTTGATTAATGAGATGGTTCCACCGACCAATTCTCATACCCAAGTTGTCATTAAAATCCCACATTAATATATTTAATTGTGTTGAGAGTTCCAGATAGTTCAGTTCCTTTGGCTCAAGCTGTCCATGACCATGGACATGGCTAATCGATTAGGTTTGGGTACTCTGCAGAGTTTTGCACACGTTCCCCACTAGATTTGATCGCCTCCGTTGGATTTCTCGCACTTCAGGGTGTTTGAGAAACGGATGACCAAAACATGGTCTTCTAAAGGGTTTCCCCGAGACTCTGTCAGTGCCCATCCTTTCCTACCATTCTTCTACATCTCGTAGCACCGCCTGTCCAGGGTCACCACGATGTCCAACCAAGATAGAGCCCATAATGGCTTGTGGCTGTGCAGGTAAGCCTTGGGTCTTGAAGCATCCATCCATCTCTTTGTGCCTAGGTGGACCTTTCCGCATGAATACTGGCACTTCTCCAGCAACATCTAGGCTAACCACTGGTTTCTCCAGGGCGCCGTTCAACCATCATCCAGCCAGAAGTATGTTGAAAAATCGAAGTCTTGAAATCTTGTTCATCTTGTAGGTCTTGAAATTATTATCTCACAACTCTCATGAATCACACAACCAACCCCGTCTACTAATAGCATAACAAAATTAAATCAACGTTTCCCGGGGCCATTGTGTCAAAAGGTTGAGGGGGTGCCTACCACATGATACTACTTCAAGTAACCAAGTTTCCAAATTACCTACTTTGCATGCAATTGGGGAGATGGTAGAACTAATGCAATAAAACATAGGTATACATGGTCAAAGTGACTTGCCTTGCTGACGATCCTCGTACTCAAGTGACTCTAGATAATAAGCTTCGCACTCCGAATGATCTAACGAATCAAACAAAGCACACAATAAGTATAATCACAATATAATTCACACAACAGCAAGGTAAACAATACTTCAACAAACAAAAAGCACAATCGAAAAGAGCGGTCACTCAAAAAGAAGACTCTAAAAATTTTTAGTGTCAAAATCCTACTAAGGCATAATAAGACAAAAAAAATTTGAACAACTAGCCATTTAGATAATACAAATTTTTTATGGGAAAACAGAAGGTATTTCATTATAAAAAAATTCTTTGCAAAAGAATTATTACAAAACATTTTTCTAACCAATATAAATGGTGAAACAAATTTTTAGCTATTTAAACTAGAGCACAAAACAAATTAAAACATTTTATTTTATGAAAATCAATTCACCTAATGTTGAATAATAGAACTAAATAAACTACATTGAAAAGTTGAACTAAAGCAAAATTTAGTGTTATGAAGAAACCAAACAGAATATGTTTTTACTAAAATCCTAATCTAACATATTCAGAAAAAATCTCAAATAGTGTTGGATGATAGTCCAAACTAGTACAAAGCAGTAGCAAAAAGAATCACTCAAAAATAAATTTTTAAACTCATGTTATTCAAGATTTAGTGATTTGCTCAATTTTATCAAAATTCAATTTTAGAAGTTCAAATATGAAATCTAAGCATACAGACATAAACTACAACAAATTTGTGACATGTTGCAAAAAGAATCAATCAAAAACTCTAAATGTCTTAAAAGATATAATAAAAACAAAAACAGAATACATTCGGGAGATAGCGAGCGAGTGTGCGTGCGGGAGATAGCGAGCGGACGACCGAAACTTAACGCGTACTGATTCGTTTTATAAAACTTCTAATCTCGCGCGTTGGATCTAGATCGAACAGCCCAGGGGTGTGCGGTGGCTTACAGCGGTGGGGTCGGGGTTCCGGCAAGATTGACGGTGGCCGGACGTCAGAGGTGGTCAAAGGCGACGGTGTGGTGGTCAGGGGCGGCATCTGAAGTGCTCAGTCAACGGTGGCGAAGCTCCGGCGTCGATTGGTGGCGTCGACCGGGGCTAGGGACGACGGAGGTGACGGCCTCGTGCTTGGGGAGATTCGGTCAACGCCCGAACTCCGGCAAGGTCGTGCGGTGGCGTTTTGGTGAGGTTAGAGGGGTTTTTGGGGTGGAACGGAGAGCGGAGGGATGGGGGGTTCTTATAGGGGTGGTCCGGTGGTCGGGGAGGGAGAGAGGAGCAAGATCTGTGGGGAGAGATCGTCGGCGACGTCGGAGGCGTGGGGAAGGAGACGAGCGCGTTGATGCCTCGGTCGGACGGTGGGTCCCGCACGTCACTGAGGGTGGGATGCGGGATCTGCGCATCGGTGGCCGACCCGGAGTGATTTCGGGTCTTAAAGGCTGTGGGCCGGCCCGTTTCTGTTTAATTTGTTTCCTTTTTTATTTACAAAGCGTTTAAAACATCTTTAAGTCATTCAAATCATTTCCAAACATAGGAATTGTACATATCAAAATGATCAGGGGATTAAATGCTATTTAATGAACATTTTTCCTCTGTCATATTGAATATTTTAAAAAAAAATTATTTCAGAAAAATGCCTAATTGATTTTAAATCCTTTTTGCAATAATTTTTCAAATAACCCCCTGGTTTTATTGTTCAATATATTTCACCAAGATGCCCCTGGTGTGGAGTGTCATGTTACTCCCCTCTTTCTTTGAACATTTCCAAAGTTTTTCAAATAGGTGAAACAAATACATGGAAAAATTGAAATGGCCTTTTAGAATTTCAATGGAAGCACTTCAACCATTCATTTCATTCAAACAAAGTGATGATGATGCATAGCTATATTTCATAACATTCCAAAATGAATTTTTGGGATGTTACAAACCTACCCACCTTAAGATGAATCTCGCCCTCGAGATTCGGGTTGGCTAGAAAATAGGTGCGGGTGGTCTCTGCGAAGATCTTCTTTGCGTTCCCAGGTGGCTTCTTCCTCGGTGTGGTGACTCCACAAAACTTTACAAAACTTGATGGTCTTGCTATGGGTAACTCTGTTGGTAGTCTCGAGGATTCTGATAGGTTTCTCCTCGTAGGTCAGGTCACTGTCAAGTTGTATGGCCTCTAGGGGCACTGTGTCTCTCAAAGGAATATCAGCCATCTCAGCATGTCATTTCTTCAGCTGGGAAACATGGAAAACATCATGAACTCCGGACAATCCTTCCGGCAATTCCAGCTTGTATGCAACTTCGCCTCTACGTTCAAGAATTTTGTAGGGGCCTATGAATCTGGGTGCTAACTTTCCTTTAACACCAAACCTCTTGATTCCTCGAAGTGGGGACACACAAAGGTATGCTTGATCTCCCACTTCATATGTCACCTCCTTGCGTTTGTTATCCGCATAGCTCTGCTGCCTAGATTGAGCTATCTTGAGTTGGTCTCGAATCAGTTTGACCTTTTCTTCAGAATCTTGGATAAGATCGGGACCAAAGAGTTTTCGGTCTCCAACACCATCCCACATCAATGGTGTTTTGCACCTCCTTCCGTATAAAGCTTCAAAAGGGGCCATCTTCAGACTAGTCTAATAACTATTGTTGTACGAGAACTCTGCGTAAGGTAAGTTGTCATCCCAACTGGACCCATAGTCTAGCGCACAAGCTCTCAACATGTCCTCCAGAATCTAGTTGACTCTCTCAGTCTGTCCATCGGTCTGCGGATGAAAAGATGTATTAAACTCCAGCCTCGTGCCTAAAGTTTCATGTAGCTGATGCCAAAACTTTGAGGTAAATTGTGTTCCTCTATCTGACACGATACTCCTCGGAACTCCATGCAGACATACGATCCTGGTCATATATATCTTGGCTAACTTCACACTAGTATAGGTGGTCTTTACTGGGATGAAATGAGCCACCTTGGTCAAGCGATCGACCACTACCCAGATGGAATCATAACCTGAATGGGTCCTGGGTAATCTTGTGATGAAGTCCATACCAAGCTTATCCCATTTCCACTCGGGTATCGGCAAAGGTTGGAGTAACCCTGCTGGTTTCTGATGTTCCGCCTTTACTCGCTGACAAACATCACATACCGCAACATGTTCGGCAGTATCCTTCTTCAGACCTGTCCACCAGTAACTTTCCTTCAAATCAAGGTACATCTTGGTGTTGCCTGGGTGTATCGGGTAGGGTGAATCGTGAGCTTCTTGAAGTATCAACTTCCTGAGCTCTGGGTCATTGGGCACATAGATTCGGTTCTCAAACCATAGAGTACCTTGTTCATCTTCACGAAAGTCTTTAGCTTTTCCATCTTTCATTCTCTGCTTTATCTCAGCTATCTCCTTGTTCGATTTCTGGGCTTCACGAATTCTTTCGGTCAAGGTGGACTGGATCTCTAGTGTGGCAACATATCCTTTTGGAACTATCTCTAGCCGAAGCTCTCTGAGATCCTTGATTAACTCCTGGGGTAATCCTCTGGCTATGAGTGTGTTCACATAACTCTTCCGACTCAAAGCATCTGCTACAACATTTGCCTTTCCTGGATGGTAATGCAGTCTCATGTCATAGTCCTTGATTAACTCTAACCATCTCCTCTGTCTGAGGTTGAACTCCTTTTGTGCGAAGATATACTTCAGGCTTTTATGATCAGTGTAAACATCACAATTATTTCCAATAAGGAAATGTCTCCAGGTCTTGAGTGCATGCACTACAGCTGCTAGTTCCAAATCATGGATGGCATAATTCAACTCACGGGATCGTAACTGTCTGGATGCATAGGCTACAACTTTTCCCTCCTGCATGAGTACTCCTCCAAGTCCTTGACGTGATACGTCACAATAAACCTGGAAGTCCTTCCGAATGTTTGGCAGTATCAACACTGGGGCTATGACGTTTCTTCAACTCCTGGAAAGTGGCCTCACATTCCTCAGTCCAGATATACTTAGACTCTTTCTTCAACAACTCTGTCATGGGCTTGACAATCTTTGAGAAATTCTCAATGAACCTCCGGTAATATCCGGCAAGTCCGAGAAAACTGCGGATCTCCTTAACTCAGGTGGGTGAGTTCCACTTAGTAACTGCTTCAACCTTAGCAGGGTCTACTGCTATTCCTTCTCCGGAAATAATGTGTCCAAGGAATCCGACTTCCGTTAGCCAGAATTCACATTTACTGAACTTGGCATATAACTGATGCTCTCTAAGCTTCTCCAGAACTAAACGCAAGTGTTCCTTGTGTTCTTCCTCGTTCTTGGAGAATATCAAAATGTCATCGATGAACACCACGACAAACTTGTCCAAGTATTCCATAAACACTTTGTTCATCATATTCATGAAGTAGGCAGGAGCATTAGTCAAACCAAAAGACATGACGGTATACTCATATAAGCCATACCTTGTGGTGAAGGCTGTTTTGGGTATATCATGTTCGCGAATTTTCAATTGGTGATACCCTGATCGAAGATCGATCTTGGAGAATACTTTGGCTCCTACTAGCTGATCAAACAAGTCATTAATCATCGGCAGAGGGTACTTGTTCTTGATTGTCACCTCGTTCAATGCACGATAATCGACTACCATCCTCAAGGTTTTATCTTTCTTCTCCACCAAAAGAACTGGGGCTCCCCAAGGTGAAGAACTTGGGCGAATATAACCCTTATCCAATAACTCCTTAATCTGCTTCTTGATTTCTACTAAATCATTTGCGGGCATCCGATAGGATCTCCTGGAAATTGGGGCGGTTCCTGGTAGTAACTCTATCAGAAACTCAATCTCTCTATCTGGTGGCATGCCTGGTAATTCCTCCGGGAATACATCTGGAAAGTCTTGTACCATCGCCACTTCCTCCTGAACTACTCCTATGAGGGAATTAACCGAGCACTCATCCGTGTGCGTTGGGATACATACTTAATCCTCTGGTTCTTTGGGGTGGTGAGTGAAATAGACTTGCTGGGGTAATCAAGATTTCCTTCATATTTGGTCATCCAATCCATGCCTAGGATTACATCTAATCCTTGGGACTCTAGGACGATGAGGTCGGTGGGAAACGTGTTTTGCTATATTGAGTTTCAAGGCGTGGCATCCTATCCCTGTCATAATCATACCTCCTGGGGAATTGACCTTAATGGGCTGACTAAGGGTTCTGGTGGGTAAACCATACTTTTCCACAACTACCCTTGATATGAATGAGTGAGTTGCACCAGAATCAAAAAGTACTATAACTGGACGTGAATGCAATAAAAACTTACCAACCACAGTCTCGAGGAAAAGGATTTGGCTTCTTAGCTGCGGAGTTGCCGTTGTTGTTGGCTTTTCCATTTCCTTGCTTGTTCTGAGGACATTCAGTGGCATAGTGTCCTGTCTTTTGGCACTTGAAATAGGTGATATGGTTCAGATCCTGCTGAGCTGAAACGGGACGGTGTTGGTTGCCATTCCCATTTTCATTGTCATTCTTGAAGTTGCCATTGTTGGGACGATTATTCCCATTTCCTCCATGGTTAGGGCCTCCATGGTTGTGCACGTGATGAATGTGTCCTCCATACTTACCGGTCCCTGATCCGGTATTTCCTGAGTACGGGGAGTAGCGGGGCTTCTGTTGAGCTCTAGAGTGAGACTTCCCTTGTCCATACTTCCTCTTGCGGTTTTCGATTTGCTGCCCCTCCAAGATGAGGACCTTGTCTACCAGCTCCTGGTAGTTGTTGAAAGTAGCCATGATCAGCTGCACGCTCAACTCATCGTTGAGTCCTTCCAGGAACTTCTCCTGTTTGGTTGCGTCATCGGCCACATCTCCTGGTGCATAACGAGCCAACATGCTGAATTCATCCACATACTGGGCCATGGAGCGGTTCCCCTGGCGTAATTTGCGAAACTCACGCTTCTTCAGACTCATGGCTGCAACTAAGACATGAGCAATGCGGAAAGCTAGCTTGAACTGCTCCCAAGTCACACCAGCAATGGGGTACGTGGTGGTGTAGTTCTCCCACCATGAAGCTGCTGGTCCCTCCAGTTGATGGGCGGCGAAACACACCTTTTCAGCCTCAGTGCATCCAGCGGTGGTGAGTTCCCTCTCCATCTTGCGGAGCCAATCATCTGCCACAATGGGCTCAGTGCTGCTTGAAAAAGTTGGTGGATTCAGCCTCAGAAAACGCATGAGGTTGTCGCCTTGAGGTGGAGGGTGGTTGTTGGTCTAGTTCTCGATCAACAGCTGCATCAAGGCATTCTGCTGTTGGAGAAGTTGTGTGAGTTCTGGCGGGAAGGTGAAGTCGGGCTCACATCACGGAGGCATATTGCTGTTTTTAGAGGGGTGAGAATTTAGAATAGAACAACAACCTAAAAGAAAATTTCACTACCCATATGCAATGCAACAAACATATCACACCAAACACTCATTCATTTATTCAACTCAAGGTTCAAACATAGAGATACAATTCTCCAATTCGAACTAGGCATCGACCTACGCTTTAACGACAAAAATAAAGATACATGGGGCATAACTAAAGTTCTCCTCAAAAGTACATGGTGAAGTGGCCTCCTCCGGTGACGCTCTCCTCATAGTCATCATCGTTGCTGATCAAGGGAGCCATGTCTCCTTCTGGGTGAAGATTTTCCCCCATGTCCAACTGTTCCTCCAGAGTTGCAATGCGAGTGTTCAGCTTATCGATCCTCTCTAAGAAATCCTTCACTTCATGCTCATGCTCGTACTTGGCTTCCCGTAAGTCAGCTTTGAGGTCAATCTCACGGTTCATCAGCCTCTTGATCGTCTTCGTGTCGGCTCATACCTGAAGCTCCAAGGTCCTGATGTGCGTCTCCAAAGTCTGGATATAGGAAATGGTGGAGTCTTCAGTGGGAGTGTTTATGATATTTCCATTGGCATCCCTGTGACAAACACGCTGAGTCCTGGTGAAATGGGACCACCCTTGTATTCCTCTTGAATATGTCCAAGGGCACGGTGAATTGCCATGTCCCTCCCAAGAATCCAGCTGGGTGCCACAAACTTGAAGTCGATGGGTTCTTTACGATTTCCAAAAGTCTTTCCGCGGATGTGCACCACGATCCTGTAGCGACCATCTTGTGGAAAAGACATGATAAGAGTCCCGGTGATGCTTGGCAAGGCAATCCTTACGTCCCTGACGATCTTCATCAGCTCTTTAAAGACAAAAGAGTAGATAAGAGTCAGAAACGAGTAGATGATAGTATAAGAATTTTAAAGACAAAAGAGAAATAAATCCTAAGGCTTTTCCAATCCTAGAGGTTATGTCCTACGGTCAGCGTGTGCTCTGATACCATTTTTGTAGCGACCCGACCTGAAAGGTCGAATCTCCGGTGTTTCTGTACCATCCCAAGATCATGCTGGTACACACACGGCACATCAATGTATATATCAAAGTGAAATCACACAGCTTTATAAATCATAAATCTCATATCGAGTCCTTTATTACAATAAGAATTACAATAAAGTGGCAGAAGGCCAACTCATGAGAATAACTAATCTTGCGGAAGCTTCAAGGTAGTTGAGTCCATCTTACTCCAAGGGCATCTCACCGAGCGTAGAGCGTATCCTCACTCCTGGTCGGAAAAGTACTCTGCAACATGATCGTTGCAGCCGTATAGGTCAGCATATTGAATATGCCAGCAATGTCTCAAAAGAGGGGGTATAAAGCAATCGTCTATTCTATATGCATATACGACAGGTGCGGTAGTAAGTTTTGCATAAAGCCAAATTTTTCCTACAACAAGAGAGGGCAAAAGCATTATTACTATAATGTTGGTTGATTAATGAGATGGTTCCACCAACCAATTCTCATACCCAAGTTGTCATTATAATCCCACATCAATATATTTAATTGTGTTGAGAGTTACAGATAGTTCAGTTCCTTTGGCTCAACCTATCCATGACCGTGGACACGGCTAATCGATTAGGTTTGGGTACTCTGCAGAGTTTTGCACACGTTCCCCACAAGATTTGATCGCCTCCGTTGGATTTCTTGCACTTCAGGGTGTTTGAGAAACGGATGACCAAAACATGGTCTTCTAAAGGGTTTCCCCGAGACTCTGTCGGTACCCATCCTGTCCTACCATTCTTCTACATTTCATAGCACCGCCTGTCCAAGGCCACCATGATATCCAACCAAGACAGAGCCCATAATGTCTTGTGGCTATGCAGGTAAGCCTTGGCTCTTGAAGCATCCATCCATCTCTTTGTGCCTGGGTGGACCTTTCCGCACGAATACTGGCACGTCTCCAGCAACATCTAGGATAACCAGTGGTTTCTCCAGGGCGCCGTTCAACCATCATCCACCCAGAGGTATGTTGAAAACTCAGAGTCTTGAAATCTTGTTCATCTTGTAGGTCTTGAAATTATTATCCCACAACTCTCATGAATCACACAACCAACCCCGTCTACTAATAGCATAGCAAAATTAAATTAACGTTTTGCGGGGCCATTGTGTCAAAAGGTTGAGGGGGTGCCTACCACATGATACTACTTCAAGTAACCAAGTTTCCAAATTACCTACTTTGCATGCAATTGGGGACATGGTAGAACTAATGCAATAAAACATAGGTATACATGGTCAAAGTGACTTGCCTTGCTGACGATCCTTGTACTCAAGTGACTCTAGATAACAAGATTCGCACTCCGAATGATCTAACGAATCAAACAAAGCACACAATAAGTATAATCACAATATAATTCACACAACAACAAGGTAAAAAATACTTGAACAAACAAAAAGCACAATCAAAAAGAGGGGTCACTCAAAAAGAAGACTCTAAAAAATTTTAGTGTCAAAATCCTACTAAGGCATAATAAGACAAAATTTGTTTTGAACAACTAGCCATTTAGATAATAAGAAAAAAATTATTAGAAAACAGAAGGTATTTCATTATAAAAAAATGCTTTGCAAAAGAATTATTACAAAACATTTTTCTAACTAATATAAATGGTGAAACAAATTTTTACCTATTTAAACTAGAGCACAAACCAAATTAAAACATTTTATTTTATGAAAATCAATTCACCTAATGTTGAATAATACAACTAAATAAACTACTTTGAAAATTTGAACTAAAGCAAAATTAAAGTAAATTTAAAATAAAAAAATTCAATTTAGAGTGATGAAGAAACCGAACAGAATCTGTTTTTACTAAAGTCCTAATCTAACATATTCAGAAAAAATCTCAAATAGTGCTGGATGATATTCCTAACTAATACAAAATAGTACAAAAAAGAATCACTCAAAAATAAATTTTTAAACTCATGTTATTCAAGTTTTAGTGATTTGCTCAATTTTATCAAAATTCAATTTTAGAAGTTCAAATATGAAATCTAAGCATACATACATAAACTACAACAAATTTGTGACATGTTGCAAAAAGAATCAATCAAAAACTCTAAATGTTTTAAAACAAAAACAGAATACATTCTGTTTTCTAAAACAGAAAAGAAAAGAAAAAAAGAAATCTTATCGATCGGACAGGGTCTACGTGGCATGCTATGATTGGTTGAGCTAGTTTGCGTGCTAGAGCTAGCGAGCGGACGACCGAAACTTAACGCGTACCGATTCGTTTTATAAAACTTGTAATCTGGCGCGTTGGATCTGGATCGAACGGCCTAGGGGTATGCGGTGGCTTACAGTGGTGGGGTCGGGGTTCAGGCGAGGTAGACGGCGGCCGGACATCGGAGGTGGTTGGAGGCGATGGTGTGGTGGTCGGGGGCGGCATCCGAAGTGCTCAGGCGACGGCGGCAAAGCTCTGGCGTCGATTGGTGGCGTCGGCTGGGGCTGGGGACGACGGAGGTGACGGCCTCTCGCTCGGGGAGATTCGGTCGACGCCCAAACTCCGGAGAGGTCGTGCGGTGGCGTTCTGGTGAGGGTAGAGGGGGTTTCGGGGTTCAACGGAGAGCGGAGGGATGGGGGGTTCTTATAGGGGTGGTGCGGTGGTCGGGGAGGGAGAGAGGAGCGAGATCTATGGGGAGAGATCACCGGCAACGTCGGAGGTGCGAGGAAGGAGACGAGCGCGTTGATGCCTCGGTCGGACGGTGGGTCCCGTGCATCAGTGAGAGTGGGACGCCGGATCTACGCGTCCGTGGCCGACCCGAAGTGATTTCGGGTCTTCAAGGCTGTGGGCCGGCCCGTTTCTGTTTAATTCGTATCCTTTTATATTTACAGAGCGTTTAAAACAACTTTAAGGCATTCAAATCATTTCCAAACATAGGAAATGTATATATCAAAATGGTCAGGGGATTAAATGCTATTTAGTGAACATTTTTCCTCTATCATATTGAATATTTTAAAAAATTTAGAAAAATGCCTAATTGATTTTAAATCCTTTTGCAATAATTTTTCAAATAATCCCCTGGTTTTATTGTTCAAAATATTTCACCAAGATGCCCCTGGTGTGGAGTGTCATGTTACTCCCCTCTTTCTTTGAAAATTTCCAAAGGTTTTCAAATAGGTGAAAAAATACATGGAAAAATTGAAATTGCCTTTCAAAATTTCAAAGGAAGCACTTGAACCATTCATTTCATTCAAACAAAGTGATGATGATGCATAGCTATATTTCATAACATTCCAAAATGAAATTTTTGGATGTTACATCTTCTCTAGAGATGTACTGCACACACGAATGAATTTAGATATATACATTATAGTTTCATATACACCATGTCAAAGGAACTAGGGTAAATGAACAATCTAAATTTCAACCAGGCTTACCTCACACTCTTGGTCGATCCAATACCCTGGATCGTACGGGTCCTTGAAGTCAGTAAGGTCCAGCTTCCTCTTTTTTCCCCAACCATCATCCTCCTGAATATACAATTACATCCCATTGAAAATTTAGATGTGCATTTTACATTGATCATAGGGCTAATATACTATGATCCTATTTGCATCTTCCATTGTCATGCACACACATTGAACAATAGAGCTAATATAAGTACATATTGTGCACAAATTTATATACTAATGAATCAAATAACTTCTTAATCAATGGATTCCATTTGGGCATATGACATTCAAAACCCAATCCGAGTAGCATTCAAAAACAAATCTAATAGAGACCCAATCTAATAAGCATACATGTCTGTAGCATTAAAAAACCCAATATGTGAGCATTAAAAAAATCTAATAAGCATACATCTGTGTAGCATTGAAGCACATAGATACCTATCTCTCATATAGATCTATCTATCATTTCTGCAAAGAATGTAACCCAAAAAACCCTAGTACAAAAACCCCAATCCCCCCAATATAGAAAACCCCGGCCCATGTGTGAAACCAACTACTCTAACCATATGAACTACTGTATGAATCACAATCTAATCAATGCAACTAACTATACAAGCTAATATCCTAAAGCAAGTGCAAATACCTCCTGCTACTCGCTAGGCTGCGCATCGGGGGTATCGGGATGGATAGCGCCGCTCGACGCTGTCACCTACTGCCGCGCTGAGGCAGAGACCGCCACCTCCTTCTCCACATCTGCAGCGGTTGCGAGTTTCCCCGCACCGCCGTGGACGCTGCCAATGTCCTTCACTTCATCCACGGTCACCGTGCCTTGCAGCTCCACTACATCTCCGGCCGCGGTGCTGGCGTAGCCACGAGCTTCCACCATAGGACAAATGGAGGCGATGAAGGTGAGGAAGAGGATGCGGTGGGGCAGAGCGAGACGATGCGGTGGAGGCAGTGGAGGAGAGCAAGACGACGCCGGTGGGGGAGAGGAAGACGATGCAGTAGGGAGGGGATTTGGGGGGAAATGGTAAGGGCGATGAAGGTGGTTTCCCCACTTTATACGATGTGACATTTCAGGAAAGTCCCATGGACACGTGCTACCTCACGACCGTGGTCAGCTGCATGCGCGGGAGCGGCCCCACTCATTAGAGTTAACGGTCAGAGGCATTGACCCGACGTCAACGTCCATTGTAACCTGTTCTGAGGGTTTCGGGCAAGGGAGTGGGGAAAGTGAGCAAAAGTTAAGAGCATGGGGGTGAATGAGTAGAGATAAGGAACCAGGAGCACAGAAATAAAAATACCAATTTTTTTAGATTATGATTTTAGTCCTAATATATTGGGCATCCAAGAGGGATATAATAAAAACTTTCATATTAAGTGCATTAACTACTATCAGAAGTTTGATTCCTTGCATATAATTTTGAGATAATAGATATGGTAATATGAGAGTCATGCTAGTGAGTAGTTGTGAATTGGAACAAATACTTGTGTTGAAGTTTGTGATCCCTGTAGCATGCACGTATGGTGAACCATTATGTAACGAAGTTGGAACATGATTTTTTTAATGATTGTCAACCTTTGTGTGAGGGTTGGGAGCGCGCGATGGTTAACCCCTACCAACCTCTCCTCGAGGAGTATGCGTCTAATGCTTCTTTTGATAACTAATAGACTTTTTCAATAAGTATGTGAGTTCTTTATGACTAATGTTGAGTGCATGGATTATATGAACTCTCACCCTTCCACCTTTGCTAGCCTCTCTAGTACCACACAACTTTTGCCGGTGCATCAAACCTACCTTCCTCAAAATAGTCACCATATATTTTCCTCAAAATGGCCACCATACCTACCTATTATGACATTTCCATAGCCATTCCGAGATATATTTCCATGCAACTTCCACTGTTCCGTTTTTCATGACATGCACCATCGCTTTCATCCTACATAAAGAGTCATATTTTCTTCTAGGTATCGAATAAGTAAATAAAAGTGTGGTGATTTTCATTATTAGAGCATTGTCCTGTGTGAGAAAAGGATGATGGAAGCCATAACTCCATCATAAGTTGGGATAACTATCCGGACTTTAAAAAAAATAAAAGAGGCCAGCGAAGCCCAAATAAACCAAAAAGAGGCCAAAGATGCCCACCAAGAAATAAAACAAATAAACAAAATGAAAGAAAGAGAGAAGGGACAATTGATACTATATTTTTCCACACTTCTGGTTCAAAGTAGAACCATGATCTTCATGATAGAGAGTCTCCCATTTTGCCACTTTCATATAACTAGTGGAATTTTGCATGACCACTTAGTTTTCTTTTTGAGCTTTCATACACTTATATCTCTAAGTGCATTTGTTGCATGGCAATCCTTACTCACTCACATTAATATCTATTGATGGACATCTCCATAGCCCGGTGACATGCCTAGTTGATGTGAGACTATCTTCTCCCTTTTTCCTTGCAACCTCCACCATATTCTATTCCACCTATAGTGCTATATCCATGGCTCATGCTCATGTATTGCGTGAGAGTTGAAAAGGTTTGAGAACACCAAAATTGTGAAATAATTGCTTGACTTGTTCATCGGGGTTATGCATGATTTAGATACTTTGTGTGGGGAAGATGGAGCATAGCCGGACCATATGATTTTGTAGGGATAAATTTCGAAGGCCATGTTATTTCGAAAGGACACGATTGCCTTGCTGGTGTGCTCGGAGTATTACTGTTTTTATGTCAATATTAGACTATTGTTTTGAATCTTATGGATCTGAATATTCATGCCACAATAAAGAATATTACATGGATAAATATATTAGGTAGCATTCCACATAAAAAATTCTGTTATTTCCATTTACCTACTCGAGGACGAGCAGGAATTAAGCTTGGGGATGCTTGATACATCGCCAACGTATCTATAATTTTGATTGTTCCATGCTATTATATTATCTGTTTTGGATGTTTTATATGTAGTAATATGCTATTATATATTATTTTGGCGACTAACTTATTAATCTAGACCCTAGTGCTAGTTTATGTTTTTCCTTCTTTTTTCGAATTGCAGATAAAGAATATTAAACATAGTCCAAATGGAATAAAATCTTGGAAATAATTTTTCTTGAACCAGAAGCAACCCAAAAGACTTGGAGATGAAGTCAGGAGAGCCGTCGTGTGGCCACAAGCCATAGGGGCGCACCCAGGGGGGTAGGGCGCGCCCCCAGGCTTATGGGCCCACGGCAACTCTCCTAACCCTATTTCTTGGCCTATAAATTCACAAATATACCTTGTATACCATACGGAGCCACGAAAACACTTTTCCGCTGCCGGAAGCCTCCGTTCCAGAGAGATCCAATCTTGGAGCCTTTTCCGGTAATCTACAGGAGGGGGATTCAATCACGAAGGGCATCTACATCAACTCCATTGCCCCTCCGATGATGCGTGAGTAGTTCACCACAGACCTTCGGGTCCATACCTAGTAGCTAGATGGCTTCTTCTCTCTCTTTGCTCTTCAATACCATGTTCTTCATGATCTTCATGGAGCTCTATCCGATGTAATACTCTTTTGCGGTGTGTTTGTCGAGATCCGATGTATTGTGGGTTTATGTTCAGATTATCTATTAATATTATTTGAGTCTTTACTGAATTTTTATATGCATGATTTCATATCTTTGCAAGTCTCTTCGAGTTATTGGTTAGGTTTGGCCAACTCGATTGGTAATTCTTGCAATGGGAGAAGTGCTTAGTTTTGGGTTCACTCTTGCGGTGTCCTCACCAAGTGACATAGTAGGGGTAGCGAGGCATGTATTGTATTGTTGCCATCAAGGATAAAAAGATGGGGTTTTCATCATATTTCTTGAGTTTATCCCTCTACATCATGTCATCTTAACGAATGCGTTACTCTGTTCTTCATGAACTTAATACTCTAGATGCAGGCAGGAGTCGGTCGATGTGTGGAGTAATAGTAGTAGATGTAGAATCGTTTTGGTCTACTTGACACAGACGTGATTCCTATATGCATAATCATTGCCTTGGATATCTTCATAATTATTCAGTTTTCTATGAATTGCTCGACAGTAATTTGTTCACCCACCGTAACACTTGCCATCATGAGAGAAGCCTCTAGTGAAACCTATGGCCCCTGGGTCTACTTTCCATAATATATTTTCAGATCTATAAACGAAAAATACCAAAAATACTTTGCTGCAATTTATTTACCTTTTACTTCCCCTTCTTGTTTACATCTATCTCTCTCAAATCTAATCTTTGTAAATAACCGTGAAGGGATTGACAACCCCTTTATAGCGTTGAGTGCAAGAGTTTGATTGTTTGTGTAGGTGCATCCATTGGTAACTTGCTTGTTCCTCTACTAGATTGATACCTTGGTTCTCAACAACTGGGGGAAATACTTATCTACTTCGCTGCATCACCCTTTCCTCTTCAAGGGAAAACCAGCGCATGCTCAAGAGGTAGCAGTGTCCAAGATAGTATATTTATATGTGAAATCTCTCTTCCTTCAATATTCTTTCATGAATGGTTCAAGTGACCAATGCGGTGTTTGCTAACTTTCAATAAATTTTACCACCTATACTTCCTATATGTGAAGTCATTAATCCCCATGGGATAAGCCTATAAAACATATATAATTTCAGATTTATGATATTAAATTCATTCATCCATTTATTCAAAGGATATAAGTGAAGCACGAGAGTAAATGAGAAAACTACTCCAAAACATATAAGTGAAGATTAACGAGTAGTCAAACAATGAAGTAGCTATGTGAGGACTCTCTCTCTTTCTTAATAAATATTTTCAGATCTCAGTATTTTATTAAACAACAAGCAAAGGAAAAATATCACTCCAAGAATAACACGCATAATTGTTGATGAAGAGAGGTGGGATGTGTAGCATCCCCGAGCGTAGATGCTTGATATTTCTTGAAATATTTACTTGGGGTGCCTTGGGCATCCCCAAGCTTGAGCTTTTGTATCTCGTTCAATCCTCTCATATCCCGATTTCACCTATTCTCAAAAACGATAGTGTTGAAGATGAAAGAGGGGATGCCTTCCGGGGCATCCCCAAGCTTAGACGCTTGAGTCTTACTTGAATATTACCTTGGGGTGCCTTGGGCAACCCAAATATTAGGTTCTTGTCACTTCTTATTCTTCTCACATCGGTTTCTCACCCAAAACTTGAAAACTTCAATCACACAAAACTTAACGGAACTTTGTGAGAAGGGTTAGTGTAATAAATAAAGATCATTCCCTTAGGTACTATCAAGACAAAATTCATAAATGTTCCACATGATACCTACTGTATTATATCATTCCCACAATTTATATTACTCAATATAAGCTATAGAAACACTTGAATAAAGCAAACTATGCATGCAAAACAGAATCTGTCAAAAACAGAATAGTTTGTAAAGATATGAATTATCAGCATACTTCCCTAACTCTAAATATTCTGAAATATTATGACAACTCAAGGAATTTTCATATAAAGTTTGTTTAAAAATTTCAGAATTTTTTGACGCTCTAGTAAAATCAGATAATTCATACACAAAACTTTTTGTTTTTGCATATACTCAAACAAGCAAGTATCCACACTATCCCAAAGGCTTTACTTGGCACTTTATTCAAATCAAAGACACAAAACATGCTTAATACAATAGATTAATCATGTTAACACATAAAAACATAAAGTAAAAGTGTTGGGTTGTCTCCCCACAAGCGCTTTCCTTTAATGCCTTCTAGCTAGGCATGATGATTTCAATGATGCTCACATAGGAATAGTAATTGAAACATGCAAAAGAGCATCATGAATCTCATGACAAGCACATTTAAGTCTAACCCAATTCCTATGCATAGGGATTTTGTGAGCAAACAATTTATGGGAACAAGAATCATCTAGCATAGGAAGGCAAAACAAGCATAACTTCAAAACTTTGAACACATAGAGAGGAAACTTGATATTATTGCAATTCCTACAAGCATATGTTCCTCCCTCAGTAATATTTAGTAAAAGGATATTCATAATGATGACAATTATAATAATAGTAATCATCATTTTCTTCACTACATAAGTATCATCACAATAATCATCATAGGGAGGAGGCATGCAATCATTATAACCAATTTGATCATTCAAAGTAGGGGGAATAAAAAGATCATCTTCATTAAAAATAGCATCCCCAAGCTTGGGACAAACATTAATTGCAGCAAATAAATTCTCAAACATGTCATTTTCATCAAACATAGCATCCCTAAGCTTGTGTCTTTGTATATCATAAACATAAACACTCTCATCATTAATGGTATGAATAGCACCAATAGTATAGCAATTATTATCATCATCCTCCAAGTTGGTGCCATAAATATTTTCAAGATTATAAGAAGTATCATTATCTTCCCAATCATAATTATGACAACAAGCAATAGGCATAACAAAATCATCCTCAAGTGTATCATCTTCCACAACTATTTTTGATTCATTCTCATGAGGCCTATCAATAATGGGACCAACATTATTTGGGAGAGATACCTCTTTACCTTTACTTTTCCTTCTTTTCTTCTTCTTCACCACATTATGTGTGGCTTTATTTAATTCCTCCAAACTTCTTTTTTAAGAGGTTGGTTGAATAAAAAACTTCTCCTTATTACCTGACTTATCATAAGAACAAATAGGAGGATATTGGGAAACCTCTTCCCCTTCATTAGTATTCTCTTCCTATTCTATTCATTTTCTTGTATTTAAGTAATTGGCAATATAAGGATTCTCAATGCAATTTACCAAACAATACATATAGATTTCATTTAGATCAAAATCAATCATTTTCATGAGAACCCAAGCTAGAACATCCTTAGTTTCATGTTTCATTTCTTCATACCCCAAGAATAGACTAAGTTCATGATGATGCTAAAGTGTAATGAGGTTATCACAATTTTTGGACACAATTCGATCATGAAATAATTCACATTGGAAATTAAAATGACCACTTTCATTGCAAAGTTCACAAGGACGGCGAGAAATATTAAGTCTTTCAACACAAACATGTACCCTCTCTTGCAACCATTTAGTTTCTAAATACTTATGACTCTTACAAAATCTATCTTCCCTTTTAGGCATGTCTTGACAAACTCTATGCACTCCACAAAAATTGACATGCTTATAATAAATATTTTTATCATGACTAGTGCAATCATCATTAGTACTATGGATATTCAAAGAATTCATACTAACAACATTGCAATCATGCTTATCACTCAAAGATTTAGTGCCAAACATTTTAATAACTTCTTCTTCTAACACTTTAGCACAATTTTCCTTTCCATCATTTTCACGAAACACATTAAAAATATGAAGCATATGAGGCAACCCCAAATCCATTTTTTGTAGTTTTCTTTTATAGACTAAACTGGTGAAAAACAAGAAACTAAAAGATTTAATTGCAAGATCTAAAGATATACCTTCAAGCACTCACCTCCCCGGCAACGGCGCTAGAAAAGAGCTTGATGTCTACTACGCAACATTCTTCTTGTAGATTCGTGTTGGGCCTCCAAGCGCAGAGTTTTGTAGGACACTGGCATTTCCCTCAAGCGGATGATCTAAGGTTTATCAATCCGTGGGAGGTGTAGGATGAAGATGGTCTCTCTCAAGCAACCCTGCAACCAAAAAACAAAGAGTCTCTTGTGTCCCCAACACACCCAATACAATGGTAAATTGTATAGGTGCACTAGTTCGGCGAAGAGATGGTGATACAAGTGTAATATGGATGGTAAATATAGATTTTTGTAATCTGAAAATATAAAAAAAGCAAGTTAACAAATAGTAAACATCGAGCAAAAGGTTGTATAAATGCTTGGAAACAAGTCCTAGGGTTCATACTTTCACTAGTGAAATTTCTCTCAACAATATTGGCATAGTTGAATCATATGTAAATACCTCTCGTGCGACAAAGAGTTCACTCCAAAGTCACAAATAGCGGAGAACTAATGAAGAAATTATTATAGGGTACAAAACAACCTCAAAGTTATCTTTTCTGATCAATCTTATGAGCTATCCCTATAAGTGTCACAAACATCCCTAGAGTTCGTACTAAAATAACACCTGAAGATACACATCAACCATAACCCTAATGTCACCAGAAGTACCCATGGGCTTTATTATACGATATGCATCACATAATTTCAGATTCATCATGGTCAATCCAACACAAAGAACTTCAAAGAGTGCCCCAAAGTTTCTACCGAAAAGTCAAGACAAAAATGTGTGCCAACCCCTATGCATAGATTCCCAAGGTCATGGAACCCGCACGTTGATCACCAAAACATACATCAAGTGGATCAATAGAACATCCCATTGTCACCACCGATATCCCATCACAAGACATACATCAAGGGTTCTCAGATCCTTAAAGACTCAATCCGATAAGAAAACTTCAAAGGGAAAACTCAATTCATCACAACAAGATAGAGAGGGAAAACTCCATATGATTCATCTATATCAATAAAGCTCACGGTACATCAAGGTCGTGTCATCTCAAGAACATGAGAGAGAGAGAGATCAAACACATAGCTACTAGTACATACCCTCAGCCCCGAGGGTGAACTACCCCCTCCTCATCATGGAGAGTGCCAGGATGATGAAGATGGCCTCTGGTGATGGTTTCCCCCTTCAGCAGGGTGCCGGAACGGGCTCCCGATTGGTTTTTCGTGGCTCTGGAGGCTTGCGGGGACGGAACTACCGATATAGGTTTCTTTCTAGGGGTTTTAGTATTTATAGGAACTTTTGGTGTTGGTCCCACGTCCAGAAGGTTCCCGAGGAAGTCACAAGCCAGGGGGACGCCCCCTAGGGGGGCGCCCCTATGGCTTGTGGCTTCATCGACCTTCCTCTCCGGTGAATCTTCGCTCCAGTATTTTTTATATTTTCCAAAATATTCTCTGTAAATTTTCAGCTCATTCCAAGAACTTTTATTTCTGCGCAAAAACAACACCACGGTAGTTCTGCTGAAAACAACATCAGTCCGAGTTAGTTCTAATAAAATCATACCAAAATCATATAGAATTATTGCAAACATGTCATGAATAATTCATAAATTATAGATATGTTGGATACGTATCAGGAGTCTCCAATTAGGTTGTGGAGATTGCCCCGAGCATTTGAGATCACCTCAGAGCCACAATCCATTGTGGTGAAGCTTCGTGGTGTCGTTGGGAGCCTCCAATTCAGTTGTGGAGATTGCCCCAAACTTGTTTGTATGGGTTCAGTGACCGCCCTCAACGGTCCCTTAGTGGAATCACAACATCTTGCGCTGTGTGAGGGCGTGAGGAGATTACGGTGGCCCTAGTGGCTTCTTGGGGAGCACTGTGACTCCACACCGCTCCGAACGGAGATTAGCATCCGCAACGGTGTGAACTTCAGGATACATCGTCGTCCCTGCATGCCTTGGTTATCTCTTACATGAGCCATTTACTTATGCACTTTACTTTGTGACGGCCATATTGTTTCATGTTATATATCTTGCTATCACTTAGTTTGTTTATCTTGCTTAGCATAAGTTGTTGGTGCACATAGGTGAGCCTAGTTGTTTTAGGTGTTGCGCTTGACTAATTAAACGAGAGTTTTATTCCGCATTTGTTCAAGCCTAAATTGTAATTATTTCAAAGCACCTTTTCACCCCCTCTAGGCGACATCCATGTCCTTTCACTTGTGCATGAAAAAAAAAATATCGTGTGGTAAAGGGAACAAAACTGTGATTTACAGGTTCGCCTAACCAGCTTCATCAAACACTTGGAGTCGACACGTTTTGCTAGAGGCCACTATCAACTGGTCAAGTCGGATGTGATCTGACTCGTGACCAAGTGGACGAGAACCTAAAGGGTCGCGCGCTTAATGGAAGGAACACATGGGCTTTAGGATCCATGCAAGGCCCAAGAGTTGAACCCACGCCGGACTCCTATATATAGTGGAGGTGCGGCACACCCATTTGGTTGATCGCTTCGGTGCTGTCATTAGGGCTTTGCATGAGCTGCAACTAGCCACCTCCACTCGTTGCCACCGACTGTGTGACCGGACATAGCAGTCCGCCGCACGGTGTTCCTCCTGCATGCGTGGATACCGTTTGAGGTGGTGCACTTGCACCTCTCTAGCGAACCAGTATGTGGGATCTGGCGACCGGCTGTTCGAGGGAGATCGGGTTGGCTGTTCGAGGGAGATCTGACGAGGAGGAGACGGACCACACGGACGCGTTGCCCCAACTCTACTTCTGCTGCACGGCACTGCGCGTCTAGTGGTAATGAACCATGACCCATCTCTGTAGCATGCTCTTGGAAGTTCTGTGCGTAGGAATTTTTTTATTTTGCATACGATGCACCTACGATAGGCGCCCCCTGCCCACGCCTAGCAGGCTTGTTGCCTCCTGGCAGGTCTCCTAACCCAAATTCTTTCCCTATAAATACCCAAATATTGTTGGAAATATGCCCTAGAGGCAATAAATAAAGTGTTTATTATTGTATTTCCTTGTTCATGATAATCGTTTATTATCCATGCTATAATTGTATTAATTCGAAATATGGATACATGTGTGGGTACATAGACAAACACAATGTCCCTAGTATGCCTCTAGTGAACTAGCTCGTTGATCAAAAGATGGTTATGGTTTCCCAGCCATGGACATGAGATGTCATTTGATAACGGGATCACATCATTAGGAGAATCATGTGATAGACAAGACCCAAACTAAAAACGTAGCTTATGATCGTGTCAGTTTATTGCTACTGTTTTTTGCATGTCAAGTGTTTGTTCCTATGACCATGAGATCATGCAACTCACAGATATCGGAGGAGTACCTTGTGTGTATCAAACGTCGCAACGTAACTGGGTAACTATAAGGGTGCTCTACAGGTGTCTCCGAGGGTGTCTATTGAGTTGGCATGGATCAAGACTGGGATTTGTTACTCCGTGTGACGGAGAGGTATCTCAGGGCCCACTCGGTAATACAACATCACAATAAGCCTTGCAAGCAATGTGACTAAGCGTTATTTACGGTATCTTGTATTACGGAACGAGTAAACAGATTTGCTAGTAATGAGGTTGAACTAGGTATGGAGATACCGACGATCGAATCTCGGGCAAGTAACATACCGAAGAACAAAGGGAACATCACACGGGATTAACTGAATCCTTGACATAGAGGTTCGACCGATAAAGATCTTCATAGAATATGTAGGAACCAATGTGGACATCCAGGTCCCGCCATTGGTTATTTACCGTAGAGGTGTCTCGGTCATGTCTACATAGTTCTCGAACCCGCAGGGTCTGCACACTTAAGGTTTGGTGACGTTTGGGTAGTATAGAGTTATGTATGGTGGTGACCAAAGTTTTTTCAGAGTCTCGGATGAGATCCTACACATCAGGAGGAGCTCCGAAATGGTCTGTAGGTAAAGATTCATACAAAGGAAGTCCCGTTTTGGTCGCCGAAAAAGTTTCGGGCTCATCGGTAGTGTACCGGGAGTGCCGGTAGTGTATCGGGAGGCCTCTGGCAGGGGTATTTCGACCCAAGACGCTTCATGGGCTGTGGGAGAGTGAATATCATCCCTTAGTGGGCTGGTGGAAACTCCCACACAAGGCCCATGTGGCTGGAGGAAAAAACCCAATAGAAAAAGGTGGGAAAAAGGCAAAAAGGAGCCTACTAGGATTGGAGGAGGAGAGTCCTCCTCCACCTCCCACTTCGGCCGAAGCCTCCAAGTCTTGGAGGCCAAGGCTGCCTCTCCTCCTCCTTCCCTCCTATATATACTGGTGGATTTCTAGGGTTTTTTCTCCAGAATTTCAGCCACGTGCTACCCGTTCCTCCAGTGCATAGTTTCTCCTCTAGATCGGTTTTTTGCAGTGCTTAGGCGAAGCCCTGCCGGAATTGCTCCACCACCATCGCTGGAGCGCCGTGAGTCTGCCAGAGAACTCTTCTTCCTCTCCACTCCCTCTTGCTGGATCAAGACGGTGGAGATCGTCATCAAGCTGTACGTGTGCTGAACGCGGAGGTGCCGTCCATTCGGTGCTAGATCGGAAGGATCGTGATCAAGTTTGTGAGATCGATACTGATCAAGTTCGTGGGACAGATCGTGATCGGATCGCGGGATGGATCGTGATTGGATCACGGGACGGATCATGATTGGATCGCAGGACGCACGGCGATTTGGATTGCGAAAATGTTGGACTACACGAACCGCGTTTCTTAACGCTTCCCTCTTAGCAATCTACAAGGGTATGTAGATCCACTCTCCCTCTCGTAGATGCTCATCACCATGGATAGATCTGCATGTGCGTAGGAAAATTTTGTTTCCCATGCAACGTTCCCCAACAGTGGCATCATGAGCTAGGTCTATGTGTAGATGAGATCTCGAGTAGAACACAAAAGGTTTCTGGGCGTTGATGCTTAGATTGCTTCCTCCCTTGGTTGGATTTTGGTTCAACGGTATTGTGAGATGAAGCAGACCGGACCAACATTACTCGTACGCGTACGAGAGAGCGGTTCCCTCGATGCAACTTGTTGCCTAGATGGCTTGCGGGTGGCAGTTTCTCTCACTTTAGTTGGATCGGATTCGACAAAGGCGGTCCTTGAGATGGTTGAAAAGCAAATTATGTATCACCGTTGTGGTTTATGCGTAGGTGAGAATCATTCTTGCTAGAAACCCGTAGAAGCGACGTAAAACATGCAACAATAATTAAAGGACGTCTAACTTGTTTTTGAAGGGTATGTTGTGATGTGATATGGCCAATTACATGATCTGATATATGTGATGTATGAGACGATCATGTGATGTATAGAATTTCACGACTTGCATGTCGATGAGTACGGCAACTGGCAGGAGCCATAGGGTTGTCTTTAATTATTGTATGGCCTGCGTGTCAATAGTTAAGCGCTATGTAATGCTTTACTTTATCGCTAAACGTTAGCAATAGTAGTAGAAGCATGGTGGGCGCGACAACCCCGATGGTGACACATTGATGGAGATCATGGTGTCATGCCGGCGACGATGGAGATCATGCTGGTGCTTTCATGATGGAGATCAAAAGCACAAGTTCATGGCCATATCATGTCACTTATGAATTGCATGTGATGTTAATACTTTTATGCACCTTGTTTTCCTTAGTACAACGGTAGCATTATAAGGTGATCCCTCACTTAAATTTCAAGATAAATTGTGTTCTCCCCGAGTGTGCACCGTTGTGAAAGTTCGTCGTGTTGAGACACCACGTGATGATCGGGTGTGATAGACTCTATGTTCACATACAACGGGTGCAAGCCAATGTTGCATGCGCAGAGCACTCGGGTTAAACTTGACGAGCCTAGCATGTATAGACATGGCCTCGGAACATAAGAGACCGAAAGGTAGAACATGAATCATATAGTAGATATGATCAACATAATGATGTTCACCATTGAAGCCACCTCAACTCACGTGATGATCGGACTTGAGTTGGTAGATTTGGATCATGTGACACTCAGATGACCTGAGGGATGTCAATTTGAGTGGGAGCTTTAGTAATTTGATTAACTAAACTCATTATCTTGAAAAACAGTCTAAGTAAACTTTGCATATTTATGTTGTAGATCAATGGCTCGCGCAGTAGCACCCCTGAATTTTAATGCGTTCCTAGAGAAAGCTAAGTTGAAAGATGATGGAAGTAACTTTGTTGACTGGGCCCGTAATCTGAGGATTATCCTCACGGCTTCCCAGAAATCATATGTCCTTGATGCACCGCTTGGTGACCAACCAGAAGACATGACCTCCGAAGACGTTAAGAATGCTTGGGAGGCACGTACTGGAGATTATTCAATAGTTCAGTGTGCAATATTGTATGTCTTAGAACCGGGACTTCAAAGACGTTTTGAACGTCATGGAGCATATGAGATGTTCCAGGAGTTGAAGTTTATCTTTCAGAAGAATGCCTGGATCGAGAGGTAAGAAACCTCCGATAAGTTCTATCCTTGCAAGATGGAGAACGGGTCTATCAGTGAACATATACTCAGAATGTCTGGGTATTCAACTCGTCTAACGGAGTTGGGAATTGCCCTTCTGCCAGAGGCGATCACTTACAGAGTTCTTCAATCACTGCCACCTAGTTACAAGAGCTTTGTGATGAACTATAACATGCGCGGGATGAACAAGTCAGTCGCCGAGCTGTTTGCGATGCTAAAAGTCGCTGAGTCTGAAATCCAGAAAGAACATCAAGTGTTGATGCTCAATAAAACCACTAGTTTCAAGAAAAATGGCAAAGTCAAGGGCAAGGGCAAGAAGGGTAAAACCAAGAAGGATGGCAAAGCAGTTGCTACTCCTATAAAGAAGCCCACGCATGGACCCAAGCCAGAAACTGAGTGCTTTCGTTGCAAGGGAACTGGTCACTGGAAGCGGAACTGCCCTAAGTACCTGGCTGACAAGAGGCGGCCAACGACAAACAAGGTATATATGATATACATGTTATTGATGTGTACCTTACTAGCTCTCGTAGTAGTGCCTGGGTATTTGATACCGGTTCGGTTGCTCACATTTGCAACTCAAAGCAGGAACTACGGAATAAACTAAGGCTAGCAAAGGACGAAGTGATGATGCGCGTGGGAAATGGTTCCAAGGTTGATGTGATCGCCGTTGGCGCACTCTCTCTTTGATTACCTTCGGGATTAGTGATGAACCTGAATAATTGTTATTTAGTGCCCGCGTTAAGCATGAACATTATATCTGGATCTTGTTTATTGTGAGACGGTTACTCATTTAAATCAGAGAATAAAGGTTGTTCTATTTATAGGAGTAATATCTTTTATGGTCATGCACCCAGTGTTAGGGGTTTATTCATATTGAATCTTGATAGTGATGACACACATGTTCATAACTTTGATGCCAAAAGATGTAGAGTTGATAATGATAGTACCACTTTCTTGTGGCACTGCCGTCTAGGTCATATTGGTGTAAAACGCATGAGGAAGCTCCATGCTTATGGACTTTTGGAGTCACTTGATTTTGAATCACTTGACACATGTGAACCATGCCTCATGGGCAAGATGACTAAAATGCCGTTCTCTGGAACAATGGAACAGGCGAGTAACTTATTGGAAATCATACATACTGATGTGTGAGGTCCAATGAATGTTACATCGCATGGTGGATATTGTTATTTTCTCACCTTCACTAATGACTTAAGTAGATATGGGTATATTTACTTAATGAAACACAAGTCTGAATCGTTTGAAAGGTTCAAGAAAATTCAGAGTGAAGTTTAAAGATCATCGTGACAAGAAGATTAAGTTCCTGCGATCTGATCGAGGAGGTGAATATCTGAGTTATGAGTTTGGCAGTCACTTAAGATAGTGTGGAATTGTTTCACAGTTGACACCGCCCGGAACACCACGGCATAATGGTGTGTCCGAACGTCGTAATCGAACCTTATTAGATATGGTGCATTCTATGATGTCTCTTGTTGATTTACCACTATCATTTTGGGGTTATGCATTAGAGACAGCTGCATTCACTTTAAATAGGGCACCATCAAAATCCTTTGAGACGACGCCATATGAACTGTGGTTTGGCAAGAAGCCAAAGTTGTCGTTTCTTAAAGTTTGGGGATGTGACGCTTATGTCAAAAAGCTTCAGCCTGAAAAGCTGGAACCCAAAAGCGGAAAAATGCATCTTCATAGGATACCCGAAAGAGACAGTCGGGTATACCTTCTATCTCAGATCCGAAGGAAAAGTGTTTGTCGCTAAGAACGGAACATTTCTTGAGAAAGAGTTTCTCTCGAAAGAATTGAGTGGGAGGAAAATAGAGCTTTATGAGGTTATTGAACCTTTACTTCAACCAGAAAGTAGCGCAGCACAGAAAGATGTTTCTATGGAACCTACGACGGTAGAAGAGGAAGTTAATGATGATGATCATGAAGCTTCGGATCAAGCTGCTATTGAACCTCGTAGGTCGACAAGGCCGCGTACTACCCCTGAGTGGTATGGCAACCCTGTCTTGGAGGTTATGTTGTTGGACAACAATGAACCTACGAGCTATGGAGGAGAAGTGATGGGCCCGGATTCCAAGAAATGGTTAGAGGCCATGAAATCCGAGATGGGATCCATGTATGAAAACAAAGTATGGACTTTGGAAGTATTACCTAAAGGGCGAAAGGCCATAAAATGGATCTTTAAGAAGAAGACAGACGCGGACGGTAATGTCACCATCTATAAAGCTCGACTTGTGGCAAAGGTTTTTTTACAAGTTCAAGGAGTTGACTACGATGAGACTTTCTCACCTGTAGCGATGCTTAAGTCTGTCAGAATCATGTTAGCAATAGCTGCTTATTTCGACTATGAAATTTGGCAGATGGATGTCAAAACAGCGTTCCTCAACGGTTTCCTTGAGGAAGAGTTGTATATGATGCAACCCGAAGGTTTTGTTGATCCAGAGAATGCTGACAAAGTTTGCAAACTCCAGCGATCCATTTATGGACTGATGCAAGCATCTCGGAGTTGGAATAAGCACTTTGATGAGGTGATCAAAGCGTTTGAGTTTATACAAATTTTACGGAGAAGCTTTTATTTACAAGAAAGTGGGTGGGAGCTCTATAGCGTTTCTAGTATTATATGTGGATGACATATTGCTGATTGGAAACAATAGAAATGCTGGAAAGCGTGAAGGAATATTTGAAGAAGAGTTTTTCAATGAAGGACCTAGGAGAAGCTGCTTTCATATTAGGCATTAAGATCTATAGAGATAGATCGAGACGCTTAATACACTTTCACAGAGCACATACCATGATAAAGTTTTGAAGAAGTTCAAAATGGAACAGTCCAAGAAGGGGTTCTTGCCTATGTTACAAGGTGTAAAGTTGAGTAAGACTCAATGCCCAGTAACTGCAGAAGATAGAGAAAAGATGAGTGTCATCCCCTGTGCTTCAGCCATAGGCTCTATCATGTATGCAATGTTGTGCACAAGACCTGATGTCAGCCTTGCCATAAGTATGGCCGGAAGGTTTCAAAGTGATCCTGGAATGGAGCACTAGCAAGCGGTCAAGAATATCCTTAAGTACCTGAAAAGGACTAAGGAAATGTTTCTCGTTTATGGAGGTGAAGAAGAGCTCGTCGTAAAGGGTTACGTGATGCAAGCTTTGACACTGATCCGGACGACTCTAAAGTCGCAAACCGGATACGTATTTATTCTTAACGGGGGAGTGGTAAGCTAGTGCAGTTCCAAGCAAAGCATGGTAGCTGATTCTACATGCGAAGCGGAATACATCGCAGCCTCGGAGGCGGCGAAGGAAGGTGTCTGGATGAAGCAGTTCATGACAGATCTTGGAGTAGTGCCTAGTGCACTGAATCCAATGAACCTGTTCTGTGACAACACCGGTGCCATTGCTCTGGCCAAGGAACCAACGTTTCACAAGAGGACCAGACATATAAAGCGACGCTTCAACTACATCCGCGATTACATCATGGAGAAAGACATAAATATTTGCAAAGTGCACATGGATCTGAATGTTGCAGACACGTTGACTAATCCTCTTCCAAGGGCTAAACATGATCAACACCAGAATTGCATGGGTGTTCGATTCATTACAATGTAAATCACATAGTGATGTGAACTAGATTATTGACTCTAGTGCAAGTGGGAGACTGTTGGAAATATGCCCCAGAGGCAATAAATAAAGTGTTCATTATTTTATTTCCTTGTTCATGATAATTGTTTATTATCCATGCTATAATTGTATTAATTGGAAACATGGATACATGTGTGGGTACATAGACAAACACAATGCCCCTAGTATGCCTCTAGTGAACTAGCTCGTTGATCGAAAGATGGTTATGGTTTCCTAGCCATGGCAATGAGATGTCATTTGATAACGGGATCACATCATTAGGAGAATGATGTGATGGACAAGACCCAAACTACAAACATAGCTTATGATTGTGCTAGTTTATTGCTACTGTTTTCTACATGTCAAGTATATGTTCCTATGACCATGAGATCATGCAACTCACAGATATCGGAGGAGTACCTTGTGTGTATCAAACGTTGCAACCCAACTGGGTGACTATAAAGGTGCTCTACAGGTGTCTCCGAGGGTGTCTGTTGAGTTGGCATGGATCAAGACTGGGATTTGTTACTCCATGTGACGGAGAGGTATCTCAGGGCCCACTCGATAATACTATTGGGGAACGTCGCATGGGAAACAAAAAATTTCCTATGCACACTCGAACCTATCCATGGTGATGAGCATCTACGAGAGGGAGAGTGGATCTATGTACCCTTGTAGATCGCTAAGCGGGAACCGTTAAGAAACGCGGTTGGTGTAGTCGAACTTCTTCGCGATCCAAATCGCCGAGCGTCCCGCGATCCAATCACGAACCATCCCGCAAACACATCATGATCCGTCCTGCGAACTCATCACGATCCGTCTCACGATCTTGATCACGATCTATCCCGCAAACTCATCATGATCCATTCCGTGATCACATCATGAACCGTCTCGCTATCTCGATCACGGTCCTTCCGATCTAGCGCCGAACGGACGGCACCTCTGCGTTCAACACACGTGCAGCTTGATGACGATCTCCACCGTCTTGATCCATCAAGAGGAGGTGGAGAGGAGAGAGAGTTCACCGGCAGCGTGACGGCGCTCCGGTGATGGTGGTGGAGTGATTCCGGCAGGGCTTCGCCTAAGCGTTGCGGAAAACTGATCTAGAGGAGAAACTGTGCACCGGTGAAACGGGTAGCACGTGGCCGGAAATTCTGTCCAAAACCAACCCAATCCACTATTATATATAGGAGGAGAGGATAGGAGAGGCAGCCAAGGCCTTTGGGTCGGCCGAAATACGAGTTGGGAAGCAATCCTACTTCACCTCCAATCCTAGTTGGAGTAGGATTGCCTCCTATTGGCTGATTTTCCACTTTTTGCTTTAGGACTTTCTCTCCTGCACCATGGGCCTTTGTGGCTGTTTTACCAGCCCACTAAGGGCTGGTTATTATTCTCCCACAGCCCATGGACCTCTTGGGGTCGAAATACCCCTCCCGGAGGCCTCCCGGTACACTGCCACCACTCCCGGTACACTACCGGCACTCCCGTACACTACCGATGAGCCCGAAACTTTTCCGGAAACCAAACTGGGACTTCCTATATATGAATCTTTACCTCTGGACCATTCCAGAGCTCCCCATGACGTCCGGGATCTCATCCGGGACTCCGAACAAACTTCGGTCACCACCATACATAACTCTACACTACCGAAACGTCACCGAACCTTAAGTGTGCAGACCCTGCGGGTTCGAGAACTATGTAGACATGACCGAGACACCTCTAAGGTCAATAACCAATGGCGGGACCTGTACGTCCACATTGGTTCCTACATATTCTACAAAGATCTTTATCGGTTGAACCTCTATGTCAAGGATTTAGTTAATCCCGTATAACGTTCCCTTTGTTCTTCGGTATGTTACTTGCCCGAGATTCGATCGTCGGTACCTCCATACCTAGTTCAACCTCGTTACTGGCAAGTCTCTTTACTCGTTCCGTAATACAAGATCCCGTGACTAAAAGTTAGCCACATTTCTTGCAAGGCTTGTTGTGATGTTGTATTACCGAGTGGGCCCTAAGATACCTCTCGGTCACACGGAGTAACAAATCCCAGTCTCGATCCATGCCAACTCAACAGACACCATCGGAGATACCTGTAGAGCACCTTTATAGTCACCCAGTTACGTTGCGACATTTGATACACACAAGGCACTCCTCCGATATCCGTGAGTTGCATGATCTCATGGTCATAGGAACATATACTTGACATGCAGAAAACAGTAGCAATAAACTGACACGATCATATGCTATGTTTGTAGTTTGGGTCTTATCCATCACATCATTCTCCTAATGATGTGATCCCGTTATCAAATAACATCTCATGTCCATGGCTAGGAAACCTTAACCATCCTTTGATCAACGAGCTAGTCCATTAGAGGCATACTAGGGACATGGTTTTGTCTATGTATCCACACATGCATTTAAGTCTCCGATCAATACAATTATAGCATGGATAATAAACGATTATCATGAACAAGGAAATATGATAATAACTAATTTATTATTGCCTCTAGGGCATATTTCCAACAGTCTCCCACTTGCACTAGAGTCAATAATCTAGTTCACATCACCATGTGATTCGCATTGTTATGAATCTAACACCCGATGAGTTCTGGGGCTCGATCATGCTTTGCATGTGAGAGAGGTCTTATAGTCAACGGGTCTGCGATATTCAGATCCGTGTGTACTTTGCAAATCTCTATGTCAAACCATAAACACTGCTACCACACTCCACTTGGTACTATTTCCAGATGGCTGCTCCACTATACGTATCCAGATTGCTACTACTAGTCATCCGGATAGGTGTTAAAGCTTGCATCGACGTAACTCTTTACGACGAACTCTTTATCACCTCCATAATCAAGAAACATTTCCTCAGTCTCTTAGTTACTGAGGATAATCTTGACCGCTGTCCAGTGATCCACTCCTGGTTCACTCTTGTACCCCCTGACGGACTCATGGCAAGGCACACACGGGTGCGGTACACAGCATGGCATAATATAGAGCCTATGGCTAAGGCATAGGGGACGATGTTTGTCCTTTCTCTTTCTTCTGCCGTTGTCGAGATTTGAGTCTCACTCAACTTTCACACCTTACAAATCAGGCGAGAACTCTTTCTCTGACTGATCCATTTTGAACTCTTTCAAAATCTTGTCAAGGTATGCACTCATTGAAAGTCTCATCGAGCATCTTGATCTATCTCCAAGATTTTGATGCTCAACAATTAGGTAGCTTCATCTAGGTCTTCCTTTGAAAATCACTTTCCAAATGACCGTTTTATGCTTTCCAGAAACTCTACATTATTTCTGATCAACAATATGTCATCCACATATACTTATCAGAGATTCTATAGTGCTCCCACTCACTTTATTGCAAATACAAGTTTCTCGTAAACTTTGTATAAACATCAAAACTTTGAGCACCTCATCAAAGCATATATTCCAACTCCGAGATGCTTGCTTCAGTCCATGGAAGGATCACCTAAGCTTGCACACCTTTTAGCATCCTTAGGCCTGACAAAACCTTCTGGTTGTATCACATACAACCTTTCCTCAAGTAAACCGTTAAGGAAACGATGTTTTGACATCCATCTGCCAGATTTCATAATTGAAAACACAGCAACTGCTAACATAATTCCAACAGACTTTAGCACCACTATGAGTGAGAAAGTCTCATCGTAGTCAACTCCTTCAACTTGTCACAAACATCTTTGCAACAAGTCGAGCTTTACAAATAGTGACATTCACCATCAGTGTCTGTCTTCATTTTAAAGATCCATTTGTACTCAACGACCTGCCGTCCAACGAGCAAGTCTACCAAAGTCTACACTTGGTTTTCATACATGGATCCTATCTCGGATTTCATGGCCTCTAACCATTTGTCAGAATCCGGTCCCATCATCGCTTCTCCATAGCTCGTAGGTTCATCGTTGTCCAACAACATGATCTCCAAGACAGAGTTGTTGTACCACTTAGGAGCAGTACACGTCCTTGTCAACCTACGAAGTTCGATAGTAACTTGATCCTGAAGCTTCATGATCATCATCATTAACTTCCTCTTCAACTAATGTATGCTTCACAGAAACATCTTTCTGCGCTGCGCTACTCTCTGGTTGAACAAAGGTTTAACAACCTCATCAAGTTCTATCTTCCTCCCACTCAATTCTTTCGAGAGAAACATTTCCTCAAGAAAGGATCCATTTAAGCAACAAACACTTTGCACTAGGATCTGAGATTGAAGGTTCACCCAACTGATCTTAGGGTATTCTATGAAGATGCAATTTGTCCGCCTTGGGTTCGATCTCATTAGGTCAAAACATTTTCCACACAAGTGTCACATCCCCAAATATTAAGAAATGACAGCTTAGGTTTGTATCAAACCATAATTCACATGGTGTCATCTCAACAGATTTAGATGGTGCCCTATTTAAAGTGAATGTAGTTGTCTCTAATGCATAACCCCAAAATTATAGTAGTAAAACGACAAGAGACAGCATAGCACGCACCATGTCCAATAGAGCATAACTATGATGTTCGGACACACCATCACACTATGGTGTTCCAGGTGGCGTTTAGTTGTGAAACAACTTTCACATTGTCTTAAGTTGTATGCCAAACTCGTGACTCAGATATTCACCTCCACGATCATATCACAGTCATTTTTATCTTCTTATCACGATGATCTTTAAACTTCACTCTGAATTTGCTTGAACCTTTCAAACGATTCATACTTGTGTTTCATTAAGTAAATATAGACTATATCTACTCAAATCATCAGTGAAGGTAAGAAAATAACGATATCCACTTCATGCTACAAGACTCACTAGATTGCATACATCAACATGTATCATTTCCAATGAATCACTTGCCCGCTCCATCCAACGGGGTCCTTTAGTCATCCTGCCCAAGAGGCATGGTTCGCATGTCTCAACCGATTCGAAATCGAATGAGTCCAAATATCCATCAGCATGGAGTTTCCACATGTGCTTTATGCCAATATGACATTTAGCGGCAGTGCCACAAGTATGTGGTACTATCATTATTAACTTTGTATCTTTTGACATCAATGTTATGAACATGTGTATTACTACGATCAAGATTTCAACAAACCATTCTCACTGGGTGCATGACCATTGAAGGTATTATTCATGTAAACAGAATAACTATTATTCTCTGACTTATATGAATAACCGTATTGCAACAAACATGATCTAATCATGTTCATGATCAACGCAAAACACCAAATAACATTTATTTAGGTTCGTCACTAATCCTGAAGGTAGAGAGAGCGTGCGATGTTGATCACATCAACCTTGGAAACACTTCCAATACATATCGTCACCTCACCCTTATCTAGTTCTCCGTTTATTTCGTAGATTTTATTTCGAGTTACTAACATTTAGCAACCGAACCGGTATCCAATACCCAGGTGCTACTAAGAGTACTAGCAAGGTACACATTAGTAACTCGTATATCAAATATACTTCTATCAATGTTGCCAGCCTTCTTATCTACCAAGTATTTAGGGTTGTTCCGCTTCAGCGACCGCTCACCTCATAACAGAAGCACTTAGTCTCGGGTTTGAGTTCAACTTTGGATTGCTTCACTAGAGCAGCAACTGACTTGCTATCCATGAAGTTTCCCTCCTTGCTCTTGCCCTTCTCGAAACTAGTGGTTTGATTAACCATCAACACTTGATGCACCTTCTTGATTTCTACCTTCGCGGTGTCAAACATCATGAACAGCTCAGGGATCAACATTTCTTTCCCTGGCATTTTATAGTTCATCACCAAGTTCTAGTAGCTCAGTGACAGTGACTTGGAGAACTACATCAATCACTATCTTATCTAGAAGATCAACTCCCACTCGATTCAAGCGATTGTAGTACCCAGACAGTCTGAGCACATGCTCAACGATTGAGCTATTCTCTTTCATCTTGCAGGGAGAGAATCTCGTTGGAGATCCTATATCTCGCAACTCGGGCACAAGCCTGAGATCACAATCTCAGCTCTTAGAACATCTCATATGTTTCGTGACTTTCAAAACATTTCGGAGCCTCAATTCTAAGCCGTAATGCATGACGCACTAAACTATCAAGTAGTCATCGAAACGTGCCTGTCAGATGTTCACAACATCTACAGACGACGCTAGATGGGGTGGCGCACCGAGCGGTGCATTAAGGACATAAGCCTTCTGTGCAGCAATGAGGACAATCCTCAGATCACGGACCCAGTCCGCAATTTTGCTACCAACATCTTTCAATTCTATTTCTCTAGGAACATATAAAAATACAAGGGAGCTACAGCGCGAGCTAGTAATCTACAACATAATTTGCAAAGACACTTTGACTATGTTCATGATAATGAGTTCAATTAATCATATTACTTAAGAACTCCCACTCAAATTCACATCCCTCGGGTCATTCGAGTGATACATGATCCAAATTCACCAACTCAAGTCCGATCATCACGTGAGTTAAGGTGGCTTCAATGGTGAACATCATTATGTTGATCATATCCACTATATGACTCATGCTCGACCTTTCGGTCTCTTGTGTTCCGAGGCCATGTCTGTACATGCTAGGCTCGTCAAGTTTAACCCGAGTGTTCTGCGCGTGCAAATCTGGCTGGCACCCGTTGTACGTGAACGTAGAGTCTATCACACCCTATCATCACATGGTGTCTCAACACGACGAACTTTCGCAACAGTGCACACTCGGGGAGAACACAGTTCATCCTGAAATTCAAGTGAGGGATCACCTTATAATGCTACCGTCGACCTAAGCAAAACAAGGTGCTTAAAAAGATTAACATCTCGTGCAATTTATAAGTGACATGATATGGCCATGAACTTGTGTTTAAGATCTCCATCTTTGAAACACCGGCATGATCTCCATCGTCACCGGCACAACACCATGATCTCCATCATCTTGATCTCCATCAATGTGTTGCCATTGGGGTTGTGGCGCCAGCCCTGCTTCTACTTCTATTGCTACCGCTTAGCGATAAAGTAAAGCATTACATACCTCTTAATGATTGACACGCAGGTCATACAATAATTAAAGACAACCCTATGGCTCCTGCCCGTTGCCGTACTCAACGACATGCAAGTCGTGAAATTCTATACATCACATGATCATCTCATACATCACATATATCTCATCATGTAATTGGCCATATCACATCACAATATACCCTGCAAAAACAAGTTAGACGTCCTCTAATTGTTGTTGCATGTTTTACGTGGCTGCTATGGGTATCTAGCAAGAACGATTCTCACCTACGCATAAACCACAACGGTGATACATAGATTGCTTTTCAACCTTCTCAAGGACCGCCTTTGTCGGATCCGATCCAACTAAAGTGAGAGAAACTGTCACCTGCAAGCCATCTAAGCACCAAGTTGTGTCGAGGGAACCGGTCTCTCGTAAGCGTACGAGTAATGTTGGTCCGGGCCTCTTCATCTCACAATCCCGCTGAACCAAAATCCGACCAATGGATGAAGCAATCTAAGCATCAACGCCCACAAACCTTTTGTGTTCTACTCGAGATCTCATCGAACCATCAACCTAGCTCATGATGCCACTGTTGGGGAACGTCGCATGGGAAACAAAAAATTTCCTATGCACACGCAAACCTATCCATGGTGATGAGCATCTACGAGAGGGAGAGTGGATCTACGTACCCTTGTAGATCACTAAGCGGGAAGCGTTAAGAAACACGGTTGGTGTAGTCGAACTTCTTCGCGATCCAAATCGCCGAGCGTCCCGCGATCCAATCACGAACCGTCCCGCGAACACATCATGATCCGTCCCGTGAACTCATCACGATCCGTCTCACAATCTTGATCATGATCTGTCCCGCGAACTCATCACGATCCATTCCATGACCACATCACGAACCGTCTCGCGATCTCGATCACGGTCCTTCCGATCTAGCGCCGAACGGACGACACCTCCGCGTTCAGCACACGTGCAGCTTGACGACGATCTCCACCGTCTTGATATAGCAAGAGGAGGTGGAGAGGAGAGAGAGTTCACCGGCAGCGTGACGGCGCTCCGGTGATGGTGGTGGAGTGATTCCGGCAGGGCTTCGCCTAAGCGTTGCGGAAAACCGATCTAGAGGAGAAACTGTTCACCGGTGAAACGGGTAGCACGTGGCCGGAAATTCTGTCCAAAAACCACCCAATCCACTAGTATATATAGGAGGAGAGGAGAGGAGAGGCAGACAAGGCCTCTAGGTCGGCCGAAATAGGAGGTGGGAAGCAATCCTACTTCACCTCCAATCCTAGTTGGAGTAGGATTGCCTCCTATTGGCTGATTTTCCACTTTTTGCTTTAGGACTTTCTCTCCTGCACCATGGGCCTTTGTGGCTGTTTTCCCAGCCCACTAAGGGCTTGTTATTATTATCCCACAGCCCATGGACCTCTTGGGTTCGAAATACCCCTCCCGGAGGCCTCCCGGTACACTACTGGCACTCCCGGTACACTACCGGCACTCCTGGTACACTACCGATGAGCCCGAAACTTTTCCGGAAACCAAACTGCGACTTCCTATATATGAATCTTTACCTCCGGACCATTCCGGAGCTCCTCATGATGTCCGGGATCTCATCCGGGACTCCGAACAAACTTCGGTCACCACCATACATAACTCTACACTATCGAAACGTCACCGAACCTTAAGTGTGCAGACCCTGCGGGTTCGAGAACTATGTAGACATGACCGAGACACCTCTAAGGTCAATAACCAATGGCGGGACCTGGACGTCCACATTGGTTCCTACATATTCTACGAAGATCTTTATCAGTCGAACCTCTATGTCAAGGATTCAGTTAATCCCGTATAACGTTCCCTTTGTTCTTCGGTATGTTAATTGCCCGAGATTCGATCGTCGGTATCTCCATACCTAGTTCAACCTTGTTACCGGCATGTCTCTTTACTCGTTCCGTAATACAAGATCCCGCAACTAAAAATTAGCCACATTGCTTGCAAGGCTTGTTGTGATGTTGTATTACCAAGTGGGCCCTGAGATACCTCTCCGTCACATGGAGTAACAAATCCCAGTCTCGATCCATGCCAACTCAACAGACACCATCGGAGATACCTGTAGAGCACCTTTATAGTCACCCAGTTACGTTGCGATGTTTGATACACACAAGGCACTCCTCTGATATCCGTGAGTTGCATGATCTCATGGTCATAGGAACATATACTTGACATGCAGAAAACAGTAGCAATAAACTGACACGATCATATGCTATGTTTGTAGTTTGGGTCTTGTCCATCACATCATTCTCCTAATGATGTGATCCCGTTATCAAATGACATTTCATGTCCATGGCTAGGAAACCTTAACCATCCTTTGATCAACGAGCTAGTCCATTAGAGGCATACTAGGGACATGGTTTTGTCTATGTATCCACACATGCATTTAAGTCTCCGATCAATACAATTATAGCATGGATAATAAACTATTATCATGAACAAGGAAATATGATAATAACTAATTTATTATTGCCTCTAGGGCATATTTCCAACAACTACAACATCACAATAAGCCTTGCAAGCAATCTGACTAAGTGTTAGTTACGGGATCTTGTATTATGGAACGAGTAAAGAGACTTGCCAGTAACGAGGTTGAACTAGGTATGGAGATACCGACGATCGAATCTCAGGCAAGTAACATACCGAAGAACAAAGGGAACATCATACGGGATTAAATGAATCCTTAACATAGAGGTTCGACCGATAAAGATCTTCGTAGAATATGTAGGAACCAATGTGGACATCCAGGTCCCGCCATTGGTTATTGCCCGTAGAGGTGTCTCGGTCATGTCTACATAGTTCTCGAACCCGCAGGGTCTGCACACTTAAGGTTTGGTGACGTTTCGGTAGTATAGAGTTATGTATGGTGGTGACCGAAGTTTGTTCCGAGTCCTGAATGAGATCCTGGACGTCACGAGGAGCTCCGGAATGGTCCGGAGGTAAAGATTCATATATAGGAAGTCCTGTTTTGGTCGCCGAAAAAGTTCCGGTCTTATCGGTAGTGTACCGAGAGTGCCGGTAGTGTACCGGGAGACCTCCGGGAGGGGTATTTCGACCCAAGAGGCTTCATGGGCTGTGGGAGAGTGAATATCAGCCCTTAGTGGGCTGGTGGAAACTCCCACACAAGGCCCATGTAGCTGGAGAAGAAAACCCAAAAGGAAAAAGGTGGAAAAGGGCAAAAAGGAAAAAAAGGATGAATCCTAATCCTACTAGGAGTGGAGGAGGTGGACTCCTCCTCTCCTAGTTCGGTCGAAGCCTAGGAGGCTTGGAGGCCAAGCTGCCTCCTCTCCTCCTCTCCTCCTATATATACTGGTGGTATTGAGGGTTTTTGCACTAGATTTTCAGCCATGTATGAGATCCCGGACGTCACGAGGATCTCCGGAATGGTCCGGAAGTAAAGATTCATATATAGGAAGTCCCGTTTTGGTCGCCGAAAAAGTTTCGGGCTCATCGGTAGTGTACCGGGAGGCCTCCGGGAGGGGTATTTCGACCCAAAAGGCTTCATGGGCTGTGGGAGAGTGAATATCAGCCCTTAGTGGGCTGGTGGAAACTCCCACACAAGGCCCATGTGGCTGGAGGAAAAACCCAATAGGAAAAGGTGGAAAAAAGGCAAAAAGGAGCAATCCTAGTCCTACTAGGATTGGAGGAGGAGAGTCCTCCTCCACCTCCCACATTGGCCGAAACATCCAAGGCCCTGAGGCCAAGGCTGCCTCTCCTCCTCCTTCCCTCCTATATATACTGGTGGATTTCTAGGGTTTTTGCACCAGAATTTCAGCCACGTGCTACCCGTTCCTCCAGTGCATAGTTTCTCCTCTAGATCGGTTTTCTGCAGTGCTTAGGCAAAGCCCTGCTGGAATTGCTCCACCACCATCGCCGGAGCACCGTCAGGCTGCTGGAGAACTCGTCTTCCTCTCCACTCCCTCTTGCTAAATCAAGACGGTGGAGATCGTCATCAAGCCGTACGTGTGCTGAACGCGGAGGTGCCATCCATTCGGTGCTAGATCGGAAGGATCGTGATCAAGTTCGTGAGACGGATCGTGATCAAGTTCGTGGGACGGATCGTGATCGGATCGCGGGACGGATTGTGATTGGATCGCGGGAAGCACGACGATTTGGATCGCGAAAACGTTCGGCTACACCAACCGCGTTTCTTAACGCTTCTCGCTTAGCGATCTACAAGGGTGTGTAGATCCACTCTCCCTCTCTTAGATGCTCATCACCATGGATAGATCCGCGTGTGTGTAGGAATTTTTTTCCCATGCAACATTCCCCAACAAATATTCCCCTAACATCGAAAAAGAGACACGCAAATACTTTTCCACCGCCGGAAGCCTCCGTTCCTGAGAGATCCAATTTTGGAGCCTTTTCCGGTAATCTGCCGGAGGGGGTTTCGATCATGGAGGGCATCTACAACAACTCCATTACCCCTTCGATGATGCGTGAGTAATCCACCACAGACCTACCGGTCTGTAGCTAGTAGCTAGATGACTTCTTCTCTCTCTTTGATCTTCAATACCATGTTCTTCATGATCTTCATGGAGAGCTATCTGATGTAATCCTGTTTTGTGGTGTGTTTGTCAAGATCCGATGAATTGTGAGTTTATGTTCAGATTATCCATGCAACTTATTTGAATATCCTCTAATTTCTTATATGCATGATTTCATATCCTTGCAAGTCTCTTCGAGTTATTGGTTTGGTTTGCCAACTAGATTGGTAATTCTTGCAATGGGAGAAGTGCTTGGTTTTGGGTTCAATTTTGCGGTGTCCTCACCCAGTGACATAGTAGGGGTAGCGAGGCACGTATTGTATTGTTGCCATCAAGGGTAGCAAGATGGGGTTTTCATCATATTTCTTGAGTTTATCCCTCTACATCATGTCATCTTTCGTAATGTGTTACTCTGTTCTTCATGAACTTAATTCTCTAGATGCAGGCAGGAGTCGGTCGATGTGTGGAGTAATAGTAGTAGATGCAGAATCATTTCGGTCTACTTGATATGGATGTGATGCCTATATGCATCATCATTTCCTTGGATAACTACATGATTATTCACTTTTCTATCAATTGCTTGACAGTAATTTGTTTACCCACCATGATATTTGCCTTCAAGAGAGAAGTCTCTAGTGAAACCTATGGCCCCCGGTGTAAGTGCATCTAGTGCCCCTTAGTGATATTGGTGTATTGAAGACTTATAGGATAAGGAACTAATGTGTTCGTGAGTGTACACATTCTCTATAAGTCCATGAGGAGTTTGATATATTCAGAGATTATAAACCCTAAAAATATGTCTTCAGCTGAAGACTTTGGTGAACACTTTGGTGAAGACTTTGGTATTCCCTGAAGACTTTGAAGATGAAGAAGTTGGTGTGACCTTGAAGATATGAACGAGGAGTATGAAGCGTGAAGACTTTTTTTCGTAGTTTCATTTCCTTTCTCTGAGTCATAGGAAACACCATACTCTTGAAGGGGGCCGAGGTAATACTAAGGAAAATTTCCAATTGATGCTCAACTCCAAAAGCCTCAACCTATCGAATCCTTCGAGTGAAGCCTTTGGAAATCTCTTGTAGTTCAGTCAAGTTCTTCAGTGACAGAGACGATGTTCTTCTGGTCTCTGATGAAATTGATCTGACTGAGGAGTTAGGATTTCTCTAGTGCGAATTGCCTACAAGTGAGGAACATGATAAGCCTGAGGACTTTCATAGTTTGAAATTCCGACCGTTGCTGTGCTTAGCGCCAGCTGTCCCCAATCATCTTATCCACATAATGGTCATATCATTGGGGCCATTTACGTCTTATCATGCGAGGTTGCACTCTGGCTATATATAGCCACCCCCCACAACCACTAGTTGGTTGGCTGCTCCGAGAGAGTACTGACACTTTTCATTTGAGAGCAACCCATCCTCCGAAGACTTTGAGAGAAAATCATCAGAGAGCAAAAACCTGAATCCAAACCACCAAACCGAAAGTGATTGAGCATCACTCAAGAGATTGTTCCTGTGTGGAACCAATGCTTGTTACCTTTGAAGATTGTGTACCTTCTAGATGGTTAGGCGTCATGGTCTAGTGCATCATGCAGTCAATTGGGGATCATAGAGTGACCTTGGTCTAGAGCATCCAGCAGTAAATTGTGGATCGTCGGGTGACCAGTTTGTGAGGGTTTCAGAAGTCTACCCTGAAGACTTACCACGAGTGTTGGGCAAGGACTGTGTGACCTTAGCTCAAGGAGAATACGGTAAGGACTGTGTGTCTTGGGACTGTGTGTCCTCTGGTTTAAATACCAGGCCGCTCCAAACCAGACGTACTACTGTCACAGCAGTTGGAACTGGGTCATCAAACCATTGTCTTCATCAAGCTACCTGGTTCGATTTCATCAACCCTTTCATTTCCTCATATACCTATTGATGAAATTGATCCTTACTGTTTGAAGAATTTGACTGAAGACTTTCACAATTTCCTCACCTCAAATTCTTCAAGTTACCTTGTTCCTCACATGCTTATCCTGTATCATGCTACTTGTAATCTGTGCATGTTTTATTTCATCATGATGACTATGCTGTCGCTATGTTTCTCATGCACTTGAGTACTTATTCTGTTGCTAGTTATTCATCACATTTCAAATTCCTCAAGTTGAAATTCCTCAAGTGATGAATTTGTAAAAATCTCCTATTCACCCCCCTCTAGTCGATATAACGCACTTTCAATTGGTATCAGAGCAAGGTACTCCCTTGTTCTGTTTGATTTTTGTTTAACCGCCTGGAGTTCTAGTTATGTCGACTGCAGGTATGGTCAAGGTTTCCGTGAGATGTCCTACCTTCGATGGGACAGATTACCCCTACTGGAAGATCAAGATGCGCATGCATCTTGAAGCTATTGACAACGATCTCTGGTACGTTGTAGAAAATGGTGTTCCTTGCACTTCTCCGACCGTTACTACTGCTGATACGAAGAAATTCAAGCAACTCGATTCTCAAGTGACGAATATCATCTGTGGGCCATCTAAGCAAAGGTCAGTATGGCAGAGTGAGTGCTTTGGAGTCTGCTAAGGTTATTTGGGATAGGCTATCCAAAGTCAATGAAGGTGTTTCCACTCAATGTGACTCTCGTGTTGATGTTCTTCGTAATCTTTTCAACCGCTTCAAGAGACTCGACAATGAAAATGTTCAGCAAACTTTTGATCATCTCACTGATATCTCCAATGAGCTTCAAGCACTGGGTGCTACTGATATCACCGACCACGAGGTGGTGAAGAAACTGCTAAGATCTCTTGATTCCTCATTCGATATTCTGGCTTTGTTGATTCAAAACCGTGGAGACTAAAAGTCACTTGATCCCGCTGATATTCTTGAGAGACTCAATACTCATGAATTCCAACAAGCTGAGAAGACAAACATGTACAAGCTAAGCTATGGAATATCTCATGCTTTGAAGGAGAAAGCAATTTCCTCATCTGAAGGCGAAGATTCTAATAGTAGCCTTGCTGATCCTGAAGAACTGAGTCAGGAGTTGGCAATGCTTGTGAGGCAGAAGTTCTCAAGGAAAGGTGGATTTGGAAAGTCATCAAAAAGTGTCTTGAGGAAATCAGATTCCTCAGATGACTACAAGAGGAGAACTTGTCACAAATGCAAGAAATCTGGTCACTTCATCTATGACTGTCCTCTCTGGGAAAAAGAATCAAAGAAGAAGAAGAAGAAGAAGTACAAAGACGATAGTTCTGATGAATCGAAGAAAAATAAGAAATCTTCAAAGTCCTCATCTGCAAAGTCCTCATCTTCAAAGTCCTCAGCACACAAGAAGAATGGTTCTAGAAAGGCTCAGGCTTTCATTGGCAAGGAAATGGACTCAAAAGAAGAGTCTGAAGAATATGAAGAAGAGGAAGAATCTGAGGTGCAATTTGAATCTGGTGTCGCTAGCCTTGCTCTCGCTACAGCTTTCGTCAGCAAGTCTATCTTCAATGATGAAGAGAATGACTCCCCCAATAACTCAGACGTTAGGAATTATTATTACGCTCCCACCTGTTGCTTCATGGCTAAGGATTCCAAGGATGAATCTCCAAAAGCTACTGAGTGGGTCCTCAACACTGGATGCACGAACCACATGACTGGTGACAAGAATCTACTTATGAATTTGCCACTTGCTACATCTCATCTGAAGCATCTCACCTATGATGACAAAGGAAAAAAGCAAGGTATTGGGTCTAGGTAAGGTTGCAATCTCAAAGGACCAAAATATGGATAAGGTGATGCTTGTCCAATCGCTCGGGTTCAATCTTATGCCTGTCTCAATGCTTTGTGATCTTGATATGGTTGTCGAATTTGGAAAATATCTTTGTGTTGTCATCATGGAATCTGACAATTGCAAAGTCTTCGAAGGCTTTAGGAGAGGATACTTGTATACCGTTGATTTCTCTACAGGTCCTCAGCCTGCCTCTAGCCTACTTGCAAAGTCCTCAGAAGGCTGGTTGGGGCATCGATGACTTGGACACGCTAGTATGAGGAACTTGCACACGCTTGTGAAGAAAAAGCACGTCATTGGCATTGAAGGTGTCAGATTCCTCAAGGACCACCTCTGTGGTGCATGCGAGTCTGGGAAGATGACCAGATCCAAGCATCCCTCGAAGCCAGTCATGACCACAACTTGACCCTTTGAATTGCTTCACATGGACCTCTTTGGCCCCACTCATAACTCCACACTAACCAATTCTTCAAGTTTGTATGACTTTGTCATTGTTGATGATTAATATTGTTACACTTGGGTGCATATTATTCTGTACAAGTCTGAAGTGCAGGATGTCTTCAAACGATCTGCTTCAAGGGCCTCCACGAACTTCAGCATCAAGATCAAGCATATCAAGAGTGACAATGGGACTGAGTTCAAGAACACCAATCTTGATGAATATCTTGATGAACTTGGTATTACTCATGAGTTATCTGCCCCATATACTCCTCAGCAAAATGGCATCGTGGAGCGCAAGAACAAGACTCTTGTTGAGATGGCTCGCACCATGCTTGATGAAGACAAGACTCCTCGTCGCTTCTGGCCTAAGGCAATTGATACAACATGCCACATCTTCAACAGGGTATATCTTCACAAATTCTTCAAGAAGACTTCATATGAACTTATCACTGGCAAGAAACCCAATATAAGTTATCTCAAAGTCTTCGGTGCAAAATGCTGGATTAGAGATCCTCACCATAGATCTAAATTTGCACCGAAAGAACATGAAGGTTTTATGCTTGGTTACGGAAAGGACTCGCACACCTACAGAGTCTTCAACACCTACCACCATAAGGTTGTTGAAACTTTAGATGTGCGGTTAGATGAAACCGACGGCTCGCAAAGAGAGCATATGCCTTCTGTGTTAGATGAACAGTCTCCCGAGGATTCCATTAAGCTGAAGGCTACTGAAGATGGCATACCCACTAAGGAAGTCATTCTAAAGAATGAACATATTCATGCTGATACACCTGAAGAAAATGGTGATGAAGAAAATCCTCAGCCACGTCAACCTGCTCATCCAAGATTTGCAAATGAAGTGCAGATTGAAAAAATCGTCAATGACATCAATGCACCAGGTCTGCTCACTCGCTCAAGAGCTTCACATTTGACTAACTTTTGTGGGCACTTTGCTTTTGTCTCTATCATAGAGCCCACCAAAGTTAATGAAGCATTCAAGGAGCCTGAGTGGATTCAAGCTATGCAAGAGGAATTTCACCAATTCAAGCTCAATAATGTGTGGGAACTTGTCAAGTAGCCAGATTCTCGCAAGCATAACATCATAGGTACCAAGTGGATCTACCGCAACAAGAAAGATGAAAATGGCCTTGTGGTAAGAAATAAGGCTCGTCTAGTAGCTCAAGGCTACACACAGGTTGAAGGAATTGACTTTGATGAAACTTTTGCACCTGTTGCTCGACTTGAAGCTATTCACATATTGCTTGCTTATGCTAACCATCATGATATCATATTATATCAAATGGATGTGAAAATTGCATTCCTCAATGGTAACCTTGAGGAAGAAGTATATGTTGCTCAACCCTAGGTTTTGAAGACCCTAAGCATCCTGACAAATCTTCAGACTCAACAAGCCCCCCTATGGCCTCAAGTAGGCCTACGACACTCTGAAGGAATCCCCCATGAAGAAAGGTTTCAAACCTGGTTAACTCGACCCAACTCTTTTCACTAAATCCTATGACAATTAACAGTTCATATGCCAAATATACATAGACGATATTATCTTTGGCTATACTGACAAGCGTTACAGTGATGAATTTGCCTATATGATGAGTGAAGAATATCAAATGTCTATGATGGGAGAGTGGAAATTCTTCTTAGGTCTTCAAATTCGTCAGCAAGACAATGACATCTTCATCTCTCAAGAGAAATACCTCAGGGATATTCTGAGAAAATTTGACATGCAAGACTGCAAAGGCGTCAAAACTTCAATGCCTTCAAAAGGCCACCTCTATACTGACGAAAATGGTAAAGATTTTGATCAGAACGTATATCGCTCCATGGTTGGCTCTTTATTGTATCTATGTGCATCTAGGCCTGATATTATGCTGAGTGTTTGCATGTGTGCCCGATTCCAAGCAACACCAAAGGAACCAGACCATAAGGCTGTGAAGCATATTCTTCGACACTTAGCTCACACACCAATGCTTGGATTATGGTATCCCAAGGGCTCAAATATTCACCTCATCGGATACTCTAATGCTGACTATGCTGGAGATCGTGTGGATCGCAAGTCAACCTCAAGCACTGCTACTTCTCGAGCATGCGTTGGTTTCCCGTGATGAGGAACGGTTTGATGCAGCAAAGTAGATAAGTATTTCCCTCGGTTTTTTAGAACCAAGGTATCAATCCCGTAGGAGATACAAGCGAGCCACCAATAGATATACGTGCACAAGGAATCAAACTCTTGTACCCAACGCTATAAAGGGGTTGTCAATCCCTTCACGGTTATTTGCAAGGATGAGATCTAGTAGAGTTAGATATAATAGGATGCTTGAGCGGAAAGTAAAACTAAAAGTAAAAACAATGCAACAAGTATTTTTGGTGTTTTTCGTTTTCGATCTGAAAATATAATACGAAAAATAGACCCGGGAGCCATAGGTTTCACTAGATGGCTTTTGTGATGATGACAAGTATAACGGAGGGTGAACAAATTACTGTTGAGCAATTGATAGAAAAGCGAATAATTATGAAGATATCCAAGGCAATGATTATGCATATAAGCATCACGTCCGTGACAAGTAGACAAAAATGATTTTGCATCTACTACTATTACTGTACATATCGACCGACTCCTGCCTGCATCTAGATTATTAAGTTCATGAAGAACAGAGTAACGCGTTAAGTACGATGACATGATGTAGAGGGATAAACTCAAGCAATATGACGAAAACCCCATATTTTTACCCTTGATGGCAACAATACAATATGTGCCTCGCTACCCCTACTATGTCACTGGGTGAGGACACCGCAAGATTGAACCCAAAACTAAGCACTTCTCCTATTGCAAGAATTACAATTCTAGTTGGCCAAACCAAACCAATAATTCGAAGAGACTTACAAAGATATGAAATCATGCATATAAGAATTCAGGAAAGACTTAAACAATATTCAGGCACAATCTGAACATAAACCAACAATTCATCGGATCTCGACAAACACACCACAAAAGAGTATTACATCTAATAGATCTCCATGAAGATCATGAAGAACATGGTATTGAGAAGCAAAGAGAGAGAAGAAGCCATCTAGCTACTAGCTATGGACCCATAGGTCTGTGGTGAACTACTCACGTATCATCGGAGGGGCAATGGAGTTGATGTAGATGCCCTCCGTGATCGAATCCCCCTCCGACAGATTACCGAAAAAGGCTCCAAGATTGGATCTCTCGGTAACGGAGGCTTCTGCCAACGGAAAAGTGTTTTCATGGCTTGTTGTGATAATGATGTAATATTGGGTATTTATAGGCGTAAGATTAGGGTTAGAGGAGGTGCTAGGGGCCCACAAGCCTGCTCGGCGCGGGGTACCCCCTGGCCGCGGCAAGCGGGCTTGTGGCCCCGTGTCAGCTCCTATGCCTTGGTTCTCAAGTCTTGTGGCTTCCATATTTTCCATAAAAAATCTTTCCAGAGGTTTTCTTCCGGTTGGACCCCCGTTTAATATTCCTTATCTGCGAAACTCAAAAACAGAAACCGGCACTAGGCTCTAGATTAATAGGTTAGTCCCAAAAATAATATAAAATAGCATATTAATGCATATAAAATATCCAAAACAGATAATATAATAGCATGGAACAATCAAAAATTATAGATACGTTGGAGACGTATCAGCATCCCCAAGTTTAATTCCTGGTCGTCCTCGAGTAGGTAAATGATAAAAATAGAATTTTTGATGTGGAATGCTACCCAACATATTTATCCATGTAATGTTCTTTATTGTGGCATGAATATTCAGATCCTTAGATTGAAAACAATAGTATAATATTGGCATAAAACAGTAATACTTTGAGCACACCTTTATATGGTCTGGCTATGCTCCATGTTCCCCACACAAAGTATCCAAATCATGCACAACCTCGATGAAACAGTCAAGCAATTGTTTCACACTTTTGGTGTTCTCAAACCTTTTTCAACTCTCACGCAATACATGAGCATGAGCCATGGATATAGCATTATAGGTATAATAGAATATGGTGGGGTGCATGGAAAAAGAGAATATAGTCTCACGTCAACTAGGCGTATCAATGGGCTATGGAGATGCCCATCAATACATATCAATGTGAGTGAGTAGGGATTGCCATGCAACAAATTCACTTAGAGATATAAGTGTATGAAAGCTCAAAAAGAAAACTAAGTGGTTGTGTGTAAGTGCATCTAGTACCCCTTAGTGATTTTGGTGTATTGAAGACTTATAGGTTAAGGAACTAACGTGGTTGTGAGTGTACACATGCTCTATAAGTTGATGAGGAGTTTGATATATTCGGAGATTATCGACCCCTAAAAATGTATGTCTTGAATTGAAGACTTTGGTGAAGACTTTGCGAAGACTTGGTTGAAGACTTTGGTATTCCCTGGAACATTGAAAATGAAGAAGTTGGTGTGACCTTGAAGATACGAACAAGGACTATGAAGCGTGAAGACTTTTATTTTCGTAGTTTCATTTCCTTTCTTTGAGTCATAGGAAACACCGTACTGTTAAAGGGGGCCAAGGTAATACTAAGGAAAATTTCCAACTGATGCTCAACTCCAAAAGCCTCAACCTATCCAATCCTTCGTGTGAAGCCTTTGGAAATCTCTTGCAGTACAGTCAAGTTCTTCAGTGATAGAGACGATGTTCTTCTAGTCTCTGATGAAATTGATCTGACAGAGGAGTTAGGATTTCGCCAGTGTGAATTGCCTACAAGTGAGGAACATGATAAGCCTAAGGACTTTCATAATTCGAAATTCCGACCATTGTTGTGCTTAGCGCCAGCTGTCCCCAATTATATTATTCACATAACGGTCAGATCATTGGGGGCATTTATGTCTTATCATGTCAGGTTGCACCCTGGCTATAAATAGCCACCCCCACAACCACTAGTTGGTTAGCTGCTCCGAGAGAGAACTGACACTTGTCATTTGAGAGCAACCCATCCTTTGAAGACTATGAGAGAAAATCATCAGTGAGGAAAATCCCACAACCAAACCACCAAAACCAAAGTGATTGAGTATCACAGAAGAAATTCCTATGTATCACCGATCCTTGTTACCTTTGAGGACTATGTATCCTCCAGACGGTTAGGCGTCATGGTCTAGTGCATCCTACAGTCAATTGGGGATCACGAAGTGACCTTGGTCTAGAGCATCCAGCAGAAAATTGTGGATCGTCGGGTGACCAGTTTGTGAGGGTTTTGGAAGTCTACCCTGAAGACTTACCACGAGTGTTGGGGCGAGGACTGTGTGACCTTTGCTCAAGGAGAATACGGTAAAGACTGTGTGTCCTCTGGTTTAAATACCAGGCCGCTCCAAACCAGACGAACGACTGTCACAACAGTTGGAACTGGGTCATCAAACCGTTGTCTTCATCGAGCGACCTGGTTCTATTTCCTCAACCCCTTTATTCCTCGTATACTTGTTGATGAAATTGATCGTTACTGTTTGAGGAATTTTACTGAAGACTTTCACAGTTTCCTCATCTCAAATTCTTCAAGTTACCTTGTTCCTCACCTGCTTATCGTGTATCACGCTACTTGTAATCTGTGCATGTTTCATTTCATTATGATGACTATCTTGTCGCTATGTTTCTCATGCACTTCAGTACTTAATCCGCTGCTAGTTATTCATCACATTTCAAATTCCTCAATTTGAAATTCCTCAAGTGATGAATTTGTAAAAATCGCCTATTCACCCCCCCTCTAGTCGATATAACACACTTTCAATTGGTATCAAAGCAAGGTACTCCCTTGTTCTGTGTGATTTTGGTTTAACTAGCTAGAAATCTAGTTATGTTGACTGCAGGTATGATCAAGCTTTCCGTAGGATGTCCTACCTTCGATGGGACGGACTACCCCTACTGGAAGAACAAGATGCACATGCATCTTGAAGCTATTGACAATGATCTCTGGTACATTGTGGAAAATGGTGTACCCTCTATCACTCCCACTGTCAACGCTGCTAATGTGAAGAGATTCAAGCAACTTGATTCTCAAGTGAAGAATATCGTTTGTGGCCATCTGAGCAAAGGCCAGTATGGCAGAGTGAGTGCTTTGGAGTCTGCTAAGCTTATCTGGGATAGGTTGTCCATAGTCAACGAAGGTGTTTCAACTCAACGTGACTCTCGTGTTGATGTTCTTTGCAACCTCTTCAACCGCTTCAAGAGACTTGACAAGGAAAACATTCAGCAAACTTTTGATCGTCTCATTGATATCTCTAATGAGCTTCAAGCACTAGGTGCCACTGATATCACCGACCATGAAGTGGTGAAGAAAATGCTAAGATCTCTTGACTCCTCATTCGATACTTTGGCTTTGATGATTCAAGAACATGGAGACTACAAGTCACTTGATCCTGCTGATATTCTTGAGAGACTCAATAGTCATGAAATCCAACAAGCTGAGAAGAGAGACCTCTACGAGCCAAGCTATGGAAGATCTTGTGCTCTGAAGGCAAAAGCAATTTCCTCATCTGAAGACGAAGATTCTGAGAGTAGTCTTGGTGACCCTGAAGAACTAAGTCAGGAGCTAGCAATGCTCGTGAGGAAATTCCAGAAATTCTCAAGGAGAGGTGGATTTGGAAAGTCATCAAAGAGTGGTTTGAGGAAATCAGTTTTCTCAAATGACTACAAGAAAAGAACTTGTCACCGTTGCAAGACACCTGGTCACTTCATCTCTGACTGTCCTCTCTAGGAAAACGAATCAAAGAAGCAGAAGAAATACAAGGATGATAGTTCTGATGACTCGAAGAAAAAGAAGAAATATTCAAAGTCCTCATATGCAAAGTCCTCATCTTCAAAGTCCTCAAAGCACAAGAAGAATGGTTCCAGAAAGGCTCGAGCGTTCATTAGCAAGGAAATGGATTCTGAAGAAGAATCTGAAGAATATGAAGAAGAGGAAGAATCTGAGGTGGAATCAGAATCTGGTGTTGCAAACCTTGCTCTCGCCACTGCTTTTATCAGCAAGTCCATCTTCAATGATGAACAAAATGACTACTCCAATGACTCTGACGTCATCAGTGGCAAGGCTCAAAGGTACACAAACATCATTCCTCATCTGAATCAAGTAAAGGTGAATCTGATGAATATGTGAAACCTAGCTACGCTAAACTTTTTAACATTGCCACTAAGCAACAAAGTGCACTTGAAAAGCTTCAAAAAATGCTAGACAAAAGCGATGATCTGTTGAACAATGAAGTGGATCAGACTCAAACTCTGTCTGACGATCTTAAAAGTCTTCAGACAAAGCATGATAACCTTTAGAATCATCATAATGCTCTCTTAGCCGATCATGAGAAGCTTTCTCATGAATTTCTCCAAAGAAAGTAAGATCTTGCAAAACTAAGGGTGTCACATGAGGATCTCCAAAGGGAAAACGATTCCTTACTGGCTTAACAGATCAGTACCGCTCAAGAAGAATTTGTTCCACCTTGTTTCAAATGCATCAAACGTGAAACTGCTAATTCTTCACCTGAACGTTCAAATACTTCTATTGCTGCAAATTCTTCAACTCTTCCAGTGGTCACAAATTCCTCATCTAAGGATACCACAAGTATCACTGACAAAAATGGAGGGTTGAAGGAATTGTATATGACAGGCATGTACAAAAGTCTCAAAGGGCATCAAACCCTTTGCGGTGTCCTCAAAAAGCAGATTCTGAACAGGAACCCTATGAAAGAGGGTATTGCCTTTGAGAGGAAACTCAACGCTGATGGATCATACTGGACACCTGAGCAGTACCCCAAAACCTCATGGGTTGTTGCAAAAGGACCTCTTGTAGATCCATCCACGTTATCTGGCTTTACTTGTGAAACTTCATATTCCTCTGATGAGTCACTTGACACCAACTACAAATTCTTCAAAAATAAGAAAGGTGGAGTATTTGCCAGATTTGTTGGAACTAACTGCAGGAACAGTTCACCTATCAAGAAAATCTGGGTTCCCAAGAGCTACCTACAAAATCTTCAAGTGAATGTCCTCACGACACCACTCATGAAGAATAGGAACCCCATATCAAATTCCTCATATGGACCAACACTTGGACCAAATTCCTCAAATGGTCAAAGATATCATTCTCGTGCTAATGCATCTGTTTTAGAGGGAAAATCTAAGAGTCTTGAATATGTGCATTATTCTTTAAATCATTATGTTCATAAGTCCTCGAAGAATTTCTCTGCTTATTCATATGAGTACTCTAACCCTCGTCCTATGAAACGAATCGCACTTGCTTCAATGCCTCCCTTCTCATATGCTGCTCGTAGAATGATGAACTCTTTGCCACCCCTCAAGATGTGGGTGGTGAAGAAATTGAACTAATTTCTTATGTAGGGTCAGGTCTCCAAATGAACTTGAACATCTGATGAATTTGCTCGAGACCTGAGGAAATGCTTGAAAGGACGCAAGCTAACCATGTAGAAATGAATTCCTCATTTCTCACATCCTCACACTACTTGCTCACTATCTTGTGTGATGAAATTCTATCTGATGAAATTGATGTTATATTCTTCACTCTGAAGCATATGAGTTCGTAAGTTGTACTAATTCATCTGCAGGATGAACCTCCAAAAGCAACTGAGTGGTCCTCGATAGTGGATGCACAAACCACATGAATGGTGAAAAGAATATACTCATGAATTTTCCACTTACTCCATCTAATCTGAAGCATATCACCTATGCAAACAAAGGAACAAAGCAAGGTATTGGGTCTGGGTAAGGTTGCAATCTCAAAGGACTGAACCATGGATAAGGTGATGCTTGTAGAATCCATTGGGTTCAACCGTATGTCTGTCTCAATGGTTTGTGATCTTGATATGGTTGTCGTATTTGGAAAATATTGATGTGTTGTCATCATGGAATCTGACAATTCCAAAGTCTTCGAAAGCTTTAGGAGAGGAGACTTGTATATTGTTGATTTCTCTATAGGTCCTCAGCCTGCCACATGCCTACTGGCAATGTCCTCAGAAGGCTGGTTGTGGCATCGATGACTTGGACATGCTGGTATGATGAACTTGCACAAGCTCGTGAAGAAAAAGTACGTCATTGTCATTGAAGGTGTGAAATTCCTCAAGGACTACCTTTGTGGTGCATGTGAGTCTAGGAAGATGACCAGATCCAAGCATCTCTCAAAGACAATCACGACCATGACTCGACCCTTTGAATTGCTTCACATGGATCTCTTTGGCCCCACTCATTACTCCACACTAACAAATTCTTCAAGTTTGTATGGCTTTGTCATTGTTGATGATTACTCTCATTACACTTGGGTGCACATTATTCTGTACAAGTCTGAAGTGCAGGATGTCTTCAGAAGATTTGCTTCAAGGGCCTCCACCAACTTCGTTGTAAAGATCAAGCATATCAGGAGTGATAATGGTACTGAGTTCAAGAACACCAATCTTGATGAATATCTTGATGAACTTGGTATTACTCATGAGTTATCTGCCCCTCATACTCCTTAGCAGAACGGCATCATGGAGCGCAAGAACAGGACTCTTGTTGAGATGGGTCGCACCATGCTTGATGAATACAAGACTCCTCGTCGCTTCTGGCCTGAGGCAATTGATACTGCATGCCACATGATCAACAGGGTATATCTTCAAAAATTCTTCAAGAAAACTTCACATGAACTTATGACTGGCAAGAAACTTAATGTAAGTTATCTCAAAGTCTTCGGTGCAAAATGCTGGATTAGAGATCCTCACCATAGTTCTAAATTTGCACCAAAAGCAAATGAAGGTTTCATGCTTGGTTATGGAAAGGACTCGCACACCTACAGAGTCTTCAACACCTTCCACCACAAGGTTGTTGAAACTGTAGATGTGCGGTTCAATGAAACTGATGGCTCGCAAAGAGAGCACATGCCTTCTATGCTAGATGAACAGTATCCTGAGGAATCCATTAAGCTGAAGGCTACTGAAGACGTCATACCCACTAAGGAAGTCATTCCAACGAATGAAGACATTCATGCTGATGCACCTGAAGAAAGTGGTGTTGATGAAAATCTTTAGCCACGTCAACCTTCTCATCCAAGAGTTGCAAATTAAGTGCAGATTGACAAAATCATCGATGACATCAATGCACCAAGTCCCCTCACTCGCTCAAAAGCTTCACATTTGACTAACTTTTGTGGACACTTTGCCTTTGTCTCTATCATAGAGCCCACCAAAGTTGATGAAGCATTCAAGGAGCCTGAGTGGATTCAAGGTATGCAGGAGGAATTGCATCAATTCAAGCTCAACAACGTGTGGGAACTTGTCAAACGGCCAGATCCTCACAAACATAACATCATAGGTACCAAGTAGATCTACCGCAACAAGCAATATGAAAATGGCCTTGTGGTGAGGAATAAGGCTCGTCTTGTAGCTCAAGGCTACACACAGGTCTTCAAATTCGTTAGAAAGACAGCGACATCTTCATCTCACAAGAGAAATACCTCAAGGATGTTCTGAGGAAATTTGACATGCAAGATTGCAAAGGCGTCAAAACTCCCATGCCTTCAAAAGGCCACCTCTACACTGACGAAAATGGTAAAGATTTAGATCAGAAGGTATACCGCTCCATGATTGGCTCATTATTGTATCTATGTGCATCTAGGCCTAATATTATGCTGGGTGTTTGCATGTGTGCCCTATTCCAAGCAACACCAAAGGAATCACACCATAAGGTTGTGAAACATATTCTTCGATACTTAGCTCACACACCAGCGCTTGGACTATGATATCCCAAGGGCTCAAATCTTCACCTCGTCGGATACTTTGATGCTGACTACGCTAGAGATCGTGTGGATCGCAAGTCAACCTCATGCACATGTCATTTCCTCGGACGATCCTTAGTCTGTTGGTCCTTGAAGAAGCAGAACTGCGTGTCACTATCTACTGCTGAAGCTGAGTACATTGCTGTTGATTCATGTTGCACTCAATTGCTGTGGATGAAGCAAACCCTCAAGGACTACGGCATCAAGTTGAAGAATGTGCCTTTGTACTACGACAACGAGAGTGCCATCAAGATTTCTTACAACCCAGTTCAGTATTCCAGGAACAAGCACATCCAGATTCGTCATCACTTTCTTCGAGATCTTGTACTCAAGGGCAATATCGCCATCGTCCACATCCCTACTGAAGAACAACTGGCCGACATCTTCACAAAGCCCTTGGATGAAAAGAGATTTTGCAAGTTGCGGTGTGAGCTAAATATCTTAGAATCTTCGAATGTTCTTTGAAAAAGGACACACACCCTAACACTTATGCAACAATTGGTGACTTAGATGTGCAACACATGAAGTAACGTTTTTCTTCAATCCATGAAGAATAACCTTCTAAGTGTGAAGAAATTAGTGAAGAATTTGATTCTCAGAACCCTATGATAATTGTCCGTGGTGTCTGAAGTCATCATTCTTATACGGTGGGTCACGCCACCAACAATAGTTGAAATTCTTCAAAGTTGAGTTTTTCGTCATTTTGCAAATTCCTCAAATTTTCAAATTCCTCAAGTCTGCAAATTCCTCAACTTTTCAAATTCCTCAACTTTTCAAATTCTTCAAACTATGAAACTCATGTTCTTCATTGACTATATACATATATATTTGAGTTTTCAATGTCCTTAACAGCATTCACTTATTGCTAATTCTTCAAGTTGATTTTCATCCAAGTGAATATGATCGGACCCTTTCCCCCTCTATGCTAAACTCAACCCAGTCTGTTCACAAATTCTTCATATGCGTTCCACTTTGAAACTCATTCAAAGTCTTCACTGTGTCCTCGACAGCTGAAGAATTTGCGAATGGAAACTTTAAAATTTTCACTATCAAAATTTTCGGCGTTTCCCGCTCAAACGGTTCCGATTCCCACGACTGGATAACCCACGATCCCCCACTATTGCCACTGCTCAGAACATGGGTGACACATGTCGCGTGGAGATCAAGGGTCAGGGGCAATCTTGTCCAAAATTTTCGGGCAGATTGGCTTTCACCTCCGCTATAAATACCCCTTCCCTTCCACTATGCTCAGTTACTCCTCACTCCTAATCACTCCCGAGCTCCGACCTAGCGCCACCGCTAACATCATCGTCGTCGGTGTGGAAGAGATTCACTGCCTCGACCTGGCCATCGCCATACTCGCAGAGGCCACGGAATTCTTCATCCCACCACCGTTGTAACTGTCTCCCTCTGCCAAGCTAGGGCATGGGAGATCTGGACGGACGAACTACCTCAATCTCATCTCATAGTTCGCCGTGTTCTTCATCAGGGTAAATAATTTTTTTTACTACCCTTGTTTGATCTTCAAGTTTTCCTCAAATTCCTCAAAGGTCTTTATTCTTCAAGAATCTCATTCTAAAGCACCTTACATGTTCATACACTTGATGTTTTTCCCTAAGTTATGATTTTCTTCAAGATTCCTCAATTGTGTGAATCCTCAAAATTTGCACAACTCTGGAATCTAAGACAAATAAGACTTAGTGAAATTCCTCAAGACACCCATGGTCAAATTCCTCACTCTTTATTTTATTGAAAAACTTCTAAGAACGCATATGACCTCTTCAAATTCCTCGCACCTATACTCTGTTCATAGGTACAAACATGTCCGTAAATGAATCACTAGGTTCTCATCAACTTAACTCATTTACGACGTTTCTTGAGGAAAAACTATGCACTTCTTCATAATCTTCAAGAATTCAGAATCCTCAGCTGAAGAAAATGGCAGATGGGAAGAAGCCATAGAAAGGTGGAAAGAAGCCTGATGTGCATACTGCTTTTGAGATTCCAATTAACTTGTATGAGGAATACTGCACGCCAGATGAGGAAACTCATGGCAAAGAGACAACTAAGCAGAGAAAGATTCGTCTCCAGAAAATTGAGAGAAGATGAGCAAAGGAGTGGAAGGAATATCGATATGTCACTCCTAAATATATGATGAAATTCGCTGTGAAACCTCCTTGCAGCAAGCCACCCTTGGATCCCAATCAAATTGCTGATCCCACTAGTATGAAGACTAGAAATGACTTCCCTCATATATGCGAAAATAGCAAGCCAAGATGACGTAGAAAGCAAAAGAGGTTGTGAAGAAATTCAATGAAGACTCTGCTGCTGCTGCTGCCACTGTTGGAGCCTCTACAAGTGCTCCGAAGAAAATGATGATGAAGAAATCTTCTGTAAAGAAACATTCTTATCTTCAAAATTATCACCACAGATTTCTCAAGCTCAGCCCCCAAAAGTCTCAATTGCTGGATCAGTAGCTGCTCAGTCCTCTGCTGCTGCTGCAAAGTCCTCAACTCCCGTGCATCTTGCATCATGCCAAAGGACTGAGGGATTCTCAATTGCTTCTGGGACATCAGCAAGTTCTTCAGCCCAAGAACATTCCTCAAGCGGTCCTTCCCTGAGGAAACTGAAAGCAACTGCTGGACGAGGCATTCAACCAAGTCCTCAACCTAAAAAGGTGACGTTCACAATTCCATCAGATTCCTCAGATGAAGCTAATGATGAGGAACTTGCTGCGATCATCAGAAACAAGCAAGAACGAGTGGTTCAAGTAAAGGGCACTCAAATTTTGCCGTTGCTTGATCCAAAACAGGTGCTTAACTTCATAGATATCTAGCACAAGGATCCCAAAACGCCCATTGATGACTTGAAGCTGCTTCCTGGTCCTGATCATGTCCTCACAGCCTTCAGAGCTGAAGAAAAATGGAAGTATGAGAAGGTAAGACAAACCAAGATGGCTCGGTACAAGAAAGAGTAGTTCTTGAAGAAAAATGTTCTAAACCTGTCTCCTGAAGAACTTGTGAAGATGCGGTGTGAGATCAAAGACCACAGTGAAGAATTCAATGCATACTATGCTGATTGGCAAGGTGCCAAGGTTTGCTTCGTCAATATAGCTGATAAAGTCATCACTGATCATAACTCAAGGGTTACATCCCGTTCGCAACCACAAATTCCTCAGGCTAAAGAAACTGCTCAGCCTGCTGAAGAAACTGCCAGCGCTGCTGAAGAAAGTCACACCACTGATGAACCTGCCGGGGCAACCTCCACTGTTGTGCCTGATGAAACTGAACCCCCAAGGACGACTGCATCAGTCATACCTGAGAAAACTGCTGCTAAGAACAAGGCACTAAAACGGAAAGCATCAACTTCAGATTCCTTAGCTGCGAAGAAACTAAAGACACTGTCAAGTTATTCAAAAGAACCAGTTGATGCTGCCCCAATTTCCTCAGCACCTGCCTATGAAATAGTGCCATTCGGTGTTGACTACGTCATCCCGAATGATGATCAAGAAGAAATGGATCAATATCCTTCTACCTTAGAGTGGATTGATGAAGAAATTGAACTGGAAGCAAAAGCTTCAACTCCACAGGTATCATCGCCCCAGCCTCAGTTTACTGCTGAAGAGACCGGCGTTGAAGAAATTGATGAGGAAGTGGACATTGGCAACACAACGTCTGTCATCAATGATGAATAATGGGAAGCTGCTCACCCAAATTCCCCAATGACCACTCCTCTATCATAGATTCCTCAGTCCCCATCCCAGAGTGAGGAAATTCAAGAAGGATCGGATGATATGGCTGCTCCAGCCACTTAAGAAATTCCAGCTGCATCAACTGAAGACTTTGCTACTCCAACTGCCACTGAGGAAACTGCTTCGCAAATTCCTCAGTCTGAAGAAATCCCTCCTATGCCTAAGGAGATCAAGAGCCGCTTCAAGCCAAACCTTCAAACGAAACCAAGGATGCCACTCAAAGGCTCAAAGCGCCCCAAATTCCTCAAATCAAACTTCTTCAACGAGCACACTTTCTTCACTGGTCCTAACCCATATGACTCAACAAGGGCCGGACGCACCAGATTCTAGACTGTCACTAAGATGACTTACTATGCATTAGTTCTGTTTGACAAGAAGAAATTCTTCGAGCACCATCAAATACCTCATGCTGATATGGAAACAATTCCATCCTTTACGTCGGTGCTCTCAGTTCTTCATGATGCAGGAATTCTTCCCTTCTGTGTGGACATCTACGATTGGAATGAACAGTTAATTCTTCAATTCTATGCCACACTGCACATAATAGGTGATGACTCTGACATCAACTCCTGGATCTTGGACTAGATGACCGGATCTACACACCTCACTGCTCCAGCATCTGAATTGCTTCGGTCAGTCCCAATCCCAATTCCTTTAGAAGAAGCTCACCGTCTGTTTGATGAACCTTCCCTACCCAACCAACTGATGCAAGTGCTGATGAAACCGTTGGCTCCTAGAAAACCTTAACGGACAACCTTCCTTGTGAAGGATTTTCTAGATGTGCCCAGGACGGTCTATCGCATTCTCACCAACACCCTATGTCCTCAGAAGGGCCACAAATCTGAAGAAGAAAAAGTAGAGGGAGTCATGAAGAACAAGATATTCAACATTATTCATGGGATTCCCATCAACTTCCATGATTACTTCATGAGGACATTGGTGAATGCAGCACTAGCCCCGTTTGAACTGAAGCCTTATGCACCCTGGATCATGAAATTCATCAGATCAAGCTCTTCAGTTCCCTTCAAAGAGGACTTGCAGAATCACTTAGGCTTCTTGCCCTCGATTGAAGTCCTCAAGAGCACAATTGCCTCAGTTGAAGGAAAAGGCAAGGCTATCATTGATGAAGGCACTCGTCCATTAGATGGTCAGTTTCGCAAAGCCACATCCTTCTCCACAAATGATGACACTGCAACCCAGGATTCTACTGCAAAAGCCTCAACGCAAAAGCCACAAGAGTCTACCCCTCATGTGATGAGTGATCATGAGCTTCTCATAAGTCTTCATCAGAAGTTTGATTGCAATCACAAGTGGGTAAAGCGTCAGTTTGCTTCAATTCTTCAGATCATCACTGTGACGCAGAACTCTATGAAGAAAAATCACGACTATGTGCATGAAGTCCTCAACCTCACTTGGGCCATTCTTTCTCACCTCAAGACTCCTGAAGAACTGAAGGAGCTCGATCTTGCGGAAAATCATGACTGGGCTCGTCCACCACAGAAGAAATTAAAGAAAGTTCAAGTTCCTCAACTGGTAACTAGTTCATATTCTTCATCGCACGAGACCGATGAAGCTGAGGACATTCACGATACTATGGCGGGCCCTGCATCGACAAACGACCCCGACAACGCTGGCGCTCCTTCCTCACCAACAAGATGAAATTCTTCAAGGGGCGTTAGTCTTGACTTTTTCATCCCTTTTGGTCTTCAAGGGGCGTTATCATGTCAGGTTGCACCCTGGCTATAAGTAGCCACCCCCACAAATACTAGTTGGTTGGCTGCTCCGAGAGAGAACTAACACTTGTCATTTGAGAGCAAACTATCCTCTAAGGACTTTGAGAGAAATTCATTAGTGAGGAAAAACCCACAACCAAACCACCAAACCCAAAATGATTGAGCATCACAGAAGAAATTCCTGTGTGGAACCGATACTTGTTACCTTTGAGGACTGTGTATCCTCCAGACGGTTAGGCGTCATGGTCTAGTGCATGCTGCAGTCAATTGGGGATCACGAAGTGACCATGGTCTAGAGTATCCGGCAGAAAATTGTGGATCGCCAGGTGACCAGTTTGTCAGGGTTTTGGAAGTCTACGCTGAAGATTTACCACGAGTGTTTGGCGAGGACTGTGTGACCTTTTCTAAAGGAGAATACGGTAAGGATTGTGGGTCCTAGGACTATGTGTCCTCTGGTTTAAATACTAGGCCGCTCCAAACCAGACATACAACTATCACAACAGTTGGAACTGGGTCATCAAACCATTGTCTTCATCGAGCGACCTCGTTCTATTTCCTCAACCCCTTTATTCCTTGTATACTTGTTCATGAAATTGATCATTACTGTTTGAAGAATTTGACTGAAGACCTTCACAATTTCCTCATCTCAAATTCTTCAAGTTACGTTGTTCCTCACATGCTTATCCTGTATCATGCTACTTGTAATCTGTGCATGTTTCATTTCATCATGATGAATATGTTGTCGCTATGTTTATCATGCACTTGAGTACTTAATCCGCTGCTAGTTATTCATCACATTTCAAATTCCTCAAGTTGAAATTTCTCAAGTGATGAATTTGTAAAAAATCCTATTCTCCCCCCTCTAGTCGATATAACGCACTTTCATCGTGCAAAATGAATATCCACTAGTTATATGAAAGTGACAAAATAGGAGACTCTCTATCATGAAGATCATGGTGCTACTTTGAAGCACAAGTGTGGAAAAAGATAGTAGCAATTGTCCCTTCTCGCTTTATCTCATTTTTTATTTTGGTGGGCTTGTTTGGCCTCTTTTATTTATTTTTTTGGGCTTCACTGGCCTCTTTTATTTTTTGTAAAGTCTGGATACTCGTCCCAACTTGTGTTGGAGTCATAGCCTCCATAATCCTTTTCTCTCATGGGACAATGCTCTACTAATGAAAAATCATCACACTTTTATTTACTCATAACTCAAAGAAAAAGAAATTACAACCCGATTCCTATGACAAGATAAAACTCTATATGCAATATGAAGTGATGATGCAAGTCATAGAAAAACTACATGGTGGAAGTTGCAAGGCAATATATCTCGGAATGGCTATGGAGATGCCATGATAGGTAGGTATGGTGGATGTTTTGAGGAAGGAGGTTTTGATGTACCGGCGAAAGTTGCGCGGTACTAGAGAGGCTAGCAAGGATGGAAGGGTGAGAGTGCGTATAATACATGGACTCACATTAGTCATAAAGAACTCACATACTTATTGCAAAAGTCTATTAGTCATCAAACAAAGCATTAGACGCATGCTCCTAGGGGATAGGTTGGTAGGAGTTAACCATCGCGCACTCCCAACCCTCACACAAAGGTCGACAATCATTATACAAGTCATGCTCCGACTTTGTTACATAGCGGTTCACCATACGTGCATGCTACGGGAATCACAAGCTTTAACACAGGTATCTCTTCATTTCACAACTACTCACTAGCATGACTCTCATATTACCATCCCTATTTTCTCAAAACTACATGCAAGGAATCCAACTTCTCATACTCGTTAATGCACTTAATATGAAAGTTTTTATTATATCCCTCTTGGATGCCATTATATTAGGACTAAATTCATAACCTAAAAAAATTACCATGCTGTTTTAAGAAACTCTCAAAATAATATAAGTGAGGAACGAGAGTTCAATAATTTCTGTAAAATATAACACCACCATGCTCTATAAAGATATAAGTGAAGCACTAGAGCAACATTGCCTAGCTCAAAAGATATAAGTGAAGCATATAGAGTATTTCTAACAAATTCACGATTCAACGTGTCTCTCTCTAAAGATTTGTGCATCAAGGATGATTGTGGAAAACTAACAATCAAAGACTCATATCATACAAGACTCTCCAAGCAAAACACATATCATGTGGTGAATAAAAATATAGCATCAAGTAAATTTACCGATGGATTGAAGAGGAAAGAGGGGATGCCTTCTGGGGCATCCCCAAGCTTAGGCTTTTTGGTATCCTTGAATATGACTTGGGGTGCATGGTAATACCCAATCTTAGGCTCTTCCCACTCCTTATTCCATAGTCCATCAAATCTTCACCAAAAACTTGAAAACTTCACAATACAAAACTCAACAGAAAACTCATGAGATCCATTAGTATAAGAAAAATAAATCACCACTTTAGGGACTGTTGTGAACTCATTATTTATTTATATTTGTGTTATACCTAATGTATTATAACTTCTCCATGACTCATGCCCCCCGATAAGACACATAAATACATCAAAATAAGCAAACAACACAAAGAAAACAGAATCTGTCAAAAACAGAACAGTCTGTAGCAATCTGTAAACCTCGAATACTTATGAAACTTTAAAACTGCTAAAACATTAGGAAAACCATTGAAATGCATACATTAATCCTTTGTAAAAATTTCATATCAATTTGATTCTCTAAAAAATTCAGAAAAATCCTAGATGGAACGCAAAAGTCTTTGTTTTCCAGCAAGATCAAATCAATAACTACCATAGATCACCCCAAAGGTTTTTCTTGGATCAAACACTAATTTAAACACAAAAAACAATTACTACATAAGTAATAATGTTCCAAACACACCAAAACAGAATCAAAAAGCTGAAATCAAAATAAAATTGGGTTGCCTCCCAACAAGCGCTATTGTTTAACGCCCCTAGCTAGGCAAAACACAATAGATCTAGGTATTGTCATCTTTGGTATGCAATCCATAATTAGATCGCATGATAGATTCATAAGGTAATTTTATTTTATTTATAGGAAAGTGCTCCATGCCCTTCCTTAATGGGAATTGGAATCTAATATTCCCTTCCTTCATATCAATAATTGCACCAATTGTTCTAAGGAAAGGTCTACCAAGAATAATAGGACATGTAGGATTGCAATATATATCAAGTACAATGAAATCTATGGGCACATAATTCTTATTTTAAACAATAATAACAGAATTAATTCTTCCCATAGGTTTCTTTCTAGTGGAATCCGCAAGATGCAAATTTAAGGAGCAATCATCAAATTCACGGAAACCTAACACATCACATAAAGTTTTTGGAATACTGGAAACACTAGCACCCAAATCACACAAAGCATGACACTCATAATATTTAATATTAATATTAATAGTAGGTTCCCACTCATCATAAAGCTTTCTAGGTATAGAAACTTCCAACTCAAGTTTTTCTTCAAAAGCCTTCATCATAGCATCAACAATAAGTTTAGTAAAAGCCTTGTTTTGATTATAAGCATGAGGAGAATTCAACATGGATTGCAACAAGGAAATACAATCAATCAAATAGCAGCTACCATGATTAAATTCTTTTAAATCCAAAGGAGTGGGTTCACTGCTATTTAAAGTTTTGACCTCTTCAATCCCACTTTTATCAATCTTAGCATCAAGATCTAAAAACTCCGAATCATAGGGACGCCTTTTAACTAAAGTTGACTCATCTCCAGTCCCATCATTGTCAAGATTAACATTGTAAAAAAAGATTCAATAGGAGTCACATCAATCACTTTAAGATCTTCATCAATATTATCACGAGAACATACTTTTTCAAGCCATTCACGCTTAGCACAAACTCTAGCGGTTCTTTCCTTACATTCATAAATAGAAATTATAATAGATTTTAAAGAATCATTAATATCATACTTGTGTGTAATAGATCTATTTTTTAAATAATCATTCTCAAGAGAAATTTTATCAACGTTCCTAGCCAAATCATCAATCTTGAGAATTTTTTCTTCAATCATAGCATTGAAACCTTTTTGCGTACTAATGAATTCTTTAATATTACTCTCAAAATCAGAGGGTATATTATTATAATGTCCATAAGAATTTCTGTAGTAATTACCATAATTATTAGAGGAACTACTAGGAGACGGTCTAGCGTTGAAATTACCTCTATAAGCGTTATTACCAAAATTGTTCCTACCAACAAAATTCACATCCATAGATTCATTATTATTTCCAATCAAATAAGACAAAGTCATATCATTAGGATCCATAGCAGCACTCTTACTAGCAAACAATTTCATCAATTCATCCAGCTTTTCACTCAAAGTATTAATTTCTTCAATAGCATGCACTTTTTTACTAGTAGGAGATCTTTCGGTGCGCCATTGAGATTAATTTTCCATAATATTATCTAGGAGTTTAGTAGCCTCACCTAATGTGATTTCCATAAAATTTCCACTCACGACAGAATCTAAGAGGTTCCTAGAAGCAAAATTCAATCCAGCATAGAAAATTTGTATAATCATCCATAAACTCAAGCCATGCGCGGGGCAATTCCTAATCATAAGTTTCATCCTCTCCCAATATTGTGCAACATATTCATGATCAAGTTGCTTAAAATTAATGATTTCGTTCCTAAGGGAGATGATCTTAGCAGGCGGAAAGTACTTGGAAATAAAAGCATCTTTACACTTATTCCATGAATCAATACTATTTTTAGGCAAAGATGAAACCCAAGTTTTAGCACGATCTCGTAGTGAGAACGGAAATAGCTTCAATTAACAATATCATTATCCACATCTTTCTTATTTTGCATATCACACAATTCAGCGAAAGTATTTAGATGGGATGCGGCATCTTCATTAGCAAGGCCGGAAAATTGTTCTTTCATAACAAGATTGAGGAAAGCAGCAATAATTTCATAAGATTCCACACTAGTGGAGGGAACAATCGAAGTACTAATAAAATCATTATTATTAGTATTGGAAAAGTCACACAACTTGGTATTCTCTTAAGTGATCCTGACAAAGCAAGCAATCAAGCAAACAAGCAAGAATAAAACGAAGGCGAACGAAGAAGGGCGAATAAAAACGCAAATCTTTTTGAAAATCATTTTATAAGTGGGGGAGAGGAAAATGAGAGGCAAATGGCAAATAATGAAAATGAAAGAGATGATTTTGTGATGGGTACTTGGTATTCTTGACTTGCTATGTATGTCCCCGGCAACGGTGCCACAAATCCTTCTTGCTACTTCTTGAACATGCATTGGTTTCCCGTGAACAGGAACGGTTTGATGCAGCAAAGTAGATAAGTATTTCCCGCAGCTTTTGAGAACCAAGGTATCAATCCAGTAGGAAATACAAGAGAGCCACCAATAGGTATACCTTCACAAGGAATCAAACTCTTGCACCCAACGCTATAAAGGGATTGTCAATCCCTTCACGGTTATTTGCAAGGATGAGATCTAGTAGAGATAGATATAATAGGATGCTTGAACGGAAAGTAAAACTAAAATTAAAAAGATGGCAGAAAGTATTTTTGGTGTTTTTGGTTTTAGATCTGAAAATATAATATGGAAAATAGACCCGGGGGCCATAGGTTTCAGTAGATGGCTTCTCTCATGATGGCAAGTATTACGGTGGGTGAACAAATTACCGTCGAGCAATTGATAGAAAAGCGAATAATTATGAAGATATCCAAGACAATGATCATGCATATAGGCATCACGTCTGTGACAAGTAGACCAAAATGATTCTGCATCTACTACTATTACTCCACACATCGACCGACTCCTGCGTGCATCTAGAGTATTAAGTTCATGAAGAACATAGTAACGCATTACGTAAGATGACATGATGTAGAGGGATAAACTCAAGCAATATGATGACAACCCCATCTTTTCACCCTTGATGGCAACAATACAACACGTGCCTTGCTACCCCTACTTTTTCACTTGGGGTGAGGGCATCGCAAGATTGAACCCAAAACTAAGCACTTCTCCTATTGCAAGAATTACCAATCTAGTTGGCCAACCCAAACCAATAACTCGAAGAGACTTGCAAAGATATGAAATCATGCATATAAGAATTCAGGATAGACTCAAATAATATTCATGGATAATCTGAACATAAACCCACAATTCATCGGATCTCGACAAACACACCGCAAAAGAGTATTACATCAGATAGATCTCCATGAAGATCACGAAGAACATGGTATTGAGAAGCAAAGAGAGAGAACAAGACATCTAGCTACTAGATATGGACTCGTAGGTCTGTGGTGAACTACTCACGCATCATCGGAGGGGCAATGGAGTTGATGTAGATGCCCTCCGTGATCGAATCCCCCTCTGGCAGATTACCGGAAAAGGCTCCAAGATTGGATCTCTCAAGAACAGAGGCTTCTGGCGACAGAAAAGTGTTTTTGTGGCTCATTCTGATAATGATGGAATATTTGGGTATTTATAGGACGAAGATTAGGGTTAGGGGAGTTGCCAGGGGCCCACAAGCCTGCCCGCGCGCGGGGTACCCCCCTGGTCGCGGCAAGCGGGCTTGTGACCCCGTGGCAGCTCCTCTGCCTTGGTTCTCAAGTCTCGTGGCTTCCTTTTATTCTAGAAAAAATCATTCCAGAGGTTTCACCAATTGGACTATGTTTAATATTCCTTATCTACAAAACTAAAAAACAAGGAAAATACAGAAACTGGCACTAGGCTCTAGATTAATAGGTTAGTCCCAAAAATAATATAAAATAGCATATTAATGCATATAAAACATCCAAAACAGGTAATATAATAGCATGGAACAATCAAAAATTATAGATACGTTGGAGACGTATCAATCCTCAATTTTTCCTCAATTCCTCAAAGGTGTTTATTCTTTAAGAATCTTATCCTAAAGCACCTTACATGTTCATACCCTTGATGCTTTTCCCTAAGTTGTGAGTTTCTTCAAGATTCCTCAATTGTGTGGATCCTCAATATTTGCACAACTCTGGAACCTAAGACAAGAACACTTAGTGAAATTCCTCAAGACATCTGTGGTCAAAATTCCTCAACTTGATGTATTTTGAAAATTTCCAAGAATGCATATGACCTCTTCAAATTCCTCACACCTATAATCTGTTCACAGGTACAAAATATCTGCTGATGAATCACTAGGTTCTCATCAACTTAACTCATTTGCAACATTCCTTGAAGAAAAATTGTGTACATCTTCACAATCTTCAAGAGTTCAATGTCATCAGCCGAAGAAAATGACTGATGAGAAGAAGCCTCAAAAAGGTGGAAAGAAACCTGAAGCGCAAACTGCTTTTGAGATACCTGATGAACTGTATGAGGAATATTGCACTCCAGATGAAGAAACTCATGGCAAGGAAACAACTAAGCAGCGCAAAATTCAAATTCTAAAAATTGAGAGAAGATGGGCACGGGAGTGGAAAGAATATGAAGAAATTTGTAGTTAAACCCCCGTGTAACAGGCCACCCTTGGCTCCAAACCAAATAGCTGATCCCACTAGTCTTAAAACTAGTGATGACTTTCCTCATAAATGGGAAAGATAGCAAGCCAAGCTGGCGAAGAAAGCAAAAGAGGTTGTGAAGAAATTCAATGCAGACTCTGCTGCTACTGCCTCTCTCGGAGCCTCTGCTAGTGCTCCGAAGAAATCTGTTGTGAAGAAATCTGCCGTGAAGACAAAGTCCTCAACTTCAAAATCATCACTACAGAATCCTCAAGAAAAGTTTTCAAAGGCTTCAGCTATGTCTTCAGTAGCTGCATAATCATCAGCTGCTGCCACAAAGTCCTCAAAACCTGTGCACCTTGCATCATGTCAGAGGACACAGGGCTTCTCAATTGCTTCAAGGGTCTCTATAAGTCCCTCTGCTCAAGCACAGTCTTCAACAAGTCCAAATATGTTGAAGTTAAAGAGAACTACTGGATGAGGTCAAAGACCAAGTCCTCACACAAGCAAAGTTGTGGTGAATGTACCCTTAGGGTCTGAGGCTGATGATGAAGAATTGGAAGAAATCATCAAAGAAAGTCAGCAAAGGGCTACAATTGCTAAGGGCAGCTCTATTCCTCTCATGCTGGATCCCAATAAGATCCTCAACTTCATTGGCATATGGCATGAGGATCTCAGGACTCCACTTTCCTCACTGAACCTACCTCTTGGTGTGGATCATGTCCTCACTCACTTCATAGATGAGGAAAAGGTAAAAGAGATCAAGATCTAAGAGCTAAGAGGAGCAGGGCCAGAAAAGAAAAGTTTCTGAAGAACAATGTGATGAGTTTGACTCCAAATCAACTCATCACAGTTCAGTCTGAGATTCGTTGTCTCACTGATGAACAAGAAAAGTATGATGTTGAATGGAAGGGCACCAAAGTGAGATTTGCCAGGGCAGCCCAAGCTGCCGTTAAGGACCATAACGAGGTGGTTGCTGCTCATTCGCAACCTCAAATTCCTCAGGCTGAAGAATCTGCTCAGCCTGTTGAAAAAACTGCTCGTGCAGCTGAAGAAATTCACACTACTAAAGAACCTGCCAGGGCAACCTCCACTATTGTGCCTGAAGAAATTGTCAGGACAGCTAAAAATTTGCTGTGCGTGATGAAATTGAAACTACAAGGGTGACTGCATCAGTTGTGCCTGAAGAAACTGGTCCTCCTTCACCCTCTGCTGAAATTGCTAAATCCTTAAGGGTGAAGAACAGCAACCTTCCTTCTGCATCAGAAGTGAAGAAAACCAAGGCTGCGGAAAATAAGGCATAGAAGAGAAAGGCATCAACGATAGATTCCTCAGCAGCGAAGAAATTAAAACACTACCAAGTTCTTCAACTGAGCCGTTTGATGCAACTCCTCTCAGCTCCGTGCCCGCCTATGAACATGTACCATTTGGTGTTGACTGTGTCATCTCAAATGATGTTCAAGGAGAAAAGGATCAGTCTGCTGCTACCTCAGAGCAGATTGATGAAGAAATTGAAGTTGAAGAAAATGCTTCAACCCCACAGGTATCATCGCCCCAGCCTCAGTTGACTGCTAAAGAGGTCGGCGTTAAAGAAATTAATGAGGACGTGGACATTGGAAACACAACACCTGTTATCAATGATGAATGTTGGGAGGCTGCACACCCAAATTCCCCAATGACCACTCCTTTGTCACAGATTCCTTAGTCTCGAGCCCAGACTGAAGAAATTCATACAGGATCTGATGACTTGGCTGCAGGTGCCACTAAAGATGTTCCAACTGCATCAGCTGAGGAAATTGATGCTCCAACTGCCACTAAGGAACCAGCAGAGCAAATTCCTCAGTCTGAAGAAATTCCTCAAATACCTAAAGAAATTGTGGGCCGCTTCAAGCCAAACATTCAGCCGAAGCCTAGGATGCCATTCAGAGGCTCAAAGCGCCCCAAATTCATGAAGACCAATTTCTTCAATGAGCACATTTTCTTCACTGGACCCAATCCATATGACTCTGCAAGGGCTGGTCGCACCAAATTCTGGACACCTACACAGATGAACTATTATGTATCAGTCCTGTTTGACAAGAATAAAGTCTTAAAGGACCATGAAATTCCTCATGCGTATATGGAAACAATCCCATCCTTCACATCGGTGCTCGCAGGTCTTCATGACGCAGGCGTTCTTCCATTCTGTGTGGACATCTGTGATTGGAACGAAGAGCTGATTCTTCAATTTTATGCCACCTTGCACATCACACGTGATGCTTCTGACATCAACACTTGAATCTTGGACTGGATGAATGGATCAACCCACTACACTGCACCAGCCTCTGAATTGCTTCGATCAGTCCCAGTTCCAATTCCTTCAGAAGGAACAAGATGCCTTTTTGATGAACCTGCTCTGCCCAACCACATGATGCAAGTGCTGATGAAACCTTTGGCTCCTCGAAAACCTCAAAGGACTACCTTCCTTCTAAAGGATTTACTCTATGTGCCCAGGACAGTCTAGCACATTCTGACCCAAACCCTCAGACCTCAGAAGGGCCATAACTCTGAAGAAGAAGAAGTGGAGGGAATCATGAAGAACATTCTCTTCATCATCATTCATGGGATTCCCATCAACTTCCATGATTTCTTCATGAGGATTTGGCGAATGCAACATCAACCCCATTTGAATTGAAGCCTTATGCTCCATGGATTATGAAATTCATCAGATCAAGGTCTTCAATTCCCTTCAAGGCTGACTTCCAAAATCACTTCGACTTTCTGCCTCCGATTGAAGTCTTCAAGAACACAATTTCCTCAGTTGAAGGAAAAGGCAAAGATGTCATAGATGAAGGTACTCGTCCATGTTGGAAATATGCCCTAGAGGCAACAAATAAAGTGTTTATTATTATATTTCCTTGTTCATGATAATTGTTTATTATCCATGCTATAACTGCACTGATTGGAAACACATTACATGTGTGGATAAGTAGACAACACTTTGTCCCTACTATGCCTCTAGTAGACTAGCTCGTCAATCAAACATGGTAAAGGTTTCCTAGCCATTGACATAAGATGTCATTTGATAATGGGATCACATCATTAGGACAATGATGGGATGGACAAGACCCAAACTATAAACGTAGCATATGATCGTGTCCGTTTATTGCTACAGTTTTTCACATGTCAAGTATATGTTCCTATGACCATGAGATCATGCAACTCACGGACACCGGAGGAGTGCCTTGTGTGTATCAAACGTCACACCATAACTGGGTGACTATAAATGTACTCTACAGGTATCTGCGAGGGTGTCTGTTGAGTTGGCATGGATCAAGACTGTGATTTGTTACTCCATGTGACGGAGAGGTATCTTAGGGCCCACTTGGTAATACAACATCACAACAAGCCTTGCAAGCAATGTGACTAAGTTTTAGTCATGGGATCTTGTATTACGGAATGAGTAAAGATACTTCCCGGTAACGAGGTTGAACTAGGTATGGAGATACCGACAATCGAATCTCGGGCAAGTAACATACCGAAGAACAAAGGGAACATCATACGGGATTAACTGAATCCTTGACATAGAGGTTCGACCAATAAAGATCTTCGTAGAATATGTAGGAACCAATATGGGCATCCAAGTACCTCTATTGGTTATTGACCATAGAGGTGTCTCAGTCATGTCTACATAGTTCTCGAACCCACAGGGCTTGCACACTTAAGGTTTGGTGACGTTTTGGTAGTATATAGTTATGCATGGTGGTTTCCTAACGTTGATCGGAGTCCCAGATGAGATCCCGGACATCATGAGGAGCTCCAGAAAGGTCCATAGGTAAATATTGATATATAGGAAGTCCTACTTTGGTCGCCGAAAAAGTTTTGGGCTCATCGGTAGTGTACCAGTAGTGTCGGTAGTGTACCGGGGACCATCGGGAGGGGTATTTCGACCCAAGAAGCTACATGGGCTGTGGGAGGGTGAATACCATCCCTTAGTGGGCTGGTGGAAGTCCCACACAAGGCCCATGCGGCTGGGAATAAAAGCCCAAAAGGAAAATGGTGGAAAAAGGCAAAAAGGGTTAGATAAGGAAGGAGTCCTAATCCTACTAGGAGTGGAGGAGGAGGACTCCTCCCTCCTGGTTCGGCCGAAGCCTAGGGCTGGTCCCTTGAGGACCAGGCCTCCTCCTCCCCTCCTCCTATATATACTAGTGGTTTTTAGGGTTTTGCACTTGACTTTCTGCCACGTGTTGCCCTCTCCTCTAGATCGGTTTTAGTTGTGCTTAGGCGAAGCCCTGCTGAGATTACTCCACCACCATCATCGCAGCACCGTCATGCTGCCGGAGAACTCGTCTACCTCTCCTCTCCCTCTTGCTGGATCAAGAAGGCGGAGATCGTCATCAAGCCCTACGTGTGCTAAATGCGGAGGTGTCGTCCGTTCGGTGCTAGATCGGGACGGATCGTGATTAGATCACGGGTCGCTTAGCGACTTGGATCGCGAAGACATTCGACTTCATCAACCGCGTTTCTTAAATGCTTCCCGCTTAGCGATCTACAAGGGTACGTAGATCCACTCTCCCTCTCATAGATGCTCATCACCATGGATAGATCTTGCGTGTGCATAGGAAAATCTTTGTTTCCCATGCAACGTTCCCCAACAATGGCATCATGAGCTAGATCTATGTATAGATGAGATCTCGAGTAGAAGTTTGTGGGCATTGATGCTTAGATTGCTTCCTCCCTTGGTCGTGTTTTGTTCGCCAGTATTGTGGGATGAAGCGGCCCGAACCAACCTGACTCGTACGCTTACGAGAGACCGGTTCCATCGACTGACGTGTAACCACTTTGCCCAAAGATGGCTGGTGGGTGCCTGTTTCTCCTACTTTAGTTGGATCGGATTCGACAAAGGCGGTCCTTTAGAAGGTTGAAAAGCAACTTATGTATCACCGTTGTGGTTTATGCGTAGGTGAGAATTGTTCTTGCTAGATACCCGTAGCAGCCACGTAAAACATGCAACAACAATTAGATGACGTCTAACTTGTTTTTGCAGGGTATGTTGTGATGTGATATGGCCAATTACATGATGAGATATATGTGATGTATGAGATGATCATGTGTTGTATAGAATATCACGACTTGCATGTCGATGAGTACGGCAACCGGCAGGAGCCATCGGGTTGTATTTAATTATTATATGGCCTGCGTGTCAATCATTAAGCGCTATGTAATGCTTTACTTTATCGCTAAATGGTAGCAATAGTAGTAGAAGCATGGTGGGCGCGACAACCCCGATGGCGACACGTTGATGGAGATCATGGTGTCGTGCCGGTGACGATGGAGATCATGCCGGTGCTTTCAAGATGGAGATCAAAAGCACAAGTTTGATTTGCATGTGATGTTAATCCTTTTATGCACGTTGTTTTGCTTAGGACGACGGTAGCATTATAAGGTGATCCCTCACTTAAATTTCAAGATGAATTGTGTTCTCCCCGAGTGTGCACCGTTGTGAAAGTTCGTCATGTCGAGACACCACATGATGATCGGGTGTGATAGACTCTACGTTCACATACAATTTTAATGCGTTCCTAGAGAAAGCTAAGTTGAAAGATGATGGAAGTAATATTGTTGACTGGGGCCATAATATGAGGATTATCCTCACGGCTTCCCAGAAATCATATGTCCTTGATGCACCGCTTGGCGACCAACCAGAAGACCTGTCATCCGAAGACGTTAAGAACGCTTGGGAGGCACGTTCTGGAGATTACTCAATAGTTCAGTGTGCAATATTGTATGGCTTAGAATTGGGACTTCAAAGACATTTTGAACGGCATGGAGCATATGAGATGTTCCAGGAGTTGCAGTTTATCTTTCAGAAGAATGCCCGGATCGAGAGGTATGAGACCTCCGATAAGTTCTATGCTTGCAAAATGGAGGAGAACGTGTCTATTAGTGAACATATACTCAGAATGTCTGGGTACTCGACTCGTTTGGCGGAGTTGGGAATTGCCCTTCCACCAGAGGCAAACACTGATAGAGTTGTTCAATCACTGCCACCTAGTTACAAGAGCGTTGCGATGAACTATAACATGCACGGGATGAACATGTCAGTCGCCGAGCTGTTTGTGATGCTAAAAGTCGCTGAGTCTAAAATCCAGAAAGAACATCAAGTGTTGATGGTCAATAAAACCACCAGTTTCAAGAAGAATGGCAAGGGCAAGGGCAAAAAGGGTAAACTCAAGAAGATTGGCAAAGCAGTTGCTACTCCTGTAAAGAAGCCCAAGGCTGGACCCAAGCTAGAAACTGAGTGCTTTCATTGCAGGGGAACTAGTCACTAGAAGCAGAATTGCCCCCTGTACCTGGCTGACAAGAAGGCGGCCAACGACAAACAAGGTATATATGATATACATGTTATTGATGTGTACCTTACTAGCTCTCGTTGTAGTGCCTGGGTAGTTGATACCGGTTCGGTTGCTCACATTTGCAACTCAAAAAAGGAACAACAGAATCGACGAAGGCTGGCAAAGGACAAAGTGACGATACGTGTGGGAAATGGTTCCAAGGTTGATGTGATCGCCGTCGCTCTCTCTTCGATTACCATTGGGATTAGTGATGAACCTCAATAATTGTTATTTAGTGTCTACGTTAAGCATGAGCATTATATCTAGATCTTTTTTATTGCGAGATGATTACTCATTTAAATCAGAGAATAATGGTTGTTCTATTTATATGAGTAATATCTTTTATGGTCATGCACCCAATGTGAGGGGTTTATTCATATTGAATCTTGATAGTGATGATACACATGTTCATAACATTGATGCCAAAAGATGTAGAGTTGATAATGATAGTACCAATTTCTTGTGGCACTGCCGTATAGGTCATATTGGTGTAAAACGCATGAGGAAGCTCCATGCTGATGGGCTTTTGGAGTCACTTGATTTTGAATCACTTGACACATGTTAACCATGCCTCGTGGGCAAGACGACTAAAATGCCGTTCTTTGGAACAATGGAATGGGCAAGTGACTTATTGGAAATCATATATACCAATGTATGCGGTCCAATGAATGTTACAGCGCGCGGTGCATATCATTATTTTCTCACCTTCACTGATGACTTAAGTAGATATGGGTATATTTACTTAATGAAACACAAGTCTGAAATGTTTGAAAACTTCAAGCAATTTCAGAGTGAAGTTGAGAATCATCGTAACAAGAAGATTAAATTCCTGCGATCTGATCGAGGAGGTGAATATCTGAGTTATGAGTTTGGCAGTCACTTAAGACAGTATGGAATTGTTTCACAGTTGACACCGCCTGAAACACCACAGCGTAATGGTTTGTCCGAATGTCGTAATCGAACCTTATTAGATATGGTGTGTTCTATGATGTCTCTTGCTGATTTCCCACTATCGTCTTGGGGTTAAGCATTAGAGACAGCTGCATTCACTTTAAATAGGGCACCATCGAAATCCGTTGAGACGACGCCATATGAACTATGGTTTGGCAAGAGGCCAAAGTTGTCGCTTCTTAAAGTTTGGGGATGTGATGCTTATGTCAAAAAGCTTCAAACTAAAAAGCTGGAACCCAAAGCGAAGAAATGCGTCTTCATAGGATACCCGAAAGAGACAGTCGGGTATACCTTCTATCTCAGATCCGAAGGCCAAGTATTTGTCACTAAGAATGGAACATTTCTTGAGAAAGAGTTTCTCTCGAAAGAATTGAGTGGGAGGAAAATAGAGCTTGATGAGGTTATTGAACCTTTAGTTCAACGAGAGAGTACCGCAGCACAGAAAGATGTTTCTATGGAGCCTACGACGGTTGAAGAGGAAGTTGATGATAATGATCATGAAGTTTCAGATCAAGTTACTATTGAACCTCGTAGGTCGACAAGGGCGCGTACTGCTCCTGAGTGGTATAGCAACCCTGTCTTGGAGGTCATGTTGTTGGACAACAATGAACCTATGAGCTATGGAGGAGCGATGATGGACCCAGATTCCAAGAAATGGTTAGAGGCCATGAAATCCGAGATGGGATCCATGTATGAAAACAAAGTATGGACTTTGGAAGTATTACCAGAAGGGCGAAGGGCCATTCAGAACAAATGAATCTTTAAGAAAAAGACGGACGCGGATGGTAATGTCACTGTCTATAAAGCTCGACTTGTGGCAAAGGGTTTTTCACAAGTTCAAGTAGTTCACTACGATGAGATCTTCTCACCCGTAGCGATGCTTATGTCCGTCAGAATCATGTTAGCAATAGCTGCTTATTTCGACTATGAAATTTGTCAGATGGATGTCAAAACAGCATTCCTCAATGGTTTTCTTGAGGAAGAGTTGTATATGATGCAACCAGAAGGTTTTGTCGATCCAGGGAATGCTGACAAAGTTTCCAAACTCCAGCGATCCATTTATGGACTGGTGCAAGCATCTCGGAGTTGGAATAGGCGCTTTGATGAGGTGATCAAAGTGTTTGGGTTTATACAAGTTTATGCAGAAGCTTGTATTTACAATAAAGTGAGTGGGAGCTCTATAGCATTTCTAATATTATATGTGGATGACATATTGCCGATTGGAAACAATATAGAAATGCTCGAAAGCGTGAAGGAATATTTGAACAAGAGTTTTTCAATGAAGGACCTAGGAGAAGCTGCTTTCATATTAGGCATTAAGATCTATAGAGATAGATCGAGACGCTTAATAGCACTTTCACAGAGCACATACCTTGATAAAGTTTTGAAGAAGTTCAAAATGGATTAGTCCAAGAAGGGGTTCTTGCCTGTGTTACAAGGTGTGAAGTTGAGTAAGACTCAATGCCCAGTGACTGCAGAAGATAGAGAAAAGATGAGTGTCATCCCCTATGCTTCAGCCATAGGCTCTATCATGTATGCAATGCTGTGCATAAGACCCGATGTCCTCCTTGCCATAAGTATGGACGCAAGATTTCTAAGTGATCCTGGAATGGAGCACTGGGCGGCGGTCAAGAATATCCTTAAGTACCTGAAAAGGACTAAGGAAATATTTCTCGTTTATGGAGGTGATGAAGAGCTCGTCGTAAAGGGTTACATTGATGCAAGCTTTGACACTGATCCGGATGACTCTAAGTCACAAACCGGATACGTATTTATTCTCAACGGGGGAGCGGTAAGCTGGTGCAGTTCCAAGCAAAGCGTGGTAGCCGATTCTACATGCAAAGCGGAGTACATCGCAGCCTCAGAGGCGGCGAAGGAAGGTGTCTGGATGAAGTAGTTCATGACAGATCTTGGAGTAGTGCCTAGTGCACTGAATCCAATGACTCTGTTCTGTGTCAACAACTAGTGCCATTGCTCTGGCAAAGGAACCAAGGTTTCACAAGAGGACTAGACGCATAAAGCGACGTTTCAATTCCATCCGCGATTACATAAGGAGAAGGAATTTAATATTTGCAAAGTGCACATGGATCTGAATGTTGCATACCGGTTGACTAAACCTCTTCCAAGGGCTAAACATGATCAACACCAGAACTGAATGGGTGTTTGATTCATTACGATGTAAATCACATAGTGATGTGAACTAGATTATTGACTCTAGTGCAAGTGAGGGACTGTTGGAAATATGCCCTAGAGGCAATAAACAAAGTATTTATTATTATATTTCCTTGTTCATGGTAATTGTTTATATCCATGTGATAATTGTATTGATTGGAAACACATTCAATGTGTGGATAATTAGACAACACTTTGTCCCTAGTATGCCTCCAGTATACTAGATTGTTAATCAAACATGGTCAAGGTTTCCTAGCCATTGACATAAGATGTCATTTGATAACGGGATCACATCATTAGGAGAATGATGGGATGGACAAGACCCAAACTATAAACATAGCATATGATCGTGTCAGTTTATTGCTATAGTTTTCTGCATGTCAAGTGTATGTTCCTATGACCATGAGATCATGCAAATCATGGACACCAGAGGAGTGCCTTGTGTGTATCAAATGTCATAACGTAACTGGGTGACTATAAAGGTACTCTACAGGTATCTTCGAGGGTGTTTGTTGAGTTGGCATGGATCAAGACTAGGATTTGTTACTCCATCTGACGGAGAGGTATCTCAGGGCCCACTCGATAATACAACATCACAACAAGCCTTGCAAGCAATGTGACTAAGTGTTCGTCACGGGATCTTGTATTACACAACAAGTAAAGATACTTGCCGGTAATGAGGTTGAACTAGGTATGGAGATACCGACAATCTAATCTCGGGCAAGTAACATACCGAAGAACAAAGGGAACGTCATACGGGATTAACTGAATCCTTGACATAGAGGTTCGACCGATAAAGATCTTCATACAATATGCAGGAACCAATATGGGCATCTAGGTCCCGCTATTGGTTATTGACCGTAGAGGTGTCTCGGTCATGTCTACATAGTTCTCGGACCCGCAGGGTCTGCACACTTAAGGTTTGGTGACATTTCGGTAGTATATAGTTATGCATGGTAGTGACCTAAGGTTGTTCGGAGTCCCGGATGAGATACTCGACATCACGAGGAGATCCGGAGTGGTCCGGAGGTAAATATTGATATATAGGAAGTCTTGTTTTGGTCGCCGAAAAATTTCGGGCTTAGTGTACCGAGGACCATCGGGAGGGGTATTTCAATCCAAGAGGCTACATGGGTTGTGGGAGGGTGAATACCATCCCTTAGTGGGCTGGTGGAAGTCCCACACAAGGCCCATGTGGCTGGAAAGAAAAGCCCAAAAGGGAAAAAGGTGGAAAAAGGCGAAAAGGGCTAGATAAGGAAGGGGTCCTAATCCTACTAGGAGTGGAGGAGGAGGACTCCTCCCTCCTGGTTCGGCCGAAGCCTAGGGCTGGCGCCTTGAGGGCCAGGCCTCCTCCTCCCCTCCTCCTATATATACTAGTGGTTTTGAGGGTTTTTGCACTTGAATTTCTGCCCACGTGCTGCCCTCTCCTCTAGATCGGTTTCAGTTGTGCTTAGGCGAAGCCCTGCCAAGATTACTCCACCACCATCGCCGCATCGCCATCACGCTGCCGGAGAACTCGTCTACCTCTCTGCTCCCTCTTGCTGGATCAAGAAGGCGGAGATCGTCATCAAGCCATACGTGTGCTGAATGCGGAGGTGCCGTCCATTCGGTGCTAGATCGGGATGGATCGTGATTAGATCACAGGACACTCGGCGATTTGGATCGCGAAGACGTTCGACTCCATCAACCGCGTTTCTTAAACGCTTCCCGCTTAGCGATCCACAAGGGTACGTAGATCCACTCTCCCTCTCGTAGATGCTCATCACGATGGATAGATCTTGTGTGTGCGTAGGAATTTTTTTTTTTTCCCATCCAACGTTCCCCAACAGTGCATTGGATTGTCAGTTTCGCAAAGTTGCATCTTACTCCACCAATGATGACACTGCTACCCAGGACTCTGCTGCAAAATCCTCAATGCAAAAGCCTCGAGAGTCTACCCCTCGTGTGATGACTGATCGTGATCTTCTCATAAGTCTTCATTAGAAGGTTGATCACAATCACAAGTGGGTGAAGCGTCAGTTTGCTTCAATTCTTCAGAACATGACTGTGACGCAAAAAAAACTCTGTGAGGAAAAATCACTACTATGTGCATGAAACCTTCGATCGCGCGTGGGCCATTCTTGCACATCTCAAGACTCCTGAGGAACTCAAGGATATGGACTTTCAGCAGAACTTTGACTAGTCTCATCCTTCTCAGAAGAAATTCAAGAAAGTACAAGTTTCTCAGCTGGTTACAAGTTCATATTCTTCATCACGCGAGACCGGTGAAGCTGAGGACATTGACGATAATGCGGCGGGCCCTGCATCGACAAACGACCCCGACAATGCTGGCACTCCTCCATCACCATCAAGATGAAATTCTTCAAGGGGCGTTAGTCCTCAGTTTTAGTCCCTTTTGGTCTTTGATGACAAAGGGGGAGAAAATTTGAGTTAGTCTTCAAGCGTGTCTCTATATATGGTTTGTTTTTGTTTAAGTTACAACTCTCGCTCTTCTGAAGCTTTTGTTGCTTGAGTTGTAAACTTAAGTCCGATGGTGGTCTGACTCTTTTGAACTACTTTTCACATGCTTATTTCCTCAAGCACCTTAATACATGCATGCTGAATTTCGTCAGACACCATTTTCATCATGCATTTCAAATTCTTCATACCGTATGATAAATGCGTGTATGAATTACAAGATACATGGGGAGTTCTCCATGTTTTTAACCTGCCATGTGCATTTGTAGTCCAAAGCAAATTCCTCAAATATGCACGTCTTCAGGTGGAGTTCTTCTATATCTTGCTATAAAATTCCTCAAACTCAGTACTTACACTTCATATGTTTATCCCTGTTGAAAACTTAACCTATTTGTCATAAATCACCAAAAAGGGGGAGATTGTAAGTGCATCTAGTGCCCCTTAGTGATTTTGGTGTACTGAAGACTTATAGGTTAAGGAACTAATGTGTTTGTGAGTGTGCACAGGCTCTATAAGTCGATGAGGAGTTTGATATATTCAAAGATTATTGACCCCTAAAAATATGTCTTCTTTAGAAGACTTTAGTGAAGACTTTGGTGAAGACTTTGCTGAAGACTTTGGTATTCCCTCGAGACTTTGAAGATGAAGAAGTTGGTGTGACCTTGAAGGTATGAACGAGGACTATGAAGCATGAAGACTTTTTTCATAGTTTCATTTCCTTTCTTTGACTCATAGGAAACACCATACTGTTAAAGGGGGGCGAGGTAATACTAAGGAAAATTTCCAACTGATGCTCAACTCCAACAGCCTAAACCTATCCAATCCTTCAAGTGAAGCCTTTGGAAATCTCTTGGAGTTTAGTCAAGTTCTTCAGTGACAGAGACGATGTTATTCTCGTCTCTGATGAAATTGATCTGACTGAGGAGTTAGGATTTTGCCAGTGCGAATTGCCTACAAGTGAGGAACATGATAAGCCTAAGGACTTTCATAATTCGAAATTCCGACCGTTGCTGTGCTGAGCGCCAGCTGTCCCCAATCATCTTATTCACATACGGTCATATAACTGGGGCATTTATGTCTTATCACGTCAGGTTGCACCCTCGATATAAATAGCCACCCCCACAACCACTAGTTGGTTGGCTGCTCTGAGAGAGAACTGGCACTTGTCATTTGAGAGCAACCCGTCCTCCAAAGACTTTGAGAGAAAATCATCAGTGAGGAAAAACCTATATCCAAACCACCAAACCCAAAGTGATTGAGCATCACTGAATAGATTGTTCCTGTGTGGAACCGATGCTTGTTACCTTCGAAGACTGTATATCTTCCAGACAGTTAGGCATCATGGTCTCGTCCATCCTGCAGTCAATTGGGGATCACGGAGTGACCTTGGACTAGAGCATCCAGCAGTCAATTGTGGATCGCCGGCTGACCAGTTTGTGAGGGTTTTGGAAGTCTACCCTGAAGACTTACCACAAGTGTTGGGCGAGGACTTTGTGACCTTAACTCAAAGAGAATACGGTAAGGACTATGTCTCCTGGGACTGTGTGTCCTCCGGTTTAAATACCAAGCCGGTCCAAACCAGACGTACGACTGTCACAACAGTTGGAACTGGGTCATCAAACCATTGTTTTCATCGAGCTACCTCGTTCTATTTCATCAACCCTTTCATTTCCTCATATACCTGTTGATGAAATTGATCCTTACTTGTTGAAGAATTTGATTGAAGACTTTCACAATTTCCTCATCTCAAATTCTTCAAGTTACCTTGTTCCTCACCTGCTTATCCAGTATCACGCTACTTGTAATCTATGCATGTTTTATTTCATCATGATGACTATGATGTGCTATCTTTCTCATGCACTTGAATACTTATTCCGCTGCTAGTTTTTCATCACATTTCAAATTACTCAAGTTGAAATTCCCCAGGTGATGACTTTGTAAGAATCGCCTATTCACCCCGCCTCTAGTCGATATACAACACTTTCACCCGGGTCTATTTTCCATCATATATTTTTAGATATATACTTGCTGCAACTTATTTACCTTTTACTTTCGGCACTTGTTTACATCTATCTCTATTGGATCTAATCCTTGCAAATAATCGTGAAGGGATTGACAACCCCTTTATAGCGTTGGGTGCAAGAGTTTGATTATTTGTGTAGGTGCATACATTGCTGACTTGCTTGTTCCTCCTACTGGATTGATACCTTGGTTCTCAAAAACTGAGGGAAATATTTATCTACTGCAAGGGAAAACCAACGCATGCTCAAGAGGTAGCAAGAAGGATTTATGGCGCCATTGCCGGAGAGTATACACATCATGCCTACCAATTACCCATAACGAACTCATCTCTTTCATTTAAATTATTTGCCATTTGCCTCTCATTTTCCTCTCCCCCACTTCACCAACTTGCCGTTTTATTCGCCCTCTCTTTCTGAAAGTGCGTTATATCGACTAGAGGGGGTGAATAGGCGATTTTTACAAATTCATCACTTGAGGAATTCCAACTTTGAGGAATTTGAAATGTGATGAATAACTAGCAGCGGAATAAGTACTCAAGTGCATGAGGAACATAGTAACAACATATTCTTCATGATGAAATGAAACATGCATAAATAGAGAGTAGCGTGATACAGGATAAGCAGTGATGAACAAGGTAAGTTGGAGAATTTGAAGTGAGGAATTTGTGAAAGTCTTTGCTCAAATTATTCAAATAGTAACAACCAATTTCATCAATAGGTATATGAGGAATAGAGGGGTTGAGGAAATAGAACCAGATAGCTCGATGAAGACAATGGTTTGATGACCTAGTTCCAACTGCTGTGACAGTCGTACGTCTGGTTTGGAGTGGCCTGGTATTTAAACCATAGGACACATAGTCCCAGGACACACAGTCCTTACTGTATTCTCCATGAGCTAAGGTCACACAGTCCTCGCCCAACACTCGTGGTAAGTCTTCAGGGTAGACTTCCGAAACCCTCACAAACTGGTCACCTGGCGATCCACAATTTACTGATGGATGCTCTAGACCAAGGTCACTTCGTGGTCCCCAATTGACTGCAGGAGCACTAGACCATGACGCCTAACCGTATGGAGGATGCACAGTTCTCAAAGGTAACAAGCATCGGTTCCACACAGGAATTTCTTCAGTGATGCTCAATCACTTTGGGTTTTGTGGTTTGATTGTAGGTTTTTCCTCATTGATGATTTTCTCTCAAAATCCTCGGAGGATGGGTTGCTCTCAAATGACAAGTGTCAGTTCTCTCTCTCGGAGCAGCCAACCAGCTAGTGGTTGTGGGGGGTGGCTATTTATAGCCAGGATGCAACCTGACATGATAAGACATAAATGCCCCCAATGAAAAGGGTTGGGTCGAGTGAACCGGGTTTGAAGCCTTTCTTCATGAGGAATTCCTTCAGAGTGTCGTACCACGCCCGAGGGGCCTGCTTGAGGCCATAGAGGGCCTTGTTTAGTTTGAAGACTTTGTCAGGATGGTTAGGGTCTTCAAAACCTGGGGGTTGAGCAACATATACTGCTTCCTCAAGCTTACCATTGAGGAATGCACTTTTCACATCCATTTCATATAAGATGATATTATGATGGTTAGCGTAAGCAAGTAATATGCAAATAGCCTCAAGTCTAGCAACATGTGCAAATGTTTCATCAAAGTCAATTCCTCCAACCTGTGTGTAGCCTTGGGCTACAAGACGAGCCTTATTCCTCACCACGAGGCCATTTTCATCTTGCTTGTTGAGATAGATCCACTTGGTACCTATGATGTTATGTTTGTGAGGATCTGGTCACTTGACAAGTTCCCACACATTGTTGAGCTTGAACTGATGCAATTCCTCTTGCATAGCTTGAATCCACTCGGGCTCCTTGAATGCTTCATCAACTTTGGTGGGTTCTATTATAGAGACAAAGGCAAAGTTCCCACAAAAGTTAGTTAGATGTGAAGCTTTTGAGAGTGTGAGAGGACCTGGTGCGTTGATGTCATCGATGATTTTGTCCATTTGCACTTCATTTGCTACTCTTGGATGAGCATGTTGACATGGGTGAGGATTTTCATCAGCACTAGTTTCTTCAGGTATATCAGTATGAGAGTCTTCATTTGTTGGAATGATTTCCTCAGTGGGTATGACATCTTCAGTTGCCTTCAGCTTGAGGGATTCTTCAGGAGACTGTTAATCTAACACAGAAGGCAGGAGCTCTCTTTGTGAGCCATTAGTTTCATCGAACCGCATATCTACAGTTTCAACCACCTTGTGATGGTAGGTGTTGAAGACTTTGTAGGTGTGTGAGTCCTTTCCATAACCAAGCATAAAACCTTCATGTGCTTTCGGTGCAAACTTAGAACTGTGGTGAGGATCTCTGATCCAGCATTTTGCACCGAAGACTTTGAGATAACTTACATTGGGTTTCTTGCCTGTCATGAGCTCATATGAAGTCTTCTTGAAGAATTTGTGAAGATATAACCCATTGATGATGTGGCATGCAGTATCAATTGCTTCAGGCCAAAAGCGACGAGGAGTTTTGTATTCGTCAAGCATGGTGCGAGCCATCTCAACAAGTGTCATGTTTTTGCGCTCCATGATGCCATTCTGCTGAGGAGTATAAGGGGCAGATAGCTCATGAGTAATACCAAGTTCATCAAGATATTCATCAAGATTAGTGTTCTTGAACTCAGTCCCATTATCACTCCTGATATGCTAAATCTTGACGCCGAAGTTGGTGGAGGCCCTTGAAGCAAATCGTCTAAAGACATCCTGCACTTCATTTTTGTATATAATAATATGCACCCATGTGTAACGAGAGTAATCATCAACAATGACAAAGACATACAAACTTGATGCATTTGTTAGTACGGAGTAATGAGTGGGCCCAAATAGATCCATGTTAAGCAATGCAAAGGGTCGAGTCGTGGTCATGATTGTCTTCGAGGGATGCTTGGATCTGGTCATCTTCCTAGATTCAAATGCACTGCAGAGGTGGTCCTTGAGGAATTTGACACCCTCGATGCCAATGACGTGCTTTTTCTTCACAAGTGTGTGCAGGTTCCTCATACCAGCATGTCCAAGTCGTCGATGCCACAGCGAGCCTTCTGAAGACTTTGCAAGTAAGCAAGTGGCAGGTTGAGGACCTGTAGAGAAATCGACAATATAGAAGTCTCCTCTCCTAAAGCCTTCGAAGAATTTGGAATTGTCATATTCCATGATGACAACACAACAAAATTTTCCAAACACGACAACCATATCAAGATCACAAAGCATTGAGACAGACATAAGGTTGAACCCGAGGGATTCAACAAGCATCACCTTATCCATGGTTCGGTCCTTTGAGATAGCAACCTTACCAAGTCCCAATACCTTGCTTTTTTCCTTTGTCTGCGTAGGTGATATGCTTCAGAGGAGATGGAGTGAGTGGCAAATTCATCAATAGATTCTTGTCACCCGTCATGTGGTTTGTGCATCCATTATCGAGAACCCATGCAATAGCTTTTAGAGTATCATCTTGCAGATGAATTAGTACAACTTACGAACTCATATGCTTCAGAGTGAAGAATATGACATCAATTTCATCAGACAGAATTTCATCACACAAGATAGTAAGCAAGTAGAGTGAGGACGTGAGAAATGAAGAATTCATTTCATCATGGTTAGCTTGCATCCTTTCAAGCATTTCCTCAGGTCTCCAGCAAATTCATCAGATGTTCAAATTCATCTAGAGACCTGACCCTGCATAAGATGTCAGTTTGATTTCTTCACCACCCACATCAGGAGGGGTGGCAAAGAATTCATCATTCTGCGAGTACCATATGAGAAGGGAGGCATAGAAGCAAGTGTGTTTCGTTTCACAGGGCGAGGGTTAGAGTATTCAAATGAATAAGCAGAGAAATTCTTCGAGGACTTATGAACATAATGGTTTGAAGAATAATGCACATATTCATAACTCTTAGGATTTCCCTGCGAAACAGAGGCATTAGCACGAGAATGATGATTTTGACCATTTGAGGAATTTGGTCCAAGTGAGGACTTTGGTCCATATGAGGAATTTGATCTGGGGTTCCTATTCTTCATGAGTGGTGTCATGAGGACATTCACTTGAAGATTTTGTAGGTAGCTCTTGGGAACCCAGAATTTCTTCATACGAGAACCGTTCCTGCAGTTAGTTCCAACATATCTAGCAAATACTTCACTTTTTTGATTTTTGAAGAATCTGTAATTGGAGTCAAGTGACTCATCAGAGGAATATGAAGTTTCACAAGTAAAGCCAGATAAAGTAGATGGATCTACAGGAGATCCTTTTGCAGCAACCCATGAGGTTTTGGGGTACTGCTCAGGTGTCCAGTAGGATCCATCAGCGTTCAGTTTCCTCAAAAAGGATATACCCTCTTTCCTAGGGTTCCTGTTCAGAATCTGCTTTTTGAGAACATCGCAAAGGGTTTGATGCCCTTTGAGAATTTTGTACATGCCTATCACATACAATTCCTTCAACCCTGCATTGTCATCAGTGATACTAGTGGTATCCTCAGATGAGGAATTTAAGACCACGGGAATAGTTGAAGAAATTGCAGCAATAGAAGTATTTGAACATTCAGGTGAAGAATTAGCAGTTTCACGTTCGATGCATTTCAAACAAGGTGGAATGAAATCTTCCTGAGCAGTACTGATCTGTTGAGCCAGTAAGGAATCATTTTCCCTTTGGAGATCCTCATGTGACACCCTCAGTTTCTCAAGATCTTGCTTTCCTTGAAGAAATTCATAAGAAAGCTTCTCATGATCAGCTAAGAGGTCGTTATGATGACTCTATAGGTTATCATACTTCGTCTGAAGTCTGTTGAGATCAAAAGACAGAGTTTGAGTCCGGTCCACTTCATGGTTCAACAGATCATCGCTTTTGTCTAGCATTTTCTGAAGCTTTTCAAGTGCACTTTGTTGCTTAGTGGCAATTTTAACAAGTTTAGCATAGCTAGGTTTCACATAATCATCAGATTCACCTTCACTTGATTCAAATGAGGAACGATGTTTGTGTACCTTTGAACCTTTTGCCATGAAGCAATAGGTGGGAGCATGATCATCGTTGCTGACGTCAGAGTCGTTGGAGTAGTCATATTCTTCATCGTTGAAGATGGACTTGCTGACGAAATCAGTAGCGAGAGCAAGGCTAGCGACACTAGATTCTGATTCCTCCTCAGATTCTTCCTCTTCTTCACATTCTTCAGATTCTTCCTCAGAATCCATTTCCTTGCCGATGAAAGCTTGAGCCTTTCTGGAACCATTCTTCTTGTGCTTTGAGGACTTTGAAGATGAGGACTTTGCAGATGAGGACTTTGAAGATTTCTTCTTTTTCTTCGAGTCATCAGAACTATAATCCTTGTGTTTCTTCTTCTTCTTTGAGTCTTTTTCCCAGATAGGATAGTCAGAGATAAAGTGACCAGGCTTCTTGCAACGATGATAGGTTCTTTTCTTGTAATCTTCTGAGGAATCTGATTTCCTCAAGCCACTTTTTGATGACTTTCCAAATCCACCTCTTCTTGAGAACTTTTGGAATTTCCTCACAAGCATTGCTAGTTCCTGACTTAGTTCTTTAGGATCACCAAGGCTATTGTCAGAATCTTCTTCTTCACATGAGGAAAGTGCTTTTGCCTTCAGAGCACAAGATCTTCCATAGCTTGGCCCGTAGAGGTCTCTCTTTTCAGCTTGTTGGAATTCATGAGTATTGAGTCTCTCAAGAATATCAGCAGGATCAAGAGCTTTATAATCTCCACGTTCTTGGATCATCAAAGCCAGAGTATCAAACGAGGAATCGAGAGATCGTAGCAGTTTCTTCACCACTTCATGGTTAGTGATGTCAGTGGCACCTAGTGCTTGAAGTTCATTGGATATATCAGTGAGGTGATCAAATGTTTGCTGAACATTTTCATTGTCAATTCTCTTGAAGTGGTTGAAGATATTGCAAAGAACATCAACACAAGAGTCACGTTGAGTGGAAACACCTTCGTTGACTTTGGACAGCCTATCCCAGATAAGCATAGCAGACTCCAAAGCACTCACTCTGCCATACTGACCTTTGCTCACATGGCCACAGATGATATTCTTCGCTTGAGAATCAAGTTGCTTGAATCTCTTCACATCAGCAGTAGTAACAGTGGGAGTGACAAAAGGCACACCATTTTCCGCAACATACCAGAGATCGTTGTCAATAGCTTCAAGGTGCATACGCATCTTGTTCTTCCACTAGGGGTAGTCTGTCCCATCGAAGGTAGGACACCCCGCGGAAACCTTGATCATACCTGCAGTCGACATAACTAGACTCTAGGTGGTTAAACCAAAATCACACAGAGCGAGGGAGTACCTGCTCTGTTACCAATTGAAAGTGCGTTATATCGACTAGAGGGGGGGTGAATAGGCGATTTTTACAAATTCATCACTTGAGGAATTTCAACTTTGAGGGATTTGAAATGTGATGAATAGCTAGTAGCGGAATAAGTACTCAAGTGCATGAGGAACATAGTAACAACATAGTCTTCATGATGAAATGAAACATGCATAAATAGAGAGTAGCGTGATACATGATAAGCAGTGATGAACAAAGTAACTTGAAGAATTTGAGGTGAGGAATTTGTGAAAGTCTTTGCTCAAATTCTTCAAACAGTAACAATCAATTTCATCAATAGGTATATGAGGAATAGAGGGGTTGAGGAAATAGAACCAGATAGCTCGATGAAGACAATGGTTTGCTGACCCAGTTCCAACTGCTGTGAGTATTTAAACCAGACGACACACAGTCCCAAGACACACAGTCCTTACCGTATTCTCCTTGAGCTAAGGTCACACAGTATTTGCCCAACACTCGTGGTAAGTCTTCAGGGTAGACTTCCGAAACCCTCACAAACTGATCACCCGGCGATCCACAATTTACTATTGGATGCTTTAGACCAAGGTCACTTCGTGGTCCCCAATTGACTGCAGGAGCACTAGACCATGATGCCTAACCGTCTGGAGGATGCACAGTCCTCAAAGGTAACAAGCGTCGGTTCCACACAGGAATTTCTTCAGTGATGCTCAATCACTTTGGGTTTTGTGGTTTGATTGTAGGTTTTTCCTCACTGATGATTTTCTCTCAAAATCCTCGGAGGATGGGTTGCTCTCAAATGACAAGTGTCAGTTCTCTCTCTCAGAGCAGCCAACCAGCTAGTGGTTGTGGGGAGTGCCTATTTATAGCCAGGATGCAACCTGACATGATAAGACATAAATGCCCCCGATGATATGACCGTTATGTGGATAAGAATGATTGGGGACAGTTGGCGCTAAGCACAGCAAAGGTCGGAATTTCGAACTATGAAAGTCCTCAGCTTATCATGTTCCTCACTTGTAGGCAATTCGCACTGGCGAAATCCTAACTCCTCAGTCAGATCAATTTCCTCAGAGACCAGAAGAACTTCGTCTCTGTCACTGAAGAACTTTTCTGAACCGTAAGAGATTTCCAAAGGCTTCACTCGAAGGATTGTATGGGTTGAGGATTTTGGAGTTGAGCATCAGTTGGAAATTTTCCATAGTATTACCTCAGCCACCTTTAACAGTACGGTGTTTCCTATGACTCAAATAAAGGAAACAAAACTACGAAAACAAAAGTCTTCATGCTTCATATTCCTCGTTCATATCTTCAAGGTCACACCAACTTCTTCATTTTCAAAGTCTTCACAAAGTCTTCACCAAAGTCTTCAGAAACTCTTCAGCAAAGTCTTCACTTGAAGACATACATTTTTAGGGGTCGACAATCTCCAAATATATCAAACTCCTCATCTACTTATGGAGCCTGTGTACACTCACAAATGCATTAGTACCTTAACATGTAAGTCTTCAATACATCAAAATCACTAAGGGGCACTAGATGCACTAACACTTTCTCGTTTGCCTCTTTCTTGTCAGATCTTTTATTTGCTTGTGTTGCCATGTGCCTTCTATTTTCTTGCATCTTCTCTTGCTAAAAATCTATTGACATGGATCCTCATCCACTTGATAATCTTTTCAAAATAACAAATTATGATGAACCAATTGCTAGTGAGTTGAGTGCACTTGATTATCTCTATGAAGTTTTGCTTGAAAATCATGAGAATTTTGATGAAGTGTTAAATGAAGAAAATTATAAATTAATTCATGATATTTCCTTGAATGAAAAGCATGATTGCCATGTTCTTAGTAAGAACTCTCTAAATATCCATGATGCTAATGATATGCAAAACCACAAGCTTGGGGGTGCTATGGTTGATGAAGATGATAATTTTTGTTCCCCAAGTTTTGGTGATGAAACGTATGCTATAATTGATCATGAAAAGAATGCTCTGTGTGATTGTTATATTGTGAGATTCCTTCATGATGCTATTGAAAGTTACTATGAGATATGAACATATGCTTTTACATATTGCAATAATATCAAGTTTCCTCTCTATGTGTTCAAAGTTTTGAAGTTATGCATGTTTGTCTTCCTATGATAGTTGATTCTTGTTCCCATAATTTGTGTGCTCACAAAAACCCTATGCATAGGAAGTGGGTTAGACTTCAATATACTTTCCTTGTGATTCATGATGTTCTTATTGTTGCAAATAGGAATTATCTGCCCATAGATTTCGTTGTTCTTGATATAGATTGCAATCCTACATGTCCTATTATTCTTGGTAGACCTTTCCTTAGAATGATTGGTGCAATTATTGACATGAAAGAAGGAAACACTAGATTCAAATTTCCATTAAGGAAAGGCATGGAACAGTTTACTAGAAAGAAAATAATATTTCCTTATGAATCTATTATGAGAGCTACTTTTGGATTGCATACCAAAGATGAAAATACCTAGATCTATTGCGTTTTGCCTAGATAGGGGCGTTAAACAATAGCGCTTGTTGGGAGGCAACCACATTTTATTTTTGTGTTATGTTTTTGCTTATATTTTTGAGTGTTTCCCACATTATTACTTCTGTAGTAATTGTGTTTTGGTGTTTTAATTAGTGTTTGAGCCAAGTAAAACCTTTGGGGTGATCTATGGTAGTTGTTGATTTGATCTTGCTGAAAAACAGAAACTTTTGTGCCCAGTTTAGGAATTTTATAATTTTTTCAGAGCGCCTAATTGATCTGAATTTTTTTCAAAATATTTATATATAAATTTCCCAGGTTTTTCTAATTCTTAATAATTGTTTTAGTTACAGAAGTATACTAAGTTTCCAGATTGCTACAGACTGTTCTGTTTTTGACAGATTCTGTTTTCTTTGAGTTGTTTGCCTATTTTGATGAATTTGTGGGTTGTATCATGTGGTATAAGCCTTGGAGACGTTATATCACAGTAGGTATAAAACCAATATAAATAAAGAATGATTTCACAACAGTACCTAAATTGGTGATTTATTTTCTCATACTAATGGATCTCACGAGTTTTCTGTTAAGTTTTGTGTTGTGAAGTTTTCAAGTTTTGGGTAAAGATTGGATGGACTATGGAATAAGGAGTGGCAAGAGACAAAGATTGGGTATTCCCAAGGTACCCAAAGTCATATTCAAGGATGCCAAATAGCCTAAGCTTGGGGATGCCCCGGAAGGCATCCCCTCTTTCGTCTTCAATGCATCGGTAAATTTACTTGAGGCTATATTTTTATTCACCACATGATATGTGTTTTGCTTGGAGCGTCTTGTATGATATGAGTCTTTACTTGTTAATTTGCCACAATCATACTTGCTGCATACATATTTTGAGAGGCACACGCTGAATCGTGTATTTATTAGAATACTCTATGTGCTTCACTTATATCTTTTGAGTTGGGCAATTTTGCTCTGTATGCTTCACTTATATCTTTTAGAGCACGATGGTGTTTTATTTTTATAGAAATACTTGAACTCGCATACCTCACTTATATTATTTTTAGAGTATCTAATAACAGCATGGTAATAGGTCTAGGTTATGAATTTAGCCCTAATATGATAGGCATCCAAAAGTGATATAATAAAAACTCCCATATTAAGTGCATTGAGTATTTATGAGAAGTTTGATTCCTTGCATAAAGTTTTGAAATATAAAGATGGTAATGTTAAGATACATGTTAGGAAGTAAATTTTTATTTGGTAAAAATACTTGTGTAAAGGTTTGTGATTCCCATAGCATGCACGTATGGTGAACCGCTATGTAAGGAAGTCGGAGCATGACTTATTTATAGATTGTCGACCTTTGTGTGAGGGTCGGGGGCGCGTGATGGTTAACTCATACCAACCTCCCCCCTAGGAGCATGCATTTATGTGTTCCTTCAATGACTAATAGACTTCTGCAATAGGTATGTGAGTTCTTTATGACTAATGTTCAGTCCATGGATTATACGCACTCTCACCCTTTGTCAGGGGGATAACCTCGGGGTACCCTAAAGCAACCTACTGCCCCAAAACTTTCTGAAATGGCCGAAGGGTGAGCCGCCTCCCCCTACGGCCAAGATTGAGCCCGACCGGCTGCACGACGCTGGCTGGGCTCTGCCGGCTACACATGGCCGGCTCCAGCAAGGGTTGTGGGCTGGGTGTAGGGATTCATGGCCCCCTAGCCGACCACGCCTTGGATCCCACTGCCCAGGCATGCGCGACTACAGTGGCCCACATCCCGTCAGGATTAGCGCCTGTATGGCCAAAGTGGATGCAATAGTGCCGCTGACTTTGGCCGACCGTGACTGGGCTCCTAACAGTGCTGGCACGCCTCCAACCACTCCATGACTTGCCCCGGCGTGGCTACAGTGCAGTCGGCCATACCGCTGACTGCGGCTGGCTGCCGCAAGACGACGCCCTGAAGGGCGACTCATGCCGAGAAGTGATCGTTGCTAGGACCTGCTACGCGGGCCCCTTTGGCTCTCGACATGACTCCCAGCTGGCGGGCCCTATCGACGACGAAACCCTACAGCCGGGAGCCCCACAACCGGCTACAGAGGCTGCCAGCTAGGGCCCCTTGTGGCATTCCACTCATATTGTAATCCGGGGGGTTGGCCTATAGAACCCCCTGGAGCCCCCCATGCAAGGGGCAAGAGATCAGATAGACTAGAACCCACACCCTCACCCACGTAGCCAAGGAAGGGGAGACGACTGCTCCCTCTTCCACCTCTAGACAGCAGCTCCAGGAGCAACATTGTAACCTTTCCTCATCGATCAAACCAGATCTAACAGGACTAGGGGTATTACCTCCCACGAAGGGCCTTGAACCTAGGTACATTGCGTATCTTCACCGCTTGTGCCTAATCCCGCACCCGGAGCCCGTCGGCGTCCTCCACCCCAACCACCTTCGATAAGTGTAACAGCCCGGGACCGACGCTCCAAAAGATTCCCCTTTTATTTCCATTCTCGTTTGTGTTTCATTTGGTTGCTGCATTCTTCATTGCATCATTCTCATCATCTGCATAGCATCATCACTCATTTTTAAAAACTTGCATCCGTTCATAGTTGCGGGTTCTCTCCGTTCGTGTCGTCGACCGTTTCGAGACCAACCACACATGCACGCGCCCGCGACATCTGTAAAAATATTGTTTTTAAAGTGCGTTTAAAACTTCCTCGGATTGTGTCGAAAGTTGGTATGTGGTCTTGTTATAGTGTAGGTAGCCCGCCTGCCAAGTTTCATCACCATCAGAATTCGTTCGATACCCGAATGGTCAACCATAGTAGTGTGGTCATCGGTTTATTTGCAGTGGTTTTCCACGTTTTAAAAACTTGTGGCATGGGCCACAAACTCCCCTCTCTCCTCAGCCCACAACCACTCTACACGGCCCAACCCAAAACACCTAGCCTTCCCCTCTATTCGGACGGTCCGATCTAATCGGAGGGTCCAAATGGCCTAAAAATTTAACCCACTGGCTATATATAGTCCACCCCTAGTCCATTTTGAACAACCCTAAAAATGCTCCTCCCTGTCCCATCATCCCCGTCGCCGCCACCACTCCTATCTCTGCCTCCATTTCCGTGCCGAACCAACCAGATGCGCTAGCCCCGATCCAAGTCCTCCCAACCTCCTCACGCCCGCGTTGAACTAGAGGAGCTCGAGCTCTCTGCTCCAGGCCGGCCCCGTCGGACCCCTCTCCCTCGCGACGACAGCAGGACACCAGTAGATGAGCCCCCCAACCTCCCTTGCTCTCTTCCCGTCCTCCTTTGCTGCTATCTCTCTATCTCATCTTCTCTCTCATCTCTCCCGATCTTGTCCTCCCGCAGGAGCAGTGCCATGGAAGGCACGGGAGGGAGCCTCGTCGCCGAGAAGCACCACCAGCCCTTGGTTACACCGCCCCGCCAAGTGCCGCATCGTCAGGAGCTTGCCATGGTTGTTGTCATCCATCTCCAACGCCTACCCGCACGGATCCGCTTCATCCGCTCCGCTTCCGCCGCCCCAAGGAGCTGCCATGGTAGCCGGTGATGAGCTTGCCGGAGCCAAGGTCGCCATGCCCGTCGCCCTCGCTGCAAATTTAGCTGCCGTCGCTGCATGTGCCTGTCGGGCGGCTGTGTTTGAGGAAGAGACCCATCAGGCGTTCGACAGAACGAGTGCCGCTTCCGCATTGACCTGATCTGCCGCTCGACGACTCCTCTGCCTCGCCTTCGCTTGGGCCGCCAGCGTACCGAGACCCAGCCTCCTCTGCTCCATGTGCCGAAACCCATGTGGTGAGGCTCCAGCTCCCCTCCCGCTATGTTTTGCCCGCGCACTCTATTGCTATCTGCCGCCCAACGGATTTGGCCCAATTCAATTTTTTTCTATCTAGCGAATTTCGTATTTATCCCGAGAATTGTCTGTTTATAGAAAAACCCTCAATGATCATGCATATCATAACTTCACATCCGTGCATCATATGTTAAAACTTTATATATGAAAAATGTCTAGAATTTCGTGTAGATTAACAATATTCAATTAACAACCATGGTTAAAATTATTAACTTGCTGTTTACATTTATTTCGCGCAATTGCCATGTTAAAATGATTTACTTCATAACTACTAAACCGTAGCTCCGATAAAAAAATTCCACAAATGTAACTTGACAATAAAAACGTGTAGAATCTCATGCCACACTTTATTTTCATGTTTAATAAATATAAAAAAAATTAGCACAGATCTGGACCAAATTCATAATTGCATATGGGGACGTTTCAGATATGCTATATGTTGCTTTCGTCCTCATTTAATATGCCTAGTTGTTGTAGTTGTTCTTGCTTCACCTCTTGCCGTGGTAAATAACATTTAATATTGTTGTGTAACTAAACAAGAGTGAAAAAGTTAACTCAAGCATGGAGTTTCGCCGATATGCAACTCGTTGCATATCGAACTTCACTTAACGTGTAGTAGTTGCTTGTTGTTCTTGCCATGCCATGCCTTGCATATTAAACCGGGCATCATATTGGTTTGTGCATCATGTCATGCATATGTTGGGGTGTACCATCTGTTGATTTTTGTTTCCATATTGCTTCTTCTCGATAGAGTTCCGAAAGCGTTTAGAGTGTGAGGATTCGTTCGACTACGTTGGCTCGTCTTCTTCATGGACTCGTTCTTCTTCCAGGTGGGATCTCAGACAAGATGAAACATTTCCCTGGATACCACTACTATCATTGCTATGCTAGTTGTCCTGCTTTTATCGTTATCTCTCGCTACCTACAACTTGTTTGTCAAGCCTCCGAACATTGCCATGAAAAGCCTCTAACCCACCACCTTTCTAGCAAACCTTTGTTTGTCTATGTTACCGCTTGCTCAGCCCTTCTTATAGCGTTCCTAGCTGTAGGTGCAATTGCTTCCATGTGACAACATGGACATTCTTTTGTTATCACAATATTATTGCTATTTAATTTAATGCACTTATACACTTGGTAAAGGGTGGAAGGCTTGGCCTTTTGCTCGGTGTTTTGTTCCACTCTTGCCGCCCGTAGTTACTTGTGAACCGGTGTTATGTTCCATAATTGAGCGCCCCTAACATGCTTGGGGTTGTTATGGGGACCCCCTTGATAATTTAGTTTGGGATTGAACTCTTCTGGCAAGGCCCAACATTGGTACTACATTTGCCCAACATAATAATATTGATAATAAATTTGACACATAGGGAGTTAGCGCTACCCGAGGTTTGTTATTCTACATAATACAGGGGGGCAGTGCTGCTGGTGCCGGTCCAAACTAGAGCATCGTGTGGGCTACCTGGGGCAACTCTTGATGTTAGTTACTGTACACTTAGCTCATCCGCCATGTCCCGAGAACGAGATGCGCGGCTCCTATCGGGATTGTTGACACGTCGGGCGGCCTTGCTGGATTTGTTTTACCTTTCTCGAATGTCTTGTGTACCGACTCGAAGGATACCTTGAGCTATCTCGAGGTGGAGGTTTTTCGGTGCAGCTTGTGGTAATTTGTGATGGACTAGTTGGACCACCCCTGCAAGGCTAAATCTTTCGGAAAGCCATGCCCGCAGTTATGTGGCAAACTTGGATATTTTGTTTAACACCCGGTCATAGCAAACTTGAAGTAAACTCTAATAAAATACACCAACTATGTGTGTAACCGTGATTCTCTCTTGTCATGAGTCCTTATCCGAGAGAGAACATGGTAGACTTATGTTTGACGTAAGTAGGTGTTCAGGATCATTTAGTGATCATTACTAGTTTATGTCCATTATGCGTAGTCCATCATACTTTACTTTCTATATTCGTAAGTTATCCACTCAAATAAATGCTTAGTCGCTTGCTGCAGCCTCACCACTTAACCATACCTGACCCATTAAGCTTTAATAGTCTTGATACCCTTCGAAATAAGATTGCTGAGTCCCTATGGCACACAAATTACTACAACAACAGTTGCAGGTATAGGTAATGCGACGATTTGACGTGAGAGCATTGCTTGTTTGATTTGGAGTTCTTCTTCTTCATCATCAATCTAGGATGGGTTCCAGGCGGCAGCTTGGGATAGCAAGGATGGATGTCATTTTATCGTTTGATTTCGTCCATAGTCAGACCCTACTCTGATGTATAATGTTTGAGTATGCTGCTGTATTGATGTGACATTGATGTACCTTGTGGCGAGTGTAAGCCAATTCTATATACTCATCTCTTCTGTACATGTACTTGTAATGATACCCATTCTTGCAACATGACGACATGCGCTTCTATCCCTGTCAAGGGCCTCGCGCAAAAAATAAGGACAGGATCGCATCTTGGGCGTGACAATAAGCCTAACCATGGCATTTGTTGTGAGAAAACGATGACAGTTGGCGCCCACCGTGGGGCCATACGCGGCACCGGACAGATTCATGCTCCGGGCGGGACCCCTCACCATTCCCCCGTGGCCACCGCACGTCGAGGCGAAATCGTAGGCTCGCGGGGATTGGTACGGCAGGCCCTGCAGGCAGCATCGTCGACCTCACACTCAACATCGACGAGCTCACCGAGCGTTTTGGAAGGATGAGCCTCGCTGATGTACCAGTTGCCAACGAGTACCCTAGCCAGGTGCTCAACTGCGCCGACCTGCCCACGGCTGTGGGCGCACTCGCTACGACCGAGTCCAACAGCTCTCACGTTCGCATTGGAGTGATGGCCATCATCTCCTGCACCTCCTCTGGCCATGCACAGGCCGCGACCGATGCTGCCACGGCCCGCATCGGCACTTCCGACCCGCTCGGCGCGGCCCTTCGGGGCTTGAGCACCCCCATCGCCCCGACGGCAAACCCTAACGTCGCCTCAGTCGAGCTGGAGATGGCCCGCCGCCTCCTATTCGAGGACGCCACCGCCCTCGTGTCCATGCGGCGCCACATGGAGGCTACTCAGAAGGAATAAGCCTCCGCCTGTGGTCTCACCCCGGCCGGTGTGGGGCTATGTGCGACCGCGGTTGCGTGGTCGCCAAAATCTTGGGAGGCAACATGCTTGTCTAGGACACCCCCGTGGCCAACCTGCGGTCCGCCAGGGTAGCCTACGAAGATTTGGCTATCTTGGAGAGCGAAGAACGTGCCGCCCGCGAGCATCACATCGAAGACCTCATCGACGCTGCCGACGCGCGGCAACACCAGAACGCGGTGGGCGGCGCCGCCTCCAAAGGCCCCCGTCCCGAGCGTGAGGGCACTAGGACCGCCGGCCGTCAGCAGGCTCAGCGCTCTTGTTCCCCTTGCGCCTCCGGCCGTCGGGTCAAGGCAAGCAACCCTCGGCGCTCTTAGTTGCCGGGGAATGAGCAGTCAGCTATGAACAGTCGGCGCACCAACAATCCGGCTCGCTCTGATCGCCACCACGAGGCGCCGGCTGCTGGCAACCGACGTAGCCGCGGGCACACACCGCCTCCGCGGGACGAGTCGGCGCGATTGGTCCCACCTGTCATCCTCCCCAAACTCTCGGCCCGGCTCGGACCGTGTGTCCCACACAACGATAATGATGCCCGTCTCCGCATCGACCGGCTCACACAGTCGTCCCTCCTCGAGGAGGGGCTCAATTGGCCCTGTGTGCTTGGGCCCCATATTCGCAACAAGCCGTTCCTGACTGGCTTCACGCTCCCCCGGGACACCCCGAAGTACGACAGGGCCACCAAACCCGAAGACTATCTGATCGACTACACCGCAGTCGGCATCGCTAGGGGGAAAAAGCGCGTAGCCGTTCACTACGCTCCCCTCATGTTGATCGGTTCGGCCCGCACCTGGCTCAACAGCCTAGTAGCCAGTAGCATCAACACCTGGACGGACTTCAAGAAAGCCTTTGTCCGCAACTTCACCGACACCTACAAGCAGCCCGGCCGCCCCCGTGAACTAGCCATGTGCGTTCAGGGGCCGGACGAGTCCCTCCACGACTACCTCACCCAGTGGACTGAGCTCCGCAACTCCTGTGAGGGGGTGCACGAGGTGCAAGCCATACAGTACTTCATCGAAGGCTGTCGTGACGGCACTCCCATCAAGCACAAGCTCCTATGCTCCGAGTCGGCTATGCTAGCCAAGATCATGACCAAGGCGGACAAGTACGCCACGGCCGACTCCACCATTCGGGTCAAGACGACCCCGCCTGCCAAGGCAACGCCGATGACGGCAGTGTCCCGACCGGCTGCCAACAACCGGTAGCCACAGAACAACAAGAGCAAGAATGATTAGCCCGACTCCCGCTATGGGAGCCGTCAGGTTACCACCATTGAGGAGCAGGAGCCGGTTGCCCAGCCTTCCAGTCAACGCCAGCGCATTAGCAAGGCTGCCTGGCAGCCCAAGCTCACGTTCGAGCAGATGCTTGACCTCCCACGTAAGAACCATTCTGGGGCCAAGCCCTCCACGCACATGCTCCGGTAGTGCATCTTCTCACAGCGATTAGCCCGGGGGGACGGCCTTCCAGCTCCCCCCGTGCCGCCTGCCCGCGTGTTGGCCCCGGCACCAGCTGTCGCCATGGGTGCCGGCTCCAGCTCTGGCCCAGAATGACGGTCGCCTGAATGGCCAGTTCCCCAACAAGGACTGTTGCTACGTCGTCTTCACCATGCTCAGCGCCGGCTCCATCGTGAGGTGAACGCCACCATGCCGGCAACTCCCTAGTTCCTGCACTGGTCGGAGAAGCCGGTCACCTGGAGCCAGGCGGATCACCCGGCGGTGATGCCGAGCCCCGGCAGCTACGCCCTGGTCCCTGACCCAACCATTGCCACCGAGAAACACACCTACCGCTTCACGCGGGTGCTACTTGATGGTGGCAGTAGAATCAACATCCTCTACCTCGACACGATGCGCCAGCTATGGCTGAAAATAGAAGACCTGCATGCGAGCGGGACGGTTTTCCACGGCATCGTGCCGGGAAAGTCCTGCTCCCCTGTCGGCAAGATCAAGCTTGACGTCCTCTTCGACGGCCCCGGTCACTTCCGCCGCGAGCCTGTGTTGTCCGAGGTAGTTGTAGGATCGAAAGTAGGTCTAGAGGGGGGTGATTAGACTACTTCACCAAATAAAAGTTTTGCCTTTTTTCCCAATTTTAATTCTTCGCAAGTTTTAGCATTCATAGCATATCAAGTAACACCCTACACATGCATGTCTAAGAGTGTAGCAGCGGAAAAGAAAGACATTGCAAATGTAAGTAAAGAGAGGGTTAGGAAAGGAAACACAAGTGATGACACGTTGATTTTTCCCGTGGTTCCGATAGGTGGTGCTACCGTACGTCCACGTTCATGGAGTCTTCAACCCACGGAGGGTAACGGTCGCGAGAGTCCACGGAGGGCTCTACCCACAGAGGGTTCCACGAAGAAGCAACCTTGACTATTCCATGCGGCTTCAGTCCACGAAGGACTAGCCTCACTATGGGTAGATCTTCACGAAGTAGGCGATCTCCTTGCCCTTAAAAATTTCTTGGTTCACTCCACAACACGAAGTAGGAGGCTTCCAAGCGACACCTAACCAATCTAGGACGCACCACCCTCCAAAAGGTAATAGGCTCGGTAATGACGATGAACTCCTTGCTCTTGAGCTTCAAGATGATAGACTCCTCAACACACAATCACTCTCTCATAGATTTGGCTTGGTAGAAGAGATGGGATTGGTGGAAAGCAACTTGGGGAGGCTAGAACTCAAGATCCATATGGTTGGAGTGGAAGATCTTGACCTCAACACAAGGGTAGGTGGTTCTCTCTCATAAAACTGGGTAGGGTAGGTATGGAATAGTTCTAAGTGCTTCTCGTTTGAGTAGGTGGTGGTGGAGGGGTATATATAGGCATCCCCAAAAATCCAAACATTACACACAAAATGACCAACTCGGTGACACCGATGTGTAAATCTCGGTGTTACCAAAGTGACCAAAAGTGGCAACTTTTGAATCTTGGAGGAACCAATATATGAATCTCGGTTGTACCGACAAGGTGACCAACGGTCAAATTTGCCAAACTTGGTGATGTTGATTCACCATTTTCGGACAGACCGAAAATGTGAACTTACATAATAGAAACTTGGAAATCCAACTCCGTGGCCCCGAAAGCAGTGTTGGCTGCACCCAAGTGCTAGGGTTTGGCTGAGTCTGTCTAGGGTTTGGAATCGGTGACACCAGGATAGGAATGTTGGTTGCACCGATTTTGCATATTTGGCTTTGGACAGACTTTGGTGGGAGAGTTTGTGGATGTTTTGGTGACTATCACTTGTGCAAGTTTGGGCATATTGTTCATCATCAAAACTTTACCCCCTTTTAATAGTATTGGCTTTCCTATGGACTCAAAGTGATTTCTCACAAATGTAAAATGTAGAGTCCTCTTTCTTGAAGCTTGACCAACCTATTTCCATGCATCTTAGGGTAATTCCACAATCTCCACAATCCTTTGGCCTTCCCTATCATTGAACTTTTCCTGAAATATACTTTGTGGAAACATTAGTTCAATGACTTATATGTTGTTATTAATTACAAAAACCACCAAGGAAGCAAATGTGCTATCAGTAGTGGACCTCGAGAGTCCGTATCACGTGCTGCTGGGCCGACCGGCTCTCATCAAGTTCATGGAGGTCCCCCACTACGCCTACCTTAAGCTCAAGATGTCGGGCCCCAAGGGAATCATCACCATCACGAGTGACTACAAGATGTCGCTCGAGTGCGCTCGAGACGGCAGCCGACTGGCTGAGGCCCTGGAGATAGCCGAGGACAAGCGGCAGCTCGACCGGCTCGTGGCCCTTGCTGCAAGACGACCGACCGTGTCGGCTCCTCCCTCGCAGTCGGTCGGCGAGGCCTCCTTCCAGCCGTCCAAGGACACCAAGCAGATCCCGCTTGACCCGGCCAACCCCGCGCAATGCGTCACCATCGGCTCCCGCCTCGACGGCAAATAGGAAGGCGAGCTCGTCGACTTCCTCCGTGAGAATCGGGAGATCTTTGCATTGTCCCCCAAAGACATGTCGGGTGTTCCGAGGAAGTTCGCCGAGCACAAGCTACATGTCTGGACGGACGCTAAAATGGTCAAGCAACCCCTGTGTTGTTTCTCTAAGGAGAAGCGGTGCACTATAGGAGAAGAGGTTTCCCGGCTGCTCGTAGCCGGCTGCATCATAGAAGTTTTCCACCCGGTCCTGGTGCTGAAGAAGAACAAGACCTGGCGCTTGTGCATCGACTACACCAGCCTGAACAAGGCATGCCCCAAGGACACATTCGCCCTGTCGCGGATTGATCAAGTCATCGACTCCACGGACGGCTATGATTTGCTGTCTTTCTTGGATGCCTACTCCGGCTACCACCAGATCAACCTGGACCCAAAGGACCAGCTCAAGACCTCCTTCATCACGCCTTTTGGGGCCTACTGCTACATCACCATGTCCTTCGGCCTGAAGAATGCAGGCGCTAACTTCCAGCGGTGCATGTAGAAGTGCCCCCTGCCTCAGATAGGTAGGAACGTCCACGTCGACGTCGACGACATCGTCGTCAAAACCAAGAAGCACTTCAGCCTCCTCGACGACCTCCGGGAGACATTTGTGAACCTGCACGAATACAAGATCACGCTCAACCCGGAGAAGTGTGTCTTCGGCGTCTCGGATGGCCAGCGCTTAGGTTTCTTCGTGTCCGCTCATGGCATCAAAGCCAACCCGGAGAAGATCAGCACGATCAAGCGCATACCCAAGCCGACCCGGCTCCGTGACATCCAGAAGTTCACCGACTGCCCGGCCTCCCTCAGCCGGTTCATCAGCCAGCTCGGGGAGAAGGCCCTACCCCTCTATGGGCTCCTTCGCAAGATGGCTCTGCTCGAACCGGTCCACATGAAGAAACCGGGCCAAGATGGCTCTGCTCGAACCGCTGGCTCCACCAACCTCCACTGCCTTGCTGGTGCCGGCTTAGCCGGTCCAGCCGGCTACGACGCCACGGCAGTCATGATGATGATCAACGCCCCTCCTGCTGTCCCCAACTCGGGGGCTGGCGAGCCAGCCCCGGGAGCTGGCGGGCCGGTCCCGGGGGCTGGTGAATCGATCCCGGGGGCTGGCGAGCCGGTCCGGGTGGCTGATCACCCAGGCCCGGGGCTCCCGAGCCGGCCCCCGTCTCGGCTCCCTCGTGGGCCCAGCCCATCCTAGCGTTCCTTCTACGTGGCAAGCGCCCCCCGGACGAGACCACAAAAAGACAAATCCAGCACCGGGCCCCGGCCTACAGCATCATCAATCGCGAGCTCATCCACCACAGCACCACCGACGTCTTCCAACGGTGCGTAGAGCCGGAGAAGGGCCAAGAGATCCTCCTCGACATCCACCAGGGCGAGTGCGATCACCACGCTGCCTCCAGGACTCTGGTGGCCAAGGCCTTCCGCCACGGATTCTACTGGTCGGCCGCTTTGGAGGCGGCCAAGAAGTTGGTCGACGAGTGCGAGGGCTGCCAACGCTTCAGCACGTAGAGCCACCTACCGGCTCCGGCCCTCCAGACCATCCCCCTCTTGGCCCTTCGCCGTCTTTAGGCTGGACATGGTGGGTCCCTTCAAGACCGCATGAGGCGGCATGACGCATCTACTGGTGGCCGTCGACAATTTCACCAAGTGGATCGAGGCCATGCCAATCAAGAAGCTGGACGGCCCCACGGTTGTCCGGTTCATCGATGACATCATGGTTCGCTACGGCATCCCCGACAGCATCATCAGCGACAACGGCAAAAACTTTGCCAAGGGCGCGCTAGCGCGTTTCTGCTCCAAGCAAGGAATCTGGCTCGACCTGGCTTCCGTTGCTCATCCGCAGTCAAACTGCCAGGTCGAGAGGTTAAATGGCCTAATCCTATACGACATCAAGCCCCGGCTCGTAACGCTGCTGGTAAGGTCAGCCGGCTGCTGGGTCGACGAGTTGCCAGCTATCCTTTGGAGCCTCAGGACCACGGCTAACCAGTCGACCGGCTTCACTTCTTTCTTTATCATGTATGGGTCCGAGGCGATCATCCCCACCGACATCGAGTTTGACTCGCCTCAGGTAGCCTTGTACATGGAGAAGGATGCAAGGGAGGCAAGAGAAGACAGCGTCGACCTACTCGAAGAAGCACTCGAACTGGCCTTGAGCCAGATGGCCATATACCAGTAGTAGCTCCGGCACTACCATAGCAAGCGGATCCGACCGCTCTCCTTCCGCAAAGGAGACCTAGTGCTCAGGCGGATCCAGCGAACAGCCGACCAGCACAAGTTGTCCTCCCCATGGGAGGGCCCGTTCATCATCAGCAAGGCTCTGCACAACAATGCGTACTACCTGATAGACACCCAGAAGCCATAGAAGCGCAAGAGAGACGCCTCCGGCAAGGAGACGGAGCACCCATGGAATGCAGCGCTCCTCTGCCCGTTTTACTGCTATCAGAACCAGTGTATGTATGTGTCCTTCCATTTTGGGCTTATGAATGCAATGGGTGCCCCAAGCTGGCTCTTAGAACATGCCCCTTTCTACTTCAAAGCTTGCCAATTCAACTCACCGGCCCCTGGATCCAGCTCCTGGTCCTAGGGGCTCGCGGGCTAGTCCTAACGTCCTCCCTCGAGGTAGATCAAGTAGTGTGAGCTGAGTAAGTCCTCCGACCCCTCCCAGCTACATATCGGCTCTCGGCTGTTTGGCTCACGGGGTCTAGGGCGGCAAAGCTTGGTACCCACGAAAAACCGATCACTAGGGGGTCGCCGGCTAGGTCTAGCCGGATCATTTTCTTGCCTTTGTCACTTGCCTTACCAAAAAAGTCCTCATAGTTCCTAAACTCAGAGTCAGCTCCCTCGAAGAGGATGCCCCGTCCCAGCTACAGACCGGCTCCCGGCTAGCGGGCTAGCGGGGTCGAAACCAAGGGGGAAAAGAACTTGAGCTAATGGAACCAAAGGGGCAAACAAAGGGAAGGTCAAGCTGGCACGCATAAAACAAACTTTGCAACAACCAGAAACTTCATAATTTAAAAAGACCCATGGCCACCTATTCATTACATCTACACCCCTAGTGGGTGGACTTGAAATTCTAACAAAAGCGCAGGAATAAAATAAAAGAGAAAGAGCTCTAAGTGGTGGCCGCTCCGTCCTCTCCGTCACCGCCCGCGGCAGCTCCCACCTCTGGGTCCCAAGCTGGCTCGGAGTCGGTATGGTCGTCGGTGCTGGAGCCGGCGTCCTCACCGTCTGTGTCACCATCGCACCCCTCTGGTTCGTCCAGCGCTAGTGCATACTGGTCCTCCGGGATCACCATGCCGTCCACCTAGCACTCGGGGACGTACTCGTTCCATGCGGCGAAGGACATGAGGTCACTGGCTCGCACGGCCAGCACATCGACCACCACCTCCAGGTCCACGTTGGTGCCGACATGCTGGGCCGTGAGCAAGCTCAGGTCCATCTCAGGGTACCACGACCTCACAATGCGGAGGGCCATGCCCGCACCGGCGTGTGCCGCGGAGGCCCTCCAGGCGTTCACCCACGCGGTTCTGAATTCTAGCCACCGCGACAACTGGCTCATCGAAGCCGGATCCACCGTGCCCGCCCAAAGGATGCAGACCAACGCCTCTCCGGCCGCCTGAAGCCGCTTCAAGGCATGAACCACCACCTCCAGCCTTGCCCTAGCGGCGATCCCCACCTTGTTCAGGGTCCAGGGGGCGTGCGGCCCAATGGCGACCACCTGCTCCCGCTGGCCCTCACAGTGGGCCGCCACGGCCGCCTCAGCGGCCTCCTACGTACCAGAGAAGAGCCCTAAGAAGAAGAGAAGAAAAAGAAGGATGAATGAAAGGACCAACCAAAACAAGAAACAAGCACGCCGAAAGGACAAGACTATAGGGACTTACCATGCAGCATGCGGTCTGTCCCGTGCCCTTGCTCCCGCAGCTCCGACTCCCTAGCGGACCACTCCTAGATTCGGCACTCATGGTCGCACCGAGCTGCCTGTGCCTTGCCAGCCGCATGCGCCAATGCAGCGTACTTGGCCTCCAGCTCCTGACGGTGGGCGCGCTCCCGCTCCTCCGTCTACTAGCAAAGGCCCGTCTCGCGGCCCGATAGCTCCTAGCGGATGGCCGCCTCACGGTCCGTTAGCCCCTGGCAGTGGGCGCGCTCCCACTCCTCCGCGCGCTGGTGAAGGGTCGCCTCGTGGCTCGATAGCTCCTGGCGGACGGCCGCCTCGCGGTCCGTCGGCTCGTGGCGGTGGGCCACCTCGCGCTCGGTCGCCGCCACCTGCGCTCAGGGCACCTCCTCGTGGAGCCGCTCGCACTCCGCAATCAGGGAGCTTTGCTGATCACCGAGCTCCATGACCTGGCGTCGGAGGTTGACCGCTTCGGCGTTGGTGTCTTCCCAGGACGGAAAAAACCCAATCAGAAGACAAAAGAAGGAGAAGGGGATTCGGCCCACCTCCGCGACGACCGCCTTGAATCCCGGGGGCTACGCCCCCACCTCGCAAATAGTGAAGACCTTACCTTGCAAGTCCTAGGACTGGGTGGCAAGCCGGCCCTCATTCTCCCGGTACAAGCTTAGCAAGGAGTTGTACGCGGTCACCCGACGATCGTGTTGTTGGGAGACGTAGTAGTAAATCAAAAAAATTCCTACGACCACCAAGATCTAGCCATGGAGAAACCAGCAACGAGAGGGGGGAGATTGCATCTTCATACCTTTGAAGATCGCTAGGCGGAAGCATTAAAAGAATGCTGTTGGTGGAGTCGTACTCGCAGCGATTCAGATCGCGGTGGATTCCGATCTTAGCGCCGAACAACGGCGCCTCTGCGTTCAACACACGTGCAGCCCGATGACATCTCCTATGCCTTGATCCGGCAAGGAGGAGGAGAGGTTGAGGGAGAGCTCTGGCAGCACGATGGCATGGTGACGGTGGAGCTACGTGAACTCCGGCAGGGCTTCGCCAAGCGCTACGGAGAACAAGGAAGAGGTAGGGTAGGGCTGCGCCGAGAGAGAGAAGTCATGTCTCAAAATAGCCCAAACCCTTGCATATATATAGGAGGAGGGATAGGGAGGGCTGCATTGGCCCCTCCTCCAACTAGGAGAGGCTCGGCCAACACTAGGGAGGAGTCCACCTCCCACAAGGGAGGTGAATCTCTTCCTTTTGAATCCGTTTCAGCCCTATCTCTTATCGCCAGCCACATGGGCCCTTCTAGAAGGTATTGGCCAGACCAAAAAGGGCTGACACACCTCCTCTAAGGGCCCACGAAGTCCTATGGTCGTCACACCCCTCCCGGGGGTCCTCCGGCACCCTCCCGGCACTCCCGGTACACTACCGATGAGCCCGAAAACTTTCCGGTGACCAAAACTGGACTTCCTATATATCAATCTTTACCTCCGGACCATTCCGGAGCTCCGCGTCACATCCGGAATCTCATCCGGGACTCCGAAAAACCTTCGGTAATCACGTATACCATTTCCCTATAACCCTAGCGTCATCGAACCTTAAGTGTGTAGACCCTACGGGTTCGGGAGACACGTAGACATGACCGAGACTCTTCTCCGATCAATAACCAACAGCGGGATCTGGATACCCATGTTGGCTCCCACATGCTCCACGATGATCTCATCGGATGAACCACGATGTCGGGGATTCAAACAATCCCGTATACAATTCCCTTTGTCTATCGGAATGATACTTGCCCGAGATTCGATCGTCGGTATCTCTATACCTTGTTCAATCTCGTTACCGGCAAGTCTCCTTACTCGTTCCGTAATACATCATCCCGTGACTAACTCCTTAGTCACATTGAGCTCATTATGATGATGTCTTACCGAGTGGGCCCAGAGATACCTCTCCGTCACACGGAGTGACAAATTCCAGTCTCGATTGATGCCAACCCAATAGACACTTTCGAAGATACCCGTAGTGCACCTTTATAGCCACCCAGTTACGTTGTGACGTTTGGCACACCCAAAGCATTCCTATGGTATCCGGGAGTTGCACAATCTCATGGTCTAAGGAAATGATACTTGACATTTAAAAGCTTTAGCAAACGAACTACACGATCTTGTGCTATGCTTAGGATTGGGTCTTGTCCATCACATCATTCTCCTAATGATGTGATACCATTATCAACGACATCCAATGTCCATGGTCATGAAACCGTGACCATCTATTGATCAACGAGCTAGTCAACTAGAGGCTCACTAGGGACATGTTGTGATCTATGTATTCACACATGTATTACGGTTTCCGGTTAACACAATTATAGCATGAACAATAGACAATTATCATGAACTAGGAAATACAATAATAACCATTTTATTATTGCCTCTAGGGCATATTTCCAACAATCTCCCACTTGCACTAGAGTCAATAATCTAGTTACATTGTGATGAATCGAACACCCATAGCATTCTGGTGTTGATCATGTTTTGCTCGTGAGAGAGGTTTAGTCAATGGATCTGCGACATTCAGATCCGTATGCACTTTAGAAATATCTATATCTCCCTCCTGAATGTAATCACGGATGGAGTTGAAGCGGCGCTTGATGTGTCTTGTCTTCTTGTGAAACCTGGGCTCCTTCGCAAGGGCAATAGCTCTAGCGTTGTCACAGAATAGAGTCATCGGGCCCGACGCACTTGGAATTACTCCTAGGTCGGTGATGAACTCCTTCATCCAGACTCCTTCCTTTGCTGCTTCCGAAGCAGCTGTGTACTCCGCTTCACATGTAGATGCCACCACGACGCTTTGCTTGCTGCTGCACCAGCTGACTGCCCCTCCGTTCAAAATATACACGTAACCGGTTTGTGACTTGGAGTCATCTGGATCTGTGTCGAAGCTAGCATCGATGTAACCCTTTACGACGAGCTCTTCGACACCTCCATATATGAGAAACATGTCCATTGTCCTTTTCAGGTACTTCAGGATATTCTTGACCGTTGTCCAGTGTTTCGCTTCGGGATCACTTTGGTACCTCCCTACAAAACTTATGGCAAGGTTCACATCAGGTCTGGTACACAGCATGGCATACATAATAGAGCCTATGGCTGAAGCATAGGGGATGACACTCATCTCTTCTCTATCCTTTGCCGTGGTCGGGCATTGAGTCGTACTCAATCTCACACCTTATAACACAGGCAACCCCTTCTTGGACTGATCCATATTGAACTTCTTCAATATCTTGTCAAGGTATGTGTTTTGTGAAACACCTATGAGGCATCTCGATCTATCTCTATAGATCTTAATACCTAATATGTAAGCAGCTTCTCCAAGGTCCTTCATTGAAAAACACTTATTCAAGTAGGCCTTTGCACTTTCTAAGAGTTCGATATCATTCCCCATTATCAGTATAGCATCTACATATAATACGAGAAATGCTACAGAGCTCCCACTCACTTTCTTGTAAATACATGGTTCTCCATAAACCTGTATCAACCCAAATGCTTTAATCACCTCATTAAAGTGAATGTTCCAACTCCGAGATGCTTGCACCAGCCCATAGATGGAGCGCTGGAGCTTGCATACTTTGTTAGCATCTTTAGGATCGACAAAACCTTCCGGCTGCATCATATACAGTTCTTCCTTAAGGAAGCCATTAAGGAATGCCGTTTTGACGTCCATTTGCCAGATCTCATAATCATAAAATGCGGCAATTGCTAACATGATTCGGACAGACTTCAGCATCGCTACGGGTGAGAAACTCTCATCGTAGTCAACTCCTTGAACTTGTCGATAACCCTTAGCGACAAGCCGAGCCTTATACACGGTCACATTACCGTCCACGTCAGTCTTCTTCTTAAAGATCCATTTATTTTCAATGGCTCGCTTATCAACAGGCAAGTCCACCAAAGTCCATACTTTGCTCTCATACATGGATCCTATCTCGGATTTCATGGCTTCAAGCCATTTGTTGGAATCCAGGCCCGCCATCGCTTCTTCATAGTTCGAAGGTTCACCGTTGTCTAACAACATGATCTCCAGGACAGGGTTGTCGTACCACTCTGGTGCGGAACGTGTCCTAGTGGACCTTCGACGTTCAATGGTAACTTGATCTGAAGTTTCATGATCATCATCATTAACTTCCTCTCCAGCCGGTGTAGACTCCACAGAAACAACTTCCTGCCCTATGCTACTCTCCGGTTCGAGTGGTGGTACAATTACCTCATCAAGTTCTATTTTCCTCCCACTTACTTCTTTCGGGAGAAACTCTTTCTCGAGAAAGGATCCATTCTTGGCAAAAAATACTTTGCCTTCGGATCTGAGGAAGAAGGTATACCCAATAGTCTCTTTGGGATATCCTATGAAGACGCACTTTTCCGCTTTGGGTTCGAGCTTCTCAGGTTGAAGTTTCTTCACATAAGCATCGCATCCCCAAACTTTTAGAAACGACAGCTTAGGTTTCTTTCCAAACCATAATTCATATGGTGTCGTCTGAACGGATTTTGACGGTGCCCTATTTAAAGTGAATGCGGCAGTCTCTAATGCATATCCCCAAAATGATAGCGGTGAGTCGGTAAGAGACATCATAGATCGTACCATATCTAATAGAGTGCGATTATGACGTTCAGCACACCATTTCGCTGAGGTGCGCCAGGCGGCGTGAGTTGTGAAACAATTCCACATTTCCTTAGGTGCGTACCAAACTCGTGACTTAAATATTCTCCGCCACGATCAGATCGTAGGCACTTTATTTTCCTGTCATGTTGATTCTCTACCTCACTCTGAAATTCCTTGAACCTTTCAAAAGTTTCAGACTTATGTTTCATTAAGTAGACATACCCATATCTACTCAAGTCATCAGTGAGGGTGAGAACATAACGGTAGACACCACGAGCCTCGACACTCATTGGACCGCATACATCGGTATGTATTATTTCCAACAAGTCAGTTGCTCGCTCCATTGTTCCGGAGAACGGAGTCTTGGTCATCTTGCCCATGAGGCATGGTTCGCACATGTCAAATGATTCGAAATCAAGAGACTCCAAAAGTCCATCAGTATGGAGCTTCTTCATGCGTCTAACACCAATATGACCAAGGCGGCAGTGCCACATGTAAGTGGACCATCGTTATCAAGCTTACACTTTTTGGTACTCACACTATGGACATGTATAACATCACGTTTGAGATTCATCAAAAATAAACCATTGACCAGCGGGGCATGACCATAAAACATCTCTCTCATATAAATAGAACAACCATTATTCTCAGATTTAAATGAGTAGCCATCTCGCATCAAGCAAGATCCAGATACAATGTTCATGCTCAAAGCTGGTACTAAATAACAATTATTAAGGTTTAACACTAATCCCGAAGGTAGATGTAGAGGTAGCATGCCGACGGCGATCACATCGACCTTGGAACCATTCTCGACGCGCATCGTCACCTCGTCCTTTGCCAGCCTTCGCTTATTCCGCAGCTCCTACTTGGAGTTAAAAATGTGAGCAACTGCACTGGTATCAAATACCCAAGAGCTACTACGAGCGCTGGTTAGGTACACATCAATAACAAGTATGTCACATATACCTTTAATGTTGTCGTCCTTCTTATCCGCTAAGTACTTAGGGCAGTTCCACTTCTAGTGACCGGTACCTTGCAATAAAAACACTCAGTCTCAGGCTTGGGTCCATGCTTGTTCTTCTTCTTCCCGACAACTTGCTTACCGGGTGCGGCAATAGCTTTGCCGTCCTTCTTGAAGTTCTTCTTACCCTTGCCTTTCTTGAAACTAGTGGTCTTATTCACCATCAACACTTGATGCTCCTTTTTGATCTCGACCTCCGCTAATTTCAGCATCGAGTACAACTCAGAAATGGACTTCTCCATCCCTTGGATGTTGTAGTTCATCACAAAGCTCTTGTAGCTAGGTGGAAGCGACTGGAGGATTCTGTCAATGACCGAGTCATCCGGGAGATTAACTCCCAGCTGAGTCAAGCGGTTGTGTAGCCCAGACATCTTGAGGATGTGCTCACTGACAGAACTATTCTCCTCCATCTTACAGCTGAAGAACTTGTCGGAGACATCATATCTCTCGACCCGGGCATGAGCTTGGAAAACCAGTCTGAGCTCTTGGAACATCTCATATGCTTCGTGTTGCTCAAAACGCTTTTGGAGCCCCGGTTCTAAACTATAAAGCATGCCGCACTGAACAAGGGAGTAATCATCGCAGCGAGAATGCCAAGCGTTCACAACTTCTTGCTCTGCTGGGAGAAGGGGTGGGTCACCTAGTGGTGCATCAAGGACATATAATTTCTTGGAAGCTATGAGGATGATCCTCAAGCCACGGACGCAGTCCCCATAGTTGCTTCCATCATCTTTCAGCTTGGTTTTCTCTAGGAAAGTGTTGAAATTGAGGGTGACATTCGCATTGGCCATTGGATCTACAATATAGGTTGTAAAGACAATTTTAGACTAAGTTCATGATAATTAAGTTCACATAATCAAATTATTTAATGAACTCCCACATAGATAGACATCTCTCTAGTCATCCAAGTGACACATGATACATGTCAACTAGCCCGTGTCCGATCATCACGTGAGACGGACTAGTCATCCATGGTGGACATCTCCATGTTGATCGTATCTTCTATACGACTCGTGTTCGACCTTTTAGTCTTCCGTGTTCCGAGGCCATGTCTGTACATGCTAGGCTTGTTAAGTCAACATAAGTGTATCGCGTGTGTAAATCTGGCTTACACCCGTTGTATGCGAACGTTAGAACCTATCACACCCGATCATCACGTGGTGCTTCGGAACGACGATCCTTAGCAATAGTGCACAGTTAGGGTGAACACTTCTCTTGAAATTTTATTGAGAGATCATCTTATTTACTACCATCGTTCTAAGCAAATAAGATGTAAACATGATAAACATCACATGCAATCAATATAGTGACATGATATGGCCAATATCATCTTGCTCCTTTGATCAACATCTTCGGGGCACCATGATCATCACTGTCACCGGTACGACACCATGATCTCCATCATCATGATCTCCATCATTGTGTCTTCATGAAGTTGTCTCGCCAACTATTACTTCTACTACTATGGCTAACGTTTATCAATAAAGTAAAGTAATTACATGGCGTTTATGATTGACACGCAGGTCATACAATAAAATAAGACAACTCCTATGGCTCCTGCCGGTTGTCATACACATCGACATGCAAGTCATGAATCCTATTACAAGAACATGATCAATCTCATACATCACAATGCATCACATCACGTCCTTTGGCCATATCACATCACAAGGCATATGCTACAAAAACAAGTTAGACGTCCTCTAATTTGTAGTTGCAAGATTCTTACGTGGCTGCTATAGGTTACTAGCAAGAACATTTCTTACCTATGCCAAAACCACAACGTGATATGCCAATTGCTATTTACCCTTCATAAGGACCCCTTTCATCGAATCCAATCCGACTAAGGTGGGAGAGACAGACACCCGCTAGCCACCTTATGCAACAAGTGCACGTCAGGCGGTAGAACCAGTCTCACGTAACCGTACATGTAAAGTCGTTCCGGGCCGCTTCATCCCACAATACCACCGAATCAAGATAAGACTAGTAGTGGTAAGCATATTAACAAAATCGATGCCCACAACAACTTGTGTTCTACTCGTGCATAGATTCTACGCATAGACATAGCTCTCATACCACTGTTGCGAGACGTAGTAGTAAATAAAAAAAATTCCTACGATCACCAAGATCTATCCATGGAGAAACCAGAAACAAGAGGGGAGAGATTGCATCTTCATACCTTTGAAGATCGCTAAGCGGAAGCGTTACAAGAACGCGGTTGGTGGAGTCGTACTCGCAACGATTCAGATCGCGGTGGATTCCGATTTTAGCGCCGAACAACGGCGCCTCCGCGTTCAACACACATGCAGCCCGATGACGTCTCCTACGCCTTGATCCAGCAAGGAGGAAGGAGAGGTTGAGGGAGAGCTCCGGCAGCACGACGGCGTGGTGACGGTGGAGCTACGTGAACTCCGGCAGGGCTTCGCCAAGCGCTACAGTGAACGAGGAAGAGGAAGGATAGGGCTGCGCCAAGAGGGAGAATTCATGTCTCAAAACAGACCAAACCCTTGAATATATATAGGAGGGAGAGGGAGGGCTGCATTGGCCCCTCCTCCAAAGAGGAGAGGTTCGGCCGACCCTAGGGAGGAGTCCACCTCCCATAAGGGAGGTGGATCTCTTCCTTTTGAATCCTTTTCAGCCCTATCTCTTATCTCCAGTCGCATGGGACTTTCTAGAAAGTCTTGGCCAGCCCAAAAAGGGCTGGCACACCTCCTCTAAGGGCCCACGATCCTATGGTCTTCACACCCCTCCCGGGGGTCCTCCGGCACCCTCCCGGCACTCCCGGTACACTATCGATGAGCCCGAAAATTTCCGGTGACCAAAACTAGACTTCTTATATATCAATCTTTACCTCCGGACCATTCCGGAGATCCTCGTGACGTCCGGGATCTCATCCGGGACTCGGAACAACCTTCGGTAATCATGTATACCATTTCCCTATAACCCTAGCGTCATCGAACCTTAAGTGTGTAGACCCTACGGGTTTGGGAGACACGTAGACATGACCGAGACACTTCTCCGGTCAATAACCAACAGCAGGATCTGGATACCCATGTTGGCTCCCACATGCTCCATGATGATCGCATCGGATGAACCACGATGTCGGGGATTCAAACAATCCCGTATACAATTCCCTTTGTCTATCGGTATGATACTTGCCCGAGATTCGATCGTCGGTATCTCTATACCTTGTTCAATCTCGTTACCGGCAAGTCTCTTTACTCGTTCCGTAATACGTCATCCCGTGACTAACTCCTTAGTCACATTGAGCTCATTATGATGATGTCTTACCGAGTGGGCCCAGAGATACCTCTCCGTCACATGGAGTGACAAATCCCAGTCTCGATTCATGCCAACCCAACAGACACTTTCGAAGATACCCGTAGTGCACCTATATAGCCACCCAGTTACGTTGTGACGTTTCACACACCCAAAGCATTCCTATGGTATCCAGGAGTTGCACAATCTCATGGTCTAAGGAAACGATACTTGACATTGAAAAGCTTTAGCAAACGAACTACACGTTCTTGTGCTATGCTTAGGATTGGGTCTTGTCCATCACATAATTCTCCTAATGATGTGATCCCGTTATCAATGACATCCGATTATTATGAACTAGGAAATACAATAATATCCATTTTATTATTACCTGTAGGGCATATTTCCAACACGTGCGCCGCCTACGGACAACAAAAACAACACGCGGCATTAGACCCGACCCGCCTACGCCACAGCCGGCTCGGGTCTCAGGGGCTACACCTTGTGGGTGCGCTAGCACGCCCCCACTGGAGAAAACGCCGAGAAGTAGACAAAGAAAGGAAGAAAACTGACCGCAACAGTCTGTTCCAGTTGCACCAGCCGATCATTAGCTGCCCGGGCGTCTTGCGATGTCTGGGCGCGGTAGGCGGCGAATGCCTTGACCGCGGCGAACACCGCCGCCACGAGAGCGCTCAGCAGATCCCTGGTAGCCAGGTGGCTGGCCGTGGCCCAGCTTTGCTGCACCTGGCCTCCGTTCGCCGGCCCGCCCTTGCCTGAGGTCACCAGGGGGCCGGCTCCTACCAGCACCGTAATGCCGGCGGCCCCGGACGAGGAGCCCGCGCCACTCGACCCCTCAAGCACCTCGGCCTCCCGCCTCAATCCTCCACCGTCGGCCTCTCTCGCCCAGCTCAGCCTGGGAGCCGGCGCTCCCATAGCCAGCTCATCCCGAGCCGGCACGTCTAGCGTCGGAGCCTCCAGAGGCGGCACCTCCGGAGCCGGCATGTCCGGAGCGGGCACCCTCGCCGCCATCGGCTCCGCATCCAGGGGACCAGCCATCGGCGGCGGCATGTCGTTTCCTCCAGGGGGGCCACGCCACGGTCCACCCCTGATGGCACATCGCCCGCTCCTGATAGGTCCGCGCCGTGATCCACCTCCTCCTCCTCCTCGCGCGACAGTGCGGTCCGCTCCCGCGTCCGCCACCGCCGCGCGTCCTCCACGGCCGCCATGGCCGTTTCCGCCTATCGCGTGGGGTCGTGACGGTCCTTGGACTGCCTCTCCCGGACCTCGAGGAAGGGCTCCCACTATTGGCCGGCTTCCTCCCTGCCGGCCCATCCGGAGGGCACCCTCTTCCTCCATGGCGCACCAAGCCTCGTTCTCCCTCTCCTCGGCGGTGCTTGGCAGCGCCGTGTCCGCGGTGTCGCTTGCCGAGGTCCTTCCCAAGGGGCGCACTTCCTTAGGCAAACGGAATAGGAGGGGGAGGGGAGAAGGAGGAATTAGGGGAACGGGATTAGGGCAGGCCGGCTTACCCGATAACAACGGGGACCGCCCTCCTCGCGGGACCCATCGGGACGACTCGCCTCCTCTTGCCGCCACCTCCGCTGCTGCTGCCGGGCTGCTCGGTGGCGGCCCGTTTTCGCACCGGCCCAGGCCGGTTGCCTGCTTCCCCTTGTCGCCTACCGCCATGTCGTTCTGGACGGGCACGTCGCCGACCCGACGAAGACGCCTCCTCGGCAGCTCCGTGGCCTCGTCCTCCGAGGCCTCAACGTCCTCTGGAGCCTTTGCATCACGTGATTCCTCTGAGTCAGCATCATCATTAGTCCAATCCCGCAAATTTGGACAGGGAGGGGACTCACTCATTGACTCGGTCGCCTTTGTCTCCGTCTCCTCCTCCTCCCCCCTCCGGCCTTGGATGCGCCGGCTCGACCTGGGTCGGCCAGCTCCACGTCATCAACATCCTCCTCCTCCTCAGGGTCCAATCCGCCAAGTCGGCGGCCGGCTCCTCGTACACCTATAGTGTGGGAAAAACCTGCATGCCGGGAGTCGTTCTTTAATGTCAAGTTGACGCGGCATGCTCGGGGGGACAAGGAATACAAGCCAACTGCCTCACTTACCACTGGTGCTGGGTGGCTCTGGCTGTATGGGGTTTTCGCCCACTGCCAACTCCCCTCCTTCAGCTTCACTAAGGAGATGGGATTCACCCTCGACGCCACGTGGACAAGCTTCAGCTCCTTAGTGGAGAGCCGACAGGGGTCATGCCACCCCCCCATCTGGCAGATGAGATGCGGCCGGTTCTGTAGCTGTTGTAACCGACGCGCCACCATCTCCGTCAGTAGGCCGGCCGCCTTCAGACCCTCCGCCCCGATCATGAGTATCACCCGCTCATAGAGCCGATCCTCTCTCTCCGGGGCTACAGGCGAGGCAATCCGCCAGTTTAGCATTGCCACCGATGGAGTGTTGACGAACTCGGGGAGGTTGATATAATCCTCCTCCGACTTCAGGTTCTTCACGTAGAAGAATCCCTGCTACCAGTTCTTCACCGACTCCTGCAGCGGGAGTTTCGGGAAGCCGGCTCCCTGGCGGATGTGGATCAAGGCGCCCCCGCAGGCGGTCATGACCGCCTTCTTCGTCACCGGGCCCTTCACCATCTGCCATTTGAGGAAGAAGAGGCGGAACGAGAGCTCAAGCCTCGGCTCCACCCCCAGGTACCCCTCGCAGAGGGTGACGTAGGCCGCTAGCTGCAGGACGGCGTTGGGGGCGAGGTGGCGCGGCTGCAGGCCGAACCACGTCAGGAACCGCCGGAATAACGTGATCGTCGGCAGTCCGAGCCCGCAAAGGAATTTCTTGGCAAAGACAACCACCTCGCTGTCTTGCGGGGCTAGGGAATTCTTTGGCCCAGCAACGCACGCCTCCACGAACTCCTCCGTCGGTAGCTTACGGCGGTGGCGGAGGTGTACGATGAACTCCTCGTCAACAATGCTACCGTCCCACGCCCCCTTGCTCGCCATGACCTCTCAATGGGCTTGCGGGCTTGTAGCACGCGCGGGAGTTCAGCTGCGGGGAGGTCTCCGATGGTGACGGTGGGAGCACGATGATGGCACGAGTCTCCCTCTCTTTCTCTCGTTCTCTCGGGGCGGGAGGAGGAGGGCGACGAGTGCAAAGCGACAAAGGCAACGGGAACAAATGCATTGTTTTGTTCCCCTTCCTCCTCCATTTAAACCCCACGCGGATGGTCATGGGGGCGGATTCATTGCGCACGACCCCCATGATTCCCGTTGCGTGCGGGACGGTAGTTACCACCCTCAGGCATGCCAACCCAATGGCCCAAATCACAAAAGATCCACGTGTGCGAGCCGAGGCCATGGCCGCGCCCCCCCTCTCGGTCCGGTCTTGTCCGTTGCGTGGCTTGTCAGGATTGCGGCCCATGGCGTCCACCACGTGACGCGGCTATACCGCCTGGCGAGGCGCCCCAGACGACGCTCAAGGCTTCAGGCCGGCTGTAGAGCCGGTGGCCGGACGACCATCGACGACCGCCCTCTAGAGCTGGCCACGGCACCGGAACGATACTCAAGCCGGCGAGGTCCACCATGGCTCGGCGGCAGGCCTCCCCCACTTCAAGGACTACTGTTAGGGACATAATCTCGGGGTACCCTAAAGCAACCTACTACCCCAAAACTTTCTGAAACGGCTGAAGGGTGACCGCCTCCCCCTACGGCCAAGATTGAGCCCAGCCGGCTACGCGGCACCGGTTGGGCATTGCCGGCTACACATGGCCGGCTCCACCAAGGGTTGTCGGCTGGGTGCAGGGATTCATGGCCTCCTAGTCGACCACACTTTGCATCCCACTGCCCAGGCATGCGCGGCTACAATGGCCCCCATCCCGTTAGGGGTCAGCGCCCGTATGTCCATAGTGGAGGCAATAGTGCCTCTGACTTTGGCTGACCGTGACCGGGTTCCCAACAGTGCTAGCACGCCTCTAACCACATTATGACTTGCCCCAGCGTGGCTACAGTGAAGCCGGCTATACAGCTGACCGTAGCTAGCTGCCGCAAGACGATGCCCCGAAGGACGACCCATGCCAAGAAGTGACTATTGCTGGGACCTGCTATGCGGGCCCCTCCGGCTCTCGACGCGACCCCCTAGCCAGCGGGCCCTACTGATGAGGAGACCCTACAGACGGGGGCCCCACGGCCGGCTAAAGAGGTTGCCAGCTATGGGCCCTCGTGGCTTTGCACTCATATTGTAATCCGGGGGGTTGGCCTATAAAACCCCCCGGAGCCCCACATGCAAGGGGCAAGAGATCAGATGGACTAGAACCTACACCCTCACCCACGTATCCAAGGAAGGGGAGATGGTTGCTCCCTCTTCCACCTCTAGACAGCAGCTCCACGAGCAACATTGTAACCTTTCCTCATAGATCAAACTAGATCAAGCAGGACTAGGAGTATTACCTCCCACGGAGGGCCCTAGACCTAGGTACATCGTGTGTCGTCACCGCTTGTGCCTAATCCCGCACCTGAAGCCTGTCGGCTTCCTCCGGCCCCAACCACCTTCGATAAGCCTACCCATGGCATCTGTCGTGATAAAACGACGAACCCCTTCCACTTTTGCTAGCCTTTTTAGTAACGTGCAACTTTCGCCGGTGTAACAAACACCTTCCTCAAAACAGCCACCATATACCTTCCTCAAAACAGCCACCATATATCTATCCTCAAAACAGCCACCATACCTACCTATTATGGCATTTCCATAGCCATTCCGAGATATATTGCCATGCAACTTCCACCGTTTACTTTTATGACATGCACCATCACTTCCATATTGCATATAGAGTCATATTTTTCATAGGTATCGAGTTGTAATTCCTTTTGAGCTGTAAGTAAATAAAAGTGTGATGATTTTCATTATAGAGCATGTCCCATGTGAGGAAAGGATGATGGAAGCTATGATTCCCTTACTAGTAGGGATGAGAGTCCGGACTTTATGAAAAATAAAAGAGGCCAATGAAGCCCAAATACTACAATGAATAAAAGAGGCCTTAGATTCCCAACAAAAAAATGAGAGAAAAGAGAGAAGGGACATTGCTACTACCTTTTGCCACACTTATGCTTCAAAGTATCACCATGATCTTCATGATAGAGAGTCTCCTATTTTGTCACTTTCATATAGCTAGTGGAATTTTTCTTCATGATGCACGTCCACTTTGTTTCGTTTTGAGATTTCATACATGTATAGCTCTAGTGTACCCTTTGAATGGCAATCCCTACTCACTCACATTGATATCTATTGATGGGAATCTCCATAGACCGCTGATACGCCTAGTTGATGTTAGACTATCTTCTCCCTTTCCTTGACAACCTCCACCGTATTCTATTCCACCTATAGTGCTATATCCATGGCTTGCGCTCATGTATTGCATGCGAGTTGAAAAAGTTTGAGAAAATAAAGGTGTGAAAACAATTGCTTGACTTTTCATCGGGGTTGTGCATGATGTAAATACTTTGTGTGGGGAAGATGGAGCATAGCCAGACCATATGATATAGTAGGGATAACTTTCCTTTGCCATCATATTTTGAAGAGATACAATTGCTTTGCTAGTATGCTTGAAATGTTACTGTTTCTATATCAATATTAAGCTTTTGTTTTGAGTCTTACAGATCTGAATATTCATGCCACAATAAAGAATATTACTTGGATAAATATGTTAGGTAGCACTCCACATCAAAAATTCTGTTTTTATCATTTACCTACTCGAGCACGAGCAGGATTTAAGCTTGGGGATGCTGATACCTCTCCAACGTATCTATAATTTTTATGATGGCATGCTATTATATTATCTGTTTTGGATGTTTTATATGCATTAATATGCTATTTTATATATTTTTGGGGGACTAACCTATTAATCTAGAGCCAAGTGCTAGTTTTTGTTTCTTCCTTGTTTTTGAGTTTTGCAGATATGGAATATTAACGGAGTCCAAATGGAATAAAACCTTCGGAAGGAATTTTTCTAGAAGGAAACAAGTCATCCAAGCTTGGAGTGCATGTCAGGGGAGGTGCCAGGGCGCCGCAAGCCTACTAGGCGCCCTCTGGTCACGCCTAGCAGGCTTGTCGCCTCCTAGTAGGTCTCCTAACCCTAATTCTTGGCCTATAAATACCCAAATAGTCCCCCAATGTCGAAAAAGAGACATACAAATACTTTTCCACCACCGGAAGCCTCCGTTCCCAAGAGATCCAATCTTGGAGCCTTTTCCGGTAATCTGTCGGAGGGGATTTCGATCACAGAGGGCATCTACATCAACTCCATTGCCCCTCGGATGATGCGTGAATACTCCACCATAGAACTACGGGTCCATAGCTAGTAGCTAGATGGCTTCTTCTCTCTCTTTGATCTTCAATACCATGTTCATCATGATATTCATGGAGATCTATCCGATGTAATCCTGTTTTGTGGTGTGTTTGTTAAGATCCGATGAATTGTGAGTTTATGTTTAGATTATCCATGAATCTTATTTGAATCTCCTCTGATATATTATATGCATGATTTCATATCCTTGCAAGTCTCTTCGAGTTATTGGTCTGGTTTGGCCAACTAGATTGGTAATTCTTGCAATGGGAGAAGTGCTTAGTTTTGGGTTCAATCTTGTGGTGTCCTCCCCCAGTGACATAGTAGGGGTAGCGAGGCACGTATTGTATTTTTGCCATCAAGGGTAACAAGATGGGGTTTTGATCATATTGCTTGAGTTTATCCCTCTACATCATGTGATCTTTCCTAATGCGTTACTATGTTCTTCATGAAGTTAATACTCTAGATGTAGGAAGGAGTCGGTCGATGTGTGGAGTAATAGTAGTAGATGCAGAATCATTTCAGTCTACTTGATACGAATGTGATGCCTATATGCATTATCATTGCCTTGGATAACTACATGATTATTCTCTTTTCTATCAATTGCTTGACAGGAATTTGTTTACCCACCATGATATTTGCCTTCAAGAGAGAAGCCTCTAGTGAAACCTATGGCCACCGCGTCTATTTTCCATCATATATTTTCAGATCTATACTTGCTGCAATTTATTTACCTTTTACTTTACGCACTTGTTTACATCTATCTCTATTGGATCTAATCCTTGCAAATAACTGTGAAGGGATTGACAACCCCTTTATGGCGTTGGGTGCAAGAGTTTGATTGTTTGTGTAGGTGCATCCATTGGTGACTTTCTTGTTCCACCTACTGGATTGATACATTGGTTCTCAAAAAGTGAGGGAAATACTTATCTACTTCGCTGCATCACCCTTTCCTCTTCAAGGGAAACCCAACACATGCTCAAGAGGTAGCAATCCACGTTCGACTACATCAACCGCATTTCTTAACGCTTCACGCTTTGCGATCTACAAGGGTATATAGATCCACTCTCCCTCTCATAGATGTTCATCACCATGGATAGATCTTGCGTGTGTGTAGGAAATTTTTGTTTCCCATGCAATGTTCCCCAACATTGTGTACTTCTGGACATCTGCGTGCTACGGTGAACACGTTTGGAAAGTTTCATCACTTGATCAATGACGATCCCTATTTGGTTAGACGTACTGTCTTTTCTTTGTTTCCTGAGGACATTCTTGTTCCCAGAGATGTGGTCTTCAATGACTATTTACACCGAGGAGGAGCCCGAGTTTCTTGAACTATAACATGTTACATTTTGGGGGCCAAATTTGCAGAACAAATGCCAGAGGATGAGGACCCCATGCCCATCAATGGCAATCTGTATCCTTTGTCGGGCCAGCTTTTCGATGAGGCACACAACTTTGTGCTTCCTCCTACCCTGCTTTGGGGTGAAATGATTTGCCACCAGTACCACCTCCCATGGATGACCATGTTGATGCTGACAACTGGGGGCATGGGCATTGGGGGAGGAACCACCAGAGCAACAACAGCCAGAGGATCCACCTGCCCAAGCCCAAGAATCTATGGTGATTGACCAGCCTTTTGGCTCTATCTCTGAAAATGAATTCCAGCAGCAGGAGCGACGTGATCATGTGATTGAAGAAGTTGTCCAATTGCAGCAACATGAAAATCCTTTGTCCATAGTCCCATTCTAGCCACCGGTGATCAATGCCCAACAAATCATTGTTGGTGATATCCGATTGGTGTATGGTCCTCCTTTGCTGCCAGAGCTTGCATGGAAGAGGACTTTCTAGACGCTTATTGAGGGAGAGTTCACATCTGAAGTACCGATGCCGTTGTTAGTTAACCCTTGTCGCCTAGCATCCTCTCCAAAAGGAATTGGGCTTTGGCATTTGATGAAGTACAGGTACTCGCTCATATTTAGTGCAACGAGGCTTCTTCTAGCAGGCACACAAAGCCCTTTGCTCGGCCTTTGCTCTTGGAATTAGAATCGTCTACTGGTGATTGCTTGGAGCCCGTGGAATGTGCAATGCCCACTTCAGATGTTCCTTCTTTAGAGAACCTTTGCTTCAACTCTCCTCCTGGCAATGCTGACATCAAAAGCCGTAAGAAGAAGGCACCAACTCCTTTGGTGGAATCTGAGGTCAGAAGATGCACTCGAGGCTCTATCAGGCGGGATGGGTTCAAGCCGATGTTTATTGAATTAACATCAGAACCAAAGAATAAGAAGCCATGCAGCAAGGCTCTTTTGGAATCCAGCACGTCCAAGCAAGATAAGACTGGGGAAGGCATTCCTCCACCCACGCCCATAAAGAAGCTTCAGATGATTGGAGAGGAGCTTGGCATTGAATTAGAGAAGCTCACAGAGGAGCAACTTATTGTTGTTCCCATGAAGAAACCAGAGGACATATCTGATGATTAATTCCCCAGTCATCCAATGGGTCTGGCGCGCCCCTAAGCTGGCCTTTATCTATTTATTTGTGCTGATGTGTGGAAACTACTGTTTTATTTTGGTGCACTGTCAGCTGATCTGTTTGGGTTGTATTTCTACATTTTACTTCATGCTCCTTTTATCTGTGCCTAATTACTACGTAGCTTGCTATCTGATGCTACTGGTTTTAGTGTTAAATGAATAGTACTCATCATAGCAAATGGAATGTTCTTTGTTGGAATGTTCGAGGTCTTAATTCGGTGGCTAGGCAAAGAGCAGTTAAACAGAAACTGGTGGAGAGTCAATGCGCGGTTGCTTGGTTCAAGAAACAAAATGTGAAAATTATTCCCTTAAGGATATCAGATCCATCTATCCTAAACAGTATGATAACTTTGCTTTTGCCCCTTCAGTGGGAGCTTCTGGTGGGCTTTTGGTGGTTTGGAATTCTTCTATACTTCATGGGGAATTAGCTGAAGTGCAATCATTTGGTCTTGTAATTAAATTCACCTCCAAAATGAGTGTTGATGTATGGACCTTAGTGAATGTGTATGGACCTTGCCAAGGCAAGTTAAGAGACCTATTTGTTCATTGGCTTTACAACCTGCAAATTGGCTTTGAACAGAACTGGCTTTTGGTAGGGGATTTCAACTTTATAAGGTCCTTGAACAATAGAAATCTGCCAGGAGGAGATGTAAATGATATGTCCATTTTTAATGAGATTATAGGACATCTGGGGTTAGATGAGTTACCCATCAAAGGCCGGACATACACTTGGTCCAATATACAGGACAACCCTTTGTTGGAACAACTTGATTGGTTTTTTACTTCAACCAATTGGGTCACTTGCTACCCTTTGACAGAAGTTTTGCCCTTAGCAAGGACTGCATCTCATCATGTACCTTGTGTGGTGGTAATCACAACATCAATTCCTAAAAGAACCTTTTTAGGTTTGAAAACTTCTGGACCAAGGTGGATGGATTCCTAGAATGTGTAACTAACTCTTGGAATTAACCTTCACACAAGTCCAATCCTGCAGCAGTCTTGGTCCATAAGCTTAAAAATCCGAGGCATGATCTGAGGAGGTGGAAATTGGGATTATCCAAGATGAAAATTTCTATTGATAAATGCAATAAGGTGGTTGAATGGATGGATAGGATGGAAGAACTTAGGCCCCTGTTTAGGCAGAAATTTAGTATCAGAAAGGTTGTCAAAGCACATTTGGAGCACTTGTTACACCTAGAACTTTTATATTGGAAAAATAGATGCACTATTAGGTCCATTAAGGTGGGGGAAGAGAATACTAAGTTCTTTCATGCAATGGACTCGGAGAGGTATAGAAGGAATTCTATTGCCAATCTAAGAATGGAGGATGGCACCGTGGTCTCTGAACATAGCCAAATGGAAGGTATTTTACGGTCTTCTTTCAAGGGGCGCACAGGCACTTCAAAAGGTATTGTAATGGGATTTGATCTTCCAAACCTAATTAAACCAGTTCAAGGGCTGGAGGGTTTGACAAAGCCGTTCACTAAGGAGGAAATAGACTAGGTGGTTAAGTGTATGCCTATTGATAAAGCTCTTGGCCTTGATGGGTTTAATGGACCTTTTCTCAAAAAGTGTTGGCACATAGTAAGTAAGGAATTTTATAATCTTGCCAATAATTTCTTTGACGGACAAGCAAATCTGGAGAGTATTAATGGCTCTTTTATTACTTTGGTGCCTAAGAAATCTTCTCCAGAAAATGTGGGGGACTATAGACCAATTTCCTTGACACGATTAGGAAATAAGTTTCTCACCAAAATGGCTGCTAATAGGTTCCAAGAAGTTATCCTTGACTATGTTCACAAAACAAGTATGGGTTTATTAAAACTAGAACCATTCAGGATTGTATTGGTTGGACTTTCTGCATCAGTGTCATCAGTCCAAGAGGCCTATTCTCATTCTCAAATTGGATTTTGAAAAGGCATTTGGCTCAATTGAACATGAAGTCATTTTGGAAAATTTTAAGTACAAAGGTTTTAACTCTAAATGGAGAAGATGGATACATCAGTTCCTCACATCTGGTTCATCATCTGTTCCACTTAATGGAGTGCCTAGGAAACAGTTTCAGTGCAAAGCTAGGGTGAGACAAGGGGATTCAATTTCACCCTTGCTGTTTTTTTAGCTGCTGACCTCCTATAGTCAGTTGTAAATGACATGTTACACAAGGGTAAAATTCAGCTGCCAATACGATGTCATGACAAGGACTTACCTATTATTCAGTATGTTGATGATACTTTCATCATCTTTCTAGCTGTAGAGGAACATCTTGTAGCTCTAAAAGAGATGTTAATGGTTTTTTCCCAATCAACTGGATTGCACGTCAACTATTACAAGTCATCAATGTTTCTAATCAATGTAAATCCAGAGGAAACTGAGAGACTGGCTTAGCTTTTTGGTTGTAAGGTTGGAACTATACCTTTTACTTATCTTGGCTTACCAGTTGGTACCTTCAAGCCTAGGATGGAACATGTTATGCCTCTGGTCACTTCTATGTAAAGAAGGATGTCTTCTAGTTCCTCCTTTTTGGCTCATAGTGGAAGACTGCAATTCTTAAATTCTGCCCTGTCTTCACTGCCTTTCTTTTTCCTATGCAGTTTATCTATCCCCCACAGGTATTCTCAAGCAACTGGAAAGGATTCAGAGGCAGTGTTTCTAGAGAAGGAATAGGCAGGAGCATTCACCATCTCTTTCTTCTTGGGAGCTGATTAGTAGACCCAAGAATAAAGGGGGCCTTGGTATTCTCAATCTTGGACTACAAAATGCAGCCCTGTTAATGAAACATGCTCATAAGTTCCTAAACAGGAAGGATTTGCCATGGGTTAACTTAATATGTGTAAGAGCACATTTCTCCATGTGTGGTTTTGGGTAATTGATGACAATCCCTATGGACCAATGGTTGCCTTGAGTTATATTCTAAGGATTTGTCCATAGGTACTTCTTGAAGTCCATCTGTTGGTTTCAAGGAGTTTATACGGTGACCAAGGTGGTATTCAAGGTGTTATCCAAAGATTGGTCATGTAAGAGTTGTGCTTACTACAAGCATGTCTTGAAGAAGAAGACTGTGTGAGCATTCATGTTTACCTTAAATACATCATCTTTATGAAGAGAGAAGATAAGATAGAAGGTTTATCAAGACTAAGTCAAAGAGTGAACCAAGTTGATCAAATACAAAGTGCACAAGATGTACCGAGAAGGATCAAGTGATCCTATGGTATGGTAAGCATTTTCCATTACGCTTTGTGTACTAACCCATGGTCTACGTGAGTGTTCTTTGTAGGGTTATGTATATTTCCATGGGATTTCATCAAGAGGAAGATCCCATACAACCCATGGAAGATGACATCAAGTGGTGATCGTCATCAAGGTTGTGGTGTGAAAGTTCAAGTGAAGCATCACGAAGAGATCATGCTTGAGGCTCTTTGTTTATTGTGGTGATAATGGACTTGTGAAGATGTGTTGAAGAGTGGCTCACCCATAGTGGAGCATGGGGGAGCAATCAACTAGTCTTCATCAAGTTGGTGCAATCAAGAAAGGTGGTCCATCTTGAGGAAGTCAAGATCGTCATCATCTAGCTCAAGTGGACTATGCGCAAGGCAAAGGTTTGACCTTTATAGGGTTTTCTATTTTACCGGTCTCATGGTGATAATTGGCAGACCGGGTTATAGGATCGATAGTCGTACTATCAACGGGGACTCTCAAGTGAGTAGCTTGATCGTATCATTCGTCGAGAGCTCAAACCATTGCATCCCTGAATCATCTTTCTTGATTCTTATCTGTATTTTATCCTTTTGAGGTTTTAGAGCTTGTTGTTATCTTCGTGACAAGCTCTAGTTCATCGAAAACGGATTTCATATGCTTCTTCTATTGCGTTTTCGGTATTGGAGGTTTTACCGGTCTCATCCAAGGAAGGGTTCTCACCATTTTCTTATGGGAATTTTATCATTTTCTTCTTAGTGATATTTCTATCACGATTTTGTTAGCCCATGTCTTTAGCTTTCCAACAAACTTGGTTTCATTGAATTCGGAGTCCGTTTGCAAAAGTTGTGGCAGTTTTGGTGTTCCTAAAAGGCTACAGCGGTACTACTGCGGCTAGAGCGGATGCAATTTTTTACAACCGCTCCAGAGTGGTAGTACCTCTCCGGACCAAAATCTCGTGTTAGGTCCAGCAGTGGTAGGCATGGATGTAGTTTTTAGTATCGCTCGCAAGCAGTAGTACCGCTACCCTTAGCGGTAGTACCGCTATCCCTAGCGGTAGTATAGTGTGGTCGAGCGGTAGTACCGCTCCGGCGGTTATACTGTCCTTTTTCCTCCTCATTGTTGTTTTTCAAAGGGCTTCCACCGCACTAGCGGTAGTACCGCTCCCTTGAGTGGTAGTACCACTTTGTGTGGGCTGTGAGCATAACGGTTGGATTTTTCCCACCTATAAAAGGGGGTCTTCTTCCCCATTGAGCCTAATGTCTTTAGCTCGTGATCTTCCCCCATTGTTGACCTTCTTCGAGGTTGCTAACTCTCAATCCCTCCAATGATTCTTGCCAGTTCTTGAGGGAAGAGAGAGAGGAGATCTAGCTCGACCTTTCCACCAATCACTTTCTCCTCTAAGTGAGGGGGACCCCTTGCATCTAGATCATGGAGTTCTTCGTGTTCTTCTTCGTTCTTCCTCTCATTTTACTCCCTAGCATTAGTTTCTTTGGTGGGATTTAGGAGAGAAGGACTTGGGCACTCCGTGTGTCCTTGCCATTGCATTTGGTACATAGGTTTGAGTTCTCCACGTGATACGTGGAAGTGAGAAGTTGAGAAGCTTATTACTATTGGGTGTTTGAGAACCCTAGAGCTTGTTCCTCTTGGGTGCTTTGGCGCCCTAGATGGTTGGTGGTGCCTCGGAGCTCAATCATTGTGGTGCAAAGCTCCGGGCAAGCTTTGGGGTCTCCAATTAGGTTGTGGAGATTTCCCCGAGCATTTGAGGTCACCTCAGAGCCACAATCCATTGTGGTCAAGTTTCGTGGTGTCGTTGGGAGCCTCCAATTAAGTTGTGGAGATTTCCCCAACCTTGTTTGTAAGGGTTCGGTGACCACCCTCAGCGTTCCCTTAGTGCAATCATGGCATCTTGCATTGTGCGAGGGCGTGAGAAGATTACGGTGGCCCTAGTGGCTTCTTGGGGAGCATTGTGCCTCCACACCGCTCCGAACGGAGATTAGCATCCGCAAGGGTGTGAACTTCGGGATACATCATCGTCTTCGCATGCCTCGGTTATCTCTGACCCAAGCCCCTTTACTTATGCACTTTACTTTGTGATAGCCATATTGTTACTTGTTATATATATTTCTATCACTTAGTTGTCTATCTTTCTTAGCATAAGTTGTTGGTGCACATAGGAGAGCCTAGTTGTTTTAGATTTTGTGCTTGACTAATTAAACGATAGTTTTATTCCGCATTTGTTCAAGCCTAAACTGTAATTATTTTAAAGCGCCTATTCACCCCCCCCTCTAGGCGACATCCACGTCCTTTCAATTGATATCAGATCTAGGTCTCTCATTATTAGGTTTAACAACCTAGAGAGTAAGGATGTTGGCTAGGGGATTAGCATTCTCTCACACTCTTAGTTTCAATGGCACAAATTTTGAGGTTTGGGTAATTTGCATGCTTAATCTATTTAGGGTCATTGACCCGTCTTTAGAGCGAATTGTAGATATGGGTTTTTCTCCTCCAGAGGATTCTCAACACCTATCTTTGGAGGATTTATCTTAATGCTCAAGATTCTAATGTGCTTTTTGATGCTTTGAGCAATGTATTTATATTTGAACTCATATTGTTCCGGGATGCTCATGAGTTGTGGACAAAGATTCAAGATAAATTTGGTGAGTCCAAGATTTGTAGGGATGATGTTTCTCCCTCCACCTCCGGCCGTGTTGTCTTCTGAACTTCATCTACTTCACCTACATGTGTATTGCCACAGTGTAATTATATGGTGAGTAGTGATGATCATTGTAATGATGATAGTGGGATTATTGTTGATAATTCTTCTTCACTATCTTAGTGCAATGCTTCATCTTTGGACTTTAACACCTCAAGCACTTAAAATGTTTCACATGATTGTGTTGATAGTCCTTGCATATCATATACAAGTTTCTTGACTAAATATCATGATGATATGCTTGCTATATCTTGTTGCCATGATAAAACTGTATCTATTTCCTCGAGTTGTTGTGCTAACAATGTAGAGGAAACCCAGCACTCCCTGGAAGAAGATGTGGTCTTGAATGGTGCTTCAAGGGATCCTACATCATCATCTATTGTTTCTCACTTTTGCCTTATGGATAAGGTTTCAAAGGTATCTCCTACTTTGAATCCCAATATATCTCACGATGATGGTGTTGATGATAATGATTAAGAGAGTGATAATAATGCTTCCTTAAAAATTTAGGGAGAAATGGTTTTTAAAGCTCTTCATCAGAGTAAAATTGCTCGTTCCAACTTCATGGAAATCATGTCTATTGTCATTGAGGGCAACAAATATATTAAGGAGTTGGAAGCTCTTCTCAAGGAGCATGAGATCACTGATAACCCACAAGTAAAGGGGACCGCAATAGTTTTCGAGGGTAGACTATTCAACCCAAATTTATTGATTCAACACAAGGGGAGCCAAAGAATATTCTCGAGTATTAGCAGTTGAGTTGTCAATTCAACCACACTCGAAAGACTTAATATCCACAGCAAAGTATTCAGTAGCAAAGTAATATTGTAGTAATAGTAACGGTGGCAAAGTGATAGTAGCAGTTTGTAGTGATTGTAACAGTAGCAACGGAAAAGTAACTGAGCGAAGATCAATATATGAAAAGCTCGTAGGAAATGGATCAGTGATGAATAATTATGTCAGATGGCATTAATCATGCAACAGTTATAACATAAGGTGACATAGAACTAGCTCCTATTCATCAATGTAATGTAGGCATGTATTCCATATATAGTCATACGTGCTTATGGAAAAGAACTTGCATGACATCTTTTGTCCTACCCTCCTGTAGCAGCGGGGTTCTATTGGAAACTAATGGATATTAAGGCCTCTTTTAATAGAGAACCGTACCAAATCATTAGCACTTAGTGAATACATGAACTCCTCAAACTACGGTAATCACCAGAAAGAATCCCAGTTATTGTCACCCTGGGGGATGCGGATCATAACACGTAATAGGTGTCTACAACTTGTAAGATAGGATCAAGAACACACATATATTCATCAAAACATAATAGGTTCAGATCTGAAATCATGGCACTCAGGCCCTAGTGACAAGCATTAAGCATAGCAAAGTCATAGCAACATCAATCTCAGAACATAATGGATACTAGGGATCAAACCCTAACCAAACTAACTCGATTACATGATAAATCTCATCCAACCCATCAACATCCAGCAAGCCTACGATGAGATTACTCATGAACGGTCGGGAGCATCATGGAATTGGTGATGAAGGATGGTTGGTGATGATGAAGGCGATGATTTCCCCTCTCCGGAGCCCAAAACGGACTCCAGATCTGGTCTCCCGAGGAAGAACTGGTGATGGCAGTGGCTTCGTATCATGAAACGTAATGAACGCTTCTCTCTAATTTTTTCCTCGACAAATAGGGTTATATGGATCTGGAGAGGAGGTTGGAGGAGCCATGAGGGGCCCACAAGCCTGCCCCACACGGCCAGGGGGGTGACCGCGGCTAGCAGGCTTGTGGCCTGCTGGTGGCCCCCCTCTGGTTAATTCTTGCGCCAATATTTTTTATTAATTCCAAAAATATTCTCCATAAATTTTCATGACGATCCGAGAACTTTTATTTTTGTACAAAAATAACACCAAGGCAATTCTGCTGAAAACAGCGCCAGTCCGGGTTAGTTCTATTCAAATCATGCAAACTAGAGTCCAAAACAAGGGCAACAGAGTTTGGAAAAGTAGATACGTTTGAGACATATCAACTCCCCCATGCTGAAACCTTTGCTTGTCCTCAAGCAATTCAGTTGATAAACTGAAAGTGATAAAGAAAAACTTTTACAAACTATGTTTGATCTTGCTGCTGTAAATATGTCTAGCTTATGTTCAGATTTTCAGCAAAGACAATAAACTAACCACATTCACAATAACATTTAGGTCTCACATTTACTCATGTCTATGGCATAACCAACTAGGGAGCAATAAGAACAAGTATCGTATGACAACAATTTATCAAAACAATCATGATACAATATGAAATAATGGTATCTCGCTAGCCCTTTGTGATACCGCAAAACTTAAATGCAGAGCACCTCTAGAGAAAAAGGACTGACTAAACATTGTAATTCACGGTGAGAGAGATCCAGTCATGCTCATACTCAACATCAATTAATAGCAAGGCATACAAATGAGAATTGTGCTCTCTAACTGGTGCCTTTTATAAGAGGATGATGAGTCAACAATAAAGTAAATAGACAAGCCCTTCACAGAGGGAAGCATTGATTTGTAGAGGTGCCAGAGCTCAAGCTTTTAAAACAAAGATAGGTAATGATTTTGGAGTGGTATGCTTCCGTTGCTCACATAACGACCAATAGGTTTTCAATATATTCCATGCTAGATACATTATAGGTGTTTCCCAAACAGAATGGTAAGGTTTTTACTCCCCCTCCACCAATCAGCCACAATCCACGGCAGGATGAATTCACGGGTATCGTCCATACAAACACATTCCTGGGGGAGTTTTGTTTAATTATATTTTGCTTTTTATTTCAAGCATGGGACTGGGCATCCCGATTACCAACCACTTTCTCGTGAATGATAGTGAATCAACACATATCGTCAGAATAACCCACCTAGCATGGAAAATACTGACAACCCCTAGTCGCCACATGAGCGATTTGGGCATACAAAATAGAAGATTTATTTGAAGGTTTAAAGTTTCGCACATGTAAATTTAATTGGAACGGTAGGTAATACTACATATAGGTAGATATGGTGGACTCATATGGAACAACTTTTGAGATGGATGCACAAGCAGTATTCCCGCATAGTACAAGTGAAGGCTAGCAAAAGACTGGGGAACGACCAACTAGAGAGTGACACAGTCATCAACATGCCTTGAGATTAACCAACGTTGAATGCCAGCATGAGTAGGATATAATTCACTATGAACATAAATATTGTGGAGGCTATGTTGATTTGTTTCAACTACATGCGTGAACATGTGCCAAGTCAAGCCACTTGAATCATCCAGAGGAGGATACCATTCTATCATACTACATCACAACCATTTTAATGTGCATGTTGGCACTCAAGACGAACCATTTTCCACTCTTAGCTAATTAAGCATGGCATGAATAACTATAATCTCTAATTGTTATTGCAAACATGGTCAACCCATAATGTATTGAATTCGAAACGATGAGCTAATCGTATTTACAAAAGCAAGATAGGTCGAGTTCATACCAGCTTTTCCCCATCTCAATATTTTCATCAAATATCGTCATTATTGCCTGTCACTTGCACGATCGAACAATGTGAATAATAATAAGAGTGCACGTGCATTCGACTAAGCTGGAATCTGCAAACAATAAACCAAAGGAGAAGACAAGGCAATATGGGCTCTTTGTAAGATAAACAATAGTGCATATGAGAACCACTCAACACGTCATCGTGGTCTTCTCCTTACGACCCAAAGAAAAGAAAGGAAAGTTATTTACACGGGAAAGCTCCCAACAAGCAAAAAGAAGAACGAGAAACCTTTTTGGGTTTTCTCTTTAATGCTAGAACTAAGCAACTAGGAAATAAAGCTAGAACTACATTTTTTATTTTTCTCAAAGTTAATTAAACACACGAGAAGAAAGCATAAAGAGGAAAATAAACTACCATGGATAGTACAATGAAAAAGTATGAACAACGACAACTGAAATAAGTGTGTGAATATGAATATAATGTCAGTGAGAAATACGTACTCCCCCAAGCTTAGGCTTTTGGTGTAAGTTGGTCTAGGGCCATGGCTGGAAATAACCTTCTCAACATTTCTGAAAAATTCTGAAGTTTTTAGTGAGTGAAAATAAGGGTGCACAAAACTCAACAAAACTCATAACAACTACTCCCTCAAGTGCCTAGAGACCATATCATGCATCAAAACTACTTGGGACCAGAAATATTTGACATGCAAGCTCAAGAACAAGGTCACCACAGCTGCAACAAAATGCGCTATATAGGGCACTAGAACAAAACTAATTGTACCATTGGAGGAGTCACATACCGGTGAGTAATCCCCTAAAACAGTTTTGCAAATGGAGCTTTGAGCATGGAGATCGAAAATGGCAGCAAGATGAGCTAGAACACGGGTTTAAGCAATGGTGGGATTTTTTCTGGAGGAAGATGAAGTGAATGGGTGCTAGAATAAGTGGAGGGGGCCACATGGGACCCACAAGCTTTCTAGGTGCGACCAGGGGGGTGGCCACGCCCTGCAGGCTTGTGGCCCACTGGTGCAGCCCCCTGATACATTCTTAGTGCCAAAAATTATGAAATATTCCAGAAACAATCATACTAAATTTTCAGGGGATTCTGGGAACTTTGTCATTTCTCTATTGCACGGAAAACTCATAAAACAGAAAAATAATAGCATTTTTACTTAAATTCATCTAGGTAACAGAAAGTAAAAGTTAGGTGCAGGAAGTTGTGCTTTCTAAATTCATCCATCTCATGCTCCTCAAAAGGAATCCATCAATAAGGTTGATCAAGTCTTATTAATGAACTTCTTTCGAATGACATGAAGCCGAATAATTTTTGAATAAGACTAAGTTACCTCAATGGGGATATGCATTTCCCCAACAATAAGTATATCATATTTCTTCTTGACAGTAGGATAAGGGAACTCAAAGTCTCCAATAATAATTGATGGAATTTTTTCAATAGAGTTGATACTACGAACTTGAGGTTGTTTATTCGGAAAGTGTATCGTATGCTCATTATCATTAATATGAAAAGTGGCATTGCCCTTGTTGCAATCAATAACAGCCCCTGCAGTATTCAAAAAAGGTTTTACCAAGGATGATCGACATATTGTCGTCCTCGGGAATATCAAGAATAACAAAGTCCGTCAAGATAGTAGCATTTGCAACTACGACAGGTACATCACAAATACCGATATGTAGAGCAGTTGATTTATCTGCCATTTGCAAAGAGATTTCAGTAGTTGTCGACTTATTCAAATCAAGTCTATGGTATAAACAGAAAGGCATAACACTAACACCAACTCCAAGATCACCTAAAGCAGTTTTAAAATAATTTCCGTTAATAGAGCATGGTATAGTAGGTACTCCAAGATCTCCTAGTTTCTTAGGTATTCCACCTTTAACAGTATAATTAGCAAGCATGGTGGAAATCTCAGCTTTCGGTATCTTTCTTTTATTTGTCACAATATCTTTCATATACTTAGCATAAGGAGACATTTTAAAAATAGCAGTCAAGCACATACATAAAAAGACAGGTCTAAGCATTTCAGCCATGCACTCACAGTCCTCATCATACTTTTTCTTGGATGGTTTAGGAGGAAACGGCAAGGGTTTCTGAACCCATGGTTCTCTTTCTCTGCCATGTTTCCTAGCAATGAAGTCTTTTTTATCATATCTTTTATTCTTAGGTTGTGGGTTATCAAGATCATTAGTAGGTTCAATCTCCACATCATTATCATTACTAGGTTGAGCATCAGCATGAACATCATTATTAATGTTATCACTAGGCTCATGTTCATCACTAGATTGTGTCTCAGCATCAGAAATAGAAATATCATTTGGATTCTCAGATGTATCTATAACAGGTTCACTAGCAGCAAGCACTATCATCATTCTTTTTCCTACTCTTATTGGAAGGAATAGGTGCATTAGTATTAACTCTCTGAGAATCTTGCTCAATTCTCCTAGGATGTCCCTCAGGATACAAAGGTTCCTGAGTCATTCTACCACCTCTAGTCACAACTTTAACGGAATGATCATTGTCTTTATTATTCATCAAATTAAACAAATCATTTTGAGCCTTAAGCACTTAATCTACTTGAGTGATTACCATGGAAGCATGTTTACTAATAAGCTTAAGATCATTGACAGTTCTACTCAAATAATCACCCAAGCGATCAAGCATATAAGCATTATGTTTCAATTGTCTACTAACATAGGCATTGAAATTTTCTTGCTTCATAATAAAATTATCAAATTCAGTCAAGCATTGGCTAGCAGGCTTATTATAAGGGATATCTCTTTCATCAAATCTTCTAAGAGAATTTACCTCTACTACCTGTGTCGGGTTATCAAGACCATGTATTTCTTCAATAGGTGGTAGATTCTTAACATCTTCAGCTTTAATACCTTTTTCTTTCATAGATTTCTTTGCCTCTTGCATATCTTCAGGACTTAGGAATAGAATACCTCTTTTCTTTGGAGTTGGCTTTGGAGGTGGTTCGGGAATAGTCCAATCATTATCATTGCTCAATATGTTATTCAATAGTAATTCAGCTTGTTCAACAGTTCATTCCTTGAAAACATAGCCAGCACAACTAACTAGGTAGTCCCTAGAAGCATTGGTTAGTCCATTATAAAATATATCAAGCATTTCATTTTTCTTAAGAGGACGATCAGGCAAAGCATTAAGTATTGGAGAAGCCTCCCCAAGCTTGTGGGAGACTCTCTTTTTCAATTTGCACAAAGTTAAATATTTCCTGCAAGGCGGCTTGTTTCTTATGGGTAGGAAAATATTTTTTAGAGAAGTAATAAACCATGTCCTGGGGACTACGCACACAACCAGGAGCAAGAGAATTAAACCATTTCTTAGCATCACCCTTTAATGAGAAAGGAAACAACTTAAGAATATAGTAATAGCGAATTTTTTCCACATGAGTAAATAGGGTGGCTATATCATTCAATCTGGTAAGATGTGCCGCAACAATTTCAGATTCATAACCATGGAAAGGATATGATTCAACCAAAGTAATTAACTCAGGATCGACACAGAATTCATAATCCTTATCAGTAACAAAGATGGGTGAAGTAGCAAACATAGGATCATATTGCATTCTAGCATTTCCACTTGCGAAGAAATTTCTTAAGATCATCTCTATCCTGACAAGCAAGAAAGTCCCTAGCTACCTCTCCTTCCATAACATAACCCTCAGGTATATCAGGCAATTCATATCTAGGAGAGCTAGGTCTAGCAGGTGAATCTTAGTGTTCAGTTCCAATAATCTTAGTCTAGAGGGATAGATCTTGGTTTTTGGATCTTTCATATTCTTCATAGTGATCAAAAGATATAAATCCCAAGTGACTCAGAGAATAAAGATATGCTCCCCGGCAACGGCCCCAGAAAAAGGTCTTGATAACCCACAAGTATAGGGGATCGCAACAGTTTTCGAGGGTAGAGTATTCAACCCAAATTTATTGATTCGACACAAGGGGAGCTAAAGAATATTCTCAAGTATTAGCAGCTGAATTGTCAATTCAACCACACCTGAAAGACTTAATATCTGCAGCAAAGTATTCAATAGCAAAGTAATATGGTATTAATAGTAACGGTGGCAAAGTGATAGTAGCAGTTTGTAGTGATTGTAACAATAGCAACGGAAAAGTAACTGACCGAAGATCAATATATGAAAAGCTCCTAGGCAATGGATCAGTGATGGATAATTATGTCAGATGGCATTCATCATGCAACAATTATAACATAAGGTGACACAGAACTAGCTCCGATTCATCAATGTAATGTGGGCATGTCTTCCATATATAGTCATACGTGCTTATGGAAAAGAACTTGCATGACATCTTTTGTCCTACCCTCCCGTGGCAGCGAGGTCCTATTGGAAACTAAGGGATATTAAGGCCTCCTTTTAATAGAGAACCGGACCAAAGCATTAGCACTTAGTGAATACATGAAATCCTCAAACTACGGTAATCACCGGAAACAATCCCACTTATTGTCACCCTGGGGGTGCGGATCATAACTTGTAATAGGTGTCTACAACTTGCAAGATAGGATCAAGAACACACTCATGAAAACATAATAGGTTCGGATCTGAAATCATGGCACTCGGGCCCTAGTGACAAGCATTAAGCATAGCAAAGTCATAGCAACATCAATCTCAGAACATAATGGATACTAGGGATCTAACCCTAACCAAACTAACTCGATTAAATGATAAATCTCATCAAACCCATCACTATCCAGCAAGCCTACGATGAGATTACTCATGAACGGTGGGGAGCATCATGGAATTGGTGATGAAGGATTTTGGTGATAACGAAGGCGTCGATTTCCCCTCTCCGGAGCCCAAAACGGACTCCAGATCTGGTCTATGGAGGAAGAACTGGCGATGGCGGTGGCTCCGTATCGTGAAACGCGATGAACTCTTCTCTCTGATTTTTTTCCTCGACAAATAGGGTTATATGGAGTTGGAGAGGAGGTCGGAGGAGCCACGAGGGTCCCACAAGCCTGCCCCACGCGGCCAAGGGGGTGGCCGCGGCTAGCCGGCTTGTGGCCTGCTGGTTGCCCCCCTCTGGTTAATTCTTGCGCCAGTATTTTTTATTAATTAAAAATATATTCTCCGTAAATTTTTAGGACGATCCAAGAACTTTTATTTCTGCACAAAAATAACACCAAGGCAATTCTGCTAAAAACAGTGTCAGTCTGGGTTAGTTCTATTCAAATCATGCAAATTAGAGTCCAAAACACAGGCAAAAGAGTTTGGAAAAGTAGATACGTTGGAGATGTATCAATCACCATTGATAAAATGGAAGGTCATGAACATGATTATGCTAATGAGATCGCGGAGCTATCTCAAGCTCTTGAAAATGAACAAACCACCAAGGAATCTCTTGAGGAGACCTTTGCTCTAGAATTATCAAGATCAAGGAATCCCATGAAAGAGATCTCAAGGTGGCTAATGATTTTAGAACTGAAAATGATAAGGTTGAAGTTGCATATGCAAAACTCCTTGAGGACCTTGAGCACCTCGAAAATGGCTCAAGGGTTGTTAGGAGTTTGCTCATTGAACTCACCGAGTCTCATGCTCAACTTAATGCTTCATATCCTAAAGAGCTTGCCAAGTTGCCTTCTCCTCTTGTTGTTAATGATGATGCTTGTGCTACTAACTTTATTTCTTATGAAGCATCCATATTAAAGTAGAATGTTGAGCTAAGGGCTCAACTTGAGTTGCTATCTAGTAATTATGGGAAATTGAAAGAAAGTCATGAAAAGCTTTCTAGCTCTCATGGCAATCTTCTAGTATCGCATAATGTGCTAAAGATAGCTCATGAGGCTAGTAGCACTAAGGTAACATCTAATGAGCCTCATGTGGACATTAGCACTACATCTAGTAGAAATGCTTTATTGCCATGTGCTAGTCCTCGTAGTTCATCTACTCATATGTTGGTACATCTTGTGGTGAATTACTTTCATTGCCTTGTTGCTCTAACGATGAAGCTTATACTTCCTCTAGTACTTGTGTTGATTCTAACCATGTAGAGGAAATCAATGAGCTCAAGGCCCAAATCACTTCTTTGAAGAAAGACATGGAAAAGAGTCATGAAGGTAAGTCCACACTCTACAGTATCTTGAGTGTGCAAAAATTCCCAAATGACAAAGATGGACTTGGATTCAACTCCAAGAACAAGAAGATGTCCACGACGTACAAGAAGAAGGGAAAAGAACAAGTCAAGAATTCGGCCAAGATTATTTGCTTCAAGTGCAAAATAGAAGGGCACCATGTAAAATCTTGCCCATTGAAGAAGACGCCTCAAAGTAATGAGCAACAAGGGAAGCGGCCACAAGTTCAATCGCATGCTCAACCACAAGTTGAAGAAATGCCTCTTCCCAAGAAGACCCAAGTCATCGCTCCTCAAGTTGAGAAATCAATTGAGAAGAAAGTAAAGGGTAGATGTTGCTACTTATGTCATGAGAAGGGTCACTTCGCTTCTTCTTGCACGAAAGGTAACTTATCCAACCCAATCATTATTGATGATATCTATTCTCTTGGGAAGGATAAGCTTGGCAATGTGTTTGCCAAATGTGTTGGTACTCAAAGTGATGTCAAGAAAAGAACCATTTGGGTAGCCAAGCCTATTGTGATTAACCACTTAGGACCCAACTTGGTTGAGGACCAACAAGCTCAAATTTTATCAATAGGTGTTGTTGGAGGGCATTGGTGACTTGGCTACATCATGAAGAATTAAGGGATCATCATCATTCATATTATCTCAAGCCAAGTCATTTGGATTATCAAGTTTCTATCTTATATCCAATGCGCCTCCTTACGGTAACTTGTACTTAAATTGCTTACATTGATAGTTACTTGTCCCTTTGCATGTTGTGGTTTTGTACCTTGCATGTGTTTGTATATGGTGTGCCTCCGGCTTGCTTGTCTTGAGTAATCAAGTATGGGTATGTTGGTTTGCACATGATGTATGTGTGCTTATTGTGTTGAGCCCTTTTGCATTCTGTTTGTATCTTACTTGGCTTGTTTGAGAGAATAATGGATTATCCCATTTTGGGGGAGTCATGTGCTTTTTGCACTTCACGATACTCAAAGTATGTGTACATGAGGAATACCACTTAGTATTGATATTACAACATTATCTAGCTTCTATGTGGTATGTCTTCTCATGATAAATTCAAATTCTAAATGGTCCATTAATCATCTTGTTGGATTTAATTTTCCACTTGTTAATAATTTTGGGGTTATCACATTATGGAGGAGTAATATGCTATGTGCATATTACAAGCCTAGAAAATGTGTACATTTCAGGTATTGCCACTTAGAATTGATATTGTAGATTATCTTGTTCCTAGGTGGCATGGTAGCTCTACAAGTGTCATTTGCTTGTGATTTAGGGGTAAAGATGATGTTGGATCTATTTGTAATCTACCAATGGTAATTATTTCCAAATACTTCTTGTCCTTTGACAATTGATATTCCTTTTAAGTGGTAGAATTTGCTAATCATCTTTACAAAGGTTTTTGTTTATCGTTTCTCTTCCTTGCCTCTTGTGGATCTTTTTGAGCATGTATAGCATTTCTTTAGATATAGGGAAACTGATGATCCCATCGTGTGCATTTTGTATTCAAATGCAAATTCTATATAATGCACATCTCTTGAGGGAGCAATCATATTTTATTTAGAACACTCTCTTTATGTGTTTATCATAAAATCTTTTGATCTTCATCAAGTGTGTGTTGGTGGGAGCCAAGCCTTTTCTTTGTGGTGCTTTGTCCATCATGAAAATTTGCGGAGGGTTTGATTTGTTTTGAACCTATCTCTCTTTTGGGAACTTGATACATCTTGTTTTCCTTCAATTGGTATCTTGTTTCCTTCTATTTGGCATGTGTCAATGGATATCTCATTCCTTGATGTATCTTTTAGTTGGTATCCGTCAAGTGATAATTTTTCGTTTGGTATCTTGTTTTCACTTGATACCTTATCTTTCGGTATCTTATCGACTATGTGTTGATTTCATTCTTGAAAGCCTTGAGCATGCATATTTACTACATGTACTTTCGTTGGCATGTTCTCTTTCCTTGACCCAATATATAGGGGAAACTTGATATGTCTCCAGCGTATCTATAATTTTTTATTGTTCCATGCTATTATATTATCTGTTTTGGATGTTTTATATGCATTAATATGCTATTTTATATTATTTTTGGGACTAACCTATTAATCTAGAGCCTAGTGCCAGTTTTTGTTTTTTCCTTGTTTTTGAGTTTCGCAGATAAGGAATATTAAACGGAGTCCAAATGGAATAAAACCTTCAGAATGATTTTTTTGGAACAAAAGGAAGCTACGAGACTTGATAACCAAGGCAGACGAGCCTCCGTGGGGCCACAAGTCCTAGGGTCACGGCCAGGGGGTACCCCGTGCCGGGCAGGCTTGTGGGCCCATGACTGCTCCCCTAACCCTAATCTTTGGCCTATAAATTCCCAAATATTCCATCATTACCAGCGAGAGCCACGAAAACACATTTCCGCCGCCAGAAGCCTCCATTCCCGAGAGATCCAATGTTGGAGCCTTTTCCAGTAATCCGTCGGAGGGGGATTCGATCACGGAGGGCATCTACATCAACTCCATTACCCCTTCGATGATGCGGAGTAGTTCACCACAGACCTACGGGTCCATAGCTAGTAGCCAGATGGCTTCTTCTAACTCTTTGCTTCTCAATACCATGTTCTTCATGATCTTCATGGAGATCTATCCGATGTAATACTCTTTTGCGGTGTGTTTGTCGACATCCGATGAATTGTGGGTTTATGTTCAGATTATCTATGAATATTATTTGAGTCTTTCCTGAATTCTTATATGCATGATTTCATATCTTTGCAAGTCTCTTCGAGTTATTGGTTTGGTTTGGCCAACTAGATTGGTAATTCTTGCAATAGGAGAAGTGCTTAGTTTTGGGTTCAATCTTGCGGTGTCCTCACCCAGTGAGAAAGTAGGGGTAGCGAGGCACATATTGTATTGTTGCCATCAAGGGTAAAAAGATGAGCTTTTCATCACATTGCTTGAGTTTATACCTCTACATCATGTCATCTTACTGAATGCCTTACTCTGTTCTTCATGAACTTAATACTCTAGATGCAGGTAGGAGTCGGTCGATGTGTGGAGTAATAGTAGTAGAGGCACAATCGTTTCGGTCTACTTGTCATGAATGTGATGCCTATATGCATAATCATTGCCTTGGATATCTTCATAATTATTCACTTCTCTATCAATTGCTCAACAGTAATTTGTTCACCCATCGTAATACTTGCCATCATGAGAGAAGCCATCTAGTGAAACCTATGGCCCCCGAGTCTATTTTCCATATTATACTTTCAGATCTAAAACCAAAAATACCAAAAATACTTGTTGCCATATTTTTACTTTTAGTTTTACTTTCCGTTCAAGCATCCTATTATATCTATCTCTATTAGATCTCATCCTTGCAAGTAACCGTGAAGGGATTGACAACCCCTTTATACCGTTGAGCGCAAGAGTTTGATTCTTTGTGCATGTGCATCTATTGGTGACTCGATTGTATCTGCTACTGGATTGATACCTTGGTTCTCAAAAACTAAGGGAAATACTTATCTACTTTGCTGCATCAAACCGTTCCTCTTCACGAGAAACCAACGCATGCTCAAGAAGTAGCAAAACTCCACTATGACATAAATTAGCTAAAGTGTGCATGAAATTCAATTTCATCTCTATATGCACATATTTATGTGGAGTTCTGTCCTATGTATTGTTGGTCCACTAACTTTTTGGTCCCAATAAGTTTGGGTAACACTTTGTTTGTGGTGTTGTTCTAGGAACAATTGGAGATACATTGGATACTCGGCTCACTTACAAGGAAGGTGTTGACACCATGTGCTTATTTGAGCCATGCTAGCATGATCGATGAAGCATTGTCTACTACATCAATCTAATGTTATCTCAGTAACACGTATCTACTTCATGCATACATTTCTTGCATTCAACCGTTTATAGGTTGCATCATGGCATGAATTTCTTGAGTCATTCTTGTGGTACTTGTTTCCTTTCTCAAAGTGTATCAACAATAATGTCATATTGCTAGTTGTGATGTCTTTGAAGTTCGTGTATTGAGAATTCATTTATGTACAATAAGAAAATATTAGGTTTTGTGCTATACTTTCAAGCAAAGATCTTATTGGTATATTTATGACTTCCTTTTGGATATCTTGTTTGTTTCTTCTTGTAACTATTTCGTGTGTACATCATTCTTTGTGGATATATCATCATGATTGCTATCTACCTAGAATCTTAAACACGTGAGAGAAGTTACATCTCTAGTTGATATCCTCTTTTCTTTCACATCCACCGTTGCATTTCCTTGTTATTTACCTGGTGGTTTCATGAAAGAATATGTCTTGAGTGTGGATCATATATCCTTGCATCTTGATGCACTCTTTGGTGGTGAATATTATTTTTCTCATGCTTGTCTTCATGAGGGTTTTTCTATTTCTATTAGTATCCCTCCTCCCGACAATGCTATTATTTCCTATCTTCACCAGGGGTTATCACAAGCTTTGGTTTTTAATATTATTATTAGTAAACTTTGTGAACCCATTTGCTAGTGGTTTGTTTGTGGGAAGGATATGTCTTGTGATACGTCTTCGTCGTATCTATAATTTTTGATTGTTTCTATCACGCCCAATATGCGCGCCTATCCGTTTAAGACACGAGGGCCTCGCAAGGGATAGAGGCGCATCTTTCCGTTAGCAAGAATAGTATCATCACAACATACAATACTGAATGAGAAGAGTATACAAGTTGGCTTACACTCGCCACATGCTAACTTACAATGTCACTCAAATCATAGCATCAAGTTGAACACAGGGTCCGACTACGGACGAAATCAAACGATAAAAGAAGTTGCAAATGATACTGTCAAGCTACCCCAAAGATCACGACCAGGTCCTCTACTCATCCGGGTATGTCACGTACATCTTGCCTCTCTCCTCATCATACTCCCACTGGAGCTGAGTAAGATCATCCTGCACGAACTCCTCTGAACCTGCACCTGGATTGTTGTAGTAAACTGTGAGCCACAAAGGACTCGGCTATCAAGTGCCTGGGTACCAAGACTACTTAAGCTTTAGGAAGGAAAAGGGGGGGGGGGTATTTGGTTTGCAGCAGCACTAAGCATTATGTGGTGGCTAACTTACGCAACAAGAATGTAAAAAAATGAGTGGTCTACGTTAAGCGATCGAATCTAGAGTAATCTCTATGAGATCCTAAACACTTACTTACGTCAACCATAACCCTGCCGTGTTCTCTCTCGGATCATGTCCACGAGCAGAGACGATCACGGTTACTCACACAGTTGGGGTGTTTTAATTAGAGTTTACTTCAAGTTTTCTAAAACCGGGTGTTAAACAAATATCCACATTCCCACATAACCGCAGGCACGGATTTCTGAAAGATATAACACTGCAGGGGTGCTCCAACTAGTCCATCACAGATATCCACACTCCGTGGGAATAGTCTCGAACACGGATCTCGCGATCATCATAGGAAAATTCCAAAGGATGCCAACACCTCGAGTAAACCCGAAGAAAGTCAGACTCCGCACGCAAGACATTCGATAAAGTAAAACAAATCCAGCAAGACCTCTCGACGTGTCGACAAACCCGATAAGAGCCGCGTATCTCAGTCTCAGGACACGACGGATAAGCTACGCGTACGGAGGCCTGATAGAAATCTCCAAAGTTGCCCTGGGTTGGCCCCGCACAGTGCTCTAGTTTGGACCAACACTCATGCGGAGCACTGGCCCGGGGGTTGGTTAAATTATCCACGGGTTTGCAAGACCCTATGCAATTTTATTGAGTTGTTAAACAAATGTATTACCAATGTTGGGTCTTGCCAGACAAGTTTTAATCTCAACCGGATAACAAGGGGGTCCCCATAACAACCCCGAGCATGTTAGGAGCGCAAAGTATGGAAAACATAACACCGGTAACAAGGAACTAATGGCGGTAGCAGCAGAACAAAACACTCAGCAAAAGGCCAAGCCTTCCTCCAATACCAGATATATATGTGCATTAAATTAAATAACAGAATTATTGTGATATCCAATCCATGTTGCCACATGGAACAACCTGCACCTGCAACTAAGAACGCTATAAGAGGGGCTGAGCAGCGGTAACTTAGCCAATCAATGGTTTGCTGGGATGTGGAGGTTAGAGGCTGTCATGGCGACATGGGGGCTGTTATTCATGTGGTAGGTAGTGCAATTGTAACGATAAGAACGAGAAAACTAGCAAGCAAAGATAGTTTTGGGATCCAGGTACGATCATCTTCCTGTTGGTTCTTTAGCGGAACAACTAGCGAGATCCTCGTAGTAGTACTCTCCTGGGTCCTCGTACTCAGTATCAACACTCGTGTCTACCCAAGGGAAACAGCAACAATAAACGTCCAACCTAGGTGCAATGCACAATCAAGATGATGCATGATCATTTATGAAGAATTATAACATGGCAATCCAAAACTATTCATGTTTCACATGCAAATTTGTTTATTAATGAATCTGGACAGAACCTCATGTAAAGTTGTTTAGGCAAGCATGAACATGGCAATTATGGATGTACCATGCAAAATCTATGGAAATGCGTATCAGGACCGCAAGAAACGGAGCTACGGTTCTCGAGATACGCTCACGACAAGGTACGGAGGCAAAACACAAGATCACCAAATGCCTGGGCTAATTCTTGGCATTCCAAGGTATCCACTGGACAGGTGGTGAAAATCCAATCACAATAGACTCAAGAATCACTCAATTCCATGGAGTATAGCTCCCACAACTCACATAACAAAATAGCATGCAATCTGCCACAAAACAGCAACATAGCAACTTGAAAAGCTTACAACTAGAGTTACAGAAATCCTACAGCCACAAACAAGATATGAACAGAACCTACTCAACACCCACATAAATATTGGAAATATTCCCTAGAGGCAATAATAAATTAGTTATTATCATATTTCCTTGTTCATGATAATCGTTTATTATCCATGCTATAATTGTATTGATCGGAGACTTAGATGCATGTGTGGATACGTAGACAAAACCATGTCCCTAGTATGCCTCTAATGGACTAGCTCGTTGATCAAAGATGGTTAAGGTTTCCTAGACATGGACATGAGATGTCATTTGATAATGGGATCACATCATTAGGAGAATGATGTGATGGACAAGACCCAAACTACAAACGTAGCATATGATCGTGTCAGTTTATTGCTACTGTTTTCTGCATGTCAAGTATATGTTCCTATGACCATGAGATCATGCAACTCACGGACATCGGAGGAGTGCCTTGTGTGTATCAAACGTCGCAACGTAACTGGGTGACTATAAAGGTGCTCTACAGGTATCTCCGAGGGTGTCTGTTGAGTTTGCATGGATCAAGACTGGGATTTGTTACTCCATGTGACAGAGAGGTATCTCAGGGCCCACTCGGTAATACAACATCACAACAAGCCTTGCAAGCAATGTGACTAAGTGACTAAGTGCAAGCAACGAGTAAAGAGACTTGCCGGTAACGAGGTTGAACTAGGTATGGAGATACCGACGATCGAATCTCGGGCAAGTAAACATACCGAAGAACAAAGGGAACATCATACGGGATTAACTGAATCCTTGACATAGAGGTTCGACCGATAAAGATCTTCGTAGAATATGTAGGAACCAATATGGTCATCCAGGTGACCATAGAGGTGTCTCAGTCATGTCTACATAGTTCTCGAACCCGCAGGGTCTGCACACTTAAGGTTCGGTGACGTTTCGGTAGTATAGAGTTATGTATGGTGGTGACCGAAGTTTGTTTGAGTTCCGGATGAGATCCCGGACGTCACGAGGATCTCAGCAATGGTCCGGAGGTAAAGATTGATATATAGGAAGTCCCATTTTGGTCGCCGGAAAATTTTCAGGCTAATCGGTAATGTATCGGGAGTGTCGGTAGTGTACCGGGAGACCACCGGGAGGGGTATTTCGACCCAAGAGGCTTCATGGGCTGTGGCAGAGTAAATACCAGCCTTTTGTGGGCTGGTGGAAGTCCCACACAAGGCCCATGTGGCTGGGAGAAAAAGCCCAAAGGGAAAAAGGTGGAAAAAGGCCAAAAAAGGGAGGAATCCTAGTCCTACTAGGATTGGAGGAGGAGTCCTCCTCGCCTCCCCACTTTGGTCGACCCAAGGGATGGATTTTTGGCAGCCAAGACTCCTCCTCCTCTCCTCCTATATATACTAGAGGATTTTAGGGTTTTGGCACAGAATTTTCAGCCACGTGCTACCCGTTCCTCTAGTGCATAGTTTCTCCTCTAGATCGGTTTTCTACAGTGCTTAGGCGAAGCCCTGCCGGAATTGCTCCACCACCATCGCCGGAGCACCGTCACGCTGCCGGTGAACTCTTCTTCCTCTCCACTTCCTCTTGCTAGATCAAGACGGTGGAGATCGTCATCAAGCTGCACGTGTGCTGAACGCGGAGGTGCTGTCCGTTCGGCGCTAGATCGGAAGGACCGTGATCAAGTTCGCGAGACGGATCGTGATCAAGGTCACGAAGCGGATCGTGATGAGTTCGCGGGACGGATCGTGATGAGTTCACGGGACGGATCAAGATGAGATCGTGGGACGCTCGGCGATTTGGATCGCGAAGACGTTCGACTACACCAACCGCGTTTCTTAACGCTTCCCGCTTAGCAATCTACAAGGGTATGTAGATCCACTCTCCCTCTCGTAGATGCTCATCACCATGGATAGATCTTGCGTGTGCGTAGGAAAATTTTTGTTTCCCATGCAACGTTCCCCAACAATCAATTCATCCAATTATCCAATCAGCAAAATAGGCACACATCAATATGCATGGAGCAATCAAGTTGGCATGATGAATCAGTTTTTCAGGGACTTGGTGAAAATTCCAGTTTTTTGGAATCTGGGTTAATAAAGTAGCAAGTTGGCAGCACTGGTTAAATATGCTAGAGAGCTCCTATTGACATGAAAATTAACAGGATGGTAGATGACAATAAGTACTACAAATACCTAACACTGAGCATGCTCAAATTCACAACACATCAATAGCTACAACCCACTGCACATGGCAAAACAATAACAGCGGAATCTCCAGACTTAGCCATTTTTTAAGACAGGTTGGCAGAAACAGAAAGTAGGCAACTTAACAGCATGGTTCCCACTTATCTAGTGACTTATCATGAATAAAAAAATACTGGGACATTCCCAACAACTTTGAATAACAAATTCATGTTGGCAAGATCTTAAAAACATGCATAGATTAATTCATATGAAAAAGACAAAAGGGCATCACATCATAAAAATGCAATTTTGTCATGTTGCCCCAAAGTCAAATTTGACTTCACAGGTGCATACATGGGTTGATGCTACCCCAAAATCATTACTCATACCTATATGCTTGCATGGAACAAAAGGGAGCAAAGGGGGTCGAAATTGTGCCTCCCTATGCCATGGTGACTTATGCCACTCACCAAACTTGATGTAAATGCCACAAAATGCTATGTGCTCCATAGATACATGTTTGAAGTGGTTAATTACCATGTTAGGGACATGATAACATGGCATAGCAACAATATCAAGGATGAAACTAACTAGAAGAGTAACTATGCTCCTAATGCACATGGAGAGACCTACACATGGAGCTCATCTTGCACATACATTCACACATGCTTAAATATGAAAGGAAAGCCATCACAATACACACAAACCCTACAAGATATGCATGTGTGTATGCAAACACATACACACACACTCACTAGGACACACACTAGGCCACACTTACACAAACACTCTACACTCATGCATCTCTAACTCACACACATGCACAAGTACTCACCTACAAGGTGCATCACACACCCAACACACACACACACACACTAGCACACCTACACATGTATGTGTGTGTGAAACACACACACACACAAACATACATGGCACCACACCATGTAGTGCTCTTCACTTCACCTACAACAAACACACACACCAACACGCACACACTCATGCATGTGCATGCACCAAGCATATACACACATCACACCCCACACTCACATACACTCACACTTACAAACACTCAAGTGATGTATGTAAGGCATACATACACACACTCCACTCATAACACCACACACCACCACACATGCACATGAGTGCATATACACATAAGTGTATGCATACACATACACATAACACACAATCACACTACAACATACATACACCTATTGTTGGGGAACGTCGCATGGGAAACAAAAAAATTCCTACGCACACGCAAACCTATCCATGGTGATGAGCATCTACGAGAGGGAGAGTGGATCTATGTACCCTTGTAGATCGCTAAGCGGGAAGCGTTAAGAAACGCGGTTGGTGTAGTCGAACTTCTTCGCGATCCAAATCGCCGAGCGTCCCGCGATCCAATCACGAACCGTCCCGCGAACACATCATGATCCGTCCCGCGAACTCATCACGATCTGTCTCACGATCTTGATCACGATCTGTCCCGCGAACTCATCATGATCCGTTCCGTGATCACATCACGAACCGTCTCGCGATCTCGATCACGGTCCTTCCGATCTAGCGCCGAACGGACGGCACCTCCGCGTTCAGCACACGTGCAACTTGATGACGATCTCCACCATCTCGATCCAGCGAGAGGAGGTGGAGAGGAGAGAGAGTTCACCAGCAGCGTGACGGTGCTCCGGTGATGGTGGTGGAGCAATTCCGGTAGGGCTTCGCCTAAGCACTGCAGAAAACCGATCTAGAGGAGAAACTATGCACCGGTGTAACGGGTAGCACGTGGCCGGAAATTCTGTCCAAAAACCACCCAATCCACTAGTATATATAGGAGGAGAGGAGACGAGAGGCAGACAAGGCCTTTGGGTCGGCCTAAATAGGAGGTGGGAAGCAATCCTACTTCACCTCCAATCCTAGTTGGAGTAGGATTGCCTCCTATTGGCTGATTTTCCACTTTTTGCTTTAGGACTTTCTCTCCTGTGCCATGGGCCTTTGTGGCTGTTTTCCAAGCCCACTAAGGGCTGGTTATTATTCTCCCACAGCCCATGGACCTCTTGGGGTCGAAATACCCCTCCCAGAGGCCTCCCGGTACATTATCGGCACTCCCGGTACACTACCGGCACTCCCGGTACACTACCGATGAGCCCGAAACTTTTCCGGAAACCAAACTGGGACTTCCTATATATGAATCTTTACCTCCAGACCATTACGGAGCTCCTCGTAACGTCCGGGATCTCATCCGGGACTCTGAACGAACTTCGGTCACCACCATACATAAATCTACACTACCGAAACGTCACCGAACCTTAAGTGTGCAGACCCTGCGGGTTCGAGAACTATGTAGACATGACCGAGACACCTCTACGGTCAATAACCAATGGCGGGACCTGGACGTCCACATTGGTTCCTACATATTCTACAAAGATCTTTATCGGTCGAACCTCTATGTCAAGGATTCAGTTAATCCCGTATAACGTTCCCTTTGTTCTTCGGTATGTTACTTGCCCGAGATTCGATCGTCGGTATCTCCATACCTAGTTCAACCTTGTTACCGGCATGTCTGTTTACTCGTTCCGTAATACAAGATCCCGCAACTAAAAATTAGTCACATTGCTTGCAAGGCTTATTGTGATGTTGCATTACCGAGTGGGCCCCGAGATACCTCTCCGTCACACGGAGTAACAAATCCCAGTCTCGATCCATGCCAACTCAAGAGACACCATCGGAGATACCTGTAGAGCACCTTTATAGTCACCCAGTTACGTTGCAACGTTTGATACACACAAGGCACTCCTCCGATATCTGTGAGTTGCATGATCTCATGGTCATAGGAACACATACTTGACATGCGGAAAACAGTAGCAATAAACTGACACGATCATATGCTACGTTTGCAGTTTAGGTCTTGTCCATCACATCATTCTCCTAATGATGTGACCCCGTTATCAAATGACATCTCAATATCCATGGCTAGGAAACCTTAACCATCTTTTGATCAACGAGCTAGTCTATTAGAGGCATACTAGGGACATGGTTTTGTCTAGGTATCAAAACATGCATCTAAGTCTCCGATCAATACAATTATAGCATGGATAGTAAACGATTATCATGAACAAGGAAATATGATAATAACTAATTTATTATTGCCTCTAGGGCATATTTCCAACAGTCTGCCACTTGCACTAGAGTCAATAATCTAGTTCACATCACCATGTGATTCGCATTGTTATGAATCTAACACCCGACGAGTTTTGGGGCTCGATCATGCTTTGCATGTGAGAGAGGTCTTATAGTCAATGGGTCTGTAACATTCAGATCCGGGTGCACTTTGCAAATACCTATGTCAAACTGTAAACACTGCTACAACACTCCGCTCGGTACTATTCCAAATGGCTGCTCCACTATACGTATCCAGATTGCTACTACGAGTCATCCGGATTAGTGTTAAAGCTTGTATCGACATAACTCCTTACGACGCACTCTTTATCACCTCCATAATCGAGAAACATCTCCTCAGTCTCTTAGTTACTGAGGATAATCTTGACCGCTGTCCAGTGATCCACTCCTGGTTCACTCTTGTACCCCCTGACGGACTCATGGCAAGGCACACACAGGTGCGGTACACAGCATGGCATAATATAGAGCCTATGGCTAAGGCATAGGGGACGACGTTCGTCCTTTCTCTTTCTTCTGCCGTTGTCGAGCTTTGAGTCTCACTCAACTTTCACACCTTACAAATCAGGCAAGAACTCTTTCTCTGACTGATCCATTTTGAACTCTTTCAAAATCTTGTCAAGGTATGCACTCATTGAGAGTCTCATCGAGCATCTTGACCTATCTCCATAGATTTTGATGCTCAACAATTAGGTAGCTTCATCCAGGTCTTCCTTTGAAAATCACTTTCCAAATGACCGTTTTATGCTTTCCAGAAAGTCTACATTATTTCTGATCAACAATATGTCATCCACATATACTTATCAGAAATTCTATAGTGCTCACACTCACTTTATTGCAAATACAAGTTTCTCGTAAACTTTGTATAAACATCAAAACTTTGATCACCTCATCAAAGCGTATATTCCAACTCCGAGATGCTTGCTTCAGTCCATGGAAGGATCACCGAAGCTTGCACACCTTTTAGCATCCTTAGGCCTGACAAAAACCTTCTGGTTGTATCACATACAACCTTTCCTCAAGTAAACCGTTAAGGAAACGATGTTTTGACATCCATCTGCCAGATTTCATAATTGAAAACACAGCAACTGCTAACATAATTCCAACAGACATTAGCACAACTACGAGTGAGAAAGTATCATCGTAGTCAACTCCTTGAACTTGTCACAAACATCTTTGCAACAAGTCGAGCTTTAAAAATAGTGACATTCACCATTAGTGTATGTCTTCATTTTAAAGATCCATTTGTACTCAATGACCTGCCGTCCAACGAGCAAGTCTACCAAAGTCTACACTTGGTTTTCATACATGGATCCTATCTCGGATTTCATGGCATCCAACCATTTGTCAGGATCCGGGCCCATCATCGCTTCTCCATAGCTCGTAGGTTCATCGTTTGTCCAACAACATGACCTCCAAGACAGGGTTGTCGTACCGCTTAGGAGCAGTACACATCCTTGTCGACCTACGAAGTTCGATAGTAACTTGATCCTGAAGCTTCATGATCATCATCATTAACTTCCTCTTCAACTAACGTAGGCTTTACATAAACATCTTTCTGCGCTGCGCTACTCTCTGGTTGAACAAAGTTTTAACAACCTCATCAAGTTCTATCTTCCTCCCACTTAATTCTTTCGAGAGAAACTTTTCCTCGAGAAAGGATCCATTTTAGTAACAAACACTTTGCACTTGGATCTGAGATAGAAGGTTCACCCAACTGATCTTAGGGTATTCTATGAAGATGCATTTGTTCGCCTTGGGTTCGACCTCATTAGGTGAAAACATTTTCCACACAAGTGTCGCAGCCCCAAGTATTAAGAAATGACAGCTTAGGTTTCTATCAAACCATAATTCACATGGTGTCATCTCAACGGATTTAGATGGTGCCCTATTTAAAGTGAATGTAGTTGTCTCTAATGCATAACCCCAAAATTATAGTAGTAAAACGACAAGAGACATCATAGCACGCACCATGTCCAATAGAGCATAACTATGATGTTCAGACACACCATCACACTATGGTGTTCCAGGTGGCGTTTAGTTGTGAAACAACTTTCACATTGTCTTAAGTTGTATGCCAAACTCGTGACTCAGATATTCACCTCCACGGTCATATCGCGGTCACTTTTATCTTCTTGTCACGATGATCTTTAAACTTCACTCTGAATTTTCTTGAACCTTTCAAACGATTCAGACTTGTGTTTCATTAAGTAAATATACACTATATCTACTCAAATCATCAGTGAAGGTAAGAAAATAATGATATCCACTGCACGCTACAAGACTCACTAGATTGCATACATCAACATGTATCATTTCCAATGAATCACTTGCCCGCTCCATCCAACGGGGTCCTTTAGTCATCTTGCCCAAGACGCATGGTTCGCACGTCTCAACCGATTCGAAATCGAATGAGTCCAAATATCCATCAACATGGAGTTTCTTCATGCGCTTTATACCAATATGACATTTAGCGGCAGTGCCACAAGTATGTGGTACTATCATTATTAACTTTGTATCTTTTGACATCAATGTTATGAACATGTGTACTACTACGATCAAGATTTCAACAAACCATTCTCACTGGGTGCATGACCATTGAAGGTATTATTCATGTAAACAGAATAACCATTATTCTCTAACTTAAATGAATAACCGTATTGCAATAAACATGATCTAATCATGTTCATGCTCAACGCAAAACACCAAATAACATTTATTTAGGTTCGTCACTAATCCTGAAGGTAGAGAGAGTGTGCGATGTTGATCACATCAACCTTGGAAACATTTCCAACACACATCGTCACCTCACCCTTAGCTAGTTCTCCGTTTATTCCGTAGCTTTTATTTCGAGTTACTAACATTTAGCAACCGAACCAGTATCCAATACCCAGGTGTTACTAGGAGTACTAGCAAGGTACACATCAATAACTCATATATCAAATATACTTCTGTCGATGTTGCCAGCCTTCTTATCTACCAAGTATCTAGGGTTGTTCCGCTTCAGCGACCTCTCACCTCATAATAGAAGCACTTAGTATCGGGTTTGAGTTCAACTTTAGGTTGCTTCACTGGAGCAGCAACTGACTTGCTATCCATGAAGTTTCCCTCCTTGCTCTTGCCCTTTTCGAAACTAGTGGTTTGATTAACCATCAACACTTGACGCTCCTTCTTGATTTCTACCTTCGCGGTGTCAAACATCGCGAACAGCTTAGGGATCAATACTTCTATCCCTGGTGTATTATAGTTCATCACTAAGTTCTAGTAGCTTTAGTGACAGTGACTTGGAGAACTATATCAATCACTATCTTATCTGGAAGATCAACTCCCACTTGATTCAAGTGATTGTAGTACCCAGACAATCTGAGTACATGCTCAACGATTGAGCTATTCTCCTTCATCTTACAGGCAAAGAATCTTGTTGGAGATCTCATATCTCCCAACACAGGCACGAGCCTGAGATCACAATCTCTGCTCCTAGAACATCTCATATGTTCCATGACGTTCAAAACGTTTCGGAGCCTCAATTCTAAGCCGTAATGCATGACGCACTAAACTATCAAGTAGTCATCGAAACGTGTCTGTCAGATGTTCACAACATCTATAGACGACGCTAGAGGGGGTGGCGCACCGAGCGGTGCATTAAGGACATAAGCCTTCTGTGCAGCAATGAGGACAATCCTCAGATCACGGACCGAGTCCGCAATATTGCTACCATCATCTTTCAACTCTATTTCTCTAGGAACATATAAAAATTTAAGGGAGCTACAGTGCGAGCTAGTAATCTACAACATAATTTGCAAAGACACTTTGACTATGTTCATGATAATGAGTTCAATTAATCATATTACTTAAGAACTCCCACTCAAATTGACATCCCTCGGGTCATTCGAGTGATACATGATCCAAATTCACCAACTCAAGTCCGATCATCACGTGAGTTAAGGTGGCTTCAATGGTGAACATCATTATGTTGATCATATCCACTATATGACTCATGCTCGACCTTTTGGTCTCTTGTGTTCCGAGGCCATGTCTGTACATGCTAGGCTTATGTGAACGTAGAGTCTATCACACCCGATCATCACGTGGTGTCTCAACACGACGAACTTTTGCAACGGTGCACACTCGGGGAGAACACAGTTCATCTTGAAATTCAAGTGAGGGATCACCTTATAATGCTACCGCAATACTAAGCAAAACAAGGTGCATAAAAGGATTAACATCTCATGCAATTCATAAGTGACATGATATGGCCATGAACTTGTGTTTAAGATCTCCATCTTCGAAACACCGGCATGATCTCCATCGTCACCGGCACAACACCATGATCTCCACTTGATCTCCATCAATGTGTTGCCATTGGGGTTGTGGCTCCAGCCCTGCTTCTACTTCTATTGCTACCGCTTAGCGATAAAGTAAAGCATTACATAGCGCTTAATGATTGACACGCAGGTCATACAATAATTAAAGACAACCCTATGGCTCCTGCCGGTTGCCGTACTCAACGACATGCAAGTCGTGAAATTCTATACATCACATGATCATCTCATACATCACATATATCTCATCCTGTAATTGGCCATATCACATCACAACATACCCTGCAAAAACAAGTTAGACGTCCTCTAATTGTTGTTGCATGTTTTACGTGGCTGCTACGGGTATCTAGCAAGAACGATTCTCACCTACGCATAAACCACAATGGTGATACATAGATTGCTTTTCAACCTTCTCAAGGACCGCCTTTGTCGGATCCGATCCAACTAAAGTGAGAGAAACTGTCACCCGCAAGCCATCTAAGCAACAAGTTGCGTCGAGGGAACCGGTCTCTCGTAAGCGTATGAGTAATGTTGGTCCGGGCCGCTTCATCTCAGAATCCCGCTGAATTTAAATCCGACCAAGGGAGGAAGCAATCTAAGCATCAACGCCCACAAACCTTTTGTGTTCTACTCGAGATCTCATCGAACCATCAACCTAGCTCATGATGCCACTATTGGGGAACGTCGCATGGGAAACAAAAAATTTCCTACGCACACGCAAACATATCCATGGTGATGAGCATCTACGAGAGGGAGAGTGGATCTACGTACCCTTGTAGATCGCTAAGCGGGAAGCGTTAAGAAACGTGGTTGGTGTAGTCGAACTTCTTCGCGATCCAAATCACCGAGCGTCCCGCGATCCAATCACGAACCATCCCGCGAACACATCATGATCTGTCCCGCGAACTCATCATGATCCGTCTCACGATCTTGATCACAATCTGTCCCGCAAACTCATCACGATCTGTTCCGTGATCACATCACGAACCGTCTCGCGATCTCGATCACGGTCCTTCTGATCTAGCGCCGAACGGACGGCACCTCCGCGTTCAGCACACATGCAACTTGATGACGATCTGCACCGTCTCGATCCAGCGATAGGAGGTGGAGAGGACAGAGAGTTCACCAGCAGCGTGATGGTGCTCCGGTGATGGTAGTGGAGCAATTCCGGCAGGGCTTCGCCTAAGCGCTGCAGAAAACCGATCTAGAGGTGAAACTATGCACCGGTGTAACGGGTAGCACGTGGCCGGAAATTCTGTCCAAAAACCACCCAATCCACTAGTATATATAGGAGGAGAGGAGAGGAGAGGCAGCCAAGGCCTTTGGGTCGGCCTAAATAGGAGGTGGGAAGCAATCCTACTTCACCTCCAATCCTAGTTGGAGTAGCATTGCCTCCTATTGACTGATTTTCCACTTTTTGCTTTAGGACTTTCTCTCCTGTGCCATGGGACTTTGTGGCTGTTTTCCCAGCCCACTAAGGGCTGGTTATTATTCTCCCACAGACGATGGACCTCTTGGGGTCGAAATACCCCTCCCGGAGGCCTCCCGGTACACTACCGGCACTCCCGGTACACTACCGATGAGCCCGAAACTTTTCCGGAAACCAAACTGGGACTTCCTATATATGAATCTTTACCTCTGGACCATTCCGGACCTCCTCGTGATGTCCGGGATCTCATCCGGGACTCTGAACAAACTTCAGTCACCACCATACATAACTCTACACTACCAAAACGTCACCGAACCTTAAGTGTGCAGACCCTGCGGGTTCGAGAACTATGTAGACCTGACCGAGACACCTCTACGGTCAATAAACAATGGCGGGACCTGGACGTCCACATTGGTTCCTACATATTCTACGAAGATCTTTATCGGTCGAACCTCTATGTCAAGGGAGCTACAGTTAATCCCGTATAACGTTCCCTTTGTTCTTCGGTATGTTACTTGCCCGAGATTCGATCGTCGGTATCTCCATACCTAGTTCAACCTCGTTACCGGCAAGTCTCTTTACTCGTTCCGTAATACAAGATCCCGCAACTAAAAATTAGTCACATTGCTTGCAAGGCTTATTGTGATGTTGCATTACCGAGTGGGCCCCGAGATACCTCTCCGTCACACGGAGTAACAAATCCCTGTCTCGATCCATGCCAACTCAACAGACACCATCGGAGATACCTGTAGAGCACCTTTATAGTCACCCAGTTACATTGCGACGTTTGATACACACAAGGCACTCCTCCGATATCTGTGAGTTGCATGATCTCATGGTCATAGGAACACATACTTGACATGCGGAAAACAGTCGCAATAAACTGACACGATCATATGCTACGTTTGCAGTTTGGGTCTTGTCCATCACATCATTCTTCTAATGATGTGACCCCGTTATCAAATGACATATCATGTCCATGGCTAGGAAACCTTAACCATCTTTTGATCAACGAGCTAGTCTATTAGAGGCATACTAGGGACATGGTTTTGTCTAGGTATCCACACATGCATCTAAGTCTCCGATCAATACAATTATAGCATGGATAATAAACGATTATCATGAACAAGGAAATATGATAATAACTAATTTATTATTGCCTCTAGGGCATATTTCCAACACCTATGTGCACTACACACCCCCAAGAAATAAAAGAAAAGAAAAGGCAAAATAACAGAAAACAAAAGGGGGGAGAAGGGGGATTCGAACCCCAGACGCCCTGGTCATACCCAGCGCACCACACCACTGCACTACTCGACCGGATGCTAACAGAGGAGGAGATGCTACCCACTAATACACACGCACAAGTCTGAACCTGGCGAAACGGACAACGAAACAGAGCACGCGCGACAGATATGGCGGCGACATTCCGGCGACCTCACGGTGACTGCAGGGCATCTGCGGCGACACCGATGGGCGGAATCGAAAGGGGAAACCACGGGGTACTCATCCCTCGCCTCATCTTGCGAAGAGGGGGATCTACAATGAGCGCAAGCACGGGCCTTCCGAGCAGCGGCAACGGGCACTACGGCGACCGCAGGGTGAGCTACGGCGAGGAGAGGGAACCACGGGGACATGCGGCTCATCGAGGGCTTCTCAGAGCCGCGGGGGAGCGAGCGACGGTGACGAAGGGGAAGAAGCGGCTCGGGGATGCGGTGGCGACGGAAAGCAAGAAGACCGGCTCCGCTCCGGTGACGAGGAGGAAGAAGAGGGCCTCCAGGGGCCTTCTAGCGTCGGGAATGGGGCGCGGGGACGCCCCACGTCCACCACACCATCTTGGACGCGGAGGAGACTCACCATAGATGGGCGGCGCCGGCGAGGACGATCGGCGGCTCCCTGCTCCCTTTTCTGAACTTACCTAACAGAGGGAAAAGCAGAGAGGGAGGAGGAAGAAAGAGGAGAAGGGAGGATTTGCGGCGGCGGAGGGAGGAAGAGGGAACCCTAGCGAAGCGACACAAACGCCGAGGGGAGGCTTTATGGCCTCAGGCTAACGAAGACAGCGTCGGGAAAGCGACGGCGATGCACGCTCTCACTCCGAACCCCACTGACGGAGGTGGGAGACGGGCAGGTAGCCGTCACTACGGCCTTGGGCTGGGCCTCGGCCCACCTGCTCCTCTCTCTCTCGCACACACCAGAACCAGGGGTTTTACCATTTAAATAAACAGCCACAACAACTAAATCCCCTTGGCATTTTATAAAAGGGTTTTGCCAAAACAAAAATACCATTGAGAAAAGGATAATATGCTCATATTACATAAAATATTAGGTTGGTTTTTATGAACAAGTTATTTTATTAATATATTAATAAAACAGCCCCTGTTTAAATAGTTTTCAAAAACCAAACATATCCAAGTATCAGGAACTTCACTTCCAAAATTCATAAGAACAATAGGGCCACCTCATGAACATTTTTAAAAGAATTTTAAAACAATCTTAAAATCTGCCAAGAATTCCTATTGGAATAAAAGGCAATGAGAGGGTTTTAAGAAGGAAGAGAAAGAGGAGAGGTAGAAGAGGGAGTGCTCACTTGCACCAACCACATACAAGCCACCTCAACACACAACCACATCACAACACAAGATTCCAATCCAAGACACACAACATAGCAAGCATGAAGAATGGCATGATGATGAAATGATGGATGCCATGATGCATGAATGCATTTCAAACACATGGAACAAGGTGCAAATCATCTCATAGCTCATGACACAGGGTTCATACAAGGTTCACCAATGGGGTTACATGCCAAATAAGGTAGGTACAACACTTGGGCTGTCACAGTTTCATGTCAATATTCTACAAGTTTCATATACTTTTGGCAACTTTTTATACTATTTTTGGGACTAACATATTGATCTAGTGCCCAGTGCCAGTTCCTATTTGTTGCATGTTTTTTGTTTCACAGAAAATCCATATCAAACGAAGTCCAAACAGAATAAAAACTTACGGAGATATTTTTGGAATATATGTGAATTTTGGGAAGTGGAATCAACAGAAGGCGGTGCCCGAGAGGCCCCCAAGCCTGCCAGGCGCACTCTGAGTGCTTGTGGCTACCTCTTAGGTCGGTTGGATCTTTCCTTCGGCCGCAATAAATATATTTTTATAAGGAAAATCCCCTCAAAATTTCAGCCCGATTGGAGTTACGGATCTCCGGATATTCAGGAAATGGTGAAAGGCTAGAATCTGGGAGCGCAAAAACAGAGAGAGAGATCCAATCTCGGAGGGGCTCTCGCCCCTCCGCCGCCATGGAGGACGAGGACCAGAGGGGAAACCATCCTCCCATCTAGGGGGGAGGCCAAGGAATAATAAGAAGGAGGGGAGATCTCTCCCCCTCTCTCCCGGTGGCACCGGAACGCCGCCGAGGCCATCATCGTGACGACGATCTACTCCAACAACTCTGTCATCTTCACCAACACCTCCATCACCTTCCCCCCATCTATCTACAACGCTCCACTCTCCCACAATCCGCTGTACCCTCTACTTGAACATGGTGCTTTATGCTTCATAGTATTATCCAATGATGTGTTGCCATACTATGATGTCTGAGTAGATCTATTTTGTCCTATGGGTTGATTGATGATCACGATTGGTTTGAGTTGCATGTTTTATTATTGGTGTTGTCCTATGGTGCTCTCTATGTCGCGAAAGCGTGAGGGATCCCCGCTGTAGGGTTTGCAATATGTTTATGATTCTCTTATGGTGGGTGGCGTGAGTGACAGAAGCACAAACCCGAGTAAGTAGGTTGTTTGCGTATGGGAATAAAGAGGACTTGATACCTCATAATGCTATGGTTGGGTTTTACCTTAATGATCTTTATTAGTTGCGGATGCTTGCTAGAGTTCCAATCATAAGTGCATATGATCCAAGTATAGAAAGTATGTTAGCTCATGCCTCTCCCTCATATAAAATTGCAATAATGATTACCGCTCTAGTTAAAGATTGCCTAGGGACAATTCCACAACTCTTACCACCACTTTTCCACACTCGTTAAACTAACTTAGTTGTTTCTTTATCTTAGCAGCCCCTAGTTTTTATTTCCGTGCTCTTTCTTATCTTGCAAACCTATCCTATCACACCTAGAAAGTACTTCTAGTTTCATACTTGTTCTAGGTAAAGCGAACGTTAAGCGTGCGTAGAGTTGTATCGGTGGTTGATAGAACTTGAGGGAATATTTGTTCTACCTTTAGCTCCTTGTTGGGTTGGACACTCTTACTTATCAAGAAAGGCTACAATCGATCCCCTATACTTGTGGGTTATCAAGACCTTTTTCTGGCGCCGTTGCCGGGGAGTAATAGCGTGGGGTGAATATTCTCGTGTGTGCTTGTTTGCTTTATCACTAAGTAGATTTTATTTGCTGTTCTTACTTGTTTTCTATCTTTAGATATGGGTAGGAAACGCAAAATACCAAAAAAATAGATGTACTTGCTACTCCAAAAGTTGAGGAACCACTAGTGTTCTGTACTACCGAAGAATATTATTTGGATCATCTTCGATCCGTTGGTGCTCATGTTGAAACCCCAGCTAGCTTAGTTGAGGGGAAATCATTAAATGATCATGCTTATTATGTGCGACACCGCTTATCTCAAAAAGGGAAACTTTTATGGCATGATATTAATAGTTTGCAATGCTATGCTTGGAATTTATGCGAAATTTATGATTTTACTTGTTGTTCTGAAGAACCTAAAAAACACCTTCCCTATCAATGTGAGTTTAAGGATAATGGAATCGTGTGTTATTATGCCAAGGGTGTTTATAATTACTATGATATTGAGCAAACTGAAGAATGTGTTGCTTTTAAGGGTGCCTATGAAATTGCTTCTTTGATTGAAAAGTATGATGCTACTCTTTACAAACCTGAAAGTTTTTGCCATACTTAAATATTGCTATGAAAACTATGCTTCTAATGCTTATGTTAAGCCATGTATTGAGAACTCCTCCACTGTCAAGGAGGATACTAATATTTTGCAGTAATCTATGGAAGAAGAAATTGCTGAAACTCTGAGCTCATTAGATGAAAAAGGTGAGGAGGAGAGCAAACAAAAAAAGGAGGAAGAGCGGATTAGCTACCCGTACCCACCTTCTAATGAGAGTAACTCTTCAACTCATACTTTGTTTCATTTCCCTTCATGCTTACCGAAGGATGAATGCTATGTTGATTGCTATGATCCCTTGGATTCATTTGAAATATCCTTTTTTGATGAACTTGATGCTTGCTATGCTTGTGTCCATGATGCAAATATGAAAGATGCTTATGGAGATGAACTTGCTATAGTTCCTTATGTTAAGAATGAAATTGTTGCTATTGCACCCACGCATGATAATCCTAATATCTTTTTGAATTCTCCCAACTACACTATATTGGAGAAGTTTGCACTTATTAAGGATTATATAGATGGGTTGCCTTTTGCTATTACACATGATGATTTTGATAGATATAATATGCATGTGCTTGCTGCTACTACTTGCAATTATTATGATAGAGGAACTACATCTTCACCTCTCTATGTTTCTAACACAATAGAATTGCAATAAACTGCTTATGCTATCTATCGGCCTTTACTTTGTGTGCATGAATTATTCTTTTATGACATGCCGATGCATATAGGAAGAGATTTAGACTTCATTGTTGCATGATATATGTTACTTTGTGCTCAATACTAAATTACAAATCATTGTTAATTAAAATTGGCTTTGATATATCGTGGGATCTAGGTGGATCCATTACTTGATCACTTTATGCCTAGCTTAATGGCTTTAAAGATAGTGCTGCAAGGGACACAACCGGAAGTTTGAGAGTGTAATTTAATTCTGTTGTGTTCTTTTATATGGTTTAAAAACAAAAAAATAAAGAGGGTAACCTAAAACTTTTTCAAAAAGAAAAGTGAAAGTGAGAAAGACGAGCATTGTGAAAGTGGGAGCTAGCCTTGAACTTTGTTCATGCCCATGGAAACTTTGCAAATCTTGATTATAGAAACTTTAAAAAATAAATTATCCCCTTGTATAAATCCATTGTATTATAAAAATAATGTGCCAATATTTGACTTTAGGATGATTAGATTGCTTCTTTGGTGTGTGCAGTGCAAAAACAGAAACTTTGGCTGTAGTGCGTGAATTTACATTTTTTACTGGAATGTCAAAAGTTTCTGAAATTTTTACAAAGTAATGATATGCAAATTGTTTATTTTTTACTAATTTTTCAGAATTTTAAGAGTTACATAATTATGGTGAATGTTCAGATTACTAATGACTGTCCTGTTTAAGACAGATTCTGTTTTTGATGCATTGTTTTGCTCGTTTTGATGAAACTATCGATTGTACCGGTGGTATAAGCCATGGAAAAATTATAATACAGTAGCTAAAATGAAAAAATAAAATATGAATTGGTTGGCAACAGTACATAAAGTTGTGATTTGCTTTATTATACTAACGGATATCACGAGGGTTTTGTTAAGTTTTGTGTGATTGAAGTTTTCAAGTTTTGGGTGAGATCACGATGGTTGAAGCAATAAGGACTAGAAAGAGACTAAGCTTGGGGATGCCCGAGGCACACGAAGGTAATATTCAAGGACTCCCAAGAAACTAAGCTTGGGGATGCCCCGGAAGGCATCCCCTCTTTCTTCTAACAACCATCAGTAATTTTACTTGGAGCTATATTTTTATTCGTCACATGATATGCGTAAATATTGGAGCGTCATGTGCTTTTTATTTTTATTTTAGTAATGCACCATGCTGGTATGATAAATTCCTTGCTTGATTTATAGAAGGCTCTTTGCACTTCACTTATATCTTTTTAGTATGGCTTTATAGAATGCTTCATGTTCTTCACTTATATCATTTGAAGTTTGGATTGCCTGTTTCTCTACACATAGAAAACTGCCATTTGTAGAATGCTCTTTTGCTTCGCTTATATTTTTAAGAGCGTGGGCATATCTTTTGTATAAATAATTAAACTCTCATGCTTCATTGATATCTATTTAGAGAGTTAACAGGAGTTGGTCATTCACATGGTTAGTCATAAAATCCTACATAAAACTTGTAGATCACTGAATATGATATGTTTGATTCCTTGCAATAGTTTTGCGATATGAAGATGGTAATATGAGAGTCATTCTAGTGAGTAGTTGTGAATTGGAGAAATACATGTGTTGAAGTTTGTGATTCCCATAGCATGCACGTATGGTGTCTGAGGGTCGGGAGCACGTGATGGTTAACTCCTACCAACCTCTCCCCTAGGAGCATGCGTCTAATGCTTTGTTTGATAACTAATAGACTTCTGCAATAATTATGTTAGTTCCTTATGAGTAATGTTGAGTCCATGGATTATACGCACTCTCACCCTTTCACCTTTGCTAGCCTCTATAGTACCGTGCAACTTTCGTCGATGCATCAAACCCACCTTCCTCAAAACAGCCACCACATATTTTCCTCGAAACAGTCACCATACCTACCTATTATAACATTTCCATAGTCATTCCAAGATATATTGCCAGGCAACTTCCACCGTTTCGTTTAGTATGACATGCACCATCATTTTCATATTGCTTTGCATGATCGTAAGACAGCTTGCATGATGTTTTCATGGCTTGTCTGTTTTTTGATGTCATTTGCTAGGCTAGATCATTGCACATCCCAGTATCCTACCGGAAGCATTCATATAGAGTCATATTTTTGTTCTAGGTCTCGAGTAGTAAGTAAATAAAAGTGTGATGATTTTCATTATTAGAGCATTGTCCCATGTGAGAAAAGGATGATGGAAGCTATGATTCCCTCACAAGTTGGGAGGAGTCTCCGGACTTTACAAAAAAATAAAAGAGGCCAGCGAAGACCAAATAAATAAGAAAAAGAGGCCAAAGATGCCCACCAAAATAAAAAAATGAGAGAAAGAGAGATGGGACAATTGCTACTATCTTTTTCCACACTTGTGCTTCAAAGTAGCACCATGATCTTCATGATAGAGAGTCTCCTATTTTGTCACTTTCATATAACTAGTGGAATTTTTTGCACAACCACTTAGTTTCTATTTTGAGATTGCATACACTTATAGCTCTAAGTGCATTCGTTGCATGGCAATCCCTACTCACTCACATTGATATCTATTGATGGGCATCTCCATAGTCCGTTGATATGCCTAGTTGATGTGAGACTATCTTCTCTTTTTTCCTCATCACCACCTCCATATTCTATTCCACCAATAATGCTATATCCATGACTCACGCTCATGTATTGCATGAGAGTTGAAAAGGTTTGAGAAAATAAAAAGTGTGAAACAATTGCTTGACATGTCATCGGGGTTGGGCATGATTTAGATACTTTGTGTGGGGAAGATGGAGCATAGCCAGACCATATGATTTTGTAGGGATAACTTTCTAAGGCCGTGTTATTTCGAAAGGACATGATTGCGTTGTTGGTGTGCTCGAAGTATTACTGTTTTTATGTCAATATAGACTATTGCTTTGAATCACTCATATCTTAATATTCATGCCATGATTAGATTATATGATCAAGATTATGGTAGGTAGCATTCCACATCAAAAATTATCTTTTTTATCATTTACCTACTCGAGGACGAGCAGGAATTAAGCTTGAGGATGCTGATACGTCTCCGTCGTATCTATAATTTTTTATTGTTTTATGCCAATATTCTACAACTTTCATATACTTTTGGCAACTTTTTATACTATTTTTGGGACTAACATATTGATCCAGTGCCCAGTGCCAGTTCCTGTTTGTTGCATGTTTTTGTTTCACGGTAAATCCATATCAAACAAAGTCCAAACGGGATAAAAACTTACGGAGATATTTTTGGAAGATATGTGAATTTTGGGAAGTGGAATAAACAGAAGGTGGTGCCCGAGGGACCCACAAGCCTGCCCGACGCGCCCTAAGGGCTTGTGGCTAACCCATAGGTCGGTTGGAGCTGTCCTTCATCCGAAACAAAAATATTTTTATAAGGAAAATCCCCTCAAAATTTCAGCCTGATCGGAGTTATGGATCTCCGGATATTTAAGAAACGGTGAAAGGCCAGAATCTGGGAGCGCAGAAACAGAAGGAAACAGAAAGAGAGATCCAATCTCGGAGGGGCTCTCGCCCCTCCGCCGCCATGGATGCCACAGACCATAGGGGAAACCCTCCTCCCATCTAGGGGGGAGGCCAAGGAAGAAGAATAAGGAGGGGAGCTCTCTCCCCCTCTCTCCCGGTGGCACCGGAACGCCACCGAGGCCATCATGATGACGACGATCTACTCCAACAACTTCGTCATCTTCACCAACACCTCCATCAGCTTCCCCCCATCTATCTACAGCGGTCCACTCTCCCGCAACCCGTTGTACCCTCTACTTGAACATTTTAATTTATGCTTCATATTATTATCCAATGATGTGTTGCCATCCTATGATGAATGAGTAGATCTATTTTACCCTATGGGTTCATTGATGATCATGATTGGTTTGAGTTGCATGTTTTATTATTTGTGCTGTCCTATGGTGCTCTCCATGTCGCGCAAGTGTGAGGGATCCCCGCTATAGGTTTTGCAATATGTTTATGATTCGCTTATCGTGGGTGGCATGAGTGACAGAAGCACAGACACGAGTAAGTAGGTTGTTTGAGTATGGGAATAAAGAGGACTTGATACCTTATAATGCTATGGTTGGGTTTTACCTTTATGACCTTTAGTAGTTGCGGATGCTTTCTAAAGTTCCAATCATAAGTGCATATGATCCAATTAGAGAAAGTATGTTAGCTTATGCCTCTTCTTCGGGAACGTTGCATGGGAAACAAAAAAATTCCTACGCTTCACCAAGATAATTCTAGGAGATGAGCATCTACGAGAGGGGAGAGTGGATCTACATACCCTTGTAGATCGCTAAGCAGGAAGCGTTAAGCGTGGTTGATGTAGTCAAATGTCTTCGCGATCCAAATCGTCGAGCGTCCCGTGATCCAATCACGATCCTTACCGATCTAGCACCGAACAGACGGCACCTCCGCCTTCAGCACACGTGCGGCTTGATGATGATCTCTGCCTTCTTGATCCAGCAAGAGGGAGCAGAGAGGTAGACGAGTTCTCCAGCAGCGCAATGGGGTTGCGGTGATGGTGGTGGAGTAATTCCAGCAGGGCTTCGCCTAAGCACTGCTGAAACCGATCTAGAAGAGAAACTACGGACTAGAGGAGAGGGCAGCACGTGGCTAAAATTCTGTGTCAAAAAACCTCAAAACCTCTAGTATATATAGGAGGAGGGGAGGGAGGTGGCTTGGCTCCCAAGGGAGCCAACCCTAGTTTGGCCAAAGTGGGAGGGAGGAGTCCTCCTCCTCCACTCCTAGTAGGATTAGGACTCCTTCCTTATTTTCCCACTTTTCCCTTCTTTCCACCTTGGGTTTTCTTCCCTAGCCGCATGGGCTTGTTGTAGCCCTTCGTCCAGCCCACTAAGGGCTGGTATTCCTTCTCCCACAGCCCATTTAGCCTCTTGGGTCGAAATACCCCTCCCGATGGTCCCCTGGTACCCTCCCGGCACTCCCGGTACACTACCGATGAGCCCAGAACTTTTCCGGTGACCAAAACTGGACTTCCTATATATCAATCTTTACCCTCAGACCATTCCGGAGATCCTCGTGACGCCCGGGATCTCATCTGGGACTCCGAACAACCTTCGGTCACCACCATGCATAACTCTATACTACTGAAACGTCACCAAACCTTCAGTGTACAGACCCGACAGGTTCGAGAACTATTTAGACATGACCGAGACACCTCTACTGTCAATAACCAATAGAGGGACCTGGATGCCCATATTGATTCCTACATATTCTACGAAGATCTTAATCCGTCGAACCTCTATGTCAAGGATTCGGTCAATCCCGTATGATGTTCCCTTTCTTCTTTCTCATGTTACTTGCCCGAGATTCGATCGTCGGTATCTCCATAACGAGATTCCATCGTCGGTATCTCCATACCTAGTTCAACCTCATTACCGGCAAGTCTCTTTACTCGTTCCCATAATACAAGATCATGTGACTAACACTTAGTCACATTGCTTGCAAGGCTTGTTGTGATGTTGTATTATCGAGTGGGCCATGTGATACCTCTCCATCACACGAAGTAACAAATCCCAGTGTTGATCCATGCCAACCCAACAGACACCCTCAGAGATACCTATAGAGCACCTTTATAGTCACCCAGTTACGTGACGTTTGATACACGGCACTCCTCTTGTGTTCGTGAGTTGCATGATCTCATGGTCATAGGAACATATACCTCACATGCAGAAAAACTGTAGGAATAAACTAACACGATCATATGCTACGTTTATAGTTTGGGTCTTGTCCATCCCATCATACTCCTAATGATGTGATCCTGTTATCAAATGACATCTCATGTCAATGGCTAGGAAACCTTGACCATCTTTGATCAACGAGCTAGTCTACTAGAGGCACACTCAGGACAAAGTGTTATCTATATATCCACACATGCAGTGTGTTTCCAATCAATACAATTATAGCACGGATAATAGACAATTATCATGAACAAGGAAATATAATAATAAACACTTTATTTATTGCCTCTAGGGCATATTTCCAATAGCCTCCCACTTGCACTACACTCAATAATCTAGTACACACCACTATGTGATTTACATTGTAATGAATCGAACACCCATGCAGTTCTGGTGTTGATCACGTTTAGCCCTTGGAAGAGGTTTAGTCAACGGGTCTGCAACATTTAGATCCGTGTGCACTTTGCAAATATTTATGTCCTTCTCCTCGATGTAATCACGGATGGAATTGAAGCGTCACTTCATGTGTCTGGTCCTCTTGTGAAACCTTGGTTCCTCGGCCAGAACAACGACACTAGTGTTGTCACAGAATAGAGTCATTGGATTCAGTGCACTGGGTACTGCTCCAAGATCTGACATGAAGTGCTTCATCCAGACACCTTCCTTCACTGCCCCCGAGGCTGCGACGTACTCTGCTTCGCATGTAGAATTGGCTACCACACTTTGCTTGGAACTGCAACAACTTACCGCTCCCCCGTTGAGAATAAATATGTATCCGGTTTGCGACTTAGAGTCATCCGGATCAGTGTTAAAGCTTGCATCGACGTAACCCTTTACGATGAGCTCTTCATCACCTCCATAAATGAGAAACATTTCCTTAGTCCTTTTCAGGTACTTAAGGATATTTTTGACCGCCGTCCAGTGCTCCATTCCAGGATCACTTTGAAACCTTCTGGCCATACTTATGGCAAGGCTGACATGGGGTCTTGTACATAGCACTGCACACATGATAGAGCCTATTGCTGAAGCATAGGGGATGACAGTCATCTTCTCTCTATCTTTTGCAGTCACTCGGCATTGAGTCTTACTCAACTTCACACCTTGTAACACAGGCAAGAACCCCTTCTTGGACTGATCCATTTTGAACTTCTTCAAAACTTTATCAAGGTATGTGCTTTGTGAAAGTGCTATCAAGCGTCTCGATCTATCTCTATAGATCTTAATGCCTAATATGAAAGCAGCTATTCCTAGGTCCTTCATTGAAAAACTCTTGTTCAAATATTCCTTCACGCTTTCCAGCATTTCTATATTGTTTCCAATCAGCAATATGTCATCCACATATAATATTAGAAATGCTATAGAGCTCCCACTCACTTTCTTGTAAATACAAGCTTCTCCATAAACTTGTATAAACCCAAACGCTTTGATCACCTCATCAAAGCGCTTAATCCAACTTCGAGATGCTTGCACCAGTCCACAAATGGATCGCTGGAGTTTGTAAACTTTGTCAGCATTCTCTGGATCAACAAAACCTTCTGGTTGCGTCATATACAACTCTTCCTCATGGAAACCGTTGAGGAACACTGTTTTGACATCCATCTGCGAAATTTCATAGTTGAAATATGCAGCTATTGCTAACATGATTCTGACGGACTTAAGCATCGCTAGGGATGACAAGGTCCCATCGTAGTCAACTCCATGAACTTGTGAAAAACCCTTTGCCACAAGTCGAGCTTTATAGACGGTGATATTACCGTCCGCGTCCATCTTCTTATTAAAGATCCATTTGTTCTGAATGGCCTTTCGCCCTTCAGGTAATACTTCCAAAGTCCATACCTTGTTTTCATACATGGATCCCATCTCGGATTTCATGGCCTCTAACCATTTCTCAGAATCTGGGCCCATCATTGCTCCTTCATAGCTTGTAGGTACATTGTTGTCCAACAACATGACCTCCAAGACAGGGTTGCCGTACAACTCAGGAGCAGTACGCGCCCTTGTCAACCTACGAGGTTCACTTGTAACTTGATCCGAAGCTTCATGATCATCATCATTAACTTCCTCTTCAACTGTCGCAGGCTCCATAGAAACATCTTTCTGCGTTGCGCTACTCTCTGATTGAAGTAAAGGTTCAATAACCTCATCAAGCTCTATTTTCCTCCCACTCAATTCTTTCGAGGGAAACTCTTTCTCAAGAAATCTTCCATTCTTAGTGACAAACACTTTGCCTTCAGATCTGAGATAGAAGATAAACACAACTGTCTCTTTCGGGTATACTATGAAGATGCATTTCTCCGCTTTGGGTTCCAGCTTTTCAGGCTGAAGCTTTTTGACATAAGCAGCACATCCCCAAACTTTAAGAAATGACAACTTTGGCTTCTTGCCAAACCACAGTTCATATGGCGTCATCTCAACGGATTTCGATGGTGCCCTATTGAAAGAACATGGATGTTGCCTAGAGGGGGGGTGAATAGGTGCTTTAAAATAATTACGATTTAGGCTTGAACAAATGCGGAATAAAACTATCGTTTAATTAGTCAAGCACAAAACCTAAAACAACTAGGCTCACCTATGTGCACCAACAACTTATGCTAAGCAAGATAGACAACTAAGTGATAGCAAGATATATAACAAGAAACAATATGGCTATCACAAAGTAAAGTGCATAAGTAAAGGGGCTCGGGTAAGAGATAACCGAGGCACGCGGAGATGACGATGTATCCCGAAGTTCACACCCTTGCGGATGCTAATCTCCATTCGGAGCGGTGTGGAGGCACAATGCTCCCCAAGAAGCCACTAGGGCCACCGTAATCTCCTCACGTCCTCGCACAATGCAAGATGCCGTGATTCCCCTAAGGGACCCTTGAGGGTGGTCACCGAACACATACAAACAAGGTTGGGGCAATCTCCACAACTTGATTGACGGCTCCCAACGACACCACGAAGCTTCACCACAATGGATTGTGGCTCCGAGGTGACCTCAAATGCTCGGGGAAATCTCCACAACCTAATTGGAGACCCCGAAGCTTGCCCGGAGCTTTGCACCACAATGATTGAGCTCTGAGGCACCACCAACCGTCTAAGGCGCCAAAGCACCCAAGAGGAACAAGCTCTAGGGTGCTCAAACACCCAAGAGTAATAGCTTCTCAACTTCTCACTTCCACGTATCACCGTGGAGAACTCAAACCTATGCACCAAATGCAATGGCAAGGGCACACGGAGTGCCCAAGTCCTTCTCTCCCATCTCCCACCAAAGCAACTAATGCTAGGGAGGAAATGAGAGGAAGAAAAAAGAAGAACACAAAGAACTCCAAGATCTAGATCCAAGGGGTTCCCCTCACTTAGAGGAGAAAGTGATTTGTGGAAATGTGGATCTAGATCTCCCCTCTCTTTTCCCTCAAGAACTAGAAAGAATCATTGGAGGGATGAGAGTTAGCAAGCTCGAAGAAGGTCAACAATGGGGGGCAAACACGAGCTCTCAAAATTAGATCCATTGGGGAAGAAGACCCCCTTTTATAGGTGGGAAAGGATCCAACCGTTATCCCCACCCTCAGCCTCGCGCGTCGCGGTACTACTGCAAAATGATCATGGTACTAACACAAGGGCTTGCGGTACTACCGCAAAGACATACGGTACTACCGCTCCGACGGAAGTATCAGACTCAGGCCGATTGCACTAGGCAGCTAGCGGCAGAACCGCCGGAGCGGTACTACCACGAGCCCATGTGGTACTACCGCATGGTTGGTAGAGACTGGCAGTAGGAGATGCACGGAAGTAAAAAAATTACTTCCATGCCTACCTCCGCTGAGGGTGAAGCTGCAAAAAAGTCAGCACGATAGTATCGGAAGACATTTGTGGTACTACCGCCCGAGGGGCGGAAGTAAAAAATTACTTCCGTGCAACTTGCGGTACTACCGCCCTCAGGGCGGAAGTAAAAAATTACTTTCGTGCCACTTGTGGTACTATGGCTCCGAGGAGCGGTACTACCGCTGTCCATTGAACTGCAGCACCTACAGCTAGGAAAACGGAAGAACACACACAAAATTAGAACTGCCACAACTTCTGCAAATGAGCTCCAAATTGAGCAAACTCAAGCTTGTTGGAATCAGGTTGACAAGAGCTATCCAATAGCGAAAAAATGCCAAAGGTATAGAGATGAGAAACCTCTTTCAATGAAGAATTGGCAATAACCAACATCGAAAACATCATTGAAAATGCATAAGGACTCCGTTTTCGATGAACTTGAGCTTGTCAAGAAGTTGACCATAAGCTCAAGAAACTTCAATGAGAAAAACCAACCAAGAACCAAGAAAGATGATGATGCCAAGAATGCAATGGTTTGAGCTCTCAACCAATGATACGATCAAGCTACTCACTTGAGAGCCCCCTTGATAGCATGGTTACCTACCCTATAACCCAGCCTCCCAACTACCACTATGAGACCGGTGAAATAGACAACCCTATCAAGGTCAAACCTTAGCCTTGCGCATAGTCCACTTGAGCTAGATGATGACGATCCTGAATTCCTCAAGATGGACCACCTTTCTTGATTGTGTTGGCTTGATGAAGACTAGATGATTGCTCCCCCATACTCCACTATGGGTGAGAGACTCTTCGGCACATCTTCACAAGTCCATTGACATCACAATGGACGGCAAGCTTCAAACCTGATCTCTCCATGATGCTTCACTTGAACTTGCACAACGCAACCTTGATAACGATCACCACTTGATGTCATCTTCCATGGGTTGTATGGGATCTTCCTCTTGATGAAATCCCATGGACATAAGCCTAACCCCAAACTCTCACGGGTAACATGGGTTAGTACACAAAGCGTAATGGACGATGCTTACCATAACATGGGATCACTTCATCCTGCATGCTTTGTGTGTTGATCACTTGATTCACTCTTTGACTTAGTCTTTATCAACCTTGTATCTTATCTTCTCTCTTCATAAAGATGATGTCTTGAAGGTAATCATGAATATTCACACAATCTCCTTCTTCAAGACATGCTTGCCATAAGCTCAAATCTCACATGACTAGTCTTTGGATAAACCTTGAATACCACCTTGGTCATCATATAAACTCCTTGAAACCCAACAGATGGTCTTCAAGAAGTGCCTATGGACAAATCCCTTGAATATAATTCAAGGCAACCATTAGTCCATAGGGGTGTCATCAATTACCAAAACCACACATGGAGAAATGTGCTCTTACACCTATTTAAAGTGAATGTAGTTGTCTCTAATGCATAACCGTGAAACGATAGTGGCAAATCAGCAAGAGACATCATAGAACGCACCATATCTAACAAGGTTCGATTATGACGTTAGGACACACCACTACGCCGTGGTGTTCCAGGCGGTGTCAATTGTGAAACAATTTTACACTGTCTTAAGTGACTGCCAAACTGATAACTCGGATATTCACCTCCTCGATCAGATCGTAGGAATTTAATCTTCTTGTTACGATGATTCTCAACTTCATTCTGAAATTGCTTGAACTTTTCAAACGTTTCAGACTTGTGTTTCATTAAGTAAATATACCCATATCTACTTAAGTCATCAGTGAAGGTGAGAAATCAACGATATTGACCGCGCGCCGCAACATTCATTGGACCGCACACATCAGTCTGTATGATTTCCAACAAGTCACTTGCCCATTCCATTGTTCCAGAGAATGGCGTTTTAGTCATCTTGCCCGTGAGGCATGGTTCACATGTGTCAAGTGATTCAAAATCAAGTGACTCCCAAAGTCCATCGGCATGGAGCTTCCTCATGCGTTTTACACCAATATGACCCAAACGGCAGTGCCACAAGAAAGTGGTACTATCATTATCAACTCTACATATTTTGGCATCAATGTTATGAACATTTGTATCATCACTATCAAGATTCAATATGAATAAACCCCTCACATTGGGTGCATGACCATAAAAGATATCACTCATATAAATAGAACAACCATTATTCTCTGATTTAAATGAGTAACCATCTCGCAATAAACAAGATCCAGATATAATGTTCATGCTTAACGCAGGCACTAAATAACAATTATTCAGGTTCATCACTAATCCCGATAGTAATCGAAGAGAGAGCATGCCGACGGTGATCACATCAACCTTGGAACCATTTCCCACGCGCATCGTCACTTCGTCCTTCGCGAGCCTTCATCTATTTCGTAGTTCCTGTTTGAGTTGCAAATGTGAGCAACTGAACCGGTATCAAATACCCAGGCACTACAATGAGAGGTGGTAGGGTACACATCAATAACATCTATATCATATATACCTAGTTTGTTGTTGGCCGCCTTCTTGTCAGCCAGATACCTGGGGCAGTTCCGCTTCCAGTGACTAGTTCCCTTGCAATGAAAGCACTCAGTTTCTAGCTTGGGTCCAGCCTTGGGTTTCTTCACGGGATGGGCAACTATTTTGCCACTCTTCTTGGAGTTACCCTTCTTGCCCTTGCCAATCTTCTTGAAACTAGTGGTTTTATTGACCATCAACACTTGATGTTCTTTCTGGATTTTAGACTCACCGGCTTTTAGCATCACAAAAAGCTCGGCGACTGACTTGTTCATCCCATGCATGTTATAGTTCATCACAAAGCTCTTGTAGCTAGGTGGCAGTGATCGAAGAACTCTGTCAGTGATCGCCTCTGACGAAAGGGGCATTCCCAACTCCGCCAGACAAGTCGAATACCCAGATATTCTGAGTATATGTTCACTGATAGACCCATTCTCCTCCATTTTGCAAGCATAGAAATTATTGGAGGTCTCATACCTCTCGATCCGGGCATTCTTTTAAAGATAAACTCCTACTCCTGGAACATCTCTTATGCTCCATGACGTTCAAAACATCTTTGAAGTCCCGGTTCTAAGCCATACAATATTGCACACTAAACTATTGAGTAATCTCCAGAATGTGCCTCCCAAGCGATCTTAACGTCTTTGGATGACATGTCTGCGGGTTCGTTACCAAGCGGTGCATCAAGCACATATGACTTCTGGGAAGCTGTGAGGATAATCCTCAAATTACGGGCCCGGTCCACCAAGTTACTTCCATCATCTTTCAACTTAGCTTTCTCTAGGAACGCATTAAAATTCAGTGGTGCTACTGCGGAGACATTGATCTACAACATAAATAAGCAGAGGTTACTAAGACTATTGTTCAAGAAATGAGTTTAGTTAATCAAATTACTAAAGCTCCCACTCAAATTGACATCACTCAGGTCATCTGAGTGATACATGATGCAAATTCACCAACTCAAGTCCGATAATCACGTGAGTTGAGGTGGTTTCAATGGTGAACATCATCATGTTGATCATATCTACTATATGACTCATGTTCGACCTTTCGGTCTCTTGTGTTCCAAGGCCATGTCTGTACATGCTAGGCTCGTCAAGTTTAACCCGAGTGTTCTACACGTGCAACACTATCTTGCCCCCATTGTAGGTGAACGTAGAGTCTATCACACCCGATCATCACATGGTGTCTCGACACGACGAACTTTCGCAACAGTGCACACTTGGGGAGATCACAATTTTACCTTGAAATTTAAGTGAGGGATCACCTTATAATGCTACCGTCATCCTAAGCAAAACAAGGTGCATAAATGGGTTAACATCACATGCAAATCATAAGTGACATGATATGGCCATGAACTTGTGCTTTTTATCTCCATCCTGAAAGCATCGGCATGATCTCCATCGTCACCGGCATAACACCATGATCTCCATGATCATGATCTCCATTGTGTCGCCATCGGGGTTGTCACGCCCACCATGCTCATACTACTATAGGTATCGTTTAGTGATAAAGTAAAGCATTACATAGCGCTTAATGATTGACACGCAGGTCATATAGTAATTAAAGACAACCCTATGGCTCCTTCCGGTTGCTGTACTCATCGACATGCAAGTCGTGATATTCTATACAACACATGATCATCTCATACATCACATATATCTCATCATGTAATTGGCCATATCACATCACACCATACCCTTCAAAAACAAGTTAGACGTCCTCTAATTGTCGTTGCAAGTTTTACGTGGCTGCTATGGGTATGTAGCAAGAACAATTCTCACCTACGCAAAACCACAATAGTGATACATAAATTGATTTTCAACCTTATCAAGGACTGCCTTTGTCGAATCCGATTCAACTAAAGTAGGAGAAACAGACACCCGCCAGGCATCTTTGTGCAACGAAGTTACACGTAAGTCGATGGAACCGGTCTCTTGTAAGCGTACGAGTAAGGTTGCTCTGGGTCGCTTCATCCCACAATACCGTTGACTAAGGTTACACGTAAGCCTAAGCACTGCTGAAACCGATCTAGAGGAGAAACTATGGACTAGAGGACAAGGCCGCATGTGGATAAATTCTGTGTCAAAAATCCTCAAAACCTCTAGTATATATAGGAGGAGGGGAGGGAGGTGGCTTGGCTCCTTCCTTATTTTCCCACATTTGCCTTCTTTCCACCTTGGGTTTTCTTCCCTAGCCGCATGGGCTTCCTGTGGGCCTTTGTCCAGCCCACTAAGGGCTGTTATTCCTTCTCCCACAACCCATTTAGCCTCTTGGGTCGAAATACCCCTCCCGATGGTCCCCTGGTACCCTCCGGGCACTACCGGTACACTACCGATGAGCTCGGAACTTTCCTGGTGACCAAAACTGGACTTCCTATATATCAATCTTTACCTCCGAACCATTCCGGAGCTCCTCGTGACACCTGGGATCTCATCTGGGACCCCGAACAACCTTCAGTCACCACCATGCATAACTCTATACTACCGAAACGTCACCAAACCCTAAGTGTGCAGACCCTGTGGGTTCGAGAACTATGTAGACATGACCGAGAAACCTCTACGGTCAAAAACCAATAGCGGGACCTGGATGCCCATATTGATTACTACATATTCTACGAAGATCTTTAACGGTCGAACCTCTATGTCAAGGATTCAGTTAATCCCGTATGATGTTTCCTTTGTTCTTCGGTATGTTACTTGCCCGAGATTCGATCGTCGATATCTCCATACCTAGTTCAACCTCGTTATCGGCAAGTCTCTTTACTCGTTTCCATAATACAAGATCCCATGACTAACACTTATTCACATTGCTTGCAAGGCTTGTTGTAATGTTGTATTACCGAGTGGGCCCTGAGATACCTCTTTGTCATACGGAGTAACAAATCCCAGTGTTGATCCATGCCAACCCAACAGACACCCTCGAAGATACCTGTAGAGCACCTTTATTGTCACCTAGTTATGTTGTGACGTTTGATACACACAAGGCACTTCTCCTTTGTACGTGTGTTGCATGATCTCATGGTCATAGGAACATATACTTAACATGCAAAAAACTGTAGCAATAAACTGACACGATCATATGCTACATTTATAGTTTGGGTCTTGTACATCCAATCATTCTCCTAATGATGTGATCCCATTATCAAATGACATCTAATGTCAATGGCTAGGAAACCTTGACCATCTTTGATCAATGAGCTAGTCTACTAGAGGCACACTAGGGATAAAGTGTAGTCTATATATCCACACATTCAATGTGTTTCCAATCAATACAATTATAGCATGGATAAGAAACAATTATCATGAACAAGGAAATATAATAATAATAAACTTTATTTATTGCCTCTAGGGCATATTTCCAATACCTCTCCCTCATATAAAATTGCAATAATGATTACCGGTCTAGTTAAAGATTGCCTAGGGACAATTCCGCAACTCCTACCACCACTTTTCCACACTCATTAAACTAACTTAGTTGTTTCTTTATCTTAGGAGCCCCTAGTTTCTATTTCCGTGCTCTTTATTATCTTGCAAACCTATCCTATCACACCTACAAAGTACTTCTAGTTTCATACTTGTTCTAGGTAAAGCGAAGTTAAGCGTGCGTAGAGTTGTATCGATGGTTGATAGAACTTGAGGGAATATTTTTTCTACCTTTAGCTCCTTGTTGGGTTCGACACTCTTACTTATCGATAAAGCCTACAATTGATCCCCTATACTTGTGGGTTATCATCTTGCACTTTGTGTCTCATTTCATCAAGACTATGTTGATGTTTAATGCTCATCCTTATATTAGTATTCTCAAGTGCTTTGCCATGACTCACACACATCATTTTGGTTTAGCCTATTATTAAATTGCCTCTTTTACTTGTTACTCAACCATATGTTTAGTGCAAGTACTATGCTCACTGTCTTATCTACTTACTTGCACTTGTTCTGTGTTTGTATTGATTTTGGGGGAGTCATGATCCTATTTTGTGCACTTGTAGTCAAATACAAAAGAATTGTTAATTGTGTGCAAATCATGGGGAGCTCCTCTAGTTTATTTATAAACACTTTTTTGCCCATATCATAATATCTTTTATTCATGTGGCTCGTAGGCCATGTGATTGATTGTTCCAATTAGTATCTTTTGATTGCTTGCTTCACTCCGGTGTATGTCTTTGTGCCATACGATCCTTTTTGCAATCTTTGGGTTCTCAATATAGTTTGTCTTTCTCCAACTACTTATCTTTGAGATTGTGTATTTCTTTGCACACATATTTTTGTAGGAGATATGCCCTAGAGGCAATAAAAAATGTTATTGATTATCTCCCTGTTCATAATTAGGTTTACGTTCCATGCTATAACTGCTATGGTTCTCGAGTCTACAATAACCACGAGGCTCGGAGTAAGACTCATATGCACGTTTGGAATAATAAACGGTAAAATGTATTCCTAGTCTGGCCTCTAAGACTAGCTCAAGTGTTGCATGATGATTCTGCTTTCCTGATCATGGGCGTGTCTATGCCAGCAACTTTGAAGGCACAATGTTAGAAGAACATTTGTGTTGAATCGACCCGAATTGATGTTATGCTATGAGATACATTCGTCACAAGTTAATGGTTAATAACATAGAGATGGTTAATGTTTGCATGATTCCTTAGACCATGAGAGTATCAAGTTTCTTCATGCTTGCTTCATGAACTTTGGGGTTTGTTAAACGTCATCCGTAAATGGGTGGCTATTACGGCGGCTTACGGGTTCATGGAAAAGTATGTCGAGTAACTTGATAGCTCAAGATTGGGATTTTCTCCTCCGACAATGGAGAGATATCTCTAGGCCCTCTCGGTGTTACGGTATCCATCATCGTCTGGCTAGACACTTTGTGATTTGATCACGGGGATGTCGGAATACGGAACGAGAAAAGAGATCAATATCGGTAATGAGGTAACTAGCATAGTGGACAAGTTGTTGATCCACGGGGATGCCAACATGTCTCACCTCGGGTATTTGTAACATATCACGAAGCAATAGGAATAGCACACGGCCACTGGAGGTTCACTCAAATATTCATTCGTGTGGGTATAGGGATCAATATGGGTGTCCATGGCTCTGATGTTGATCATTGATCGGAAGGGGTTTCGGGTCATGCCTATACTTCACCAAACCTATAGAGTCACATGCTTAAGGGTCATCTATCTTCTGAATACTAGACAAGGAGTCCAAGAGAAAGTCACTGGAAAAGTTTCGGAGACAACGGAAAAGTTCCGGAGAGAACACCGAAAAAGTTTCGGTAAAACCGAAAAGTTCTTTCGGATAAAACCATTGATCCCAAAAGGTTTCGGCAAGCAACGGGCATGTTTTGGAGGTTGCCAGATTGGTCTGGTAATTTCTGGAATTTTTTCGGAGAAAAAACCGAAAAAAGTTTTCGGAGCTGTCGGAATTGTTTACCGGGTAAACGAAGTTGGTTTTCAATTAAACCACCATACCGGAAATGTTCCGGAGTGCATACAGATAATTTTAGAGGGTGACAGAAATGTTCTGGGATCTTCTAGAATTTTTCAGAAGTAATAGTCGCAAAAAACATCTTGTCCCAGTGTGAGGGGACAAGATCCCACGACTCGTGGGGGCTGTTTTGGGGCGCCTCCCCTTCGGGGTCAGCCCCTTGTGGCTGGACAAAAGGTGTTGGGGGGACCCCCATGGTGGGGGCAGCCTCCACAAATGGTGGAAAGTGTTGGGAGGTGGTGGGGGCCCATGTTGGAGCACCATGGACAAGGGAACATGTTTTTCCCTTGTTTGGTGGGAACATGTTCTCCTTGTTTTGTGGGAACATGTTTTCCCCATGTTTAGTGGGCTGAAATTTCAGCCCCCTTCACCCCTACCACCACTATATAAGGAGGAGGAGAGGTGCTCTCCAACTCCACTCCAACTCTCTCACACAATCCATGCATGATCTGGTATTCTCTCTCCCTCCCACGAAATAGTTTCGTAGTGACGAAAGGCTATGTGGGTTTCGGTAGGAACTAGTTCTGGACGGCGAAGCCCTGTCGCATAGATGACACCGTATGTGTGCAACTCTATAGAGAGATCATAGTTTCGGTCTTAGTTCATGAGTGCCTCCCGAAGGGCTGTCCTTTTGACCATCTGAGTTTCGAAGGTCCTCGCGAAGGGCAGTCCGAGTGACCGTTCGAGTTTCGAAGGTCCTCCTGAAGGGCTGTCCGTGACACCGTCCGGGGGACTGTCCGACTGCCTCCCAGAGGGCTTTCCAAGGGGCGGATGAGGGTATACATCCTCGCGGTTGGGAGGTTGTAAATCCTAGATGCGGGGATCTGCACCGCCAATCGTCATCGACTCTACTTCCGTTGCGCTACGAGTCGGTAACGAAAAAGATCAAACCTTGTATGCACTCTCCATAGTGGTCCTGGGATGGTGCGTAGGTCGGAATATTTTTGTTTTTTGCTGTGTTACCCTACAGTGGCATCATGAGCCGTGCTACGCATAAATGCAGGTTGCGATCTAGAATACATAGAGATGTATGGGTGTTGCACAATATAATTAGGTAGTAGATGAGTTCTATTACTGAAAATTATTTGTGCAGGTAGCAGATGAAATCTGTTACCCGATGTTCTTGTTGCTTCCCTGGAATTTGCATATTTCTGATCTCAATCACAGTATGCTGGAGTTTCAATGTTCTGGCAATCCGCTATCCTGATTGATCAAGGAAGTGCTAACAGTTCATTGAATTCCATTGTAGTTAAAAGAAAGATGAAATTTTGCAAACAAAAGGGCAATGCAGATATGATCTGCACGAGGGTCATGCGTATGATGAAGTTCAATATGGGGCTCAAGATTTTATTATCTCGTGTTTCATACACCCTGCGATGTTAATCTAGCGACTTGGATTATCATGCTTGATGATGGACGTTGGTAGCTTCGGTTTGTTTCGAAACCTTAGAAACCATGAAAAATAGGTTTTTGCATGAACCGATTAGAGGCATATAACTTGGTTTTGCAGGATGGTTTGCATGTGCATATGATGTGGTATAGCAGTGTTCATAATAATTTGATTATGTATGAGATGACTATATAATGTACATTAATTAACATGACCTATGTGTCATGATTCAGCATGATGGTTGGAGCCATATGATTGTCACTTTAATGACCTACGAGTCAACCTTGTTGTAATGCATTATTTTATTAGCTATAGAGATAGCAATATTATCTAGTGCATCGACAAGGTGGTGGCAATCTTCGCGAAGGTGAACACCAATGTGAATGCCGAAGACGAAGAAATACAAGACTTCTCCGTCAAAAAGGGCTATACCATATCATGCTATTATGAATTGCCTGAGATGTTTATCCCTTATGATGCACCCTTCTTGATTGCGTGGTAGTCGCTTTTATTAGGGTGATCTCTCAAAAAAAATATCAAGTATTTAGTGTTCTCCCAAGTGTAGCACCATCACGGCACCTAACTTTTTGGGGTGCACCATGTCCACATGTGTACGAAATATTAGAGAAGTGTGAGGCGGGTGAGGTCAAACCTCGCAGCGAGATCACTTGGTTGTCTTGACGTTCTGGCTTGATCGTCCTGAGCTCGGAACACGCCCATCGAAAGATGAACATGAGTCACATAGAGATGTGATCGACATGTTTGCCCACCAATTGAAATTCTCGTCATCAGTGATGTCCACATCAATGGAGTTGAATTGAAATGTGGATCTTGTATCACTCATAATCAATTATGAGAGATATTGATTTGAGTGGGAGCACACTGTCAAATTAACTTGTTTAATTCTCAGTGCAATTAATTTTGAACGTTGTCTAAGTGTGGTTTGCATAAAAATTGTAGAATAATGGCTTGCGTTTCCACCTTCCCTATTAAAATTGAATAGCTATTAAATATTTGGTTAAAACTTTACGGTTGGTAACGTAATGTGAGGATTTTCCTCAAGAGTGCCGAGAAGGACTTGTCCTGTCGCATGCTTTCGGTATTCTCCCGCTAATGCTATGGATCATGTGAGTCTCGTCCTTAGATCCAAAAAGCTAGAATTTCGTTTCAGTCAAGTGGAATATGTTTGCTTCCATGAGACCTGAACTTCAAAAGTTTGGATAGTTATGTGATATTCATGGAAACTAAAAATTAATTTTCAGATACAAGCAAAGGATGAAAGATATGAAATATCCAAAGCAATGTTTGTTTGCAAACTATTAGTAAAGGTGTTTACTATGCATTGGAATGATAAGAGAGGGATCCAGGAGAACGCCTATTATATGATGAAGGGTGAATAAAACAACAACTTAAAGAAAAAGGAAGTGTCTGAAGGGAGTTAGTGAGACTTTCATGCCTAGGAATTCCGGGGTTAACACCACTCTTAAGTTGGATGCTTCTTATGAGAGTAGGATAAATACTAAAAGTTAAACTGTTATAAGTATAAAGGCAGAAAGAAAGAAGACTGGAATATCCAGCTCATGTATGAATGCCATACAAGTTTTTGATGTATAGAAGGCTGGTCAAAGATATAGTTCTTGGGAATTATGGTTAAACATGTTAATCACTAATTCCTGGGTGTTGTGAGTTAATCACAAAGATACCTGCTCGATTGCATTCTGTTGCAACTCGATGTAAGAACTACTATGGCCTGAGAGACTAGCCAGGAACGAGGTTTAGATTCATGCAAAGAACATAGTAAATGTTACTATGCCTTCCATCAGTGTATTCCATATGTATTTACTTTCATAATTCATTATAGAGTTTCACACTCTAGCCCTTGGCATAAGGTATCTTGCAAGAAGGTTGTTCATAAGAGAACTTTTAATGTTCGGTGTTATGAATAACATAAGGGTCATACTTTCATTATGAATGAGACGTATGTTATGAATATTGATACTAATACATTACCTCTGTGTTTACTTTCATAGTTCATTTTAGAGTTTTATACACTCTAGCCCATTGCACAATGTTTGTTGCAAAAGAGTTGTTCATAAAAACAACAATTGTTGTTCAGTATTATGAATAACATGAAGGGCCGTGCTTCCATCCTACATGGGATGTATGTTATGAATATTGATGGGAATATGATACATCCATAACACTAACACTAAATGTCGCAAGACTAAAAGAATTCCACATATGTGTGGCACTGCATTTGGTCACATTGGAGAAACCCGCATGGAAAATTCCATTATGATGAATTTTGAAGTCGTTTGATTTTGAATCATCTGACACTTGCAACTTTCCTCCAAAAGGTGATGCGACTAAAATACCATTCACATGCCATAAGGAATGAGCAAAGAACTTATTGGTGATCATACATCTTGATTTATGTAGTCCCATAAATGTTGTTGCAAATAGTGGATTTGTCTACCTTCAAAAATGACTCAAGTAGATATATGGATATTTACTTGATGAGACGTAAGTCTGGATCTTTTGAAATCATTCGAAAGGTTTTAGAAAATGAAGTAGAAGTTATTGTAACAAGAAAATTATGTTTCTGCAATTTGATTGTGGAAAGGAATATTTGAGTTACAAGTTTAGCGAATGTCTGATGAGTTTTGAAAAGAGTTTCATAACTTGCATCGCCCGGAACACCACTGCAAGTGGAAAGTCCGTGAAGATGTAATCGAACCATTTATGACATGGTAATATCAAAGATGACATAAATAGATTTGCCATTATCCCTTTTAAAGTGATGCTTTAGAGACTGCGGCTTTTACACTGAAAAGAGCTCCATCGAGTCTGTTGAAATGACGCCATGGTATGGTACGCCCAACCATGTTATCTCTTTTCTTAACATTTGGAATATGGGGCTTGTGTAAAAGATTACAAACCTATTCCAAATCCGACAAGTGCTACTTTGTAGGTTAGCCCAAGTCATTGGGCATTCCTTCCACCACTATACCAAGGCAAATAGGTTTGCCACAAAGAACGGTATGTTTTTTGAAGAAAATAGTTCTTTCAAAAAGGTGAGTGGGAGAACAGTGCAACTCGATGAGATAAACAGTATCTTCATCATCAGATCAAAGGAAAGAGACCTTGGAAGTAATTCCAAAGTTTCCTACTACGACTGATACGGAAGTCTCTACAATGAAATGTATAGACTTTGGTTGAACTTGCAGCTGAACCACGTAGGCAAGGCTCGTGCAAACCTCTCAGGTGCGCAAACGAGATATTGTTGTTGGACAATAGTATACCTACGGTACGCAAGGAAGCGGTGATGGGCCCTGACTCCGGAATTGGCTAAATGCCAATACAATCCAAGATAGTTTCCATATAAATGTTTCAAGATTAAAATCTTGATACACCTTTCGGAAGGCTTAGAGTCAAACAAATATTTATGGAATTAAAAACTTATATGGATAAAAATGTTTTATCCATAAAGCTCGACTTGTTGAAATAACAAGTTCAAGGAGTTGACTACGATGAGGTAGTTTCACCGTAGCGATGCTTAAAGTCGGTTCAGGTTGAACTAGCAATTAATACATATTTCAATCATGAGATATGAAACATGGATGACGAAAGGATTTCCATATGATGGAAATGTAACCAAGCACTTGCATGTGTTACAGTCCAAAGTATTTTGTCAGTTCAGAGGATGCTAGTAAGTATGCAAACTTCAGAGTTCCAGCGATGAACAGAAGAGGGGAAAATGGAGTTGGAATCTTCGTGTTTTGATGAAATGGTCAAAAGGGTTTTGACTTCATCAATGGGTAACAAAGATGCTTGTGATTCAAGAAAGTAAGTGGGAGCATAATAATATTTCTAAAAACCTTGTGGGCTTGACACATTGTTAATTGGAAATAAATTTCTTGACACGAATTAGGACTTCATTGGAAAATAGTTTTTTCGATGAAGTGCTTGGGCTAAATAGCCTTGATATTAGGCATGATGCTCTATGGAGATAGATTTAGCAAATGGGGCTGAGCAAAGATACATATGGACAAGATGCTAAAAGCTTTTAGCATTTAAAACGCCAAGGAGTGATTCTTGCCGAAGTCACATGGAAAGAGTTTTTACAAGACTCAGTGTCCCAAAACACTGATGAGTGAAATGCATGATGGAGATTACACACACTCTTGTGTTTGTATTAATCATGTATTCCATGGTATGTAAAACAACCAGATATGTCCGATACTCCAAAGTTGTTGCGAGTATGGATACCAATGTGATCAAAGTACTGATCATAGGAAAATAGTGAAAATGTCATTGAGTACTAGAGTAGTACTGATGACATGTTTTCTCACAAGCAAATATTATGAAGTGCTCGTTGTAAGTAATTACATCGATACAGTCTTCATCAATGCTCCATGCGATTTTTGATTTAAGTTAAGGGTTTTGTGTAGTACACAATACGGTGGCACGGTAGTTGGAAGATGTTCCAAACAAGATACTGTAGCGAATTCTATAATAAAGGCTAAATGTGTTGACGCTTTAGAAGCGACAAAGGAGTTGTTGAATCATATAGTTCATTCATGAACTTGGTATGGTTCCAACATGGCTTTGGTCTATGGGACACTATTATAGATAGTTTCTCCATATCTCGGTCTGAGGAATCGGGTTTTGACCAATGATTAACACATATGCAAAGCCAAGTCCACACAAAATATGAATTTTTTGAAAGCGTGAAAACGCAAGGATATGCAAAGTTACACATGGAGCTGAAATCGTCAGATCCGTTGGACATCAGGCTATACCACAAGCGAAGCATATTTTACACCAGTATACCATAGGTGTAAAGTGCATTAGCATTGACTAGATTATTGACTCTAGTGCAAGTGGGAGTCTGCAGGAGATAATAAATGTTATTGATTATCTCCCTATTCATATTAGGTTTATGTTCCATGCTATAACTGCTATGGTTCTCGAGTCTACAATAACCACGAGGCTCAGAGGAAGACTCATATGTTGGGAGACGTAGTAGTAATTCAAAATTTTCCTACGATCACCAAGATCAATCTATGGAGAAACCAGCAACGAGTAAGGGGTGAGTGCATCTTCATAACTTTGAAGATGGCAAAGCGGAAGCGTTACTAGAACGCGGTTGGTGGAGTCATACTCGCAGCGATTCAGATCGCGGTGGATTTCGATCTAAGCGCCGAACAACGGCGCCTCCGCATTCAACACACGTGCAGCCCGGTGACGTCTCCTACACCTTGATCCAGCAAGGAGGAAGGAGAGGTTGAGGGAGAGATATGGCAGCATGACGGCGTGGTGAAGGTGGAACTCTGTGGTACTCCGACAGGGCTTCGCCAAGCACTACGGAGGACGAGGAGGAGGATGGGTAGGGCTGCGCTGAGAGAAAGAGAGATGGGTGTCTCCGGCAGCCCAAAGGGCTACACTATATATAGGAGGAGGGGAGGAGGGTGCCCAGCCCCTAGGGTTCCCACCCTAGGGCCGGCAGCCAACCCTAGATGGGTTTAGGGTGGCGGCCAAGAGAGGGAGAGGGAGGGCGGCGCCCTAGGTGGGCCTAAGACCCATCTGAGCCTAGGGTTTGCCCCCTCCCACCTTTTGTTGCACCTTGGGATAAGGTGGAGGCGCACCAGCCCACCTATGGGCTGGTTCCCTCCCACCTTCGGGACATACAGCCCTCTGGTGCCGGTGGCCCCACACAGTGGACCCCCGGAACCCTTCCGATGGTCCCCGTATGTTACCGGTGATGCCCGAAACACTTCCGGTGACCAAAACCTCACTTCCTATATATGAATATTTACCTCCAGAGCATTCCGGAACTCCTCGTGACGACCGGGATATCATCTGGGACTCCGAACAACCTTCGGTAACAACGTACACTATTTCCCTATAACCCTAGCATCATCAAACCTTAAGTGTGTAGACCCTACGGGTTCGGGAGGCATGTAGACATGACCGAGACACCTCTCCGGTCAATAACCAACAGAGGGATCTAGATACACGTGTTGGCTCCCACATGCTCCATGATGATCTTATTGGATGAACCATGATGTCAGGGATTCAATCAATCCCGTATACAATTCCCTTTGTCTACCGAGATGATACTTGCCCGAGATTCGATCATCGGTATCCCTATACCTTGTTCAATCTCGTTACATGCAAGTCTCTTTACTCATTCCGTAATACATCATCCCGTGGCTAACTCCTTAGTCACATTGAGCTCATTATGATGATGTGTTACCGTGTGGGCCCAGAGATACCTCTCCGTTACACGGAGTGACAAATCCCAGTCTCGATTCGTGCCGACCCAACATATACTTTCGGGGATACCCGTAGTATACCTTTATAGCCACCCAGTTATGTTGTGACGTTTGGCACACCTAAAGTATTCCTACGGTATCTGGGAGTTGCACAATCTCATGGTCTAAGGAAATGATACTTGACATTGGAAAAGCTTTAGCAGACGAACTACACGATCTTGTGCTATGCTTAGGATTGGGTCTTGTCAATCACATCATTCTCCTAATGATGTGATCCCATTATCAACGACATCCAATGTCCATGGTCATGAAACCGTGACCATCTATTGATCAATGAGCTAGCCAACTAGAGGCTCACTAGGGACATGTTGTGGTCTATGTATTCACACATGCATTACGGTTTCCGGTTAATACAATTATAGCATGAACAACAGACAATTATCATGAACAAGGAAATATAATAATAACCATTTTATTATTGCCTCTAGGGCATATTTCCAAAAATCTCCCACTTGCACTAGAGTCAATAATCTAGTTACATTGCGATGTATCGAACACCCATAGAGTTTTGGTGCTGATCATGTTTCGCTCGTGAGAGAGGTTTAGTCAATGGATCTGCAACATTCAGATCTGTATATACTTTACAAATATCTATATCTCCTTCCTGAATGTAATGACGAATGGAGTTGAAGCGGCGCTTGATGTATCTTGTCTTCTTGTGAAACCTGGGCTCCTTGGCAAGGGCAATAGCTCTAGTGTTGTCACAGAATAGAGTCATCAGGCCCGACGCATTGGGAATCACTCCTAGGTCGGTGATGAACTCCTTCATCCAGACTCCTTCCTTCGCTGCTTCTGAAGCAGCTATGTACTTTGCTTCACATGTAGATGCTACCACGACGCTTTGCTTGTTGCTGCACCAGCTGACTGCCCCTCCGTTCAAAATATACACGTATCCGGTTTGTGACTTTGAGTCATCCGAATCTATGTCGAAGCTAGCATCGATGTAACCCTTTACGATGAGATCTTCAGCACATACATATACGAGAAACATGTCCTTGGTCCTTTTCAGGTACTTCAGGATATTCTTGACCACTGTCCAGTGTTCCGCTCCGGGATCACTTTGGTACCTCCCCACCAAACTTATGGCAAGGTTCACATCAGGTCTGGTACACAGCATGCCATACATAATAGAGCCTATGGCTAAAGCATAGGGGATGACACACATCTCTTCTCTATCCTTTACCGTGGTCGGCATTGAGGCGTACTCAATCTCACACCCTGCAACACAGGCAAGAACCCCTTCTTGGACTGATCCATATTGAACTTATTCAATATCTTGTCAACGTATGTGCTTTGTGAAAGACCAATGAGGTGTCTCGATCTATCTCTATAGATCTTGATGCCTAATATGTAAGCAGCTTCTCCAAGGTCCTTCATTGAAAAACACTTATTCAAGTAGGCCTTTACACTTTCCAAGAGTTCTATATCATTTCCCATCAACAATGTGTCATTCGCATATAATATGAGAAATGCTACAGAGCTCCCACTCACTTTCTTGTAAATACAGGGTTCTCCATCAACCTGTATAAACCCAAACGCTTTAATCACCTCATTAAAGTGAATGTTCCAACTCCAAGATGCTTGCACCAGCCCATAGATGGAGTGCTGGAATTTGCATACCTTGTTAGCATTCTAAGTATCGACAAAACCTTCCGGCTGCATCATATACAATTCTTCCTTGAGGAAACCGTTAAGGAATGCCGTTTTGACGTCCATTTGCCAGATCTCATAATCATAAAATGCGGCAATTGCTAACATGATTCGGATGGACTTCGGCATCGCTACGGGTGACAAAGTCTCATCATAGTCAACTCCTTGAACTTGTCGATAACCCTTAGTGACAAGCCGAGCCATATAGAGGGTCACATTACCATCTGCATCAGTCTTCTTCTTAAAGATCCATTTATTTTCTATGGCTCGCTTATCATCAGGCAAGTCCTCCAAAGTCCATACTTTGTTCTCATTCATGGATCCTATCTCAGATTTCATGGCTTCGAGCCATTTTTTGGAATCTAGGCCCGCCATTGCTTCTTCATAGTTCGAAGGTTCACCATTGTCCAACAACATGATCTCCAGGACAGGGTTGTCGTACCACTCTGGTGCGGAACGTGTCCTTGTGGACCTTCGAGGTTCAATAGCAACTTGATCTGAAGTTTCATGATCATCATCATTAACTTCCTCTCCAGCCGATGCAGGCTCCACAGATACGGCTTCCCGTGCTGCGCTACTTTCCGGTTCGAGTAGAGGTACGATTACCTCATAAAGTTCTATTTTCCTCCGACTTACTTATTTCAAGAGAAACTCTTTCTCTACAAAGGATACATTCTTGGCAACAAAGACTTTGCCTTCGGACCTGAGGTAGAAGTTATACCCAATAGTTTCTTTGGGGTATCCTATGAAGACCTTTTCCGCTTTGAGTTCGAGCTTCTCAGTATGAAGCTTCTTCACATAAGCATTGCATCCCCAAACTTTTAGAAACGACAGCTTAGGTTTCTTTCCAAACCATAGTTCATATGGTGTCGTCTCAACGGACTTAGACGGTGCCCTATTTAAAGTGAATGCGGCAGTCTCTAATGCATATCCCCAAAATGATAGGGGTAAGTCGGTAAGAGACATCATAGGTCGCACCATATCCAATAGAGTTCGATTACGACGTTCGGACACACCATTTCACTGAGGTGTGCCAGGCGGCGTGAGTTGTGAAACAATTCCACATTTCCTTAGTTGTGTGCCAAACTCGTGACTCAAATATTCTCCGCCACGATCAGATCGTAGGCACTTTATTTTCCTGTCACGTTGATTCTCTACCTCACTCTGAAATTCCTTGAACTTTTCAAAGGTTTCAGACTTGTGTTTCATTTAGGCATACCCATATCTGCTTAAGTCATTAGTGAGGGTGAGAACATAACGGTAGCCACCGCAAGCCTCAATGCTCATTGGACCGCATACATCGGTATGTATTATCTCCAACAAGTCAGTTGCTTGCTCCATTGTTTTGGAGAACGGAGTCTTGGTCATCTTGCCCATGAGTCATGGTTCGCATGTGTCAAATGATTCAAAATCAAGAGACTCCAAAAGTGCATTAGCATGGAGTTTCTTCATGCGTTTGACACCAATATGACAAAGGCGATAGTGCCACATGTAAGTGGGACTATCGTTATCAACCTTACACTTTTTGGTACTCACACTATGAACATGTGTAACATCACGTTCGAGATTCATCAAAAATAAACCATTGACCAGCGGGGCATGACCATAAAACATTTCTCTCATATAAATAGAACAACCATTATTCTCAGATTTAAATGAGTAGCCATCTCGCATAAAACAAGATCCAGATACAATGTTCATGCTCAAAGCTGGTACTAAATAACAATTATTAAGGTTTAAAACTAATCTCGAAGGTAGATGTAGAGGTAGCGTGCCGACGGCGATCGCATCGACCTTGGAACCATTCCCGACGCGCATTGTCACCTCGTCCTTCACCAGTCTTCGCTTATTCCGTAGCTCCTGCTTGGAGTTACAAATGTGAGCAACTGCACTGGTATCAAATACCCAGGAGCTACTACGAGCGTTGGTAAGGTAAACATCAATAACAAGTATATCACATATACCTTTAATGTTGCCATCCTTCTTATCCGCTAAGTACTTGGGGCAGTTCCGCTTCCAATGACCGGTACCCTTGCAATAAAAGCACTCAGTCTCAGGCTTGGGTCCATTCTTTTTCTTCTTCCCGGTAACTTGCTTACCAGGCATGGCAAATACTTTGCCATCCTTCTTGAAGTTCTTATTACCCTTGCCTTTCTTGAAACTAGTGGTCTTATTGACCATCAACACTTGATGCTCCTTTCTGATCTCGACCTTTGCTGATTTCAGCATCGAGTACAACTCAGGAATGGACTTCTCCATACCCTGCATGTTGTAGTTCATCACAAAGCTCTTGTACCTAGGTGGAAGCGACTGGAGGATTCTGTCAATGACCGAGCCATCCGGAAGATTACCTCCCAGCTGAGTCAAGCGGTTGTGCAACCCAGACATTTTGAGTATGTGCTCACTAACAGAACTATTTTCCTCCATCTTACAACTGAAGAACTTTTCGGAGACATCATATCTCTCGACCCAGGCATGAGCTTGGAAATCCAATTTCAGCTCTTGGAACATCTCATATGCTCCGTGTTGCTCAAAACGCTTTTGGAGCCCTGGTTCTAAATTGTAAAGCATGCTGCACTGAACTAGGGAGTAATCATCACAGCATGACTGCCAAGCGTTCGTAATGTCTTGATCCACTGGGAAAATGGGTGCATCACCTAGCGGTGCATCAAGGACATGCAATGTCTTGGAAGCTATGAGGATGATCCTCAAGCTACGGACCCAGTCCGCATAGTTGCTTCCATCGTCTTTTAGCTTGGTTTTCTCTAGGAACGCATTGAAGTTGAGGGTGACATTAGCGTTGGCCATTGGATCTACAATATAGATTGTAAAGACAATTTTAGACTAAGTTCATGATAATTAAGTTCACATAATCAAATTATTTAATGAGCTCCCTCTTACATAGACATCTCTCTAGTCATCCAAGTGACACATGATCCACGTCAACTAGCCCATGTCCGATCACCACGTGAGACGGGCTAGTCATGCACGGTGAACATCTCCATGTTGATCGTATCTTCTATAAACCTCATGTTCAACCTTTCTGTCTTCCGTGTTCCGAGGCCATGTATGTACATGCTAGGCTCGTCAAGTCAACCTAAGTGTGTTGCGTGTGTAAATCTGGCTTACACCCGTTGTATGCGAATGTTAGAACCTATCACACGTGATCATCATGTGGTGCTTCGGAACAACGATCCTTAGCAATGGTGCATAGTTATGGGGGACACATTCCTTGAAATTTTAGTGAGAGATCATCTTATTAAGCTACCATCGTTCTAAGCCAATAAGATGTAAAAACATGATAAACATCACATGCAATCAATATAGTGAAATGATATGGCCAATATCATCTTGCTCCTTTGATCTCCATCTTCGGGGCACCATGATCATCATTGTCACCAGCACGACACCATGATCTCCATCATCATGATCTCCATCACCTTTTGTGTTCTACCCGAGATCTCATCAACACATAGACCTAGCTCATGATGCCACTGTAGGGGAACATTGCATGGGAAACAAAAAAATTCCTACGCAGACGCAGATCTATCCATGGTGATGAGCATCTACGAGAGGGAGAGTGAATCTACGTACCCTTGTAGATCGCTAAGCGGGAAGCGTTAAGAAACGCGGTTGGTGTAGTCGAACGTCTTCGCGATCCAAATCGCCGTGCGTCTCGCGATCCAATCACGATCCGTCCCGCGATCCGATCACGATCCGTCCCACGAACTTGATCACGATTCGTCCGACGAACTTGATCACGATCCTTCCGATCTAGCACCGAACGGACGGCACCTCCGCGTTCAGCACACGTACAGCTTGATGACGATCTCCACCGTCTTGATCCAGCAAGAAGGAGTGGAGAGGAAGAAGAGTTCTCCGGCAGCCTGATGGCGCTCCGGCGATGGTGGTGGAACAATTCCGGCAGGGCTTCACCTAAGCACTGCAGAAATCCAATCTAGAGGAGAAACTATGCACTGGAGGAACGAGTAGCACGTGGCTAAAAATCTAGTACAAAAACCCAAAACCCTCTAGTATATATAGGAGGAGAGGAGGAGAGGAGGCAGCCTTGGCCTCCAAGGCTAGCTGGTTCGGCCGAACCTACTAGGAGAGGAGGATTCCTCCTCCAATCCTAGTAGGACTAGGATTGCTCCTTTTTGCCTTTTTTTCCACCTTTTCCTATTGGGTTTTTTCTCCAGCCACATGGGCCTTGTGTGGGAGTTTCCACCAGCCCACTAAGGGCTGATATTCAATCTCCCACAGCCCATGAAGTCCCTTGGGTCGAAATACCCCTCCCGGAGGCCTCCCGGTACACTAGTGGCACTCCCGGTACACTACCGATGAGCCCGAAACTTTTCCGGCGACCAAAACAGGACTTCCTATATATGAATCTTTACCTCCGGACCATTACGGAGCTCCTCGTGACATCTGGGATCTCATCCGGGACTCCAAACAACCTTCGGTCACCACCATACATAACTCTATACTACTGAAACGTCACCAAACCTTAAGTGTGCAGACCCTGCGGGTTCGAGAACTATGCAGACATGACCGAGACACCTCTACGGTCAATAACCAATGGCGGGACCTGGATGTCCACATTGGTTCCTACATATTCTACGAAGATCTTTATCGGTCGAACCTCTATGTCACGGATTCAGTTAATCTTGTATGATGTTCCCTTTGTTCGTCGGTATGATACTTGCCCGAGATTCGCTCGTCGGTATCTCCATACCTAGTTCAACCTCGTTACTGGCAAGTCTCTTTACTCGTTCCTGTAATCCATGATCTCGCAACTAACACTTAGTTACATTGCTTGCAAGGCTTATTGTGATGTTGTATTATCGAGTGGGCCCTGAGATACCTATCCGTCACACAGAGTAACAAATCCCAGTCTTGATCCATGCCAACTCAACACACACCCTCGGAGACACCTGTAGAGCACCTTTATAGTCACCCAGTTATGTTGCGACGTTTGATACACACAAGGTACTCCTACGATATATGTGAGTTGCATGATCTCATTGTCATAGGAACATATACTTGACATGCAGAAAACAGTAGTAATAAACTGAATCGATCATAAGCTACGTTTGTAGTTTGGGTCTTGCCCATCACATCATTCTCCTAGTGATGTGATCCCATTATCAAATGATATCTCATGTCCATGGCTAGGAAACCTTAACCATCTTTCGATCAACGAGCTAGTTCACTAGAGGCACACTAGGGACATTGTGTTTGTCTATGTATCCACACATGTATACATGTTTCCAATTAATACAATTATAGCATGGATAATAAAAGATTATCATGAACAAGGAAATACAATAATAAACACTTTATTTATTGCCTCTAGGGCATATTTCCAACAGTCTCCCACTGGCACTAGGCACTAGAGTCAATAATCTAGTTTCACATCACTATGTGATTTACATTGTAATGAATCGAACACCCATGCAGTTCTGGTGTTGATCATGTTTAGCCCTTGGAAGAGGTTTAGTCAACGGTTCTGCAACATTCAGATCCATGTGCACTTTGCAAATATTTATGTCTTTATCCACGATGTAATCGCGGATGGAGTTGAAGCGTCGCTTTATGTGCCTAGTCCTCTTGTGAAATCTTGGTTCCTTGGCCAGAGCAATGGCACTAGTGTTGTCATAGAATAGGTTCATTGGATTCAGTGCACTGGGTATTACTCCAAGATCTGTCATGAACTGCTTCATCCAGACACCTTCCTTCGCCGCCTCCGAGGCTGCGATGTATTCCGCTTCGCACGTAGAATCAGCTACCACGCTTTGCTTGGAACTGCACCAGCTTACCGCTCCCCCGTTAAGAATAAATACGTATCCGCTTTGCGACTTAGAGTCGTCCGGATCAGTGTCAAAGCTTGCATCGAGGTAACCCTTTACGACGAGCTCTTCATCACCTCCATAAACGAGAAACATTTCCTTAGTCCTTTTCAGGTACTTAAGGATATTCTTGACCGCTTTCCAGTGCTCCATTCTAGGATCACTTTGAAACCTTCCGGCCATACTTATGGCAAGGCTGACATCGGGTCTTGTGCACAGCATTACATACATGATAGAGCCTATGGCTGAAGCATAGGGGATGACACTCATCTTTTCTCTATCTTCTGCAGTTACTAGGCATTGAGTCTTACTCAACTTCACACCTTGTAATACAGGCAAGAACCCCTTCTTGGACTATTCCATTTTGAACTTCTTCAAAACTTTATCAAGGTATGTGCTCTGTGAAAGTGCTATTAAGCGTCTCGATCTATCTCTATAGATCTTAATGCCTAATATGAAAGCAGCTTCTCCTAGGTCCTTCATTGAAAAACTCTTGTTCAAATATTCCTTCATGCTTTCCAGCATTTCTATATTGTTTCCAATCAGCAATATGTCATCCACATATAATACTAGAAACACTATAGAGCTCCCACTCACTTTCTTGTAAATACAAGCTTCTCCGTAAACTTGTATAAACTCAAACGCTTTGATCACCTCATCAAAGCGCTTACTCCAACTCCGAGATGCTTGCACCAGTCCATAAATGGATCGCTAGAGTTTGCAAACTTTGTCAGCTTTCTCTGGGATCGACAAAACCTTTGGGTTGCATCATATACAACTCTTCCTCAAGGAAACCGTTGAGGAACGTTGTTTTGACATCCATCTGCCAAATTTCATAGTCAAAATAAGCAGCTATTGCTAACATGATTCTGACAGACTTAAGCATCGCTATGGGTGAGAAAGTCTCATCGTAGTCAACTCCTTGAACTTGTGAAAAACCCTTTGCCACAAGTCGAGCTTTATAGACGGTGACATTACCGTCCGCGTCTGTCTTCTTCTTAAAGATCCATTTGTTCTGAATGGCCTTTCGCCCTTCAGGTAATACTTCCAAAGTCCATACGTTGTTTTCATACATGGATCCCATCTCGGATTTCATGGCCTCTAACCATTTCTCGGAATCCGGGCCCATCACTGCTCCTCCATAGCTCGTAGGTTCATTGTTGTCCAACAACATAACCTCCAAGACAGGGTTGTCGTACCACTCAGGGGTAGTACGCGGCCTTGTCGACCTACGAGGTTCAATAGCAGCTTGATCCGAAGCTTCATGATCATCATCATTAACTTCCTCTTCTACCGTCGTAGGTTCCACAGAAACATCTTTCTGCGCTGTGCTACTTTCTGGTTGAAGTAAAGGTTCAATAACCTCATCAAGCTCTATTTTCCTCCCACTCAATTCTTTCGAGAGAAACTCTTTCTCAAGAAATGTTCTGTTCTTAGCGACAAACACTTTGCCTTTGGATCTGAGATGGAAGGTATACCCGACTGTCTCTTTCGGGTATCCTATGAAGACGCATTTCTCCGCTTTGGGTTCTGGCTTTTCAGGCTGAAGCTTTTTGACATAAGCATCACATCCCCAAACTTTAAGAAACGACAACTTTGGCTTCTTGCCAAACCATAGTTCATATGGCGTCGTCTCAATGGATTTTGATGGTGCCCTATTTAAAGTGAATGCAGCTGTCTCTAATGCATAACCCCAAAACGATAGTGGCAAATCAGCAAGAGACATCATAGAACGCACCATATCTAATAAGGTTCGATTATGACGTTCGGATACACCATTACGCTGTGGTGTTCCGGGCGGTGTCAACTGTGAAACAATTCCACATTGTCTTAAGTGACTGCCAAACTCATAACTCAGATATTCACCTCCTCGATCAGATCGCAGGAACTTAATCTTATTGTTATGATGATTCTCAACTTCACTCTAAAATTGCTTGAACTTTTCAAACGTTTCAGACTTGTGTTTCATTAAGTAAATATACCCATATCTACTTAAGTCATCAGTGAAGGTGAGAAAATAACGATATCCACCATGCGCTGTAACATTCATTGGACCGCACACATCAGTATGTATGATTTCCAATAAGTCACTTGCCCGTTCCATTTTTCCAGAGAACGGCGTTTTAGTCATCATCACATGTGTCAAGTGATTCAAAATCAAGTGACTCCAAAAGTCCATCAACATGGAGCTTCCTCATGCGTTTTACACCAATATGACCTAAACGGCAGTGCCACAAGAAAGTGGTACTATCATTATCAACTCTACATCTTTTGGCATCAATGTTATGAACATATGTATCATCGCTATCAAGATTCAATATGAATAAACCCCTCACATTGGGTGCATGACCATAAAAGATATTACTCATATAAATAGAACAACCTTTATTCTCTGATTTAAATGAGTAACCGTCTCGCAATAAACAAGATCCAGATATAATGTTCATGCTTAACGCATGCACTAAATAACAATTATTCAGCTTCATCACTAATCCCGATGGTAATCGAAGAGAGAGCGTGCCGACGGCGATCACATCAACCTTGGAACCATTTCCCACGTGCATCGTCACTTTGTCCTTTGCCAGCCTTCGTTTATTCCGTAGTTCCTGCTTTGAGTTGCAAATGTGAGCAACCGAACCGGTATCAAATACCCATGCACTACTACGAGAGCTAGTAAGGTACACATCAATAACATGTATATCATATATACCTTGTTTGTCGTTGGCCGCCTTCATGTCAGCCAGGTACTTGGGGCAGTTCCGCTTCTGGTGACCAGTTCCCTTGCAATGAAAGCACTCAGTTTCTGGCTTGGGTCCATGCTTGGGCTTCTTTGCAGGAGTAGCAACTGCTTTGCCATCCTTCTTGGTTTTACCCTTCTTGCCCTTGCCCTTGACTTTGCCATTTTTCTTGAAACTAGTGGTTTTATTGAGCATCAACACTTGATGTTCTTTCCAGATTTCAGACTCAGCGACTTTTAGCATCGCAAACAGCTCGGCGACTGACTTGTTCATCCTATGCATGTTATAATTCATCACAAAGCTCTTGTAACTAGGTGGCAGTGATTGAAGAACTCTGTCTATGACCGCCTCTGGCGGAAGGGCAATTCCCAACTCCGATAGACGAGTTGAATACCCAGACATTCTCAGTATATGTTCACTGATAGACCCATTCTTCTCCATCTTGCAAGCATATAACTTATCGGAGGTTTCATACCTCTCGATCCGGGCGTTCTTCTGAAAGATAAACTTCAACTCCTGGAGCATCTCATATGCTCCATGATGTTCAAAACGTCTTTGAAGTCCCGGTTCTAAGCCATACAATATTGCACACTGAACTATTGAGTAATCTCCAGTACGTGCCTCCCAAGCGTTCTTAACGTCTTCGGAGGTCATGTCTTCTGGTTGGTCACCAAGCGGTGCATCAAGGACATATGATTTCTGGGAAGCCGTGAGGATAATCCTCAGATTACGGGCCCAGTCAACAAAGTTACTTCCATCATCTTTCAACTTATCTTTCTCTAGGAACGCATTAAAATTCAGGGGTGCTACTGCGCGAGACATTGATCTACAACATAAATATGCAAAGTTTACTTAGACTATTGTTCAAGATAATGAGTTTAGTTAATCAAATTACTAAAGCTCCCACTCAAATTGACATCCCTCAGGTCATCTGAGTGTCACATGATCCAAATCCACCAACTCAAGTCCGATCATCACGTGAGTTGAGGTGGCTTCAATGGTGAACATCATTATGTTGATCGTATCTACTATATGACTCATGTTCGACCTTTCGGTCTCTTGAGTTCCGAGGCCATGTCTGTACATGCTAGGCTTGTCAAGTTTAACCCCGAGTGTTCTGCGCGTGCAACACTGGCTTGCACACTATCACACCCGATCATCACGTGGTGTCTCAACACGTCGAACTTTCGCAACGGTGCACACTCGGGGAGAACACAATTTATCTTGAAATTTAAGTGAGGGGTCACCTTATAATTATACCGTCGTACTAAGCAAAACAAGGTGCATAAAAAGATTAACATCACATGCAATTCATAAGTGACATGATATGGCCATGAATTTGTGCTTTAGATCTCCATCTTGAAAGCACCGGCATGATCTCCATCGTCACCGGCAAGACACCATGATCTCCATCATCTTGATCTCCATCAACGTGTCGCCATCGGGGTTGTCACGCCCAACATGCTTCAACTACTATTGCTACCGTTTAGCGATAAAGTAAAGCATTACATAGCGCTTAATGATTGACACGCAGGTCAAACAGTAATTAAAGACAACCCTATGGCTCCTGTCGGTTGCCGTACTCATCGACATGCAAGTCGTGAAATTCTATACATCACATGATCATCTCATACATCACATATATCACATCATGTAATTGGCCATATCACATCACAACATACCTTGCAAAAACAAGTTAGACGTCCTCTAATTGTTGTTGCATGTTTTACGTGGCTGCTACGGGTTTCTAGCAAGAACGATTCTCACCTACGCATAAACCACAACGGTGATACATAATTTGCTTTTCAACCTTCTCCAGGACCGCCTTTGTCGAATCCGATCCAAATAAAGTGAGAGAAACTGCCACCCGCAAGCCATCTAGGCAACAAGTTGCGTCGAGGGAACCGGTCTCTCGTAAGCGTATGAGTAGTGTTGGTCCGGGCCGCTTCATCTCACAATACCGCTGAACCAAAATCCGACCAAGGGAGGAAGCAATCTAAGCATCAACGCCCACAAACCTTTTGTGTTCTACTCGAGATCTCATCAACACATAGACCTAGCTCATGATGCCACTGTTGGGGAACATTGCATGGGAAACAAAAAAATTCCTACGCACACGTAGATCTATCCATGGTGATGAGCATCTACGAGAGGGAGAGTGAATCTACGTACCCTTGTAGATCGCTAAGCGGGAAGCGTTAAGAAACGCGGTTGGTGTAGTCGAACGTCTTCGCGGTCCAAATCGCCGTGCGTCCCGCGATCCAATCACAATCCGTCCTGTGATCCGATCATGATCCATCCCACGAACTTGATCACGATCCGTCCCATGAACTTGATCACGATCCTTCCGATCTAGCACCGAACGGACGGCACCTCCGCGTTCAGCACACGTACAACTTGATGACGATCTCCACCATCTTGATCCAGCAAGAAGGAGTGGAGAGGAAGAAGAGTTCTCCGGCAGCCTGATGGCGCTCCGGCGATGGTGGTGGAACAATTCCGGCAGGGCTTCGCCTAAGCATTGCAGAAATCCAATCTAGAGGAGAAACTATGCACTGGAGGAACGGGTAGCACATGGCTGAAAATCTAGTGCAAAAACCCAAAACCCTCTAGTATATATAGGAGGAGAGTAGGAGAGGAGGCAGCCTTGGCCTCCAAGGCTAGCTGGTTTGGCCGAACCTACTAGGAGAGGAGGATTCCTCCTCCAATCCTAGTAGGACTAGGATTGCTCCGTTTTGCCTTTTTTCCACCTTTTCCTATTGGGTTTTTTTCTCCAGCCACATGGGCCTTGTGTGGGAGTTTCCACCAGCCCACTAAGCGCTGATATTCACTCTCCCACATCCCATGAAGTCTCTTGGGTCGAAATACCCCTCCCGGAGGCCTCCCGGTAAACAACTGGCACTCCCGGTACACTATCGATGAGCCTGAAACTTTTCCGGCGACCAAAACAGGACTTCCTATATATGAATCTTTACCTCTGGACCATTCCGGAGCTCCTCGTGGCGTCCGGGATCTCATCTGGGACTCCGAACAACCTTCAGTCACCACCATACATAACTCTATACTACTGAAACATCACCAAACCTTAAGTGTGCAGACCCTGCGGGTTCGAGAACTATGTAGACATGACCGAGACACCTCTACGGTCAATAACCAATGGCGGGACCTGGATGTCCACATTGGTTCCTACAGATTCTACAAAGATCTTTATCAGTCGAACCTCTATCTCAAGTATTCAGTTAATCCGAAATGATGTTCCCTTTGTTCTTTGGTATTTTACTTGACCGAGATTCGATCGTCGGTATCTCCATACCTAGTTCAACCTCGTTACTGGCAAGTCTCTTTACTCGTTCCTGTAATACAAGATCTCGCTACTAACACTTAGTTACATTGCTTGCAAGGCTTATTGTGATGTTGTATTACCGAGTGGGCCCTGAGATACCTCTCCGTCACACGAAGTAACAAATCCCAGTCTTGATCCATGCCAACTCAACAGACACCCTCGGAGACACCTGTAGAGCACCTTTATAGTCACCCAGTTACGTTGCGATGTTTGATACACACAAGGTACTCCTCCGATATTTGTGAGTTGCATGATCTCATGGTCATAGGAACATATACTTGACATGCAGAAAACAGTAGCAATAAACTAACACGATCATAAGCTATGTTTGTAGTTTGGGTCTTGTCCATCACATCATTCTCATAATGATGTGATCCCGTTATCAAATCACATCTCATGTCCATGGCTAGGAAACCTTAACCATCTTTCGATCAATGAGATAGTTCACTAGAGGCACACTAGGGACATTGTGTTTGTCTATGTATCCACACATGTATCCATGTTTCCAATTAATACAATTATAGGATGGATAATAAACGATTATCAAGAACAAGGAAACACAATAATAAACACTTTATTTATTGCCTCTAGGGCATATTTCCAACACTTCCTATATATGAATCTTTACCTCCGGACCATTCCGGAACTCCTCGTGACGTCTGGGATCTCATCTGGGACTCCGAACAACCTTCGGTAACCACATACAATATTTCCCTATAACCCTAGCGTCATCGAACCTTAAGTGTGTAGACCCTACGGGTTCAGGAGGCATGTAGACATGACTGAGACACCTCTCCGGTCAATAACCAACAGCGGGATCTGGATACCCATGTTGTCTCCCACATGCTCCACGATGATCTCATCGGATGAACCACAATGTCGGGGATTCAATCAATCCCATATACAATTCCCTTTGTCTACCGGTATGATACTTGCCCGAGATTCGATCGTCGGTATCCCTATACCTTGTTCAATCTCGTTACTAGCAAGTATCTTTACTCACTCTATAATACATTATCCCGTGGCTAACTCCTTAGTCACATTGAGCTCATTATGATGATGTCTTACCGAGTGGGCCCAGAGATACCTCTCCATCACACGGAGTGACAAATCCTAGTCTCGATTCGTCCCAACCCAACAGATACTTTCGGGGATACCCGTAGTATATCTTTATAGCCACCTAGTTACGTTGTGACGTTTGGCACACCCAAAGTATTCCTACGGTATCCGGGAGTTGCACAATCTCAGGGTCTAAGGAAACGGTACTTGACATTGGAAAAGCTTTAGCAGACGAACTACATGATCTTGTGCTATGCTTAGGATTGGGTCTTGTCCATCACATCATTCTCCTAATGATGTGATCCCGTTATCAATGACATCCAATGTCCATGGTCATGAAACCGTGACATCTATTAATCAACGAGCTAGCCAACTAGAGGCTCACTAGGGACATGTTGTGGTCTATGTATTCACACATGCATTACGGTTTTCGGTTAATAAAATTATAGCATGAACAATAGACAATTATCATGAACAAGGAAATATAATAATAACCATTTTATTATTGCCTCTAGGGCATATTTCCAACATCATATGCACGTGTGGAATAATAAACGGTAAAATGTATTCCTAGTATGGCCTCCAAGACAAGCTCAAGTGTTGCATGATTGGTTCTGTTTTCCTGATCATGGGCATGTCTATCCCAGAAACTTTGAGGGCACAATTTTAGAATAACATTTGTGTTGAATCGACCCGAATTGATGTTATGCTATGAGATACATTCGTCACAAGTTAATAGTTCATAAACAGAGATGGTTAATGTTTGCATGATTCCTTAGACCATGAGAGTATCAAGTTTCTTCATGCTTGCTTCATGAACTTTGGGGTTTGTTAAACTCCATCCGTAAATGGGTGGCTATTACGGCGGCTTACAGGTTCATGGAAAAGTATGTCAAGTAACTTGATAGCTCAAGAATGGGATTTGCTCCTCCGACGATGGAGAGATATCTCTGGGCCCTCTCGGTGTTACGGTATCCATCATCGTCTGGCCAGACACTTTGTGATTTGATCACGGGGATGCCGGAACACGGAATGAGAAAAGAGATCAATACCAGTAACGAGGTAACTGGCATAGTGGACAAGTTGTTGATCCACGGGGATGGCAATATGTGTCACCTTGGGTATTTGTAACATATCGCGAAGCAATAGGAATAGCACACGGCCACTGGAGGTTCACTCGAATATTCATTCGTGTGGGTATAGGGATCAATATGGGTGTCCGCGGCTCCGATGTTGATCATTGATCGGAAGGGGTTCCGGGTCATGTCTATACTTCACCGAACCTATAGGGTCACAGGCTTAAGGGTCATCTATCTGCTGAATACTAGACAAGGAGTCCGAGAGAAAGTCACTGGAAAAGTTTCGGAGACAACGGAAAAGTTCTGGAGAGAACACCGAAAAAGTTTTGGTAAAACCGAAAAGTTGTTTCAGATATAACCATTGATCCTAAAAGGTTTCGGCAAGCACCGGGAATGTTTTGGAGGTTCCAGACTGGTCTGGTAATTTCTGGAATTTTTCCGGAGAAAAAACCAAAAAAAGTTTTCAGAGCTGCCGGAATTGTTTACCGAGTAAACAAAGGTGGTTTTAAATTAAACCACCATACCGGAAATGTTCCGGAGCACGTCCAGATAATTTTAGAGGGTGCCAGATATGTTCTGGGACCTTCCGGAATTTTTCAGAAGTAATAGTCTCGAAAAACATCTTGTCCCAGCGTGAGGGGACAAGATCCCACGACTCGTGGGGGCTGTTTTGGGTCGCCTCCCCTTGGGGGCAGCCCCTTGTGGCTGGACAAAAGGTGTTGGGGGGACCCCCATGTTGGGGGGTAGCCTGCAGAAATGGTAGAAAGTGTTGGGATGTGGTGGGGCCCGATGTTGGAGCACCATGGACAAGGGAACATGTTTTCCCTTGTTTGGTGGGAACATGTTCTCCTTGTTTTGTGGGAACATGTTTTCCCCATGTTTAGTGGGCTGAAATTTCAGCCCCCTCCACCCCTTCCACCACTATATAAGGAGGAGGAGATGTGCTCTCCAACTCCACTCCAACTCTCTCACACAAGCCATGCATGATCTGGTATTCTCTCTCCCTCCCATGAAATAGTTTCGTAGTGCCGAAAGGCTGTCTGCGTTTCGGTAGGAACTAGTTCTGGACGGCGAAGCCCTGCCAGATAGATGACACCGTATGTGTGCAATTCTGTAGAGATATCGTAGTTTCGGTCTTAGTTCGTGAGTGCCTCCTGAAGGGCTGTCCGTGTGACCGTCTGAGTTTCGAAGGTCCTCCCGAAGGGCTGTCCGAGTGACCGTTCGAGTTTCGAAGGTCCTCCCAAAGGGCTGTCCGTGACTCTGTCCGGGGGACTATCTGACCGCCTCTCGGAGGGCTTTCCGAGGGGCAGATGAGGGTATACATCCTCGCGGTTGGGAGGTTGTAAATCCTAACTGCGGGGATCTGCACCGCCGATCGTCATCGACTCTACTTCCGCTGCGCTACGAGTCGGTAAAAAAAGATCAAACCTTGTATGCAGTCTCCATAGTGGTCCTGGGCTGGTGCGTAGGTCAAAAAAAAATTTCTGCTGCGTTACCCTACAATTTTGAGAAATACAAACCTTTTGGAGGAACACCTATTATATTGGTTTTCTAAGCTTTTCGCCCATTTTAGCAATCGATGCCAATGGGGGAGAAGTTCAGAGAGTTTAGTTTGGAAAGCATAGAGAATTTTTCTTTTATTGTTTAAGCATTTGCATCTCACATCCGTGCATTGCTTTGCATTTGTGTGTGCTTGGTTGTGCTTATTTCCTTATATAAACTCTCTTGAAAGTGGTTGTCATCAATTCCCAAAATGGGGGAGATTGTAACAGCACATTTCTCCATGTGTGGTTTTAGGTAATTGAAGACAATCCCTATGGACTAATGGTTGCCTTGAGTTATATTCTAAGGATTTATCCGTAGGTACTTCTTGAAGTCCATCTGTTGGTTTCAAGGAGTTTATATGGTGACCAAGGTGTACTCAAGGTGTTATCCAAAGATTGGTCATGTAAGATTTAAGCTTACTACAAGCATGTCTTGAAGAAAAGACTATGTGAGCCTTCATGTTTATCTTCAAGACATCATCTTTATGAAGAGAGAAGATAAGATACAAGGTTGATCAAGACTAAGTCAACGAGTGAACCAAGTTGATCAAACATAAAGCGTACAAGATGTACCAAGAAGGATCAAGTGATCCTATGGTATGGTAAGCATTGTCCATTACGCTTTGTGTACTAACCCATAATCTACATGAGTGTTATTTGTAGTGTTAGGTATATTTCCATGGGATTGCATCGAGAGGACGATCCCATACAACCAATGGAAGATGACATCAAGTGGTGATTGTCATCAAGGTTGCGGTGTGCAAGTTCAAGTGAAGCATCACGGAGAGATCATGCTTGAGGCTCGCCGTTCATTGTGGTGACAATGGACTTGTGAAGATGTGTCAAAGAGCGGCTCACCCATAGTGGAGCATGGGGGAGCAATCAACTAGTCTTCATCAAGCCGGTGCAATGAAGAAAGGTGGTCCATCTTGAGGAAGTCAAGATCGTCATCATCTAGCTCAAGTGACTATGCGCAAGGCAAAGGTTTGATCTTGATAGGGTTTTCTATTTTACCGGCCTCATGGTGATAGTTTGGAGACTGGGTTATAGGATCGATAGTCGTACTATCAAGGGGGGCTCTCAAGTGAGTAGCTTGATCGTATCGTTCGTCGAGAGCTCAAACCATTGCATCCTTGCATCATATTTCTTGATTCTTATTTGTATTTTCTTCTTTTGAGGTTTTAGAGATTGTGGTTATCTTCGTGACAAACTCTAGTACATCGAAAACGGATTTCATATGCTTCTTCTATTGCGTTTTTAGTGTTGGAGGTTTTACCGGTCTTATTCGAGGAAGGGTTCTCACCATTTTCTTATGGGCCTTTTATCATTTGCTTCTTATTGATATTTCTATCAGGATTGTGTTTGCCCATGTCTTTAGCTTTCCAACAATCTTGGTTTCATTGAATTCGGAGTCCGTTTGCAAAAGTTGTGGCAGTTTTGGTGTTCTTAAAAGGCTGCAGCGGTACTACCGCAGCTAGAGTGGGTGTAATTTTTTACAACCGCTCCAGAGCGGTACTACCCCGGCTCCAAGAGCGGTAGTACCGCTCTGAACCAAAATCTCGTGTTAAGTCAAGCGGTGGTAGGCATGGATGTATTTTTTTAGTACCGCTCGCAAGCAGTAGTACCGCTACCCTTAGTGGTAGTACCGCTATCCCTAGCGGTAGTACCATGTGGTCGAGTGGTAGTATAGTTCCGGCGGTTCTACTGGCCTTTTTCCTCCTTGCTGTTGTTTTTCAAAGGGCTTCCACCGCCCTAGCAATAGTACCGCTCCCCTGAGCGGTAGTACCGCTCTATGCGGGCTGTGAGCATAACGGTTGGATTTTTTTCCACCTATAAAAGGGGGTCTTCTTCCCCACTGAACCTAATGTCTTTAGCTCATGTTCTTCTCCATTGTTGACCTGCTTCGAGCTTGCTAACTCTCAATCCCTCCAATGATTCTTTCTAGTTCTTGAGGGAAGAGAGAGAGGAGATCTAGATTCACATTTCCACCGATCACTTCTCCTCTAAGTGAGGAGAACCCCTTTGGATCTAGATCTTGGAATTCTTCGTGTTCTTCTTTGTTCTTCCTCTCATTTTCCTCCCTAGCATTAGTTGCTTTGGTGGGATTTGGGAGAGAAGGACTTGGGCACTTCGTGTGTCCTTGCCATTGCATTTGGTGCATAGGTTTGAGTTCTCCATGTGATACGTGGAAGTGAGAAGTTGAGAAGCTTATTACTCTTGGGTGTTTGAGCACCCTAGAGCTTGTTCCTCTTGGGTGCTTTGGCTCCCTAGACGGTTGGTGGTGCCTCGGAGCTCAATCATTGTGATGCAAAGCTCTGGGCAAGCTTCGGGGTCTACAATTAGGTTGTGGAGATTGCCCCGGGCATTTGAGGTCATCTCGGAGCCACAATCCATTGTGGTGAAGCTTTGTGGTGTCGCTGGGAGCCTCCAATTAAGTTGTGGAGATTGCCCCAACCTTGTTTGTAAGGGTTCGGTGACCACCCTCAAGGGTCCCTTAGTGGAATCACGGCATCTTGCATTGTGCGAGGGCGTGAGGAGATTACGGTGTCCCTAGTGGCTTCTTGGGGAGCATTGTGCCTCCACACCACTCCGAACGGAGATTAGCATCCGCAAGGGTGTGAACTTCGGGATACATCAGCGTCTCCGCATGCCTCAGTTATCTCTTACTCGAGCCCCTTTACTTATGCACTTTACTTTGTGATAGCCATATTGTTTCTTGTTATATATCTTATTATCACTTAGTTGTTTATCTTTCTTAGCATAAGTTGTTGGTGCACATAGGTGAGCCTAGTTTTTTTAGGTTTTGTGCTTGACTAATTAACTGATAGTTTTATTCCGCATTTGTTCAAGCCTAAACCATAATTATTTTAAAACACCTATTCACCACCCCCACCCCCACCCCACCCCGTGCCGCCCTCTAGGCGACATCCACGTCCTTTCAATATTGAATACATATTACCATTAGAGGGTACCACAAGGTACTGAGCCATGTGGTTCATATTGGTGGAAGAATGTTTCGAAGCTGATGGACAACTTCAGAGAAGTGACTTGGGTGGAAGTTAACCAAGGGGACACTGTATTGTTTTGGTAGGACAAATGGAACATTGGAAACTCAGTAATTCCCCTAAAAGAGAGATTCTCGAGACTATTCTCCTATGTTAAGGATCCGTGGACAATGGTAAAGGATGGATTGAGTTGTAATGATCTATCAGCATGGTTTAACCTACCTCTATCTGAGTAGGCATATGGTGAGCTTTCAATGCTTCAAATCCTCTTGGGGGAGCTTGATCTCAGTCCCAACCAGTGTGACGTATGGTCTTGGATAGGAACTAATAAACCTTATACCCCAAAATCCTTCTACTCCTATGCCAATAGAGAGCAATATTTTTAATCCATTAAGATCAAGGTGTTTGCTTGGATGCTTATCATGGACAGATTAAACACCAAGGATATGGTAGAAACAAGACAATGGCATATGGATGATGGAGTCAATTGTAAGACCTGCCATGCCCAGGTAAGGGAAGACAGGGATCACTTGTTCTTCTCCTGCCTTTTCAGTCAATGAGTCTGGAATTACTTGCAAATTGATTGGGGGATAGTAATGACATGTCTATTGCTGCTGCTCATGCCAAAAGATCATTTCGGAAGCCATTTTTCTCTAAGATGGTGTTCACTGCCTGCTGGCATGTTTGGTTGGTGAGAAACGCCAAGGTTTTCCAGACTGTCCAGCCTAGATTGGCCAAGTAGAAATCAGGTTTTGTGACTAATATGCTACTGCTGGCACATAGGATTAAGCTTAAGTTTAAGGAAGACCTGCTGAAGTGGGTATCTTTCCCGCCCCCTGAAATGTAATTTCTCTTTTCTAGTTTAGGTGACTTAGTTTATGCTTTTCTTTTTTGGTAACCGAGGTAACCATGTACATATTGTCTTTATCTTCAATAAAAATATATAAGGTTGTGGGGGGTTTCCCTTACAGTATTCAGTCAAACAAAAACCAACGCAATATTTTAATTTGATCCCATAAGTGTTTCCCTTTTTCAGACAAGCGGTAATCTCTAAAGTACACACATTGATCCAATGTGTCTCCCATTATAAAGTTGAATGAGGATTTCTCAGGATTATCACAGGAGTAATTAACGTGTTTCACGCAACTAGCATCGAGTGTTTTAGGAGGTTCCCCATCTCCATGAGTAGCAAGTACCACTATTTTTTTGGTGTTTCCTGGTCCATATCCATAACTAAAGATATAAAACAACTAATAACAGAAAATAAAAGAACAAATAACAGAAAATAAAAATTATGTAGTGATAAAGCAAACAAGCACACATGAGAATATCAACCACTATGCTATTGCTCCCCGACAATGGCGCTAGAAAAAGGTCTTGATAACCCATGAGTGTAGGGGACCGTTTGTAGCCTTTTTCGATAAGTAAGAGTGTCGAACCCAACGAGGGGCTAAAGGTAGAATTAATATTCTCTCAAGTTCTATCAACCATTGATATAACTCTACGTACGTTAACGCTTACTTTAGCTAGAACAAGTATGAAACTACTTTGTAGGAATAAAACTAGAGGTACTTAGTAGGTGCGATAGATAGTTTTGCAAGGTAATAAAGAACATGGAAATAAAAAAAGTTAGGTGTTGTTTTCGTAAATGAACAATAAAGTAAATTATTAAGTAAAAAGCTTTTTGTGTAACGCAAGAGAAAGATTTGTCCCTAGGCAATCGATAACTAGACTGGTATCATTGTTGCAGTTTTATATGAGGGAGAGGCATGAGCTAACATACTTTCCATACTTGGATCATATGCACTTATGATTTGAACTCTAGAAAGCATCCACAACTACTAAATATCATTAAGGTAAAACCCAACCATAGCATTAAACATCAAGTCCCCTTTATCCCATACGTAAACAATCCCCTTACTTGGGTGTAAGATTCTATCACTCTAGCCACCCACTATAAGCGAATCATAAACATATTGCAAACCCTCCAACGGGATTCCTTCACATGTGTGCCTCATGGAAGGCACCTTAGGACAGCACCAAAATAGGAGATACAACTCAAACCAATCACGATCATTAATCAACCCATAGGATAAAAGAAATCTACTCAAACATCATAGGATAGCCACACATCATTGGATAATAATATATAGCATTAAGCACCATGTTCAAGTAGAGATTATAGCGGGGAGAAGAGGTTTTACACCGCTGCATAGAGGGGGAGAGAGTTGGCGGTGATGGTGGGGAAGTTGTTGGTGTAGATAGTCGTAACAATGGATGCCCCGGCGGTGCTCCGGCGCTACCGGGAGAGAGGGGGAAAGAGTCCCCCTCCTTCTTCTTCTTCCTTGGCCTTCTCCCTAGGTGGGAGGAGATTTACCCTATGGTCCATGGCCGCCATGGCTACCATAGGACAGGAGACCCTCTAAGATTCAATCTCTCTCTTTGCTTCTCTTATGTTTTCGCGATTGTTTTCGGATGCGTTCACTGTTTCTTAAATATACGGAGATCCGTAACTCCGATCGGGCTGAAATTATGAGAGGAATTGTTCCACAAAATTATCTTTCTTGCGCCAGAAGGAGAGCCTCACCCGACCTAAGGGTTGGCCACAAGCCATCAGGGCACCCCCTGGGGCACTCCATGTTGGCTTGTGGAGCCCTCAGGCATCGTCTTGTGTTGATTCTGACGCCCAAAATTCACATATATTCCAAAAAAATCTCCATAATTTTTTATCACATTTGGCTTATGTTTTATATGGAATTTCTATGAAACAAAAAACACACAAAAACAGGAACTGACACTAGGCACTGGGTAAGTAAGTTAGTCCCAAAAATAATATAAAATGTTGCCAAAAGTATATGAAATTTATAGAATATTGGTATGAGGCAATCAAAAATTATAGATATGACGGAGGCGTGTCACATGCCTACATTACATTCATGAATTGGAGCTAGTTCTATGCCGCCCTAGTGTGTAACTATTATATGATCAATATCATCTAAATCATTATCCATCACCGATGCACATGCCTACAAGTTACATATACTGAATCTTGATAAGTTACTCTTGCTATTTCTACTGTCACACATGTTACAAAATTATTACTATCACTACTACTGTTACTTTTTCTACTACTATTTGTCGTGCTACTAAATCTTTGCTGCAAAGAGATATCCCAGGTGCGGTTGAATTGAAAACTCAACTATCAAGGCCAATAAATATTATTTGGCTCCCCTTGTGTCGAACCAATCAATTAGGGTGAAATACTACTTGTGAAGACTGTAGCGATCCCCTACACTTGTGGTTTATCAAATTCTAGCAGCCCCTCCTCGTCTATACAAGCAACTTTCATGAAGGGACCATGTGGATAAGAGAACCCTAGCCACCGCCACACCATCTAGAACATAAGAGGAGAGGATTTGAAGAACTAACGAAGATCATCGTAGTTTTGGTTATTTCATCCCCATCATCGTCATCGTCATCATCATAATCACCTCCTTCACTACTGTAAGAGGGATTGCAATTTGTAAACTCTACTCCATCTCATCTGAGATCAAGATTATTTGAGTACCATTTCATATCATTGTGGATGCCCCCAATATTATTGATATGGTTTCCATGGTTTCTATCTCTGTTGTGATTGATTCCCCTCTTATGATGTGTGAGTAATTCCCCTAGGTGTGGGAGATGTAGGTAAGTGGTAAGATTGATATGCGCCTATTCTATATGTCGTCATTTGAATTCGTAGTAGTATGATCTACTTAGTATGTTGTTATACTGTGGTGAACCCTATGAGTGTTGTCCAATTTAAGGGCCAGACAAGATGATCTAAAGACCTACATAGGTAACATATATTTTTTAGGAAACCTGTGACCTTTGATGTGATAGGTGGAGATATCTATGAGAACCGAAGACAATATGAGATAACGGTGATCCATTGAAATTAATGTTTGGTTCCGGTCTTATGACCTTAATTGTGGAAACGACCACACTGTGGCAACGGAGAAGCAGGGACATAGAATGAAATGTAACCCCTAGTGGAGGACTTTCATAACCCAAGACAAAACCGCCTACAGAACACTTATATCAAATATTATGAGTACAATACAAGGTAAATTGTATTACCGTTGCACTGACACAATTTATATATTCTAACCATGAACTGAAATCTCTTCGCACCTAATCTCTTCATTGCAAGAAATATGATCTATATTTTTATTATTGTTATTTACTTACATTAGTTATTTTGTAGGCACTTTTAGACTCTCTTTATATTAGCATATTTGGTTTATCGTTTATCCAAGATAGTAATACTACCTGCAGAAGCTGAAGCAGTTACTTCACACAAGAATTGTCACACTTTGTGTGTCATGGAAGCGCCTCCATCAATACTTCCGCTCTTTGTTCGGACGATTACTCAGATTACTCATTGGGATACTTCTGGGAAAGTGCTACTCTACCATGTTTGCTCTACAGGACCAAGACATTTTCTAGCGCTATTGCTGGGGAGCTAAGTGTAGAGTATTTGTTTCGTAACTGTTTTGGCAGATATTGATATTGTAGATGCTTCCTGTAACTCACAAGGGATCTACTCATTTAGGAAAAAGGTATTTACCAGATTACATTACTTGTTTTCCTCAGGAGCAACAAGCTTCATAAGTAGAAAAATACAGAAATAGTGAGACAATTAAGCTCACTTTGATCGCAGAAATGATGATTACTCAAAAGCGCAAGAAGACTATTAGGGATCACTATGCTCCAATACTTGTTTCCAGATCTCCTATAGTTTATCCTACTAATTTTACCCAAGAGTATTCGATTGACTGTCATCTTATTGCAGAAGTTAGAAAACATTCCTTTCTAGGAACTGAAGAGGAGGGTCCTCAAGCACATCTAATGATCTTTCACACTTTATGTAGGACCTTTAAGTTGAAGGATGTTTCACGAGAATTTGTGTTATTGAGACTCTTCGGGTTTTCCCTAAAGGATGATGCTGAGAATTTGTATAATCGATTGCCTCAAGAAACTATAACCAGTTGGATTATGTGTGTTGAAAAGTTTATGGCTAAATTCCTTCCAACCTCTAAGATTACTAAATGAAGAAGAAACCTCACCTTATTTGTTCAAGAAGACGGTGAAACTCTATATAAATCTTGGGAGAGATATTCTTAAATTTTGACCTTATGTCCTAACCATGGTTATGCTCAATATGTTATACTACAGATGTTTTATCATGGAATTAATGATGAAGCAAAATCCATTCTTGATTTAAGCACAGGGGTACAATTCATCTCACTGACCCTAGAAGAAGGGAAATAACATATTGAGAAAATTGTATCCGCACACGAGCAATGGAATATTGAAAGGCCAATCAAAGCAACTGCAAAAATATATCATATTGAAGACATGGAAGAATTCAAGAAGGTTACTCAAGAGAAAGGTAATCCTGTTGAACAAGTTATAAATGAAAAAGTGGATATGTTTATCACTTATTGTTACGAAGATGATCTTCAAGAGATGATGAATGAGTTTAAATTCCATCAAGACAACTTCATGGAGACTTTTGAAGATCTATCATAATGAAAAGGTAATAGCCTATCTCTCACGAGAGGTGGATGGGCTAAGTCAAGCGGTAAATAATCTTGATAAACACTCTCGTATGATAGAGACTCAATGTACTCAGATCTCTGAGACTCAAGCTTTGATTCTTGCTCAATTAGATAATCTTGTTTCTACTAATGAAATATCTACTCGTAGTGGTAAAACAACATAGGATCCTAGAGGCCCGGAATGGTATGAAAAGGAGCAAGAACAAATAAATAATGGAGAGTCAAAGCCAAATACAGGAGAATATATAATTACTGTTTGGTGAGAAGAACCTAAAGAACAGTCCATCAAGATGCCCAGGGAGATGAATCAGAAGTTGACAAGGAAGTTAACGCTGATGCTGAAACAATTGATGGAAATGAAAATGAAGGAGAACAAACTCTAGAAGCAGAAGTAGAGGAAGAACCAAGGGTGGAATGAAATAAAATACCACATGATCCAACAAAATAGGTTAGTGGCAGGGAAGGAAGAACAGGGAGAAAGGTAAGGAGAAGGATAAAGATGAAGGTAAAATGAACAAAAATCTTCCTTATCCTAAGGCTGTGAGACCACCTTCATATGATGCATTATATTCTTCCTTTCCGCAAGCCATAGCTGATCTTAAAATGTCAATGCATCTGACTGACATGTTAAAGATTCCCACTTTTGCTAAGTTCATGCATGATGTTGTCAATAACAAAAGGAGAATTATCCATTTGATAACACGTGGACACAATAATAGAGTACCCATTTGATAACTAGATACCAGAAAAACCGGGAGACCCAGGTATACCCACGATATCTTGTTCCAATGATAATATTGATAAAAATAACACTCTCTATGATGTAGGAGCAGGAGTAAGCATGATGCCTCTAACTATTTATCACAAACTGAATTTGTCTGAATGTATACCCACATGCATAACCTTACAGATGGGAGACAAGTCCACAAAGAAGCCAGTGGAATGGCTAAAAAGGTTCCGTTGAGATTATATGGGCATTATACCTAATGGTTTTGTTATCCTTGACATGCTTGATGATAAAAAATTATCAATTATCCTTGGTAGCAAAATTTTGAATACTGCAGGTGCATCATTAGATTGCTCTGAAGGGAAAGTAACCTTCATAATTTGCAAAGAAGAAATAGTTAAATACTTCCCAAAGAAGCAAGGAGCAAAAGTGAAGTATGTGCCACCACCCAAGCGATTATGCATGATAAGTAGAGAGAATTCACGACCACCTACGACTTGATATAATACCAAGGTATGAGGTTAAGCTAACCAACCTCAAAAAACATCACTTAATGGGAGGCAGCCCATTAGATATTAGTTCGTTAAGATTCTATCTTGGTTTTACTTATTATTTTGCTCTTATAGATGAACTAATGAAAAATCCTCGAAAAAATTGTTTTTAACCCCTTTTTGTTGAAGGAGAAATAATAAAAAGAAGTGGAGAAAGAAACAAACGACGAGAGCAGACAGAGAGATTTACGACGTACCATACAACCGCCCACACTCGTTTGAGAGGTCATATGGGACCCTCGCCAAAACGAGCCAAAAGTTATCGATCTGAGACGGCGTACCAAATGGGGCTAGTGCCCACACGAGCAATCATTTGACTCTTTGACCAGGAGTTGCCAGAGGAAAAGAGAAAATGGTAGCCTTTTGAATGAGCGCCAGCGCTCGTTCGAGTGTTTGATACTCTGCCCCGCAAATCGTCAGCTAAGTAGGTTTGAAGACAGCATTCCAAACGGACACATGCACCGGTATGAGCACTCATTTTAGGTATGTAAAACCTAGATCGACAGAAATGAACGTGAGAAGAAGTTCCATATGGGCTCTCCCGCCCATATGAGCGCCCATTTCACCAAAAGTTTCATAAAATCCAGCCAACGGTGTTGGGAGGCTTTCTTCTTCCTCCTCCCAATGCCCAACTCTCTCTCTCTCTCTCTCTCTCAAACCCTAGCAAAAATCCTCCAAAACCTTCGTTTCTTCGTGGATTTCATTCGTTTGATCTTTGCATCTTCATCTTCGGTGAGTTTCTCCTCCAGTCCATGGTTCATTTGCAAGTTTTGGAGGTGATTTCATCCATGTTCATATCCTAGATGATATGCATAATATTTTTGATTTCCATTCAATTTTCACATTAGTATTCAAAGTAATAGGTTAGAATCGATCTTAGGTAGTATTAGAACTCGATCCCCACGTAAAACTTACATTTTTCTATAGTTATTTTAGTTGTGTGTAGAAAATGATGAGATAGTCGATTGCCATGGGGGATAAGGTCATGCGCTCGTGCTTTAAGCATGCTTGGAACAAGGGAGAAGATCCCCGTGCTACTGTGAACAAGGACTTCCAACGTGTGAACAATCGGGGGATGACCCCCACGAAGTGAAAGTGTGACGCATTCTTGGAGTCCCAAGGGATTCACAATGAATTCGCATGGCTTGCGAACAACGTTGGGATGGGACTTTTCAGTAACTTCCATTACCTGACGTACCGCAGGATCACCGTGGAGATCCTCTCTACCTTCATGCACACTCTAGATGACTCAGGATGCCACCAAGCTGATCCTTCATGCTCGGAGGGGTTCAACGAACTATGGCACTGGAGTAGTTCTGCAATGCCTTCGGTTTCGAGAACCAAGGGGTTCTTGATATTAGGGGCGTTCCGATTGCTGATGTGTTGGGTTCGTGGGAACTCATCTCCGTCAAGGATGAGCATGACCTCTCTCGTAAGAAGGTATCAAGCATCCAAAACCCCACTATTCGTTACTTCATGATTTTACTTGCCAACACTATTTTTGATAGGGAGAACCGCGGGGGCATGACGAGCTATGACTTTTGTGTGCTCCATGCACCACTCCACCCCGACTACACCCCAAGCCTAACTTGGGAGCTTTTCTTATGTATCACCTTGGTAGGTAGCACAAGCTGCCGAAGGGTACTATTGTTACATGAGGCGTAGTGACTCGGCTTGCTAAGCACTTTGGCCTTCATAACGATGCAATGCCGCACGTCCCAGGCCCTATGGTGCTTGGTCATAGGATTATGACTAACACTCATTTCATTGGGTTGATGCAAGAGGAACATTGTTACAAATGCCCCTACCTAACACTTACATTGTTGATGTGCACTTGCCTTTGCCACAAGCATTCAATGTTTCTATGCATGAATGTGGGTACTCTATGTTGAAGAGATCAACAAGTACCGGCACACAACTGGTTTCAGGAATGAGGCTCAACCTGAACCCGCTCCAGAGTGGGAGGCTGCAATACCAGGTCCTTCCCACGGTTGGTATGGATGGGGTGATGCCCCATACTATGCACCTAACTTTCCACCACAGTCTGCCCCACACGTTCATTATGGGCAGCCTCAAGATTATGTGCCCAGGTTTGAATTTCAGCAGCTGCAGCAACAGGTAGGAGTGATCCATATGACCCTCTGTGAGGCCAACAACAAGATTAACCTGCTGAGTAGGAACATGGAGTCCCTCTTTTCTTTCTCGCAGCCACATCCTAGTGCAGGAGGTCCGTCCTCTACTAGCCCGTCTCACCGGTCGCCACAGCTTGGCCAGAGGGGCGACGATTATGAGGACATTGACTAGAGAGTAGCCCAAGAGTCTAAGCTTGGAGGAGCTCATCTGCTAGTTATCCATGCATGCATATTTATTTATTTTGTTTTTTTGCATGTTTATTTTCTATTTGCATAATAAAATGAGGATCCAGCTTTGGTCTTGCCTTGTTGGAGTTCTTGTTCTTTGTTTCCTTTGAGCCTACGGGTTTGTTCTCTGCTAGCAAGTGGAAATGAAGGAATGAATTGGGACTTGACTGAGGGGAAGAGTGAGCGAGCATGAGAAGGTATAACATATGCATAATCCCTTGTCTCGCAATTTTATTTGAGAAAGAATTTTCAGTTGGCTGGTTGCACTTGAATTAGTTCCCCATGTTAGTTGAATATAATCTAACCATGACTCCAAATTTCAGATTTTTCCAGTGAAACCTTCTGGGAAAGCATGTTTTTGTTTTAATGAAAATCTGAAATATTTAGAGGTTCGGAATTTTCGAAGAGAACGATTACTTAAGTAAATCAACTCCACATGCTGAATTTGATTGACTTGATGACACCTATTGATTAAGTTGTTTGGAGGGATGGATATTTGAAGTGGTTGAGGTCATGGCAAAATTTATTCGTGATACTTAAATCGTGGAGCTCCAGCCTTAGGCTGGTTTCTCGTCCTGTTGCTATATGTTAAGATAATTCGTGTAGCTGCAACATCGTCATGAACTTGGAGATTGTGTGGTAATGATCGACCTTATCCAAGGTAGTGTGTAAATGGTAAATAGGAGCACTGATCACTGAGCTCAAAAGAGACAACCATTCTTGATCCATAGAGCATAAAATTAAGCCACAAGGGAACCCTAATGCATATAGTAAATTTTGGCATAACCATGTCATCGAAGGTTGAAATCCCGAAGAATGATGACACAGAGAAGTGGTTGAGAGCCATGACTAGGAGGCATTAGTGGGTGTTAATGAAAAACTTGAGTACTTTCCTATCTTTGATCTCCAAACTTTCTAAATGCATTTGAATGATTGGTCCTAAGTTGAATATATATCTAATAAATGAACACCTTAATTTTCTTAAACACTTGTTTATCAAAGAAAATTTATTTTGAGAAATTATAACTAATGGTATGAAATTATACGTGGTTAGGCAACGCATTTAGGTGCATCTATTCAATTGCAAATACTTTCTTGAATGATCTTGCATGATAAGAGAAGATTGATATGATGTAATTTCTTGAGCTGGTAAAATTATTTTCATTCAATCAAGCTCCTTTTCACACTCTTGATTTCTTGTTTGCTCAAGGATGAGCAAATCTTAAGCATGGGGGAGTTGATGGTTCGAGAATTTGTGATGTTTTTCATAGTGACTTCTGCTTGGTTTCATTGGATTTTTGTTATTCTTTGGATATTCCTAATGCTAATCCAACAAAAGAGAAGAAAATTTAGTTTTCCCACAATTGGTAGGAAATGTTACTTATGGAAGGAAATCAAGGGGTATTTCTGGAAATCAAGTCAAATGGAGCAACTTCCCTGAAGAGAGCACAACCAACAAACGCACTGTAGTGAAAGACGGCGTTCCATGCGACCGCAACCGCTCGCATGAGCTGTCGTATGGACTACCAGCATCCCCTCCTCGTCTATAGAAGCAACTTTCGTGAAAGGGCCACGAGGAGAAGAGAACCCTAGCCGCCGCCACACTATCCAGAACAAGAGAGTAGAGGATCTGAAGAACTAACAAAGATCATCATAGTTTTGGTTGTTTCATACCTATCATCATCACCTCATTCACTATTGTAAGTGGGATTGCAATTTGTAAGCTCTACTCCATCTCATCTGAGATCAAGACTATTTGAGTATCATTCCATCTCATTGTGGATTCCACCAATATTATCTATATGGTTTTCATGGTTTTTATCTCTGCTATGATTGATTCCCCTCTTATGATGTGTGAGTAATTCGTAGTAGTATGATTTACTTAGTATGTTGTTATACTATGGTGAACCCTATGTGTGTTGTCCAATTTAAGGCCCCAAGCAACATGATCTCAAGACCTACATAGGTAACACATATTGTTTAGAAACTTTGTGACCTCTGACGCGACACGTGGATATATCTATGAGAACCAAAGACAATATGAGATAACGGTGATCCACTGAACTTAATGCTTGGTTCTGGTCTTATAACCTTAATTCTGGAAATGACCACTCTGCGGGAACAGAGAAGTAGGACCATTGAATGAAATGTAACCCCTAATAGAAGAGTTTCGTAACCTAAAACAATCACGTGGGTTTAAATGTAACCCCGAGTAGAGGTCTTATAACCTTAAGTGTGAGCAGTGCAATGATAATACCAGTTACTTTGTTTTCTACTCACAGCAATTGATGTAAGTGTCATCTAGGCAATTTTGGCATAACCATGCCAACTTAACATAATCAGCGGGTGGTGGCCCCCATCCACAGGCTTGCAAGGAGAACACGTCACGTGGCAAAAAGTGACAGGACCTGAAACAATCTGGCGGACAAACTCTGCTGAAGTAGTACTCCACACGGCCTCTTGTTTTCTTTGTGTTACATGCATCTAGGACTCCTACGTAGGCAACAAAATCAGAATGTGCTAATATCTTGGTTGCACGCCAATCAAAACCATCATGGAAATCACGTGCACGTACATGATCTGGTGCATGTATGACTACATGCAATTCTTTTTCACTTAACTTATCTTGGTATTTTTCTGCCAACTGAACATAACTCATCTCAGGTCTTGTAGTTGCATTTTTATTCGTGGTCGCAACAAACGCCTCGAGTTCTTTACCATCAATACCAAATTGTAATATTTTTCGCACATAATTATATTTAAACCTATGGTGTATTAGCTGAGTGACGACATCTGAACAACAACATCAGTTGTAGTCGTGGTTATATCAACAGCACAATTCATATATTCTTACCATGAACCGAAAACTATTTGTACCTAATCTCTTCATTGCAGGAAATACGATCTACATTTTTAATATTGTTATTTACTTCCATTAGTTATTTAGTAGACATTTTTAAATTCTCTTTATATTAGAATATTTGGTTTATCGTTTATCCATGACAGTAATAGTATCTGCAGAAGATCAATCTGTTACTTCACACAAGAACTGTGCCACCTTGTGTGTGATAGAAGTGCCTCCTTAAATACTTTCCTTCGCTCTTTGTTGGGTCGATTGCTCATTGGGATACTTTTGAGAAAGCTACACTACCATGTTTGGTCTGCAGGTACCAACTTGTTGTGCCATCCAACGTGGGCCTGTATCGGTCCGTCGAGCTGTCCAGACATGTTTTCTGCCGCAAAGTCGAGACGAAGTGAGGGGGGGTTCAGGAGTCCGGAAAACAACCATATAGGACTCCGACACCCCCGGCTCACCCAATCACCCATACCTGTCAATTTCCTTCCACTCCGCCCCCATCTTCTCCTTGCTTTCTATCAGCAACCTCCACCTCCACCATCGTTGTTGTACCTCTCCAGCCGCCAAGAAGCATTGACGGTCGTCGGCAACCAGCACTGACGCGTCGACTCTTCTTTATGACGACGTTGTCCACCCTGGAGCCGTTTGTACCCAGTTACACTCTGCCTCCCCTGTCGATGTCCTCCATGGAAGACACCATGCCCGACAGGTGTTCGGTGAAATGCCATTTAGCTTACTTTCGGATGTCATGTCGTTCTTTCAGAGTACAAAGGATTGCAGGGTACTTGAACATGAAGGATGAGTTGTTGTTGAAAGAACAACTTCTCCCTAGGTGATTTTGGTAATTAATAACAACATGTACTTTAGGAAAAGTTCAATGAATGGACTGGCTAGGATTGTGAGGAGATTCCCTAGATGCTTGGAACATCAATTAGCAAAAGCTGCAAGACTCTATATTTTATATTTATGTGAGAAATCACATTTGAGTCCATAGGAAAGCCAATACTATTAAAAAGGAATGACGTATTCATGATGATCTGGTTGCTTAAGTTCTTAGAGATTAGCCACCAAAAACCCTCAAGAATTATCCCACAATATCTGTCCAAAATCCTAAAGTCAAATTCGGCGCCACCAACTTTCCACAATCGGCCATACCGAGTTTTCCTTAGATATAATCCAAAGCCAAACCCTAGCAACTCGGTGTAACCAAGTTCTATCTCGGCGCAACCGAAAAGCATGGACCAACCTTCTGGTATCCATTTGCTAAATATCAGAATTTTCAAGATTTACAAATCGGTGCTACTGAAGTGAGGAACTGCCCAGGCCAACCGAATCAGACTCACCGAGCAGGTGTATATCGGTCTCAACGAAAAGCCTAAAGTTAGAGCATTTGGCACTAGCAACCGAGTTTTTTTACTTTGGTTCCACCGAGTTGGAAAATAATGTTGTAATGTTGGGTTTTTGGGGATGGCTATATATACCCCCTCCACCTCCCTCTCATTCGTAGAGAGATCACTCAGAACAAGCAAACACTTCCACCATTCATTTTCTAAGAGAGAACCACATACTCATGTGTTGAGATCAAGATCTTCCACTCCAACCATATTAATCTTGATTTCTAGCCTTCCCAAGTTGCTTTTCACCCAATCGATCTCTTCTACCAAGCCAAATTCTGTGAGAGAGTGATTGAGAGTTGAGGAGAATATATTTTGAAGCACTAGAGCAAGGATTTCATCATCCATGCCACATCTATTACCTTTTAAAGAGGGGTGTCTCCTAGATTGGTTAAGTGTCGCTTGGGAGCCTCCAATTCGCGTGGAGTTGAACCAAAAAGTTTGTAAGGGCAAGAAGATCATCAAATTTGTGAAGATCTACCCCGAGTGAGGCTAGTCCTTCATGGATGTAAGCTGTGATGGAATAGACGAGGTTGCTACTTCATGAACCCTTCGTGGATGGAGCCCTCACTGGACTCACGCGACCGTTACCCTCCGTGGGTTCCATCAACGTGGGCGTACGATAGCATCACATATCAAAAGCACGGGAAAAATATTTGAGTCCCATTGCGTTTGATCTTCCTATACCTTCCCTCTACTTACACTTGCATGTCTTTACTTTCGGCTGCTATACTTTTAGATTTGCATGTGTAGGGTGTGCTAGACTTGATAGAATTGCTAAAATTTCTCAACCAATTAAATTGAGAAAAGGTTAGGATTTTATTTGGTCTAGTAGTCTAATCACCCCCCCCCCTCCTCTAGACATACTTTGGATCCTACAGTTGTGCGACGCGTCACGCGTGGTTGGCTGAATCCACGGATTTCGTAGGCAGGAGCAGAGGGGAGACCTTCTGGCAGCAGGTGCATGAATCATTTCATGCACGAACGCACATCGCGCCCTACAACATTCACATCATCCAACAACTCAATGTGAGGTTGTTATCGTATCGTCGATACGCTATCCATACCACCGTCAACAAGTTTTGTCACATGGTTGGTCAGCTGGAGGCAAGATGGCCATTGCACATGGCAAAGAAAAAGATCGTAAGCTTTGCTTTTTTTTTGGCTCAACAATGTATCAAATCATCCATTCATCCAATGTTGGTCTACACATTATGTAGCCAGCACGCGCTGCCGTGATGTATGACAGGACAAAGGGACAACCATTTACGTACACACACTCTTGGATGAAGTTGAAAGGATTGTATGTGTCGGACGACATAATTCGTTGACGAAAAACTTATTGGACATCCAGTTAATCTCGTCGAATTTGAGACATTGTTGTATTATACTTATTTGCATGCTAAGTATGGATGATTCGTTCTATTTTCTATCCGAAATTTAATAAAAATCTGCCGTGTTTATATGAATTTTGTCTGGTTTATATAAAATCCGTCATGTTTACTCAAAATTCCTCCGGTTAGTCCAAATAGTTGTTGAAATGTATGTGTGCATCGTTGCGTGACGGCCTCCGATTTCAGGTGTCTGCAGACTGGGTCCTCCCCTATCTGCTATGAGTCGATGACAAATCAAATTTGCGGGTTAACGTTGGATGCACTCAGATCTTCGCTAGCTATACTACAATTCGGTTCGACATTATTGACGCCATTAGCAGCTCAGTCCTTAGTTTGCTCCAGCTGTAGTCCGTGGAAGAAAATGAAGCATCACATCGACAGTTTCACGGTCTAATTTAAATTTGCTTTCATCATTAAATTTGTAGTAACAAGTCGCAACTCTTTATTTGTCTGATCCTAAACAATAACAAGTTGCGACTCTTTTATTCTTCTTCTTTTCTTGATGGAAAGTGAAAAAGAGTTTGCATTCCACACGCTAACTGTCGGCTGGTTCGCACGCGTTGCCATAGCCCTCGTATAAATCACAATCGATTTGCACGTCCGGATAGCTTTAACATCTCAGCTAGTAACGAAAAACTAGCTAATGACCAGACGTGACAAAGGAACTAGTCAAAGAGACGACGCAATTAAAGTGTGTGATGTTCCCTCGAGCGTACGCACGCCTCACCTGCTAAATGCTCATGATGGCTTTCTTATATTATTATTATTTTTGCAAGGGAAAAGCTCGTACTACCACACGCGACCAAGGGATTATTAGCTGATGACTCGATGCCCGCGAGCCTTGAAAGAAAGTGGAATTTTCACGCGCTCAAAGTATGTATATTCATCGAAAACACTAAAAATATGATGTCAGTATTTTAGACACGGCAAATTAAAAGTTTTTTTTGATTATTAGGCAGAAGCCCCTTGCGTCGTAACCCCCTCGCGTCGCTCCCGCGAGCGACCGAGGGGGCGAACCACAGCCACCGCCCCTAGTCCACCGCATCCAGCTTCCTCCCTCGTTGCCGCCGGCGTGCGCCGTCGATTCGGTCGGCGTAGGCGACGACGGGGATACCCTTCTCCTCGCATGATGCCGGGCGGCGCGGGACGACGGCTTCAGCGATGCGCCGTCTTGTGGATCCAGAGCACGGCGACACGGCGGATCCCGGCGGCTGCGCTTGGCAGCGCAGGTAGATTGGTTGGCTGTGGCGTGCCGGTCGGCTGGACGGGGATAAAAGATGAAGGTGGGGCTGGGCGTGGCCGGTGGCGTTGGCGGCGGCGGCGTCCAGCCCGGATCCGGTCTTTGCGGTGGTGATGGCTACGGTTGGTCGGATTTGACCATGGTGGTGGCGGCGTCCCTTTCGCCGGGGATGACGAGCTAGGTGGTGGGTCCTTGTGGCGACGTCGGTGGCGGCGGATCTTGGGATCTCGTGACCGGGCTCGTCACAGGATGCGTGTGGCGGCCGGAGCTTCCTCCGGCGTCGACGGCGCTTGATGCGGGATCGCGACGGCGGTTTCAGTTGTATGGGCGACGACAACGGCCGGCGCGGCGGTGGGTGCTCCCTGTAGCGTCCGGAATCAGGGCGGCACACTCTGTTCATCAACGGCGGCGGACTCCAGGGTCGTCAGAGCGACTCGGAGTCCGAATCTCGAGATGGTGACGGCCTTCTGAGGCTGGTGGCGATATGGGCCGTCCCCTCCATCAACAGATCGGGTCGATGCGGCTCGGCAGGTGACACATGAGCCTCTCTCGGAGTTGTCGGGCGATACTTGTCGTCGGCAGGTGAAGCCATCGGTGGATGTGTTACCGACGGATGCTACGCACGGCGTCTTATGTGGAGACGGCAGATCATTCCTGTTACCGGCAGGTGATGCACGGCGGCTCTGGTGGAGGTGTCAGGTTTAGCCTGTTCTTATTGGATCGAAGGTGGTGCGACAGTAGCGGCAGGCAGGCTTTATGGGGCGTCTTTGTCTTCCGTTGTCTCCTCCAGAGGTATCCAGCTATTGAAGTGTCGATAGATGGATAAAGGCGGATGGTACAGACAGCTTCAACGACGAGCTTATGCACTCCGATGGAAACACAAGATCACTGATTGGTCTATGTCGTCGCGCGCCTGCATCGTGTCCTTGCTGAAGGTGGTGCATTGAAGCTTTGCTTTGGGGATAAGAATCCGAAGTTCATCCTTGTGGTGGACTCGGCATCATCGGCGCCCGTGCGGCGATTCCTTCAAGGGGTAGCTTAGGAGTTGTGTATTTTTCGTTTTTATTGTGTCTTGTATCATAGGGTTAGTGGTTATCTGGGGGAGTTACTGTCGCGAGGTATATGGCCTCGGTGTTTGATTTCCGTTTTATTTTCGGGTCGAAGGTGTTCGGCTACTAGATGTTGCTTTATTAATAATATATGGCTGCATGCATCGTGCTGATGCAAAGGCCGGGGGTCATCCTCCTTTTCGAAAGAAAAATAAAACTTTTTCCTTACAATTTATATTGACGTGATGCTAAATAGTGTGTGTAAGCACGGCAATTTTATGCAAAAAAAAAATGGACTAAGACGAATTTGCCATGCTCACCGACTAAACTGGTCATTCACTGTGAACATAATTTTTCATAAAAAATGGTTGATTTGTCATGCCCAAAAATCCAACATTCACTGAATATTCGGTTGCATGTTGATCCGTTTCTAAAGCATAGAAGCCCTAAACAGATTTGAAGACGACGAAGCACAAACGAAACGCTCTTCATCAACCTGACCTCTCAGCGACCGGAAAAACAGGCGTCCCCATCTGCCACTTGGTATGGTGGATCATTTCGAGCATACAAAACTGCAGGAAAGAAAGAAACACGGAGCTGGCTACATCAATCAGCTGCTCGATCTCGCTATTACCAAATAATAACTAGCTCCAGCTTATGTATAAGGCCGCTTCGTATATCAGTCGAGTCAACCGCATGTAACCATCAGGGTTAGTGAACCGCTGTTTGTTACTACTATTAGTGTATCATATCATTACCGACCCAAGACGCCCTTTGATTAATTTTCGGTGCCACTGGGTAGGAAGAGAGTACAGTCTACAGTGAGCCAATTCAATGACGATCGGTGGCAACAACCCGGTGTAGTAACGTTCCAACGAAGCCAAGATAATCATTGTTAATTTTATAAGCACATGCCAACATATATGTGCATATATTCTTGGCCAAGGCTAGGTCCTCGAGTGTCTCTCCACCTATATAAGTAGCTTCCTGGTCGAGTTATAGAAACAGGCATTCTCACACCTGATCTCTCTTCCTATATCCAATCTTGGTGAAGCTAGCTGCTAGCTTGGAAGAAATGGCGGCGGCTGTCGTTGCTCCAAAGGTGCACGTTCTGGTGGCTTGTGCCTTGCTGCTCCTCGCTGTGGGGTGCCAGGCCAGCCCTTTCTGGCCACTGGAGATCGGCTACTACCACGACAAGTGCCCCCAGGCGGAGGCCGTCGTCAAGGGTGTCATGGAGAAGGCCATCTCCCAGAACCCCGGCAATGGCGCCGCCATGATCCGCATGCTCTTCCACGACTGTTTCGTCGAGGTACTACAGGAAATGAATTTGCAAATATATATGTAGGTATACAGCCTATTGGCCAGACTTGATTGATCTCGTTGAGTTGATGGTGATTAGGGCTGTGATGCTTCCGTCCTCCTAGACCCGACCCCATTCAGCCCGACTCCGGAGAAACTCAGCCCTCCGAATGACCCTACCCTGCGAGGCTTCGAGCTGATTGACGCGATCAAGGACGCGCTCGAGGCGGCCTGCCCGGGCGTCGTCTCCTGTGCAGACATCGTCGCCTTCGCGGCCCGTGACGCGTCCTGCATCCTTAGCAGCGGCAAGGTAAACTTCGACATGCCGTCCGGCCGCCGTGACGGCACCTTCTCCAACGCCTCCGAGCCGCTCAGGTTCCTTGTCCCGCCCACGTCCAACCTCAGCGACCTCATAGATAGCTTCGTCATCAAGGGCCTCGACGCGGAAGACCTGGTCATCCTCTCCGGCGCGCACACCATCGGACGTTCCCACTGCTCGTCCTTCGTTTCTGACCGCCTCAACACCCCCTCCGACATCAACGGCGTCCTTGCCGCGTTCCTGCGGGGGCAGTGCCCTGCCGACGCGACACCAGGCGGCAACGACCCAACGGTGATGCAGGACATGGTGACGCCCAACAAGCTGGACAGACAGTACTACAAGAATGTGCTATCGCACACGGTGCTCTTCACCTCCGACGCGGCGCTCATGACATCGACAGAGACGGCGAGAATGGTGGTGGAGAACGCCAAAATCCCCGGGTGGTGGGAGGACAGGTTTGAGAAGGCCATGGTAAAGATGTCCGGCATCGAGGTCAAGACCGGCTACCAGGGACAGATCAGGAAGAACTGTCGCGCAATCAATCACTACTAACAAGTGGAGTACGTTTTCTTTTTTTGAACATCGGTAAGCGGAGTACGTAGTGCAGCAGCTGCGAACGTACGTGCATGCATGGCTCATTCTCACTTGTTTCCTTCAACCTGCGTGCGAAGCGAGTTCATGTTGTACAATTTGGCGATTCTTTTGTGTGTGTTTTAGCATCCATCATCTCGTCTTTTTTATTGTTGATTGATGTATATGGGGTTGTGCAGCATGTCTAATTGTGAATCGATGCTCTTTGTTGAAAATAATTACAGTGATGCATCACTACTTGAAAATGGATGTATGCCGAGTGTTTGGGCTTCGCCGAGAGCTAAACCACGAGATCTTGGGAAAGAGAATTAAGCCGAGAGCATGAATCGGTTAAATATGGAGCACGGCAAAGACATACATTTACCTAGACAAATGTAAAATATACTCGACAAATAAAAGAAACTCGGCAAAGACTATGCCGAGAGCCAAACCGTAAGCTCACGACAAAGAAGTGCCACGTGGCAAGCCCGGAAGTGGTTAACGGCTAGGTGACGGTGGGTATGCTTTGTTGAGAACCCGTAGTATGGCTCTCAGGCAAAACCTAGTTGTTTCAAATCATATTTTTTGCGGGGCATTTCATTGCATGATTCAATCATTAGTTTTTCTATTTAGTTCTTTTCAATTGAGTCTAGCTAATTAAGATGCTTATTCGCAACTTGCATTTGGACTTTTCAGCATAGGGCTCCTTGTCTGGCTCTCCAGATATAATTAATTTAAGTAGATGGACATCCTTCTCTCTTGTGGTTTTATAAACCCCTTGTGCCCCGTGTGGACAGGTGCTTCGCCAATTCCTTGTGCCCATGCTTTCTGCTTGTTGTCACACCACCACTTCCATGGCGGCCTCCTCCACTCGGGTCCGGTTTGTGGAAAAGTGTGGGACATGTTGCTCCGTTAGCCTCGAAAGTTCTTATGCTTTTAAAGAAGACCATCGCATGACACGTGTCAAGTGTTGGAAATATGCCCTAAAGGCAATAATAAAATGGTTATTATTGTATTTCCTTGTTCATGATAATTGTCTATTTTTCATGTTATAATTGTCTTAACCGGAAACCGTAATGCATGTGTGAATACATAGACCACAACATGTCCCTAATGAGCCTCTAGTTGACTAGCTCGTTGATCAATAGATGGTCACGGTTTCATGACCATGAACATTGGATGTCGTTGATAACGGGATCACATCATTAGGAGAATGATGTGATGGACAAGACCCAATCCTAAGCATAGCATAATATCGTGTAGTTCGTCTGCTAAAGCTTTTCTAATGTCAAGTATCGTTTCCTTAGACCATGAGATTGTGCAACTCCCGGATACCGTAGGAATGCTTTGGGTGTGCCAAACGTCACAAAGTAACTGGGTGTCTATAAAGGTGCACTACGGGTATCTCCGAAAGTGTCTGTTGGGTTGGCACGAATCCAGACTGGGATTTGTCACTCCGTATGACGGAGAGGTATCTCTGGGCCCACTCGGTAAGACATCATCATAATGAGTTCAATGTGACTAAGGAGTTATCCATGGGATGATGTGTTATGGAATGAGTAAAGAGACTTGCCGGTAACGAGATTGAACAAGGTATAGGGATACCGACGATCGAATCTCGGGCAAGTGTCATACCGGTAGACAAAGGGAATTGTATACGGGATTGATTAAATCCCCGACATCGTGGTTCATCCGATGAGATCATCGTGGAGCATGTGGGAGCCAACATGGGTATCTAGATCCCGCTGTTGGTTATTGACCGGAGAGGTGTCTCGGTCATGTCTACGTGTCTCCCGAACCCGTAGGGTCTACACACTTAAGGTTCGATGACGCTAGGGTTATAGGGAAATGTTGTACGTGGTTACCGAAGGTTGTTCGGAGTCCTGGATGAGATCCCGGACGTCACGAGGATCTCCAGAATGGTACGGAGGTAAATATTGATATATAGGAAGTCCAGTTTTGGTCACCGGAAAGTTTTCGGGCTCATCGGTAGTGTACCGAGAGTGTCGAGAGGGTGCCGGAGGACCCCCGGGAGGGGTGTGACGACCAAAGGACTTCATGGGCTGTTAGAGGAGGTGGACCAGCCCTTATTGGGCTGGCCAAGTCCTTCCCTAAAGGCCCATGCGGCTAGGGATAAAGAGATAAGGCAAAAGGAGATTCAAAAGGAAGAGATCCACCTCCCTTATCTCGGCCGAACCTCTCCTCCTTGGAGGAGGGGATAAGGCAGCCCTCCCTCTCCCTCCTCCTATATATACCCGAGGTATTGGGGCTAATTTGAGACACGAGTTCTCTCTCTCTCGGTGCAGCCCTACTCTTCCTCTTCCTCGTTCTCCAGAGCGCTTGACGAAGCCCTGCCGGAGTCCACGTAGCTCCACCGTCACCACGCTGTCGTGCAGCCGGAGCTCTCCCTCAACCTCTCCTTCCTCCTTGCTGGATCAAGGCGTAGGAGACTTCACCGGGCTGCACGTGTGTTGAACACAGAGGCGCCATTGTTCGGTGCTAAGATCGGATTCCACCGCAATCTGAATCGCTGCAAGTACGACTCCACCAACCGTGTTCTTGTAACGCTTCCGCTTTGCGATCTTCAATGGTATGAAGATGCACTCTTCCCTTACTCGTTGCTGGTTTCTCCATAGATAGATCTTGGTGATCGTAGGAAATTTTTTGATTTACTACTACGTCTCCCAACAGTGGCATCATGAGCTAGGTCTATGTGTAGAATCTATGCACGAGTGGAACACAAGGCGTTATGGGCGTCGATCTTGTTAATTTGATTACCGTTACTAGTCTTATCTTGATTCGGCGGTATTGTCGAATGAAGCATCCCGGACCAACTTTACACGTACGCTTACATGAGACCGGTTCCACCACCTGACATGCACTTGTTGCATAAGGTGGCTAGCGGGTGTCTGTCTCTCCCACCTTAGTCGGATTGGATTCGATGAAAAGGGTCCTTATGAAGGGTAAATAGAAATTGGCATATCACGTTGTGGTTTTGGCATAGGTAAGAAACGTTCTTTCTAGAAACCTATAGCAGCCACGTAAAAACTTGCAACTACAAATTAGAGGATGTCTAACTTGTTTTGCAGCATATGCCTTGTGATGTGATATGGCCAAAGGATAGGATGTGATGCATTGTGATGTATGAGATTGATCATGTTCTTGTAATAGGATTCACGACTTGCATGTCGATGAGTATGACAACCGGCAGGAGCCATAGGAGTTATCTTAATTTATTGTATGACCTGCGTGTCAATCATAAATGCCATGTAATTACTTTACTTTATTGCTAATCGTTAGCCATAGTAGTAGAAGTAATGGTTGGCGAGACAACTTCATGAAAACACGATGATGGAGATCATGATGATGAAGATCATGGTGTTGTGCCGGTGACAGTGATAATAATGGTGCCCCGAAGATGGAGATCAAAGGAGCAAGATGATATTGGCCATATCATGTCACTATATTGATTGCATGTGATGTTTATCATGTTTACATATTATTTGCTTAGAACGACGATAGTAAATAAGATGAGCTCTCAATAAAATTTCAAGAAATGTGTTCACCCTAACTGTGCACCGTTGCTAAGGATCATTGTTCCAAAGCACCACGTGATGATCGGGTGTGATAGGTTCTAACATTCGCATACAACGGGTGTAAGCCAGATTTACACACGCGATACACTTAGGTTGACTTGACGAGCCTAGCATGTACAGACATGGCCTCGGAACATAGAAGACCAAAAGGTCGAACATGAGTCATATAGTAGATGCGATCAACATGGAGATGTTCACCATGGATGACTAGTCCGTCTCACGTGATGATCGGACACGGGCTAGTTGACATGGATCATGTATCACTTGGATGACTAGAGATATGTCCATCTAAGTGGGAGTTCATTAAATAATTTGATTTGTGAACTTAATTATCATGAACTTAGTCTAAAATTGTCTTTACAATCTATATTGTAGATCAAATGGCCAACGCTAATGTCACCCTCAACTTCAACGCGTTCCTAAAGAAAACCAAGTTTAAAGATGATGGAAGCAATTATGCGGACTGGGTCCGTGGCTTGAGGATCACACTAGTGGGGGGGGAAACATTTGTCCCGGTTCGTAAGGCCCATTTATCCTGGTTTAGGAACCGGGACTAAAGGGTCGGGACTAAAGCCCATGACCTTTAGTCCCGGTTCGCTTACGAACCGGGACATATGGGGCTACACGTGGCCGCTTCGCCGAGCCCAGTCAGGAGGGCCTTTGGTCCCGGTTGGTAACACCAACCGGGACCAAAGAGCGTCCACGCGTCAGCAGCTGAGAGGCTGTTTTTTTAAAGAGAGGGGGTTTCGAGGGTTTTGGAGGGTTAATTTAGGGGCTTCATATATTTTGTTAGATAGCTAATAGAGAGAAGTGATCTCTCTTATCTCCGTGCTTTGTCACGACGCTACGTACTATACTTATAGATAGAACATATGACACAATTTAATCATCATTTTTGTCAATCAGACATCATATCACAAGTTGGTCACTGGTCATAATCACAACTCCTCCTCCTCATCATCATCATCATCAACTCTAACACATTGTAGCATATAATAACACATTGTACCTAGGACCTACGTACTCCTATCTCGTAGGACCTATTCTACCCTCTCTTAGGTACAATATCATAAAACAAGATAGGCCCTGACTCTCCATTATGGAGAACGGAGATCATCTTGTCTCCCAGTCTTGGCCTACGTAAAAAGTTGCTTCCAAGTAGCTCTCTACGATTGAGCATACATTTTTTCCAATCTTTGATTGTCATGACTCCATCGGTTTTAGAAATCTGGTATGGCAGGAGTGATGCGTAGGCTGACCTGGTTGTGGTGGCCCTAAGCTCGTAACAACAACGGGACCTCTTGGAAACATCAGATGCGGCACACAATCCTTCGGGATTTTCTATTGAAAAACATAGTAATAATTTTGTAGTTAGAAATGTAGTTTAGTTTTAGAAGAATTTATGCAAAAGATGCACGGATGTCGTAATAATAGAATTAAAATCTTACCATGCAATCTCCATGGATGTTACCGTAGTTCACCACGTGCACTAGTGGCACGTATTGACCATAATGTGTAGGAGTTTGATAATAGCTATTGTAATTCTCAAGATGACTAAGAAATGCGGTAAGATGATATTTCTCCTTATAAGTTAATTCTGCTTCATCATTGTAGTAGTAGGTTCTGTCTACCATCTTCCGTACATTTTTTGAAGAATGAAAATAAGCTGTCAATGCAAATAAGTTGTCAAATATTTTTAAATAAACAATATAAATTACTTAATAAATATGGTTGAGAAACTCACATAATGGTAGAACTGAAGGCGTCTACACATCGACCCAGATGTCGATATTACCTTCTATTTCATCTTCCGGATGAATATCAAAGGTGAGAAGCATATTAGGCTCACATGCATAAGCCTTGCATAGTGCTTGCCAATTTTTGCATTCAAAATAGCAATAGGTGTCTGCATGATACAATTTTACCGCAAAAGTAAAACCATGCTCGGTCCTCAAGTGAACTATCTTTACCTCCATATCTTTTTTAGTATTCAAACCAATCTTATCCAAGACAGTAATTCTTGCATGGCAGGGGATACGCTAGTAGAATAGTAAAAAATTAAAATTAATTATAAGTTGAAGCAAAAGAGGCAGAAGTCATGTTTAATCACGAAAAAAAGACTTGTCATTGTGACTTACTGTATCCACTTCAAAGTTCTCATCCAGCATGATACTGAAGCGCCTACCATCAACTAGGAAAGTCTTGTCACACAGCTCGCGCTCGTCTTCGCAGTATTCGCACATACCGAATTCACTTTCGTCATCGTCAGACATTTCCTATGTTCATAGTTGAAACATTTAAAATCGATCGAAGGAAACTACGAGAAAACTGATCAACACACAGATCACTATTACTCAATATGCAACAGGTTGACTTTAGGTTTGTCGAGTCTTTCCTTCCCAAACTCTCATCTCACGTATATGGTGGGCACTCCTTCTGATATTGCGACAGTTGGTGATGGTGGCTCCTCCATTCGTCCCCGAGTGCATTACACCAAAATGTCTAGCACACGGGAACGAAGGAGAAGCGACCCCCACGACAACAGTCGGGATTCTTCCTCTCTCATATTTATATATGGTGGACACTCTCCCTCAGTGAAAGACACACAAGTAGCCGAAACAGATCTAAAGTCAACCCATTCCATATATCGAGCAATGACATAGAAAAAATTCCATATGTTTTGCCGGAATGACTTGCAAATCACAAATACATTTATAATGAAATCGAATATAATATCACTAATACATCATCCCGAATAATCCAGTTCAAGAATTACGGCACGCTTTGGATCTTAATTAATGCGTGTGTGTGACTTTCGGTCTGTCGAGGCTTTCCTTAAATAACTCTTATATCTCATGGTGTGTTGGTGCGCACTCTCTCATATTGATACGATGGTGTATGTATGTTGGTGGACACTCTCTCACAGTAATAGTTCGACCGCCGGTGATGGACGCCTCCCATCTTATCTTCTTGCGCAATATAGCGACGAGTATATCGCAAAGAAGAGAAGAAACAGGAAGCGCCCCCCACGACAACAGTCGGGATTCTTCCATCAAGAACACACATGAAAGTCACACAAGGAGCAACGACAGACCGAAAGTCACACATGCATTATACCGATAAAATATCACTAATACATTAATATGTATAATGACCTCGAATATAATATCACTAATACATCATCCCTAATAATCCAGTTCAAGAATTATGGCACGCTTTGGATCTTAATTAATGCGTGTGTGAGCGGTCCGTCGAGGATTTCCTTAAATAACTCTCATATCTCATGGTGCGTTGGTGCGCACTCTCTCACATTGATACGGTGGTGTATATATGTTGGTGGACACTCTCTCACAGTAATAGTTCAACCGTCGGTGATGGACGCCCCTCCTCTTCTCTTATTGCGCATTATACCAACGAATATATCGCAAAGAAGAGAAGAAAGAAGAGGCGCCCCCCACGACAACAGTCGGGATTCCTCCATCAAGAACACACATGAAAGTTATTTAAGGAAAGCCTCGACGGACCTAAAGTCACACACGCATTATACCGATAAAATATCACTAATACATTAATATTTATAATGACCTCGAATATAATATTACTAATACATCATCCTGAATAATCCAGTTAATGCATCATCAAATATTAACTAATACAGATCGAACATCCTAAAATCCAAAATGGAGGACGGTGAACTCGGTTCACTAGCGGTCTCTGAGTCACCGGCGGTGGACTCCCAAAGATAAGGAACCATCACGGGATCATAACTCAAGTGAGATCCCTGAAGGATCTGCCAGGTATTGTCAAACCGGGCGTCCAACGCCGCCATGTAGCGACGGACGTGCTCGTTCTCCTCCCTGACACGGCGACGTACCACCTCCGCGGGTGCCGGCTCCCTCCGCACCGAAAGTGGCCCGTGTGACCGCCACCACAGAAGGTCCGGGTCGACGACGATACCTGCATTCCTCACCAACTTCCGAGCCTGGGAAGGTAGCACCTCCCAGTGCCAGCCCGGCGGAGCCCAGTCCCGGACATGGCGCCTATCAAGCAGGCTCTCGCAGACTACTCAACGACGAGGATGCGGGTCGGGCATCGTCAACTATTTTTTCATAAAACCCAAAATCAACATACACATACTAATCTAACATAAACATACTAATATACTTTCAAAAAAAGCATAAACATACTAATCTAACATACACATACTAGCTAACATAAACATACTAAAAAAGCATAAACATACTAATCTAACATACACATACTAATCTAGCTAACATAAACATACTAATCTAACATGCATACACATACTAAAAAGTATAAAAAATCAACATATATTTAAAAATATGCAACGAGCCGGGGCGGGGGCGGCGACGAGGGCAGGGCGGCAACGGCGACAGGGCAGCGACGGGGCGGGGCGGCAACGGGGGCAGCGGGGGAGGCGAAGGAGGGGCGGCGACAGGAGCGGGACGGCGACGGGGGAGACGGTGGGGGCGACGGGGGAGGCGACGGGGGGCGGCGACGGGGCGGCGGGGGAGGCGGCGGGGGAGGCGACGGGGGCGGCAAGGGAGGCGACGGGGCGATGGGGGACGCGACGGGGCGGCGACGAGGGCGGCGGGGCAGCGACGGGGCGGCGACGGGGGCGGCGACGGGGCGGGAACGGCGACGGCGGGCTCGGGGCGGCGACGAGGGCGAAGTGGAATGAAAACTGCGAATTTTGCTAAGTGCTTGTCATATAGAAGGAGCATTGGTCCCGGTTGGGGCCACCAACCGGGACCAATGGCCTTGCACAGCGGTGTGATGGGAGTTTAGTCCCACCTCGCCAAGCGAAGGTTGCCCGAACCTGCTTATAAGCCCCGTCATGGCTGTTACGTTGAGCTCCTCTGATAGTGATAATAGATGCATTTATACTGAAATTCGACCTAAATTCAAAATGGTAGTTAGGCTCCTAACTAGCACTTTGAATTTAGGTTGAATTTCAGTGTAAGCGCATCTATTTTCACTTTTGCTATTTTTTATGTTATTTCTTTGCATATTAAAAGTTGTTAACAAAAAATACTTTATGAATATTTTTTTGCTATTAAATTTTTTAACAAAAATAACTTTGATAATTTTAGTTGTATGAATTGTATATAATAGCAAGTTTCTTTTGAAGTATCGTGTACAAAACGGACAGTCTCTTTCGAAGTATCGGGGTTTCGGACGAAAACTCATCGGTTACAAAAGGCATTTCATTTTCTTAAACTTATTTCAACTCCGGGCTTTTTGTGTGTTCAAAATGTACCATTCTAAGCCACATCATCAATTTTCAACCATTTCTGACTTTATTTGGTATTTTTCATGCATTTAATGATTTTTTGAGCTAAATGACCCTGAAATTGAACAGCACTACAAATGAACTCTGAAAAGGTTGAAAGTTGGCATGGTATCAACATTTCACCCACATAGCATATGCTAAAAAGTTGAGAGGGTTATGGCAAAAGCAGGATGCACTTCGCGTACAAAACGGACAGTCTCTTTTGAAGTATCACGGTTTCGGACGGAAACTCATCTGTTACAAAAGGCATTTCATTTTTTTGAACTTATTTGAACTCCAGGCTTTTTGTGTGTTCAAAATGCACCATTCAAAGCCACATCATCAATTTTCAACCCTTTCTGACTTCATTTGATATTTTTCATGCATTTACTGATTTTTTTTAACCTAAATGACCCTGAAATTGAAAAGCACTTCAAATGAAGTCTGAAAAGGTTGAAAGTTGGCATGGTATCATCATTTCACCCCACATAGCATGTGCTAAAAAGTTGAGAGGGTTATGGCAAAAGCAGGATGCACTTCGCGTACAAAACGGACACTCTCTTTCGAAGTATCGGGGTTTCGGACGAAAACTCATCGGTTACAAAAGGCATTTCATTTTCTTGAACTTATTTGAACTCTAGGCTTTTTGTGTGTTCAAAATGCACCATTCAAAGCCACATCATCAATTCTCAACCCTTTCTGACTTCATTTGATATTTTTCATGCATTTACTGATTTTTTGAGCTAAATGACCCTGAAATTGAAAAGCACTTCAAATGGAGTCTGAAAAGGCTGAAAGTTGACATGGTATCATCATTTCATCCACATAGCATGTGCTAAAAAGTTGAGAGGGTTATGGCAAAAGCAGGATGCACTTCGCATACAAAACGGACATTCTCTTTCGAAGTATCGGGGTTTCGGACGGAAACTCATCGGTTACAAAAGGCATTTCATTTTCTTGAACTTATTTGAACTCCAGGCTTTTTGTGTGTTCAAAATGCACCATTCAAAGCCACATCATCAATTTTCAACCCTTTCTGACTTCATTTGGTATTTTTCATGCATTTACTAATTTTTTGAGCTAAATGACCCTGAAATTGAAAAGCACTTCAAATGAAGTCTGAAAAGGTTGAAAGTTGGCATGTTATCATTATTTCACCCACATAGCATGTGCTAAAAAGTTGAGAGGGTTACGGCAAAAGCAGGATGCACTTCGCGTACAAAACGGACAGACTCTTTTGAAGTATCGAGGTTTCGGACGGAAACTCATCGGTTACAAAAGGCATTTGATTTTCTTGAACTTATTTGAACTCCAGGATTTTCGTGTGTTCAAAATGCACCATTCAAAGCCACATCATCAATTTTCAACCATTTCTGACTTCATTTGATGAAGAAACCCTAAATTAACTATATGACATATATGTTCTCCCATGTTTTGCAACAAGGAAAATTGTTATTCACTACAAACTTAAAAGAAATATTGATCTTTCCCATAGGATTCAAAATGGAACATATTTCTATCCTATGCAATTTTCATGATAATCTATAAATTATTAATTGATCAAAGAAAACCCTCAAAACTCACCTTGCCCATTGGAAGATCATGACATGTTTCTTGAAACATAGATGGATGACGGCAACATCTTCTTGCTTGGTCGTGTACTTGAGATCAAGCCCTATGAACTTGTCTTTCTCATCCGCCACTTGAAGCCATTTATGCAAAAGGGAAAGAAAACGCAGCACCATGGAGATGTCGTTCGTGTAGACGACACTGAGATTGGTCGTGCCATGTGCGAACACCTCCCCATAGCGAGTGATTGGATTCATGGTAGAAGATATGGGGAAGAAGAGAGGAGAATGAAGGAGAAGAAGAGAGGAGAATGGAGAAGAAGAAGAGAAATGGGCGAAGTTACTGTAGCCCTCGCCAAGGAACAGTTATCCTCCTGTTTTTCGGAGCGCCAAATGTTGTGGGATGTGAACCGTAAAAACCTTTAGTCCCGGTTTGAGCCACCAACCGGGACTAAAGGGGCTCGCACCAGGAGAACGGTTTCCCCCTTTGGTCCCGGTTCCAGCCACGAACCGGGACCAATGGTTGTGGCCCAGGAGCAAGGCACATTGGTCCCGGTTCGTGACTGGAACCGGGACCAAAGGGGTCAGACGAACCGGTACCAATGCCCCACGTGGCCCGCCCGGCCCCCTGGCCTCACGAGCCGGGACTGTTGCACCCATTGGTCCCAGTTCGTGACTGAACCGGGACTAATGGGCTGGCCCAGCCCGAACCGATGATCATCCTCATAGCTTCCAAAAGATTGTATGTCCTTGATGCACCGCTAGGTGACGCACCCATTTTCCCAGCAGATCAAGACGTTATGAACGCTTGGCAATCACGTTGCGATGATTACTCCCTTGTTCAGTGCGGCATGCTTTACAGTTTAGAACTGGGGCTCCAAAAGCGTTTTGAGCAACACGGAGCATAAGAGATGTTCCAAGAGCTGAAACTGGTTTTCCAAGCTCATTCCCGGGTCGAGAGATATGATGTCTCCGACAAGTTCTTCAGTTGTAAGATGGAGGAAAACAGTTCTGTCAGTGAGCACATACTCAAAATGTCTGGGTTGCACAACCGCTTGACTCAGCTAGGAGTTAATCTCCCGGATGACTCGGTCATTGGCAGAATCCTCCAGTCGCTTCCACCTAGCTACAAGAGCTTTGTGATGAACTACAACATGCAGGGTATGGAGAAGTCCATTCCTGAGTTGTACTCGATGCTGAAATCAGCGGAGGTCGAGATCAAAAAGGAGCATCAAGTGTTGATGGTGAATAAGACCACTAGTTTCAAGAAAGTCAAGGGTAAGAAGAACTTCAAGAAGGACGACAAAGTTGTTGCCGCGCCCGGTAAGCAAGTTGCCGGGAAGAAGAACAAGCATGGACCCAAGCCTGTGACTGAGTGCTTTTATTGCAAGGGTACCGGTCACTGGAAGCGGAACTGCCCCAAGTACTTAGCGGATAAGAAGGCCGGCAACGTTAAAGGTATATGTGATATACTTGTTATTGATGTGTACCTAACCAGCGCTCGTAGTAGCTCCTGGGTATTTGATACCGGTGCAGTTGCTCACATTTGTAACTCCAAGCAGGAGCTGGGGAATAAGCAAAGACTCGCAAAGGACGAGGTGATGATGCGCGTCGGGAATGGTTCCAAGGTCGATGTGATCGCCATCGGCACGCTACCTCTACATCTACCTTCGGGATTAGTTTTAAACCTCAATAATTGTTATTTAGTACCAGCTTTGAGCATGAACATTGTATCTGGATCTCGTCTGATGCGAGATGGCTACTCATTTAAATTTGAGAATAATGGTTGTTCTATTTATATGAGAGAAATGTTTTATGGTCATGCCCCGCTGGTCAATGGTTTATTTTTAATGAATCTCGAACGTGATGTTACACATGTCCATAGTGTGAGTACCAAAAGATGTAAGGTTGATAACGATAGTCCCACTTACATGTGGCACTGCCGCCTTGGTCATATTGGTGTCAAACGTATAAAGAAACTCCATGCTGATGGACTTTTGGAGTCTCTTGATTTTGAATCATTTGACACGTGCGAACCATGCCTCATGGGCAAGATGACCAAGACTCCGTTCTCCGGAACAATGGAGCGAGAAACTGACTTATTGGAGATAATACATACCGATGTATGCGGTCCAATGAGCGTCGAGGCTCGCGGTGGCTATCGTTATGTTCTCACCCTTACTGATGACTTGACCAGATATGGGTATGTCTACTTAATGAAACACAAGTTTGAAACCTTTGAAAGGTTTAAGGAATTTCAGAGTGAGGTAGAGAATCAACGTGATAGGAAAATAAAGTGCCTATGATCTGATCGTGGCGGAGAATATTTGAGTCACGAGTTTGGCACGCACCTAAGGAAATGTGGAATTGTTTCACAACTCACGCCGCCTGGCACACCTCAGCGAAATGGTGTGTCTGCACGTCATAATCACACTCTATTGGATATGATGTGATCTATGATGTCTCTTACCGACTTACCGTTATCATTTTGGGGATATGCATTAGAGACTGCCGCATTCACTTTAAATAGGGCACCATCTAAATCCGTTGAAATGACACTGTATGAATTATGGTTTGAAAAGAAACCTAGCTGTCATTTCTAAAAGTATGGGGATGCGATGCTTATGTGAAGAAACTTCAACCTGACAAGCTCGAACCCAAAGGGGAAAAGTGCTTCTTCATAGGATACCCCAAAGAAACTATTGGGTATACCTTCTACCTCAGATCCGAAGGCAAAGTCTTTATTGCCAAGAATGGATCCTTTCTTGAGAAAGAGTTTCTCTCGAAAGAAGTAAGTGGGAGGAAAATAGAACTTGATGAGGTAATTGTACCTCCACTCGAATCGGAGAGTAGCGCAGCACAGGAAATTGTTTCTATGGAGCCTACACCGGCTAGAGAGGAACTTAATGATGATGATCATGAAATTTCAGATCAAGTTACTATTGAACGTCGAAGGTCCACTAGGACACGTTCCACACCAGAGTGGTACGACAACCCTGTCCTAGAGATCATGTTGTTGGACAACGGTGAACCTTCAAACTATGAAGAAGCGATGGCGGGCCCGGATTCCAACAAATGGCTTGAAGCCATGGAATCCGAGATAGGATCCATGTATGAGAACAAAGTATGGACTTTGGTGGACTTGCCTGATGATAAGCGAGCCATTGAAAATAAATGGATTTTTAAGAAGAAGACTGACGAGGATGGTAATGTGACCGTCTATAAGGCTCGGCTTGTCACTAAGGGTTATCGACAAGTTCAAGGAGTTGACTACGATGAGACTTTCTCACCCGTAGTGATGCTGAAATATGTCCAAATTGTGTTAGCAATTGCCACATTTTATGATTATGAGATCTGGCAAATGGATGTCAAAACGGCATTCCTTAATGGCTTCCTTAAGGAAGAACTGTATATGATGCAGCTGGAAGGTTTTGTCGATCCTAAAGATGCTAACAAAGTATGCAAGTTCTAGCACTCCATCTATGGGCTAGTGCAAGCATCTCGAAGTTGGAACAATCTCTTTAATGAGGTTATTAAAGCGTTTGGATTTATACAGGTTTATGGAGAACCCTGTATTTACAAGAAAGTGAGTGGGAGCTTTGTAGCATTTCTCATATTATATGTGGATGACATATTGTTGATGGGAAATGATATAGAACTTTTGAAAGCGTAAAGGCCTACTTGAATAAGTGTTTTTCAATGAAGGACCTGGGAGAAGGTGCTTACATATTAGGCATCAAGATCTATAAAGATAGATCAAGACGCCGCATAGGTCTTTCACAAAGCACATACCTTGACAAGATATTGAAGAAGTTCAACATGGATCGGTACAAGAAGGGGTTCTTGCCTGTGTTACAGGGTGTGAGATTGAGTACGACTTAATGCCCGACCACGGCAAAGGATAGAGAAGAGATGAGTGTCATCCCCTATGCTTCAGTCATAGGCTCTATTATGTATGCCATGTTGTGTACCAGACCTGATGTGAACCTTGCCATAAGTTTGGTAGGGAGGTACCAAAGTGATCCCGGAGCGGAACACTGGACAGCGATCAAGAATATCCTGAAGTACCTGAAAAGGACAAAGGACATGTTTCTCGTATATGGAGGTGTCGAAGAGCTCGTTGTAAAGGGTTATGTCAATGCTAGCTTCGACACAGATCCGGATGACTCCAAGTCACAAACCAGATACGTGTATATTTTGAATGGGGGGGCAGTCAACTGGTGCCGCAGCAAGCAAAGCGTCGTGGCGGCATCTACATGTGAAGCAGAGTATATAGCTTCTTCGGAAGCAGCAAAGGAAGGAGTCTGGATGAAGGAGTTCATCACTGACCTAGGAGTAATTCACAAAGCGTCGGGCCTGATGACTCTATTCTGTGACAACACTGGAGCTATTGCCCTTGCCAAGGAGCCCAGGTTTCACAAGAAGACAAGACACATCAAGCGTCGTTTCAACTCCATTTGTGATTACATTCAGGAAGGAGATATAGATATTTGTAAAGTACATACGGATCTGAATGTCGCAGATCCGTTGACTAAACCTCTCTCACGAGCAAAACATGATCAACACCAGAATGCTATGGGTGTTCGGTTCATCACAATGTAACTAGATTATTGACTCTAGTGCAAGTGGGATACTATTGGAAATATGACCTAGAGGCAATAATAAAATGTTTATTATTGTATTTCCTTGTTCATGATAATTGTCTATTGTTCATGCTATAATTGTGTTAACCGAAAACCGTAATGCATGTGTGAATACATAGACCACAACATGTCCCTAGTGAGCCTCTAGTTGACTAGCTCATTGATCAATAGATGGTCACGGTTTCATGACCATGGACATTGGATGTCATAGATAACGGGATCACATCATTAGGAGAATGATGTGATGGACAAGACCCAATCCTAAGCATAGCACAAGATCGTGTAGTTCGTCTGCTAAAGCTTTTCTAATGTCAAGTATCGTTTCCTTAGACCATTAGATTATGCAACTCCTGGATACCGTAGGAATGCTTTGGGTGTGCCAAACGTCACAACATAATCGGGTGTCTATAAAGGTGCACTACGGGTATCTTCGAAAGTGTTTGTTGGGTTGGCACGAATCCAGACTGGGATTTGTCACTCCGTGTGATGGAGAGGTATCTCTGGGCCCGACATCACCATAATGAGCTCAATGTGACTAAGGAGTTATCCACGGGATGATGTGTTATGGAATGAGTAAAGAGACTTGCCGGTAAGAAGATTGAACAAGGTATAGGGATACCGACGATCGAATATCGGGCAAGTGTCATACCAGTAGACAAAGGGAATTGTATACGAGATTGATTGAATCCCCGACATCGTGGTTCATCCGATGATATCATTGTGGAGCATGTGGGAGCCAACATGGGTATCCAGATCCCGCTGTTGGTTATTGACCGGAGAGGTGTCTCGGTCATGTCTACATGTCTCCCGAACCCGTAGGGTCTACACACTTAAGGTTCGATGACGCTAGGGTTATAGGGAAATGTTGTACGTGGTTACTGAAGGTTGTTCGGAGTCTCGGATGAGATCCCGTATGTCACGAGGAGCTTCGGAATGGTCCGGAGGTAAATATTGATATATAGGAAGTCTAGTTTTGGTCATCGGAAAGTTTTCGGGCTCATCGATAGTGTATCGGAAGTGTCGGGAGGGTGCCAGAGGACCCCTGGGAGGGGTGTGACGACCAAAGGACTTCATGGGCTGTTAGAGGATGTGGACCATCCCTTATTGGGCTGTCCATGTCCTTCCCTAAAGGCCCATGCGGCTAGGGATAAAGAGATAAGGCAAAAGGAGATTCAAAAGGAAGATATCCACCTCCCTTGTGGGAGGTGGACTCCTCCCTTATCTCGGCCGAACCTCTCCTCCTTGGAGGAGGGGCCAAGGAAGCCCTCCCTATCCCTCCTCCTATATATACCCGAGGTATTGGGGCTGATTTGAGACACGAGTTCTCTCTCTTGGCGCAGCCCTACTCTTCCTCTTCCTCATTCTCCGGAGCGCTTGGTGAAGCCCTGCCGGAGTCCACGTAGCTCCACCATCACCACGCCATCGTGCTTCCGGAGCTCTCCCTCAACCTCTCCTTCCTCCTTGCTGGATCAAGGCGTAGGAGACGTCACCGTGCTGCGTGTGTGTTGAACATGGAGGCGCCGTTGTTCGGCGCTAAGATCGGATTCCACCGCGATCTGAATCGATGCGAGTACGACTCCACCAACCACGTTCTTGTAACGCTTCCGCTTTGTGATCTTCAAAGGTATGAATATGCACTCTCCCCTTACTCGTTGCTGGTTTCTCCATAGATAGATCTTGGTGATCGTAGGAAAAAAATTTGATTTACTACTACGTCTCCCAACATCAAACTCCGCATTTTTTGCGCTCGCCTGAAATATTCGATACATTTATTGCAGTTCTAGGCTTTCAGCGTGAGAAATTGCATATGTGCAAGGCGGGAACATAAAATCATGTCCATAAGTGATTTGGAAAATCCTATATGATGTCTTTATGCATAGGCTTTGTGCAACCAAAGGAGGGGCAGGCCCTGCCATCAGGGGCGAATGTACCTCGGCAGCATGTTCGATCAAGCCGTTTAAATCCACGAAATATCGTACGTTGCCGGAAATTCTCGGGACCTCGCATTGTGTCATCACAGGGATCATGTAGGGTGTGGTAATTATTTGAGCGCGTTTTGCAGAAGCCTGACCAAAGAACACTTGTAAGCTGCACCATCTCTGGGTAGTTTCTAGCTATCGAGAAGGAACATGTCCGGTTTGTGAAGGAAGTGTGGGCTTGTTGCTCCGTTGGCTTCGAAACTTCTTGTGCACACAAAGAAGGCCCTTGCATGATACATGTTAGGTCCCCACATTTTTTTGGCCTGCCTACAATATATGTGATATTTAGTAGTTTTAGGGATTGAGCGTGCACTAGTGCAGAACCGGCCTATAGTCGCGGTTCGTAAGGGCCTTTAGTGTCGGTTCTAGAACCGGCACTAAAGAGTGGGGACTAAAGTCTACCCCCCTTTAGTGCCGGTTCAACATGGCCCGGCACCAAAGGCCCTCCACGTGGCATCCAATGGTACCGTGGGCTGGGGGGGCCTTTAGTCCCGATTGGTAACACCAACCGGGAGTAAAAGTATTGAGCTTTTTTAGTTTTGTTTTATTGTTCCTTTTAATTCTTTAGGGGTTTATGATTTAATTATGGTTATACGCCGTTATAAAAATTTTGATACAGTACCAATTAAGAGGTTGTTATATCATTATGTTCATGATGAATCATTATATCATTGTGAGGAAGAAACATGGATTTTATTCATCCAAATGAATAAAAAGTGATCAAAAGTTTCATTAGTAGGACGACGATCCTACTAATTCAACTTTTGGTCACTTTTGATCCATCCACATGAATCTAACCCGCTTTCCTTCCCCCAATGATATAACAAATCATCATGATAATCATGATCAACATCATCATCATATTAATATAAAAACTCTTGCATCATATCATCACCAACAAACACTATAGCTAATAATCACCATAGTCATTACCACCAACTCCTCATCATCATCATCATCAACTCTAACACATTGTAGCACATAGTAACACATTGTACCTAGGACCTACTCCTCTCTCATAGGACCTACTCTACCCTCTCTTAGGTACAATATCATAAACAAGATAGGCCCTGACTCTCCATTATGGAGAATGGAGATCATCCTGTCTCCAATTCTTGGCCTACGCACAATGTTGCTTCCAAGTAGCTCTCTACAATTGACAATACATTTTTTTCAATCTTTGATTGTCATGTCTTCATCAGTTTTAGAAATCCGGTATGGACAGGAGTGATGCGTAGGCTGACCTGGCCATGGTGGCCCTAAGCTCATAACAACAACGCGACCTCTCGGAAACATCAGATCAGGCACACAATCCTTCGGGATTTTCTGTTGAAAAACATAGTAATAACTTTGTAGTTAGCAGTGTAGTTTAGTTTGAGAAGAATTTATGCAAAAGATGCACGGGTGTCGTAATAGTAGAAAATCTTACCGTACAATCTCTATGGATGTTACCATAGTTCACCACGTGCACTAGTGGGACGTATTGAGCATAATGTGGAGGAGTTTGATAATAGCTATTGTAATTTTCAAGATGATTAAGAAATGGGGTAAGATGGTCTTTCTCCTTACAAGTTAATTCTGCTTCATTATTGTAGTAGTAGATTATGTCTACCATCTTCCATACATTTTTTGAAGAATAAAAATAAGTTGTCAATGTAAATAAGTTGTCAATTATTTTTAAATAAAAAATATAAATTACTTAATAAATATGGTTGAGAAACTCACATAATGGTAGAACTGGAGGTGTCTGCACATCGACCCAGATGTCGATATTACCTTTAATTTCATCTTTTGGACGAATATCAAAGATGATAAGAATATCAGGCTCAAATGCATAAGCCTTGCATAGTGCTCTCCAACTTTTGCATTCAAAATAGCAGTAGGTGTCTGCATTGTACAATTTTACGGTAAAAGTATAACCATGCTTGGTCCTCACGTGAACTATCTTTATCTCCATACTATTTTTAGTATTGAAACCAATCTTATCTAAAACAGCAATTCTTGCATGGCAGGGGATACGCTAGTAGAACAGTAAAAAAATAAAATTATAAGTTGAAGCAAAAGAGGCAGAAGGCATGCTTAATTAGAAAAAAGACTTGTCGTTGTGACTTACTGTATCCACTTCGAAGGTCTCATCCAGCATGATGCTGAAGCGCCCATCATCAACTAGGAAAGACTTGTCACACAGGTTGCGCTCGTCTTCGCAGTATTCGCACATAGCGAATTCCCTTTCGACGTCAGACATTTCCTATGTTCATAGTTGAAACATTTAAAATTGATCGAAGGAAACTACGAGAAAACTGATCAACACACAGATCACTATTATTCAATATGCAACAGGTTGACTTTAGGTCTGCCGAGTCTTTCCTTCCTAAACTCTCATCTCACCTATATGGTGTGCACTCCTTCTGATATTGCGACCGTCGGTGATGGTGGCTCCTCCATTCATCCCAGAGTGCATTACACGAAAATGTCTAGCACACTAGAACGAAGAAGAAGCGACCCACACGACAACAGTCGGGATTCTTCCTCTCTCATATATATATATATATATATATATATGGTGGACACTCTCCCTCACTGAAAGACACACAAGGAGCCGAAACGGACGTAAAGTCAACCCGTTCCATATATCGAGCAATGACATAGAAAAAATGTAACATTAAAATATGCAACTTTTGCAAATACTAATTGCTATACATTGGATCAAATGTCAAAATTCATCAACTTTTTCTATATATATATTGGATCAAAATGTAAAAATTCACAGGTTATAACTACCCTAATAATATTCCATTCTCAATAAAAAAATCTAATTAAGCAACATTATATACTTCTAAGCAACATTTTAATAGGTTAGGGATATTATATACTTCCAATTAAGCAAAAAAAAAATTAAGCATATATACTAATTAAACACTAATTATAGAAAAACAACATTATATAAAAAATTCAAAATTCATCTAATTAACATTTATATATCTAAAATTTATCTAACTTTTCTATAACTAAAAGTATGAAAAACTAAAAAAACATAATCTAAAATTTATATATCTAATTCATCTAACATTTCTATAACTAAAAGTATAAAAAACTAGAAAACAAAAAATAATAAAATATGTGTGTGTGCGTGTGTGTGTTCATGCATATGTGTGTGTGTGTGCGGGCTCGATCGATGGGAGGGCGGCCATGGCGGCAGGGGATCACAGCAGGGCGACGGGCGACGAGGCGAGGCGACGGCGACGGCGATGACGACCGAGCGCGAGCTCGAGGAGGGGGCGGCGCGCGACGGTGGCGGCGATGAGGGGCGGCGCGTCTGTGGCGGCGACGGTGTGGGCGGTGACGGCGTGGGTGGCGATGAGGGGCGGCACGTCTGTGGCGGCGACGGTGTGGGCGGCGACGGCGTGGGCGGTGACGGCGGCGGGAGCGCGGGTGGCGATCTCCTCTGTGGTCGAAGAGACGAAGAAAGCAGAGGGAAACTGAAAAAAAATCAACTCCTGCTTATATAGGAGGACCTTTAGTCGCGGTTGGTGGCTCCAACCGTGACTAAAGACCACCTTTTAGTTGCGGTTGGAGCCACCAACCGCGACTAAAGGTTAATTTCACCAGCCGAAACGGCGGGAAGCGAAACCCTTTAGTCGCGGTTGGTGGCTCCAACCGCGACTAAAGGGTGATCTTTAGTCGCGGTTGGAGCCACCAACCGCGACTAAAGGGTGTTGTGCCAGGCGAGTGGCGGGGTGGAACTTTAGTCCCACCTCGCTTGTCGAGAGGGGCTCGCACCGGTTTATAAGTTCCGTCGCTGCTACCGTGTCGAGCTCCTCTCTTAAGCAGGCCTTCTGGGCCTACCGCACCTCTACCGCCCTGTGGGGCCTACTGGGTCATACGGGCCTGCGTCCTGGCCCAACAAGAGGTTGGGTTTCTAGTCATATGCACGTCGTGACGGCCCAGTAGGTGGTCTTTTCTTAATACTATTTTTGTTTTTTTGTTTTCTACTTTATTTATTTTCTTTTGTTTTTGAGTTGTTTTTTGCTTTATTTAGAGTTTCTTTGTGAATCTTTTATCTTTAGGTTAAAAAAATTATAAACTTTCTCTTAGTGCTAGTAGTTTTCAAATTTGAATAGTTTAAATTTGAATTATTTGAAATTTATGTGAATCACTAGTTTGTGAATAACTTTAATTCAAAAATAGATTTTTCAGTGATTCTTTTTTATACTGTTTAATATTATCGTGTTTTATCATTATATCCAATTTGGTAATTCTTAGGTTATTTAAACAATGAAATGTCTTTGTAACACGCGAGTTTTCGTCTAAAACCCTCATACTTCGAAAGAGATTGTCCAATTTGTACACGAAGTACATCTAGTTTTTGCCGTAACTCTCTCAACTTTTTAGCACATGCTATGTGGGTGAAATGATGATACAATTCCAACTTTCAACCTTTTCAGAATTCATTTGAAGTGCTTATCAACTTCAGGGTCATTTAGCTAAAAAAATCAGTAAATGCAAGAAAAATAGCAAATGAAGTCGGAAAGGGTTAAAAATTGATGGCCTTCCTTCGAATGGTGCATACTGAACGCATAAAAAGTCTGGAGTTGAAATAAGTAAAAAAATGAAATGTCTTTGTAAGAGGCGAGTTTTCGTTTGAAACCCTGATACTTCGAAAGAGATTGTCCATTTTGTACACGAAGTGCATCCAGTTTTTGTCGTAACCCTCTCAACTTTTTAGCACATGCTATGTGGGTGAAATGATGATATCATGCCAACTTTCAACCTTTTCAGAGTTCATTTGAAGTTTGTATCAATTTCAGGGTCATTTAGCTCAAAAAAATCAGTAAATGCATGAAAAATAGCAAATGAAGTCGTAAAGGGTTGGAAATTGATGGCCTCCCTTCGCATGGTGCATACTGATCGCACAAAAAGTCTGGAGTTGAAATAAGTTAGAAAATGAAATGTCTTTATAACACGCGAGTTTTCGTGTGAAACCCTGATACTTCGAAAGAGATTGTTCATTTTGTTCACAAAGTGCATCCAGTTTTTGCCGTAACCCTCTCAACTTTTTAGCACATTCTATGTGGGTGAAATGATGATACCATGCCAACTTTCAACCTTTTCAGAGTTCATTTGAAGTGCTTATCAATTTCAGGGTCATTTAGCTCAAAAAAATCAGTAAATGCATGAAAAATAGAAAATAAAGTCGGAAAGGGTTGAAAATTGATGGCCTCCCTTCGAATGGTGCATACTGAACTCAAAAAAGTCTAGAGTTTAAATAAGTTAAAAAAATGAAATGTCTTTGTAATAGGCGAGTTTTCGTGTGAAACCCTGATACTTCGAAAAAGATTGTCCATTTTGTACACGAAGTGCATCCAGTTTTTGTCATAACCCTCTCAACTTTTTAGCACATGCTATGTGGATGAAATGATGATACCATGCCAACTTTCAACCTTTTCAGAGTTCATTTGAAGTGCTTATCAATTTCAGGGTCATTTAGGTAAAAAATCAGTAAATGCATGAAAAATAGCAAATGAAGTCGGAAAGGGTTGAAAATTGATGGCCTCCCTTCGAATGGTGCATACTGAATGCACAAAAAGTCTGGAGTTGAAATAAGTAAAAAAATGAAATGTCTTTGTAACAGGCGAGTTTTCGCGTGAAACCCTGGTACTTCGAAAGAGATTGTCCATTTTGTACACGAAGTGCATCTAGTTTTTTCCGTAACCCTCTCAACTTTTTAGCACATGCTATGTGGGTGAAATGATGATACCATGCCAACTTTCAACCTTTTCAGAGGTCAGTTGTAGTGCTTATCAATTTCAGGGTCATTTAGCTAAAAAAACAATAAATGCATGAAAAATAGCAAATGAAGTCGGAAAGGGTTGAAAATTGATGCCCTCCCTTCGAATGGTGCATATTGAACGCACAAAACACATAAGTACACTACTATTATAAAGATTCCCTTCGGTTTGTCCAAAGTGGGACTTTCTAGATATATAAGTTCGGAAACTAACTAGAGAAGCCGGTCACATCCCAGAGTGGGATCTTTGGGTGTAAAACTTTTTCTTCGCGTGTGTCCCTTTGCGTCGTAACCATGGGCAATCTTCATCGTTTAAATTGATGCTTGTGTCAACATTCACTTTGAAGGGAGCAATTTCATGAAACTTTTCATAATCTTCTGACATGTGTGTCTTGTCCTCCACTCCCACAATGTTTCTTTTCCCTGAAAGAACTATGTGGCGCTTTGGCTCATTGCATGATGTATTTGCTTTCTTATCTTTTCTTTTTCTCGGCTTGGTAGACATGTCCTTCACATAAAAAACATGTGACACATCATTGGCTAGGACGAATGGTTCGTGTGCGTACCCAAGATTGTTGAGATCCACTGTTGTCATTCCATACTGCGGGTCTTCCTTTACCCCACCTCATGTCAGATTGACCCATTTGCACCTAAACAAAGGGACCTTCAAATCAAGTCCATAGTCAAGTTCCCATATCTCCTCTATGTAACCATAGTATGTGTCCTTTGGCCCATTGTTGTTTGTTGCATCAAAGCGGACACCACTGCTTTGGTTGGCGCTCTTTTTATCTTGGGTGATCGTGTAAAATGTATTCCCATTTATCTCGTACCCTTTGAAAGTCAATATAGTCGAAGATGGTAACTTGGACAGCAAGTACAAGTCATCTTCAACAGTGTCATCATGCATAAGACATGTCTCCAACCAACCGGCTAAAGTCACCATTTGTTCATGTGTAATCTAGTCGTCAGACTTCTCCGGGTGTTTGGAGCATAGAATATTCTTGTGTTGCTCGATATATGGAGCCACCAAGGTGGAACTTTGTAGAACTGTGTAGTGTACTTGCATCAAAGAATGCCCGTCCGGCATATTAGTGAATTCTTTCCTAGTGTGCCTTTTCCACCCAGTCTGCCCTCATGTCGCGATTCAGGAACACCTATCGGCTTAATGTTAGGAATAAAGTCAAAACAAAACTCAATGACCTTCTCTGTTTCATGGCCCTTGGAGATGCTTCCTTCTGGCCTAGCATGATTATGAACATATTTCTTTAAGACTCCCATGAACCTCTCAAAGGGGAACATATTGTGTAGAAATACAGGACCCAAAATGGCAATCTCCTCGACTAGGTGAACTAGGACATGCGTCATGATATTGAAGAAGGATGGTGGGAACACCAACTCGAAACTAACAAGACATTGCACCAAATCATTCTCTAACCTTGGTAGGATTTCTGGATCGATTACCTTTTGAGAGATTGCATTAAGGAATGCACATAGCTTCACAATGGCTAATCGAACGTTTTCCGATAGAAGCCCCCTCAATGCAACCGGAAACAGTTGCGTCATAATCATGTGGCAGTCATGAGACTTTAGGTTCTCGAAATTTTTCTCTGCCATATTTATTATTCCCTTTATATTCGACGAGAAGCCAGACGGGACCTTCATACTGAGCAGGCATTCTAAGAAGATTTCCTTCTCTTCTTTGGTAAGAGCGTAGCTGGCATGACCATGAAACTGCTTTGGATCCATGTCGTCTTTTCCGTGCATACGTTGTTGGTCCTCCCGTGCCTCCGGCATATCTTTTATCTTCACATACACACCCAAGAAGCCTAGCAAGTTCACGCAAAGATTCTTCGTCACGTCCATCACATCGATTACATAGCGGACCTCGAGGTCTTTCCAATACGGTAGGTCCCAAAATATAGATTTCTTCTTCCACATGGGTGTGCGTTTGTCAGCGTCATTCGGAACAGATTGTGCACCAGGACCCTTGCCAAAGATTACTTTTAAATCCTTGACCATATCAAGTATTTCATCACCCGTACGGTGGCGAGGCTTCTTCCGGTGATCTGCCTCACCTTTGAAATGCTTGCCTTTCTTTCTTACGGGATGCCTGCTCTGAAGAAATCGACGATGCCCCAGATACACATTCTTCTTACATTTATCAAAATATATAATGTCGGTATCATCTAAACAGTCTGTGCATGCGTGGTATCCCTTGTTTGTCTGTTCTGAAAGGTTACTGAGAGCAGGCCAATCATTGATGGTTACAAACAGCAATGCATGTAGGTCAAATTCCTCCTGATCTTTCGCATCCCATGCAGGTACACCTTTTCCATTCCATAGCTGTAAAAGTTCTTCAACCAATGGCCTTAGGTACACATCAATGTCATTGCCGGATTGCTTGGGGCCTTGTATGAGCACTGGCATCATAATGAACTTCCGCTTCATGCACAACCAAGGAGGAAGGTTATAGATACATAGAGTCACACGCCATGTGCTATGATTGTTGTTCTGCTCCCCAAAAGGATTAATGCCATCTGCACTTAAACCAAATCATACGTAACTTGCATCCTTTGCAAAATCCTTCCAATTTCTCTCGATTTTTCTCTACTGCGACCCGTCATCGGGCACTCTCAACTTCTCGTCTTTCTTACGGTCTTCGTTGTGCCATCACATCAACTTGGCATGCTCTTTGTTTTGGAACAAATGTTTCAACCGTGGTACTATAGGAGCATACCACATCACCTTGGCAGGAATCTTCTTCCTGGGAAGCTCACCCTCAACATCACCAGGGTCATCGTGGCCGATCTTATAGCGCAATGCACAGCATACCGGGCATGCATTCAAATCCTCGTACTCACCACGGTAGAGGATGCAGTCATTAGGGCATGCATGTATCTTCTCAACCTCTAATCCTAGAGGGCAGACAACCTTCTTTGCATCGTATGTACTCTCTGGCAATTCGTTGTCCTTTGGTAGCTTCTTCTTTAACATTATCAACAACTTTTGAAATGCCTTGTCAGATACACCATTCTCTGCCTTCCATTGCAGCAATTCCAGTGTGGTACCCAAATTTTTATTGTCATGTTCGCAATTTGGATACAACCCTTTTTTGTGATCCTCTAACATGCGCTGCAACTTCAGCTTCTCCTTTTCACTTGCGCAGTTTCTCTTTGCATCGGCAATGGCCGGACCAAGATCATCAGTGGGTTCATCTGATGCCTCTTCTTCGAATCCTTCCCGCATTGTCAGCTTAGCTTCTTCCCCCATTGTTGTACCATCGTATTCATGGAACCCATGGCCAGGATAGCTGTCGTCATCCTCTTCTTCTTCATTCTCTTCCATTAGGACCCCTCTTTCTCCGTGCTTGGTCCAACAGTTATAGCCGTACATGAAACCGGACTCAAACAGGTGGATATGAATGGTTCTTGAGTTTGAGTAATTTGAATCATTCTTACAGCCAGCACATGGACAATACATAAAAACATCCGGCCGCTTGTTTGTCTCAGCCGCAACCAGAAAAGTATGCACGCCATTAATGAACTCGGGAGAGCATCGGTCGTCGTACATCCATTGCCGGCTCATCTTCATTACACAACACCGAAAAGACCAAATTAATGCAAGTTCATACATAAAGTTCATACACACTTGTTCTCATAAAACAACATACAAACTCTCTAGCTAAAGCATTTAAATGCAACAACAAATGCGATCAACATCGCAACTAAGGTAGCAATTGATCCAACAGCATAGTGATACCAAGCCTCACTATCAATGGCATATCTTTTAAATTTTCTAGTCTTCAAGCGCATTGCACCCATCTTGATCTTGTGATCATCGACGACATCGGCAACATACAACTCCAGTTTCATCTTCTCTTCTTCAACTCTTTTCAATTTTTCTTTCAAATACTCGTTTTCTTTTTCAACTAAATTTAACTTCTTGACAAGAATATCTATGTCGGTTGGAATCTCCGGTTCACATACCTCCTAGATAAAAATATCTATGTCAACTTAATTGGCATAATTGTCATAAACACAAAATGCAACAAAAAGTTATAAAAGAGAGTATATACCACATCCACATCATAAACCGGACGAGGGCTGACGGGGACGGATTTCAAAACCATGCCACTATGTATAACAAACAACCATATAGGTAAGAAAACTATACAAGTAACTAACTAAATCTTACAAACATGGTTTTTTTATAAAAAGGATAAGAACAAGAAGCTCACCAAGGTGGTGCCGGCAACGGGACGGTGCGGGCGAACGATGGTGGTTAGGACGGGGACGGGAAGGCACTAAGTAAACCACACCTACAAATGCAAAGTAAGAAGTTAATTTGAGCTCAAATTGCATAAATCAAATAAACTACCACATACAAACTAAAACTCACAAATTACTATACTTATAGAGCATTGCAAGAGCTAATCTAGCAATGAGAGATGAAAGGACAAAGTTGCTAACCTTTATGAAGACTTGGAAGGATGGGATGCCTCCAAATCTTGAATTTTTTTTGCAAAAATGGAGGATGAGCTCGAGGAAGAGAGGAAGAACAAAGAGGAGAGGAAAGGGGAAGAACACATGACTCTGCTTGGGCTGGCGCCGAAGGGTTTCAATATAGGGGACCTTTAGTGCCGGTTGGTGGCTCCAACCGCGACTAAATGTTAGCCTATAGTCGCGATTGGAGCCACCAACCGGGACTAAAAGTTCCCGTGGGGCCCCAGGCTGATGCCAGCCTGCCACCACACCTTTATTGTCGGTTCATGGAACGAACCGGGACTAAAGGTCCGTAACGAACCGGTACTAATGATCCCCATCACGAACCGTCACTAATGAGGCGGACGAAAGGTCTGTTTTCTACTAGTGGCGGGAAATTGCAGATCCGCACGGCGGCCACACAAAATCATGTCCACATGAAATCATGATGTCACCTTCAACACTAATAGGGCAGACCGGGTCAGCATCAACCCATCGGCCCACCCAAACACTCCAGCAACGGCGGCGGAAGGCTGTCACGGAGGCCTAAATATGAAGGCAGCAGCGAAACACGTCTGCCTTCCGCCGCATGCTGGGGGCATCAGGCTACATCGACTACATGCATGTGGAGCAACCGCTGTCAACCCCCCCCCCCAACTCATCATGATTGTCTGCGGTAACGGTTGGATCACCCACACGCTGGAGGACTACATTGTCACCAACCTCACCATTAGTGATAACACAAATTTGGTCGACATCACGGCAGTCTCACACGATGAAAGTAGCGACAGAGAACCGACTCGCCCCACGAACAACAACGAGAACGTCGACCTCCCAGTGATTCAGGAGGTCGCTTACTCTGACCTCTGGGGCGAATCGGAGTCAACCGGAGAGACCGCGAGTTACCAGACCTTCTCCAAAGAGCCATCTGAGGCCGCATGAGCCACAATCTTCCATCAAGTCATGATGACGAAACCAGTGCAAAATCACAAAACCGCAACTAGGAGCACGCCAGCGGCGACGACAAAAATAGGCCCTTCATCCCCACGATTACTGGTTTTTGAGTCGTCGAGCGCCTCGACGTGGCCTCAGAGGATGCCCACAGCGAATCCACATCAGTAGGTCGGGACGGGTCCTCTAGAAAGTACGCCACCTGGTTTCCCAACACATATTCACAAATTTGTGAAAACGATTCTAAAATTCAGAAAATATTTATGATTTCTAAAAAAACACGAACGCAAAAAATGTTCATGGATTTTAAAAAAATGACAAGTTTGAGAAAGTTCATGAATTAAAAAAAGGTTTAAAATGTTCATAAATTTGAGAAAAACAATATTTCGAAAATTATTCTCGGATTTCAAACAAAAGGTTCATGAATTTTAAAAATATTTATGAATATAAAAAATTTCACTGATTTAAAGAAACGTTCACAACTTTTAAAATTTTACTTGGATTTAAAAAAAGTTCATGAATTTTAAAAAATATCTGACTAAGAAAATATTCGCAAACTTGAAAATGTTCATGACTTCAAAAAACCTATTCCGAAATTTGCTAAAACAATTCTCTAAATTCGATAAATAATCATGAATTTAATTTTTTCCAAAATTTAAATAAATGTTCATGATTTAAAAAACATAAATGGATTCAATAAAACACGAATTTAAAAATGTTTTCCTAGTTATAAAATGTTCACAATTTTTAAAACAAATCATGATTTCAAGCAATATTCTCAGATCTCAAAAAAAGTTCAAGGTTTTGAAAAAAGTACTTGTTACTTCAAAAAGATCACTAATTGAAGAAAGGTTCTGGTGTTTCAAGAAATATTCTTGAATTCGAAAAAAGAAGAAAATAATGAATAAAATAGTAGAACCTTCCAAAACCGAGAAAAGATAGCTAATTGGGACGGCCTAACTAATGTAGCGATAGCCTTGAAATGTTAGGGGCCCTTGTGCAAGATCAAAGAGAGTGGCCCTCATCTACCATTGCCAATTTTCATCCCTAGACATCTAATTTCTTGATGACATCTTAGTAGCCAAATAGTATACACATCATCAAGATTAAGTCTAAGAGAACTTGATTGAAAGCATCTGGAGTATGGACTAGCGAGACCCGGAGGATGGAGGCAGGAGACCATGCTTGTCGCCAAATTGACTGCTCCAACCTCCCCACGAACTGGTCATGGATGAAATCCCCTTCACAGCTTCACGAATTGCACTCGTCGTCTCGCCGCTCTATTCTCTCATTAGTAGAAAGTTGGCTCAGTTGGGTGCAACATAGAAAGGGTGTCAGACCTGAGTGAGATTACAAAATGGGATATAAGAAAATTAGTGAGCAATCAAAAGAAACTACCCACAGAACACGAAACCGTCCTTCGGAATTTGTACTAACCGTAGTTGGGAATCCATGGAATAAGGCGTCATCGTCCTTGCTGCACCAAACAACCGAACATTGCATGTGAGAGGGGATGGGGAAGAGGTCATCATTAACGAATGTTTCGAAGCTGGGAGGCATTAGAGGATGAGAACAAAACCTCGCGTCATGTCAGGCGACGGTCGAGCTAGAGTTGCTCTCAATAAATTTTTATTTTTAATCTATGCTAGCAAATATGTCCGTGCCTTGCAACATGAGAAAATATATCAGATTATGCAGGTCTGCTAGATAAAAAAAAAGAAAAATAATTTTATTTCACTTTTGCCACTCTTAGTTATTGACAATTATCACAATTGCCACTCTGATTATTATTTTTTGCCACAAAACGGTAATTGTGATAATTGTCAAAAACTAAGAGTAGCAAAAGTGTAATGTCAAAATATAGAGTGACATAAGAAAAAATGGAAGAAACTATAGTGGCAAAAACAAAATTTTCCCTTCATTTTGTACATTATTTATGTATCTTTTTAAAATTTCTAGAATATTTTCTAAATTTCATGCATTTATTTTCAAATTACCAAATATTTTTGAATACTGGATCATTTTTTAAAAATCATGATTTTTTTATTTCATGTATATTTATTTGAAATCGTGAAGTTTTTATAAGCGAACAATTTTTGAAATAAAGAAATTTTTATGATTTCCCAAACGTTTTTTTGAATTCACAAACAGTTTGTGATTTCTCAATATATTTTTAAAAACTCGTAACTTTCTGAATTTGTTTTTTTCAGAGTCCCGAATTAGTGTAAATAAGAAAAAAAAGAAACAGAAATTAGAAACTAAAAAAGCAAAAAAACTAAATAGAAAACAGGGGGCGCCAAGAGCCGCACATAGGCTGGCTCATTACCGCGTGCGGAAGGAGGCACGCTTGCTATAAGAGAGAGAAAATGGGAGAAAAACTAACCCATATACAGATCCTCTAATAAAACCTCTAAGTAAGCAACGGTTCATTTTGTACATTATTTACGGATATTTTTTTAATTCTGGTCAACATTTTCTAAAATTTGATGGAGACCTTGTTAAAATTCCTGAATATGTTTTGAATACTGGAACATTTTTAAAAATCATCTAAATTTTGTATTTCATGAATATATATTCAAATCATGAATTGTTTATAATATGCCAACAATTTTTGAAATCATGAAGTTTTATGATTTCCCGAATGTTTTTTTGAATTCACAAACAGATTATGATTTCTCAGTATACTTTTCAAAAGTCGTAAATTTCACAATTTGGTTCATTTTTGAATCCCAAATTAATTTAAAGAAGAAAAAACAAAAACAGAAATGAGAAAGTAAAAAAGCAAAAAGAAAAATAGCAAAATAGTTAACAGGGGGCGACAAGACCCGCACGTGGGTTGGCCAATTACTGCGTGCGGGAGGAGGAGGCACGCTTGCTATAAGAGAGAAAATTGTTAGAAAAACTAAACCATAGCAAGTTGTGTATGGAGGCAAAATAGACATTTAGTCATTTAGCTTACGAAAATTAAACCATAGGAAGATGTGTTAAAAAAAATTTGAGGGGGGGGGGGGGTCAGGGGGGTCCTCAGGGTTGTACAAAACACGGAATCTTTTTTATAATCTGACACAAAGAACTAAGTAAAATCATAACATGACCTCTACAGATCCTATAATTAAACCTGTGCGTAAGTGACGGTTCGTGTTTACATTATTTATGGATCTTTTTAAATATTGGTGAAATTTATCTAAAATTTCATGGAGATTTTTCAAATTCCCAATATGTTTTGAATACTGGATCACTTTTCAAAATCTTGAACGTTTTTCTCATGAATATTTAATGGAAATCGTGAAGTTTTTATAGTATGCAATCATTTTTTAAAATCATGAACATTTATAATTTCCTGAATGTTTTTATTAATTCACAAACAGTTTATGATTAATCATTATATTTTTAAAAATTCGCAACTTTCTTAATTTGGTTCATTTATGAATCCTGAATTAATTTAAATAAAGACATAAATGAGAAATTAAAAGAAATAAACGAAATAGATAATTGGGGGCGAAAAGACCCACACATGGGCTGAGCCATTACCGCGTGCGGGAGGAGGAGGCGTGCTTGCTAATATAAGAGAGGGAAAATGGGAGAAAAATTAACCCATAGCAAGCTGTGTATGAAGGAAAAATAGACATTTAGTCATTTAGCTTACGAAAACTAACTGATAACTTGTTGTGTCAATCTTTTCTGGAAACTTTTTTTAACATGACACAAAGGATTAAATAAAATCATAAAATGATCTTTATAGATCCTCTAATAAAAACTTTACGTAAACGACTGTTTGTTTTGTACATTATTTATGGACCTTTTTAATTTTGTTGAACATTTTTCTTAAAATTCATGGAGACTTTTTTCAAAATCCCGAAATTTTTGGATACTGGATCATTTTTGGAAATCATGATTTTTTTATAAATATTTATTTGAAACCCTGAAGTTTTTATAATATGTCAGAAAAAATTGAAATCATGAACATTTTATGATTTCCAGAATTGATTTTTGAATTCACAATCATTTTAAGATTTCACAATGTAATTTTGAAAATTCGTAACTTTCTGACCTTGATTTCTTTGGAATCCCAAATTAATATGAATTAAAAAAACAAAAACAGATATAAGAAAGTAAAAGGCAAGAAACAAAATAGATAACAGGGGCACCAAGACCCACAAATGGTGCGCCCATTACCGCGTGTGGGAGTAGGAGGCATGCTTGCTAAGAGAAAATGGGAGAAAAACTAACACATAACAAGCTGTGTATGGAGGCAAAATATACATTTAGTCATTTAGTTTACCAAAGCTAACTAATAGCAAGCTGCGTCAATTTGTTTTTTTCGAGAGAGGGGTGCTCAAGGCTGTACAAAACACGGATTTTTTTTAACCTGACACGAAGGACTAAAGAAAATCATAAAACGACCTCTACGAATCATGTAATAAAACCTCTACATAAGTGACGGTTCGTTTTTACATTATCCATGGATCTTTTTAAATTATGGCGAACATTTTATAGAATTTCATGGATGTTGTTTTCAAATTCCTGAATATGGTTTGAATACTGGATCATTTTTTGAAATCATGAACATTTTTTTCTATTTCATGAATATTTATTTTAAATCATGATTTTTTTATAATATGCAGGCAGTTTTTGAAATCATGAACATTTTATGTTTTTATTAATTCAATTTTTTTTATGATTTCTAAATATATTTTTAGTAATTTCAATTTCCTGGATTTGTTTCTTTTCGGGATCCGGATTAATTTAAAAGAAAAAAGAAAAAGAAAAATGGGAAAGCAAAAAAAGCAAAAAAAGAAAAATAGAAAATAGGGGGCACCAAGACCAGCAAAAAGGGGTATATTACCACGTGCGGGAGGAGGAGGCGCCCTTGCTATGAGAGAGAGAAAATGGAAGAACAGGGGTATAACACGGAGCGAACCCTGCTCTCTCGTGTGGAAGACTGAGGCCTTAGCCATTGCGTTGTTGTGTGCTCATGTTATATGAGAGTATGAGTATATATAAAAAAAATGAGCAACCCATTGAACCAATTGCATATGCTTGTTTTGTTTGTTGGAAAGAGACTTAACTATTCTAATTATGTTACGAGTTTAGAAAAAAACACAATAAGTAGTTGTCCCCCTTCCGATGCTTGTTTTGCTTTCTACTTGTGAATAAACCCATTCCCTTTTTTGAAAGAAGCAAGCATAAAAGGATATTGACAAAAGTGGTATACCACATAAAGTGCAAAAAAAACTTATCAAAACCCGGTGAGTGAATGCATGTGCATATTAGCTTTTACGAAAGCCCGGGCTTTTCTCTGATCCAGTGAGTGGAGGCGATTTTGAAATAAAAAATGAATCGCTTTTCTTCATTTGTGGGTGACATAGTGGATAATTTCGAAACGGATGAGCAAAAGCACTAATGACTTTATTATTAGATATCGATAAGAAGAAGTTGCCCTTGATACATACACAACCTCTCTGGTTATCTCGACCCGTTCCAGGGAAAACCATAAAGTTGGGCCCTTGGCCTTCGCTAACGAGCTTATCAGTAGTACATGTACTGGATGATGGCCTCTGATTCAAGGGGACAATGCGGATGCATCAGTGGCACATGTATTGGGCTGACTCTATACCCGATATGTTGGTATCCCTTGCAGTACAAGGGGAAGGGACCTATAATACCGCACGTGACACGCTGGCGAATGAGCCAACGCACACGTCCTCCCCTCCCATGTGCCCTATTGTGCTAGCCCATGAGCGGGCCGGGATTCCCCTCTTATATTTTTCATTTCATTTTTTTCTTTGTACTTTGTTTTTGTTTAATTTATTTTCTTCTTTAAATTATTTGATATTTCAAAAAAAATCCAACTTTCAAAACATATAGATTAATTTTAGAAAAAATGTTCCTGAGTTCATAAAATGTTCGTGGACTAAAAGAATCATGATTTTAAAAAATTGTTTTCATATTGAGAAAATGTTTATAAATTCAAAAAATGATGTCATTCATAAAATTTCACCAATTCAAAAAATGCGCACAATTTTGAAAAAAATGTATGAAAAAATAAAGAAATCAATGCAATTTCGGAAAATAAAATTCAATTTGAAAAATATTCACAGTTTCATAAAAAATGGTCGCATATTCAAAATTATTTATGATTTCGAAAAATGTTCATCGATCCAAAAAATATTCACAAATTTGAAAATGTTATGACTGCACAAGAGGAAAAAGAATATAGTAAATAAATATAAACAAAAGAAAAAACAATTTGAAAACGTTTCTGGGAATGCGCTAGAAAAACGTTCCCAAAATCGATAGGGAAAAAACACGGAATGAGCCGACCAGAAAATAACCACAAGCAAGGGTCCTACGTAGCAACCTACGTGCAGAATATGATTCTGTCAAAATATGATTCCACCTAGTTGAGAACAAGCTCCGAGTGTATATGTCACTCGTATGGAGTGTGATGTTTTGAAGGACAGAGGCATTAGAGGACTTTATTTCAAAATATTCAAAAATGATTTTTCTATGCTTCAGAAAAATAAAATAAAAACTGTGAAAACATATACATATTCTCAGTGGATCTGAAAAAAGTTCTTTCAAAAATATTATTGTTTGCAAGCTGCACAAAAAAAACAAAATCCCAACCCAACAACAACAAAAAGGGGCCCATTTCCATTTATGTATTTTTTTTTTGGTATACACCATGTATGAAAGTATATTGTTATGTAATTTTTCCTCAACTTGTTATATATGTATTTGTGTATGTATAAAAAAATTATGTGGAAACATGTTTTTTTAAGTCCCCCTGGAGCCCGTGCTCCATTGGCAGTTTTCGACTCGTATTTGTCCCTATAAAAACACGTACACAGATCGCACAGGTTGATATGACACTGGCGCCGCGCGTGGGCTCGGCCACAAAGTCGCCGGTATACGTCGGCGGCGGCTGCGCTGTCGCAGTCATGGTCGAGCCGGCCGAGCGCCAAGGCGTAGCTGCTCCGCCCCGCCCCGCAGCGGATGGTTTGGTGGCAGTTGACCCTATGACCTACTGGCACCTCCCCCTCCCCCAAGTGGCCACACCACGGATGGCATCAATATTTATGATTTAGCCAATGTTTTTGCGAATTCACAAACAGTTTATGATTTCCCAATATAATTTTTAAAAGTCATAACTTTCATAAGTTGGTTCTTTTTTTAATTCCAAATTTATTTACAGAAGAAAAAAATTACACAAATGAGAAATTAAAAGCAAAATGAAAAAAGCAAAATACGTTTTTTTAATCTATCACAAAGGACTAAGTAAAATCATAAAAATACCTGTACAAATCCTATAATAAAACCAGTACATCAGTGACGGTTCTTTTTACAACATTTACGGATTTCTTTTTATAATTTTGGTGACAATTAGCTATGGAGATTTTTTCAAATTTCCGAATATAGTTTGAATACTGAATCACTTCTAAAATTTCTTGAACGTTTTTTATTTCATGAATACTGGATCACTTCTAATTGAAATGGTGAAGTTTTTATAAAATGCAAACAATTTATGAAATCATGAATATTTTATAATATCCTGAATATTTTTGTTAATTCACAAACAGTTTATGATTTCTCAATATATTTCTAGAAATTCCAATTTTGTGGATGTGGTTCTTTTTGGAATCCGTATTAATTTAAATAAGAATAAACATAAACAGAAATGAGAAAGTAAAAAAAAGCAAAAAAGCAAATAGAAAAATAGGGGGCGCAAAGACCAGCACATGGGCCAGCCCATTACCGCATGGGGGAGGAGACGCGCTTGCTATGAGAGAGAGAAAATGGAAGAAAAAAAAAGTAGAACGGGAGCAAATCCTGCTGTCCTATGTGAGGCCCTAGCCATTGTGCTGTTGTGTGCTCATGTTATATGATTGTATCAGTATATAAGAACAGAAACGAGCAACCCATTGAACCAATTGCTTATGCTTGTTCTGCTTGTCGGAATGAGGCTTAACTATTCCAGTTATGTTATGGGTTTAGTAAAAAACACAATAAGTAGCTGCCCTCCCTTCGGATGCTAGTTTTGCTTTCTACTTGTGAATGAACACATTCCCTTTTTTGAAAGAAGCAAGCATAAAAGACTATTGACAAAAGTGGTACGCCACACAAAGTGCAAACAAACTTATGAAAACCCGGTGAGTGAATGCATATGCATATGAGCTTTTACAAAAGCCCATGCTTTTCTATGATCCAGTAAGTGGGGACGCATTTGAAATAAAAAAATGAATTATTTTTCTTCATTTATGGGTGATATAGTGGATAATTTATGACAACTTCGAGGGTAATTTTGGAGCGGACGAGTAGAAACGCTAATGACTTTATTATTAGGTATAGATAAAAAGAAGTTGCCCTTGATACACACGCAACATATCTGCTTCTCTCGTTTCGCTTCACAGACAGCCATCAAGTTGGGCCTTTGGCCTTCGCCAACGAGTTGATCAGTAGTACATGTACTGGATGATGGGCCTCTGATTCTAGGAGACAATGCCCGATGCGTCCCCCCGATCGCATATGCTTGTTCTGCCCAATATGTACATGCACTTGGCTGAACCTATACCAGATACGTTGGTATTCCTTGCAATACAAGGGGAAGAGCCTATTATACCGCGCGTGACGCGCTCGCGAACGAGCCAACACACACATCCTCCCCTCTCATGCGCTCTATTGGGCCAGCCCATGAGCGGACCGGGACTCCCCTCCTATTTTTTTTCATTTCATTTTTTTGTACTTTGTACTTGTTTAGTTTATTTTATTTTTTAAATCATTCGATATTTCCAAAAAAAATAAAATTTTTAAAACATATATATTTGTAAAAAATGTACCCGAGTTCATAAAATGTTCGTGGACTAAAACAATTCATGATTTTCAAAAGTTGTTCGTCTATTGAGAAAATATTCATAGATTCAAAAAATATCGTCATTCAAAGAAGTTCACCAATTTAAAAAAATGTGCACAACTTTAAAAACAATGCACGACTTTTTTAAAGTATTTGCAATTTCAGAAAATAATTGTCAATTTGAAAAATATTCACGGTTTCCTAAAAAATGTTCGCAGATTCAAAAATATTTACGATTTCAAAAAATGTTTGTCAATACAAAAAATATTTAAAAATTTGAGAATATTAGCTGTACACAAAAAATAAAAAAATAAAACCATAATGAAATATAAACGAAAGAATAAACAATTAGAAAATGTTTTAGGGAAGGCTCTAGAACAACCTTCCGAAAACGGTATGGAAAAACCCGGAATGAGCCGACCTAGAAAATAACCACACGCACAAAGGGGATACACGCTAGGGTCCTACATAACGACCTACACGCAGAATGTGATTCCGTTGAAATATGATTCCTGCTAGCCGAGAACAAGCTCCGAGTGTATATGTCATTCGTATGGAGTGTGAAGTTTTGGAGCATGGGGCATTAGAGGACTTTATTTTAAAAGATTCAAAAATGATATTTCTATGTTTCAGAAAAATCCGAAAAATGAAAACATATACGTATTCAGAGTGTATCTGAGAAAATTCGTGCAAGAATATTATTGTTTGCAAGCTGCACAAAAAAAAATCTGGAGCCAACAACAACAAAAAGAGCCCATTTTCATTTATGTATTTTTTTTGTATACGCCACGTATGAAAGTATATTGTTATGAAATTTTTACTCAACTTGTTATATATGTATTTGTGTGTGTATAAAAAATTCGATATTTTTAATGTAGAAATATGTTTTTTTAAGTCCCCTCTGGCGCCCGTGCTCCATTGGCACTTTTCGACTCGTATGTCCCTATATATATAAAAAAAAGACCGTACGCGGATCGCACATGTTGATATGGCACGATACGGTATATCCATCCGTTCTGCCCCACCGTAACTCTGGCGCCGCGCCTGGGCTCGGCCACGAAGTCGCCGGTGTACGTCGGCAGCGGCTGCGCTGTCGTGGTCGTGGTCGAGCCGGCCGAGAGCCGAGGCGTAGCTGCTCCGCCCCGCCCCGCCCCGCAGCGGACGGTTGGTGGCGGTTGACCCTATGGCCTACTGGCACCTCTCCCTCCCTCCCTCCCCCACGTGGCCACACCACGGATGTCATCACCCTCCCGGTGGGCCCCGCCGATCCACGTGAACCCGTATTTTCCCAATCCTTTTACCCTTCTCTACGCATCTGACTTTCCATGCAAGCCTTCCCCACCCCGCAGACACGCGGGCCCCCAACCGTAGGTCAACGACATGACAGGAAGGATTCTTTTTACCGTGATGTATATCCAGGTAAATCCGCTCGGTAATCCAAAACGGAAAACCCAGATCCACTTCCCTCCCAGGGCCTCCATCCCGGCCGTCCGCGTGGCTCGGGGGGCTGATCCGGGCCGTCCATGCGACGATAGGTGGATCACAAATGCCGCGGGGCCAGGCCAAACGGGAGGGGGCGGTTAAAAGGTGGTACCGGTTAAAACGCCCTGCCAGTGGCTCCCCTCTCCCCTCCGTCCCTTCTTTCTCTCCCGGGGAAGCAGCGAGCGATCCCTCCTCCTCTTCCTTCACCCGGCCTCCGGATCCAGAGCGGAGTTCGTTCGTGTGCGGGCGCTCGGGGGACGACCGATCTAGGCGCGAAGATGGGGAAGGCGGCGGCGGTGGGCACGGCGGTGGTGGTGTGCGCGGCGGTGGGCACGGCCGTGGTGCTCGGCCGGCGCCGGCGCCGGAGGGACGCGGAGCTGCTCGGCGCGGCCGAGGCGGAGAGGAAGAAGAAGGTGGCGGCCGTCATCGAGGAGGTCGAGCGCACGCTCGCCACGCCCACCGCCCTGCTGCGGGGCATCTCCGACGCGCTCGTCCTCGAGATGGAGCGCGGACTGCGCGGGGACATCCACTCCCAGCTCAAGATGCTCATCAGCTACGTCGACAACCTCCCCACCGGGTAAAGGAAACCATCCCCATTCCCGATCTGACCCGATCCCATCCGATCCTTAATCCTTTTGCTGTCGGGTTGACCTGTGGGTGGGCCTCGTGATCCGTAAGGCACTGGGAAAGTGGCGCACGGATGAGTTTAGATTCGTTGGTCGCGTACGCCGGGAATTCCCCTCTCCTGCTCTTGATTGGGCATGACTGGCTGAACGGTGAAATGTGCGGATCTTAGTGTGATTTTTTGCGCGAAGATCGCGCCTTTTCGCGATTCAGAGCGAAATCAGGAACTAACAACGCCTCTTATGTGACCTTCCATTGGTTCTCGATGAATCATCATGGGCAAGGATGCTATCCTTTTATTATCTCATATGAATTGACCGATTCCCCCCCGCAAAGAAAAAAAGAATTGACTGGCCCATCCCCTGTTCGCTGATTGTATGATCGTCCGAATTTTGGTGATTTAGGATTTTTTTATCAATCATCATGACACCACATGGGATTTCCATTTGTCAAGCCTAAGTAATAGGCCATTAGTGGGGTGTACTAACTGATTATGGAAGGGATAGTTCACTCAGGATTACTCCCATTGCTCAATTCTGTGAATTCTGTACAGAAGTTCTTATGAGATTGATTTGTTTCACCAATTTATTTGTTCAATTATATCCACCGATTGAACTCATCCCCTCCAAGTATAATCTGATATGTGCTTAGTTTCTCAAGGATCACCAGCTTTATTGCATATAAAATTTTCTGGACAAATTATAGTCTGTCTATCTATTACGTACATGACATTTTTCCTAGACTCGTATGACTTTATTGTTTGATCATCTGGGTGCTATTTATGCAGAGACGAACATGGGTTGTTTTATGCTCTGGATCTTGGAGGTACCAACTTCCGTGTTCTGCGAGTCCAACTTGGAGGAAGGGAGAAACGTGTTGTCAAGCAACAGTATGAGGAAGTCTCTATTCCACCACACCTGATGGTGGGAACTTCCTTGGTGAGTACCTGGTATTCAATTTTCAAGCTCCCTGGAGTCACAAATTTACATGCATGTTTGCTAATGTAACTTGAATTATTGTTACAGGAACTGTTTGATTTCATTGCTGCTGTATTGGCCAAATTTGTTGATACTGAAGGTGACGAGTACCACCTCCCAGTGGGGAGGCAGAGAGAGCTGGGTTTCACCTTTTCCTTTCCGGTAAACCAACTATCAATATCATCAGGAACGCTCATCAAGTGGACAAAGGGCTTTTCAATCAATGGCACGGTAAAATTCAAAACACTACGCAGCATTTGTTGAGCAGTTCCTAGCACCTCAGATAGCATTACTTCTACCGTATTTTCTTATAAACCCATGGATTCCCTGGGCAAGTTTCTGGTGGTTAAGTTTGATTTGGTATGTCAATTACTCCTTTTCTCGAAGGAGCTGCTTTCAGACAATCCTTTATCACTCTGTTGGAACATTGGAGCAGAACTTAAGTCTTGAACTTTAATAGTGGTTACTTGTTAGGAAGCATACTCTTGATATGTAGTACGAATAGTATGTTTTGCGGTTTATATGGTATCTGAGTCAATTGTCAATCTTTCCATAATAACCACAATTACCTTGATTTTGACGTGTTCTTTGTTTACTCCTTAATCAGGTTGGTGAGGATGTTGTGGCTGAGTTGAGCAAGGCCATGGAGAGGCAGGGGTTGGATATGAAAGTTACAGCACTGGTAATACATCGTATCTATGGTTGACTCACGTATATAATACAATCCTAATTTCTGTGTATTCTGACGCTACTTCTGTTATTTATTTTTTAATCTTTTCTCTATTGATGGAATGCAAACATGGACCGTGTTCCAAAACATTTTCTTAGATATTCTCAGGCTGAGTGTTGATGTTTTGTAGGTTAATGATACAGTCGGCACATTGGCTGGTGGGAGATATATGGATAATGACGTAGTTGCTGCTGTAATATTGGGCACTGGTACAAACGCAGCATATGTTGAGCATGCTAATGCAATTCCTAAATGGACTGGACTACTACCTAAATCCGGAAATATGGTTAGTGTTTGAAATTCCTTCTTATATTTGAAGTGAAAAGTCACATGAAACATTGTATGGTCTTACACATGCATTGTGTCTTCACTGCTGTATTGTATTAGTCTCTCTTAAAATTTGTATTTTTAACCACAGAATTATTTGGTATTCTCTAGGTAATCAACACGGAATGGGGAAGCTTTAAATCAGACAAGCTTCCACTTTCAGAATATGACAAAGCGTTGGATTTCGAAAGTTTGAATCCTGGAGAACAGGTGTTTATCTTGGTGGTGTTTTCATTTCCATTTATGTTTTTGTGCTGAACTGTACTAATATATGTCAATATCTTTTGTATGGTAGATATATGAGAAGTTGATTTCTGGCATGTACCTTGGTGAGATTGTGCGAAGAATCTTACTGAAACTGGCTCATGATGCTGCATTGTTTGGGGATGTTGTTCCAGCTAAGCTGGAACAGCCGTTTGTACTGAGGTATGCTTTCTTGATCCATTGGTCGTTGAGCCTTTGATCCTTGCTCCTTGACATGGAAATACTGTTATTCATTTTGTTAGCTAAACGCATATCAAGATTTTTTTTTTAAATAAGATAAACTGCCTTGGTTTGGGTCATTTTCCACGCTAGCATTGAGCTGTTGACAATAATAGTCAAACTGCACAAGTAAGCAGTGTCTCTTCTGAGAATTGTTGCATGAGTTGACTAGTTCATGTAAGGCCTAAAGTTTACAAAGATTGTGATGTTGCGTGCCTTTTGAAGCTATCTCATGTACTCCCTCCGTAAACTAATATAAGAGCGTTTAGATCACTAAAATAGTTATCTAAACACTCTTATATTAGTTTACAGAGGGAGTACTTCATTTGAGCAATCCATGTGAGGTGACAAATATTCTAAACTTAATGCTGAACCATCATTGTTGATGATAAAATACTTTTCTTCTGGTCAATGCTCAATTTTGTCACGGCTGTGCAATTCAAAGCTTTGTATCTTTTTTCCTCTGGTGTATTAAAATAATAAGATGGATGGCGTGTGCAATTGTCTGGCGATAGAGTTTGTTTCGTGCACACCTTAATATTATATCGGAATTCAAAACCAAAGCTGAACTTAAGTTTGTTTTCTTCGCTTTTGCCAAATTGATCATATAATCTGATTAGTGACCTAATCAGTAATTTTTATCGTCTTCTTGTTAGAGTTAATAAAGTATTTAGTTAGTGGCAAATAGATCGTAGGTTACTAATAGATGGTTGCACTGAGTAGCATACCATTCTTGAGACCTGATGAAGATTCCATGCTAGTATTAATACCACAAATCGGTGATAATTCGTGATGAATACTTTCTCACATCAGCTCAATTATGATAAGAGTATCTATTTGTAGAAACTTTTGTACTGTATTCTTATTCTGAGTAATTCAACTTCTGAATCTTATGTACTGCAGGACCCCAGATATGTCAGCCATGCACCATGATGCATCACATGACCTTAAAATGCTGGGAAGTAAGCTAAAGGATATCGTTGGGGTATGACTTTACGAACCTAAGTGGATACAAGAAATGTTCCATGACCATGGATTACTTGTATAATACCTTGATCTCATGTTCAGGTTGCAGACACTTCCCTGGAAGTAAGATACATTACCCGTCACATATGTGACATCGTTGCGGAGCGTGGTGCACGCTTGGCTGCTGCTGGTATATATGGCATCCTGAAGAAGTTAGGCCGGGACAAGGTGCCAACTGATGGCAGCCCGATGCCAAGGACCGTCGTCGCCTTGGACGGTGGGCTCTATGAACACTACAAGAAGTTCAGCAGCTGCTTAGAGACAACTCTTTCAGATCTCCTCGGGGAGGAAGCCTCTTCTTCGCTGGTTGCCAAGCTGGCCAACGACGGCTCTGGCATTGGAGCCGCACTCCTCGCGGCTTCGCACTCGCAGTATGCTGTGGTCGACTAGTCTTCTTGGTAACGAGCCCGATGGAGGGATTGAACCATGAGTGTAGCTGCCTCTTCTCTTCTTTTTTCCCTTCGAACCTTCCTAATCAATCCAGTGGTGGTGGAATCTTACCTTCTTCGGCTATTCTGCGGACACACTCCGGTGCCTCTGCAGCGGGATGTAGCTAGTATAGCGCCAGAGAGTCTGGAGGTTTATCTAATGGCATAAAAGTTTCAGTGGCAGGAACATATGGAAATGGAGGTTTGAACAATGCCATTCCTGTTCTGCCGATTCTTTCCCCCCTTGTCTGGTGGTGTTTGTAATCCAAAACATTTTGTTAATCCTTTTTTGTATTTTCTCCTCCCAATAAAGATGGGGATCGACATCATCCAATTTAACCATCTTTTTATGTTGCCTGGTTTCTCCAGTATATACATATATGTATGTCTGAATGCTCATCTCTGTCTTCCGAATCATAGTATTGTCTGAATTTTACTGCTCATCTGAAGGCTGGCACACAGTGTACAACAATCCACCATTGTTATCTGCTCTTAAACTGCACTGTCTTACTAGCTACTCCTGTACTCCCTCTGTAAAGAAATATAAGAGCTTCTTTACGGAGGGGGAGTACCTTACAACTATATTCTGAGGTCACTACGGCATTTCGTCAGACGACATCGTCGAAGCCACCCTTGGCGTCAGCAGCATCTGAGAGCCGCTTCCGACGGCTGCCCCCTCGCACTGCTGGCAGCAGAGGGGCTGCGTCGTACTCGGAGACCGTCGTCTTCTCGTCGACGATTTTCCGGTGCGCCTGCTCGCACCGCAGCAGTATCTGCAGCACGTCCTTCATGGTCGGCCGCGTCGACGGCTGATTGCCTGTGCAGATGATGCCGAGCTTGAACACGACCTCGAAGTCATCGCTGTGCCTGGCGTCGCCGATGCACTCGTCCGCCGCGTCGGCGATGCTCTTCCCCGACTGCAGGTGCCGCCACGCCCACTCCGCCAGCGAGCAGTGCTCGCCGCCGTTGCCGGCCTCCCGGCCGGTGGCCAGCTCCAGCAGCACCACCCCGAAGCTGTACACGTCCACCTTCTCGTTCGCCTTCCTCGTGTACGCGCACTCTGCAATCATACCATTACCACGGCGAAAAATATGAGTCGCTGAGCTGCAAGAAGTTTCGCCCTTTGAGGATTACTATCAAGGTGTGGTGATCGGTGCGTACCGGGAGCCATGTAGCCGAAGGTTCCGGCGACGGCGGACATGGTGTCGTGCGGCGTCGTGCCTGCCTGGACAAGCATCCTGGCGAGCCCGAAGTCGGCGACCTTGGCGTTGAGCTCTGAGTCGAGCAGGATGTTACTGCACTTGACGTCCCGGTGCACCACTGGCGGGGAGCACTCGTGATGCATGTAGCTCAGCCCCCGCGCCGCGCCCACGGCCACCCTCACCCTCGCCGCCCAGTCCAGCGGCGCTCGCCTGACCGAGATCGCCCTCGCCGGCATCGAGCTCCCAGCCGGTGCCGGCCACCTATGGCCGTGCAGCCACTTGTCCAGGCTGCTGTTGTCCATGTATTCGTAGACGAGGAGCTTGGTCTCGGCACGGGAGAGGCAGCACAGGAGCTTGACGATGTTGGTGTGCCGTACGTGACCGAGGACGTCCACCTCCGACTCGAACTCCCGCTCCAGCTTCCTCTCCATCTTCCCGCCGGTCCAGATGCGCTTCACGGCCACCACCGTGCCGCCGCTCGCGCCGCTCCGGCTGGGGCAGTCCACGCGGTACACCCGTCCCGAGCCACCCTTGCCGATTAGGTTCTCGTCGGCGAGCCCACGCAGCACGGCAGCCTCGCTGAAGTCCAGGGGCTGGAAAGGGGTGAGCTTCCAGGCCTCTTCGGGCTGCGCGAGCCCCTTCCGCCTCTTGATGTCGCGGACGATGAAGAAGGCGAGCGCCGCGATGAGGATGAGTAGCGCGGCGGCGGCGGCGACAAGGCCGGTGCGGAGGCCTGGTGATACCTTGTCGGATGACCTGGCTGCGCACGAGCTCACGCCGACGAGGTTCCCCGACGACGCCGCGCTCGTGCAGAGCGCGGGGTTGCCCAGGAAGCTTCCGTCGTAGGCGGAGATGGCTAGCGCCGCCGGGACCTCGCCGGCGAGGTTATTGTATGACAGGTTTAGCTGGTTCATCCTCAGCGACCCCAGCGCCGACGGGATGCTACCGGAGAGTTGGTTGGACGAGAGGTCGAGCAGGGTGAGCACCGGTATGGAGCCCAACCCCGCGGGTATCTCGCCGGTGAGCTGATTCCTGCTGAAGTTCATCTGCGTCAGGCCACCGAGCGACGCGATGCTCGCCGGTATCGTGCCCGACAGCTGGTTGGACGACAGGATGAACTCCTGCAGCAGCGGCATCCCGGCGGCGAGCCCTTCGGGTATCTCGCCGGAAAACGAGTTGTTCGCGGCGTTGAACTTCTGCAGCTTAGCAGCCGACGACGGTAGGCCGCCGGTGAACTTGTTATTCATGATGTAGAGCCTCGTCATGTTCCAAAACAGCTTCTCTGGCAGGGAACCGGTGAGCCCCCCATTGTTTTGCAAAAGCAGAGTCATCAGCTTCGTCTCCCTCCAGAGCGCAGACGGCACCTCGCCGGAAAGCTCGTTGTCTTGGAGCTGCAGGCTTATGAGCGCCGGGCAGTTGGCGAGGCTGGCCGGGATCGAGCCGTTCAGGCGGTTGCCGGAGGCGGAGATGATCCACAGCCCGCGGTTCTTGCAGACCCCCGCCGGTATCGGCCCGGAGAGGTCGTTGCCGTCGACCTGGATATCTCTCAGCGACGGCGAGTGCATCCCGAGCTCCGCCGGAAGCGGCCCGGTGAGTCTGTTCTTGAACATCCACAGGAACACCAGCGACGGCAGCTGTGCGAGGCTCGCCGGTATCTCTCCGGAGAAGCCGTTACCGCTCAAGCATAATTTGATAAGCTTCGTCAAGGTCCCGAGCCTTTCCGGGATCACTCCGGTCAGCTTGTTGTAGGACAGGTCGATCTCGATTAGACCCGCCGCTCCGATCGCGCCATTGATGACGACGTCACCGGTGAGGTTGTTACTGAATACGTACAGCATCTGCAGCTTGGTGAGGTTCCAGATCGACGGAGGAATGCTGCCGGTGAAGGCATTCGTCGACAGGTCGAGCCACACCATCTCCGCCATCTCTGTGACGTAGCTCGGGAAGTCGCCGGTGAGGTTACAGGCGGCAAGCCAGACGGTTGACAGCTTCGTCAAGTTCTTGAACGACTCCGGCAGCTTGCCGGCGCTGAACGGGTTGAGCTCGAGCTTGAGCGTCTGGAGGCCAGTCAGCTCCCCGAGCTCCGGCGGGATCGTGCCGGTGAGTTGGTTGCTGTTGAGAGCGAGGACCGTCAGGTTCTTGAGCTTAGACAGCGCCAGCGGCACCTGGCCGGTGAAGCCGTTGTTGTCCAGGGCCAGGTACGTGAGGTTCTCCCCGAGGCGGCCGATGTCGGCGGGGAGGTCGCCCGCGAGCTTGTTCATGGAGAGGTCGAGGTGCGTGAGGCCCGTGCAGTTGTAGAGGAAAGCCGGGAAGGGGTCGCTGACGCTGGTGTTGCTGAGGTCGAGCGTGGCGAGGCTGGTGAGTCGGCCGATGGCGTCGGGGACGGGGCCGGAGACGGTGACGTTCGGGAGGGCGAGGGAGGTCACCCGGCCGGCGCCGTCGCAGGAGACATGGGCCCAGGCGGTGCAGTGCGAGCCCGTGGCCGCCGACCACGTGGCGAGCTCCGCCGGGTCTCCCCAAGCGCGCTTGACATCGAGCAGGACCTGCCGCTCGTCGACCTGCTGCGCCGCGGCATGGCGCGAGAGGACGAGGCAGAGCGCGAGGAGCGGGAGATAGGCGCGGCGTGGCGACGCCATGGTTGCTGGTTGGTTTCCGGCCGCCGGAGGGAGCGTGCGTGCGTTCAGTTTGGTTGGCGGGAGCGGCCTGCCATCGCTGACCCCGGTGTGGAAACGTGTGGGGCGTTTTGTAGTGGGAACTGGCCACGGCCGGTGGTTTTCTTCTTCTTTTTGTCCTTTTTTTTATTAAATTCCTTCTTCATTCTGCTGTATGTCGTGTTGGATATTGTGCTCTTTGGGGTTGTCGGGTGGTGCATGCTTGGAAGCTTCAATCGTGGTTGTTTAATCGTGTTTGCTACTCCGTACATGTGTTTGTGTGGGATTTAGGCAGGGTCAAACTAATTGGACTGAAGGGGACGCGTTCTAGATGGGATTTATTGTACTATCTGCGGCGATGACCATGCCGCCGGCCACCTCCGCAAAAAGTCCATTTTAAGCCTTAAACTCGTAGTCCTTCGGCGAAATGAACCCTAAACTCGAGTCGTTAGTACTCTAAACTCACTAATTCCGATCTAAATCTAACCCTGACGCTATTTTAGAGAAAACACGCTTACGTGGCCGGGATTTGTTATGACTGGTGGGCCAGGTTGCGTTATAACGGCAACGCACGGGGAGAGAGAGAGGGGCGAGGGGGAGAACAACAAACAAATTGGGGATTTTGGAGGGGGGGGGACCTGAGCCGGGCGGCGGCGGCGGCGAATCCTGAGCCGGGCGGCGGCGGAGGAGATTTCACAGGGCGGCGGCAATGTCGTGGTCATCAGGTCAGTCTGTTGCTCGTGGCTTCCGTCGAGCTGCGGGAAGGAGAGGGAAGGAATCCAGGTTGTCGGTGCCCTACAGAGAGAGCCCAATGGCGTACGAGCCGGAGAAGCTTTGCTGGTGCAATCCTCGTCGGAAGGCGCCAAGATGGATCTCCTAGAGCATTCATAGCCCAGGCAGGAGGTACTATGCCTGCGTCGATGCAATGGTGAGCTTGATTTGTAATGTTGTTTGTTTTTCTTCCTTTGTTCTCCTCCCCACTGATTGATTTCTGTTACTACAATTGAACATCATGGTGGTTGTGGGTTTGTTGAATGGCATGATGATCTGCTGCCGAAGTCTTTGAGTGATCTGATTGGAGATTTGAGAGATGAAGTGCGTAGGCTGAGGGGTGAAGGGAATGGTGCTCGGTTTGAAGATGCCACTCCATTTGTGGTTGTGCCTGAAGCTCAAATTGGAAGAGAAGTGGTGGCCATGTCTCTGCAAGATCAGCTGAAGGAGGAAAATGCAGAGATAGATGCACTGAAGGGGAAATATCACAATGTTGTCTTTGTTTTTGCTGTCTTTGTGGTAGGTTTAGTGACAGGAAAAATGTTGTTGCACTAGGTTGTTTAGTGCAAGTTGTATGCAATGTACTAGTGGTCAGCGTTTTAGACTCAAGTGGTCTTTTGGCAAGTTAAGTGCATTTCAAACCCTGACTCAAGTGGTCATTTGTATGCCCTGTTTAGACTGAATTTGTTGTCTGCAAGTTGTATGCAAGTTAATATTTAGACTGAATGAAAGTGGAAGTTGTGTGCACTGATGTTTCTTTTAGTCCTTTATGTTCTGGCCATCAATTTTATATCAATGAAATGCAACTTTAAATATAGCAATATCACCCAGACCAAAAATTGCATAGAAAATTGGATCATAGAAAGGTCATCCGGCACTGCCATTTGGATCATTCATCCAGAACAAAATTACATAGATAGGTCATCCAACACTGTCATTTAGTAAGTTTTGGCCATCACAAAAGATATGTTTGCAACATCAACATTACATCACAAATATTTATAACATTGCAACATCAACAAAAGGACTAGATTTGGATCAAAGCTTAGTAGTTTCGACCGCAAGTGAAATACTGATAACTTGGCAATGTCTCAGTAGCCCTTCTTCTACCCCTTTTAGCTCTAGATATTTCCATTCTTGATGATTCAGGTTGTGCAGTTGCAGACCTCTTTCTTGGAGGCTTGAACCTGTTGGCACTGGTTCCTGCTGATGGACCTGGTGGGACAACACTTGTAGTTGCTTGAGGTTGTGATGCAGAGGTTCCTTTGGCTTGCTATCAATTTTGTTTGCAAGTTAGGATAAGTATGAAGAAAACACAGTAATATATAATAAGCAGATCAACAAGTAAATACCGCAGCTGGATTACTTTTCTTGCTAGCTTTAGCAAGATGTGCATTCTTCTTCTTGCCTCTCTCTAGATTCTGCTTATAGCCTAACTTGTTGTGTCCAGGATTACCGCACAAGGAGCATTTGATAATGGTGCCATGCTTGCTCATTTTCTTTCCCTTAGGTTGCTCAGTTTCTTCTCTTCTCCTATCATTGTTTCTATGTCTTCCCTTCTTTTCTTTTGATGGCAACCTAACATACTCAGGAGGCACTAGCCTAGGCTTGGGTGACACTGGCCACATCTCCTCACCCTCTACCGGCTGTAAGTAATGCTCATAAATTTTGCTGAACACTTCAACAAAGTAACAAGGAGCAATAAAATCCTCAATATTTTTGTTGCATTTGTAGATGGCACTAATTGCATGATGGCATGGAAGCCCTGCTAGCTGGAAGTAGCTACAAGAGCATGTCCACTTATCAAGGTTTACTATATATTGCCTCCCTCTCCCATTAACTTGCTTCACTTCAAATCCAGACTCTCCATTCGAAAGGACCTCCAGATATTGAGTCCTTGCAATGCTTTTCTTGAGCTTCTTGAATACAACAGGGCATATTTTTCCTGTCATCTTCATACCCTTCTCTCTTTGTTCTTGAATTCTCACTAACACTTTCTTCCTAATTTTCTCACTAAATGATATAATAGGATAAAACCTAGCATCAACTATTGCATGATTGAATGACTCACAGAGGTTATTATCAATAGACTCACAGTTTGAACCAACTTGGAAAAATGCCCTTGCTCGTGCCTTGGCTCAGTTCTCATGATATCTTTGGCCTCATCAGGTGTCACCTGTGCAAGCTTGGCATTGTAGTAGTTAAAGTCCTGCCTATTTGAAGCCTTGGCAATTGCCCAAAATTTCTTCTGCCACTCATGATCTCTATGTTTCTTCCTCCAGTTAGCATAAATGTGCCTAGCACACATTCTATGCTCTGCATCAGGCAGGTAATCCTTCACTGCATTTATTAGGCCCTTTTGTTGATCAGAAATTATAACCCAACCAGCACCATTGTTGTTAATTTCCAAGTCCTTAATGAGCAGACCAACAAACAATTTCTAGGTTATATTTGTTTCATGCTCAACCATAGCACATGCAAGAGGATACATTTGATTGTTGGCATCTCTTCCTATGGCACACAATAGCTCACCCTTCACTACACCTTTGAAGAAACACCCATCAAGGCCTATTACCTTTCTGCAACCAGCCTTGAATCCTTGCTTCATTGCATTAAAGCACACATAGAAGCTTTGGAAAACACTTTCCTCCATGTTTGTTGGATCCATGCAAACAACTACTTTGCTTCCAGGGTTGCTCCTTAGCATCTCAAGTTGGTAATCAAACACTCTAGTGTATTCATTGTTCACCCCACACAACAGGTTGTCGATCACAATTTTCTTTGCATGCTTGCACTTTGAAGTGGAGACATCAGCAAACATATCTTGTAGAATAGTTGCCTTCATGCTATCAATTTTCCACATTGGATTTGCCAATATGAAGTGCTCACACCTCTGTGAAATCACCTTTGCAGTAACAAGTTTGTTACATCTGTTTTGTGCACATTGGTGATCATCATTCAATGTTATCACCTAAGTTCTTGATCTCTTTGCTACATATAGAAGCCATGGGCAGCCAGGCCATCCACATTTTGCCCTTACTCTATCACACTCAAATTTCACAAATTGGATGCTCCTCTTTGTGACTAGTCCATATCTCTTCAGAGCTTTGCATAACTGGTTTTTGCTTCTAAATACCATTGTCAAAGAAAAATGTGGTACTTCACTTTATGTGTTATATCTTGGGAATGTACTCTTCCTCTTCCTTATGACCATCTGAATCTTCATCATAGCTGTAGTCTTCATCAGATGAATATTAATTACAGTCCAAGTCTTCTCTTTCAATCCGTTCCTCTAAGTTGTCTATCAGATCAATTGGCACTGGACCCGTTGCATCTCTTCCAATCGAGCTTTTGGTGTCGTTCATCCTTTTCTTAAAATTCCTAGCATGCCTCCTAAGCTCAACAACTTTTGAATCCTCCCCACAGTCATCAGTGAAGCCAATACATTCACTATCACTGTATGAATTAGAGTCTGAATTTTCTTTTTGAACATGTTCAACTTGAGTGTCAGAAGTAGAGGCACCTGCAACTTGAGTAGGATCCAAAACCTGAGAAAAAGGACCTTCAATTCCTATCATTTCATCATGCTCACCACCTACTTGTCTTGTACTTATTCTTCTCTGCTTCATTGGACTGCAAAGCCTCTGTGTGATGACACCATTTTCATCAGGAATGAGCACATCAGTGTCAGATTCTGCAGGTTCACTAGCAGTGATCACTTCATCAGGTTCATCATCACTCTCCTCCATGATTTCTTCCTCATACTCACTCCCACTGTTGCTGTCATTACCATCTTCCTCTCCATGATACTCCACATACACATCAGCAACTCCTCCAACACAAATAAACCAGCCATCTTCAGACATCCACTGTCATCATGCATGAACACCAGCCCATTGATAAGCTCTTTCCTAGGAAGCAGAAAATAGAGCTTCATCGATTCCTTTAATTGAATATGATCTTTCAGAAAACCTTTGACTTCCTGCAGAGACAATATAATCGTCTCAATCTCTGTCATTGCTTCTTCTCCCCCAACATAGTCCAAATTTGGACCAATGTGGACAAACTCCCCTCCAATATGAAACTGAACGTTCAAAATCTCAGTCGGGGTCCATGATTTGATTTCACTGAAATAAACATACAACGCAATCATAATCAAGCATATGAAGCTATTCCTGTTCACAAATCCTCACAAAAATCAATACTTTTGTGCCTCCAAAGAACCCCAATTTTGCAGCTCAAAACCCTAACCCTAATGCAGCAACTACCAAGAACTACTAATAGCAGGGGAGGAGGTCATCTAGAACATTACCTTCTTCTTCTACACGTCCTGGAGTCGTCATGATCGTCGCTGCGTCGCCGATACCATCGGCCGCCATTGCCGTCGCAAGAGGAGGAAGGCAAGGGGACAGGGAAAGAACGAGGTAAAATGTCGGGCCGAACTGGGCTGGCCCACTCTTATCGCCGTAGACGCCCGCGGAAACGACCCATCCCGGCTATCCCTTTGCCACGTCGGCAATCCCCGTTTGGCAGTCGGCGCCGGGATTAGATTTAGACCGGGATTAGTGAGTTCAGGGTACAAACGATAGGGATTTCGAGTTCAGGGTTCATTTCGTCGAAGGACTACGAGTTCAAGGTTTAAAATGGACTTTTCCTGTCACCTCTGCTAGTGCCTCTCTTCCCCCCTGAGGGAGTCCTGGATTAGGGGGTCCTCGGATAGCCGACCCGTTGGTTATGGGCTGGAGTATATGGGCTGCTTACCGAACACTCGATGATTTGAAGGCCCAGGTTCCAGGATGGAAGCTTCAAGGAGCACGGCTTGCGCTCCACGTTTGATGTAGTAAATAGGCATGTTTATCTCTTCGGCATCCAACCGACCATGTGTAAATCCTAGGCCTCCTTGGCATCTATATAAGCCTAAGGGTTTTAGGGTATTAGGAGAGAACAACTCATCTAGGGTTAGACATACGATCTCGAGGTAGATCAACTGTGTAACCCCTTCACCATCAATACAATCAAGCAGGACGTAGGGTATTACCTCCATCGAAGGGCCCGAACCTGGGTAAACTCGTGTCTCCTTCGTCTCACCGTCGATCCTAGTCTCACAGTTCGGGACCCCCTACCCGAGATCCGCCGGTTTTGACACCAACATTGGTGCTTTCATTGAGAGTTCCTCTGTGAGCGAGATGGAACCGACGCCTCGCTTTGTCATCAACGAAGAGGTCATCAACATGGACGTTTTTGTCCCCGGGCAGATCTTCGCCTTCGGCAGCATTCTGCTGCATGCTGATTCCGCCGGCCATCTAGGCCTCATGGAGAACCTCGCCCCTGATCAAGAGGTCAGATTCAGAAACTTAGAGTTTTCCGTCGACTCTCGGGGTGACTTATCACTAGTTGGGCTCGCGGCTTCGCCCGTAGCCCCCGAGGACTCTATGGCTTTAACCTCGAGCCCCTTCTTCGGACAGGCCGATGGGGTCACCCATGGCGACAATCCGATCTCTCATCCCGGTCTGGCTATCAAGCCATACGACTGGACATACATTCCTTTCGAACACTCCCCATGGGTGGACTTCACGGGGGTGAACCCCACGAGTTCCGAACAACTAGATCTGATCGGCCCCTCAGCGGTCGACAAGGCCTTGGAGCAATTCTCGTCGATAGGATTACTGACGATCCAGCCCCAATCTACATCCGACCCGGTTACAGTTCGGGCAGGGATGGATTTTTCGACCCACCGACCACCCACTTGATAGCCACCGTCGAAGACTTAACCGACGTGCTAGACTATGCCTCCGAGGAGGCAGAATACATGGATGAATAGGACCGTGCTCCCACCCCCATTAACACTGGGAGTTAGGCCATCACTTCTATATACGACGTCTACATGGTGGATACTCCGGTCACCAACGGCGATAATATGCCTCACAACAACGGTGACAAATCGGGTGATGCTCCATCAAGGCGCCGGAAATCGCATAAGCGGTCCAAAAGCAAAAAGGGAAGAAAAGCTATTATCAACAATGGGGGCGGTAGCGCCCCCGCCGATCATGACAATCCCAATATCCCCGAGAACCCGTTTGAGGGTCCGAAAGAGCTAGAGGACCAAAATGACCCCGATACCGTTAATGACCCTGAAGGCGACGATTACCTTCTCCCGTTCGAGGAGGAAGATATATCGGAGGCCGATGACTTGTACATCCCTGATAACCTCGAGGATCAGGAAGAAATCAGGCAGCGACTTGCAGCCTAAAGGCCAAAGAGCGGCAACTCAAAGCCGAACAGGCCGACCTCAATGATCAATGGACGAAAGTCCTCTCGGCCGAGGAGGTATACGACACTGGTCTGTCAAATGAGCCCAAAAGCTACCCTCGGAGAAGGCTGCTGCCAGAATTCGAAGACGAGCTCACTGACACTCCGTCTTCGCATCATACCCCATATGACAAGCCGGACCGCCCTCCTCGTGGGCGTGACAGAGCGGCCAATGACACCGGTTATGTACCGGCTGTTGGGAGACATAGTAGTAAATCAAAAAAAATTCTACGATCACCAAGATCTATCCATGGAGAAACCAGCAACGAGTGGGGAGAGATTGCATCTTCATACCTTTGAAGATCGCTAAGCGGAAGCGTTACAAGAACATGGTTGGTGGAGTCATACTCGCAGCGATTCAGATCGCGGTGGATTCCGATCTCAGCGCTGAACAATGGCGCCTCCGCGTTCAACACACGTGCAGCTCAATAACGTCTCCTACGCCTTGATCCAACAAGGAGGAAGGAGAGGTTGAGGGAGAGCTCCGGCAGCACGACGGCGTGGTGACGGTGGAGCTACGTGAACTCCGGCAGGGCTTCGCCAGGCGCTATGGAGAACGAGGAAGAGGAAGGGTAGGGCTGCACCGAGAGAGAGAGAAGTCATGTCTCAAATCAGCCCAAACCCTTGCATATATATAGGAGGTGGGAGAGGGAGGGCTGCCTTGGCCCCTCCTCCAAGGAGAAGAGCTTCGGCCGAAGCTAGGGAAGAGTCCACCTCCCACAAGGGAGGTGGATCTCCCTCCTTTCAAACTCCTTTTGCCTTATCCCTTGATCTCCAGCCGCATGGGCCTTTCTAGAAGGTCTTGTCCAGCCCAATAAGGGCTGGCACAACTCCTCTAAGGGCCCACAAAGTCCTATGGTCGTCACACCCCTCCCGGGGTCTTCCGACACCCTCCAGACACTCCTGGTACACTACCGATGAGCCCGAAAACTTTCCGGTGACCAAAACTGGACTTCCTATATATCAATCTTTACCTCTGGACCATTTCGGAGCTCCGCGTGACGTCCGGCATATCATTCGGGACTCCGAAAAACCTTCGGTAATCACGTATACCATTTCCCTATAACCCTAGCGTCATCGAACCTTAAGCGTGTAGACCCTACGGGTTCGGGAGACATGTAGACATGACCGAGACACCTCTCCGGTCAATAACCAACAACGGGATCTGGATACCCATGTTGGCTCCCACATGCTCCACGATGATTTCATCGGATGAACCACGATGTCGGGGATTCAATCAATCCCGTATTCAATTCCCTTTGTCTATCGGTATGATACTTGCCCGAGATTCGATCGTCGGTATCTCTATACCTTGTTCAATCTCGTTACCGGCAAGTCTCTTTACTCGTTCCGTAATACATCATCCCGTGACTAACTCCTTAGTCACATTGAGCTCATTATGATGATGTCTTACCGAGTGGGCCTAGAGATACCTCTCCGTCACACGGAGTGACAAATCCCAGTCTCGATTCGTGCCAACCCAACAAACACTTTTGGAGATACCCGTAGTGCACCTTTATAGCCACCCAATTACGTTGTGATGTTTGGCACACCCAAAGCATTCCTACGGTACCTGGGAGTTGCACAATTTCATGGTCTAAGGAAATGATACTTGACATTGAAAAGCTTTAGCAAACGAACTACACGATCTTGTGCTATGCTTAGGATTGGGTCTTGTCCATCACATCATTCTCCTAATGATGTGATCCCATTATCAACGACATCCAATGTCCATGGTCATGAAACCGTGACAATCCATTGATCAACGAGCTAGCCAACTAGAGGCTCACTAGGGACATGTTGTGGTCTATGTATTCACACATGTATTACGGTTTCTGGTTAACACAATTATAGCATGAACAATAGACAATTATCATGAACAAGGAAATACAATAATAACCATTTTATTATTGCCTCTAGGGCATATTTCCAACAGTCTCCCACTTGCACTAGAGTCAATAATCTAGTTACATTGTGATGAATCGTACACCCATAGCATTCTGGTGTTGATCATGTTTTGCTCGTGAGAGAGGTTTAGTCAACGGATCTGCGACATTCAGATCCGTATGCACTTTACAAATATCTATATCTCCCTCTTGAATGTAATCACGGATGGAGTTGAAGCAGTGCTTGATGTGTCTTGTCTTCTTGTGAAACCTGGGCTCCTTCGCAAGGGCAATAGCTCCAGTGTTGTCACAGAATAGAGTCATCGGGCCCGACGCGTTTGGAATTACTCCTAGGTCGGTGATGAACTCCTTCATCCAGACTCCTTCCTTTGCTGCTTCCGAAGCAGCTATGTACTCCGCTTCACATGTAGATGCCGCCACGACGCTTTGCTTGCTGCTCCACCAGTTGATTGCCCCTCCGTTCAAAACATACATGTATCCAGTTTGCGACTTGGAGTCGTCCGGATCTGTGTCGAAGCTAGCATCAACGTAACCCTTTATGATGAGCTCTTCGGCACCTCCATATACGAGAAACATGTCCTTTGTCCTTTTCAGGTACTTCAGGATATTCTTGACCGCTGTCCAGTGTTCTGCTCCAGGATCACTCTGGTACCTCCCTACCAAACTTATGGCAAGGTTCACATCAGGTCTGGTACACAGGATGGCATACATAATAGAGCCTATGGCTGAAGCATAGGGGATGACACTCATCTCTTCTCTATCCTTTGCCGTGGTCGGGCATTGAGTCATACTCAATCTCACACCTTGTAACACAGGCAAGAACCCCTTCTTGGACTGATCCATATTGAACTTCAATATCTTTTCAAGGTATGTGCTTTGTGAAAGACCTATGAGGCGTCTCGATCTATATCTATAGATCTTAATACCTAATATGTAAGCAGCTTCTCCAAGGTCCTTCATTGAAAAACACTTATTCAAGTAGGCCTTTACACTTTCCAAGAGTTCTATATCATTTCCCATTATCAGTATGTCATCCACATATACTACGAGAAATGCTACAGAGCTCCCACTCACTTTCTTGTAAATACAGGGTTCTCCATAAACCTGTGCAAACCCAAACGCTTTAATCACTTCATTAAAGCGAATGTTCCAACTCTGAGATGCTTGCACCAGCCCATAGATGGAGCTTTGGAGCTTGCATACCTTGTTAGCATCTTTAGGATCGACAAAACCTTCCGGCTGCATCATATACAGTTCTTCCTTGAGGAAGCCATTAAGGAATGTCGTTTTGACGTCCATTTGCCAGATCTCGTAATCATAAAATGCGCCAATTGCTAACATGATTTGGACAGACTTCAGCATCGCTACGGGTGAGAAAGTCCCATCATAGTCAACTCCTTGAACTTGTCGATAACCCTTAGCGACAAGCCGAGCCTTATAGACGGTTACGTTACCATCCACGTCAGTCTTCTTAAAGATCCATTTATTTTCAATGGCTCGCTTATCATCAGGCAAGTCCACCAAAGTCCACACTTTGCTCTCATACATGGATCCTATCTCGGATTTCATGGCTTCAAGCCATTTGTTGGAATTCGGGCCCGCCATCGCTTCTTCATAGTTCGAAGGTTCACCGTTGTCTAAAAACATGATCTCTAGGACAGGGTTGCCGTACCACTCTGGTGTGGAACGTGTCCTAGTGGACCTTCGACGTTCAATAGTAACTTGATCTGAAGTTTCATGACCATTATCATTAACTTCCTCTCCAGCCTATCACACCCGATCATCACGTGGTGCTTCGGAACAACGATCCTTAGCAACGGTGCACAGTTAGGGTGAACACTTTTCTTGAAATTTTATTGAGAGATCATCTTATTTACTACCGTCGTTCTAAGAAAATAAGATTTAAACATGATAAACATCATATGCAATCAATATAGTGACATGATATGGCCAATATCATCTTGCTCCTTTGATCTCCATCTTCGGGGCACCATGATCATCACTGTCACCGGCACGACACCATGATCTCCATCATCATGATCTCCATCATTGTGTCTTCATGAATTTGTCTCGCCAACTATTACTTCTACTACTATGGCTAACGTTTAGCAATAAAGTAAAGTAATTATATCGCGTTTATGATTGACACGCAAGTCATACAATAAAATAAGACAACTCCTATGGCTCCTGCCGGTTGTCATACTCATTGACATGCAAGTCGTGAATCCTATTACAAGAACATGATCAATCTCATACATCACAATGCATCACATCACATCCTTTGGCCATATCACATCACAAGGCATATGCTGCAAAAACAAGTTAGACGCCCTCTAATTTGTAGTTGCAAGTTTTTTTGTGGCTGCTATAGGTTACTAGCAAGAACGTTTCTTACCTATGCCAAAACCACAACGTGATATGCCAATTGCTATTTACCCTTCATAAGGACCCTTTTCATCGAATCCAATCCGACTAAGGTGGGAGAGACAGACACCCGCTAGCCACCTTATGCAACAAGTGCATGTCAGGCGGTGGAACCAGTCTCACGTAAGCGTACGTGTAAAGTCGGTCCGGGCCGCTTCATGCCACAATACCGCCAAATCAAGATAAGACTAGTAGTGGTAAGCAAATTAACAAAATCGACGCCCACAACAACTTGTGTTCTACTCGTGCATAGATTCTACGCATAGACCTAGCTCAAGATGCCATTGATGGGAGACGTAGTAGTAAATCAAAAAAATTCCTACGTGTCACCAAGATCTATCTAGGAGAAACCAACAACGAGTGGGGAGAGATTGCATCTTCATACCTTTGAAGATCGCTAAGCGGAAGCGTTACAAGAACGCGGTTGGTGCAGTCGTACTCGCAGCGATTCAGATCGCAGTGGATTCCGATCTCAGCGCCGAACAACGGCGCCTCCGCGTTCAACACACGTGCAACCCGATGACGTCTCCTACGCCTTGATCCAGCAAGGAGGAAGGATAGGTTGAGGGAGAGCTCCGGCAGCACGACGGCATGGTGACGGTGGAGCTACGTGGACTCCGGCAGGGCTTCGCCAAGCGCTACGGAGAACGAGGAAGAGGAAGGGTAGGGTTGCGCCGAGAGAGAGAGAAGTCGTGTCTCAAATCAGCCCAAACCCTTGGGTATATATAGGAGGAGGGAGAGGGAGGGCTGCCTTGGCCCCTCCTCCAAGGAGGAGAGGTTCGGCCGAAGGTGGGGAAGAGTCCACCTCCCACAAGGGAGGTGGATCTCCTCCTTTTAAATCCTTTTGCCCTATATCTCTTTACTCCAGCCGCATGGGCCTTTCTAGAAGGTCTTGGCCAGCTCAATAAGGGCTGGCACACCTCCTCTAAGGGCCCACGAAGTCCTTTGGTCGTCACACCCCTCCCGGGGGTCCTCCGGCACCCTCCCGGCACTCCCGGCACACTACCGATGAGCCCGAAAACTTTCCGGTGACCAAAACTGGACTTCCTATATATCAATCTTTACCTACGGACCATTCCGGAGCTCCTCGTGATGTCCGGGATCTCATCCGGGACTCCGAACAACTTTTGGTTATCATGTATACCATTTCCCTATAACCCTAGCGTCATCAAACCTTAAGTGTGTAGACCCTACGGGTTCAGGAGACATGTAGACATGACCAAGACACCTCTCCGGTCAATAACCAACAGCGGGATCTGGATACCCATGTTGGCTCCCACATGCTCCACGATGATCTCATCGGATGAACCACGATGTCGGGGATTCAATCAATCCCATATACAATTCCCTTTGTTTATCTGTATGATACTTGCCCGAGATTCGATAGTCGGTATCTCTATACCTTGTTCAATCTCGTTACCGGCAAGTCTCTTTACTCGTTCCATAATACATCATCCCGTGACTAACTCCTTAGTCACATTAAGCTCATTATGATGATGTCTTACCGAGTGGGCCCAGAGATACCTCTCCATCACACGGAGTGACAAATCCCAGTCTCGATTCGTGCCAACCCAACAGACACTTTCGGAGATACCCGTAGTGCACCTTTATAGCCACTCAGTTACGTTGTGACGTTTGGCACACCCAAAGCATTCCTATGGTATCCGGGAGTTGCACAATCTCATGGTCTAAGGAAATGATACTTGACATTGAAAAGCTTTAGCAAATGAACTACACGATCTTGTGCTATGCTTAGGATTGGGTCTTGTCCATCACATCATTCTCCTAATGATGTGATCCCGTTATCAACGACATCCAATGTCCATGGTCATGAAACCGTGACCATCCATTGATCAACGAGCTAGCCAACTAGAGGCTCACTAGGGACATGTTGTGGTCTATGTATTCACACATGTATTACGGTTTCTGGTTAACACAATTATAGCATGAACAATAGACAATTATCATGAACAAGGAAATACAATAATAACCATTTTATTATTGCCTCTAGGGAATATTTCCAACAATATCTTCGGATGCAGCATCAGGCCGGTCCTTGGTGCGAAGGCCAGCTTGACCTGGTTTCTTCTTCTTCTCCTTCTTCGTGGGAGCCTCGTAAGGCTTCTCCACGAGCATCCGGGCTAGCATACCGGTCCTCTCGTCTTCGGGCTGAGGAGCCGAACTGCAGATGTTGATGACTTTCTTCAGCCATCTGTGCGTAAACAGATCGGACACAGGGTTACGGATCTACTATGTAATAAGGCCGACCAAACTAGGGTGTTCGTACCTCGGAATCCGACTTGGTGGCATGTAGTCCCTTGTCGTCCTCCTAGGCTGACCAGCTCTTCATTGATTTGAAGAACACCTTCCATAGCTTCTCCCGCGTAGTGCGGAAGAGGGTCCAGACTGTGGGCTCGACTTCGAGTTTTCGAGCCCACAGGGGAGTGTCCCGGCGCTGGCAGGGGAGGATGCGTCTTCGGAGCATCACTTGTTCCACATCGGGTAGCTTGGTGCCGTCCTAGACCAAGGAACGAAAGCGCTTCTACAGATCGGTCACGTCCTTGCTTGATCCCAGTCGAGGCCCTTTTCGATCCATGAAGCCAGCCTGGTCGGGGGACCGGATCTGAATGCAGCGGTGGGGTGCTGACCTTTTTCTTGTGGTTCTGTGACATAGAACCACTCCTTTTGCCACCCCTTGATGGTGTCGATAAGGGTGCCCGTCGGCCACCCGACGTGGGTGAGTTTGTCGATGATGGCCCCGCCGCAGTCGGCGTGCTTGCCGCCGACACACTTTATCTTGATGTTGAAAACCTGCAGCCAGAGCCCGAAGTGGGGCTCGACATGCAGGAAGGCCTCGCAGACGAGGATGAAGGCTGAGAGGTTCATGATGGAATTCAGCGGGAGGTCGTGGAAGTCAAGGCCGTAGAAGAACATCAATCCCTTGACGAAGGGGTGGAGTGGGAATCACAACCCCCTGATGAAGTGGGGGATGAACACCACCCTCTCGCCTGGCCTGGGGGTGGGGATCACTTGGCCCTCCTCCGCCGCGTGGTGAGGAATGTCGGTGGGGAGGTACCTGGCCTTCTTGAGGCCGAGAATGTCCTTGTTGGTGATCATGGAAGCTTCCCACTGGCCATTGGAGTCTGCCATTGCTGAGCTCGGTAGAGAGGGTGGATAAATCTAGATCTGTGCTTTGGAGGCCCAAGGGAATAGGAGGCGGAGAAGTCGAATGGAGAGCGTGAAAGGCGTTTGGGGTATTCATTCTCCTTTTACGGTGTCTGCTGATCCGGGCTCCCCTTTCTGTGTCGTGAATCCCTCCACTTCCCGAGACGCACGAGCCTTTGCATGCACGTGATTAAGTATACCCCATATAAAACGGGACACGATCGACATGTTGATAGATCGTGTGGATGGAACGGCCCCGAACCACACATCGACTGCCTGTAACTTGCCTATCGGTCGTGGTGGGCTATGACCTTTCGTCAGAGAGGTCATCAGGAAACATATCCTTTTCCCCCTGGCGTTTGGCCTTCAAGGACAACTTATCTCACAGGATTCAGACGTGCCACTATGCGGAAAACTACTTATCATCGGAGGCCGAACTATGGTTCGGTGGGAAGGAACTCACCTCGCAAGCCAAAGACTCTGTTCGCGAAGAAATTGGAGGTGAAGAACCTTGGTGTTGGAGGAAAGTTCAGGGGCTACTAAGGGAGTCCTGGATTAGGGTGTCCTCGGATAGCCGACCCGTTGGTTATGGGCCGGACTATATGGGCTGCTTACCGAACACTCGATGATTTGAAGGTCCAAGTTCCAGGATGGAAGCTTCAAGGAGCACGGCTTGCGCTCCATGTTTGATGTAGTAAATAGGCATGTTTATCTTTTCGGCATCCAACCGACCATGTGTAAACCCTAGGGCTCCTCGGCATCTATATAAGCCGGAGGGTTTTAGGGTATTAGGAGAGAACAACTCATCTAGGGTTATACATACGATCTCGAGGTAGATCAACTCTGTAACCCCTTCACCATCAATACAATCAAGTAGGACGTAGGGTATTACCTCCATCGGAGGGCCCGAACCTGGGTAAACTTGTGTCCCCTTCGTCTCCTGTTACCGTCGATCCTAGTCTCACAGTTCGGGACCCCCTACCCGAGATCCGCCGGTTTTGACACCGACACCCCCCCTCTTTGATGCCCCTCCTCGGTGAGGTAGTGGGCATGAAAAACGGCAAAGGCCCTCGCGACGGTGGACGTTGGAGAGGTGGAGTTGCAGTCTCCGACGCGTTGGATGGTGAATCACTGAAGGCGTTGCACACGCATCGTGGTGGATGTTGGCTCCTTCCAGAAGGAATCTGTCATTCTTTGGATTACGGGCTCCGAAGAGAAAGAGTAGGGCATGTGATACGGCGGAAGCTCGACTTCCGTGAGTCGGCTACTTCATGTTCACCAGCCTCCTTTGGGTTACGGGCTTCGAAGAGGAAGATTAGGGCATGTGAGACGTCGGGAGCTCGACTCATGTGAGTCGACTAGTGTCCCATGTCCTATTCTACCTCACCGGCAACCGGACCGAGGGGCGCAACCAGCTGTCGGACATGGGCACGACGGAGCCGGACAAGCTCCGCTTAAAGATTGCTTTATGTTGCGTGTAATTGTACGGATTTAAAGTTTCTAATTTGAGGCATCTAGTTATAGAATGCATTATTTGAAGAGTGACCAGTCACTGTTTGCGGGCACGTCCACGGGCGTTTAAGGGGTAGGATTTTCCAAGTCCGAGTGTAGATGCTCTTGCCGCCTACTCCGCTAGCCAGAACTTTTGAGTGAGCTCGCCGATATCCGCATGCACCCTCCTCCCTCAACTCCTACACACCCTATGCCACACCCTGCCACCAGTCGAGCTGCTCCCATGTCGTCGGTCGCCGCTCCCTTATCAACGAAGCTGAGTGTCGCCTCCTAAGCATACCACTGCGCCACTGCTACCACACCAAGGTAATTTTTTTTAAAATTGATCGTGTAGATGAGTGTGTTATTTTTTTGCATTTCTAGATGAATTATGCTATGATTCACATATGAACCTTGACATGGATGATTTATATGTATGTGCATATGTGAAATGTATGGATTGTGAATATGTGAGATGGACTACTCATATGTCATTTTTGCTGAACTGTGAGTATGTGAAGTCAATGCCAACTACAATGTATGTGCATGTCAATGTCAATTGAAATATTGCCAAAATGTGACATATTTTTCCATATGCTACTTGCATCGAGTTGTTTGCACATGATGGAAGAAATCATTTCGACGCCAGCATGATATCCTAGAAAACCGATGTTGATGCAATTTCATTGTCAATGCCACTCGAGGATGTTGCTATTTGCAAGTAGTGGTGCTAAAGGAAGTGCATAAAATATTAGAACATCCAATTGTACCTCTTATGGTAAGTTACTATATGTGAGATCCTATTGTAGACGATGAATAGTGGGGGAAGGCATATTGACAAGGGATTGCTGAGCAATACCATCTCAACAAAATATTTGAGTTTGATAGAACTACTAACCCTCTTGAACACCGATTAGCTACAATTATGAAGGAGGCAATAAAGTAGCAAGTGTGCTATCATCAAACTGAGCATTGTCATTCAAGCGTCAATACCATATCAAGAGCATGCAAGTTAGCTAGTACCTTGATCAGATTACAATTTTTGTTGTTATTTCTATGTGTACTAACAATTTCCTTTGGTGTAGTTTGGACAAGCCCATGCCTTGAGAAGGAAAAAAGAGAGGACATACTTCACTATTAGCTCAAGTTGAAGATTTGTCTAATATTGCAAGGACTAAATCTTTTCAAACAAGAGATCAAGGTACGACAAGTCTTTGACGCCATCCGAGAAGGGTATGATAGCTAGAGTCCAACTCCCCAATCTTGCATCACCAAGTAAGAAGAAACCACTAGGGTGGAAGGCCAAATATGAGAAGCTGGAGAGCGAAGGGGAGAATGCACCATACAAGAAGGAACATCCAGGCTTTTTGGTGGGTCAATAGATGGACTATGTTTAATTATTTTGGATGATTTATGTTTGAGGACGTCGTATGAATTATTTGCATGAATTTCTTTTGCTAGGATTTTTCATTTCCATGTTTGGAAATTTTAATTTTGAATTGAGATATTTAAAATCACGGATTTGGATATGATTTAGTTCCATGCATTAGAAATAATATAGTTAAATCGGAGTGGGGTGAAACTAAAGTAAACATAAAGTATATGTGACAATGGAGACAAAAAGGAGTTGTGATTTTTTAGGCTAAAATGATTATCGAAGGGCTATATGGAAGCTTTGTTTGGACATATAGTTGTTGGTTTGACTCTGATAAGTTTTCTACTACTTGCTGCAACATCTTACATTTGCCCGCGATCTTAGAAAGAGACAATCGGCTACTAGTTCTCGTCTCCACGACAAAACTATTGGAAAGCACAACAAGGCTGCTCTCTCCCGACATAGGAGGAGGAATACTGCTCTAGGTTGTAAGAAATTCACATCACATCAAATGAGTAGTTGTCCAAGATTATCATGCATTCATCATTTCTGTTTTGGATTGGTTAAAATAAGTTGTTTTTGTCATTTTAATGCGAAACAAAAATATTGTCATTGTTGATGGTGTTCTTTTGTAACCGCTTAGAGATTTGTACTACCGGTAGCTACCAAAAAAAAACAATACCACATGTAATTACTCATGGTTTTGGTTAACCATTGGCCTAAATGCCATGGCTCTCTATGTGACGTGTTCAAAGGCCAGGTACACCACCTTAATGTATGTTATTCTCTTGCTGTCGAAAATGAGGCAAATTTTTTTCTGTCTAGACGTTCCACATAGATTACGGTCCTGTTGTGGCGCTTCTTTTGGTCACTGTCGATCTCCTTCCGCATCCCTTTGCACCAAGAATCGATGAAATGATAGATGGCCGCTAAACCGATAGGAAAGTGGGCATCCACCCACGATGACACAAGCTGGCGGACCGCAATCGTGAATGCGAGATCTTTGCAAAGCTAAATATTGGTCTCAGATGCCCTTAAGCAAAGCTGAGATTGTGTCTTGGGAATGAGGTTGCACATTGTTGTAAAGGTGGTTAGCCTCTAACAATGGACATGAAGGTGCTAGTGACAGTAGTAGCACTGACATGAGGAACATTGAGCTTGATGGTGGCTTAATAGGTTGGCTATGTTTGATTTTAGTATGCTTGAGAATATATTTTTGCGGGAATGTGTTTAAGAACATTGGATGAATTACTTGTGATATTTGCATGACGTTTCTTTTACCAGGATTTGTTATTTCCACATCCATAAAAAAATCTAATTTGAATTCAAATCATGGTAATTTTGCGGATTCAAATATGATTTAGTTCTATGCATTGGAAATATTGTGTGAAACTGAAGTAAACGTAGAGTATGTCTAAGAATTGAGTGAAAAAGAATCTGTGGCAACATTTTGTGCTAAAAAATGCACCATCGAAGGGCTATCTAGAAACTCTATTTAGAGATAGAGATAGCCATTTGACCCCGTTAGGTTTTCTAGTAGCTGTCAATATCTTAGATTTGGTCCCGATCTTGGGATGACAATGGGCTGCAAGCATTCGTGTAGTCGTGTCTAGAGTCAAACTATTCGGAAGCATAACGAGGCCGATCACTAGCGACGGAGGAGGAGGAATGTTGTTTTGGAGTGTAGGAAATTCACATCGAATTAATGATGAATAGCTGTCGAAGACCATCGACTATCGTGCATTCATCATTTGTGTTTCTCCACACGTTAAAAATCAGTTGCTGCTGTCATTTGAAAGCAAGGCAAAAAAAATAAAATTTGTCACTGTCTGTCGATGCTATTTTCTATAGCCGGCGTCGAGATATGCACTACCGGTATATTATAGATTTTGATGATTAGAACACGACGGCAACCAACGAGGGAGTACTTTCCGTTGCCTCCGCCGGACACAAGTTGCGCTTGAGGTCACAGGGCAGTGAGCATGACACATGGCGCGCTGGATACACAGTGACCCGCGACTGCGACGTGGGACCCGCATGTCAGCTGCTTTGCCTCCGTGTGCATCTAGATGTTTGGCAAAGCCTCCGCTGCTCGATCCGGTCAAAGGAGAAAAAGTCGTGACAAGGATGTGTATGTAGGCTATTTTGGTTGACTATACGGCTGCCCAGTCGCCGTGTGCTCGGAACAGAAAGCGAAAGGATATGAGAGGAAGACACTCGATCGATCCTCTGCCCAAATACCGCACGTGCGTCTCCGGGCGGTGCATGCCGCAGGCCGTGGATCACGACCACGTACGCCGGACCTTTTTCTCGTACGATCCTCGTGACAGCCGTGGTCGTGTACGTGAAGCTCCCCCACCGTTCATACGCTACGCACGCGGCGGATCAAAGCCAGTACGTCTGAACTGAACATGAATATCTCCAGAGCTTCGACCACTGGGAATGTGGGAGCATCGATTCCAACACCTGGTTTACGTGTTCATTGTCCTTCCTAGACAGGGAATGTATTACTATTACCCTCTTCCATCTTTCTAGAAGAAAAATACGGAGTAGTTTTTTTTCTTTCTCTAAGGAAAAATAAATTTCCGAGACATCTTTTTTAGTATTACATTCCGGGGACATTTTTTCTGGCGTCATTCTGAAGACATTTGGTTCAGCGTGAGCTGCAGGATGACGAAGCTGGAACGAAAATTGGGCTCGTAGAGTTCAGTGAATGATTGGGTCTTGGGGTGGTTGCACGGCCCATTGACCGGTCAGCGGTCAGTCGGCCGCCCGCCACACACCCGCGGAGAAAAAGCTTCCGGTCCATCTCTAGCCGCATCGCACGTACGTCTGGCCGGCCGGCGGGAATGGAGTGGGAAACATCGGCGGCGTGCGACGTCGGGCACCCAAGAAAGTTTCTCGCGCCGGCTCGCCTTTGCTGACCGCGGACTCGTGCGTGGACTGGTCTCACCCAATAATATTGCGGCACACTGCGCCTGTACGTACGTAACTAATGCCACTCAAGCAAAGCGCCCACTGTTCGGCTGGGCACACCCATCCTATGGTACGACTACCACCTACTGCCTCGTGTGTCCATATGGCGCCCGTGCCACCTCACTGCAGCCAGTATATACAACTGAGCTGAGCGGCGACTCCGTAGGCCGTATATACAACTGAGCTGAGCTGCGACTCCGTAGGCCGTGAGTTGGTCTATGAAACCTGTGGACCCGTATACAAGTTTCAGTACGCTGACACCACTGTCTCATGTTGGCTCACGAATTTGCGAACGCATGTCCAAAGTAATAATCAGGAATGCTAGTGACTGCGCCACAAAAAAACCAAGGATGAAATGCTCTCGCATCAAGGTTAGAACAGCAGAAAAAGAAAATCAAATGGTGAGTGGATTATTTTGCCGAGTCTAGTCCCACCCTGTGTTACGCCCATGAACTACGCTCGGAGTGGGGCATTTGTTTGACGGATTTTTGTGTACCAAGAGTCGTAATACTAGAGCAACACTCTATGACCGGTGGGTCCAATAATTTCATGAAAATATGCCACAAAGCATGTTATTGTTGGACTCTCCTTGATTGAGTCCATCACAGCAGAAAAATCACCATGGCTGCTACATGGATCGCTCCAGCCTATACTGCACAAGGGTTGTACCTTGCACGTGTCTGACTTCTAAGTTAAGCATGCAGTAAGCAATCACTAGTAGAAAACAGACTTTTCGTTTCAAGCATTAGTCTCGGTCTGATTACGAGCCGATACTAAAAACGGTATTAGTCTCGGTTCGTGCTGGTTCCAACGGCTAGGAGCAGGGTAACCTTTAGTACCGGCTCGTGAGCGATCTTTAATACCGGTTCGTGTCACGAGCCGGTACTAAATGGGGCGTGACAGACTTTTGGTCAGACTTGGGCCCACGTGCACCTTTAGTACCGGCTGGTGACACCAACCGGTACTAAAAGGGAACTTTTAGTACTGACTGGTGTCACCAGCTGGTACTAAAGACTTCCTACATATACGTTTCGTCCGCAGCCGATCGAAGGGGCTCGATCATTTCTTTGTTTTCTCTCCTGTTCTTCTTCTTGCTCGAAGCTTATCCTCCATTTTGTCAAGGATTTGTCAAGATTTAAAGACACCTCATCTATCCAAGTGTTCATAAAGGTTAGCAACTTTGCTCCTTCATCTCTCATTGCTAGATTAGCTTGTGGTATACTCAAAGATATGTGATTTGTGGGTTTTAGTTAGGTTTTGAAGGAGTGATCATTATGTGGGAGTTTATTTGATTTATATGCAATTTGAGCTCAAATTAACTTGTTAGGTTGCATATGTGTAGGTATGGTTTATTTGGTGCCTTCCCATCCCCGGCCGTCCTAACCACCGTCGATCGTCCGCACCGTCTCGTCGCGGCACCGGCCACCTTGGTGAGCCTCTTGTTCTTCTTAAAACTTAAAAAAATAAATACTTGTATGATTTAGATAGCTGCGTGTACGATTTACTTACTTGTATTAGTGTCATGGTTATGGTATCCGCCCACGTCGGCCCTCATCCAGTCTATGATTCAGATGTGGTATGTCGTTATCTTTTATAACTATTTCACACATCATCTAATGTCTATGGCAATTAATTATGTCACTAAATTAACGTAGATGTTTTTATCTATAGGAAGTAGTTGAACCAGAAATTCCAACCGACTATGCATTCTGCTCAAGAAATTAACACAAGCTGAAAAAGAAATTGATCATTTGAAAGAAAAATTGAAAAGAACTGAAGATGAGAAGATGGGATTGGAGTTGCATGTTGCCGATATCGTCGATGATCACAAGAACAAGATGGCTGGAATGCGCTTGAAGCTTAGAAAGATTAGAAAATATGCCATTGATAAAGAGGCTTGGTATCATTATGCCATTGGCTCAATTGTTACTTTAGTTGCGATTATAATCGCATTTGTTGTTGTATTTACATGTTTTAGATAGTTGCATGTTGTTTTATGAGATGTATGTATGAACTATAAGTATCTATTATTTGCAATAATAACATTTGGTCACTGCTAACTCTACTTTTGGTTGTAATGTGATGATGAAGTTGTATTAATTTGGTCACTTCGATGTTGTGCAATGAACATGAGCCATCAATGGATGTACGATGACCGACTAAGTCCAGGGTTTCTTAATGGCCTGCATGATTTTATTCGTGTGGCTGAGGCAAACAAGCAGAATGGTTTCATGTGTTGTCCATGTCGTGATTGTAAGAATGATAGGAATTACTCTACCTCAAAAACCCTTCACTACCACCTGCTGAAGTCCGGTTTCATGTCCGGCTATAGCTGTTGGACCAAACACGGGGAAAGAGGGGTTATAATGCAAGACAATGAAGAAGAAGAGGATGATGACAACTATCCTTTCGCCGATACAACAATGGGGGAAGCTGAAGAAGAGGCATCAATGGGGGAAGCTGAAGAAGAGGCATCAGATGAGCCCGCTGATTATTTGGGTCGGGTCATTGCTGATGCAAAGAGAAACTGCGAAAATGACAAGGAGAGGTTGAAGTTGAGACGCATGTTAGAGGATCACAAGAAATTATTGTATCCAAATTGTGAAGATGACCAGAAAAATCTAGGTACCACGCTGGAATTGCTGTAATGGAAGGCGAAGAATGGTGTAACTGACAAGGGATTTCAAGAATTGCTGATAATGATAAAGAAGATGCTTCCAAAGGATAACAAATTGCCTGAAAGTATGTACGAAGCAAAGAAGGTTGTCTGCCCTCTAGGATTAGAGGTGCAGAAGATACATGCATGCCCTAATGACTGCATCCTCTACCGCGGTGAGGAGTACGAGAATTTGGATGCATGCCCGGTATGCGGTGCACTGCGCTATAAGATCCCCCACGATGACCCTGGTGATGTGGAGGGTGAACGCCATAGGAAGAGGGTTCCTACCAAGGTGATTTGGTATGCTCCTATAATACCATGGTTGAAACGTTTGTTCCAAAACAAAGAGCATGCCAAGTTGTTGCGATGGCACAAAGAAGAACGTAAGAAAGATGGGATGTTGAGAGCACCCGCTGATGGGTCGTAGTGGAGAAAAATTGAGAGGGAGTTCGAGGACTTTGCAGCCGACGCAACGAACTTATGGTTTGGTCTTAGTACAGACGACATGAATCCTTTTGGGGAGCAGAGCTCCAGACACGGCACCTGGCCCATGACTCTATGTATCTACAACCTTCCTCCTTGGTTGTGCATGAAGCGGAAGTTCATTATGATGCCGGTGCTCATCTAAGGCCCTAACCAACCCAACAATGACATTGATGTCTACCTAAGGCCACTAGTTGATGAACTTCTATAGTTGTGGAAAAAACCAGGTGTACGTGTGTGGGATGCGCACACACAGAAGGAAATTGACCTACGAGCGTTGCTGTTTGTAACCATCAATGATTGGCCTGCTCTTAGTAACCTTTCAGGACATACAAACAAGGGATACAATGCATGCACGCACTGTTTAGATGATACTGAAAATATATATTTGGATAAATGTAAGAAGAATATGTACCTGGGACATCGTCGATTTCTACCGATCAAGCATATCTTAAGAAAGGCAGGCAACCATTTCAAAGGTGAGCCAGATAACCGGAAGAAGCCTGGCCTCCGTACTGGTGAATATATATTTGATATGGTCAAGGATTTATAGGTAATCTTTGGAAAGGGTCCTGGCGGACAATCTGTTCCGAATGACGCCAACGGACACGCACCCATGTGGAGGAAGAAATCTATATTTTGGGAACTTGAATATTGGAAAGCCCTAGAGGTCCGCAATGCAATCGACGTGATGCACGTGACGAAGAATCTTTGTGTGAACCTGCTAGGCTTCTTGGGCGTGTATGGAAAGACAAAAGATACACTGGAGGCACGGGAGGACAAGCAAAGAATTAACAAACAAGACGGCATGCCTCCAAAGCAGTATCAAGGTCCTGCCAGCTATGCTCTTATGAAAGAAGAGAATGAAATCTTTTTTGAATGCCTGCTCAGTATCAAGGTCCCGTCTGGCTTCTCATCGAATATAAAGGGAATAATAAATATGGCAGGAAAAAAATTTCAAAATCTAAAGTCTCATGACTGCCACGTGATTATGACGCAATTACTTCCGGTTGCACTTAGGGGGCTTCTACCGGAAAATGTTCGATTAGCCATTGTGAAGCTATGCGCATTCCTCCATGCAATTTCTCAGAAGGTAATCGATCCAGAAATCCTACCAAGGTTGCAGAATGACCTGGTCCAATGTCTTGTCAGTTTCGAGTTGGTGTTCCCTCCATCCTTCTTCAATATTATGACGCACGTTCTAGTTCACCTAGTCAAAGAGATTAACATTCTGGGTCCTATATTTCTACACAATATGTTCCCCTTCGAGAGGTTCATGGGAGTCTTAAAGAAATATGTTCGTAACCATGCTAGGCCAGAAGGAAGCATCGCCAAGGGATATGGAATAGAAGAGGTTATTGAGTTTTGTGTTGACTTTGTTCCTGACATGAAGCCGATTGGTCTTCCTGAATTGCGACATGAGGGGATACTGGGTGGAAAAGGCAGATTAGAAAAGAAAGAAGCAATAAATATGGACGGACATTCTTTCACTCAAGCACACTACACGGTTCTACAAAATTCCACCTTGGTGACTCCATATATGGAGGAACACAAGGATATTGTGCGGTCCAAGAACCCGGAGCAGTCTGACCCCTAGATTGAACGTAAACACATGGAGACTTTTTCCGGTTGGTTGCAAACAAAGCTCATCAATGACAACGATGTTCCAGATGAACTGTACTGGTTGGCCAAGACACCAAGTTCGACTGTAACGACTTTCAAAGGGTACGAGATAAATGGGAATACATATTACACGATCGCCCAAGATAAAAAAAGCACCAACCAAAATAGTGGTGTCCGCTATGATGCAACCAACTTTCAAGACACATATTATGGTTACATAGAGGAGATATGGGAACTTGACTAAGGACCTGATCTTAAGGTCCCTTTATTTCGGTGCAAATGGGTCAAATATACTGGAGGCAGGGTACAGGTAGACCCGCAGTACGGAATGACAACAGTGGATCTCAACAATCTTGGATACACAGACGACTCATTCGTCCTAGCCAATGATGTGGCTCAGGTTTTCTATGTGAAGGACATGTCTAGCAAACCGAGGAGAAAAAAAGATAAGGAAGCGAATACATCATACGATGAGCCAAAGTGCCACATAGTTCTTTCAGGAAAAAGAAACATTGTGGGAGTGTAGGGCAAGACAAACATGTCAGAAGATTATGAAAAATTCATGAAATCCCTCCCTTCAGAGTGAAGACTGACCCAAGCATCCTGTTAAATGATGAAGATTCTCCATGGTTACGGTCAATCATAAGCAAGGGACAAACACGTAGAAAAAGTCTTACACCATGAGATCCCACTCTGGGATGTGACCGACTTCACCGTCATCACTTTCCATGTGAAGGACATGCATGCATTTTCTAGCATGACATCTTTGTAATAGTTTGTACACGAAGTGCATCCATTTTGTACACGAAGTGTTTGCCGTAACCCTCTCAACTCTTTAGAAGTTGCTATGTGGGTGAAATTATGATGTCATGCCAAGTTACAACCTTGTCAGAGTTCATTTGTACTGCTTTTCAAATTCAGGGTCATTTAGCTCAAAATAAATCATTAATGCATGAAAAATATCAAATGAAGTCAGAAAGGTTTGAAAATTAATGATGTGCCTTTGAATGGTGCATATTGAACACACAAAAATTATGAAGTTAAAATAAGTTAATAAAAATGAAACCCCTTTGTAATAGATGAGTTTTCGTCCGAAACCCTCATACTTCGAAAGAGATTGTCCAATTTGTACATGAAGTGCATTAATTTTTTGCCGTAAACCTCTCAACTCTTTAGAAGTTGCTATGTGGGTGAAATTATGATGTCATGCCAAGTTACAACCTTTTCAGAGTTCATTTGTACTGCTTTTCAAATTCAGGGTCATTTAGCTCAAAATAAATCATTAAATTAATGAAAAATATCAAATGAAGTCAGAAAGGGTTGAAAATTGATGATGTGCATTTGAATGATGCATATTGAACACAAAAAAATATGGAGTTATAATAAGTTATTAAAAATGAAATCCCTTTGTAATAGATGAGTTTTCGTCCGAAACCCTCATACTTCAAAAGAGATTGTCCAATTTGTACACGAAGTGCATCCAGTTTTTGCCGTAACCCTCTCAACTCTTTAGAAGTTGCTATGTGGGTGAAATTATGATGTCATGCCAAGTTACAACCTTTTCAGAGTTCATTTGTACTCCTTTTCAAATTCAGGGTCATTTAGCTAAAAATAAACCATTAAATGCATGAAAAATATCAAATGAAGTCAGAAAGGGTTGAAAATTGATGATGTGCCTTTGAATGGTGCATATTGTACACACAAAAAGTATGGAGTTAAAATAAGTTATTAAAAATGAAATCCCTTTGTAATAGATGAGTTTTCGTCCGAAACCCTCATACTTCGAAAGAGATTGTCCAATTTGTACACGAAGTGCATCTAGTTTTTGTCGTAACCCTCTAAACTCTTTAGAAGTTTCTATGTGGGTGAAATTATGATGTCATGCCAAGTTACAACCTTTTGAGAGTTCATTTGTAATGCTTTTCAAATTCAGGGTCATTTAGCTCAAAATAAATCATTAAATGCATGGAAAATATCAAATGAAATCAGAAAGGATTGAAAATTGATGATGTGCCTTTTAATGGTGCATATTGAACACACAAAAAGTATGAAGTTAAAATAAGTTATTAAAAATGAAATCCCTTTGTAATAGATGAGTTTTCGTCCGAAACCCTCATACTTCGAAAGAGATTGTCCAATTTGTACACGAAGTGCATCCAGTTTTGCCGTAACTCTCTCAACTCTTTAAAAGTTGCTATGTGGGTGAAATTATGATGTCATGCCAAGTTACAACCTTTTCAGAGTTCATTTGTACTACTTTTCAAACTTGAGATATGACATTTTAAATGCCATTTAATCAAATTGTCTTATACAGCAATTTAAGTTGTTCAAACATGCATGGAAACGCCATAAACAAATTCTTTATATTTTTCTGATATTTTTTATATATTATTATTTCCATTGGAGTCATAGTTTTTGTATGATTTTTTAAAGTTTAGGGTTTTTTCTGAAAATAATAATAAAATAATGAATTAAATAACCTTTAGAACCGATGCGAGCCACGCACCGGTACTAAAGGTCCACCGCCTCGCGCGTTTTTGGGGAGGACCTTTCGTACCTGTGCGTGTCTCGCACCGGTACTAAAGGGTCTTTAGTACCGGTGCGCGCCACACTCTGGTACTAAAGGTCCTCCACGTATAAATAGGGAGGACTCGTCCCGGTGCGAGCCACACATTGGGAGAAGTCATTTGCATGCCGACAGGCTGCCGGAATCCACCGTCGCCGCCGCGCGTCGCCTCGACGCCGTGCGCCGCCCCGAGCCCGCCGCCCCGACGCCGCGCGCCGCCCCGACGCTGCCCCCAGTCCCGCCGGCCGCCCCCACCCCTAAGCCGCCGCCGTGAGTCTGCCCTCTTTTTTGTTTAGTTTAGGTTTAATTTAGTTTAGATTTTGTTTAGTTTAGGTTTAGTTTATGTTTAGTTTAGGTTTAATTTAGTTTAGATTTAGATATTGTTTAGTTTAGGTTTAGTTTAGGTTTAATTTAGTTTAGTTTAGGTTTAGTTTATGTTAAATTTAGTTTAGGTTTAGTTTAGTTTTTGGTTTCGTTTAGGTTTAGTTTAGGCCCCCCGACCCCGACACGACACCCCCCGACACCCCGACCCCGATACGACACCCCGACACGGCACCCCCGACCACGACACAACACCCCGACCCCGACACGACACCCCTGACACCCCGACCCCGACACGACACCATGACACGACACCCCCGACCACGACACAACACCCCTACCCCGACACGACACCCCCGACACCCCGACATGACAGCCCCGACACCCAGACCCCGACCACGACACATCACCCCTATTTAGTTAGTTAGTTAGTTAGGTTATCAGGTTAGTTTAGTTAGTTTAGTTAGTTAGTTAGGTAGGTTCTTAGGTTATTAGGGTATGTGTTAATTTTGTTAATTTTGTTAGATGCTAAGTGTTATTTAATTTGTTAAGTGTTATTTAATTTGTTAGATGCTAAGTGTTAATTTTGCTAAGTTTTATTTAATTTGTTTTCATAATTAAGTGTTTCTTCTCAACGTCGATGATGCCGATCCCGCATCCTCATCGTCGAGTCGCCGGAGGAGGTCACTTGCTTGAGACGAGGGGCCCTGTCAGGGATTGGGCTCCGCCGGGCTGGTACTAGAAGGTGCTGCCTTCCGGGCGGCGCAGCTTGGTGAGGAACCAGCCCGTCGTCGACCCGGAGGTTCTGTGGTGGCGGCCGCATGGGCCACGGAGTTTTCGGAGGCTTGAGTCCCCCGCGGAGGTGGTACAGTACCATGTCAGCAAGGAGAACGAGCACGTTCGTCGCTACATGGCAGCTTTGGAGGCCAGGCCCGACAATACCTGACAGATTCTTCAAGGATCTCACTGCAGCTATGTTTCTGTGATGGTTCCTTCTCTTTGGGTGTCCACCGCCCGCCCGAATATCCGGCCGGCGCTAGGGTTCTAGCTAGATCGATATATTAGCTACTATATATGTATTATTATGATATATTAGCTAGATCGATGGATTAGCCGATGTATTAACAATTATCCGAGAATATGAGATGAGATCTTTTCTAAGAACTACTATATATGTATTCGATGATGCATTATTAATTAACTATCAATTATTTTTCTTCTTGAATGCATGCTAATTTGAATACTAATTTGTTTTATCTATATTATTATGGATTAGTTATTAAGCTATGGACAATACCCGTAGAGCTCATGAAGAGGACATCTTCGACATGATACGCTCCTCCGAAAACCTAGCAGACCTTCTGGGTGAATCACATGATGATGACGGCTCACAATATTTGAACGATTACGATGATGGATTTGAGGCCGAGGAAGAACAACTTATGTTCCAAAATCCGGAACAACTAACAATGTCCGGCGAGGTATATACACATATTAGCCTCTGGTGATCATTACATGTGTATTAATTGATATATATATATATATATATATATATTAACAAATCTTTTTCTTTTAATTATCAGCCCTCCAGATCTAGCCAATCTAGTAGAAAGGTACGAGGCGGTGCCAATATATTGGACGACAACGTAAAGTTCAATCTTGATGCTTTCAAACATGATGGCGCACCGACTCACTCTAAAGCCAATGCCAAGACATTTGTGCGTCAATGCAGAGTGGTTGTTAGGGATGGAGTCCCGATCACAATGCAATAATGGATTCAACCAAACAACCCAAAACTAGGAGTGAATTATGTCGATACAAGAATTAAAGATACCCTTTGGCGAGATCTCATGGAGCATTTCATCCTACCAGATTCTCTCTCGGAGCGCCAAAGGGACAAAGTCAAGGAGTACTAGCTAGCTAGTCCCGGTCGGGTTTTGGGCCTTAAGTTATAAGTCCCAGAATATATATGGATGTGTAATTCCATTTGTATATATACTATGTATAAGATATTGTATATTATATTACACACACACACACATATATATATATATATATATGCATCAACTTGTGTAATGTTTACAATATGTAGCACCGTAAAATAAATTTGAAATGAATGGAAAACACAATAAATAGAGAGGAAAAATAAAACCTAATTAAAAGCGAAAAGAACAGAACACTTAGTACCGGTTGGTATCACCAACCGATACTAAAGGTCCTCCACCACCAGCCCACGCAGGCAGCCATGTGGTGGGCCTTTAGTACCGGTCCGTGGTCCAACAGGTACTAAAGGTCTGGACCTTTAGTCCCGACCCTTTAGTACCATTTGGGGAACCGATACTAAAGGCACATCCCGACCAGGACTACTGATCGACATTCTACTAGTGAATGCATGCACGTACTAGAGCATCTCCAGTAGTTCGCCCTCCAGGGGTTCAAAATAGCGTCGTCTGGTAGCCAACCGGCGCTTTAATCGGCCTGGAGGCTCGGGTTCCCAACCGGCACCCGACGGTCGACCCCCAACCGGCGATTTTGGCTCGCTATGGGCGCAAATTCGACCCAAATTCAGTCCAGATTCGGCGCTCTTTCGACAAACTTTAACAAATTTGACGCTCTTTCGACTTAAAATCAACAAATTTGGCGCTCTTTTGGCATAAACTTAACAAAAAAAACTAAATGTTTATAGCAAGTGCATCATAGAAATTAATACAAAATCGAAGTAAGCTCCAACATAATAAATTAAAACAAATTGAACTAGGTGTTGTCCCTGAGCCTCCATAGGTGCTCCACCAGATCGTCCTGCAGTTCTTGATGCACATGTGGGTCTCGGATCTCCTGGCGCATATTGAGGTAGGCAACCCATGTTGCTGGTACCTGGTGATCAACGACTGCAAGAGGTCCTATCCTGTGATATGGTTCAGTGTCAAACACCGGCTCTTCCTGCTCGCTCTCAATGATCATGTTGTGCAAACAGACACAATAATTCATGATCTCCCACATCTGCGATTTTGACCAGGTCAGAGTAGGGCACTGGAGAACAGCAAATCAAGATTGGAGCACACCAAATGCTCGCTTGCCATCTTTCCTGCAAGCCTTCTGACACTTAGCAAAGTGTGCCTTCTTTGGCGCCACAGGTTTTGAGATAGTCTTCACAAGTGTGGATCATCTTGGGTAGATACCATCTGCTAGATAGTATCCCTTGTTGTAGTGGTGCCCATTAACCTCAAAGTTCACCAAAGGAGCATGATCTTCAACAAGCTTGGCAAAGAATTTCGAGCACTACAATACGTTGATGTCATTGTGAGTTGCTGGCATACCAAAGGAGTGCCAAATCCATAGCTCATGTGTGGCTACTGCCTCAAGTACCACGCTGCAACCTCCTTTGACACCTTTGTAAATCCCTGTCATGCAAATGGGCAGTTTTTCCATGACCAATGCATGTAGTCGATGCTTCCAAGCACCCCAGGAAATCCTCTTGCTGCATTCTGTCCTACGATCCAAGCAGTGTCTTTAGCATTGGGTGATCGCAAATATTATGGTCCAATCACTGCCACCACTGCCCTGCAGAACTTGTATAGACACTCAATGGTGGTGGACTCGGCCATTCGTCCATAGTCTTCTTGTATGTCAGCGGGAGCTTCGTATGCAAGCATCCTCATAGCTTGGCTGCATGTCTGGAGTGAGGAGAATCCAACTATGCCGGTGCAATCCTTCTTGCAAACGAAATAGCCGTCGAACTCCCGGATGGCATTCACAATCCCGAGGAAGAGCTTCCGACCCATTTGATAACGACGCCGAAATACTTCTCACCATGCAGAGGGGCGTCGGCGAAGTAGTTGGCATAGAGCATGCAACAACCCTCCATCCGATGCCTTTGCTTGCTCTTGCGCCAGCCCGACGCCAAGCCACCTCGCTGGGGCTTGTCGTTGTTCACGAACAGGCCGACCAACGAGGACAGTATCATGAGGTGTTCCTCATCGGCGCTGTCAGCCTCGTCTTCTTCGTCCAATAGAGCCACGAATGCCTCCTCGTTGTCCGAGTCCATGGCCAAACACCTTGTCAGTGTGGCGGGCGAGCAGCAGCAGGTGCCCTGCTGACGTGGTGGCGGTCGATGGGCGGGGGTCGGGGAAGCGAAATCCGGCGAGGGGAATGGAGGGGCAGTAAAAAAGAGGCCTTCTAGCAGCGGCACAGCGGTCGTGTATAGGTGAAAGGCGCCGTAATCGACATAGGGAGAGCGCGAGGGAGTAGCTTGGCGAGAAAAATATATGAGATTATCCTGACACTGGTGTCCCACATGCTGGTTTGTTTCCGCCGGAGCCCCCCAATTGCCCCCAGCGCGCTGGGTTCAGCCTGGGTTAGCCAGCCCCAAAAAGGGTCTAACCGGCAAAAAACTGGGTCCTGGGGGTGCGATTGGGCTGATTTTTTGGCGCTGGCGGTAAAGAAGTCGCCCGGGAGGGCTATTGGGGCACGGCTGGAGATGCTCTTAACCATATGTTCCAGTGCGTAGGACCTTTTATCTTCCGCTCGCTGCGGCATATTGGCGGAGGTTTGCACATGCGCATCTAGATAGGCAGCACCAGTGAGCTGACCCATTGGATGGCATCGCGAGGGTGTAAAAATACCACAAAAATGGGTGCTGTCATGGGAGTAATCCTAACAATAGTACGGGGGGTATGAATGAGTAGGGAAAAGTCTAGTTACACAGTAAGCGTCACATTCGGAATTTACGAGTTCAGACCCCAATCAGAAGTGGTAATAGTCCTACGTCTCGAGCCCGAGGGCTAAGTGTTTGCTTGGTATAGGTATTTGATTACAGGGAGTTCGTAACCCTTGTTCAGGCGTCGGGGGACGGCTTATATTGAGTGCGCCGCCACCAGCCGAGCGCCATCACTAGGGTCATTAATGCTAGTAACTGCAGCGGTTACTGAAAACTGCTAAGTTAACTACAGGCATTACAGGTAACGTGGTCTTTATAGAACTTAAGTCCCTCAAACATTGCAGCTCCCGCGACGCTCCTACTTCCTTCTGTCCGAGTGCTAGGGAGACGTCTGAGTGACTTCCAAGGAGCGGAGTGCATCCCATGAATTCTTCCGAGTGTCGAGGTAAGCGAAGGACTTCCATGACCTTGTAGGACCCCAAGAGTGTCCTAGATTAGAGGAACATGACCCTACCTAGGGTAGGTGACCTCGTCGGTAGCACCCGAATTGGTTGAGTCTTAGGGAACCGAGTGGCCAACATGTCGTGATGCCGATACCATCTCGGGGATGTTTTGAAACGAATAGGGTCGTTTCCCACTCGGTATCCGAGACACAATCGATTCAAGGTTAAATATCTTTCGAATGACTTGAACGGTCTTAACCACCCGAGCCATTCGAATCGATGTAGATCAACTCTCAGGAGAGATGACCCTTAGGCTTGGAGATCCCATTATTAGAGCTTTCATCTGGTCTTCATTCGGATATTCCAAAAGTGGTTGAAGATTTATTTGAGTGCTTGACAGGACTTTACCCACTGGGTGAAAGTTTGTCAGCCCTTAACCACTCGGTAAATTTTGGTACGTCGGAATGCATAGGTGGACGCGAAGTCCACTCGAATTGCGATGCCGTGAAATCTCCGGTGATTTCGAAATCGCGGGGAAGCAGGCACGCACGATCGTGACGGTTGTGTCAGGAACGTGGGGGAGGTGGCCGCGATGCCTCGATATCCGTGCCAATAATTTCGCCACGCGTCCCTGCTTCTGTGTCCCTAGAATTGAGCAGATCTTAGCGCGGCCGTCGATTGTGCGGTCTCACCAAATCTGACAACCGGGAGTCCACCGAGCCAGGGTATAAAAAGGAAACCGGGGGGAGGTAAGGAAAAAGCATCATTTCCTCTTCCTTCTAATCCCAACTGCTGCTCCGCCGAGAGCTCTACTAGTGCCACCGATTCGCCGCCGGCCCTTACCGGAGATGCAGAGGAACACTGCAAAGGTCGAGAGGGCGAAGAGGTCCGCGCGTGACTCCTCCTCGAGCATGGGCACCCCGGCTGGCTTCGTCCAAGGCGACTGGCTGGTGTCCCGAGTAATCGCCAGCCAGTTGAGGGACTTGGAGAGCCAATGGTTCCTTGCGCTGTGGAGTTAGCGACTACTTGAGAAGGGAGAGATTGAGCCCACGCCGCATGGAGGCAAGCGGCCACTCCTCACCACTCACCTCGACCGAGGTTTTTCACTTCTGCCCCGTCCTTTCTTTCGGGCATTTCTGAACTTTTTCAGGGCACAACTGCACCACCTTCCTCCCAACTCCATCATGTACTTAGCTGCTTTCGTTTCCCTCTGTGAGAAATTCCTCAGTTGCCACCCGTATTGTTTTTTTCAAATATCTGTTTACCTGCCGAGTGATGACCGTGAAGAAGCCCACGCTGTCGGAAGAGAAAACGAATGTAGTCCAACTGTGCGGGGTTTCTGGTAATTCAGTTGAGGAGGAAAGGTAGTTTCCCCATGCTGAACTTCCCCGATATGGTTAAGGGTTGGCAGTCCACGTGATTTTACCATGAGGACGTTCCAGTCGGTGATGGTCACTCGAACCTCCCTCAGTATTCAGCCGAACGCATGCGGCGGCTTCCAAAGCTGATCGTGTCTAAGGAGGATAAGGTCGATGTAGATTTGTTCATGATCGCATTGGTAGCCCTAGTGAACTAGGGCGTCAATGGCCTGGGCCTGATGGAGGTCTTCCTCAAGAGAAGAATCCAGCCACTGCAGGCCAAGGTCCATCCCATGTGGCAGTACTCGGGCCCGAGTGGTGTCACTCGCACGCACCCGGAGGAGCTCAGTGCGAACGTCATGGCGAACAAGTTGAAGGCCATAACTCCATCTCGGGACAACCCCAGAGGGTCGAGACGTGTGCCCCCATATTCGGCCGATAATCTGCCATGCGAGGTAAACTTTGAGTGCTTCTATTATTTTCGAATGATGTAGTTTTCCTTTGATGAATATGATCATCGTAGTTTTCATCTTGTCAGGGTTACATGGACATGGTGAGCTTGATACCTGCAGGTGATCATGTGACTGCAGATGTGGCCAGCGACAACGAGTGACATGGCGTTGCATGGGAAACAAAAATTTTCCTACGCTTCACTAAGATCAAACTAGGAGATGAACATCTACGAGAGGGGAGAGTGGATCTACATACACCTGTAGATCGCTAAGCGGGAAGCATTAAGAAACGCGGTTGATGTAGTAGAACGTCTTCGTGATCCAAATCACCGAGCGTTCCGCGATCCAATCACGATCCGTCCCGATCTAGCACCGAACGGACGACATCTCCGCGTTCAGCACACGTACGGCTTGATGACGATCTCTGCCTTCTTGATCCATAAAGAGGGAACGGAGAGGTAGACGAGTTCTCCAGCAACACGACAATGTTGCGGCGATGGTGGTGGAGTAATTCTAGCAGAGCTTCGCCTAAGCACTGCTGAAATCTAGAGGAAAACTACGGACTAGAGGAGAGGGCAGCATGTGGCTAAAATTTTGTGGCAAAAACCCTCAAAACCTCTAATATATATAGGGGGAGAGGAGGGAGGATACTTGGCTCCCAAGGGAGCCAAATCCACTTCGACCGAAGTGGAGGGAGTCCTCCTCCTCCTCCACTCCTAGTAGGATTAGGACTCCTTCCTTTTTCCACTTTTGCCTTTCTTTCCACCTTGGGTTTCTTCCCCAGCCGCATGAGCTTCCTATGGGCCTTTGACCAGCCCACTAACGGCTGGTATTCCTTCTCCCACAGCCCATGTAGCCTCTTGGGTCAAAATACCCCTCCCGATGGTCCCTCGGTACCCTCTCGGCACTCCCGATACACTACCGATGAGGCCGAAACTTTTCCGATGACCAAAACATGACTTCCTATATATCAATCTTTACCTCCGGACCATTCTGGAGCTCCTCGTGACATCCGGGATCTCATCCTGGACTCTGAAAAACCTTCGGTCACCACCATGCATAACTCTATACTATCGAAACGTCACCAAACCTTAAGTGTGCAGACCCTGCGGTTCGAGAACTATGTAGACATGACCGAGACACCTCTACGGTCAATAACCAATTGCGGGACCTGGATGCCCATATTGATTCCTACATATTCTACGAAGATCTTTATCAGTCGAACCTCTATGTCAAGGATTCAGTTAATCCTGTATGATGTTCCCTTTGTTCTTTGGTATGTTACTTTCCTGAGATTCGATCGTCGGTATCTCCATACCTAGTTCAACCTCGTTACCGGCAAGTCTCTTTACTTGTTTCCGTCATACAAGATCCCGTGGTAACGCTTGCCACATTGCTTGCAAGGCTTATTGTGATGTTGTATTATTGAGTGGGCCCTGAGATACCTCTCCATCACACAGAGTAACAAATCCCAGTGTTGATCCATGCCAACCCAACATACACCCTCGGAGATACCCATAGAGCACCTTTATAGTCACCTAGTTATGTTGCGACGTTTGATACGCACAAGGCACTCCTCCGGTGTCCGTGAGTTGCATGATCGCATGGTCATAGGAACATATACTTGACATGCAGAAAACTATAGCAATAAACTGACACGATCATATGCTACATTTATAGTTTGGGTCTTGTCCATCCCATCATTCTCCTAATGATGTGATCCCGTTATCAAATGACATCTCATGCCAATGGCTAGGAAACCTTGACCATCTTTGATCAACGAGCTAGTCTACTAGAGGCACACTAGGGCAAAGTGTTGTCTATATCCACACATGCAATGTGTTTCCAATCAATACAATTATAGCATGGATAATAAACAATTATCATGAACAAGGAAATATAATAATAAACACTTTATTTATTGCCTCCAGGGCATATTTCCAACAGTATCCCACTTGCACCAGAGTGAATAATCTAGTTCACATCACTATGTGATTTACATTGTAATGAATCGACCAACCATGCAGTTCTGGTGTTGATCATGTTTAGCCCTTGGAAGAGGTTTAGTAAACGGGTATGCAACATTCAGATCTGTGTGCACTTTGCAAATATTTATGTCCTTCTCTTCGATGTAATCGCAGAAGGAATTGAAGCGTTGCTTTATGTGTCTGGTCCTCTTGTGAAACCTTGGTTCCTTGGCCAGAGCAATGGCACCAGTGTTTTCACAGAACAGAGTCATTGGACTCAGTGCACTGGGCACTAATCCAAGATCTGTCATGAACTGCTTCATCCAGACACCTTCCTTCGCTGCCTCCGATGATGCGATGTACTCTGCTTCGCATGTAGAATCGGCTACCACACTTTGCTTGGAACTGCACCAGCTTATCGCTCCCCCATTGAGAATAAATATGTATCCGGTTTGCGAATTAGAGTCATCCGGATCAGTGTCAAAGCTTGATCACCTCTATGACATAACCCTTTACGACGAGCTCTTGATCACCTCCATAAGCGAGAAACATTTCCTTAGTCCTTTTTAGCTACTTAAGGATATTCTTGATCGCTGTCCAGTGCTCCATTCCAAGATCACTTTGAAACCTTCCGGCCATACTTATGGCAAGGATGACATCGGGTCTTGTGCATAGCATTGCATACATGATAGAGCCTATGGCTAAAGCATAGGGGATGACACTCATCTTCTCTCTATCTTCTGCAGTCACTGGGCATTGAGTCTTACTCAACTTCACACCTTGTAACACAGGCAAGAACCCCTTCTTGGACTGATCCATTTTGAACTTCTTCAAAACTTTATCAAGGTATGTGCTTTGTGAAAGTGCTATCAAGCATCTCGATCTATCTCTATAGATCTTAATGCCTAATATGAAAGCAGCTTCACCTAGGTCCTTCATTGAAAAACTCTTGTTCAAATATTCCTTCATGCTTTCCAGCATTTCTATATTGTTTCCAATCAGCAATATGTCATCCACATATAATATTAGAAACGCTATAGAGCTCCCAATCACTGTCTTGTAAATACAAGCTTATCCATAAACTTGTATAAACCCAAACGCTTTGATCACCTCATCAAAGCGCTTATTCCAACTCCGAGATGCTTGCACCAGTCCATAAATGGATTGCTGGAGTTTGCAAACTTTGTCAGCATTCTCTGGATCGACAAAACCTTCTGGTTGCATCATATACAACTCTTCCGCAAGGAAACCGTTGAGGAACGCTGTTTTGACATCCATCTGCCAAATTTCATAGTCAAAATATGCAGCTCTTGCTCACATGATTCTAACGGAGTTAAGCATCGCTATGGGTGAGAAGGTCTCATCGTAGTCAACTCCTTGAACTTGTGAAAAACCCTTTGCCACAAGTCGAGCTTTATAGACGGTGACATTACCGTCCGCATCCGTCTTCTTCTTAAAGATCCATTTGTTCTGAATGGACTTTCACCCTTCAGGTAATACTTCCAAAGTCCATACTTTATTTTCATACATGGATCCCATCTCGGATTTCATGGCCTCTAACCATTTCTCGGAATCCGGGCTCATCATCGCTCCTCCATAGCTTATAGGTTCATTGTTATCCAACAACATGACCTCCAAGACAGGGTCGCCGTACCACTCAGGAGCAGTACGCGCCCTTGTCGACCTATGAGGTTCAATAGTAACTTGATCCGAAGCTTCATGATCATCATAATTAATTTCCTCTTCAACTGTTGTAGGCTCCATAGAAACATCTTTCTGTGCTGCGCTACTCTATGGTTGAAGTAAAGGTTCAATAACCTCATCAAGCTCTATTTTCCTCCCACTCAATTCTTTCGAGAGAACTCTTTCTCAAGAAATGTTCCGTTCTTAGTGACAAACACTTTGACTTTAGATCTGAGATAGAAGGCATACCCAACTATCTCTTTTGGGTATCCTATGAAGACGCATTTCTCCGCTTTGGGTTCCAGCTTTTCAGGCTGAAGCTTTTTGACATAAGCATCACATCCCCAAACTTTAAGAAACAACAACTTTGGCTTCTTGACAAACCACAATTCATATGGCGTTGTCTCAACGGATTTCGATGGTGCCCTATTTAAAGTGAATGCAGCTGTCTCTAATGCATAACCCCAAAACGATAGTGGCAAATCGGCAAGAGACATCATAGAACGCACCATATCTAATAAGGTTCGATTACGATGTTCGGACACACCATTATGTTGTGGTGTTCCAGGCGGTGTCAATTGTGAAACAAGTCCACACTATCTTAAGTGACTGCCAAACTCATAACTCAGATATTCTCCTCCTTGATCTCTCAGGAATTTTATCTTCTTGCTATGATGATTCTCAACTTCACTCTGAAATTGCTTGAACTTTTCAAATGTTTCAGACTTGTGTTTCATCAAGTAAATATACCCATATCTACTCAAGTCATCAGTGAAGGTGAGAATATAATGATATCCATCGCGCGCCTCAATGTTCATTGGACCACACACATCAGTATGTATGATTTCCAACAAATCACTCGCCCGTTCCATTGTTCCAGAGAATGGCGTTTTAGTCATCTTGCCCATGAGGCATGGTTCACATGTGTCAAGTGATTCAAAATCAAGTGACTCCAAAATTCCATTAGCATGGAGCTTCCTCATGAGTTTTACACCAATATGACCCAAACGGCAGTGCCACAAGAAAGTGGTATTATCATTATCAACTCTACATCTTTTGGCATCAATGTTATGAACATGTGTATCATCACTATCAGGATTCAATATGAATAAACCCTCACATTGGGTGCATGACCATAAAAGATATTACTCATATAAATAGAACAACCATTATTCTCTGATTTAAATGATTAACCGTCTCGCAATAAGCAAGATCCAGATATATTGTTCATGCTTAATGCATGCACTAAATAACAATTATTCAGGTTCATCACTAGTCCCGATGGTAATCGAAGAGAGCGTGTGCCGATGGCGATCAAATCAACCTTGGAACCATTTCCCACGTGCATTATCACTTCGTCCTTCGCCAGGCTTTGTCTATTCCGTAGTTCCTATTTTGAGTTGCAAATGTGAGCAACCGAACCGGTATCAAATATCCAGGCACTACAACGAGAGCTAGTAAGGTACACATCAATAACATGTATATCATATATACCTTGTTTGTTGTTGGCCGCCTTCTTGTCAGCCAGATACTTGGGCAGTTCCGCTTCCTATGACCAGTTTCCTTGCAATGAAAGCACTCAGTTTTTGGCTTGGGTCCAGCCTTGGGTTTATTCACGGGAGGGGCAACTGTTTTGCCACTCTTCTTGGAGTTACCCTTCTTCCCCTTGCCATTCTTCTTGAAACTAGTGGTTTTATTGACCATCAACACTTGATGTTCTTTCTAGATTTCAGACTTAGCGACTTTCAGCATCGCAAACATCTCGGCGACTGACTTATTCATCCCGTGCATGTTATAGTTCATCACAAAGCTCTTGCAGCTAGGCGGCAGTGATTGAAGAACTCTGTCAGTGATCGCCTCTAGCGGAAGGGGCATTCCCAACTCCGCCAGACTAGTCGAATACCAAGATATTCTGAGTATATGTTCACTGATAGACCCGTTCTCCTCCATTTTGCAAGCATAGAACTTATCGGAGGTCTCATACCTCTTGATCCGGGCATTCTTCTTAAAGATAAACTCCAACTCCTGGAACATCTCATATGCTCCATGACGTTCAAAACGTCTTTGAAGTCCTAGTTCTAAGCCATACTATATTGCACACTGAACTATTGAGTAATCTCGAGAACATGCCTCCCAAGCGTTCTTAACGTCTTTGGATGACATGTCTTCGGGTTGGTTACCAAGCGATGCATCAAGGACATATGACTTCTGGGAAGCCGTGAGGATAATCCTCAGATTATGGGCCTAGTCCACAAAGTTACTTCCATCATCTTTCAACTTAGCTTTCTCTAGGAACGTATTAAAATTCAGGGGTGCTACTGCGCGAGCCATTGATCTACAACATAAATATGCAAAGGTTACTAAGACTATTGTCCAAGATAATGAGTTTAGTTAATCAAATTGCTAAAGATCCCACTCAAATTAACATCCCTCGGGTCATCTGAGTGATACATGATCCAAATTCACCAACTCAAGTCCGATCATCACGTGAGTTGAGGTGGTTTCAATGGTGAACATCATCATGTTGATCATATCTACTATATGACTCATGTTCAACCTTTCGGTCTCTTGTGTTCTGAGGCCATGTCTGTACATGCTAGACTCGTCAAGTTTAACCCGAGTGTTCTGCACGTGCAACACTGGCTTGCACCCGTTGTATGTGAACGTAGAGTCTATCACACCCGATCATCACGTGGTGTCTTGACATGACGAACTTTCGCAACGGTGCACACTCGGGGAGAACACAATTCATCTTGAAATTTAAGTGAGGGATCACCTTATAATGTTACCGTCGTCCTAAGAAAAACAAGGTGCATAAAAGGATTAACATCACATACAAATCGTAAGTGACATGATATGGCCATGAACTTGTGCTTTTGATCTCCATCTTGAAAGCACCGGCATGATCTTCATCGTCACCGGCATGACACCATGATCTCCATCATCTTGATCTCCATCAATGTGCCGCCATCGGGGTTGTCGCGCCCATCATGCTTCTACTACTATTGCTACCGTTTAGCGATAAAGTAAAACATTACATAGCGCTTAATGATTGACACACAGGTCATACAATAATTAATGACAACCCTATGGCTCCTGCCGGTTGCCGTACTCATCGACATGCAAGTCGTGATATTCTATAAAATACATGATCATCTCATACATCACATATATCTCATCATGTAATTGACCATATCACATCACAACATACCTTGCAAAAACAAGTTAGACGTCCTCTAATTGTTGTTGCAAGTTTTACGTGGCTGCTACGGGTATCTAGCAAGAACAATTCTCACCTACACAAAACCACAACGGTGATACATAAGTTGATTTTCAACCTTCTCAAGGACCGCCTTTATCGAATCCGATCCAACTAAAGTTGGAGAAACAAACACCCGCCAGCCATCTTTGTGCGACGAAGTTACACGCCAGTCGATGGAACCGGTCTCACATAAGCGTACGAGTAAGGTTGGTCCAGGCCGCTTCATCCCACAATACCGCTGAACCAAAACACGACCAAGGGAGGAAGAAATCTAAGCATAAACACCCACAAACTCTTTGTGTTCTACTCAAGATCTCATCTACACATAGACCTAGCTCATGATGCCACTGTTGGGGAACGTTGCATGGGAAACAAAAAATTACCTATGCTTCACCAAGATCAAACTAGGAGATGAGCATCTACGAGAGGGGAGAGTGGATCTATATACCCTTGTAGATCGCTAAGCAGGAAGCGTTAAGAAGCTCGCTTGATGTAGTCCAACATCTTTGCGATCCAATCACGATCCGTCCCGATCTAGCACCGAATGGACGACACCTCCGCGTTCAGCACATGTATGGCTTGATGACGATCTCCGCCTTCTTGATCCAAAAAGAGGGAGCGGAGAGGTAGACGAGTTCTCCGGCAGTGCGACGGTGTTGCGGCGATGGTGGTGGAGTAATTCCAGCAGGTCTTCGCCTAAGCACTGCTGAAACCGATCTAGAGGAGAAACTACGGACTAGAGGAGAGGGCAACACGTGGCTAAAATTCGGGGTCAAAAACCCTCAAAACCTCTAGTATATATAGGAGGAGAGGAGGGAGGAGACTTGGCTCCCAAGGGAGGCAAATCCACTTTGGCCGAAGTGGAGGGAGGAGTCCTCCTCCTCCACTCCTAGTAGGATTAGGACTCCTTCCTTTTTTCCACTTTTGCCTTTCTTTCCACCTTGGGTTTCTTCCCCAGCCGCATGGGCTTCCTGTGGGCCTTCGGCCAGCCCACTAAGGGCTGGTATTCCTTCTCCCACAGCACATGTAGCCTCTTGGGTCGAAATACCCCTCCCGATGGTCCCTCGGTACCCTCCCGTCACTCCCGGTACACTACCGATGAGCCCAAAACTTTTTCGGTGACCAAAATAGGAATTCCTATATATCAATATTTACCTCCGGACCATTCCACAGCTCCTCGTGACGTCCGGGATCTCATCCGGGACTCCGAACAACCTTCTTTCACCACCATGCATAACTCTATACTACCAAAACGTCACCAAACCTTAAGTGTGCAGACCCTACGGGTTCGAGAACTATGTAGACATGACCGAGACACCTCTACGGTCAATAACCAATTGTGGGATCTGGATTCCCATATTGATTCCTACATATTCTACGAAGATCTTTATCGTTCGAATCTCTATGTCAAGGATTCAGTTAATCCCGTATGATGTTCCCTTTGTTCTTCGGTATGTTACTTGCCCGAGAGTCGATCGTCGGTATCTCCATACCTAGTTCAACCTCGTTACCGGCAAGTCTCTTTACTCATTTACGTAATACAAGATCCCATGGCTAACACTTAGTCACATTGCTTGCAAGGCTTACTGTGATGTTGTATTACTGAGTGGGCCCTGAGTGTTGGGAGACGTAGTACTGAATCAAAAAATTTCCTACGTGTCACCAAGATCAATCTATGGAGAAACCAGCAACGAGCAAAGGGGGAGTGCGTCTTCATACCTTTGAAGATTGCAAAGCGGAAGCGTTACTAGAACACGGTTGGTGGAGTCATACTCACAACGATTCAGATCATGGTGGATTCTGATCTAAGCGCCGAACAATAGCGCCTCGGCGTTCAACACACCTGCAGCCCGGTGACGTCTCCTATGCCTTGATCCAGCAAGGAGGAAGGAGAGGTTGAGGGAGAGCTTCGACAGCATGACGGTATGGTGACGGTGTGTAACGCCCCAAACACACCCGCCGGTGGTCGTTACTCCTGGCGGGATCTAGACTGGCCCCACAGATCAATACTAGCCTTTTCTGCGCACTTTGTCCTCACTCGTGCGCACCCGGGACCAACTTCCCGGCCGGTCACCCATCCTAAAACTACTCCAAGACAAGCATGCTTAACCCGGGAGTTCTGTTATGGCCCCACAGATCAATACTAGCCTTTTCTGCGCACTTTGTCCTCACTCGTGCGCACCCGGGACCAACTTCCCGGTCGGGCCTTTTCTGCGCACTTTGTCCTCACTCGTGCGCACCCGGAACCAACTTCCCGGTCAGTCACCCATCCTAAAACTACTTCAAGACAAGCACGCTTAACCTAGGAGTTCTGTTTGAATGGGCTCCCGGAAAAGAAGGAATTCCTTATTGATATGAGTAATCTATCATCCCTAATATGCGAGGCTATAACATTACCCCTGGCGGGATCTAGACTGGCCTCACAGATCAATACTAGTCTTTTCTGCGCACTTTGTCCTCACTCATGCGCACCCGGGACCAACCTCCCGGTCGGTCACCCATCCTAGAACTACTCCAAGCCAAGCATGCTTAACCTCAGAGTTCTGTTTGAATGGGCTTCCGAAAAAAAGGAATTCTTTATTGATATGAGTAGTCTATCATCCCTAATATGTCAGGCTATCACATACACCACCACTCAGAGGAACCGACGTCCTCGTCGGGCCACAGGAACGTTCCCTCTTGGCACAAACATCTGTGCTTCTAGTCCGATACATGTGTCATTCCGTGTGCCATGACGGGTCACCAACTTCGTGAACAACATGATCGCGCACCTGTCGGCAAACATCCGTGTATCAATACTAGTCTTTTCTGCGCACTTTGTCCTCACTCATGCGCACCCGGGACCAACCTCCTGGTCGGTCACTGTTGGGGATATGACCCCACGATATGACCCGCCCCGGAGGCTCCGGGTCATGTTGCTGGCTCGTGAGCCGGCCCAAAGGTGAGCCGTAAGGTTGGTGGCCCAGGAAGATAGGCGGCTCAAGGTGTGGGCCGTACAAACGGCCCGTACGGAGAAGACCCGGGCGTGCAAGCCGACTTACAGATGGCTTGGGCAAGAGGATAGAGAGAGACTCGGTTAAGCAATTGTAACAACCCGGTGGTCCTGACCTCTTATATAAAGGCAGACCCGGGGCGACTTAGAGGGGGCAATCGAGAACTAGGTCAAGCTTCTAGCCCCTTGTAATCGATACACAAGCAATACAAACACAAGTAGGACGTAGGCTATTACCTCAATTTGAGGGGCCGAACCTGGGTAAATCCGTGTCTTTCGTCCCGACTAACCCCTTTGAGTCCACCCCGTTAGCGATGGCCTTGAACCTAAGTCCGTTCACCTGGACATCTGTCGTGATGAAACCACGACAGTTGGCTCCCACCGTGGGGCTAATGCTTGGTTGTGTTGAGTTCTCAAAGGGCTCTCTCCCAGGGCTCGAAGGATACGTGGTTGGAAGGATGAGCAAGAGTCGCCACGGCCGGCTCTACATCGACGACGCCGGCTGGGGGCTTGATGCTGGCTCTATGGAGTATGGATTCCGGGTTCCGTTCGGAGGGATCCAGGTTTTCATCGGAAAGGTTGATGGATCTACACCCGGGCCGGACATCTGCATCAACATCGTCGAGCCGGCTCGGCGTTTCCAATCTACGGGTGTTGTGCGGCCAGCCCGTGCCCACCCAGGTCAAAAGCATGTTCTCATGGGCTTCACTCAAGGCATGGACCTGGAAGCGTCCAGGTCATAGGGAACTCTCGTTTGCTCGGAAGATGAGTCCTCCAGTGGGGAGACAGAATCATTGTATCGGCTTAGTAACGGTGGCCTTGGGGGATACTACGACACCTATTCTTAGATAGAGGGCTTTGAGTCGGATGATCTGAGACCCCCGGTTCATGCGGCGGTGTTCATGGCAGGATCGGCTGTAGCCGCCGGTGACACAACGGCGGGAGCCGCCGCAGTGGGTGATAGCCCGCCACCGCCGGCTCATGTTCTAGTGGAATTGATGGACGAACTTACGGCTCTCATGGCCACAGAAGTAACTCCGGATAATCAAGCAGCCAGGAATTTAGAGGTGGCACGGATCAAGGGCCGGATGGCAGAGGAACGACAAAGGATGGAGGAGCTGAAGGCCCGGATGGAAGAGAAAGCGGAGCGTATCAAGGCCGATGCTTTCTGTCTGGAGCTGGAGCAAAGGTCAGTGCCCGCAGTGCACCGGAGGAGGCATTAGCCCCGTCTGCCAGAACGTTACGAAGCGAGGAACCTTTTTAACACCCTTGGTGCAGGGCGGGTTACGGGCGTGCCGGAAAGCCGCCTGACGGAACGCTCGGGGGTTCATCCACCACAGCATAACTAGATCTTACCTAGGGCTTTTCCAACACCGGCGGGTCACTACTCTAACCCGGCCGAAAACATGGTGGCAGCGGCCGCCCGGCTTGAGACGATTCCCATCCCAAATGAAGCACCCTTTGCGGAGGATGTGCGAAACGCCATTGGATATTTACAAACGGCCATGGCCCAGCAAGAGAGGTATGATCACAACCGGAGCCGGGTTCACTCCACCCCCTCCCCAGTCAAAGCTTCAGCCGGCGCTACGAGTCGCCGGCGTGTTCCAGCAGTCATCCATGTCATGGACTGCCTGAGGATGAGCGGGCGGCTCCTGATGCACAAGCCCACGCGGATCAGGCGAGAGACAGGCGAGAGGCTGAGATAGCGGCAACCCGTCCAAAGCTGGCGCTTTCCGTCTCAATGGGAGTAGTTAGTACCAGAGCCGTAGGAGTGCCATGTTTAACTCTGGCTCTGAGAAGCGAACGACTACCGAAAGATTTCAAGGGGCCTCGAAAGGTTCCGAATTACACAGCTGATCTACCCCCTGAGGCGTGGGTTGAAAGTTATGAGCTGGCCATGGAGATGCTGGATGTCAGTGAGGCGGTATGCGCAAAATATTTCATCATGATGCTTGAGGGTCCGACTCATACATGGCTGAAAGGTCTGCCGCCTAACACGATAAGCTCATGGGCGGAGCTGAGAGCGAAGTTTATTAAAAATTTCTGGGGGACCTGTAAGCAGCCTATGACCATTGTTGATTTGGACCACTGTGTTCAACAGGAGAATGAGTCGGCCCATCATTGGGTCTGGCGGGTGTCGACCATTATTCACTCTTCAGAGCAGATCACGGAGGCTCAAGCAGTGCTTATTTTAGAGAAGAACTGTCATTTTGTTCCATTGAAGCAGAAGCTCGGCCGGCTCAAGCGCATGTGTCAGGATATGGGAGAGCTCATGACGGCCTTGACGAAGTATGCCGACTCAGATAATACCAAGGATCTAGGCTCGGATGATGAGAAAGCCAATCAAGGGAAGAAAAACAATCAAGAAAAAGGTTTTGTGAACAATGGGAATCAGAATAAGCGAAAGAGCGCTGATAGCGGGTCAGAGCTAGTGGCAAATACCAACACGGGACAGAATCATCCCAAGGGGGTGGAAAGTTTAGGCCAAGGAACAGAGGCCCTTTTAATTTAGAGGAAGCGCTTAGGAAGCCTTGTCTGGAGCACATCACGCCTGACAAGCCGACGTTACATGCGTGGGGTGATTGCTTTATCATGCAGAGATTCAAAAACCAGCATTCCCAACTGCGCAATAACCAGGGCGGTGGCCCGCCTGGCGGCTCAGGGCATGGCGGATTAGGGGCTGGATTCGGCGCCGACGGTTCAGGAAACGGGCATCCGGGTCAGAATAACCAAGGGGGGCACCAACAGCATCCTGGCAACAACGGCAATAACAACAATCAACAGCAGCGCAATCAGTCCGGGTTTCAGAGTAACCCGAAGCAGCTCAGTTCTGTACAATATCATGTATTCACGACCGGTCACAATAACGAGTCGAGAAGTTGCGGAGGCGAGCAGTTAATGCGGTTGCTTCGGCTCTCCCGTGATATTTACCGTGGTCTGAGTATGACATAATGTGGATCCGGGAGGATCACCCGCCGCGGGTAGATGACCCGGGCCGGCTGGCTCTAGTTGTGGCCCCTCAGGTGAATGGCTATATGGTGAATAAAGTGCTTATGGACGGAGGTAGCAGCATCAACATCCTTTACTATGACACTTTCCGGCGGATGAAGTTGCTTGACAAAGATCTTAAACCTTCCTCCACCGTCTTTCATGGTGTGGTCCCGGGTAAATCAGCATACCCAGTGGGCCGGATTTCATTGGAAGTAGCTTTTGGCGATGAGCATAATTACAGGGTTGAGTCCTTGTGGTTCGAGGTGGTCAAAATCAAAAGTCCCTATAATGCACTATTTGGGAGGCTGGCTTATGCCAAATTTATGGCTAGGCCTTGCTATGTTTATCTGCAACTCAAAATGCCCGACTTAAATGGTACAATTACCATTCACGGTAATAGGAAAACGGCTCTCGAGTGCAAGGAAGGAGATGCGGCGTATGCAGAGTCTAGTTGTGCTCAGGAGGAGCTGAAATTCTACAAGGAGAATGTTGACCCAGAGGATATGACCCTGCTGAAAAAGCCTACGACAGAAGTTGAGCCGCCACTCAAGTTTTCAGCGGATGATACCAAGGCAGTAGATTTCAACCCGGGCGATTCATCCAAGCAGTTCATCATTGGGGCTCAGATGGATCCCAAATAGGAAAGCGCGCTCATCGAATTCATCCGTGAGAATCGGGACATCTTTGCATGGAAGCCTTCTGACATGCCGGGTGTACCGAGAGAGTTCGCTGAGCATAATCTAAATCTGGATCCAAAGTTTAAGCCGATCAAACAGTTTCTACGACGGTTCAACAAAGAGAGACGTAAAGCTATTGGGGAGGAAGTTGCCCGGCTCTTGGCCGTAGGCTTTATAGTGGAAGTTTTTCACCCGGAGTGGTTGGCTAACCCGGTGCTAGTGCTAAAGAAGAACGGCACTTGGCGTATGTGTATAGATTACACGGACCTTAACAAGGCTTGCCCGGCTGACCCTTTTGCACTCCCTCGTATCGATTATTGATGCTACAGCCGGATGTGAAAGTTTATGCTTCCTGGATGCATATTCAGGATATCATCAGATTAAGATGGCAACAAAAGATCAGGAGAAGTCGACGTTTATTACACCTTTTGGGGCATTCTGTTACGTCTCCATGCCTTTCGGACTCAAGAGTGCCCAGGCGACTTACCAACGATGTGTGCAGAACTGCCTCCACAATCAGATTGGCCGAAATGTTCATGCTTACGTAGACGACATCATGGTTAAATCCAGAAAGAAGGAAACTCTCTTAGAGGATTTGAAAGAAACCTTTGACAATCTCCGGGTCTACAAGATGATGCTTAACCCAACGAAGTGTGTCTTTGGTGTTCCAGCAGGAAAGCTTTTGGGTTTCTTGGTCTCTGAGCGGGGCATCAAGGCTAACCCGGATAAGATTAAGGCTATCACTTCTTTAGGGGAGCCAACGTGCATTAATGATGTTCAGGGCCTTGCAGGACGGATTGCTGCGTTGAGCCGCTTCATAAGCCGGCTTGGGGAGAAAGCCATTCCCTTATACCAGATGATGAAAAAGACAAACAAGTTTAAGTGGAGCAAAGCAACAGCTGAAGCACTTGAAACTCTTAAAAACAGTTGACTGAGCCGCCAGTGTTAGCTGCTCCGGCTGAGAAAGAGCCATTACTCCTTTATGTGGCGGCTAACAACAGAGCGGCCAGTGTAGCAATTGTGGTTGAGCGCAAGGAGGCAGGGAAGGAGTATCCTGTGCAAAGGCCGGTGTATTACATTAGTGAAGTCTTGGCAGAGTCTAAGCAGAGGTACCCACATTGGCAGAAGTTAGTATATGAAGTTTTCATGGCCAACCGCAAGTTAAAACATTACTTTTTGGGGCACCAGATAACAGTGGTCAGTTCCGCCCTGTTGGGAGATATCATTCAAAATAGAGAAGCTACAGGGAGGATTGCCAAGTGGGCCTTAGAGCTGGGTCCTATTAACATCAAGTATGTTCCTCGTACGACAATTAAGTCTCAAGCTTTGGTGGATTTCATAAATGATTGGACCGAATGTCAAGCCCCTGAAGAGAAGTCGGATAACACGTATTGGACTATACACTTTGATGGGTCCAAGCAGCTAGAGGGGTCCGGTGCAGGAGTTGTTCTCACCTCCCCCAAGGGTGACAAGTTTTGTTATGTGCTCCGGTTAATGTTCCCTTGTACTAATAATGCAGCTGAGTATGAAGGACTGCTCCATGGTCTCAGAGTTGCTAAAGATATGAATTTAAGCCGGGTCAGATGTGTAGACTCAGATCTGGTGGCTCAGCAAGTTCCAGGCACTTGGGACTCCAAGGATCCGCGGATGGCGACTTATCGACAGGCGGTTGACATCATTGCCGGTCACTTCAAGGGGTACCAGGTGGATCACATTGATCGTCGCAAGAATGAGGCGGCTGATGCTTTGTCACGGTTAGGCTCTCAACGAAAGCCGGTACCACCTAATGTTATTCTGGATGTATTGGATCATCCGACTGTCAAGTTACCTTCTAAGGAGGATCTAGCTATTCCTGACCCGGAAGCGGAATTGGTGGCGGCTCTGCATGCTACCCCAGACTAGACTATTCCTTATTTGGCGTATCTGACACGCGATGAGTTACCTCAGGAGGAGGATCTAGCCAGGAAGATTACCCGACATTCTAAATCTATGACGATTATCAATGGTGAGTTACATAAGTGTAGTGTGACGGGCGTCTTTCAGCGCTGCGTCTCACCGGAGGAGGGCCGGCAGATCTTGAGTGAAATTCATGCTGGCGACTATGGACATCATGCTGGGTCAAAATCTTTAGTGTCCAAGGCTTTTCGACATGGGTTTTTCTGGTTGACGGCTCACAAGGATGCAGAAGACTTAGTCTGTAAGTGTGACGGCTATCAGAAGTTCGGCCGGCATGCTCACGTTCCGGCTCAAGAGTTGAGGATGATACCGATCACTTGGCCGTTTGCGATCCGTGGGCTCGATATGGTAGGACCTTTCAAGAGATCCAAGGATAAGAAAACACACCTTCTGGTGGTGGTTGATAAATTAACTAAGTGGGTAGAGGCAGAGCCGGTCAGCAAATGTGACGCAGCTATAGCGGTTCAATTTATTAAGAAGCTGATCTATCGCTTTGGTTACCCGCATAGTATCATTACGGACAATGGAACAAATCTATCCAAAGGAGCTATGAAAGCGTTCTGTGAGGAGGAGCATATTCGGCTTGATGTTTCAGCCGTGGCACATCCACAGTCTAATGGTCAGGCGGAACGAGCCAATCAGGAAATCTTAAGAGGAGTCAAACCATGGCTCATGGTTCCTTTGAAGCGGACACCCGGATGTTGGGTTGAGGATTTGCCCTCCATCTTATGGAGCATCAGAACTACCCCTAACAGATCTACAGGTTTCACGCCTTTCTTCATGGTGTATGGTGCTGAGGCGGTTCTACCGAGCGATATCCGGCACGACTCACCAAGGGTGGCGGCTTATGTTGAGACGGACAATGAGGTAGCACGCCAAGATGCGTTGGACACCTTGGATGAAGCACAAGAGTTAGCAGCAGCTAGATCGGCAATTTATCAACAAGACCTGCGACGCTATCATAGCCGCAGGGTGAAGACCCGGACGTTCCAGGAGGGTGACCTGGTGCTCCGGCTGATTCAAGACCAATCTGGAATGCATAAGTTATCTCCACCATGGGAGGGGCCTTTTGTGATCAGTAGAAACCTTAACAATGGGTCATATTACCTCATTGACATCCGAGATGAATCAGAAACCGCGGGTCAAGAGACGTTGCGGCCATGGAATATCGCACATTTGCGACCATACTTTACTTAGCAGGCATTGAAAGCCGTTATCATTGTATAGATCATGCGTGCATGAGTAAAAGCTAGCATCCCCAAAAAGACAGGGGCCTCCGCTCTTATGTATACCTTTGTGCATTCAAGATGAAATTTTTTCCGGCTCAAAAATTTGAGTTAAAGTGGTTTACTCGCCGTCAAAACGGCTGATCCGGCTTTATGCCTTATCAAGCGCTGTAGCAATGAAGCTTCTTGCCTTCGGGTATAGCTCACATCTCCCCTGCACAGTCGGCTTTTTATGCTGGTGCAAGGTGGCTTCTTGCCTTCGGGTATAGCTCACTTCTCCCTTGCACAGCCGACGATATGCCCAATTAAGCACTGTTGCAAAGAGGCTTCTTGACTTCGGGTAGAGCTTACTTCTCCTTTGCACAACCAGCTGTTATTAAACTATTGCAAGGAGGCTTCTTGCCTTCGGGTATAGCTTACTTCTCCTTTGCACAACCAACTGTTATTAAACTGTTGCAAGGAGGCTTCTTGCCTCCGGGTATAGCTTACTTCTCCCTTGCATAGTTGGCTTTATTCCTAGTTTGGTTACATTAAGCGCTATTGTTAATGGAGGCTTCTTACCTTGGTATACCTTACAGGACCCTAAGACAACAGCGTGTACACCAAATTCCAGTTGCTTATCAACTGCGGCCATTGAAGGGGGCTTCTTACCGACGGGTATCGCTTATCTCACCCTAATGGCCGGCTTTATGCCACTTCCGGTTACTTATTAACCACGGTTGTCGAAGGGGGCTTCTTACCGACGGGTTCGCTTATCTCACCCTAACAACCGGCATTTACGCCAAAACTCAGTTGCTTATCAACTGTAGCTGTTGAAAGAGGCTTCTTGCCTTCGGGTATAGCTTACTTCTCCTTTCCAACAACCGGCTTTATGCCGTCTCAGGCTGATTATTAGCCGCGGCTGTCGATGGAGGCTTCTTGCCTTAAGGTATAGCTTACATCTCCCATCGACAGCCGGCGTTCGCTGCACTCTTACCAGTCAATCTCGCCTAGAGACCCTGAGCCGTTCAAGAAATTGACGGCCAATCTCGCCTAGGGACCCTGAGCCGGTTCAAGAAATTGACGGCTAATCTCGATAGAGACCCTGAACTGGTATGAGTTCAACCATTCGAATCCACGCAGAAGAGCCATCATATGGATTTTTTGAGGAAAGAAAGATCATCATCACATATTGTATCATGCCGGCTTATCAATCCGGGTCAGAGCAAAGGCAATTATAAGTCCCAGGTTGCTATAGGCAGAATTACCCGGCACTTGGGGGCTACACAGCCGCAATTCTCCTCAAAAGTTCCGGTTCATCAATAGCCGCAGTTGTCGATAGAGGCTTCTTACCGTCAGGTATAGCTTACATATCCTACGACAATCGGCTCCTTAATGGATTCATCCGACGAGAATCGGAGCCATGTTGCTCCGGTTGACAATAATTGAGTTTTTCAAAGAGATTATCCGGCTCTAATATTCTAGAGAAGGAATGGCATCTTCAAAGACAGACACCCCTCATCAGAAAAGCTCAAGGTATATCCATGGAGAGCCGACAACACATTAAATTTGAAACACAAAGAGAAGGAAAGTGCACACAGAGAGGTAAAAAATTTATACAGCCGCCAAACGGCAGGGTCATACTTTAGAAAAACTACTCTCAGAAGGAGCAAAAGGCATTGCCAAGTTTCAACCGCTCACGGCGGGTCATTACATGAGTCGGTACATGAGTCGGTGCTCAGAAAGATTAAAAGAACAACTTTCAGCTATTGGCCGGCTCATCCCGCTCCGGTTCTTCCGCTGGCTTTATCTGGAGATTTCCCAAATCCCAATTATAGTCAGCCAGGGCAGCGAAAGACCCTTCAAGGAATGGGGACGCGTCAAGCTCACAAGGGAAGAGGTCCTTACTGTGGGCGGGTGTCAGATCCTTCCACTCATAGAAAGGCCCACGGATCCTCTTCTCCTCTGCGTCATAAGCCGCCTGATAAGTGTTCAAGTCAGCTTCATCCGCCAGTACAGAGGCCAGATACCGCGACTCTTTGACACACCGGATGCATTCTTATTCGGTGAATTCTGAGCTGTCATCTCTTTTAGACGGGTAACCATTCATCATTTCAGCCGGCGTTAGCTTGGGGGCGAAGGCCAGAGCCCGGCTCAATCCAGCGACGACTCCTTGGCGGAAGGCGGACTTCTTTAGCTCTTCTATCTGCTTGGGCATTGTGGAGAAGAGTTCCAAGACCCCTTTTAGAGCAGTGGGGATATTCTCATTATATTGCACGCACTTGATCGTGAAGATCGTGCCGCTGTATAGCTGTTTCGCAAAGGTGTAGATGGCCTTCAGTGGCAGAAGGCTATTGGAAGCCAACTGACGGCTCTTGGGACCTGGATAAGTCGGATAAAGTTAATGAGTCGCCAGTTTTTCACTAGCAATGTTAAAAGTACAAAGTAAAATAGAAACTTACCAAATAGGGCGGCTGGCATCTTTGCTATATGCAGCTTCAGGCCTTGGAGTTCCTCCGCCACAGCTGTAAGCCGCTACTCGGCGTCATCCACCCGTTTGGTTAGAGCGGCCTTTTCAGATTCAGCCGTCTCTTTCAAGGAAGTAAGCTCAGCAGTGACATTGGCCAACTCCTCAGAGAGAAGCCGACACTTTTCGTCAGCAATGCTCCGGGCTTCTTGCTGAGCCGCCAGATTGGCCTTCCAATCCGTCAACTGAGAACCGGCGTCATTTAAAGCTTCCTATAATACATCAAAATACATGACAAGTGTTAAAAGCAAATTTATGCAAGTCTCAAACAGATTGCAAGCAATATATTTGACACTTGGGGGCTAATGTATATTTGATCTCTCAAAGAGTATGCAATGCAGTTCCGGTTCATCTCCTTCGAAGCTAATCCAAAACCTGGGGGCTACACTATGGCTCTTCAATGTACTAATAATGGAAGTACCGACTCAACTTGATCAAGTTTGAGCCGGCCCTTGGGGGCTACGATTAGATCTTCAAGCTGTTTATATTAAAGAGCCGACTCAAATATAATCTGAGACGGCCCTTGGGGGCTACGATTGGCGGTTCACTTTATCTACAGTACTAAGCTAAAGCAATTCTAAGGGAATATGGCATGACAATATCTAGAGAGGTCACAGAAAGACCTGGCTCAACGATGTAGTACATTAAACTGGCTCTTGGGGGCTAAGTAAGGATATGGTAAGAAGGAAAGGTACCTCATATGTTGTCTTCATTGAAGAGACCAACCGAAGTTCCAGATCCCGACTGGTGGTAACCCGGTTTATATACCCGGCGTGGAGCTCTTCGACTGTCATCTTCTCGTACGAAGAGTCAAAGTTCAGCTTCTTTGAGGCTTCAGCCGGCTCTGTATGTTTGGTTAACACGTGAGCCGGAGGCATTTGATGAGTAGACCCGGTGATAACAACATCGGGAGTTTCAGGGGTCTTGGCAGGAGTCGCCGTCTTTGAAGGAGCCCTTGGAGGGCTCTCCATGATGACATCTTCAGCGGCCGGCTCAGTGGAGGCAGCTGACGGGTTTTCTTCTGGTTGAGTCTCCTCCGGTTGTTCAAGCTCCGGCTCTTCGATAACTGGGCGGGAGGAGGGCTTGTTGGTTTTGCGACGTTTAGCTTGAGCACTGCAAATAGAAGGATCAACAGTTGAAGATGTTGCTATCATATTAACAGCCGGAGATCCAGATATCATGGTAAGGAATGCTTACAACGGATTGATCTTGGGCGGTGGTAGAATTGACGCCGAAGAGTCGCCGGTGGAAGGGGATTTCTAAAAAGAATATAACAGAAAGGTGAAGAAAGTATCAAGTTTACAAAGGAAAGTCAAAAGAAAAGTAGAGACTTAAACCTCGGCGGGGCGTTTCTTTGGAGCCGGAGAGTTTGGTAGCCCAGACATGAGCTCAGTAGAGCTGGTGCTTCGAGTCTGTCGACGCTCGACTTGCTGTTGCTTTTTTAAGAGAAAATTGGGAGCCAGATAAGCAAGAGGGTGAGAAAGAGGAACTTTTCTGATAACCCGCCGTGGCTTTCGGGGGACGAAACATTCTAAGCCGGAAGAAATGTAATTTACCTTAGGAGCATTGGCATGGCTGGTTTCCACTTCATCCTGCGAGTAAAACAAGCATTAATAAAGCAGGAAGGTAAAAAATTAAACAAGGCAGTTAAAACTTTACCTCTGAGCTGGATGATGGTGGCGGGTCAAACAAATTGTCTTGCGGGGCATCTTTTTAGCCTTCTTAGTCGCGACCTTCTTCTTGGATTTCTTCGGAGGGGCAACATATTCCTTCTTCCAGAAGTCTGAGTCGGCCTACAGGAGTGACCTGGGGAAGGAGTAATAAATCAGCAAAGTACAAGCAACATCCAAGAGACGGATGGGAAGAGATTAACTTACGTCCGGAGCCGGATGATTGACGCAGAAAGGCGCTGCAAGAGCCGGAGGCTTCGTGGACAAGGCTCCGGATGGTCATAGTGATGTCATCTTCGGTCAAAATTGATTTACTGAAGCACAAGGAACTGTCGTACCTGCCTTCGTATTCACACATAAGCCGGCCCCTGTGGCTTAAGGGCATGACCCGCCAAGAAACCCAACAGCGTATCAAGTCTATTCCTGTTAGTCCATTGGCCATGAGCGCCTAGAGCTTGGTATGAGCCGGTTCAAATCTGGCACGCTCCAAGGCTGTGAGCCGGCCTGGAAGCTCTAAATCTGTCTTGAGTCGGGAAGGACGATAGCCCGGCAAGGGGCGTTCACCCTCCGGAGAGGTATCCTTGCAGTAGAACCAGGTTTTATTCCAGTCCTTTGGGTGACTCGGCATTTGCGTAGCCGGGAAAATGATGTCTCTATGATGCTGAATAGAGATCCCTCCAAGCTCCAAACTTTGACCGCCCTTCATCTCGGTTTGGCGGTTTGCATAAAAGAACTCCCGAAAGAACCCCACAGACGGCTTGGACTGCAGATAAGCCTCGTAGAGCACTTGGAAGTTACATATATTTGAAACAGAGTTGGGGGCCAAGTCCTGAGGGTGCAACTTATACAAATGAAGAATGTCTCAGAAAAATTTAGAGCCGGGCGACATGAACCCTCGCTCAATGTGGTCGGTGAAAACGACTACTTCTCCTTTTTTGGGTGCAGGCCGGGTCTCATTACTCGGAGCCCGCCAGTGAAGAACCTCTTTGGGATGGAGAGTGCCCGCTTCAACAAGATCTGCTAAATATTCTTCCGTGACGCAGGAGCCAACCCAGTTGCAAGAGTTGGACGCATGAGACATGACGGCGGCTTAACTACTATACAAAGGAGATAAAGACAGCAAATCAAGAACAAGCAGGAATCTGCGGCGGCTTACAATTTTAAGGACTCTATGATATCATGCTTTTGTCCGGGTGACAAGAGCCGGACGAGGCTTAGTGACTCATACAGAGGAAGGAAGATTGAAAATTGGCTAAGTCCTAAAAAACAGATTCCGCAAAATATTACTATGTCTACAGATCTACAAAAGCAGAGAAAATAAATTTTATCCTGACCTAGCGATGAACAGCGGAAGAAAACAAGATGGACTGGAGCCATCGTGGTCCGCGCATTACGCGCGGCCGGCCCACGCGCGGCGGCGAAGCAAGATACACTCGTGATGGCGGTGCCGAAGCCCGAGCGGTGGCGGCGGAGCCCCCGGTGAAAACCCTACTACGGCAGCGGCAATCTAAGGAGCAGGAGAACTCACCGAAGATGGCACAGCAGAGGCAGACGAATTTGTGGTACGTTCAGGGTGATGCAGCAGCCAAGTTGGGGACGACGTATGGACGGTGCTGGAGCGAAGTTCGAAGACGCTGGGGCGGTGACAGGAAGAAGACGAAGAAGAAGAGGCACAAGCAGGAGGATGGGAAGCTCCGACCCACACGGGTCATATTTAAAAGGGGGTTAAGGAAGGCGCGAAAATCTAGGCGATGACGCCGTTTGACCAAGGCGGACGCCTCGATTCTCGGGATAACAGTTAATGAAAGATTTGGTGATACGTCAGTAGATCTCATGATGTCACGCCGGGTCATTTCCGGGCGACTCGCCAAAAAACAGAAGAGAAGGATGAAGTGAGCAAGCTCAATTCAACCTGGGGCCTAATGTTGGGGATATGACCCCATGATATGACCCGCCCCGGAGGCTCCGGGTCATGTTGCTGGCTCGTGAGCCGGTCCAAAGGTGAGCCGTAAGGTTGGTGGCCCAGGAAGATAGGCGGCTCAAGGTGTGGGCCGTACAAACGGCCCGGACGGAGAAGACCCGGGCGTGAAAGCCGACTTACAGACGGCTTGGGCAAGAGGATAGAGAGAGACTCGGTAAAGCAATTGTAACGACCCGGTGGTCCTGACCTCTTATATAAAGGCACACCCGGGGAGACTTAGAGGGGGCAATCGAGAACTAGGTCAAGCTTCTAGCCCCTTGTAATCGATACACAAGCAATACAAACACAAGCAAGACGTAGGCTATTACCTCGATTTGAGGGGCCGAACCTGGGTAAATCCGTGTCTTTCGTCCTGACTAACCCCTTTGAGTCCACCCCCTTAGCGATGGCCTCGAACCTAAGTCCGTTCACCCGGACATCTGCGGTGATAAAACCACGACAGTCACCCATCCTAGAACTACTCCAAGCCAAGCACGCTTAACCTCGGAGTTTTTTTTAAATGGGCTTCCGGAAAAGAAGGAATTCTTTATTGATATGAGTAGTCTATCATGCCTAATATGTCAGGCTATCACATACACCACCACTCAGAGGAACAAATGTCCTCGTTGGGCCACAAGAACGTTCCCTCTTGGCACAAACATCTGTGCTTCCAGTCCGATACATGTGTCATTCCGTGTGCCACGACGGGTCACCAACTTCGTGAACAACATGATCGCGCACCTGTCGGCAAACATCCGTGTATCAATACTAATCTTTTCTGCGCACTTTGTCCTCACTCATGCGCACCCGGGACCAACCTCCCGCTCGGTCACCCATCCTAGAACTACTCCAAGCCAAGCACGCTTATCCTCGGAGTTCTGTTTGAATGGACTTTTGGAAAAGAAGAAATTCTTTATTGATATGAGTAGTCTATCATCCCTAATATGTCAGGCGATCACATACACCACCACTGTCAGAGGAACCGACGTCCTCGTGGGACCACAGGAACGTTCCCTCTTGGCACAAACATCTGTGCTTCCAGTCCGATACATGTGTCATTCCGTGTGCCAAGACGGGTCACCAACTTCGTGAACAACCTGGGTAAATCCGTGTCTTTTGTCCCGACTAACCCCTTTGAGTCCACCCCGTTAGCGATGGCCTCGAACCTAAGTCCGTTCACCCGGACAGCTACCGTGATAAAACCACGACAGTCACCCATCCTACAACTACTCCAAGCCAAGCACACTTAACCTCGGAGTTTTGTTTAAATGGGCTTCCGGAAAAGAAGGAATTCTTTATTGATATGAGTAGTCTATCATTCCTAATATGTCAGGCTATCACATGCACCACCACTCAGAGGAATCGACGTCCTCGTTGGGCCACAAGAACGTTCCCTCTTGGCACAAACATATGTGCTTCTAGTCCGATACATGTGTCATTCCGTGTGCCACGACGGGTCACCAACTTCGTGAACAACATGATCACGCACCTGTCGGCAAACATCCGTGTATCAATACTAGTCTTTTCTGCGCACTTTGTCCTCACTCATGCGCACCCGGGACCAACCTCCCAGTCGGTCACCCATCCTAGAACTACTCCATGCCAAGCATGCTTAACCTCGAAGTTCTGTTTGAATGGACTTCTGGAAAAGAAGAAATTCTTTATTGATATGAGTAGTCTATCATCCCTAATATGTCAGCCTATCACATACACCACCACTCTCAAAGGAACCGACGTCCTCGTGGGGCCATAGGAACGTTCCCTCTTGGCACAAACATCTGTGCTTCTAGTCCGATACATGTGTCATTCCGTGTGCCACGACGGGTCACCAACTTCATAAACAACATGATCGCGCACCTGTCGGCAAACATCCATGTAACCGTGAGGGTCGGCTCTGATACCAACTTGTAACGCCCCAGACACACCCGCCGGTGGTCGTTACCCCTGGCGGGATCTAGACTGGCCTCACAGATCAATACTACTCTTTTTTGCGCACTTTGTCCTCACTCATGCGCATGACCAACTTCCCGGTCGGTCACCCATCGTAGAACTACTTCAAGCCAAGCACGCTTAACCTCGGAGTTCTGTTTGAATGGGCTTCCAGAAAAGAAGGAATTCTTTATTAATATGAGTAGTCTATCATCCTAATATATCATGCTATCACACGATGGAGCTGCGTGGTACTCCGGCAGGGCTTCGCCAAGCGCTACGGAGGACGGGGAGGTGGATTGGTAGGGCTGCGTCGAGAGAGAGAGAGAGAGATGCGTGTCTTCGGCATCCCCAAGGGCTCCACTATATAGGAGGAGGGGAGGAGGGTGCTCAGCCCCTAGAGTTCCCACCCTAGGGCCGGCGGAAGCCCTAGATGTCTCCTGGTGCAGCGGCCTGAGAGGGAGAGGGAGGGGCGGCGCCCTAGGTGGGCCTAAGGCCCATCCGTGCTAGGGTTTGCCCCCCTCTCCTCCTTGTGCTGTGCATTGGGCCTTGGTGGGAGGCGCACCAGCCCACTCTGGGGCTGGTCCCTTCCACCTTCGGCCCATGCGGCCCTCTGGTGCCGGTGGCCCCACACGGTGGACCCCCAGAACCCTTCCGGTGGTCCCGATACGTTACCGATGATGCCCGAAACACTTCCGGTGACCAAAACCTTACTTCCTATATATGAATCTTTACCTCCGGTTCATTCCGGAACTCCTCGTGACGTCCGGGATCTCATCCGGGACTTCGAACAACCTTCGGTAACCATGTACATTATTTCCCTATAACCCTAGCATCATCGAACCTTAAGTGTGTAGACCCTACGGGTTCGGGAGGTATGTAGACATGACCGAGACACCTCTCCGGTGAATAACCAACAGCAGGATCTAGATACCGATGTTGGCTCCCATATGCTCCATGACGATCTCATCGGATGGACAACGATGTCAGGGATTCAATCAATCCCGTATACAATTCCCTTTATCTATCGGTATGACACTGTTGGGGAACGTCGCATGGGAAACAAAAAATTTCCTATGCTCACGCAAGACCTATCCATGTTGATGAGCATTTATGAGAGGGAGAGTGGATCTACATACCCTTGTAGATCGCTAAGCGGGAAGCGTTAAGAAACGCGGTTGGTGTAGTCGAACGTCTTCGCGATGCAAATCGCCGAGTGTCCCGCAATCTCATCATGATCCATCCCGTGATCCAATCACGATCCGTCCCGCGAACTCATCATGATCCGTCCCGCGATCTCATCATGATCCGTCTCGCAATCTTGATCACGGTCCTTCCGATCTAGCTCCGAACGGACGACACCTCCGCGTTCAGCACACGTACAGCTCGATGATGATCTCCGCCTTCTTGATCCAGCAAGAGGGAGCAGAGAGGTAGAAGAGTTCTCCGGAAGGATGACGGTGCTCCGGAGATGGTGGTGGAGCTATTCTGGCAGGGCTTCGCCTAAGCACTGCAGAAATCCGATCTAGAGGAGAAACTATGCACTTGAGGAACGGGTAGCACGTGGCTGAAAATCTAGTGCCAAAAACCCTAAACCCTCCAGTATATATAGGAGGAAGAGAGTAAGAGGCTTGGCCCTCAAGGGACCAGCCCTTGGTTCGGCCGAATCAAGGAGGAGAGGACGACTCCTCCTCCAATCCTAGTAGGACTAGGATTCCTCCCTATTTTGCCTTTTTTGCACCTTATCTCTTTAGGTTTTCTCTCCCAGCTGCATGGGCCTTGTGTAGGACTTCCACCAGCCCACTAAGGGCTGGTATTCACTCTCCCACAGACCATGTAGCCTCTTGGGTCAAAATACCCCTCTCGATGGTCTCCCGGTACACTACCGGCACTCCCGGTACACTACCGATGAGCCTGAAACTTTTCCGGTGACCAAAATAGGACTTCCTATATATCAATATTTACCCCGGACATTTCCGGAGCTCCTCGTGAAGTCCGAGATCTCATTCGGGACTCCGAACAACCTTCGGTCACCACCATACATAATTGTATACTACCAAAACGTCACCGAACCTTAAGTGTGCAGACCCCGCGGGTTCGAGAACTATGTAGACATGACCGAGACACCTCTACGGTCAATAACTAATAGAGGGACGTGGATGCCCATATTGGTTCCTACATATTCTACGAAGATCTTTATCGGTCGAACCTCTTTGTCAAGGAGTCAGTTAATCTCGTATGATGTTCCCTTTGTTGTTCGATATGTTACTTGCCTGAGATTCGATCGTTGGTATCTCCATACCTAGTTCAACCTCGTTACCGGAAAGTCTCTTTACTCGTTCTGTAATACAAGATCTCGTGACTAACACTTAGTCACATTGTTTGCAAGGCTTGTTTGTGATGTTGTATTACCGAGTGGGCCCTGAGATACCTCTCCGTCACACGGAGTAACAAATCCCAGTCTTGATCCATGCCAACCCAACAGACACCCTCGGAGATACCTGTAGAGTACCTTTATAGTCACCAAGTTACGTTGCGATGTTTGATACACACAAGGCACTCCTCCGGTGTCAGTGAGTTGCATGATCTCATGGTCATCGGAACAGATACTTGACATGCAGAAAATAGTAAAATTAAACTGACACGATCATATGCTACGTTTGTAGTTTGGGTCTTGTCCATCACACCATTCTCCCAATGATGTGATTCCGTTATCAAATGACATCTCATGTCCATGGCTAGGAAACCTTAACCATCTTTGATCAATGAGCTAGTCTATTAGAGGCATACTAGGGACATGGTTTTGTCTATGTATCCACACATGCATCTAAGTTTCCGATCAACACAATTATAGCATGGATAATACACGATTATCATGAACAAGAAAATATGATAATAACCAATTTATTATTGCCTCTAGGGAATATTTCCAACAGTCTCCCACTTGCACTAGAGTCAATAATCTAGTTCACATCACCATGTGATTCACATTGTTATGAATCTAATACCCAATGAGTTCTGGGGCTCGATGATGCTTTGCATGTGAGAGAGGTCTTATAGTTAACGGGTCTGCGACATTTAGATCCATGTGTACTTTGCAAATCTCTATGTTAAACTATAAACACTGCTACCACACTCCACTTGGAGCTATTCCAAATGGCTGCTCTACTATACGTATCCGGATTGCTACTAAGAGTCAACTGGATTGGTGTCAAAGCTTGCATCGACGTACCTCTTTAGGACGAACTCTTTCTTTCCTCCATAGTCGAGAAACATTTCCTTAGTCTTCTAGTTATTAAGGATAATTTTAACCACTATTCAGTGATCCACTCCTGGATCACTTTTGTACCCCTTGACAGACTCATGGCAAGGCACACACCAGGTGCGGTACACAACATGGCATAATATAGAGCCTATGGCTTAAGGCATAGGGGACGACGTCCTTCCTTTCTCTTTCTTTTGCCGTTGTCGAGCTTTGAGTCTCACTCAACTTCACACCTTACAAATCAGGTGAGAACTCTTTCTCTGACTTATCCATTTTGAACTCTTTCAAAATCTTGTCAAGGTATGTACTCGTTGAAAGTCTTATCAAACATCTTGATCTATCTCTAGAGATCTTGATGCTCAACAATTAGGTAGCTTTATCCAGGTCTTCCTTTGAAAATCACTTTTCAAACAACCATTTATGCTTTCCAGAAATTCTACATCATTTCCAATCAACAATATGTCAACCACATATGCTTATCAGAAACTCTATAGTGCTCCCACTCACTTTATTGTAAATACAAGTTTCTCGTAAACTTTGTATAGAGTAAAAAACTTTGATCACCTCATCAAAGTGTATATTCCAACTCCGAGATGCTTGCTTCAGTCCATAGAAGGATCACTGAAGCTTGATCACCTTTTAGCATCCTTAGGACTGACAAAACCTTCTGGTTGTATCACATACAACTTTTCCTCAAGTAAACTGTTAAGGAAACGATGTTTTGTCATCCATCTGCCATATTTCATAATTGAAAAATGCAGCAACTGCTAACATAATTCCAACAGATTTTAGCATTGCTACGAGTGAGAAAGTCTCATTGCAGTCAACTCTTTGAACTTGTCGGAAACTTCTTTGTGACAAGTCGAGCTTTATAAATGTTGACATTTACCATCAGTGTCTGTCTTCATCTCAAAGGTCCATTTGTACTCGACGACCCGCCGTCCAACGAGCAAGTCTACCAAAGTCTATACTTGGTTTTCATAGATGGATCCTTTCTCGGATTTCATGGCCTCTAACCATTTGTCGGAATCTGGGCCCATCATCGCTTCTCCATATCTCGTAGGTTCATCATTGTCCAACAACATGACCTCCAAGACAGGGTTGTCGTATCACTCAGGAGCAGTACGCATCCTTGTTGACCTACGGGGTTCGATAGTAACTTAATCCGAAGCTTCATGATCATCATCATTTACTTCCTCTTCAACTCACGTAGGTTCCACAAAAACATCTTTCTGTGCTGCGCTACTCTCTGGTTGAAACAAAGGTTCAACAACCTCATCAAGTTCTATCTTCCTCCCACTCAATTCTTTCGAGAGAAACTTTTTCTCATGAAAGGACCCGTTTTAGCAACAAACACTTTATGCTTGGATCTAAGATAGAAGGTTCACCCAATTGTTCTTAGGGTAATCTATGAAGATGCATTTGTCCGCTTTGGGTTCGAGCTCATTAGGTGAAAACATTTTTCCACACAAGCGTCGCAGTCCCAAACATTAAGAAATGACAACTTAGGTTTCTATCAAACCATAATTCACACGGTGTCATCTCAACAGATTTAGATGGTGCCCTATTTCAAGTGAATGTAGTTGTCTCTAATGCATAACCCCAAAACTATAGTAGCAAAACGATAAGAGACATCATAGCCCGCACCATATCCAATAGAGCACGACTATGATGTTCGGACACACAATCACACTATGGTGTTCCAGGTGGTGTGAGTTGTGAAACGACTTTCACATTGTCTAAAGTTGTATGCCAAACTCGTAACTCAGATATTCACCTCCACGATCATATCGTAGACATTTTTATCTTCTTGTCACGATGATCTTAATCTTCACTCTGAATTTGCTTGAACTTTTCAAACGATTCAGACTTGTGTTTCATTAAGTAAACATACACTATATCTACTCAAATCATCAGTGAGGGTAAGAAAATAACGATATCCACCACACGCTACAAGACTCATTGGATTGCATACATCAACATGTATCATTTCCAATAAATCACTTGCCCGCTTCATCAAAACAGAAAACGGGGTCCTTAGTCATCTTGACCAAGAGGCATGGTTCGCATGTCTCAACCGATTCAAAATCGAATGAGTCCAAAGATCCATCAGCATGGAGTTTCTTCATGCGCTTTATACCAATATGACATTTAGCGGCAGTGCCACAAGTATGTGGTACTATCATTATTAACTTTGTATCTTTTGGCATCAATGTTATGAACATGTGTATTACTATGATCAAGTTTCAACAAACCATTCTTACTGGGTGCATGACCATTGAAGGTATTATTCATGCAAATAGAATAACCATTATTCTCTAACTTAAATGAATAACCGTGTTGCAATGAACATGATCTAATCACGTTCATGCTCAACACAAAAACACCAAATAACATTTATTTAGGTTCGTCACTAATCTCGAAGGTAGAGAGAGCATGCGATGTTGATCACATCAACCTTGGAAATATTTCCAACACACATCGTCACCTCACACTTAGCTAGTATCCGTTTATTCCGTAGCTTTTACTTCGAGTTACTAACATTTAGCAACCAAACCGGTATCCAATACCCACGTGCTACTAGGAGTACTAGCAAGGTACACATCAATAACACGTATATCAAATACACTTCTGTCGACTTTGCCAGCCTTCTTATCTACCAAGTATCTAGGGTTGTTCCGCTTCAGCGACCGTTCTTCTCATAATCGAAGCACTTAGTCTCGGGTTTGGGTTAGACTTTGGGTTGCTTCACTGGAGCTGCATCTGACTTGCTATCCATGAACTTTCCCTCCTTGCTCTTGCCCTTCTCAAAACTAGCGGTTTTGACTAACCATCAACACTTTGACGCTCCTTCTCGATTTCTACCTTCACGGTGTCAAACATCGCGAATAGCTCAGGGATCATTATTTCTATCCCTGGCGTTTTATAGTTCATCACCAAGTTCTAGTAGCTTTAGCGACAGTGACTTGGAGAACTATATCAATCACTATCTTATCTGGAAGATCAACTCCCACTCGATTCAAGCGATTGTAGCACCCAGACAATCTAAGCACATGCTCAACGATTGAGCTATTCTCTTTCATCTTACATGCAAAGAATCTTGTTGGAGATCTCATATCTCGCAACACGGGCACGAGCCTGAGATCCTAATTTCAGCTCTTAGAACATCTCATATGTTCCATGACGTTCAAAACATTTCGGAGCCTCAATTCTAAGCTGTAATGCATGATGCACTAAACTATCAAGTAGTTACCAGAACATGCCTGTCAGATGTTCACAACATCTACAAACAACGCTAGAGGGGTTGGCACACCGAGCGGTTCATTAAGGACATAAGGCTTCTGTGCAGCAATGAGGACAATCCTCAGATCTCGGAGCCAGTCCGCAATATTGCTACCATCATCTTTCAACTCTATTTCTCTAGGAACATATAAAATTCAAGGGAGCTACAACGTGAGCTAGTAATCTACAACACAGTTTTGCAAAGACACTACTGACTATGTTCATGATAATGGGTTCAATTAATCATATTACTTAAGAACTCCCACTCAAATTGACATCCCTCCGGTCATCCGAGTGATACATGATCCAAATTCACCAACTCAAGTCCGATCATCACGGGAGTTGAGGTGGTTACAATGGTGAACATCATCATGTTGATCATATCTACTATATGACTCATGTTCGACCTTTTGGTCTCTTGTGTTCCGAGGCCATGTCTGTACATGCTAGGCTCGTCAAGTTTAATCCGAGTGTTCTGCATTTGCAACACTGGCTTGCACCCGTTTATATGTGAACGTAGAGTCTATCACACCTGATCATCACGTGGTGTCTCAACACGACGAACTTTCGCAATGGTGCACACTCGGGGAGAACACAATTCATCTTTTGATCCGTGCCAACCCAACAGACAAATCCCAGTCTCGATTCGTGCCAACCCAACAGACACTTTCGGAGATACCCGTAGTGCACCTTTATAGCCACCCTATTACGTTGTGATGTTTGGCACACCCAAAGTATTCCTATGGTATCTGGGAGTTACACAATCTCATGGTCTAAGGAAACGATACTTGACATTAGAAAAGCTTTAGCAGATGAACTACACGGTATTGTGCTATGCTTAGGATTGGGTCTTGTCCATCACATCATTCTCCTAATGATGTGATCTGATTATCAACGACATCCAATGTCCATGGTCATGAAACCGTGACCATCTATTGATCAACGAGCTAGCAACTAGAGGCCCATTAGGGACATGTTGTGGTCTATGTATTCACACATGTATTACGGTTTCAGGTTAATACAATTATAGCATGAACAATAGACAATTATCATGAACTAGGAAATACAATAATGACCATTTTATTATTGCCTCTAGGGCATATTTCTAATAGTCTCCCACTTGCACTAGAGTCAATAATCTAGTTACATTGTGATGTATCGAACACCCATAGAGTTCTGGTGTTGATCATGTTTTGCTCGTGAGAGAGGTTTAGTCAACGGATCTACGACATTCAGATCCGTATGTACTTTACAAATATCTATATCTCCTTCCTAAATGTAATCACGAATGGAGTTGAAGTGTCGCTTGATGTGTCTTGTCTTCTTGTGAAACCTGGGCTCCTTGGCAAGGGAAATAGCTCCAGTGTTGTCACAGAATAGAGTCATCGGGCCCGACGTATTGGGAATCACTCCTAGGTTGGTGATGAACTCCTTCATCCAGACTCCTTCCTTTGCTGATTCCGAAGCAGCTATGTACTCTGCTTTATAGGTAGATGCCGCCACGACGCTTTGCTTGCTGCTGCACCAGCTGACTGCCCCTCCGTTCAAAATATACACGTATCCAGTTTGTGACTTGGAGTCATCCGCATCTGTGTCAAAGCTAGCATCGACGTAACCCTTTACGACGAGATCTTTGGCACCTTCATATAGAAGAAACATGTCCTTGGTCCATTTCAGGTACTTCAGGATAGTCCAGTGTTCCGCTCCGGGATCACTTTGGTCCCTCCCTACCAAACTTATGGCAAGGTTCACATCAGGTCTCGTACACAGCATGTCATACATAATAGAGCCTATGGCTGAAGCATAGGGGATGACACTCATCTTTTCCCTATCCTCTGCCGTGGTCGGGCATAGAGTCATACTCAATCTCACACCCTGCAACACAAGCAAGAACCCCTTCTTGGAATGATCCATATTGAACTTCTTCAATATCTTGTCAAGGTATGTATGTTGGGGATATAACCCCACGGTGAGACCCGCCCAGAGGCTCCGGGTCACACTAGGTGGCTCGTACACCAGGCCAAGAGCGGGTTGTGAAGACTTAAGCCCGTGACGTTTGGCGGCTTAACAAGATGGGCCGGAACGTGGCCTGGACGGATAAGACCCGGGCGAGTGAGCCGCCCGGAGACAACTTGGTCAGGAAGGCAAGATAAGGTAGAGATAGATTCAGACACGTAGTGAGAGTCGGTTACAACTTGTATGACCCGTGGTCTTTACCTCCTATATAAAGGCGAGACCCGGGGCAACTTAGAGAGGAGACGACCGAGAACTAGGTCAAGCAATAGCTCCCTTGTAATCGATACACCAAGCAATACAAGCACAAGCAGGACGTAGGCTGTTACCTCGACTTGAGGGGCCGAACCTGGGTAAACTCGTGTCCTTCATCCCAACCAAACCTTTTGATCCCATCACCTTAGCGATGGCCTCGAATCCAAGTACGTTCACCCGAACATCTGCCGTGATAAAACCACGACAGTTGGCACCCACCATGGGGCTCACGCTCGATGGTGTTGAGTTCTCAAAGGGCTCTCTCCCAGGGCTCGAGGGATATGTGCTCGGAAGGATGAACAAAAGTTGCCGCACCCGGCTCTACATCGACAACGCCGGTTGGGGTCTTGATGCCGACTCTGTCGAATACGGATTCCGGATTCCCTTTGGCGGGATCCATGTCTTCATCGGTAGGATCGACGGATATACACCCGGGCCAGACATCTGCACCAGCATCGTTGAGCCGGCTCAGCATTCGCAACCTGCCCGTGACGTGCGACCCGCCCGTGTTAACCCGGGCCGGAAGCACGTCTTCGTGGGCTTCAATCAAGGTATGAATCTTGAAGCTTTTGCGTCGCAGGAGACTCTTGTCTGTTCAAAGGACGGATATTCGAGCGGGGAAGCAGAGTCGATCTACCAGCTTCACAACGTTGGGCTCGGGGGCTACAACGAGCTTTACCCTGAGTCCGAGCATTCTGAGCCGGACGATTTGGGGCCGCCGGTTCATGCAGCCGTGTTCATGGTGGGATCAGCCCCAGGTGTGAGCAGCACAACCGCCAGAGCAACAACCTCGGGGGCTGAGCCGCCGCTGCCGGCTCAAGTTCTTCTGGATCTGATGAATGAGCTCGTGGCCCTGATGGCCACTAAAGTCATGCTGGATAATCAAGCCGCTCGGAACTTGGAGATTGTGAGACTCAAGGACCGGATGGCGGAGGGGCAATAGAGGATAGCTGAGCTAAAAGTTCAGATGGACGCAGAGGCAGAACACATTAAGACGGATGCCTTCCGCCTCAGGCTAGAACAACAATCTGTGGCTGCGGTGCATCGGATGAGGCATCAATCCCACTTACCAGAACATCATGAGGCTAGGAATCACTTCAATACGCCAGGAACGGGACGAGCAGTGGAGGCACCTGGAAGTCGGCCAACGGCTCGACCGCAGCTTAACCCACCCTGATGAAACCAGGCGTCACCAGTGGTCTTTCCAATGCCGGCGGGTCATTATTCCAATCCGGCAGAGAACATGGTGGCCGCGGCCACCCTGCTTGAAACAATCCCTATCCCAGATGAGGCGCGTTTTGTAGAAGAGGTACGGAATGCCATTGGGTACCTTCAGACGGCAATAGCCCAGCAGGAGAAGTATGCTTACAGCCGGAGCCGCATTCATTCAACCCCCCTCCCCAGCCACAGCTTTAGCTAGCGCTATGAATCTCCGGTGGTCTCCAACAGCAATCGGCACAGAGGGCCTCCAGGGGATGATCAGGTGGCTCTAGATGCACAAGCGCTCATAAACCGGGCGAGAAACTAGCAAGAGGCGGCAACTTTGGCCACGGTGGCTCATCAAGAGCCTGCACTCTCCATATTAGTAGGAGTGGGAGTGACCACCAGGGCCATGGGTGTACCATGCTTAGCACCGGCTCTGCGGAGTGAGCGGTTGCCGAAGGATTTCAAAGGACCTCGCAAGGTCCCAAATTACACTGCTGACTCACCTCTAGAGGCCTGGATCGAAAGTTATGAGCTGGCTATGGAGATGTTGGATGTTATTGAGGCGGTGTGTGCTAAGTACTTCATCATGATGCTTGAAGGCTCGGCTTGCATGTGGCTAAAGGGTTTGCCACCCAATACCATCAATTCATGGGCTGAGTTGAGGGCAAGGTTCATCAAAAACTTTCAAGGGACTTGCAAACAGCCTATGACTATTGTGGATCTCGATTATGGTGTCCAGCAGGAGAATGAGTCGGCTCATCATTGGGTCCAACGGGTGTCGACCATCATCCACTCATCTGAACAGATCACGGCGGCTCAACCGGTGCTTATCCTAGGAAAGAACTGTCACTTCCTCCCTCTGAAGCAGAAGCTCGGCCGACTCAAGCGTACGTGTCAGGACATGGGGGAACTCACGGCGGCTATCACAAAGTATGCTGACTCTGATAACACGAAAGATCCAGGCTCTGATGAGGATAAGGCCAGCCAAGTTAAGAGGAACAACCAGGGGAAGGGTGCGGCAAACAATGGTAACCAGAGGAAGCGGAAAAACCCGGATGGCGGGTCAGAATTGGTGGCCAATGCGAGCACCGGCCAGAATCATTCTAAGGGCAATGGGAAGTTCAGACCACCTTTTAACAAGAATAGGACTCCTTTCAATTTGGAGGAAACGCTCAAAAAACCCTACCCGGAGCACAGCCGGCCCGAGAAACCTTTGGCGCACACATGGGGGGATTGCCAGATCATGCAGAAGTTCAAAAATTACATCATGCAGCAACACAACAACCATGGCGGTGGCCCGCCCGGCGGCTCAGGACCAGGCGGGTCAGGAGCCGGATTTGGATCCGGCGACTCAGGGTCCAGTCATCATGGTTAGGGCAGTCACGGAGGACATCCTCAACACTCTGGTAACGGCAATCCACAATAGCATAATCAGTCTGGGTATCAGAGTAATCCAAGGCAGCTCAGGGGCCAGTATCATGATTTTACGACCAGCCTTAACAAGCGGGATCAGAAATTCGGCAAGCGAGCGGTTAACGCAGTTGCGCCGGCTTTGTCGCAATACTTAAAGTGGTCTGAGTATGACATAACATGGAGCCGGGAGGATCACCCTCCGCGTGTTGATGACCCGGGGCAGCTAGCCTTGGTAGTTGCCCCAAGTGGGAGGATATATGGTGAATAAGGTACTCATGGATGGTGGCAGTAGCATCAACATCCTGTATTATGATACCTTCCGGCAGATGAAGCTACTTGATAAAGACCTTAAGCCCTCATCAACTGCTTTTCATGGTGTGGTACCGGGCAAGTCAGCTTACCCGGTGGGCAGGATTTCTTTGAAAGTTGCCTTTGGTGACGAGTACAACTACAGGGTGGAGTCCTTGTGGTTTGAAGTGGTCAAGATCAAGAGCCCTTATCATGCATTGTTTGGGCGGTCGGCTTATGCTAAGTTCATGGCTAGGCCCTATTATGTCTACTTATAGCTCAAGATGCCCGGGTTAAAAGGCACGATTACTGTTCATGGTGATCGGAATACGGCCATTGAGTGTGAAGAAGGGGACACGGCTTACGTGAAATCCAGTTGTGCTGAGTCGGAACTCAAGTTCTATAAGTAAAATGTTGACCCGGAGGATATGACCCCGCTGAAGAAGCCTACCACAGAGGTTGAGCCGCCCCTCAAATTCTCGGCGGATGATACAAAGGCGGTGGATTTTACTCCGAGCGACTCATCCAAACAGTTCATTATTAGGGCTAACATGGATCCCAAATGGGAAAGCGCGCTCATCGAATTCATCCGTGAGAATCGGGACATCTTTGCATGGAAACCTTCTGACATGCCGGGTGTACCAAGAGAGTTCGCTGAGCATAACCTTAATGTGGATCCTAAGTTTTAAACTGTCAAGCAATTTCTACGACGGTTCAATGAGGAGAGACGCAAGGCCATTGGGGAGGAGGTCGCTCGGCTCTTAGCGGCGAGTTTCATCGTCGAGGTTTTTCACCCAGAGTGGCTTCCTAACCCAGTGCTTGTGCTCAAGAAGAAGGGCACATGGCGTATGTGTGTGGATTATATGGATCTTAACAAGGCCTGTCCGGCTGATCCTTTTCTCTCCCTCGTATTGATCAAATCATTGATGCTACGACGGGTTGCGAAAGTTTATGCTTCCTGGATACTTATTCGGGATATCATCAGATCAAGATGGCGGTTAAGGACCAAGAGAGGACGGCTTTCATCACGCCTTTTGGAGCCTTCTACTTTGTGTCTATGCCTTTTGGGCTCAAGAGTGCCCAGACGACTTATCAGCGCTGCGTACATAACTGTCTTCACAATCAGATTGGACGCAACGTTCATGCTTATGTGGATGATATTGTGATCAAGTCAAGGAAGAAGGAGACCCTGCTTGATGACTTAAAGGAAACCTTTGACAATCTGTGGATCTATAAGATGATGCTTAACCTGGCAAAGTGTGTCTGTGGTGTTCTGGCTGGCAAGCTCTTGCGATTTCTGGTTTCTGAGCGTGGTATTGAAGCCAACCCAGACAAGATCAAGGCTATCACCTCCCTGGCTGAACCGACTTGCATCAATGGTGTCCAACGCCTGGCAGGGCGGATCACCGCGTTGAGCCGGTTCATAAGCCGCCTTGGTGAGAAAGCCACCCCTCTGTATCAAATGATGAAAAAGACAGACAATTTTTTCTGGAGTATGGCGGCGGGTGAAGTGTTTGAGGTGCTCAAGAAGCAACTCACTGAGCCGCCGGTTTTAGCTGCTCCGGCTGAGAAAGAGCCCTTGCTCCTATACGTGGCGGCTAACAACCGGGCTGTCAGCACTGCAATTGTGGTCGAGTGCAAGGAAGCAGGGAAAGAGTACCCGGTTCAGAGGTCGTTTTATTTTATCAGTGAGGTCCTTACAGCGTCCAAGAACAGGTATCCACATTGGTAGAAGCTAGTGTATGGGGTGTTCATGGCCAACCGCAAATTAAAGCATTACTTCTTGGGGCACCAGATTACCGTGGTCAGCTCTGCCCCATTGGGGGACATAATTCAAAACAGAGAAGCCACGGGTAGGACTGCTAAGTGGGCATTGGAGCTGGGACCTCTCAATCTAAAATATGTACCTCGCATGGCTGTCAAGTCTCAAGCCCTTGTGGATTTCATAAATGACTGGACAGAGTGTCGGGTGCCTGAAGAAAAGCTGGATAACACATACTAGACAATACACTTCCATGGATCCAAGCAGCTGGAAGGATGAGGGTCAGGAGTTGTCTTAACATCTCCCAAAGGTGATAAGTTTTGTTATGTGCTCCGGCTAATGTTCCCTTGCACTAATAATGCAGCTGAGTACGAAGCCCTGCTTCATGGCCTCGGGGTAGCTAAGGAGATGAACTTAAGCCGGGTAAGGTGCTTCGGCTACTCAGATCTTGTGGCTCAACAAGTTTCAGGTACTTGGGATTCTAGGGATCCGCGGATGGCGGCTTATCGTCAAGCAGTGGACATCATTGCTGGTCACTTCAAGGGTTATCAGGTGGATCACATTGATCATCGCAGGAATGAGGCGGCTGATGCTTTATCAAGGTTAGGCTCTCAACAAAAGCCGGTGCCGCCCAATATCTTTCTGGACGTCTTATATCCGACTGTCAAGTTACCATCAAAGGAAGATTTGGCTGTCCCTGACCCCGAGGGACAATTGGTGGCGGCTCTACATGATATTCCGGATTGGATTGTGCCTTATTTGGCATATCTAACCCGAGGCGAGTTACCTGATGATGAGAATCTAGCCAGACAGATCACCCAGCGATCTAAATCCATGATGATAATTAATGGCGAGTTGCATAAATGTAGTGTCACTGGAGTATTTCAACATTGTGTTTCACCAGAAGAAGGCAAAGAAATTTTGAATGAAATTCATGCTGGTGATTGCGGACATCACGCCTTTCAAGAGATCGGGCCTTTCAACAGTGAGACCCGCCCCAGAGGCTCCGGGTCACACTAAGCGGCTCGTACACTAGCCCAAGAGTGGGCTGTGAAGACTTAAGCCCAAGACGTTTGGCGGCTTGACAAGATGGGCCGGAACGTTGCCCAGACGGAGAAGACCCGGGCGACTGAGCCGCCCAGAGACAACTTGGTCAGGAAGGCAAGATAAGGTAGAGATAGATTCAGACACATAGTGAGAGTCGGTTACAACTTGTATGACCCGTGGTCTTTACCTCCTATATAAAGGCGAGACCCGAGGCGACTTAGAGAGGAGAAGATCGAGAACTAGGTCAAGCAATAGCTCCCTTGTAATCGATACACCAAGCAATAGAACCACAAGCAGGATGTAGGCTGTTACCTCGACTTGAGGGACCGAACCTGGGTAAAATCGTGTCCTTCATCCCAACCAACCTCTTTGAGGCCATCACCTTAGCGATGGCCTCGAATCCAAGTCTGTGCACCCGGACATCTGCCGTGATAAAACCACGACAATGTACTTTGTGAAAGACCTATGAGGCGTATCGGTCTATCTCTATAGATTTTGATGCCTAATATGTAAGCAGCTTCTCCAAGGTCCCATAAACAATATGTCATCCACATATAATATGAGAAATGCTACAGAGCTCCCACTCACTTTCTTGTAAATATAGGGTTCTCCATAAACCTGTATAAATCCAAACGCTTTAATCACCTCATTAAAGCGAATGTTCCAACTCCAAGATGCTTGCATCAGCGCATAGATGGAGCGCTGAAGCTTGCATACTTTGTTAGTATCTTTAGGATCGACAAAACCTTTCGGGTGCATCATATATAGTTCTTCCTTAAGGAAACCATTAAGGAATGCCCTTTTGACGTCCATTTGCCAGATCTCATAATCATAAAATGCAGCAATTGCTAACATGATTCAGACGGACTTCAGCATCGCTACGGGTGAGAAAGTCTCATCGTAGTCAACTCCTTGAACTTGTCGATAACCCTTAGTGACAAGCCGAGCCTTATAGACGGTCACATTACCATCTGTGTCAATCTTCTTCTTAAAGATCCATTTACTTTCTATGGCTCGCTTATCATCAGGTAAGTCCACCAAAGTCCATACTTTGTTTTCATACATGGATCCTATCTCGGATTCCATGGCTTCAAGCCATTTGTTGGAATCTGGGCCCGCCATCACTTCTTCATAGTTCGAAGGTTCACCGTTGTCCAATAGCATGATCTCTAGGATAGGGTTGCCGTACCACTCTGGTGCGGAACGTGTCCTTGTGGACCTTCGAATAGCAACTTGATCTGAAGTTTCATATCATCATCATTAACTTCCTCTCCAGCCGGTGCAGGCTCCACAGAAACAACTTCCTATGCTGCGCTACTCTCCGGTTCGAGTGGAGGTACAATTACCTCATTGTCGTGGGAATGAGCCTGACAATAGAAGGTAGGGGTACGAAGGGAGAGGCCATAGTCCTAGCTACGGCGAGGGTGTACACACGGATGTATGAGTTCATGCCCCTCTCGTGGAGGTCACAGCCCTACGTCTCAGTGTTCGGGAGCTTATGTCGTGTGCAATGTTAAGATTACAATGGTTGCGAACCCTTGTGCCAGAGGGGAGGGCGGCTTATATAGAGTTTGCTGTCCCTCATAAGTGCCCGACATCTAAGGGTCCGATCGTGGGTTTAAAGTCTGGCATTACTGGTAATGTACATAATAAATGCTACTAATGATGAAGGACTAACGATTGCCCATTGGCCTCCTGATGGTGGCTCCTAGTCTTCTAGTGTCGGCTAAGAATGAGGTCTACCGAGTGATAGGCGACTATCGAGTGAAGGAAGAAGACTCCGAGTGGACTGAATGTCGAGTGACTTGAACGTCACATGGGATCAAGTCGGAAGCTTATGCCTGATCTTCAAGTCCTCCAATGTAGTGTCCTTAGGTAGGGTATGTAGGCCTTGCCTAGGACCCTACCCTAGGTACATATCCTCGTCATTAGCCCCCAAATGGATCGGGGTTTGAGTGGTGAAATGGGGGTATCAGTCCCAATCCTGGATTAAGGCATCAAATCTTCCGAATGATATTCGGGGCTTCAACGAAACTTGCGCCGATTGAACTCTGGGCATTGATGTCAATTCAGGATCAACGTGCCAAATCTTCCAAATGATATTCGGGGCTTCAATGAAACTTGTGTCGATTGAACTCTTCGCCATTCGCCCGGATCCATTTAGCCTTGAAAGTGTCTGAGTGAATGTTCAATGCCTGTTTTGCTCCGAGTGAACCGAAAGGATCTTTGGAGGTGACAAGTCAGTCTGTCAGACCCGGATTTCGCGGGATACGAAAATTTGGAAAGTGTGCGCGCGTACGATGATGACACCACGATCTAGGCAAGTGGGGGCACGATGCCTCGATCTCCGCGCCGGTCATTTCGCCACGTACTGGACGCAGACTGCGGCTGGCGTGTGTGGTGATCTCACGGGTCCACCAGTCAGCGAGGCACTCGGCGGGATATAAATCTCGGAGCGCTGTGGTTCGCACAGTACTTTTCCCCAAACTTCCTCTCTTCCTCCGCCTCCCCTGTCTCCAGTGCCCCACTCCGTTCCTCTCCGATGAGAGCCGCCGCGACGATGACGAAGAGCACCACGGAGAAGCTGGAGCAAGCTAAGAAGGGGGCGACGAAGGTGATGGGCAAGAAGCCCTCGACCGCTCGGTTCACCGCACCGGCGGGATGGATGTAGAGGGACTTTCTCCCCTCCGTAGTCACTCATGAGGACATGGAGGGTCTTGTCACTGATCGGCTCGTGGCGGACGGCTCCTGGAGGCTGTCGGAGGGAGAGCGCGAGCCGGAGCCGCACAACGGGGAGAGGGTCCTCCTTCTCTCCCACATTGAAAGAGGTTTCTCTATGCCAGCCCACCCATTCTTTAGAGGGTTCTTGAATTTCTTCGGTGCTCAACTGCACCATCTCCCATCGAAAACTATTGCATACTTGTCTGCCTTCGTTACTTTGTGCGAGTGTTTTCTGGGCTGTTCCCCTCATTGGGGGCTGTTCAAGCACATCTTTACGGTCAGATCCCAGACCATGAAGAAATCCCTCCCTGCTGATGGGAAGACTCATGTGCTTCAGTTGTGTGGGGGATTAGGACATCAGAAAAGAGCGCGTAGTTCTTTCCCTGCCATGACTTTTCCTGAGTTTGTTAGAGGCTGGCAGTCAACTTGGTTCTACTTCAAAGGCGTAGCATCACCCAACATGTCGACTGGCCTTCCCCCTATACACCTAATCGTCCAGTTGTCCCCAAGTCTTTGAGGGTGACCGAATAAGAACATGTCCAAGTGGGAATCTTGGTTGAAGTTGTGGTGCAAGTGATTCGGGGTGGAGTGACTGGCATGGATCTGTTGGAAACATTTCTCAGTCGACGTATTTAGCCGCTCCAAGCCAGAGATCACATCATGTGGCATGCAGAAGAGGTTCCGCAAAAAAATGTCAAGCAGTGGCTTCGCAGCATCACTAGAACATGCAACAACCCTTTGGGAGCCAAGAGGATCCGATCTTACTCAGCTGAAAACCCGCTGAAGAATCTGGTGAGTTGTGGGGTGTCGACTGATGTACTTGTACTGTCGAGTGATATATTGACTTATGAACTGACTTCTTTACTTGAATCATGCAGGAGTGGACGCACATGCACTCGTCCGTTCCTAACGGAAACCACGTTGACGATGGAGTTGTGAGTGAAGGCGGCAGCATGGACGACGACAGTTCAGAAGACTCCGAGGACGAGTACGAAAACTCGGACGAAAACGAGCCAGAAGTCGAGCCACCTCTTCACATCGAACGCCGCTCCAAGGCTCGGCAAGATCCTGCGGCTGCTGAGGACAGGGCTCCGGGCCCAAGCGAGAAGAACCCGAAGCGGAGCCGCCCCTCGACTGTTGAGTCGAGCGAACGATCGGCGAAGCAACCCAAAGTGACCATGGCCAAACCTCGCAAAGCCTTGCCTTGCATGAAGATGGTCGTGCCTGTCGTATCCACGTGAGTGTTTACTTTCAAATTCTTTCTGTCGATTGTGACTTTGCGTTGTTGCTAACCGAGCGTTGTTTGATCCATCAGAGCTGCTACTTCCGTAACATCTCCTCCTCGAGACAGAGGGGAAGCGATGGACATTGACACTGTTCACGCTACCACTTCTCATAGAGGTTAATAAGTCCTCGATTCATTCAAATGAGATTCGTCACTTGCAAAAGTTAACACTGTCGATTGACATTGTAGAGGTCATCCAGCTGGAAGATGATGAGGAATTCCGAGACGCCTCGCGCACTCGCACTCGAAGAGCTTCATCAGTGCAGACGCTTCAGCGGCCGAGTGCAGAGTCCTCCCAGGGGATGGGCGACTCGACACGAATCAGAGCTGATCCTGTAGTACCTCTGTCGAGTGCCCCTCTAGCTGTCTCGACCATCATGACATCAACTCCAACCGGACCTGCTTAGACTGCTTCAGCTGCCCCAGCTACTACGCCGATCCCGCCCATGACGGCTTTCCCTCTGCATCGCGTCCCGAAAGATCCGACCGAAGCTGTAAAGGAGGCTATGATCCAGGTAGAGTAGATGATGCTGCGAACCAAAGAGGCGTACGAGGTCAGCAAGCTGGCTTATGATGCCAGCACGGCCCTCCGCACCAATGTCCGAGTAAGTTCGATTGTAAGTACATTTCCGATTGAATTCCTATCTTTTCTTGACTGTTCACCCAATGGGTGCTTATTTTCCACTCGTAGAATGTTTGAAATTTCTCCACTCGAGTAGGTCAGGTCTTAGTCGAGTAGGTTTTGGATCGATAGTATGCGTAGTACTAGAGTCACTCGACATGTTGAATGCATATTTTTTCTGACGGGCCGCTCGACGGATCGAGTGTTAACCGTCTCAGTGGGGGCACTTTGAGTGCGCCCACTGGGTGTAGTCCCCGAGACCGCTGTCGAGTGCTTGCATCGGGAGGGGTCTTAGAGTTTGTCGTATGCTTGATACGTTTGCCCTTGGTCGCACCACTCCACAGCTACTTTGTAGGTTCCACGGATATCGTTGATAAACCATGATATGAAGCTACATAAGGATAGACTACACTTCACAGAGTGGGGAGGGGCGTGTCACTCGACGGATTGAGTGACGGATATTCCAATGACGAATGTTTTCTGCCACTCAACTGATCGAGAATTGGCAGATCCAGTGGGAGCACGCTAAGTGCACCCATTGGGTGTAGTCCCCGAGACCGCTGCCGAGTGCTTGCATAAGCGAGGGTCTTAGAGTTTGTTGTATGCGGGATACATTTTGCCTTTGATCACACCACTCCGAAACTACCTTGTAGGTTTCATCAATATCATTGATAACCATGATATGAAGCTACATAAGGATAGATTGAACTTCACAGAGCAGGGAGGTGCGTGACTCGACGGGTCGAGTGACGGATGAATGTTCTGACAGGGCTGACCTTGTCAAACGTTTCAGTAACCAGTGGGGGGACGCTAAGTGCACCCATTGGGTGTAGCCCCAAGGCTACTGCTAATCGCAGACGATAAGCAGTGGTATTGAAAACTTGAAATCGAGATTTCCTTCATATGCGTAGTACTGGAGGCACTCGACATGTCAAGTGCATATTTTTTCTAACGAGTTACTCGACAGGTCGAGTGTTAACTGTCTTAGTGAGGGCACTCTGAGTGCACCCACTGGGTGTAGTCCCCGAGACCGCCGTCGAGTGCTTGCACCGGCGGGGGTCTTAGTAGAGACCGGTTTGAATTTGTTTCCGGCACGCGGAGCACCAGAGCCACTCGACATGTCGAGTGGACTTTTGCTTGAATTCTTCTTCCCCTGGACACGGGTTTCATGGACATCTTAGGTCAACCATTATATGATGTTGTTCCAGGATAGTTAGACAAGCATTCGCGGTATTCATAACCTAGTCGATCATCCTTGGTATTACTTGTCGAATGAATTTCTTTCTTTTGTTGGTTTCAGAGGGCTTGAGAACTTGGAACGCAGTACAAGGATCTTGAGGATGAGAGGGACCGACTACGCGTGGATCTGGAAGCCTCCAACAATGCCCTGGAGCGAGCGCGGGCTGAGCTGAAGTCTCTGGGAGGTAACTACTGCCGACTCTCTGCATTCCCATCTTCACTTTTCATGCTTTGAACCGAGTGCTCTCACTCGAACATACATGCACAATGAAAATCGTCGACTCCGAGCGTGACTCAACAATGTTGCTTATTTAGATTCCATGAAGAAGGCGCTGGAGGACAAGGACAAAGCACTCGCTGACGCCCAACGGTTGGCCAAGGATAAAACTGAGACTGCAGATTGAAAGCTGGCGACTGCCCAGAAGCTGGAGGAGGAGAACGCAAAGTTGAAGCAAGAGCGCGTGGACCTTGCCAAAAGGGCCGAGAAGCTGAACAAAAGGAGCAACAGCCTGGAGAAGCATCTGGGCGAATTCTCGAGGAAGATGTACATCATGCTCGACGGTGAGTGTCTCTTGTTGATTGAACTTTGTAAAGTCCATGAAGATCATACCTCATCGATTCTCCTCCCATTCCTTCTCTTCAATAGAATTCTGCCAAGACTTCGAAAAGGAGACATAAGAGATTGAGCCCAACCTGGATCCCACCACGTCTCCTGTCGCAGACGCGGTGGCCATGAACTTGCTCAAACACAATTTCCGGCTCCAGGGCGTTCAAGCATCTCTTGTTCGACTGAAATCTGCGATAGAGAGGATTGATAAGGAGTTGTGGCCCGAGGAAACTCTTTAGTTTGACCTCAATTCCGTGATGGCCCGTCTAAACGACCTTCCAAGTCGAGTGCAGGCCTGGAAGATATCTGCTGCTCACCGCGGGGCCGACGTGGCGCTATCACTCGTCAGGGTCCATTGTAGGGACGTGAGGGAGGAGAAGCTGAAGGAGCTCCAAGTGGTTAACACAAAGAAGCTTCACTTTGAGGACTTCATGGAGACCTTCATCGACGCAGCTACTAGAATCGTAGATGGCATCGACTTGGACACTTTTGTCGAGCCAGCCAGCCTATCGGATGATTAAAAAACTTGACTTTCGGAAGAAACACTTTTATTCGCCTCGGTATGCCAAGTGAAACTGTATCCCTTAAAACTTCATTCAGGCCTTAGGCCTGAGCACTTTTGCTTTCTCGCAAAACTTTTATCTTCGATTAACCCTTTGGATTTATCCGTATTTGGCTTTTAATCGTTTGTTCGACTGAGTTTGTTCTTAGGCTTAGGCGAAAACATGTTCGCAGCCAAGTTCCCGAGTGTGAGGATTGCTCAACACTCGGAATATTTTTGACCCTAGGTGAAGATTTATTCGCGGCTAGGGAGTCGAGTGGAGGTATTACTATCCACCCGACAGGGTTTTTAATTTAGGCGAAAGCATGTTCGTAGCTAAGCCCCCGAGTGTGAGGATTGCTCACTACTCGGAGCATTTTTGAACCTAAGCGAAGATGGATTCGCAAATAAGCCGTCGAGTGAATGGAATATTATCCACCCGACAGGATTTTTAACTTAGGCGAAAGCATGTTCACAGCTAAGCCCCCGAGTGTGAGGATTGCTCACCACTTGGAGTATTTTTGAACCTAAGCGAAGACGGATTCGCAAAGAGGCCGTCGAGTGAATGGACTGCTATCCACCCGACAGGGTTTTTAACTTAGGCGAAAGCATGTTCGCAGCTAAGCCCCTGAGTGTGAGGATTGCTCACCACTCGGAGTATTTTTGAACCTAAGTGAAGACGGATTCGCAAAGAGGCCGTCGAGTGAATGGACTGCTATCCATCCGACATGGTTTTTAACTTAGGCGAAACATGTTCATAGCTAAGCCCCCAAGTGTGAGGATTGCTCATCACTCGGAGTTTTTTGAACTTAGGCGAATGTCGATTCACAGCTAAGTCGTCGAGTGAATGGACTGCTATCCACGCGACAGGGTTTTTGACTTAGGCGAAAGCATGTTTGCAGCTAAGCCCCCGAGTGTGAGGATTGCTCAACACTCGGAGTATTCCCAAGAATGAAACTGTACGATCGGAATCGACAATATATATTGCAGTAATTTTAATTGCACTGACGAAGTATTCTTATTACATTAGAAGATTCTTCTGTCTCTTAAATATAAAAACACCGGAGCAGATCTGCATTCCAGGTTCGTGGCTCGTCTATCCGCTTCATGAGATTATACAGATGATAAGCTCCATTGTTCAACATTTTAGTGACGACAAAAGGACCTTCCCATGCAGGAGTAAGCTTGTGAGGTCGGTGTTGATTCACTCAGAGGACCAAGTATCCCTCATGAAATGATCGACTCTTGACATTCTTCGCATGGAAGCTCCGCAGATCCTGCTGATAGGCAGTAGTCCGGATCAAAGCCATCTCTCATTCTTCCTCCAAGAGATCTACACCATCCTGCCTAGCCTGTTCAGCTTCAGCCTGAGAATACAGTTCCACTCAAGGAGAATTGTGAAACAAGTCACTCGGCAAGACAACTTCAGCACCATAGACCATGAAAAAAGGAGTCCGTCCAGTCGACTGATTTGGCGTAGTTCTCAGGCCCCATAACACAGACGACAGTTCAGTTACCCAGGCACCAGCGGCATGATCCAGGTCGCGCATGAGACGAGGCTTAAGACCTTTCAAGATGAGGCCATTGGCTCGCTCGACTTGCCCATTGGTTTGCGGGTGAGCAACAGATGCATAATCCACCCGAGTGCCCTGAGATGTGCAGAAGTTTTTGAATTCTTCCGAGTCAAAATGGGTGTTGTTATGTGTGATAATGCTGTGAGGAACGTCGTACCAGAAAATTATCTCTCTCATGAATGTAACCGCCGTACAGGAGTTCAATTTCTTGATGGGCTTGGCTTCTATCCACTTGGTAAACTTGTCGACTGCAACCAACAAATGAGTGGAACCACCTTTTCCGGTCCGAAAGGGGCCAACCATGTCGAGTCCCCAAATAGCAAATGGCCAGGCAAGGGAAATTGTCTTCAGAGCAGAGGACGGCTTGTGTGACATGTTTGCATAGAACTAGCATCCATCACAGTGATCGACGATGTCTTTAGCCATCTCATTAGCCCATGGCCAGAAGAAACCAGCTCAGTACGCTTTGGCGACAATCATCCGTGAGGAGGCATGATGGCCGCAAGTTCCCGAGTGGATCTCATCTAGAATCATTTGACCGTCCTCGGGGGAAATGCAGCGCTGTGTAACGCCTGTTGCACTCTCTCTGAACAGCTGATCTCCCATCACTGTAAAAGCCTTGGACCTGCGCACAATCTGTCAAGCCTCCGTTTCATCTTCAGGGAGCTCTTGTCTGAGGATATAGGCAATGTAAGGCACAGTCCAATCGGGAGTGACAACCAGAATCTCCATGACCAGATCAATCACTTCAGGGACATCGACTTCTATCGGGTCAGTGGAACTCCAAGCTTGTGGGGGCTCTTAGGTGAAAGGATCTTCTTGTAACGAAGGAATGTGCAAGTGCTCTAAGAACACACCACTAGGGACGAGCCGTCGAGTGGACCCAATCTTGGATAGCTCGTCGGCCGCCTAATTTTTCAGTCGGGGAACATGATGAAGTTCCAGGCCTTCGAATTTCTTCTCCAACTTTCGGACTGCATTGCAGTACCTAGTCATGGCGGGGTTATGAACGTCCCACTCTTTCATCAGTTGATTCACCACCAGATCTGAGTCGCCATAAACCATCACGCACTTGACGCCGAGTGAGATAGCCATGCGCAACCCATACAAAAGTGCTTCATATTCTGCCTCGTGGTTGGAGTAATCGAAGTGAATTTGCAAGACATAGCTGAGCTTGTCGCCCCTGGGAGATATCAAGACAACACCAGCACCGGACCCATTCAACATTTTTGAGCCGTCAAAGAACATGGTCCAATGCGCCGAGTGAACTTGGATTGGATGTTGCTGTTCAATCCACTCGGCCATGAAATCTACCAATGCCTGGGACTTGATTGCTTTTTTGGCTTCGAATCTGATGTCAAAGTGTCCAAGCTCGATTGCCCAATTAGCCACTCGACCTGATGCATCTCGATTATTGAAAATCTCTGACAAAGGAGCATCACTAACGACTGAAATCGAGTGGTCTTGGAAATAATGCGCCACCTTCTTCGCTGATAGGTAAATACCATAAACCAGCTTCTGATAGTGTGGATATCTTTGCTTTGAGGGGGACAAAACTTCCGAGACATAATAGACTGGCCGCTGGAATTTATAAGCTTTACCCTCATGTTCCTGCTCGATAGTTAGCACTATACTCATGACCTGATTTGTGGCCGCGATGTACAGGAGCAAGGGCTCTTTGTTGCAAGGAGCGGCAAGCACCGACTGGGTGGAGAGTAGGGCTTTGAGCTCAACAAATGCTGCTTCGGCTTCGGGAGTCCACTCGAACATGTCGGACTTCTTCATCAATTGATATAAAGGCAGAGCCTTCTCACCAAGACGAGAAATGAATCGACTCGATGCTGCCAAGCAACCTGTGAGCTTCTGAATGTCGTGCACTCGCACGGGAGTCTTCGTTCGGGTAATGGTGCTGATTTTCTCAGGGTTGACATTGATCCCGCATTCGGAAACGAGAAAACCAAGTAATTTGCTGCCAGGGACGTCGAAAGTGCACTTTGCCGGATTTAGCTTATGTCAAATCTCCTTAGATTGGCAAATGTTTTGGCCAAGTCGGCCAGCAGGTCGGAACCTTTGCGGGATTTGACCACTATATCATCCATGTACGCCTCCACATTTCGAGGGATCTGGTCGAGTAAACATTTTTGAATCATGCGCATGAAAGTTGCACCGACATTTTTGAGACTGAATGGCATAGTGATGTAGCAGAAACACCCAAATGGGGTAATGAAAATTGTCTTTATTTCATCTAGGCCATACAGACCGATCTGATGGTACCCAGAGTAAGCATCCAGAAACGATAAACACTCGCACCCCGCAGTCGAGTCAACAATTTGATCTATGCAGGGAGCAGAAAATGATCCTTCGGGCATACCCGATTGAGATGTTTGAAGTCAATGCACATACACAAAGACTTATCTTTCTTTGGCACCATCACAACATTCGAGAGCCACTCGGAGTGGTAAATCTCCCGAATGAACTTGGTTTGCAAGAGACAGGCCACTTCTTCACCGATTGCCTTGCGCTTCTCCGCCGATGAACGACGCAAATGCTCCCTGACGGGTTTGGCTTTCGGATCCACTCTCAGACGATGCTCAGCCAGCTCCCTAGGAACCCCCGACATGTCCGTAGGCTTCCATGCGAAGATATCCTAGTTCTCACGGAGGAATTGGATGAGCTTGGCTTCCTATTTGCTGTCAAGTGTTGATGAGATATTCGTCGGGGCAGCAGTAGGATCTGTCGGGTGGATGTGTACCTTCTTCACTTCCCCTACCGACTAAAATGCCGACTCGGAAGCCGGCTTCTTTGCACGGAGCAAATCAGCAGGGTCAGCAGTTTTCTTGTACTCTTCCAGCTCGACCATGGCCATTTGGTGATCGGCAATGTTGGAGCCTTGCTGGACGCATTCTTCGGCCCACTGTCGATTGCTAGTGACCGTGATCACGCCCTTAGGGCCTGGCATCTTTAACTTGAGATACACGTAACATGGTCGGGGCATGAAACGTTCTTACGCGGGTCGACCGAAAATGGCATGGTAGGCACTCTGGAAATCCACGACTTCAAACGTCAGCTTTTCTTTTCGGAATTTTTTTTCATTCCCGAATGTCACATCCAATGCTATCTGGCTGAGTGACTTGGCCTTCTTCCCAGGGATGACCTCGTGAAATTGCATGTGGCTTTCACTCAGTCGGGACATCGGAATGCCCATCCCTTTCAGGGTATCCGCATAGAGAATGTTCAGGCCGCTACCACCGTCCATGAGGACCTTTCTGAGTCGAGTGCCCACCCCCCCACTGGATCAACTACCAGAGCCTGTCAACCAGGAGTGTCCACATGAGCAGGATGGTCTGTTTCATCGAATGTGATGGCATACTAGGACCACTTGAGGTAGGTGGGAGTAGCAAGTACATCCATGTTGACTTCTCTGTTGATGACTTTCAGACGACTCTTGCTCTCGACATAAGCAAAAATCACAAGTGTAGAAGTGACATTTGCAAATGTTTCTTTATCTTCATCTTCATCACCCTTCTCAGGAGATTTATCACTCGGCGGGTCCCCTTTGAATTGCTGGATAAGGGTCCGACACTGCCGAGTGGTGTGCTTGGGCAAAATCACATTGCCTTCTGCATCTTTCCTCATTTGAATTACACACGGCGGATCCATGATATCAGTTCCTGACTGATTTTTTCCTTTCTTGGGGGCATACTGCGCTTTAGACTTGCCCTTGTTTTTTGATTGGGTCACCAGTGCTGCTGCTTCTGCTTGAACCGGACCCTTAGCTTTTCGCTTCTATTTCCGATTGTTATTGCCACCAGCCTCATTGGCGACTGCCTTTCCTTTGCCGCTATGGAGGCGGTCTTCTTCCTCGCCATTGGCGTACCGAGTGGCGATTTCCATCATCTTGCCGAGTGAAATATCACCTGTGCGCCCGAACTTCAGGTACAGATCCGTGTATCTCACATCGGCCTTGAAAGCACACATAGCCTGGTGTTCTGACATATTCTCCACTGTATGATGCAAAGTGGACCATCGCTGAATATAATCTCTCAAAGTTTCATCAGGCTTCTGGACACAATGTTGTAAGTCAACCAGACCTGCAGGACGCTTGCAAGTACCCTCAAAGTTCTGTATCAACACTCGGGCAAGATCCTCCCAACAATATATACTGGAAGGAAGCAAGCAATTCAACCAAGCTCGAGTTGAACCATCTAGCATCAAGGACAAGTGCTTCATTGCAATGTTGTCATTGCCGCCATCAATCTTTACAGCCACTTGGTAATCATCTAACCAAGTCTCTGGCTTGGACTCGCCAGAAAATTTTCCGATCCCAGCCGCCAACCTGAAGTTGGGGCAATATCCGCAGAACGGATGGCTCTGCTAAAACACTCAAGACCAGAAATCACGGCTAAGCTACCACTCAGAAAGTATCTATCCTGGCCTTCTCTGTGGGCTCTGCCCCGGTTGATCCGTTTTTGGGTGAGGAGATCTCGAGCATCAAACTTCGCATTCCGTTCATCACCGAATGAGCGCCTATCGTCCGGGTGCCGGGGTATGCGCAGACTGCCCTGCGGAGGAGCAGGCACTTGACGGTGGTCTTCCCAGTGAAACTGATCTCTGACCTGATCCTCGTGAAAGCCCCCACCCCTATGACGCAGGGGCGATCCAGGGCTGTGTGCCGACTGAATGGTTTCGGCCCTGGGTGAGTTGCCATGTATCCTGTTGCGGGACTATCAAACTACAGAATTCTGACGTTGTGCTGCATCTAATAGTGCTCTGATCTACATCAACCCTCTTCCAGCCTCTGACCGCGATGGCTGAATGGAATCTGCTATCCTAGTAGCAGCCGCAACATTTAACACAAGAGTTCGATATACCTCAACATCGTTGCGGGAGCCAGTCGGGAACAACTATCATTGTCGTCGACCGCCAACAGGTGGACACTGGCGAGCGTGCATGTCGAGTTCTCGCTGGAGCTCTTCCAGCCGAATGCGTGTGGCCTCCAAGGCCTGGGCCTTCGCGGTCGTAGCAACGATGGGGGTATGAAGAACCTCCCCCTCGCGATGCGGCTGTTCACTCAACGCACCACCAGCATCATGCTTGTCGTGGCCAAAGCCTGGCGGCGAGCTTTGATGAGAGCTCGCCATAAGGACTTACGCTGCTGGATCGCAGCTCTCGCACTTAGGAGGGATATCGGACGGATCGGAATCTGACTCGAACACGCCATGAAGAGACTTGGCAGGCTCGAGCGCTGCGATCTGCGGAGAAGAAATTTGACGCGCCACTGCATGCTTGACCCAACGCTGGACTCGTGAGCGGCCAGACCGGTTGCGACTGCGGACAACGAAGGGAGCCGACGTATAGGGAGTCGACGGCTAACACAACAACATGCCATAGGAACTCGTGCGGAAGTGCGTGGCCCCACAGACTAGGAGCGCCTTGACATCGAGAGGCGCTTCCTGAAGCCATGCCGAATCGTCGGTGATGAAGGGGAGCGCACCGAAACGGATCTCGTGGCCCAAAGGAAAAACACCACCGGAAGACATGTCGAAGGATGAAAAATGCAACCTCGTCGGAAGTCGCTTAGACACCTACCCCACGGTGGGCACCAACTATCGTGGGAACGAGCCTAATAGTAGAATGTAGGGGTACGAAGGGAGAGGGCAGAGTCCTAGCTACGGCGAGGGTGTACACACGGATGTATGAGTTCAGGCCCCTCTTGTGGAGGTAACAACCCTACGTCTCAGTGCTCGGGAGCTTATGTCGTGTGGAATGTTAAGATTACAATGGTTGCAAACCATTGTGCTAGAGGGGAGGGAAGGCTTATATAGAGTTCGCTGCCCGTCATAAGTGCCCGACATTTAAGGGTCCGATCGTGGGTTTAAAGTCTGGCGTTACTGGTAACGTACATAATAAATGCTACTAATGACGAAGGACTAACGACTGCCCGTTGGCCTCCTGATGGTGGCTCCTGGGCTTCTGGTGTCGACTGAGAATGAGGTCTACCGAGTGACAGGCGACTATCGAGTGAAGGAAGAAGACTCCGAGTGGATTGAACGTTGAGTGACTTGAACGTCACATGGGATCCAGTCAGAAGCTTATGTCGGATCTTCAAGTCCACCAATGTAGTGTCCTTAGGTAGGGTATGTAGGCCTTGCCTAGGACCCTACCCTAGGTACATATCCTCGTCACTCATCAAGTTCTGTTTTCCTCCCACTTACTTCTTCCGAGAGAAACTCTTTCTCTAGAAAGGATCCATTCTTGGCAACAAAGACTTTGTCTTCGGATCTGAGGTAGAAGGTATAACCAACAGTTTCTTTGGGGTATCCTATGAAGACAGACTTTTCTGCTTTGGGTTCGAGCTTCTTAGGTTGAAGTTACTTCACATAATCATCGCATCCCCAAACTTACAGAAATGACAGCTTAGGTTTCTTTCCAAACCATAATTCATACGGTGTCGTCTCAACGGACTTAGACGGTGCCCTATTTAAAGTGAATACGATAGTCTCTAATGCATAAACCCAAAATGATAGCGGTAAGTTGGTAAGAGACATCATAGATCGCAACATATCCAATAGAGTGCGATTACGACGTTCAGACACACCCTTACGCTGAGGTGTGACAGGCGGTGTGAGTTGTGAAACAATTCCACATTTCCTTAGGTGCGTGCCAAACTCGTGACTCAAATATTCTCTACCACGATCAGATCACAGGCACTTTATTTTCCTGTCACGTTGATTCTCTACCTCACTCTGAAATTTCTTGAACTTTTCAAAGGTTTTAGACTTGTGTTTCATTAAGTAGACATACCCATATCTGCTTAAGTCATCGGTGAGGGTGAGAACATAACGGTAGCCACCGCGAGCCTCAACGCTCATTGGACCACATACATAGGTATGTATTATTTCCAACAAGTCAGTTGCTCTCTCCATTGTTCCGGAGAACGGAGTCTTGGTGATCTTTCCCATGAGGCATGGTTCGCATGTGTCAAATGATTCAAAATCAAGAGACTCCAAAAGTCCATCAACATGGAGTTTCTTCATGCGTTTGACACCAATATGACCAAGGCGGTAGTGCTACATGTAAGTGGGACTATCGTTATCAATCTTACATCTTTTGGTACTCATACTATGAACATGTGTAACATCACGTTCGAGATTTATCAAAAATAAACCATTGACCAACGGGGCATGACCATAAAACATTTCTCTCATATAAATAGAACAACCATTATTCTCATATTTAAATGAGTAGCCATCTTGCATCAAGCGAGATCCAGATACAATGTTCATGCTCAAAGCTGGTACTAAATAACAATTATTAAGGTTTAAAACTAATACCAAAGGTAGATGTAGAGGTAGCGTGCCGACGGCGATCACATCGACCTTGGAACCATTCTCGACGTGCATCGTCACCTCGTCCTTCGCCAGTCTCCGCTTATTCCGCAGCTCTTGCTTGGAGTTACAAATGTGAGAAACTTCACCGGTATCAAATACTCAGGAGATACTACGAGCGCTGGTAAGGTACACATCAATAACAAGTATATCACATATACCTTTAACGTTGTCGGCCTTCTTATCCGCTAAGTACTTGGGGCAGTTCCGCTTCCACTGACCGGTACCCTTGCAATAAAAGCACTCAGTCTCAGGCTTGGGTCCATTCTTGTTCTTCTTCCCGGCAACTTGCTTACCGGGCGCGACAACTGCTTTGCCGTCCTTCTTGAAGTTCTTCTTACCCTTGCCTTTCTTGAAACTAGTGGTCTTATTGACCATCAACACTTGCTGCTCCTTTTTGATCTCGACCTCCGCTGATTTCAGCATCGAGTAAAACTCAGGGATGGACTTCTCCTTCCCTTGCATGTTGTAGTTCATCACAAAGCTCTTGTAGCTAGGTGGGAGCGACTGGAGGATTTTGTCAATAACCGAGTCATCCGAAAGATTTACTCCCAGCTGAGACAAGCAGTTGTGCAACCCAGACATTTTGAGTATGTGCTCGCTGACAGAACTATTCTCCTTCATCTTACAACTGAAGAACTTGTCGGAGACATCATATCTCTCGACCCGGGCATGAGCTTGGAAAACCAATTTCAGCTCTTGGAACATCTCATATGCTCCGTGTTGCTCAAAACGCTTTTGGAGCCCCAGTTCTAAGCTGTAAAGCATGCCGCACTGAACCAGGGAGTAATCATCACAACGCGACTGCCAGGCGTTCATAACGTCTTGAGTTGCTGGGAAAACGGGTGCATCACCTAGCAGTGCATCAAGGACATATAATCTCTTGGAAGCTATGAGGATGATCCTCAAGCTACAGACCCATTTCGCATAGTTGCTTCCATTGTCTTTCAGCTTGGTTTTCTCTGGGAACGCACTGAAGTTGAGGGCAACATTAGCATTGGCCATTGGATCTACAATATAGATTCTAAATACAATTTTTAGACTAAGTTCATGATAATTAAGTTCACATAATCAAATTATTTAATGAAATCCCACTTAGATAGATATCTCTCTAGTCATCCAAGTGACACATGATCCACTTCAACTAGCCCGTGTCCGATCATCACGTGAGACGGACTAGTCATCAATGGTGAACATCTCCATGTTGATCGTATCTTCTATACGACTCATGTTCGACCTTTCGGTCTCCCGTGTTCCGAGGCCATGTTTGTACATGCTAGGCTCGTCAAGTCAACCTAAGTGTATTGCGTGTGTAAATCTGGCTTACACCCGTTGTATGCGAACGTTAGAACCTATCACACCCGATGATCACGTGGTGCTTCGGAACAACGAACCTTAGCAATGGTGCACAGTTAGGGTGAACACATTTCTTGAAATTTTAGTGAGAGATCATCTTATTAAGCTACCGTCGTTCTAAGCAAATAAGATGTAAACATGATAAACATCACATGCAATCAATATAGTGACATGATATGACCAATATCATCTTGCTCCTTTGATCTCCATCTTCGGGGCACCATGATCATCATTGTCACCGGCACGACACCGTGATCTCCATCATCGTGTCTTCATGAAGTTGTCTCACCAACTATTACTTCTACTACTATGGCTAACGGTTAGCAATAAAGTAAAGTAATTACATGGCATTTATTATTGAAACGCAGGTCATACAATAAATTAAGACAACTCCTATGGCTCCTATCGGTTGTCATACTCATCGACATGCAAGCTGTGAATCCTATTACAAGAACATGATCAATCTCATACATCACATATATCACATCACATTCTTTTGGTCATATCACATCACACGGCATATGCTGCAAGAACAAGTTAGACGTCCTCTAATTGTTGTTGCATGTTTTTACGTGGCTGCTATAGGTTTCTAGCAAGAACGTTTCTTACCTATGCAAAAAACACAACGTGATATGCCAATTTCTATTTACCCTTCATAAGGACCCTTTTCATCGAATCCGATCTGGCTAGAGTGGGAGAGACAGACCCCCGCTAGCCACCTTATGCAACAAGTGCATGTCAGGCCGTGGAACTTGTCTCACATAAGAGTACGTGTAAAGTCTGTCCAGACCGCTTCATCCCACAATACCACTGAATCAAGATAAGACTAGTAACAACAAACAAATTGACAAAATCGATGCCCACAACAACTTGTGTTCTACTCATGCATAGATTCTACGCATAGACCCAGCTTTGATACCACTATTGGGAGACGTAGTAGTAAATCAAAAAAATTCCTACATGTCACCAAGATCAATCTATGGAGAAACCAACAACAAGCAAAGGGGGAGTGCATCTTCATACCTTTGAAGATCGCAAAGCAGAAGCGTTACTAGAACACGGTTGGTGGAGTCGTACTTGCAGCGATTTAGATCGTAGTGGATTCCGATCTAAGCACCGAACAACGGTGCCTCTATGTTCAACACACGTGCAGCCCGGTGACTTCTCATACGCCTTGATCTAGCAAGGAGGAAGGAGAGGTTGAGGGAGAGCTTCGGCAACACGACGACGTGGTGACAGTGGAGTTGCGTGGTACTCTGACAGGGCTTCGCCAAGCGCTACGGAGGACGAGGTGGTGGAGAGGTAGGGCTGCGCCGAGAGAGAGAGAGAGAGATGCGTGTCTCCTACAGCCCCTAGGGCTCCACTATATATAGGAGGAGGGGAGAAGGGTGTGCATCACCTTGGGTTCCCACCGTAGGGCCAGCGGCAACCCTTGATGGCTCCTGGTGCGGCGGCGAGAGAGGGAGAGGGAGGGGCGGCGCACTAGGTGCTAGGGTTTGCCCCCCTCTCCTACTTGTGCTGTGCCTTGGGCCCTGGTGGGAGGCGCACCAGACCACTCTGGGGCTGGTCCCTTCCACCTTCGGCCCATGCAGCCCTTTGGTGTCGGTGGCCCCACACGGTGGACCCCCGAAACCCTTCCGGTGGTCCCGGTATGTTACCGGTGATGCCCGAAACATGTTCGGTGCCCGAAACTTCACTTCCTATATATGAATCTTTACCTCTGGACCATTCTGAAATTCCTCGTGATTTCCGGGATCTCATCCGGGACTTCGAAGAACCATTGGAACCACGTACACTATTTCCCTATAACCCTAGCGTCATCGAACCTTAAGTATGTAGACCCTACGGGTTCGGGAGGTATGTAGACATGACCGAGACACCTCTCTGGTGAATAACCAACAGCGGGATCTGGATACCCATGTTGGCTCCCATATGCTCCACGATGATCTCATCAGATGAACCATGATGTCGGGGATTCAATCAATCCCGTATACAATTCCCTTTGTCTATCGGTATGACACTTGCCCGAGATTCGATCGTTGGTATCCCTATACCTTTTTCAATCTTGTTACCGGCAAGTCTCTTTACTCGTTCCGTAACACATCATCCCGTGGATAACTCCTTAGTCACATTGAGCTCATTATGATGATGTCTTACCGAGTGGGCCTAGAGATACCTCTCCGTCACACGGAGTGACAAATCCTAGTCTCGATTCGTGCCAACCCAACAGACACTTTCAAAGATACCCGTAGTGTACCTTTATAGCCACCCAGTTATGTTGTGCCGTTTGGTACACCCAAAGTATTCCTACAATATCCGGGAGTTGCACAATCTCATGGTCTAAGGAAACGATACTTGACATTAGAAAAGCTTTAGCACACGAACTACATGATCTTGTGCTATGCTTAGGATTGGGTCTTGTCCATCACATCATTCTCCTAATGATGTGATCCCGTTATCAACGACATCCAATGTCCATGGTCATGAAACAGTGACCATCTATTGATCAACGAGCTAGCCAACTAGAGGCTCACTAGGGACATGTTGTGGTCTATGTATTCACACATGTATTACGGTTTCCGATTAATACAATTATAGCATGAACAATAGACAATTATCATGAACAAGGAAATGCAATAATAACCATTTTATTATTGCCTCTAGGGCATATTTGCAACACTGAGATACCTCTCCATCACACGGAGTAACAAATCCCAGTGTTGATCCATGCCAACCCAACAGACACCCTCGGAGATACCTGTAGAGCACCTTTATAGTCACCCAGTTACGTTGCGAGATTTGATACACAAGTCACTCCTTTGGTGTCTGTGATTTGCATGATCTCATGGTCATACGAACATATACTTGACATGCAGAAAACTGTAGCAATAAACTGACATGATCATATGCTACGTTTATAGTTTGGGTCTTGTCCATCCCATCATTCTCCTAATGATGTGATCCCGTTATCAAATGACATCTCATGTCAATGGTTAGGAAACCTTGAACATATTTGATCAACAAGGTAGTCTACAAGAGGCACACTAGGGACAAAGTGTTGTCTATACATCCACACATGCAATGTGTTTCCAATCAATACAATTATAGCATGGATAATAAACAATTATCATGAACAAGGAAATATAATAATAAACACTTTATTTATTGCCTCTACGGCATATTTCCAACAACTCGGATGAAGAATAAGAATATGAGGATGAAAGAGACGGTGAAGAGGACGATAAGGAATCAAAACCAGGGGACGAGGCAGAGTCTTCTCCTTCGCAGGAGGTGCTTCCCAAGTCCTGTGCAAAGACTCGCCAGGACTCTGGAGTCCGTGAAGGCCACACGGGAGGACCGAGTGCCACCAAGCCGTCCGCAAGTATTCCTCCCACTCAGAGTTCAAAGCACGGGAGCAACGCGCTCGTTGTATCTCCAGAAGAATGTCAAACAGGTGAAGATCTCAGCCAGCAAGCCCTGGAAAGCCGTGCTGCCCAAGGCCAAGATGAACGTGCGAGTGGACTATGCGTAAGTGCCCTTGTATCGATTGTTGCTTCAGATATTTGACCGAATGCGATAGACAATCCGAGTGATTTTCTTGCAGGTCTGACACTTCGTCTGCCTCGCTGGGGAAGGACAAGGCTCAGGTCGATGCCGCAACTTCGAAAGGTAACACTCGGCTTTGCCCATTCATGAACTCTTTGTTCTTTTGTCTCCCTTCTTGAATCATTTTTGAATGATTGTGAAATGCTTATAGAGCCGCGTGAGGTGATTCAGATAGATGCATACGACCAGGTTGTCTTACCAAATTCCGCCGGCGATGCGGACATCGTGATCCAAGATGCCTTGCCTGTCCAGGAGCCACCTCCAGCCCGAGGGACTTCATTGAGAACAGGAACCACACTCGGAACAACTCCTCCAACTCCCCCCACGTCTTGTGTCACCGGACTGCAGCGCATCCCGGAGGACCAGGTGGGAGCAGGCAAGGAGGCGTTGATCCAACTTAAGTTGATGAACGACAAGCTGAAGGAAGCTCGTGATGCTAGTGAGGTATTGGAGAAGACTGTCCGAGTAAGTACTCTCAGAAGTACCTTGTTTAGACAGATTTTTTGCATTGAAGATATTCTTAGAATCTCGTAGAATCCAGAGTGAGTTTTGGTAGAGTCCCGAGTGGGTTTACATTAGGAGTACACCCACTGGGTGTTTGGATCCGACTGATGAAATACTTGTCAAATAGGATGCCGTGATGGTCCATGGACCAGAGCCTCTCGTCGTTGACCGTCGGGGTGTAGAACCTGTAGTTCTCCAATGGGAGCACGCTGAGCGCACCCACTCGGTGTAGTCCCCGAGGCTGTTGTCGATTGAAGCAGTTGGCGACGATCTCAAAATCCGAATGAACCTGATGATGAAGACACAATCATAATGAAGAGATACTTGTTGAAGAGGATGCAGTGATGATCCATGGACTAGAGCCTCTCGATGTTGACCGTCGGGATGTAGAGCCTGTATAACTCCAGGGAGCGCGCTGAGTGCACCCACTGGGTGTAGTCTCCGAGGGTGCCGTTGAATGAAGAAGTCAACGACAATCTCAACATCCGAATGAACTTGATTTTGAAGACACAATCTGAATGACCATGCACTTGTCGAAGAGGATGCGGTGATGGTCCATGGACCAGAGCCTCTCAACGTTGACTGTCGGGGTGTAGAACCTGTAGTTCTCAAGTGGGAGCACGCCGAGCACACCCACTGGGTGTAGTCAATGAGCCTGCCGTTGACTGAAGCATTCGGTGACAGTCTCAACATCCGAATGAACTTGATGCTGAAGACACAATCCAAATGACGAGGTACTTGTCGAAGAGGATGCGGTGATGGTCCATGGACCAGAGCCTCTCGACATTGACCGTCAGGGTGTAGAACCTGTAGTTCTCCAGTCTGAGCACGCCGAGCGCACCCACTGGGTGTAGTCCCCGAGGCTGCCACCGACTGAAGCAGTCGGTGACAATCTCAACACCCGAATGGCTTTTAACTTCAACATTACGTCTGATCGTCATCTCTGATATTCCTTTGTTGCTGCTATTTTTGTAGAGCATATGTGAGCTCGGAACTTGCTACAACACCCTAGCGAAGGAGGTGCATGACCTGCGTCGTAGCCTCAAAGTCGAGAAGGCCAAGAGTACCCATTTGGAGGAAGAGAAACTGACACTCAGAGGTAACCAGATCTCGACCAACTATTTTGAGTTTGATCTTTTTTCCCTGTCCGGCTGAAAGTATGTCATCAGATGTACGTAGAAAAAATCTTCAGCTTACTAAGAGGCTGCAAGTTTCCATTTCTATAGAGACCATGAAGGAGGCTTTCAAGAGGAAGGACCATGACTTGTCGCTTGCCCAGAAGGAGGCTAGTTGGAAAACAAAGGAAGCGGAGGATAAACTAAAGTCGTTCGGGAAGTGGGAGGAGGAGAAGAAGGCGTTGGAAGATGTTGCCAAGAGGAGCACTCAGGAGGCCGTCGAGGCCGAAACAAAGCTGAAAGAAGTCACGTCCAAAAAGCTCGAGTTGGAGAAGCTCGTTGAGGACTACCATGGCAAAATGAATGAGAGGCTCAAAGCTAAACACTCGGCTTGGCCAAACTCCGAACTTTTCCAACTTATCTTTCCTCCACCCTTGATTCCCTTTTCCGAATGCTCGCCAGATCTGTGCTTGGACGTGGAAGAAGAAACTTCCAAGATCGAGAAGGATCTGGATCCAAGTGCGGGTCTCCTTCGCGACAGCGCAACGCTTGTGTTGCTTTAGCTCGATGACACACTCAAGAAGTGGCTATCTTCCTCAACCATCTGCGTGAAGCGACCAAGCGAATTGACAAAGAGACCGCCCCTGACGAAGTGTAGGATCAAAAGTAGTGCTAGAGGGGGGGGGGGTGATTAGACTACTTGACCAAATAAAAATCTACCTTTTCGCAATTTCAATTCTTGGCAGATTTTAGTATTCATGGTATGTCAAGTACACCCTACACATGCATATCTAAGAGTACATCAACGGAAAGTAAAGACAATCATGTAAGTAAAAGAGAGGGTAGGAAGAGCAAACACAATTGGTGACACGATGATTTTTCCCGTGGTTCCGATAGGTGGTGCTATCGTATGTCCATCTTCATGGAATCTTCAACCCACATAGGGTAATGGTCGCGAGAGTGCACGGAGGGCTCTACCCTCGAAGGGTTCCACGAAGAAGCAACCTTGACTATACCATGAGGGCTTACGTCCATGAAGCACTATCCGAACTCGGGGTAGATCTTCATGAAGTAGGCGATCTCCTTGCCCTTACAAACTTCTTGGTTCACTCCACAACACGAAGTAGGAGGCACCCAAGCGACACCTAACCAATCTAGGAGGCACCACCCTCCAAAAGTTAATAGGCTCAATAATGTCGATGAACTCCTTGCTCTTGTGCTTCAAGATGATAGACTCCTCAACACACAATCACTCTCTCACAGATTTGGCTTGGTGGAAGAGATTGATTGGGTGGAAAACAACTTGGGGAGGCTAGAGATGAAGATACATATGGTAGGAATGGAATAGCATGATCTCAACACATGAGTAGGTGGCTCTCTCTTAGAAAATCAGTAGGTATGAGTGGGGAACTGTTCTGAGTGCTTCTCTTGCGAGTGAGTGGTGGTGGAGGGGTATATATAGGCATCTCCAAAAATCCAATCCTTACACCTAATAAGTCAGACTCGGTGGAACCGATGTGTGAATCTCGGTTGTACCAAGTTGCCTCAAAGGTAGAAAATTTTGAATCTCGGTGAGACCGATACATAAAACTCGGTTGCACCGATAAGGTGACCAACGGTCAGATTGCCAAACCCGGTGATGGCGATTCACAAAACTCGGTGGGACCGATTTTGTAAACTTGCATAACAGGAAGTTCGCAACCCAAACTCGGTGGCACCAAAGTGGAATCGGTTGCACCGTAATGCTAGGGTTTGGCTGAGTCTGTCTGAGGTTTGGAATCGGTGGCACCAAGTGGAAAGTGTTGGTTGCACCGATTTTGAATATTTGGCTTTGGACAGACTTTTGTGGAAGAGATTGTGGGTGTATGTGGTGACTATCACTTGTGCACGTATGAGCCTTTTGTTCACCAACAAAACCTTACCCCTTTTTATAATTTTGGCTTTCCTATGGACTCAAAGTGGTTTCTCACAAAAAAATAAAATGTAGGGTCCTTTACTAGAAGCTTTGTGTCAGGGGGATTACACCCGGTTAGACTCAAGGAGACAATCAACATTTTAAAACTGAGGGGACCCACCCCCGATATGCGAAGCCCCGCGAATCAACAAGACAGACGAAGAAGTGAAGGCAGAAGATAGAGCTGCGGACCGGCCGACTCCTCCCGGCAGCCTCCACCCGTTTGGCTCGGCAACCTCTATCCGTTCGGCTCGGCAACCTCCACCCGTCTGGCTCGGCAGCCTCCATCCGTCCGGCTTGACAGCCTCACCCTTCCAGCTTGGCAGCCTCCATCCGTCCGGCTCGGCGGCCTCCAACCATCCAGCTTAGCAGCCTCCACCCATTTGGCTCGGCAGCCTCCACCCGTCCGGCTCAGCAGCCTCCACCCGTCCGGCTCGGCAAACTCCACCCGCCCGGCTTGGTAGCCTCCATCCGTCCGGCTCGGCAGCCTCCACCCGTCCGGCTCGGCAGCCTCCACCCGTCCGGCTCGGCAGCCTCCACCCGTCCGGCTCGGCAGCCTCCACCCGTCTGGCTCTGCAGCCTCCACTCGTCCGGCTCGGTAGCCTCCATCTGCCCGGCTCGGCAGCCTACATCCGTACGGCTCGGCAGCCTACACACGTCCGGCTCGGCAACCTGCACCCGTCTGGCTCGGCAGCCTCCACCCATCCGGCTCGGTAGCCTCCACCCGTCCGGGTCGGTAGCCTCCACCCGTCCGGCTCGGCAGCCTCCATCCGTCCGGCTCGGCAGCCTCCACCCGTCCGGCTCGGCAGCCTCCACCCGTCCGGCTCGGCAGCCTCCACCCGTCCGGCTCGGCAGCCTCCACCCGTCCGGCTCGGCAGCCTCCACCCGTCCGGCTCGGCAGCCTCCACCCCTCTGGCTCGGCAGCCTCCATCCGTCCGGCTCGGCAGCCTCCACCCGTCCGTCTCCCCCTGCCCGGCTCCTCATGTGTGGCTCCCCTTGTCTGGCTCCTCTAGTCCGCCTCCCCTTGTCCGGCTCTGCCCGTCCGGCTCCTCCTGTCCGGCTGTGGCCTGACGAACTTAGCTCCCGTTGTCCCATCAGACACACGCGAACCAGATGGCCATATCTCATGGCGGTGCACTATTGGGGAGTAGGAGCACACTGTACGCACGTCATGTAGTACACTCTACAGTGTAACCTGCCCCCTGGACACAGATTTATAAAGTGCACCATGGAACAGACATAGCTTAGTCCACAAGCTACATGTGTCTTGATTTGTAAGCTACCCATGGTAGCTTACACCTCAAGCTGCATGGGATGTGAGGTACCCACTATGGCTTACATCCCAAGCTACCCATCCATGCCTATATAAAGGCCCCCTCTCACTCTCTCAGGGGGGTTAGCTTCCCTCACATCCTCTCATCCCCACTCTCATGCTCACGTATGAGGCAAGAAGCCTCATGGCTCTCCTCCCCAAACAACTCCAGGAGCAACCATGTAACAAATGCACCTCAGTTATACAGATATGTAGGAGTAGGGGTTTTATCTCTCCGGAGAGCCCCGAACTTGGGTAAACCACTGTGTGCTATTCGCATACCCGTCCCAGATCATCCACGACAGCCTTGCCCTCAACTCGATAAGCCACCCCGTGGCATCAGCCATCTTGCGTGACCCCCCATGAGAAAACGACGATAGTTGGCTCCCATCATGGGGCCCACTGCTGTTGGAACCACGGTACGGGCAGAACCCTCTTCGTCACCGCCACCGTGGCGTCGCCGCTATCTTTCCGGGGGCTCGACTTCAACACACCCTCGGGGCCAATGCATGCGATGCCGCGTCCTCGCTGTCGGTCTTGTCGCTGCCACCGCGGCGTCGCCGCTATGTTTCCGGGGGCTCGACTTCAATACGCCCCCGGGGTGAATGTGTGCGACGCTGCGTCCTTGCTGCCGGTCTTGTCGCCGCCACCACGGCGTCGCCGCTATCTTTCCGAGGGCTCGACTTCAACACGCCCCCAGGGCGAATGCGTGCGACGCCGCGTCCTCGCTGCCGGTCTCGTCGCCGCTATCTTTTCGTGGGACTGACTTCAACACGCCCTGGGGCGAATGTGTGCGATGCCGCGTCCTTGCTACCGGTCTCGTCACCGCCAGCGCGGCATCGCCGTTATCTTTCCAGGGGCTCGACTTCAACACGCCCCCAAGAAGAATGCGTGCGACGCCGCATCCTCGCTGCCGGTCTCGTCACCGCCACTGCGGCGTCATTGCTATCTCTCTGGGGGCTCGATTTCAATGCACCCTCGGGGCGAATGTGCGCGATGCCGCATCCTTTCCACAGGTATCGTCTTCATCGACCGCTCCTCCAAAACCACGTGCCACCTTCCATGGCTCCCAGCCACGGCGGGTCGCCGCTGGCTCCTCCTTGTGTCGGTGTTGTTCCCGGTCGCTGCGCTCGCGCCGGCACCGTCCATGTCCCGTCGGCCGGGCTGCCTGCGTCGCCATCTCCGCACCGTCCATGCGCCGGCACCGACGCACCTCCGCCAAGCGCGGCTGCCCGTGCTTACCTGTTTCGACCTTCGTGCGTCCATCTCCGGCTGCGCGTCGATGGCGCCTTGTCGCCACCCCTGCGCCATCCCAGCCTTACGCGTGCGGTCGTCTCGCGCCCGCGTGTCCGACAGCATCCGCGCGCAACACCGCTCTTGCCTTCGCCTCGGCCGGCCGCCGCCTGTGCTCTGGCCAACCCCACGGACCCTTCTACCAGATGGGCACGCTTGCCTGCTACGCCGACCTCCCTCGCACCGCGACCCCGCGTGCCGTTGCCCCTCCGCCCGTCTCCAAACCTCCCATGCATCGGATGCTCCTCCACCCGTTGCCGGCTGCCCCTCCGCCTGTCTCCAAACCTCCCGCGCTTCGGCTGCTCCTCCACCCGTCGCCGACTGCCCGATGCCCGGTTCCACCCGTTGCCGGCTGCCCCATGCCCGGGTCCACCTGTCGCTGGCTGCCCCGTGCCGGTTCGACCACATGCGTCCGCAACGCTCCGCCTCCACCCAGCCGTGGGGCCGCATCGCCTGCTGTGCCGGCTGCGGCTCCCCGCCGCCTCCCCGCGCCGGTATGGCCACGCCCGTTCGCGCCGCTCCAGCCTCGTTCATGTCCTGCCCATCGACTGGTTGCACTTGTCGGCTGCGTCGGCCTTCTGCCAGACTCCAGACCTCCTGCGTGCTGGCCTCCTCCGGGCCGCCTCGCCCAGCCGGCTTTTCGTATGCCGGCTGGTCGGCTCGCTACCCCGCCCGCCGGCCCTGCCCGCTCGTGGCCCTCGCATGCCTATGCCACCCAGGACCGACTCTCGCATGGCGGCTCCGCCCATGGGCGGCTCCTCACCCTCGCCCGACCTTCGCACGCCCGGCTGGCTTCGTGTCTCCCCCCGGCTTCATCCCGGCCCTCGCGCCGGCCAGCGCCTCCGCACGGCCCCGCCAGCCGGCTACCTTGCCCGACCCGTCCCGCCGCTGCCGACTGCTTTGGTTGCGCCCCGCAGCCAGGTGTGCCCGACGTCTAGCTGTGCCGCGCCTCTGACCATGGTCCGACTGCAAAAAGAGAGTAAAAGGGGGCCGACTGTCCAAAATAAAACATGCTTCGCCACTCGGACGGCCAGACGCGACTCGGTCGCCCGCTTCAACATCGGGCCGGCTTGAGAGGTCGTTCAACTGCCCGTCTGGCTCGATGCCTGATCGGTCGGGTCTGACCGGCCGGGACCACTTCGAGCACCCGGAGGCTCGAAGGCTACACGCAGCGGGTGTGCCTGTGCGCTCCGCGAGTGCCAAGCCGTGCCGGCTGTCGTCGTCAACAACCACCTCATCGAAGTAAAAAAACAATGAACCTCCTCGTCTGGAGGCTCGGAGGCTACTTCCAGCACATCAGCCAGCGGACCCCGAGTCCGCGCCTGGCAGGGCTCCACGCCCATCGGCCGGTGGACTCCGCGTTCACACCTTCGGCAGCGCCTCGCGCTCATCAGCCGGCAAACCCTGGGTCTGCCTTCGGCAGGGCCTCATGCTCATCAGCCGGCGGACCCTGCATCCGTGCCCGGCAGGGCTCCGCGCTCATTAGCAGCGGACTCCGCGTCTGCACCCGGCAGCGCTTCACGCTCGACAGCCGACGGGTTCCACGTCCGCACCCGGCAGCGCCTCATGCTTGACAGCCGGCAGACCCCGCACCCGCCTTCGGCTGCGCCTCGTGCTCATCAGCCGGCGGACCCTCGTCCGCCCTCGGCAGCGCCTCGCACACAACAGCTAGCGGACCCCGCGTCCGCCTTCGGTAGCGCCTCGTGCTCATCAGCCGGCGGACCCCCATCCGCCGTCGGCAGCGCCTCACGCATACCAGCCAATGGACCCTGTCTCCGCCTTTGGCAAGCGCCTCACGCTCGACAGCCGGTGGACCCCGCATCCGCTCCCGGTAACGCCTCACGCTCAACAGCCGATGGACTTCGCGTCCTTGCCCGACAGCACCTCGCGCCCATCATCCTACGGACCCCAAGTCTACGCTCGGCAACGCCTCGCACACATCAGCAGGACCACGTTGGATACAAACCGCGTTGGCTGACATAGACAAAACCGCCTCGCCGACACCCAAAAGCAATGTGAGATCTCCACCCGTGCATACCCTTGCACCGTACACAAAAAACAAATAACCCCGACCAACCCTTGGGGGCCATCTCTGCATTTATTTGTCTGCCCTACTATTTGCCCCGGCGCCAGCCAGTCTTGGAACGGGGCTGGCCGCTTGGCCCGATACGTTCGTTCCCATGGGATGGCTTAGTAGCGTGCACGGGACCGAAGGCCCACTCTTTGCCTCAGCTACAGACCGCACCACGGCTGTCTGGCTAGCGAGAGCAAACACATGAGGTCACCACACACGAAAAGCGTCTAGGGAGAAAATGGCTTGGGTGACCCAGTCGTTTTCATTTATGAGTATCTGCTCGGTCGTCTTCACCCAGAGTCCAAGTACTGTACGCACCAATCTGCGGCCCACTCTTCGTCTCAGCTACAGACCGGCTCCCGGCTGTCTGGCTAGCAAGAGAAAAAGTGAAAGAGCGGAGAGAACATGAAAAATACTTAAGGGGGCGCTGGCACGCCCCCGCTGGAAACCGCTAGCCGGCAGACCTCGTGTTCGCGCCCGGCATCCTTGACGCCACCGTCTACCTCAGCAATAGCAAAGGCCCTCCGCCCGACTCTTCGAGTCGCCCGGAGCCTCGGAGGCTACACCCAACAGGTGCGCTGGCACGCCCCCGCTGGAAGCAAGCTGCGTCATCCCCATCCCATGATCGACCGTCATCAATGACTTCTGCAACAAACAACTCCACCGGCATAAACCCTCCGCCCGACACTCCTAGTCGCCCAGAGGCTCGGAGGCTACTGTCGGGGGGATTACCCCCGGGTAGGCTCAAAGAGACGACTCAACATTTTAAAACATAGGGGGACCCACCCCCGGTATGCGAAGCCACACGAATCAACAAGACAGACGAAAAAGTGAAGGCAGAAGACAGAGCTGTGGACCGGCCGGCTGCTCCCACTAGCCTCCATCCGTCCGACTCGGCAGCCTCCACCCGTCCGGCTTGGCAGCCTCCATCTGTCCGGCTCGCCAGCCTCCAACCGTCCGTCTCGGCAGCCTCCATCCGTCCGGCTCCACTGCCTCCACCCATCCGGCTCGGCAGCCTCCACCCGTCCGGCTCGGTGGCCTCCACCCGTCCGGCTCGGTGGCCTCCATCCGTCCGGCTTGGCGGCCTCCATCCGTTCGGCTCGACAGCCTCCACCCGTCTGGCTCGGCAGCCTCCATCCATCTGGCTCGGCAGCCTTCACCCGTCCGGCTCGGCGACTTTCATCCGTCTGGCTCGGCAGCCTCCATCCGTCCGGCTCGGCAGCCTCCACCCGCCCGGCTCGGCAGCCTCCACCCGTCCGGCTCGGCAGCCTCCACCCGTCCGGCTCGGCAGCCTCCATCCGTCCGGCTCGGCAGCCTCCAACCATCCGGCTCGGCAGCCTCCACCCGTCTGGGTCCCCCTGCCCGGCTCCTCCTGTCCGGCTCCCCTTGTATGGCTCCTTCATGCCGGTTGCTCTTGTCCGGCTCCCCCTGTCCGGCTCCGCCCATTTGGCTCCTCTTGTCCAGCTGCGGCCGGACGAAGTCAGCTCCCGACGCCGCATCAAACACACGCTGACCAGATGGCCATATCTCATGGCGGTGCGCTATTGGTGAGCAGTAGCACATTGTACGCACGTCATGTAGTACTATCTACAGTGTAGCCTGCCCCCTGGACACTGATTTATAAAGTGCACCAGGGGACAGACATAGCTTAGTCCACAAGCTACATGTGGCTTGACTTGTAAGCTACCCATGGTAGCTTACACCTTAAGCTGCTTAGGATGTAAGCTACCCACTATGGCTTACATACCAAGCTACCCATGCATGCCTATATAAAGGCCCCCTCTCACTCTCTCAGGAAGGTTAGCTTCCCTCACATCCTCTCATCCCCACTCTCACGCTCACGTATGAGGCAAGAAGCCTCATGGCTCTCCTCCCCAAACAGCTCCAGGAGCAACCATGTACCAAATGTACCTCAATTATACAGATATGCAGGAGTAGGGGTATTATCTCTCTAGAGAGCCCCGAACCTGGGTAAACCACTGTGTGCTATTCGCATACCCGTCCCGGATCATCCACGACAGCCTTGCCCTCACCTCAATAAGCCACCCCGTGGCATCTGCTGTCTCACGTGACCCCCCTTGAGAAAACGACGACACTTTGCCAATTTATTTCCTTGCATCTTGGGGTATTCCACAATCCTTTTGTCAACCCATCATTGAACTTTTGCTGAAACATGCTCAGTGGAAACAATAGTTCAATGACATATATGTTGTTATTAATTACCACAACAACCAAGGGAGCAAATGTGCTTTCACAAAGATCTCCCAAGTGACTTGGATGTCCTTGTTAACCGTTTGAAGGATGTTCCACGCCGAGTCCAGACAACGAAGAAATCCGCAGCTCGGGCCGGAGTAGACATTGCTCTCTCCCTCGTTCGCATGCACTGTAGGGGCATGGACGAGGAAAAATTGAAGTCTCTAAAGGTCGTCAATAGGAAGAATGCCAAGATCAATGACTTCATGGAGACTTTCTTGCCGACGACCACTCAGATTGCAGAAGTCATAGACTTGGACACCTTCGCCGACGCAGCGTCTCCATCATCATCCGAATGATCTTCGAATAAAAAAATTTAAATGATATTTGCCTCGGCATGCCGAGTGGTGTCTGTATCAATACATTTGACGTGACTTTGCGACCAGAGTTATCTGCACTTTTGCTTTGAACTGCATGACATTTGAATGCCTTTATTTGATCATTCTGGATGTTTGTTTATGTTTCCACCGAATGCGGACGATGTCCCCATTCGGCATGATCTTTAACTTAGGCGATAAATATTCGCAGCTAAGTCTCCTAGTGCGGATTATGTCCTCACTTGGAGACGTTTTTAACTTAGGCAATATAGAGTTGTAGCTAAGTCCCCGAGTGCGGACTATGTCCTCACTCGGAGAAGTTTTTAACTCTCGCGATACAGAATTGCAGCTAAGCCCCCAAGTGTGGATGATGTCCCCACTCGGATTAGTTTTTAACTTAGGCGATACAGAATCGCAGCTAAGCCGACGAGTGTGGGTGATGTCCTCACTCAGAGTAGTTTTTAACTTAGGCGATGCAGGATCGCAACTAAGACCCCGAGTGTAGATGATGTCCTCACTCGAAGTAGTTTTTAACTTAGGCGATACATGATCGTAGCTAAGCCGCCGAATGAGGATGATGTCCTCACTCGGAGTAGTTTTTAACTTAGGCGATACATGATCACATCTAAGCACCGGAGTGTGGATGATATCCTCACCCGAAGAAGTTTTTAACTTAGGCAATACCGAATCACAGCTAAGCCCCTGAGTGTGGATGATGTCCTCACTCGGAGTAGTTCTTAACTTAGGCGATGCAGGATTGTAGCTAAGCCCCCGATTGTGGATGATGTCCTCACTCGGGATAGTTTTTAACTTAGGTGATACAAGATCGCAACTAAGCCCCCCGAGTGAGGATGATGTCCTAACTCGGAGTAATGTTTTGACTTAGGCGACATAGAATCATAGCTAAGCCTTAGAGTGTGGATAATGTCCTCACTCAGAGAAGTTTTTAACTTAGGCGACATAGGATCACAGCTAAGCCCCCGAGTGAGGATGACGTCCTCACTCGGAGTAGTTTTTAACTTAGGAGATACTGGATCACAGCTAAGCCCCCGAGTATGGATGATGTCTTCACTCGGAGTAGTTTTTAACTGAGGCAATACAGAATCGCAGCTAAGTCCACGAGTGTGGACGATGTCCTCACTCGGAGTAGTTTTTAACTTAGGCGACACAGGATCACAGCTAAGCCCCCGAGTGTGGACGATGTCCTCACTCAGAGTAGTTTTTAACTTAGGCAATACGGAACCGTAGCTAAGAAAATCCACACACCCACTTGGGATAAAAAAACAAAAAACTAAAAGATTTGGACAAAAGGTTGGAAAAGTAAAGATTTTTATTCATCGAATTCACTCGAAAGTGCATTACAAGGATGATAAAGTGTTTTAACACTATGTATAGAACTTGCAGAGCAGATCCGTATTCCATACTCGGGGTTCTTCCGAATCGTTGCTAAAGTTGTACAACCGATAAGCTCCATTGTTGAAGACCTTGGAGATCGCGAAAGGCCCCTACCACGGAGGCGCTAGTTTGTGCGGCTTCTGCTGATCCAATCGGAGAACGAGGTTGCCTTCCAGATAAGCACGCCTCCTGACTTGTCAGTCGTTAAGGCGCCTCAAGTCTTGCTGCTAAAGCATCAACCTAATGACAGTGTGTTCTCTTTCTTCTTCCAAGAGGCCGAGTCCATCTTGACGTGCAACTTCAGCTTCGTCTTCATTGTAAAGATCCACTCGGGGAGCATTGTGGTGAACGTCACTCAGCAAAACAACTTCGGATCCGTATACTATAAAGAAAGGAGTGCGGTTGGTGGAATGACTCAGGGTCATCTGAATGCCCCATAGGGCAGAAGGTAGTTCCTCAACCCACGCACCGGCGACAATCTTTAGGTCGCACATCAGTCGGGGTTTCATTCCCTAGAGAATCATCCCGTTTGCTCGTTCTGCTTGTCTGTTCGACTGTGGGAGAGCTACAGAAGCATAATTGACCCGAGTGCTTTGAGATTAACAGAACTCATGGAATTCATCCGAATAGAAATTCTTCCCATTATCTGTGATGATGTCGTGAGGGACTCTGAATCTGAATATGATCTGCCGAATGAAATTGATAGTCGTAGCTGAATCCAACCTTTTGATGGGCCTCGCTTCGACCCACTTGGTGAACTTATCCACAACGACCGGTAGAAGGGTAAACCCACTCGACCCGGTGCGTAGAGGACTGACCATGTCAATACCCCAAATGACAAGTGGCTAGGTGAGCGAAATAGTCTTCAGAGCAGATTCTAGCTTGTGTGTCTAGTTGTTGCAAAACTGACATCCAACACAAAGATCAACCATGTCGTTCGCTGCTACGTTCGCTCAGGGCTAGTAAAAACCTGCAGGGAATGCCTTTGCGACCAACGTCCGAGAGGACGCATGATGGCCACACGTTCCCAAATGCATCTCGTGCACGATCTGGAGCACTTCTTCCGTGGATATGCAATTTTGAGCTAGGCCTACAGTGCTTTTTTTGTATAACTAATCTCCCATTGAGCGAGTCCTGGTTTAAGGAGTCTTCGAGTAGCCAACTTGTTTCTCATGGGCTGGACTATATGGGCTATTTACCAAGCATTGGATTGACCGAAGGCCCTATCGCAGGGAAGGAAGCTTCTATAATCGTGGCGTGTCCTCCAAGTTTGGAATAGTGGATAGGCATGTTTTCCCCTTTGTTGTGTAACCGGCCATGTCTAAACCCTAGGTACCATCTGCGTCTATATAAGCCGGATGGTTTTAGGTTGAGGGCAGAAAAAACTCATCTAGGGTTTAGCTATTCGATCTCAAGGTAGATCAACTCTGCAACCTTCGTATCATCAATATAATCAAGCATGACGTAGGGTTTTACCTCCATAGGAGGGCCCGAACCTGGGTAAACATCGTCTCCTTCGTCCCCTGTTACCATCGATCCTAGTCTCACAGCTCGGGACTCCCTACCCAAGATCTGCCGGTTTTGACACCGACATTGGTGCTTTCATTGAGAGTTCCGCTGTGATCGCCACAGGAGTCGATGGCTCATGTTATCATCAACGAAGAAGTCCGCAACATGGACACTTTTGTCCCCGGACAGATCTTCGCTTTCGGCAGCATTGTGTTGCACGCTGACCAGATCGACCGTCTTGGCCGGGTCGGTATTTTCACCCCTGATCAAGAGGTCAGATTCGGGAAGCTAGAGTTCTCCGTAGACTCTCGGGGCGATCTTTCGCTAACCGGGCTCGCAGTGTCACCTGCCATGCCTGAAGATTCCGAGGCTTTAACCATGGATTCTGCTTTTGGTCCTGCCCACGGGATCCACCCCAGCGACGAGCTGACTTTTAGTCTGGATCCGGCCATAGTGCCAAATGCTCGGATACCTGTTCTTACTGAAAACTCACCTTGCGGGATGCATCGGAGGTTAACTTTGAAAGCTTTGAGCAGGTTGAACCGACCGAGCTCTCGACGCTCAATGAGGCCCTAGATCGGATCTTGTCAACGACAATTACCGATGACCCAACCCCTATCCATGCTCAGATCGGCCTCAAGGAGGGTCAGGAAGAATTTTTCATCCCACCCACCACCCACTTGATAGCCATCGTCGAGGATTTAACCGACATGCTGGACTACGCCTTTGAGGAGGCAGAAGACATGGATAAGGAAGATTGCGCTCCCACCCTTGTTAACACTGGGTGATGGGTTGCCCCCTCCTCGTACGACGTCTACATGGTGGACACTCCAGCCGCTAAGGGCGAGCACACACGGAAAAACGATGGTGATAAATCGGGTGAAGTGCCGCCAAAGAACCGGAAGCCGCATAAACGATCAAAGGGAAAAAGGGAAGAAAAGCTACCGCTGGTGCCCGGGGCGGAGATACCCCAGAAGACCTCAGTGATCCTGATATCCCCGAACACCCGCTAGAGGGTTAGGAGAGGCCAGAAGATCAGCGCAACCCCGATGATCTAAACGATTCTGAGGACGACAATTACCTCCCCCTGTCGAGGAGGAGAACATCCCGGAAGCTGATGACTTTGCCATCCCCGATAACCTTGAAGATCAGGAATAGTTTAGGCAACAACTTATAGTCAGGGCCCGTAGCCTGAAGGCAAAATAACGGCAGCTTAAAGCCCAACAGGACAAGCTAAACGATCGATGGACGAGGGTCCTATCAGCTGAGGAAGGATACGGTACCGGTCTATTGGACCAACCCAAAATCTATCCACGCCAAAGGCTGCTACCACAATTCGATGACAAACTTACTGATACGTCGTCTCCCAAACATACCCCATACGACAAGCCAGATCGCCCTCCTCGAGGACGAGACATGACGGCTGACGACACCGGTTATAGGCTGCTCACCCACTGTGCTTCACGGACGGGGTGATGCAACATCAGTTCCTGGAGGGGTTCAAACCCGTGAACATAGAGCAATATGATGGGACAGCTGACCCAACCGTATGGATCGAGGATTTCCTCCTCCACATGCATATGGCGCGAGGAGATAATGTCCATGCCATCAATTATCTGCCCCTAAAGCTTAAGGGGTCAGCTTGGCACTGGTTAAACAGCCTCCTTGAAAATTCCATTAGGTGCTGGGAGGATCTAGAGGATGCATTACGATCTAACTTCTAGGGCACCTATGTTCGGCCGTTGGACTCCTTTGACGTGAGCAATGTCGTCCAGAAGCAAGGAGAGTCCGCTTGGAAATTCTGGAATTGGTCCTTGACCAAGAAAAACCATATTGTTGACTACCCAAACGCCGAGGCAATAGCCTCCTTCAGGAACAATATTTGGGATGAATGGCTGGCTCGCCAGCTCGGACAGGATAAACCTAGGATAGTGTCCGCCCTTACATCACTTATGACTCGCTTTTGCACGGGCAAGGAAAACTGGCTAGCAAGACGGAGCCAGAACCCCAAAGACTCCGGAACCTCCGAAGTTTGGGACGGAAACTGGAAACCAAAGCGCAACAAGAATAAGCGCTAGCACAGCAATAGTAATGTCGATGACACAACCGTTGACGCCGGCTTCCGCAATTCCCGACCCAGACAGTGAAAGAAGCCTCCTAAAGGCAACCCTAACGGACCCACCCCACTCGACAAGATCATGGAAAGGCCTTGCCAGATCCATGGCACTCAAGAGAAGCCTGCCAACCACACCAACTGTAACTGTTGGGTGTTCAAACATGCTGGCAAACTCACAGCAAAGGACCAAGGCAAGGGCCCACGTAGCAGGGATGAGGATGAGCCCCGCGGTCCGATCGGTGGCGGACAGAAGCAGCTCCCTCCAAAGGTATAAACCATGTATATGATATACTCCACTCATGTACCCCAAAAGGAGAGGAAGCGCACCCTTCGAGACGTCTACACCACAGAGCTTGTAGCTCAGAAGTATAACCCATGGTCGGCGTACCCGATCACCTTCGACTGATGTGATCACCCGACCAGTATCTGTCATGGGGGTTCAATCGCCATCGTCCTAGACCCCATCATAAATGGGTATCACCTCACTAAAGTCCTAATGGACAGAGGAAGTCGCCTTAATCTGATTTACTCAGACACGGTGAAAAAGATGGGTATAGATCCGTCAAGGATCAAACCCAGCAACACTACCTTTAAAGGAGTGATCCTAGGCGTCGAAGCCTGGTGGACGAGCTCTATAAGCCTGGAAGTAGTGTTCGGTTCTCCGATAACTTTTGAAGCAAAAACTTGATCTTCGACATTGTATCTTTAGGCAGCAGCTATCATGCCCTGCTAGGTCATACAACGTTTGCTCGCTTTAACGCCGTCCCACATTAGGCATACCTCAAGCTCCAGATGCCTGACACCAAGGGGGTCATTACGGTAAACGGCAAAATAGAGGGCTCTCTCTGAACTGAGGAACATGCATTGGCCCTGGCGGCTGAATGCCATTATAATGATGATTGGCAAATGCCGACATCTGCCGTAAAGGCACGTAAGGCTGGGAAGTGAGCTCGGTTTCAGCTCGAACTCCTAGAACCTTGTTCACCCCAGAAATAGGAACTCGCTCCCCATTGCACGAACCTAATGCCAGCAAAACACATTCCAAGAAGGCACAACTTCGCACTTAATATTCCATGGGAAACAGTGGGGAACAACTATCAAAGCACAAGTGTTCAGCTGGACCGAACTACCTGCAATATAAGTCTTCAGAAACACAACAGGTACCATCAAGGACCTGCTAAAGCATAAAGCCTATCAATAGTTCAATGACTTATCAAGATCCTCTTTCCAAGGTCTGCTCGCCGACACTATTACCTATAAAGGAATGCAACCACCTAGGAGGCACAGGAGTGGACATGCGACATGGCATATCGAGGACGTCAGGCCACCAATCGAAGACCCCTAGTGCAACCCCTCCTGAAAACTTTATATTTCATCTTCAAGTACCTATAAACAGTTGCTTCGGAAATTTGAGCTATAAGAGTTATTGATCAAAATATAAGACCATCATGAATGGCCACTTTGCTGTTTTTTTCTTGGTACATACTCTATTTCCTCCCTCCTCGATGCTTCTTGCGAAACTGTTTGGTCCACATTATGATGCAATCGGCTAAGAGAACGGGCGCTCAATTAAAAAAATCGCCCTAAGCACAATCGATTGTGCCTTCAGCATTTCGGAATTCACTTTATATGCATTGGTTCCGAACTATGTCTTGGGTCAGTAGTTGGGTTGCCCGGCTCCTGTGCTTGCCCCTTTACGTTCTGCTCGTTCGGCTAGAAGGGCAAAGGGAGAACCACTGCGATTGTGTTTCCATCTAGCCTAGTCAAGCACCTCACGGGAGAAAGCCAAAAACTGACTGTCATAGTATGCGAGAACCGGTCTGCGAATCCGAGCATAAGTGTTATACTAGAAACTTTGTCAGATGTGTCATACGATGGGTTTGGTATTCGTACAAACCATGTGATAACGGCTTTAGCCGTGGTTCTTCCGAACATCACAAAGGACCGGGGGCTAGTCATCAGCCCCCGCATTCCCTTTTCACGTTCCTACGACTAAGTGAAAGCAATAAAGCATTATTGTCTGATTGCCTTGTCCACCTCACACTATCGCCTTCGGGAACCGATAGCTCGGCTAAGGGTCACTATACGGGGCAGAGACACCATGCGCGGTATCTACATGGGGGCTGAAGCTGACGACTCGCAACTTAGTTTAAATGGCTACACAGGAGTTATAGCGAATGCAAAACATAAAATACATGATAAGCCATGCATCATAACCATAAAAGCGTTAAAAGGTCAAACATAAAATACATGATAAGCCATGCATCATAACCATAAAAGCGTTAAAAGGTCTTCGGACATATTACAAAGCGCCTACTAATAAAAGTTATCCTTTGAGCATTGAGCCTCTATCGCTCGAGCACCCTCCAGCACTATGGAGAAGTATAGTTTAGGGCACCTATGCTCCTTTCCAGGGGCGGAGGAGCGGTGGCCATCTTCATCGGATCAAATCCCGGCCAGTGCACCTTGGCCCTTGCAAAGGCCATCCGAGCTCCCTCTATGCAGGAAGAACGCCTTAGCGCGTCAATCCGAGGTGAGGCATCGCTCAGCTTCCGCTCCAGGCCGAAGTAACTGCCCGGTAATGGCTCATTGTGCCACAGTCCTAACGTAGAGATTCTTCATGGCCGGCTCCACCATCCGATGTAGTTCCATCAGCTGCTTCATCTGCTCGATGAGGAGAGGAGCGCGCTCGGAGGCTTCAAATCGCGCGCAAAATAGCCGAGCTTCATCTCCTTCTCCCCGCAAAGCATAGAATTGGTTCGCGTCCACTATGCTCTTTTGGAGGTACGAGCAGGTGCCTAAGGAATGCCACACTAGGGTGAGCAATGCGAACCTGCTATCACCAAAGGCATACTGCAGTAAATACGACTTACCATCCGTGATAGACTTAACTTGGCGGACTTGCTCTTCGAAGAACTGCCTATCCACCCGCTTCTTTTGGAGATCGGATTTCAGAGTGGATTGTTCGGTGGCCTGCTCCATGCCCTTATGCTCAAGGTCCTCACACTTCTGGCTGGCGTCCTTGAGCTCCTACTGGATCACCTCCACTCGAGCCTCATGCTTGGTACTTGTGGCTCTTAAAGTGGAAAGCGCAGCAGCTGCTTGTTCGGCCGCTGCCTTCTCGTCAGCGACCTCTTACTTTGCCTTCTGCAGCTCGGCCTTGAGTTCTTTGATTTCTTTCGCCAAGGATGTGAAAGCAATAAATATATAAGCATACTAATTTGACAACGCGAATCAATCATGATGGAAAATTCAGATATTTTAATCGGGCTTACCTTGCGCTTCGTCGAACCTCCTATTCAGAGCATCAAGCTCATCTTCGGAGCTCTTGAGCTTCCAATTTAACTCATCTAGCTCAGCGGCATTAGTAGCCGCCGCTGATGACGAAGCCTACAAATAACAAACCCCTATCAGATTACATGGGTTGAAACCTCCGAACTGTTATAAACATGACCCTATGTTCGGTCCTCTTAAGGGCTGTTAGAACATTACGAACAAATATAGTCTTGTACATTGTTCGGTCGCTAATTTGTACATGACCCCCAGGTGAGTTTTTCTAAACTCACCTAGGGCTTGGGGGCTGCTATATATATAACGATAGCACAAATGTAATAAATTATTATTCTAGAAATTAAACATTACATGGCTCGCCTGGAAGCCCGACAGGAGACCGTTGAAGGCCTCCTTCAGTTCGCTATCAACGGACTGAATGCTTTGCAAAACCTTATGGGTGTAGTGATCCTCCGAAATGGATGCGCCTGATAGAGCCTCCTTCATGACCGGCCACCCAGTCATTGGTGGTGCCGGTGGTGCTCGGTTAGCCCGATCTGCAACCGGGGATTGAACTAGTGGCTCCGGAGGCGCTTTGCGCTCTGGAGACGACCTTAGAGGGGACTGGACATCCCTTTGTCCAGTGTCCTTAGTACTCGGAAGGGGATCCTCCTCCTGGTTTTCGGTGGCCGAGGCATTAACCCTGGCCATGACGCCGTCACCCCCACCACCTGTGTTCGGCTCCAAACGAGCCTGGTGGGATGACACCTCCGCGGCATCCTTCGTGGTGCCCGGAGGTGTGGGATGTGACGCGGTCCACTCTCCGCCAGCTCGGTAGGTGGAGTCTTCCCGTCCGAAACTTGATTGGTGGGGAGGACGCATAGTGGGTTGCAGATCAAAAGGCGTCACACATTAATAACGTTAAAAACTTGTCATAAATAAGCTTTGGGAGTCTTTAGATTCTTACCTTCGAGATGGGGGCTTAACCCTTGGGTTTCACGGAGGAACCCTCTCAAAGTCCTCGGTCTCCGCACTAGAGTCCGAGCTCTCTTCGGGCAGGATCAACTGGGGCCGACGCGCCCTCTTCGGGGCAGGAGGAGGTACGTCTCTATGGTGTCCAGTGATGCCACCCTCTTTCTTATGAGTGGGGAATCGCCTTCCCCCTCGTCCTCATGCTCCTCCTCATGATTAGAGGAGGCATGGGTTTCCTCGGACGCAGCATCTAGCTGGTCCTTGATGCGGAGACCTCCTCGGCATTTCTTCTTCTTTTCTTTATTTTGTGGCACCTTGTAAGGCGCCACGACGAGCATCTCCGACAACAGCTTGGACTTGGGGTCTTCGGGCTGTGGTGCCAGGCAGTTGATGCCCATGTCTTGCTCAACCATTTCTACAAAGATGATCAGAAAGGTGCTTAGATTTTCTTTCAGAAGACGAAGCTGATCAATTGAAACTATGTTACACCTGGGAAGGAGGGTTATCGACATGTAGGACCTGATCCTCCTCCTTGGATGGCCAGCTCTCCCGAGCCTTGAACAATGCCTTCCACAGTTTCTCCGGAGTAGTGCGAAAGAGCTGGCGAATAGTAGGCTCATCATCAAGCCGATAAGCCCACATGGGAGAGTCCCGACACTGACAGGGGAGGATGTGCCGTCGAAGCATAATCTGGACCACGTTGGCCAGCTCGATCTTTCCCTTTATCATTGAAGCGATGCACTTCTGCAGGTTGTCTACCTCCTCATCCGACCCCCAGTCAAGGCCCTTTCGGAGTCATGAGGTCAATCTTGTGGGGGATCATGATTTGAACTCAACCGGAGCAGCCTGTCCTTCTTCCCTTGGCTCAGTGATATAAAACCACTCTGTTTGCCAAGTCTTGATGGTGTCGATGATGGTGTCGGACGGCCATCCAACGCGGGGGAGCTTGCTGATGACCGCCCCACCGCGGTCTATGTGTTCGCCTATGACACACTTTGGCTTGATGTTGAACACCTTGAGCCATAGTACGATGTGCAGTTCGATCGGCAAGAAGGACTCACAGACGATGATGAAGGCCGATATGTGCATGAAGGATTTCCGCGGGAGGTCGTGGAAGTCGAGTCTGTAGAAGAACATGAGGCCCCTGACGAAGGGGTGGAGCGGGAAGCTCAGTCCCCAGATGAAGTGGGGGACAAACACCACCCTCTCACCGGGCTTGGGAATGGGAACACCTGTTTGGGCTCGGCGGCACAGTGGTAGACCCTGGCAGGGAGGTAACCAGCCTGTTTCAGGTACCGGATATCCTCGTCGGTGACCATGGAAGCCTCCCACTTGCCATTGAAACCGGAAAAACCAATGGCCGAGCCTGGAGGGGGAGTTGTGAAATAACTGGATCTGGGCTCTAGAGGCTTAGGAGATTGGGGAAGCAGAGGATGCAAATGGGAAGCGTGGCTAGGCCTTGGTTTTTCCCCTTTTATGGGGCTTGTCGCTGGTTAGACTCCCTTTTACGGCTGCGAATTCCTCCACTTCCCAACACGTGCATGCCGTTCTGCCCACGTGAGGAAAATTGATATGATTAAACATATCCAGTATGAAACGGAGCACGATCTATGCATTGATGGACCATGCTGATGAAAAAAGGCCTCGAACCTCAAATCGAGTTTTTGCAATTGGTTCAGTGGTCATGGTGGGCCGTGACCATTCGTTAGAAAGGCTGTGAGGAAACACTGTTTGCTCCTTAACGTTTGGCCTTCGGGGCTAAGCTATTCATGGTGTTCGGACGGTCCTCTGATCGGGAAAACTATGTGTCATCGGAGGTCGAACTAAACTCGGCCGATCACTAACTGGGGAGGAGAACTCGCCTCGCAAGTTGAAGACTCTGATGATGCGAAGCAGCTGGAGCTAAGACCCTTGGCATTGGAGGCTAGTTCGGGGGCTACTGAGGGAGTCCTGGTTTAAGGGGTCCTCGGGTGGCTGACCTGTTTCTCATGGGCCGAACTATATGGGCCATTTATCGAGCATTGGATTGACCGAAGGCCCTGTCATCGGGAAGGAAGCTTTGGGAATCGTGGTGTGTCCTCCAAGTTTGGAATAGTGGATAGGCATGTTTTTCCCTTCGATGTGTAACCGACCATTTGTAAACCCTAGGTACGCTCGGCGTCTATATAAGCCGGAGGGTTTTTGGTTGTAGGATAGAAAAAATTGCATCTAGGGTTTAGCTATTCGATATCGAGGTAGATCATCTCTGTAACCTTTGTATTATCAATATAATCAAGCGGGACATAGGGTTTTACCTCCATAGGAGGGCCAGGACCTGGGTAAACATCGTCTCCTTTGTCCCCTGTTACCACCGATCCTAGTCTGATAGCTCGGGACCCCCTACCCGAGATCTGCTGGTTTTGACACCGACACCCATCACTTCAAAGGATTTGGACAGTTGGACGATCCGTCGGGCTTACTCTTCATATTTAGGGAGCTCTTGTCTGAGCAAGTACACTGAATAGGGTTGGGTCCACTCAGGAGTGATCACCAACATCTCTTGGACGAGGTCCACTACAGCTGGAATGTCGACTTTAGTCGGATCTGAAGGTCCGACATCTTGCGGAGGCTCTTCGGTAAAATGATCCTCTTTTACCAAAGGAGAACGTAGGTGTTCAAGGAATACGTCCTTCGGCACAACTCCCCGAGTGGAGCCAATTTTTGCCAGGTCATCAGCTGCCTGATTCTTTGCTCGGAGGATATGATGCAGCTCTAATCCTTCGAAGTACTTTTCCAACTTCTGGACTGCGTCGCAATACCCATTCATGGAAGGACTCCTTATGTCCCATTCCTTCATCACCTGGTTGACTACAAGGTCCGAGTCGCTGAATATTATCAAGCGTCTGATGCCGAGTGCGTTTGCCATTGAGAGCCCATAGAGGAGGTCTTCGTACTCGGCCTCGTTATTGGACAATTCGAAATGGATTTGTAGGATGTAGCTCAGTCGGTCTCCTCTGGGGGAAACAAGAACTACTCCAGCTCCGGACCCTCAGAGCATCTTAGATCCATCAAAGAACATGGTCCAGTGTTTAGGGATACTCGGTGCCGGCTGTTCCTGTTCTATCCGTTCAGCCAAAAAATTAACAAGAGCTTGCGACTTGATTGCCTTCTTGGCTTCAAATTTGATCTCCAATGGGAGGAGTTTGATCGCCCACTTTGCCAATCAACCAGTGGCATCTCTGTTATTTAGGATCTCCGAAAGAGGAGTATCACTAATAACTATACCGAGTGCTCTTGGAAGTAATGAGCTACCTTCTTGACAGTGAGGCAAATGCCATAAACCAACTTCTGGTAATCCGGATACCTTTGTTTGGAGGGAGTCAAGACTTCCAAAATGTAATATATAGGCCTTTTGTAGCATGATTTTTTTCCCAATTCCTCACTCTCCACGGTGAGTGCAGTGCTGACCACTTGACTTGTAGCGGCGATGTACAAGAGCGAAGGCTCTCGGCTGGCCAAAGCAGCTAACATTGGCTTGGTGGAAAGCAAAGCCTTGAGCTGATCTAATGCGATTTGTGCTTTGGGGGTCCATTGAATGCATTAGACTTCTTCATCAGTCGGTAAAGAGTCAATGCCTACTCACCGACATGAGCTATGAATCTACTCAGGGCTGCAAGGCATCCCGTGAGCTTCTGAACATCATGCAAGCGGACATGTTTCTTAATTCGGATGATTGCTCCAATTTTATCCAGGTTAGCATCGATCCCTCGTTCGGAAACAAGGAAACCAAGTAGCTTACCCAAAGGTACTCTGAATGTGCACTTTGCAGGGTTGAGTTTTATTTGGTAGTGACAGAGGTTTGCGAAGGTCTCGGCGAGATCAACCAGGAGGTCGGAACCTATCTTGGTTTTGTCACGACAGATGTTCGAGGACTTAGATTCGAGGCCATCGCTAAGGTGATGGACTCAAAGGGGTTGGTTGGGACAAAGGACACGAGTTTACCTATGTTCGGCCCCTCAAGAAGAGGTAAAAGCCTACGTCATGCTTGTGTTGTATTGATTGGAGTATCGATTACTAGGGAGCGGATTCGCTTGACCTAGTTCTTGAATAGTTGGTTTTCTATCTAAGTCGCCCCGGGTCTCGCCCTTATATAGGAGGTCAAGACCACGGATTACACAAGTCTCATACCGACTCTTACAATGTGTCTGATTCTATCTCTATGTCTCCTTGCCTTCCTGAGCAAGCCGTCTCCAGGCGGCTTATCCGCCCGGGTCTTCATGCCTTCCTCGTCTGGGCCTCGTCCTTGTCCCATCTTGGTAATCCGCCATACGTGTAGGCTTATATCTCTAGGCCCATCTTTGGTCTAGACTATGAGCTGCCAGGTATGACCCGGCCCCACCTGGGCAGGTCTCACCACGGGGTTATATCCCCAACATTAGGCCCAGGTTGATTTGAGCTTGCTCATTTCAACCTTCCATCTCACTTGGCGGCGAGTGTTGCTCATTATCACCTGAAAGTAAGAGAAATAACCCGCCATGACGTCATACCGGATATATCAAAAAGATTTCCTAACGACCATAACGCATCTTTCCACTTATTAAACTCATGGCCCAAAAATCAAGGTGTCCGTCTCGGTCAATCAACTTCTGTCACCTTGATTCTCGTGCTTGTTTCCACTTTTGCCTCTTAAATAGGACCGTGAAGGGATGCTTCCATTTCTTCCTTCACTTGCGCCTCTTCTTCTTCCTCCCGACGCCATCGCTCCAGAGCCTCCTTGCTCTGGTGAGACTTCCACGCCATCGTCTCCCCAGGCCGCTGCATCAACTCGAACGGACCAGAGCACCACCCGCGCTCATTGCATCATCTTCATTATGTTCTTCTCCACCCCTAGATCTGTAGTCGGTAGGGTATCCATGGCGTTCGTCCGCTCTCTAGAAGCGTGAATGCTTCGTAATGCCAGACAACATGTAGATTAGTGATCTTGATAACGACCCTTTTTCCATTGCGGTAGATCGTTGGAAGTCAATAATAGCACAACACAGATCCGTAGTTGCCCCCTTTACTATCTTCAAACGCTGCTAGTTCCTCTGTTCATCGCTAGGTTTAGAATAAACCCACTTTTTTCTCTGTTTTGTAGATCCATAATTATATAGATAGCCTGTGAAACCTGTTTTCCACATTTAGTAACATTTGCTTTGTTTCCTTGCAAACCTAACTTGCCATTGAGCTTTCGACTGTCGCCTAAACTGCCCTGGTGACTTTAGCTTTATAGAGCTTAGATTTCTTCATCCACCCTCAGTTGTCTACCACCTTCTAACTCACCACACCTTGTTACCTTGCACAACTTTAAGACGCCACCATGCCTCGTGCGTCCAATTCTTGTAACTGGGTCGGCTCGGCCGTTACCGAGTTTCTAAAGGATTTCGTAGATGTAGGGACCTTACCAGCCAAAAATGTGACCATTGGCGGGTTCCAGGCAATGAAAAGAAACCCATTCCTCAACAGGGCGAAGTAGTTGTTTTCGTGGATCACCTTGTACGTGGTTTCAGCCCACCCGACTCCAAAATTTTCTTAGACATCCTTCATTTCTTTAAGTTGTGCCCTCAAGACATCGCCCCAAACTTCGTCTCAAACATATACAACATCCAAATCCTCTGTGAAGTTTACTTACAGGAAGAGTTGTCCGTTGGTCTCTTCCGTGAGTTCTTCTACGCAAACCGCCAGACGGAGGTGGCAGTTGGTCCAAGCTTAGAGCTTGGCGGAATCTCAATTCAGAGAAGAAGGGACGTGACCTTTCCAGCTGTTCGGATGCCAAGTCATCCCAAGGACCAGAATAAAACCTGGTTTTATTGCAAAGAAACTTCTCCAGAGGGAGAGCATTCCTTGCCGGGTTATCGTCCGACCCAGCTCAAGACTACGACCGAACTCCCTGGCCGGCTGTCAGCCTCTAAATGGGCGAAGTATGCTCCGGATCATGTAAAAATTAAAGCCCTTATGTCCAATGGTCTGAAAGGGATTGATGTGACCCATTGTTGGATTTCTTGGAGAGACATGCCTCTGAGCCGGCGAAGCCGGCTCATGTGCGAGTATAAGGGTGATGCTAATGACCCCCTTTGCTTTAATCCTACCACATTGTTAGAAGATAACATCATGGCCGCCATCAAAAGCCTTGTTCATGAATCCCAAGGATCTTGCCATGCCACCGGGTTAGCACCTTTATGTGCCACAAACCCGGCCCCAGACATAAGGGCGACTCTCGATCTCCTTACTTCCGCGTTAGCTATCCATATATATATTGCCATCTGTTGACCTCTTTTGACGGCTTTTACTTTCAGGCCAATTCCAGCTTCTAGAAAAAGAAATACATTCCTCCTCCAAAGAAATCAAAGGAGAAAACCGGCGGCCGAAAGAAGAAAACCACACCTCAAGAACAACCTGAATCTAACGACTCAGAGGTAGAACCTGACTCTCTTGGCCGTCTCTTCATGCACCTTATTGACAATAATATTTCTCAGGACAAAACGGAGACAAGCCACGCCAACGTTCCTGAGGTAACTTATGTTTCATCTGACTCAAAACATCTTGCACCATAGAAGATACGGTGGGACGTCCGGAAGGTCCCACTTTCTCATCCTCTTGCTTACTTAGACCCCAACATTCTTTTGAAAAAGCAATAGCAACTCTTCCGATGCCAGACCCGGAGCACCGGCTCTGAAGACCTTATGGCCGGGTTATCTCACTCTCCGGTTCAACGGAAACGGCCAGCTGAGGTATTTGTTTCACTTGGCTTAATTTTGTCAATCTTTCCTTTCTAATTTGACCCAGTCTTATATTGGCTTAACTGCTTTCAGGAATCACCCCTTCATTGGGCGACTCTATAGCAACTGCTCTACCGCCTCTGAAGATCAACCCAGAGTACATGCCTTTCGTGCTTGCATCCCATCCTTTGTTAGCCGTAAAGTTTAGACCATGACCTTCTGTGTTTTCAAGGGCTCAAGCAAAATGAAGGAAGACTGGCGGGTCTAACCCTACTCCCAAGGCTCGAGAGCCGGAGCCTGCCAAGCCGGACTCTCCTGCAACGCATGTTGATCCCTTTGCCACCTCCAAGGATGCGCCTGAAGACGGTCGTCGCTCTGCTGAGCCAGCAACCCATGACATGATTCCTGAGAGTCCTCCAAGGACCAACTCTAAGCAGCCGAGCCCTTCACTAGTTGTTGACGATTCGATTACTCCGGACGTCATCATTACTGGTGCCGGCTTTCACACTCCTCAACCTCATGTGTTGACAAAGCACACTGAGAAGACTAAAGCCTTCGAGAAGCTGGACTTCCAGCTCCCCGCACAAGAGAAGTTATCTGCTGATGAGCTTCACGCTGGTTATCTGAACCGCCTCTCCACATGCTGGAACGTGGAGCTCAAGCTTGTTAGCTTGATGAAGAAAAATATGAGGTACTCTTGCCCTCTTTTCCTTATACCCTTACATAGTCCCCAATAGCTGGGTTAGTATTTTCTAATGGTGAACCAGGTCTTTGAGTCTTGTTATAAGTAGAAACACTTAGCCTGTAGCCCTTAATTATCAGCTTAAGACCAAAATATTGAGCCGATGCTTTAGTGCGTAAGTAGTTGTTCCTAGAGCCATCTGTAGCCCCCAAGGGTCGGCTTAACTTGATGAAAGATGAGACGGAACTTCGTTGTAGATAGATTAAAGAGCCATATGTAGCCCCAAGTGCCGGCTTAACTTGATGAAGATGAACCGAAACTTCCTTGTAGATAGATCAAAGAGGCATATGTAGCCCCCAAGTGCCGGCAAAATATGATGAAGATGAGCCGGAACTTCCTTGTAGTCTTGGTGAACAAATAGACATTAGCCCCCAAGTGTCGAGCATATTTCTTGCAATCTACTTGAAACTTGCATTATATTGTCTTAATTTTCATCATCTGGTAATATGCTATCCTGGCGACTTAGCTCTCATTTTGCTTTTTATATGTCATAGGAAGCTTTAAACGAGGCCGAGTCTGAATTAACCAGCTTAAGGAGAAGTCTGGCCACCTAGCAAGCCGCCCGAGGCAAGGCAGATGAGAAGTGTCGGCTCGCCGTCGAAGAACTTGAAAAAGTTAAAGCTGACTTCTCCGCCTTCAAGAAATCTGTTGAGACGGAACAAACCGCCCTGGCCCAACATGCAGATGATGCTGACCAGGGGCTCATGGTTGTGTCCGATGAGCTACACGCCCTGAAGCACCACATTGCAAAGATGTCTGCCACTATCTTTGGTAAGCACTAAATACTTTAGCCAATACCCTTGTGTGAATACTTACACTAGCGTATCATAACCGAAAATCCATCTTACGCAGGTCAAAGGAGCCGTCAACTTGCTGCTGATAGCTTGTTGCCGCTAATTTCCGTCTACACCTTAACAGAACAACTATACTTCGGAGCTCTCTGTACCATCAAGGCGATGCTCCATAAAGATAGTATTCTGCAGACTATGAAGGGAGTCATTGAAGTCTTATCCACCCTGCCTAAACCAATCCAGGAGCTCAAAAAATCAGCCGCCAGAAAGGAGCCATGGCATCCATAAGCCGGGCTTTAGCTTTCGCCCAGAGCTGACTCCGAAGAGAAGATGGACGGGTTTCCATCAAAGAAGGATGACGGCTCAGCATTCACGGAAGCTGACTACACTCAATGCATGAAGGCATCCAGAGTCCTCGCATCAGTGTTAGTGAAAGAAGTGGACCTATCAACATACCAGGCGGCTTACAATGCCGAGAAGAAGAGAGTACGCGGCCCAACCTTTGAGGCCAATGACTTAACTCATGCACGCCGTAAGCACTTTGCTCCTGATCTTGACCCATCCCCCCTCTTTGAAGAGGCAAACTTTGTGGCTTTAACCAACTACAACTGGGACGTGGACAATCTCCAGATCATGGAGGTTGAAGACCCGCCGTAGGGTGACCCACCATCCAGCTGATGAACTTGGTAACGCTGTGGATAATCCGGCCTTGTGACCCGCCATAGGGCGGTGTAAAAAAACATTGAGTCCTTACTTTTGAGCTCCTTGGAGAGCATTGTAATAGGCTTTTAGTAAACTTTGTCTTGCCTGAACTGTGCCGTCGTGCACATATGAAATCGTCCAGCTTTAACACATTACATCTGCCTTGTGCTTTCAACTCATACCAGATGTCGTGGCGGCTCTTGGTAGATAACCAACCTGTGAGAAAAATATATTTGCGAGAAAAATACATTGTTAGGAGGGCGGCTTAGACTAGCGCGACCCAAAGATGCTATATCTTTCTTGACTTGCTTTTTTAATAACTCATGTGCCAGTTCTTCTGGGTTAACTCGCTACTTAAAACTCCTTAGCAGTACAGGGTCTCTATCAAGATTGGCCGTCAATTTCTTTGAGCGGCTCAAGGTCTCTAAGCGAGATTAACTGACAAGAAGTGTAACGCCCCAAAAGAGACACAGCAGGGCATGAGTACCCTGGTAGCCCATAAACTGCCTCTCACGTGACATAAATATGTCCTTTTAACCTTAAATAGTGTAGGGTCTTGAAAAGATTAACTGTCTAAGAGTACGAACAGGCTACATAGCAGAGAGTCGGTAGTAGATGAGAGAGTTTATCTTTGCTTTCTGTAAACCGGCCCTCACGTGACAAGAACCTCTGTTTTAACCTTAACCAGTGTAGGGTCTCTATCGAGATTGTCCGTCCATTTTTTGAGCCGGCTCGGGGTCTCCAAGCAAGATTAACTGGTAAGAGTTTGGCGGGTCACCTAGCAGAGCAGCATCAGCGTACCGGCAGGTTTAAGCCTGGTTGGCTTAAGAGCCGATCAAGAGGGTATGTAAGCTAAACTCGGTGGGTTGGAAGCCCCCAAATGACCTTTGTTGATGGAGCCAACTGTTTGGCTTAAGAGACGATCGATAGGGTCTGATAAGCTAAACCCGGCGGGTTAGAACCCCCTGGACGATCATGTTGACGGAGTCAACTATTTGGCTTAAGAGCCAATCAATAGGGTGTGGTAAGCTAAACCCGGTGGGTTGGAATCCCCCTGTACAATCATGTTGACGGAGTCAACTATTTGGCTTAAGAGCCGATCAATAGGGTCCAATAAGCTAAACCCGATGGGTTGGAAGCCCCCTAATTGACCTTTTTTCCGCAGACTGAGATATGCGAAACGGCAGAGGCCCAGGCTTGCAGGGATGCCAACTTTATTCATATATGTATATGATATGTACAATGATGGTGTACCATGTCAAGTCTTGACAACTTAAGTATAGTAAGGCCGTAGATGAGCTATGTTCCACGGCCGGCAAGTCTCCTGCCCTGAAGTGCTTGAGTCGTCTCGGATGTCAATGAGATAGCACGACCCGTTGTTGAGATTTCTATTGAACATGAAAGGCCCTTCCCATGGAGGGGACAACTTGTGTGCATCTGTCTGATCTTGAATCAACCGCAACACCAAGTCGCCTTCTTGAAACGTCCGGGTCTTGACTCTACGGCTATGATAGCGACACAGGTCTTGCTGATAACTCGCCGATCGAGCCGCCGCTAGATCACATTCTTCCTCCAAGGCATCCAATGCATCTTGACACGATGTTTCATTGTCCGTCTCAACGTAAGCCGCCACTCGTGGCGAGTCATGACGGATATCGCTTGGCAACACGGCTTCTGCACCGTAAACCATGAAGAAAGGTGTATAACATGTTGATCTGTTGGGAGTAGTTCTGATGCTCCATATGACGAACGACAACTCCTCCACCCAACAACCTGGCATTTGCTGCAAAGGAACCACAAGCCAGGGTTTGATACCTCTCAAGATTTCCTGGTTAGCACGCTCTACCTGACCATTTGACTATGGATGAGCAGCCGCGAAAATATCAAGTTGGATGTGTTCACTTTCACAGAACGCTCGCATAGCCCCCTTGGATAGGTTCGTACCATTATCTGTGATGATGCTGTGAAGGTGACCAAAACGGTACATATGTTTTTTAACAAACGGAACCGCCGTAACCGCATCACATTTGCTGACCGGCTCGGCTTCTACCCACTTGGTAAATTTGTCAACTACCACCAAGAGGTGGGTCTTCCTGTCCTTGGATCTCTTGAAAGGCCCAACCATATCAAGCCCACAGACTGCAAACGGCCAAGTAATTGGAATCATGCACAGCTCTTGAGCCAGGACATGAGTACGCCGACCAAACCTTTGACATCCATCGCACTTGTGAACCAAGTCTTTCGCATCCTTATGAGCCGTCAGCCAGAAGAAACCATGTCGAAAGGCCTTGGCCACCAGAGATTTTGAGCTGGCGTGATGACCACAATCACCAGCATGAATTTCATTCAAGATTTCCGTGCCCTCTTCAGGTGAGACACATCGTTTAAACACGCCAGTGACACTGCACTTATGTAACTCACCATTGACTATTGTCATAGACTTAGACCACCAGGTTATCGGTCTGGCAAGATTTTCATCATCAGGTAACTCGCCGCGAGTCAAGTACACCAAATAAGGTACAGTCCAGTCAGGAATAGCATGCAGAGCCGCCACCAGCTGTCCCTCCGGGTCAGGGATAGCCAAGTCTTCCTCTGAAGGTAACTTAACTGACGGGTGATGTAGTACGTCTAAGAAAACATTAGGCGGCACCGGCTTACATTGAGAACCCAGCCTTGACAGGGCGTCAGCCGCCTCGTTACTGCGACAATCAATATGATCCACCTAATAACCAGCGATGACATCCAGCGCTTGATGGTAAGCCGCCATCCGCGGGTCCTTGGAGTCCCAAGTGCCTGAAACTTGCTGGGCTGCAAGATCTGAGTCGCCAAAGCATCTAACCCGGCTCAGGTTCATCTCCTTAGCCACCCTGAGGCCATGAAGCAGAGCTTCGTACTCAGCTGCATTGTTAGTACAAGGAAACATCAACCTTAGCACATAACATAACTTATCGCCTTTGGGGGAAGTTAAGACAACCTGTGCCCCTGATCCTTCCAGTTGCCTCGATCCATCAAAGTGGATTGTCCAATATGTATTATCTGGCTTTTGCTCGGGCGTGTGACACTCAGTCCAGTCGTTTATGAAATCCATAAAGGCTTGTGACTTGACCGTCGTGCAAGGCACGTATTTCAAATTCAGAGGTCCAAGCTCCAATGCCCACTTAGCAATCCTTCCAGTGGCTTTTCTGTTTTGAACGATGTCTCCCAACGGGGCAGAGCTAACCACTGTAATCTGGTGCCCCAGGAAGTAATGCTCCAGCTTACAATTGGCCATGAACACCCCGTATACCAGCTTCTGCCAATGTGGATACCTCTGCTTGGATTCCGTTAGGACCTTGCTGATATAGTAAACTGACCTTTGAACCGAATATTCCTTCCCTGCCTCCTTGTGCTCGACAACGATTGCGGTGCTGACGGCCCTGTTATTAGCCTCCACATATAAGAGATGGGTTCTTTCTCAACCGGAGTGGCTAAGACCAGTGGCTTAGTGAGCCGTCTCTTGAGCGCCTCAAATGCTTCACCTCTCGCCGTACTCCAGACAAAGTTGTCCGTCTTCTTCATCATCTGGTATAAAGGGATGGCCTTCTCACCAAGGCGGCTTATAAACCAGCTTAACGCAGCAATCCGTCCCGCCAGGCGCTGGACATCATTGATGCATGTCGGCTCAGATAGGGTGGTGATAGCCTTGATTTTATCCGGGTTAGCCTCAATGCAACGCTCAGAGACTTTGAACCCCAAGAGCTTGCCTACCGGAACGCCAAAGACACACTTAGCCGGGTTAAGCATCATCTTGTAGACCCTTAAGTTGTTGAAAGTCTCCTTCAGGTCGTCAAGCAGAGTCTCCATCTTCCTTGACATGATCACAATATCATCCATGTATGCATGAACGTTGCACCCAATTTGGCTGTGAAGACAGTTCTATACACAACGCTGGTAAGTCGCCTGGGCATTCTTGAGCCCAAAAGGCATAGACACATAGCAGAAAGCACCAAAAGGGGTATTGAAAGCCGTCTTCTCCTGGTCCTTGACTGCCATCTTGATTTGATGATAACCACAGTAAGCATCCAGGAAGCATAAACTCTCACAACCCGCCATTGCATCGATGATCTGGTCAATATGGGGCAGAGCAAACGGGTCAGCCGGACAAGCCATGTTAAGATCCGTATAGTCCACACACATACGCCACGTGTCGTTATTCTTGAGTACTAGCACCGGGTTAGGAAGCTACTCTGGGTGAAAGACCTCGACAATGAAATCCGCCGCTAGAAGCTGGGCTACCTCCTCACCGATGGCCTTGTGTCTCTCTTCATTGAACCGTCGTAGAAACTTCTTGACTGGTTTAAACTTAGGATCCACATTAAGGTGGTGCTCAGCGAACTCTCTTGGTACACCCGGCATGTCAGAAGGCTTCCACGCGAAGATGTCCCAATTCTCATGGATGAATTCGATGAGGGTGCTTTCCTATTTGGGATTCATATAGGCCTCGATAGTGAACTGCTGAGATGAGTCGCCCGGAGTGAAGTCCACCAATTTGGTATCATCCGCCAAAAATTTGAGGGGCGGCTCAGACTCTGTGGTGGGCTTTTTGAGCGGAGTCATGTCCTCTGGGTCAACATTTTCCTTGTAAAACTTGAGCTCCGCCCCAGCACAACTAGATTCCGCATAAGCTGCATCTCCTTCCTCACACTCAATACCGTCTTCTGATCACCATGAACAGTAATCGTCCCGTTCAACCTGGGCATCTTGAGTTGTAAGTAGACATAACAAGGCCTATCCATGAACTTGGCATAAGCCAGTCGCCCGAATAAAGCATGATAGGGGCTCTTGATTTTTACTACCTCAAACCGCAAAGATTCCACCCTGTAGTTGTGCTCGTCACCAAAGGCGACTTCTAGAGAGATCTTACCCACTCGGTAGGCCGACTTGCCAGGCACCACACCATGAAAGACTGCCGAGGAAGGCCTAAGATCTTTATCAAGATACTTCATCCGTCGGAAAGTGTCATAGTACAGGATATTGATGCTGCTTCCACCATCCATAAATACCTTAGTTAACACATATCCTCCCACTTGGGGGGCAACCACCAAAGCCAGCTGCCCTGGGTCATCAACCTGCGGCAGGTGATCCTCCCTGCTCCAAGTTATGTCATACTCAGACCCCTTCAGGTATTGTGGTAAAGCCGGTGTGATCGTATTAACCGCCTGCTTGCGCAACTTCTAATCTCGCCTGTCAAGGCTGGTCATAAAAACATGATACTGACCCGAGTTAAGCTGCTTTGGATTACTCTGATATCCAGATTGGTTATTATGTTGCTGATTGTTACCACCAGAGTGCTGATGATGTCCTCCTTGGTTGCCCTGGCCCTGATGGCTGGATCTTGAGCCGCCGGACCCAAACCCGACTCCTGAGCTGCCTGGTCCTGAGCTGCCAGACGGGCCACCATTGTTGTTATGCTCTCGCAAGCTGTAGTCCTTGAACTTTTGCATAATGTGGCAATTACCCCACGTGTGACCCGCCACTCTGTTGGGCCAACTGTGCTATGGACAAGGTTTATTGAGCATTTCCTCCAAATTAAAAGGAGTCTTACCCATATTAAAAGGCTTCCTGAATTTCCCGTTGCCCTTAGCACGATTGTTACCGGTGCTGGCACTGGCCACCAATTTTTATCCGCTGTCTAGATTCTTCCTCTTGCCTTGGTTACCATTGCCTGCCGCTCCCTTGCCCTGGCTATTCTTCTTACTATGACCAGGCTTCTCCTCATCAGAGCCCGGATCCTTCGTATTATCAGAGTCGGCGTATTTCGTGAGAGCGGCCATGAGCTCCCCCATGTCTTGACACGTGCGCTTGAGCCGGCCGAGCTTCTACTTCAAAGGTGTAAAGTGGCAATTCTTTTCCAGAATCAGGACTGCTTGAGCCGCCGTAATCTGCTCAGACGATTGGATGATAGTCAAAACCCGCCGGACCCAATGATGAGCCGACTCATTCTCCTGCTGTACACAGTGATCCAAATCCAAAATCTTCATGGGATGCTTGCACGTTCCTTGAAAGTTTTTGATGAACTCCGCCTTTAACTCAGCCTAGGAATTGATAGTATTGGGTGGCAAACCCTTCAACCACGTGCGAGCAGGCCCTTCTAACATCATGAGAAAATACTTCGCGCACACCACAGCATTGACGTCCAACATTTCCATGGCCAGCTCATACCTTTCAATCCAAGCCTCCGGGGGTAGGTCAGCGGTGTAATTTGGGACCTTGCGAGGGCCATTGAAATATTTTGGCAGACGCTCGTTCCGCAGAGCCGGAACCAAGCATGGTACTCGCACGGCCCTGGTGGTTACTCCTGCTCCAACTGATACGGAAGGCGCAGGCTCTTGATGAGCCGCCGCCTCTTGCTGTGCTCTTGCCCATCTACGAGCACCTAAGCATCTAAAGCCGCCTAGTCATCTCGTGGCGGGCCCCGGTGCCGATCACTACTAGAAACCGCCGGGAAATCATAGCGTCGGCTGAAGCTGCGACTGGGCATGGGGGTTGAATGCACGCGACTCCGGCTGTAGGTGTATTTCTCCTGTTGGGCCATCGCCGTCTGCGGGTATCCAATAGCGTTCCGCACCTCTTCTGCGAAGGGCGCCTCATCCGGGATAGGGATCGTTCCAAGCTGGGTCGCTGCCGCCACCATGTTCTCCGTCGGGTTTGAATAATGACCCGCCGGTGTTGGGAAAGCCATTGGTGAGGTCTGGTTCCGCCAGAGCGGGTAAGCTGCTGCCGAGCCGCCGGCCAACCTCTAGGTGCTTCCGTTGTCCATCCCGTTCCTGGCGTGTTAAAAAGGTTTCTGGCCTCATATTGCTCTGGTAGGCGGGATTGATGCCTCATTCGCTGCACCGCGGCTGCCAACTGTTGTTCTAGCTCAAGGCGGAAAGCATCTGCCTTAAGGGGCTCTGCCTCCGCATCCATCTGAGCCTTTAACGCGCTGATCCCTTGTTGGACTTCCACCATCTGGTCCTTCACTCTTGTGATCTCCAGGTTTCGGGCAGCTTGATTCTCAGGCGTGACTTCAGTCGCCATCAGGGTTGTGAGCTCGTTCATCAGATTCAGAAGAACCTGAGCCGGCGCCAGGTCAGCCCCCGTGTCTGCCGCCCCGACGGTTGTACTCCTTGGGCCGGGCTCTGTTCCCGCCATGAACACGGCTATGTGAGTCGGCAACCCATGATCGTCTGGCTCAGAATGCTCCGACTCGGGGTAAAGCTCGTCGTAGCCCCTGAGCCTTCCATCGTGAAGCTGGTAGATTGATTCTGCCTCTCCGATCGAAGATCCATCCTCCGAACAGATGAGAGTCTCCTGCAACATAGAAGCCTCAAGATCCATACCTTGAGTGAAGCCAACGAAGACATGCTTCCTGTCCGAGTTAGCATGGGTGGGTTGCACGTGTCGGGCGGGTTGCGCGCGCACCGGCTCGACGACATTGGTGTAGACGTCTGGCCCCGGTGTAGATCCGCCGACCTTCCCGATGAAGACGTGGATTCCGCCAAAGGGAACCCGGAACCCGTACTCGACAGAGTCGGCCTCGGGGCCCTAGCCGGCATCGTTGATGTAGAGCCGGCCGTGCCGACTTTTGTTCATCCTTCCGATCACGTATCCCTCGATCCCTGGAAGAGAGCCCTTTGAGAACTCAAAACCACCGAGCGGTAGCCCCACGGTGGGCACCAACTCTCGCGGTTTTGTCACGGCAGATGTTCGAGGACTTAGATTCGAGGCCATCGCTAAGGTGATGGACTCAAAGGGGTTGGTTGGGACGAAGGACACGAGTTTACCCAGGTTCGGCCCCTCAAGAAGAGGTAAAAGCCTACATCCTCCTTGTGTTGTATTGATTGGAGTATCGATTACAAGGGAGCGGATTCGCTTGACCTAGTTCTCGATTAGTTGGTTTTCTGTCTAAGTCGCCCTGGGTCTTGCCCTTATATAGGAGGTCAAGACCACGGGTTACACAAGTCTCATACCGACTCTTACAACGTGTTTGATTCTATCTCTATGTCGCCTTGCCTTCTTGAGCAAGCCGTTTCCGGACGGCTTATCCACCCGGGTCTTCATGCCTTCCTTGTCTGGGCCTCGTCCTTGGCCCATCTTGGTAAGCCGCCATACGTGTAGGCTTATGTCTCCAGGCCCATCTTTGGTCTCGCCTATGAGCCACCAGGTATGACTCGGCCCCACCTGGGCGGGTCTCACCACGGGGTTATATCCCCAACAGAACCTTTCCTAGACATAACCACGATGTCATCCATGTATGCTTCGACGTTCCACTGATTTGTTTCTGCAAACATTTCTGAATCATGCACACAAAAGTTTCCCCAGCATTCTTGAGACCGAATGGTATAGTGATGTAGGAGCAACACCTGAATGGGGTGATGAAAGCTGTTTTTATTTCATCCGGTCCATACATTCGGATTTGAAGGTACCCAGAGTACGCATCTAAGAATGACAGCCATTCACACCCGTGCTGGAATCCACTATCTGATCTATGTGGGGAAGGGGAAAGTGATCTTTTGGGCAGGCCCGATTGAGGTGCTTGAAGTCAATACACATACGGAGGCTCTTGTCCTTCTTGGGCACCAACACTGGGTTGGGCAGCCACTCTGAAAGGAAAACTTCGTGAATGAATTCGGCAGCTAGAAGCCGAGCGATCTCTTCACCAATCTCGTTGCGCTTCTCCATGAAGGATCGACCCAAGTGCTCCTTGAATGACTTAATCTTCGGATCAAATCAAAGTTGATGCTCAACAAGTCCCCTAGGTACCCCCGACATGTCAGATGGCTTCCATGCAAGATATCCCAGTTCTCACGGAGGAGCTAGATGAGCTCAAATTCCTATTTGTCACCGAGTGACGTCGATATGTTGGCCGGAGCCGCACTCGGATCGTTGGGGTGAATGTGAACATGCTTGGTTTTGCCGGTCGACTGTAAGGTTGATTTTGTTGCCGGCCACTTTGACTTGATCAAGTCTTCAGTGTCCACCACTTTCTTGTATCCGTCAAGTTCTGCTGCGAGAACTTGTTCATTAGCAATCTTGGAGCTCTGCTGGAGGCACTCCTCGGCGACTTTTCGATCGTCGATCACCATGAGCACACCATTCGGTCCTGCCATCTTAAGTTTAAGATATACGTAACATGGTCAGGCCATGAAATGTGCGTAGGCGGGCCTACCTAGGATGGCGGGATAGGCACTCCCAAAGTCCACCACTTCGAACGTCAGGCGTTCCTTTCATAAGTTCTTCTCTCCTCCAAACACAACATCCAGAGAAATCTGACCGAGTGATTCAGCCTTCTTTCCAGGAATGACTCCATGGAAATGAATGTTAGTCTTACTAAGGCGGGACACTGGAATGCCTATTGCGCTGAGTGTATCCGCATAGATTATATTGAGTCCGCTGCCGCCATCCATCAAGACCTTGCGCAATTGGACTCCATTTATCGTTGGATCCACAACCATCGCCTGCCTCCCGGGGGTGGCTATATGGGCAGGATTATCCGACTGAGCGAATGTGATAGGAGTCTTCATCCAATTGAGGTACTTTGTGGCAGTCTGAGCTACCATGTTTACCTCCCGATTGATGACTTTCAATCAGCTTTTGCTTTCGACGTCCGCAAAGATCATGTTCAAGACTTTGTCGACCTGAGGGTACTGAGGGTCACCCTTGGCTTCGTGTTCATGTTCGTCTTCCTTCTTTGTGGAGGCCTCTTTACCCATCTCATTCTCGAGCATTCGTCACTCTCGAGTGATGTGCTTTGGGTACCTAACGTTGGATTCTTCATCTTTCTTCGTGTGGGCAACACAAGGCTTATCCATCACCTCAGAATTGTATTCAGGCTTCTTCTTGTTAGCCCAGTCCTTTTTATTGTTCTTTTTGGACTTCGGCTTTCCCTGGCCAGGAACAACAACCACATCCGCTTTTCCCGGAGGATCAAATTTCCGTTTCTGCTTCTTGTCTGCATTCCCAGCCCAATGATGGACGTCGCTTGCTCGTCCCTTGCATCTTCGGAGGCCGTCTTCCTCTTCTCCATTGGCATATTTATTGGCGATTTCCATGGTCTGACTAAGAGACAGGTCTCCCGATCGGCCAAACTTCAAGATGAGTTCCCGGTACCCAGTGCCAGCCTTAAATGCGTAGGCGGCCTGGTGCTCGATGACGTTTGTAATCATGTTTGTAGTGTAGTCCATCCCTGAATGTACTCTCAGAGAGTCTTGTTGCTCTTCCGGACACAATGCTGCAGGTCGTTCAATCCACCGAGACGCTTGTACGTGCCTTCAAACATCTTGATGAAAACTTGAGCTAGGTCCTCCCAGCAATAGATGCTACTACAAAGTAACTAGTTCAACCAAGCTCGAGCGGATCCCTCCAACATGAGAGGGAGATTCTTCATCGCCACGAAGTCATCACCACTCCCATTTTGAAGTACTACTCGATAATCTTCGATCCACGTTTCCACCTTGGATTTGCCGTTAAACTTCCCAATTCCGGTTGCCAACCGGTAGTTGGGTGGTATCTCAACTTCTCCGATATGCCTACAGAAGCACTTGAGACCTGGCGTTCCCCAACCACTCACTCGGTCCCTGATCACTTGGCTCCTATCCACCATCTTCTATGTGATAGTAGACCTAGCGTAAAGCAGCAGAGGAAGTGGGCCAGCTTCCTCATAACCTCTGGGAGAGGGGAGTCCGATTGCGATCTTCTTCGTAATGACGGCCGTCGTCAACGGGTCGCTTTGTTGGAAATATGCCCTAGAGGCAATAATAAATTAGTTATTATCATATTTACTTGTTCATGATAATTGTTTATTATCCATGCTATAATTGTATTGATCGGAGACTTAGTTACATGTGTGGGTAAATAGACAACACTTTGTCCCTAGTATGCCTCTAGTGAACTAGCTCGTTGGTCAAAGATGGTCAAAGGATTCCTAGCCATTGACATCTGATGTCATTTGATAACGGGATCACATCATTAGGAGAATGATGTGATGGACAAGACCTGAACTACAAACATAGCATATGATCGTGTCAGTTTATTGCTACTATTTTCTACATGTCAAGTATATGTTCCTATGACCATGAGATCATGCAACTCACGGACACCGGAAGAGTGCCTTGTGTGTATCAAATGTCGCAACGTAACTGGGTGACTATAAAGGTGCTCTACAGGTATCTCCGAGGGTGTCCGTTGGCTTGGCATGGATCAAGACTGGGATTTGTTACTCCGTGTGACGGAGAGGTATCTCAGGGCCCACTCGGTAATACAACATCACAACAAGCCTTGCAAGCAATGTGACTAAGTGTTAGTCACGGGATCTTGTATTACGGAACGAGTAAAGAGACTTGCCGATAACGAGGTTGAGCTAGGTATGGAGATACCGACGATCGAATCTCGGGCAAGTAACATACCGAGAAGAACAAAGGGAACATCATATGGGATTAATTGAATCCTTGACATAGAGGTTCGACCGGTAAAGATCTTCATAGAATATGTAGGAACCAATAGGGGCATCCAGGTCCTGCTATTGGTTATTGACTGTTGAGGTGTCTCGGTCATGTCTACATAGTTCTCGAACCCGCAGGGTCTGCACACTTAAGATTCAGTGACGTTTTGGTAGTATAGAGTTATGTATGGTGGTGACCTAAGGTTGCTCGGAGTCCCGGATGTGATCCTGGACGTCAGGAGGAGCTCCAAAATGGTCTGGAGGTAAAGATTGATATATAGTAAGTCCTATTTTGGTCACCAGAAAAGTTTCGGTCTCATCGGTAGTGTACCAGGAGTGCCGGTAGTGTATCGGGAGACCATCGGGAGGGATATTTCGACCCAAGAGGCTACATGGGCTATGGGAGAGTAAATACCAGCCCTTAGTGGGCTGGTGGAAGTCCCACACAAGGCCCATGCGGCTGGGAAGAAAAGCCCAAAGAGAAAAAGGTGGAAAAAGGCAAAAAGACCAAAATAAGGAGGAGTCCTAGTCCTACTAGGATTGGAGGAGGATTCCTCCTCTCCTCCTTGGTTTGGCCGACCCAAGGGCTGTCTCCTTGGGAGCCAAGCCTCCTCCTCTCTTCCTCCTATATATACTAGAGGTTTTAGGGTTTTTGGCACAAGATTTTCAGCCACGTGCTACCCGTTCCTCCAGTGCATAGTTGCTCCTCTAGATCGGATTTCTATAGTGCTTAGGCGAAGCCCTGCCGGAATTGCTCCACCACCATCACCGCGGTGCCATCACGCTGCTGGTGAACTCGTTTACCTCTCTGCTCCTTATTTGTTGGATCAAGAAGGCGGAGATCGTCATCGAGCTGTACGTGTGCTGAACACGGAGGTGTCGTCTGTTCGGTGCTAGATCGAAAGGACCGTGATCAAGATCGCGAGACGGATCGTGATGAGTTCACGGGACAGATCGTGATTAGTTCGTAGGACGGATCGTGATGAGTTCGCAGGACGGATTGTGATTGGATCGCGGGACGGATCGTGATGAGTTCGTGGGACGGATCGTGATTGGATCGCGAGACGGATCGTGATGAGATCACGAGACGCTCGGCGATTTGGATCGCAAAGACGTTCGAGTACACCAACCACGTTTCTTAACACTTCCCGCATAGCGATCTACAAGGGTATGTAGATCCACTCTCCCTCTCGTAGATGCTCATCACCATGGATAGATCTTGCGTGTGCGTAGGAAATTTTTTGTTTCCCATGCGACGTTCCCCAATAGTGGTATCAGAACTAGGTCTATGTGTAGATGAGATCTCGAGTAGAACACAAAGAGTTTGTGGGCATTGATGCTTATATTGCTTCCTCCCTTGGTCGTGTTTTGGTTCAGCGGTATTGTGAGATGAAGCGGCCCGGACCAACATTACTCGTACACTTATGAGAGACCGGTTTCCTCAACCGCAACTTGTTGCATAGATGGCTTGTGGGTGTCAGTTTCTGTCACTTTAGTTGGATCGGATTCGACAAAGACAGTCCTTGAGAAGGTTGAAAAGCAACTAGTGTGTCACCGTTGTGGTTTTTGCGTAGATGAGAATTGTTCTTGGTAGATACCCGTAGCAGCCACGTAAAACATGCAACAACAATTAGAGGACGTCTAACTTGTTTTTGCAGGGTATGTTGTGATGTGATATGGCCAATTACATGATGTGATATATGTGATGTATGAGATGATCATCTGATGTATAGATTATCACGACTTGCATGTCGCTGAGTACGGCAACCGGCAGGAGCCATAGGGTTGTCTTTAATTATTGTATGGCCTGCGTGTCAATCATTAAGCGCTATGTAATGCTTTACTTTATCGCTAAACGGTAGCAATAGTAGTAGAAGCATGTTGGGCGTGACAACCTCGATGGAGACATGTTGATGGAGATCAAGATGATGGAGATCATGGTGTCGTGCTGGTGACGATGGAGACCATGCCGATGCTTTTATGATGGAGATCAAAAGCACAAGTTCATGGCCATATCATGTCACTTATGATTTGCATGTGATGTTAATCCTTTTATGCACCTTGTTTTGCTTAGGATGATGGTAGCATTATAAGGTGATCCCTCACTTAATTTCAAGATAAATTGTGTTCTCCCCGAGTGTGCATCGTTGCGAAAGTTCGTCGTGTCGAGACACCACGTGATGATTGGGTGTGATAGACTCTACATTCACATACAACGGGTGCAAGCCAGTGTTGGACATGCAGAACACTCGGGTTAAACTTGACGAGCCTAGCATGTACAGACATGGCCTCGGAACACAAGAGACCGAAAGGTCGAACATGAGTCATATAGTAGATATGATCAACATAATGATGTTCACCACTGAAACCACCTCAACTCACATGATGATCGGACTTGAGTTGGTGAATTTGGATCATGTATCACTCGAATGACCGGAGGGATGTCAATTTGAGTGGGAGTTCTTAAGTAATATGATTATTTGAAGTCATTATCATGAACATAGTTAGTAGTGTCTTTGCAAATTATGTTGTAGATTTCTTGCTCGCGCTGTAGCTCCCTTGAATTTTATATGTTCCTAGAGAAATAGAGTTGAAAGATGATGGTAGCAATATTGCGGACTAGCTTTGTGATCTGAGGATTGTCCTCATTGCTGCACAGAAGGCTTATGTCCTTAATGCATCGCTCGGTGCGCCAACCCCTCTAGTGCTATTTGTAGATGTTGTGAACATTTGACAGACACGTTTGGATAACTACTTGATAGTTTAGTGCGTCATGCATTACGGCTTAGAATTGAGGCTCCGAAACGTTTTGAACGTCATGGAACATATGAGATGTTCTAAGAGTTGAAATTAGGATCTCAGGCTCGTGCCCGTGTTGCGAGATATGAGATCTCCAACAAGATTCTTTGCCTATAATATGAAAGAGAATAGCTCAATCATTGAGCATGTGCTCAGATTGTCTGCGTGCTACAATCGCTTGAATCGAGTGGGAGTTGATCTTCCAGATAAGATAGTGATTGATATAGTTCTCAAAGTCACTATCAGTATGCTACTAGAACTTGGTGATGAACTATAAAATGCCAGGGATAGAAATAATGATCCCTGAGCTGTTCGCGATGTTTGACACCGCGAAGGTAGAAATCAAGAAGGAGCGTCAAGTGTTAATGGTTAGTCAAACCACTAGTTTCAAGAAGGGCAGGAGCAAGGAGGGAAAACTTCATGGATAGCAAGTCAGTTGCTGCTCTAGTGAAGCAACCCAAAGTTGAACCCGAACCCGAGCCTAAGTGCTTCGATTATGAGGAGAGCGGTCACTGAAGCGGAACAACCCTATATACTTGTTAGATAAGAAGGTTGGCAACGTTGATAGAAGTATATTTGACATACGTGTTATTTACGTGTACCTTGCTAGTACTCCTAGTAGCACCTGGGGATTGGATACCGGTTCAATTGCTAAATGTTAGTAACTCGAAATAAAAGCTACGGAATAAACGGAGCACTAGCTAAGGGTGAGGTGACGATGTGTGTTGGAAATGTTTCCAAGGTTGATCTGATCAACATCGCACGCTCTCTCTACCTTCGGGATTATGATGAACCTAAATAAATGTTATTTGGTGTTTTGCGTTGACCATGAACGTGAATAGATCGTGTTTATTGCCACATGGTTATTCATTTAAGTTAAAGAATAATGGTTATTCTGTTTACATGAATAATACCTTCAATGGTCATGCACCCAGTGAGAATGGTTTGTTGAATCATGATCGTAGTAATACACATGTTCATAACATTGATGCCAAAAAGATACAAAGTTAATAATAATAGTACCACATACTTGTGGCACTGCCGCTAAATGTCATATTGGTACAAAACGCATGAAGAAACTCCAGGATGATGGATCTTTGGACTCATTCGATTTTGAATCGGTTGAGACATGGGGACCATGCCTCTTGGTCAAGATGACTAAGGACCCCGTTTTCTGTTTTGATGAAGCGGGCAAGTGATTTATTGGAAATGATACATGTTGATGTATGCAATCCAATGAGTCTTGTAGCGTGCGGTGGATATCGTTATTTTCTTACCTTCACTGATGATTTGAGTAGATATAGTGTATATTTACTTAATGAAACATAAGTCTGAATCGTTTGAAAGGTTCAAGCAAATTCAGAGTGAAGTTTAAGATCATCGTGACAAGAAAATAAAAATGTCTGCGATATGATCGTGGAGGTGAATATCTAAGTTACGAGTTTGGTTACAACTTAAGACAATGTGAAAGTTGTTTCACAACTCACGCCACCTGGAACACCATAGTGTGATGGTGTGTCCAAACATCATAGTCGTGCTCTATTGGATATGGTGCGAATTATGATGTCTCTTATCCTTTTACCACTATTGTTTTGGGGTTATGCATTAGAGACAACTACATTCACTTTAGCTAGGGCACCATCTAAATCCGTTGAAATGACACCATGTGAATTATGGTTTGATCGAAACCTAAGTTATCATTTCTTAATATTTGGGGCTGCAACACTTATGTGAAAAAGTGTTTTCACCTAATGAGCTCGAACCCAAAGCGGACAAATGCATCTTCATAGAATACCCTAAAGACAGTTGGGTAAACCTTCTATCTCAGATCCAAGCATAAAATGTTTGTTGCTAAAACTGGGTCCTTTCTCGAGAAAGAGTTTCTCTCGAAAGAATTGTGTGGGAGGAAGATAGAACTTGATGAGGTTGTTGAACCTTTGTTTCAACGAGAGAGTAGCGCAACACAGGAAGATGTTTCTGTGAAGCCTACGTTAGTTGAAGAGGAAGTTAATGATGATGATCATGAAAGCTTCAGATCAAGTTACTATCAAACCTCGTAGGTCGACAAGGACGTGTGCTTCTCCTGAGTGGTACGACAACCCTGTCTTAGAGGTCATGTTGTTGGACAATGATGAACCTACGAGCTGTGGAGAAGCGATGATGGGCCCAGATTCCGACAAATGGTTACAGGCCATGAAATCCGAGGAAAGATCCATGTATGAAAACCAAGTATAGACTTTGGTAGACTTGCTCGTTGGACGGTAGGTCGTTGAGTACAAATGGATGTTTAAAATGAAGACAAATGCTTATGGTAAATGTCACCATTTGTAAAGCTCGACTTGTTGCAAAGAAGTTTACGACAAGTTCAAGGAGTTGACTACGATGAGACTTTCTCACTCGTAGCGATGCTGAAGTCTGTTGGAATTATGTTAGCAGTTGCTGCATTTTTCAAGTATGAAATCTGGTAGATGGATGTCAAAACATCATTTCCTTAACGGTTTACTTGAGGAAAGGTTGTACGGGATACAACCAGAAGGTATTGTCAGTCCTAAGGATGCTAAAAGGTGTGCAAGCATTAGTGATCCTTCTATGAACTGAAGCAAGCATCTCGGAGTTGGAATATACACTTTGATGAGGTGATAAAAGTTTTTGGGTCTATACAAAGTATACGAGAAACTTGTATTTACAATAAAGTGAGTGGGAGCACTACAGAGTTTCAGATGAGTATATGTGGATGACATATTGCTATTCGGAAATGATGTATAATTTCTGGAAAGCATAAACGGTTGTTTGAAAAGAGTTTTTCAGAGGAAGACCTGGATAAAGCTACCTAATTGCTGAACATCAAGATCTATAGAGATAGATCAAGATGCTAGATGAGACTTTCAATGAGTACATACCGACAAGATTTTGAAAGAGTTCAAAATGGATCAGTCAGAGAAAGAGTTCTTGCCTAATTTGTATGATGTGAAGTTGAGTGAGACTCAAAGCTCGACAACGTCAGAAGAAAGAGAAAGGATGAACCTCGTCCCCTATACCTTAACCATAGGCTCTATATTATGCCATGTTGTGTACCGCACCTGGTGTGTGCCTTGCCATGAGTCAGTCAAGGGGTACAAAAGTGATCCTGGAGTGGATCACTAGACAGCGGTCAAGATTATCCTTAGTGACTAAAATACTAAGGAGATGTTTCTCGATTATGGAGGTGATAAAGAGTTTGTCGTCAAGAGTTACGTCGATGCAAGCTTTAACACCAATCCGGATGACTCGTAGTGGCAATCTGGATACGTATAGTGGAGCAACCATTTGGAATGGTACCAAGTGGAGTGTGGTAGCAGTGTTTACGGTTTGACATAGAGATTTGCAAAGTACACTCGGATCTAAATGTCATAGACCCGTTGACTATAAGACCTCTCTCACATGCAAAGCATGATCGAGCCCCAGAACTCATTGGGTGTTAGATTCATAACAATGCGTATCACATGATGATGTGAACTAGTTTATTGACTCTAGTGCAAGTGGGAGACTATTGGAAATATGCCCTAGAGGCAATAATAAATTAGTTATTATCATATTTCCTTGTTCATGATAATCGTTTATTATCCATGCTATAATTGTATTGATCGGAGACTTAGTTACATGTGTGGGTAAATAGACAACACTTTGTCCCTAGTATGCCTCTAGTGAACTAGCTCGTTGGTCAAAGATGGTCAAAGGTTTCCTAGCCATTGACATGTGATGTCATTTGATAACGGGATCACATCATTAGGAGAATGATGTGATGGACAATACCCGAACTACAAACATAGCATATGATCGTGTCAGTTTATTGCTACTATTTTCTACACGTCAAGTATATGTTCCTATGACCATGAGACATTGCAACTCACAGACACCAAAAGAGTTCCTTGTGTGTATAAATGTCGCAACGTAACTGGGTGACTATAAAGGTGCTCTACAGGTATCTCCGAGGGTGTCCGTTGGCTTGGCATGGATCAAGACTGGGATTTGTTACTCCGTGTGACGGAGAGGTATCTCAGGGCCCACTCGGTAATACAACATCACAACATGCCTTGCAAGCAATGTGACTAAGTGTTAGTCACGGGATCTTGTATTACGGAACGAGTAAAGAGACTTGCCTATAACGAGGTTGAGCTAGGTATGGAGATACCGACGATCGAATCTCGGGCAAGTAACATACCGAGAAGAACAAAGGGAACATCATATGGGATTAATTGAATCCTTGACATAGAGGTTCGACCGGTAAAGATCTTCATAGAATATGTAGGAACCAATAGGGGCATCCAGGTCCCGCTATTGGTTATTGACTATTGAGGTGTCTCGGTCATGTCTACATAGTTCTCGAACCCGCAGGGTCTGCACACTTAAGATTCAGTGACGTTTTGGTAGTATAGAGTTATGTATGGTGGTGACCTAAGGTTGCTCGGAGTCCCGGATGTGATCCTGGACGTCAGGAGGAGCTCCAAAATGGTCTGGAGGTAAAGATTGATATATAGTAAGTCCTATTTTGGTCACCAGAAAAGTTTCGGTCTCATCGGTAGTGTACCAGGAGTGCCGGTAGTGTACCGGGAGACCATCGGGAGGGATATTTCGACCCAAGAGGCTACATGGGCTATGGGAGAGTAAATACCAGCCCTTAGTGGGCTGTTGGAAGTCCCACACAAGGCCCATGCGGCTGGGAAGAAAAGCCCAAAGAGAAAAAGGTGGAAAAGGCAAAAAGACCAAAATAAGGAGGAGTCCTAGTCCTACTAGGATTGGAGGAGGATTCCTCCTCTCCTCCTTGGTTTCACCGACCCAAGGGCTGTCTCCTTGGGAGCCAAGCCTCCTCCTCTCTTCCTCCTATATATACTAGAGGTTTTAGGGTTTTTGGCACAAGATTTTCAGCCACGTGCTACCCGTTCCTCCAGTGCATAGTTTCTCCTCTAGATCGGATTTCTATAGTGCTTAGGCGAAGCCCTACCGGAATTGCTCCACCACCATCACCGCGGCGCCATCACGCTGCTGGTGAACTTGTTAACCTCTCCGCTCCTTATTTGCTGGATCAAGAAGGCTGAGATCATCATCGAGCTGTACATGTGCTGAACACGGAGGTGCCGTCCGTTCGGTGCTAGATCGAAAGGACCGTGATCAAGATCGCGAGACGGATTGTGATGAGTTCACGGGACAGATCGTGATTAGTTCGCGGGACGGATCGTGATGAGTTCGCGGGACGGATCGTGATTGGATCGCGGGACGGATCATGATGAGATCACGGGACGCTCGACGATTTGGATCGTGAAGGCGTTTGACTACACCAACCGCGTTTCTTAATGCTTCCTGCTTAGCGATCTACAAGGGTATGTAGATCCACTCTCCCTCTCATAGATGCTGATCACCATGGATAGATCTTGCGTGTGATTAGGTAATTTTTTGTTTCCCATGCGACGTTCCCCAACACGCTTGCCATACGAACCGTCTCTCGGAGGAGGAGTTCGACTGACATCACGTTCGTCGCACCAACGCCTTTCATACGGGCCTCTCGGAGGAGGAGAAAGTGCGCATTTCCCATACGCCATGCGATGTGAGCGGACCGAACTATGTCTGCCCGAATGGATCTGCTATGTATCCGCCATGATGACTGTGAAACTTACAAATTCTGCTTCAGCATAGTCTTCAGGAGAGCCTGGATCTACCGAATGCCTTCACCGGCCGTCGACCCAGATGGCTGAATAGATTCAGCGATCCGGGTGGCTGCGACCAAGTTCTTTATCATCGTGCGCACCACTAGGACTTTAGGTGGTCGATTGTGCTCGAATAGTGGGCTCCTCAGGTTGCTAGAACTTGGTCTGTCTCGTGACGCACGCTCATCGAGCGACTGCTGAAGCCGCTCAAGACGCTCACGCTCAGCCAGAGTAGCAAAGTGCGTAGCCTCCAGGGCTATCTATTCCTGAGTCGTCCCTGTGATCGTAGTGAGAAGGACTTGGTCGTCTCTCCTCTTCCTTTCATCTGACTTCTCCCTTGTGAGAGGCCAGGGAACGTAGCCGCTTGTGTCACCACCGTGACGATCATCATCGCGGACACATGAACCACCCATCGAGTACCCGGGAGGCCCATTATTGGTGGTGTTGGCCATCAAGACTTCTGCAGTGTCCCCATTGCTCTCGAACTCTGACTTGTCGGACAATTCATCCCCCAAGGAAGGGAACAAATCAACGGTGGGCTCATCGTAATCGAGCACTGCCACGTGACCGATGGACGACTGGCTAGCCATGGCGTGCTCGACCCACCGTTGCCACCGAGAGCGTCCGAAACGCTTGCGGTGGCCTCCAGAGTTGGAGCCAGATGAGGATCCGTAAGGCTCCGACGGCCACTGAAGGAGGACGCCATGCGCCACTGCGCTGAAGTGTGACCCCCCCCATGCGGGGAACGAGTCGGGATCGAGCGGTGCCTCGTGCATCCACGTTGAACCCTCGGAGATGAAACACAGAGTGCCGAGGAGGATCTCACCGCCATGTGCCAACATGATGAAAAAATGTTTGAATCCCACTTACGCCGGAATTCGCTAGACCCTCCGCCTAATGGTGGGTGCCAAACTGTTGTGCGAGTAATCCTGACAATAGTACGGGGGGGTATGAATGAGTAGGCCGAAGCCTAGCTACGTAGTAAGTGTCACACTCTGAATTTACGAGTTCGGACCCCACTCGGAAGTGGTAATAGTCCTACGTATCGAGCCCGGGGGCGAAGTGTTTGCTTGGTATAGGTATCTGATTACAGGGAGTTCGTACACTTGTTCAGGCATCAGGGGACGGCTTATAAAGAGTGTGCCACCACCAGCCGAGCGCCATCACTAGGGTCATTAATACTAGTAACTGCAACAGTTACTGAAAACTGCTAAGTTAACTACAAGCATTACAAGTAACGTGTACTTTATAGTACTTAAGGCGTATTAAGTCCCTCGAACGTTGCAGCTCCCGTGACTCTCCTACTTCCTTCTGTCCGAGTGCTAGGGAGGCGTTGAGTGCTAGGGTGACATCCAAGTGACTTCCAAGGAGCTGAGTGTCGAGGTAAACCAAGGATTTACATGACCTTGTAGGACCCCAAGAGTATCCTAGATTAGAGGAACATGACCCATGCTCCATTAAGAGAAACTATGTTAAAACTACTTTATGTGATATGGGAGCCGGTGTTAGTGTTATGCCTTTCTCTTTGTATCGTATACTTGATTTGAATAAGTGACACCTATTGAAATCTCTTTGCAAATGGCTTATAAATCAACTACTTTGCCCATCGGTATTGGTGAGGATGTGCATGTCGTAGTTACAAATGTTACTATCCTAACGGACTTTGTTATTCTTGACATTCCTGAGGATGACAGTAGGTCGATCATCCTTGGTAGACCTTTTTTGAATATTGCAGGAGCTCTTATTGATTGCAACAAGTGCAATGTCACTTTTCATGTTAATGGTAACGAGCATACGGTACACTTTTCGAAGAAACAACCTCGAGTTCATAGTATCAACTCCATTGAAAAAACTTCAACAATCATTATTGGAGATTTTGAATTACCTCTCCCTACTGCCAAGAACAAATATGATATAATCATGGTAGGGGACATACATGTCCTTGTTGAGGTAACTTAGTGTTATTCAAAATTCTCCGGTTTCATGTTAGTCGAAAGAAGTTTGTTAATAAGACTTGATCAACATTGTTAATGAATTCCTTTGGACGCACATGAGATGGATGAATTTAGAAGGCACAACCTACTGTACCCAACTTTTACTTTGTGTTGTTTAGATTAGACAAAGTAAAAATTCTATTAATTTTCTGTTTTCTGAGTTTTCCGTGCAATAAAAAATGTCTTGAAAAAAAGTTCTCCAATTGCCCTGAAAATGTAGTATGATTTTTCTCGAATATTTAAGAATTTCTAGCATCAAGCACATATCATGGGGCTGCACTCGTGAGCCACAAGCTCATAGGGTGCGGCCACCCCCTGGTTGCGCCCAGGTGACTTGTGGGTCCCACATAGGCCCCCCTCACTTATTCCAGCAACCATCCACTTCATCTTCCTCCAGAAAAAATCCCACCGTTGCTCAAACCCGTGTTCTAGCTCATTTTGCTATCATGTTCAATCTCCTTGTGCAAAGCTCCATTCGCAAATCTATTTAAGGGGATTGATATTCGGTATGTGACTCTTCCAATGGTCCAATTAGTTTTGTTCTAGTGCTTTATATATTGCAAATTTTTGCTGCTGTGGTGACCTTGTTCTTGAGCTTGCATGTTAAATTTGTATGGTCTCAAGTAGTTTTGATGCATGATACATGCTCTAGGCACTTGTGGGAGTAGTTGCTATAAGTTTTGTTGAGTTTTGTTCACCTTTATTTTGAGTCACTAAATTTTTTAGAATTTTTTTAGAGAAAGAAATGATGAGGAGATTGTTAAGAGGATCTTCAAGCCGGGGCTCTAAAGAAGATGAAAATGAGGTGAAGAAGAAGTCCAAATACAATCTTCCTCGCGTCGTAGAGGTTCGGCCATGTGAATGGCCAAGTGATACATTCTTGAGGGTGGCCAGAATTTATGAAGATTTCTATCATTTAGCAGAGAATGCAGGCATCACCAACTTCCTCAACAATAAGTGTGACCAGTACCTCTTACTCACTAATATCTTCATGCAAAACTTTCAGTTTTACCCTAGGAAGGATCCTCCCACGGTAGAGTTTTACTTGTATGATGTGCCTAAGAAAATGAAACTTTACGATTTTTGCAATGTTTGTAAAATACCTTATGAGGGTAGCATCAGTGAACCACGTCCTGGAGATATGGAGGAATTTATTGCCGCAACCACTGCGGGGGTAGAGACAGGGGTGTCAAAGGCAAGAGAAGCTAGTTTACATTTTCCTGTTATGCGCTATTATTCATTATTTTCGGGGAGATGTTTAGTTGGTCATGGGGAGAGTGGAGGCCCTAGTGCTCCCTACCTGGCTATTTTGCGCCACGCTCTACTTGCTGATAGAACTTTTAGTTTGGGTGCTATGGTTGCCCAACGTTTAAACTTAAACCTTTCGAAGGGCCCTGTCGGGGATATACCCCGCGGTATGACCCGGCTGGGAGTATGACCCGGCCTGGCAACTCACAAGAGATCCGGTCAAGACATGGCATTTTATTAATGACCCGGCAGGCGGGTCACAGGATGACCAGGGCCAAGACTCGGCGTGTAAGCCGGCGCCAGGAGGCTCACAAGAGAAGGCCTAAAGGAGAAAGGATTTCCTCACAAGAGAAACAAGACCCGGAATAGGATTCTAGAGAGACTAGTCCTAATCCTACTCCTAGTAGGACTCTATTTGTAAACCTACCCTCTCCACTTATATAAGGAGGGGTAGAGCACCCCTAGAGGAAGAAGATTTACAAGTCCACAAGTTTAGACAATTAATACAAGAGATTAGAGATAGACAGATTAGAGGCTCTTGTGATTAGAGGTAGCAAACGACACCCTTGTAACCGAGAGATCTCCTTCATCATCAATACTAGACAAGCAGGACGTAGGCATTTACCTCCATCAGAGGGGCCAAACCTGGCTAAACTCCGCGTCTCTCGATTCCGATCAACCCCTTCAAGCCTCCACGTAGTTGCGTCTTCTGCCCCGAACCTAAGTCCGTTCACCCAGACATCTGCCGTGACAAATCCACGACAGTTGGCACCCACCGTGGGGCTTGCGCACATTGGAATTGTGTTCTTGGAGGAAGCTCTATAAGGGATCGAGAAGATCACTATCAGCCGGATGAAGAAGAGCCGGATCGAAGGATTTTACATCATCTCCGAGTTCAGCCTCGCTATGGCCCGACGTCTCGCGCGCCGCTCCTCCTACCAATGCATCACGTAGGCACTGCTCCAAGTCGGCCAGCCCCTGTCGTGCCTGCCGCTCTGGCTCGGCTCCTCCTATGCCTGGACGAACAGAAAGCACAAGCAGAAATGGACACAAACGTAAACAAAGCTGGCCTCGATCCGGAGACAGACTCTGCCCCTCGCTGTCGTGTCGTCCGCGAGCCGCCCACGTGCCCTGCGTGACCACGCCTCACCTTGCTGCGGTCACCACGCGCCGCTCGATCTACCTATCCCTACTCGTCTCTATCGCTTCCGCCATGGACTAGATTCACCACACCTTGCCTCATCGTGGTTTGGGCCCCGCTGCATTGGCCCGGGCTGGATCTCCGCCACCACCACACCCCGTGGGCCGGTTCCCACTCCGCACTGAGTCGCCGCTGTTGCACCAACTCCTCCCCGCGCATGGCCATCGTCGCCTACCTCCACCCTACCTCTAGCCGGGTTGAAACTAAGGTCGCCATGTACGCGCACGTTGATGTAGCATTGTGGCCGACTTGGCCTCGCCCGCCCACCACGTTATGGCCATCTCGGCCTTGACCTGCCCGCTTGATCCGGATCATGCTCCTATTCCACCTTGTCTTGAGCCGCCTGCTGCGCTCGCCGCTCGATCCGCCATCCATCGAGCCGCCTCATCCATGTTCGTCGCTTCGCTGCGCAACATCCTCCTCCGCCACTGCTCCCCTTCTTGTGATGCAGGCCTCTGCCATGCCTTGAGAAGCCACGCTCAAACGAGAGTCCGAGGTTTGGCGGCTCTGTATATGAGAAGCGAGGACTAACAGGATCAGATACATTAAGTCATGAGGATAAGAGGAAGGCTATTGTTCAAAATTGACACAGAAGACATATTAGACACCGATTTTGTCTATTTTGACCGAGTTGTTGTCCATCTTCATCTAACAAAAATATCAGGTGATATTTCTCCTATCTGTTGTTCAGTATATGTTTCATTCGAGAATAATTACTCTAGCATGTAATGTTTTTTACGCAGGACAATTATTCAAGTGGCTTTACACCGTGGAGATGGAGCACGCGCCCACGTCGGCTTACAATGATGTGGTCGTCTCGCACGACCGTGCTGGCTTACAATGTCCTGGCCGTCTCTCGCCACCGCCCCGGCTTACAACGCCATGGCCGTCTATCACTGCTGCACCGGCTTACAACGTCGTGGCCGTCTCTCGCCATAGCGCCGGCTTACAACACCGTGGCCGTCTCTCGCCACCGCTCCGGCCTACAACACCATGGTCGTCTCTTGCCATCCGCACCAGCTTACAACGTCGTGGCGTCTTTGACAACAACACCGGCTTACAATGTCGCGGGTGTTTGCTACGTCTACATCAACCCAACAGTGGCCGCATACACCAGTACGAGCCGCCCAACGGATAGTTCTGAATCGCCGCCTTGTGATACAATCTACAACATATTGGTGTAGTTCTCGCTTGTACGAGCCACCCAACGGACGCATGCAAGACGCCACCCACAATTTGATCTACATCAACATATCGGTGCAGTGCTCGTCAATACGAGCCGCCCAACGGACTGGCGCACAAATCGCTGCCATTATAGTTTGGTTCACTTCAACGACCAGCCGGAACGAACCATCGACCGGAGTATTGAAACAAATCATACGGGTTCATCTATAACCCGCCACGGCCAAACCTCAACTTTTAGTGGAGATTCTCGAGCCACCTCTTCTAGTCAACTTAAGACTCGGGGGCTACAGACATGGCAAGACACATTTGGTCGTTTTCAACGAGAACCCCGAGTCATCGCAAAGTTAATCCGATCCTGGGGCTAATACATTTTTGTTGGAAGGTTAAAAGTTGCCCAAGAGAACGAACCGCCGTGATGCACCATTCAAACATAGGTGCCCGGATTTATTGGATCATCACTTGGAGCTTCTGCCGTTTCTTCATACAAGATGGCGGCTTACAAGATGGCGCACAGAACATTGGCTGTCGAAGGGGGTTTCTTCCCTTCGGGTATCGCTTATCTCACCCTAACAGCCGGCTTTATGCCATTCCGGTTAACATGTTAGCCGTGGTTGTCGAAGGGGGCTTCTTACCTTCGGGTATCGCTTAGCTCACCCTAACAACCGACTTTATGCCATTCCAGTTGACATGTCAGCTACGGCTGTCGAAGGGGCCTCCTCACTGACGGGTGTCGCTTATCTCACCCTAACAGCCGGCTTTATGCCATTTCCGGTTAACATGTTAACCGCGGTTGTCGAAGGGGGCTTCTTACCAATGGGTTCTCTTATCTCACCCTAACAACCGGCGTTCGCGCCAAAAAGGTTGACAAGTCAACATTGGCTATCAAAGGGGGCTTCTTACCTTTGGGTATCGCTTATCTCATCCTAACATCCGACTTTATGCCAATCCAGTTGACATGTCAGCTGCGGTTGTCGAAGGGGGCTTCCCACCTCTGGGTGTAGCTTATCTATCCCTAACAACCGTCGTTCACGCCAAAAATGTGGACAAGTCCACATCGCATTATACATCGCATTATACATCGCATCAACATGGCATCATACATTGCATCAACATTGCATCATACATCGCATCATATTCACATGACATGCTGGCTTATCAAACCGGGTAAGAGCAAGATGATGAAAGAAGGAGCAATGTTATAACATCTCCGGGTTGTGCTTTTTCAAGCCGCCCTTACAACAACGCAGAATATATTCTGTCTTGTTTATTTTTGCAGGTCTTGTCTCTTAAGATGAGTCGCCGTTAAGTAAGATGAAAAACTTTGGCAAAGAGCAAATGGATCTTTAATAGCCAACATGGCTGGATCTTCATGATTTATCATAACCAGTACTAAATGATTGGGGTTTTCAAGCCAGCTCGAAGAATTCATTATTTTTTCAAGAGCCGCCCTATCAGATATAATACCGTGTCATCTAATTGACTGGTTCTCGGATTTCTTCAATTGTGCTCTGTAGTAATCTACAACACTCATGGATTTCTCCAATATATATTTGCCAGGTTACATCGCAGCCACGAGCAGGGATTTCATGTCAAAGACAAAGGAATTATTCCAGGATATTCATTCCGTGTTATATTACAACCATAGTCAAAGATTCATTCAACAAATTATGGTGAGTCATATTATTCTCACATAGTCCTGAGTCGCCACAAGTAGACGACCCGGCACTTGGGGGCTACACTATTCAAATACAGTTTATATCAAGTATGCAAGTCCTTGTCCCTGCAAGCATGCATGTAGTGACCCGACTCAAAGCGAGTCAAGCCTCTCTGTGTTCTGTGCCATCCCTGGATCAGTATGCCAGCACACACAGTACATCAATGTATATATAAAAGTGCAATCACATGTAATTAACGTAAAGCTGATATATATCTTAAAATCTCAGCGGAAACAGTCCACGGGAGTGGAGTCCCAATAACACCAATGGCAGGTTGAGTGCAGACCGTAACCCTGAATCGTACTCTTAACCGTCGTAGAGCTTATCTGCAACATAAGACGTTGCAGCCGTGTAGGTCAGTACATTGAATGTACCGGCAAGATCACCATAGCAGAATAGAAGATAAAAACTATTCTATATGTAGTAGGGCTTTGTGGCTCTATATCTGAGTTTTTTTGCATAAAAGCTGATTTTATTTTATTTTCCTACGACAAAGGAATATCATGGAGTTTTCACTATAGAGTTACCTAACATGACATGGTTCCGCCAACCGATGTCTTAATGCCCACAAGTATCATAAGTTGCCCACAATTAATTATCAGTCCAGTGTTGAGAGTTCAAAGATAGATCCAAGTCCAGAGGCTCAAATTGTCCGTAACTGGGGACACGGCTAATCGATTAGGTTTAACTCTGCAGAGTGTTGTGTACTTTACCCACAAGATTTGTTCCCTCCTGGTAAGTCCTCGCACTGTCGGGTGTTTGAGAATAGGGCAAACGAAACATGGTCTTTCAGAGTGTTTCCCTGACTACTATCAGTGCCCATCCATTCCTAACGTCGACTACATCTCGTAGCACTGCCCAGCCAGAGTCACAACAAAGATCAACCAAGACAGAGCCCATAATGACTTGTGGCTACACAGGTAAGCTTCCGGGCATGAAGTGTTCATTCGTCTCTTTGAGTCTGGGTGAAGCTTTCCGCAAGATGTCATGGCGCTTCTCCATGCATCCCGGCCATCCACTGGTTACTCCAGGGATGCCCAATCAACCATCCTTCACCCAGTAGTGTGTATTGAAAACTTGTTTCTCGAGTCTTGAAGTCTTGAGGTCTTGGAGATGCAGGACTTGAAGATGCCTTCATGAAGTTGTCGTCTTGACGTAGAGTCCTCCTTCTCACACCACTCACGAACACACATACCAGACCCCGTCTACTTTAGCATAGCATATAAATAACTAACGTTCCTGGGGCTTTGGTAACAAGTGGTGGGTTCCTACCTCATGCATTCTACTCAACTACAAGAATTTTCAATAACACTATGGGAGGGATTTGTTGAATGATGTCACTACATGCAATAAAACATAGGTATGAACAGAATGGTCAATGTGAACTTGCTTGTACTGTTGATGAAGAATAATACGCTCTTAGAAATAACTTGATAGACTATTCGTCACTCTTCGATAAAAATCTATAATGATCAAACATTGCATTCATATAATCAATCATACTAACAATCAATTCTAACAATCAAAAAACAACACAAAACTAAAAGCACAAGGTTATGATGAAGGAAATACTTAAGACAAAACTCAAAACAACAAAGTTTCATCAACACAACTAAGGTTGGTTTTCTCTACAAGTAAATCCTATTTTCAAAAGTAAAAACACAAAACAAAAACAAAGTAAAATATAACAAAAGTATTTTAGTAAATATTTTACTTAGCAAAAGAATTACTTTTGAAGAACAACTAACAACTAAGAAAGTAATACTGTAAACAACATAGATTTTTTCCTAATAAACCTAACAATAAGAAAACAAATGAAATATTAAAAGAACGGAAAACAAATATATAACACTAAGTTAACAGAAAGGTATATTTTCTAAAACAATTTTATTAAAGGTATTTTCAAATAGCAAATCAACTAGCAATGGAAATCAATTGCAAGTTATAATTGAACTAGAATTGATTTCATGCAAGCAAAACTAATAAGTAACATAGAAATAACTTGATTTAAATATTCATTCTAACTAACATAAAACAATGTAAAACTTGTCAACTAATATAAAATAAAATAAAATAAAACAATTTAAAACAAAAGAAATAGGAATAAACCTAAAAGAACTAAAAAAGAATCTGTTTTGTTAAAAATACTAATTTAAATTATTCTAAAAATTCTCAAACTTTATCTATTGATAAATAACATCACTAGTGACTAGTAGCAAAAATAATCAACTCAAAATAAATTTTTACGCTCAAGATATTCAGAAAATAAGATTTGAATCAAATCTGTTTGAATTCAAATTTTAAAATATTCAAATATGGTCTAACTTTATATCTACAGAAACTAGAATACATTTGTGACATAATGCAAAAAGAATCAAATTAAAATAATTAAAAACATAAAAGATATACAAAAAACAAAAACAGAATTATTCTGTTTTAAAACAGAAAACAGAAAAAGAAAAAAACCTAACTATCGGACAGGGTGCTACGTGGCAGTTTCTCATTGGCTACAGGGGGTGTGCGCTAGCTGCAACGGAGCGAACGATCGGTAACTAAAACAAAATGTTTCGGGGTGCTAAGTCATCTAATCTGGATCGTTGAATCCAGATCCAACGTCTACAGAGGAGAGGGGGTGAGCTCACATGGTTGTGTCGCCGGCGATGGAAGATTCCGGCGAGGCAGGGGCAATGAAGACGTCGGGGATGGGGCTCCAGTGATCCTCAGCGGTGATGGAGGTGTCCAGTAGACGGCGGCGAGTCTCCGGTGAAGATCGGTGGTGTCGGGGATGGTTGGGGGCGTCGGCGTTGAGTTCCGCGAGCTCGGGATGGTGGTGGCAGAGGGGAACTCCGGCGATGTAGTGGCTACGGCATTCCAGGAGGTCTCTGGCGGAGGCAAGGGCACCAGGCGATGGCGGCGAATCTCCGGCGTTGCTGGGCGGGGCCAGAGGGGGTCGGGGAGGAGGGTGGTGAGAAGCACGAGCTACGGGAGCTTCAGGGGAACGGAACTCCGGCGAAGCGATGTGCGGCGCTCCGACGAGGGAAAGGGGTGTTCGGGGTGGAAATGGGGTGCGGCAAGTTAGGGCTTTATATAGGGCCTCGGGGTGGTCGGGAAACGGCAGGAGGAGGGAGATCCGACGCGGATGGATCTCCGGCGAGGTCGAGAGCGGAATGGAGGGGACGACCGCGGTGATGGCTCGGTCGGTCAGGGGTCCCACGTGAAAGAGAGAGAGGGGGTGGGGTTAGCGGCGTCGGTGGCCGATCCGGAGCAGTTTTGGGAAGGTTAAGGGCAGGTGGGCTGGCCCGTTTTAATAACCCATTAATTTCGTTTCCTTTTCTATTTTCCAGGGCATTAAAACTCATTAAGGCATTCAAAACCTTTCCAAAAAATAAAGTTTTTTATACCAAAATGATCAGGGAAATAAATGCCATTTAATGAACATTTTTCCACGGCCAAATTAAATACTTTAAAAAAATGCCTAAATACCTAAATTGGTTTTAATTCTTTTGCAATAAATTTTCAAATACCCCCTGGGTTTTATGATTCAAAAACTTCACAAAATACCCCCTGGTTTGGAGTGTCACATTACTCCTCTCAAATTTTTGTCAAGGGGTTTTCAAACTTCAAATAGGAATTCAAATATGAAAGGAACTCCATATCAAAAAATTTCAAATAGTTTTCAACTTCATTTTTCAAATCTTTTTATTTTGAGGAAGTCATGTCATCTTCTCTCACGGATTTGAAATGTAAGAATTTGAGTTCAAAAGCACATGGGAAAGTCATGTCATTCCCTCTCATTCAATTTTTTTTAAAGTTTCAAATTTCACTCAAGCAAACAAACACTCATTCTAATATTTATTATAACATTCCAAAATTTGGGATGTTACAATGCATCACAACACTTGGGGGCTAATGCAAGCCGGTTTTCAAATCATTACATTATCAGCAAGACCATATTATCTCAAGGAGATGAGCCGGCCTTTCTATATTTTTCTAAGTCCCAGCCTAGTAATTCTTACTGACTCGGCACTTGGGGGCTACACCGCTCAGATCAAAATTTTCTAAAAGTCCCAAGTCGCCACAGGCGTGCGATCCGGCACTTGGGATCTACAGTATTCATCTGTTTAAACAGATTGTGAGGTTCAAATTCAAGACCCAGCGCATTACATACTGATGAGCCGGCCCTTGGGGGCTACACCTGATGAAGTTTCATAAGGTATAAGACAATTATAAGTCCCAGGTTGCTGCAAGCAGGACAACCCGACACTTGGGGGCTACACAGTCCAAAATATTATTGCAAAGCACCAAGTTATCATGGATAATCTCGGAGCTTGGGGGCTACAGGTAATATGGACATATCAAAAACTTGGAGGAGAATTTTCAAGATGTTAATCATGGAGTTCAGTTGTTAGACCCGACGTCACCAAAATTCATAACCCGGTGTTATCAAAAGATCATAACCTGACATATTTTATATGCTGCCTTGATTCATCACAATGGAAGTCCGGATTTACATGAGATGGATTTTCAACCTAATATGTTTATCAAGTCGGATGGATTCTAGTTATTTGACCCGGCGTCACCAACGATAATGACCCGGCGTCATCAATGATTATGACCCGGCGGAGATGACCCGCCAAGAGTATTCGAAGCCGACTCAATGGCATATGGGTGTTCTATTTTCAATATTTTTCAGAGGACATTGACAAGCAAGATGATTTTCAAGATGACTCATTCATATGCAGAAAAGACCCAGATTTATGAGGAGCCACTTCATAAGCCGGCCAAAGGAGCAAGCCAGCCACTTAACATATTTATTATTCCTATTTCAGGAGGTTACCATGAATAAATTCAAGCTAACCTGGGGGCTAATGTCGGGGATATACCCCATGGTATGACCCGGCCGGGAGTATGACCCGGCCTGGCGACTCATAAGAGACCCGGTCAAGACATGACATTTTATTAATGACCTGGCGGGCGGGTCGCAGGACGACAAGGCCCAAGACCCGGCGTGTAAGCCGGTGCCAGGAGGCTCACAAGAGAAGGCCTAAAGGAGAAAGGATTTCCTCACAAGCGAAACAAGACCCGGAATAGGATTCTAGAGAGACTAGTCCTACTTCTACTCCTAGTAGGACTCTATTAGTAAACCTACCCTCTCCACTCATATAAGGAGGGGTAGAGCACCCCTAGAGGAATAAGATTCACAAGTCCACAAGTTTAGAGAATACAAGAGATTAGAGATAGACAGATTAAAGGCTCTCGTGATTAGAGGTAGCAAACAACACCCTTGTAATCGAGAGATCTCCTTCATCATCAATACCAGACAAGCAGGGCGTAGGCTTTACCTCCATCGGAGGAGCTGAACCTGGGTAAACTCCACGTCTCTCAATTTCGATCAACCCCTTCAAGCTGCCACGTAGTTGTGTCTTCTGCCCCGAACCTAAGTCTGTTCACCCAGAGGCATTTATGCATCTTGTCTAGCCAAACACTTTAATATACCCATTAGGCTTGATGAGAAAGAAGAAATGCTGCTACCTACAAGATATTTAGACTGTGATAGTATGGTAACACATGATTTTATTAGGAAGAAAAATGATAGGAGGCTGCTTTACAACTTAGTGTTTAGTCAAGGTACTTGTGACATTATTACTCTGCGTGCTTCTTCTTTGTTTGATATTCATTCAGGCAGGTACACTGTTATGCTCGAGGACATCTACTAATATTGGGGTCTGTTGCAAGCCCCAGCACCTGAGCCGACACTAGCCCTTCATCCGTATCAGGATTCAGATTTTTAGTGGGAGCCAGAGGAGCTCGCCAACCAGTGGAACCCTCAGGACCCTCGAGAGTATCCATGAGATGGTTATTTTCAGCCATGACCCTAGACCATCTTATACCATCTCACTGACATTACATTCATGTTCACACACTCATCTTAGTAGTCGGTGCTCATATTTTTTTCATTGTACCTTCCATGGTAGTTTATTTCTTCTTTCCGCTTTCTTCTTGTGCGCCTAATTAACCTTGATAAAATCAAAAAAAATAGTTATAGCTTTACCTACTAGTATCTTTAGTTGTAGCATTAAAAGAAAACCCAAAAAGATTTCTCGTTCTTCTTTTGCTTGTTGGGAGCTTTCCTGTGTAAATAGTTTTTCTCGTTCTTGGTTGAAATTTATTTCTTTGGGTTGTAAGGAGAAGATCACAATGAAAATGATGAGTGGTTCTCATATGCATTATTGTTTATATATCAGAGAGCCCATTTTACCTTGCCTTCTCCTATGAGTTATTGTTTGCAGACTCCAGCTTAGTACAATGCACGTGCACTCTTATTATTATTCACACTGTTCGGTCATGCAAGTGAAAGGTAATAATGACAATATATGACGAAAATACTCAGATGGAGAAAAGCTGGTACGAACTCGACCTATTTTGCTTTTGCAAATATGATTAACGCATCGTTTTGAATTCATCTCATTATGGATGAAACATATTTGCAATGAAAATTAGACATTATAGTTGCTCATGCCATGCTTAATTTGCTAAGAGTGGATAATGGTTTGTCTTGAGTGCCAGCATGCATATGAAAATGGTTGTGATGTAGTATGATAGGATGGTATCCTCCTTTGAATGATTCAAGTAGCTTGACTTGGCACATGTTCATGCATGTAGTTGAAACAAAATCAACATAGCCTCCACGATATTTATGTTCATGGTGATTTTTATCCTGCTCATGCTTGCATTCAATGTTGGTTAATCTCAGTGCATGTTGATGACTGTTGACGCTCTCTAGTTGGTTGCTTCCCAGTCTTTTCCTAGCCTTCACTTGTACTAAGCAGGAATACTGCTTGTGCATCCAATTCCTCAAACCCAAAGTTGTTCCATCTGAGTCCACCATACCTACTTCTATGCAGTATTACCCGTCGTTCCAAGTAAATTTGCATGTGCCAAACTCTAAACCTTCAAATAATATTCTGTTTTATATGCCCGAATCGCTCATGTCGTGACTGGGGGCGGTCAGTATCTTCCATGCTAGTTGGGTTATTCTCACGATATGTGTTGATTCATTATCATTCACGAGAAAGTGGCTGGTATTCGGGATGCCCAGTTCCATGCTCAAAATCAAATCAAAATATAATGAAACAAAACTCCCCTAGGACTGTGTTTGTATGGACGATACTCGTGGATTCGGCTAGCCGTGGAGTGTGTTTGATTGGTGGAGGGGGAGTAAAAACTTTATCATTCTGTTTGGGAACCGCCTATAATGTATCTAGCATGGAAGATGATGAAATCTGATGGTTGTTATGTTGGCAATGAAAGCATACCGCTCAAAATTGTTATTCATCCATGTTTTAAAAGCTCGAGCTCTGGCACCTCCGCAAATCAATGCTTCCCTCTGTGAAGGGCTTATCTATTTTACTTTACTGTTGATTCATCCTCCTCTTATAAAAAAGCACCAGTTAGAGAGCACCACCGTCATTTTTATGCTTTGCTATTAATTGATATTGAGTATGAGTGTGATTGGATCTCTTTTATCATGAATTACAATGTCCAGTTAGTCCTTGTTCTGCAGGGGTGCTCTACATTTATGTTTTGCGGTCTCAGAAATGGCTAGCGAGATACCAATATATCATATTGTATCATGATTGTTTTGATAAAATTATTGTCATCTGAGAGTTATTATTATTGCTCGTTGGTTAATTAGGCCATTGATATGAGTAAATGTGAGACCTTAATATTATTGTGAACATGGTTAGTCTATAGTCTTTGCTGAAAATCTGAACATCAATTAGACATACTTACAACAACAAGATCAAACAGAGTTTATAAAAGTTTTCCTTTGTCACTTTCAGTTTGTATACTGAATTGCTTGAGGACAAGCAATGGGTTAAGCTTGGGGGATTTGATACGTCTCCGTCATATTTATTTTTCCAAACTCTTTTTCCCTTGTTTTGGACTCTAATTTCCATGATTTGAATGGAAATAACCCGGGCTGACGGTGTTTTCAAAAGAATTTCCTTGGTGTTATTTTCGTGCAGAAATAAAAGTTCTCTGATTGACCTGGAAATTTACGAAGAATATTTTTGGAATTAATAAAAAAATGATGGGAAAAGAATCAACTTGAGGGGGGCACCCATTGGCCACAAGCCACGGGGCACGTCCACCCCCTGGCCGCACCTAGGTGGCCTGTGGGCCCCCCTGGAGCTCCACCAACCTCAATTCCAACTCCATATATTCACATCCGTGGGGAAAAAATCAAGGAGAAGAGTTCGTCGCGTTTCACGATATGGAGCCGCCGCCACCTCCTGTTCTTCATCGGGAGACTAGATCTGGAGTCCGTTTTGTGATCTAGAGAGGAGAAATCGACGCCATCGTCATCAGCAACCATCCTTCATCACCAATTCCATGATGCTCTCCGCCGTTTGCGAGTAATTCCATCATAGGCTTATTGTACCATGATGGGTTGGATGATATTTACCATGTAATCGACTTAGTATTGTTAGGGTTTGATCCCTAGTATTCACTATGTTCTAAGATTGATGTTGGAAAGAGTTTTCTATGCTTAATGCTTGTCACTAGGGCCCGAGTGCCATGATTTCAGATCTGAACCTATTTTGTTTTCATGAATATATATCTATTCTTGATCATGTCTTGCAAGTTGTAGACACCTATTACGACTTATGATCCGCATCCCCCAGGGTGACAATAACTGGGATTCTTTTCGGTGATTACCATAGTTTGAGGAGTTCATGTATTCACTAAGTGCTAATGCTTTGGTCCGGTTCTCTATTTAAAGGAGGCCTTAATATCCCTTAGTTTCCATTAGGACCCCGCTTCCACGGGAGGGTAGGACAAAAGATGTCATGCAAGTTCTTTTCCATAAGCACGTATGACTATATATGGAATACATGCCTACATTACATTGATGAATTGGAGCTAGTTCTGTGTCACCCTATGTTATAACTGTGGCATGATGAATGCCATCCGACATAATTATCCATCACTGATCCATTGCCTACGAGCTTTTCACATATTGATCCTTGCTAAGTTACTTTTATGTTGGTACTGTTACAATCACTACAAAACTGCTACTGTCACTTTTGCCATCGTTACCGTTACTTCCATACTACTTTGCTACTAAATACTTTTCTGCAGATATTAAGTCTTTTAGGTGTGGTTGAATTGACAACTCAGCTGCGAATACTCGAGAATATTCTTTGGCTCCCCTTGTGTCGAATCAATAAATTTAGGCTGAATACTCTCCCCTCGAAAACTTGTGGGATCCCCTATACTTGTGGGTTATCAGTGTGCGATGTGATGTGCTCAGTCTGCATAACATCTACGCTTTGTCTACAGAACCTCAACAAATATACTTATAAGAACATCATTGCATAACCAAATTAAGCACACAATTACATAAGTGACTACATAGATAACATTCCACACACCAAAGTAAGCAATTACATGCATACTAAACTAGGAGAAACAAACATATAATCATCTACTTCTTGTTCCGACAACGCTTGCCATTGATTTGTTTCCGGCTGGATCCCTAGCCGTTTTAGGGAAGGAGACACTTCCTCATGTCAACGATACGCCTGTACATCACGTAGCTCGTGTACGCCTCCTTGGTCGCATACACGACGTGAGCTTTGTCAAGTTTCTCCATCCAGGCCGGGTGCTAGGCACGCTTGTCCTTGTTGCGGGAATCATTCATGTCTCTATAGTAGGGGACAATAATGGCATCGGCGAGGTGAACCAGTGAGTCCTTCTCATGCTTCTTGCTGCCCAGATCTTGTATTGGCCCGAATTATTGAGCATGTTTACATCGTTGGTGAAGTCCACCATAGCGAACATGTAGTGGGGGTGTTGAAAAACGTGGCGAAACGCTCGCAAGGCCTTGTGGCCAGGCAGTAGTGGTAGACGACGACATGATTGCGCACACACATCTGGGCGACGACGACCTTGGGACGAGACCCAGCACGAGCACGGGTGTACTTGAGGTCAAACTCGAGTACCGTGTACTTCTCCTCAGCAAGCAACAACTCCATGATGTGGATGGAGTGCTTGACCCAGACTGGGTATTTGGTGTACACCACCAAGAGCTCCGTGAACCTTCTATGGGTGTCCACCATGGCATGCATGGTGAACTATTGCTCGTCGTCGGCAGCCGCTCGAAGCGCCATTGGAGCCGCGTAGGATACCCTCTAAGAATTTTTCATGGTGGTTTTGCTTCTTGCAATACCGGGGCATGATCGAAAGGTTGAAGAGATGCAAGGGTTAAATGGTTGCTGTATTAAATGCGGGTCGGGCAACCTGTAATCGTCACGTCTTGTCCCCCCGTTCATAGTGGAGGATTCCAGTGCATGTTTGAGCACCCCACACACTTTTCATTTGTCCATGCATGGGCTCGAAGATGCGCCAAATGTATCATTGGTGAGCCTATTCCCATGCAACCTCGCGCAACCACAAAATCTTCCCGTCCGGCTAGTTAGGCCACGCGTTGCCTAGAAGAGGGGCAAATCGTGGGCGTTTATTCACAAAAAGCTTTGCCAAAACAAAGTGTGTGAATGACTTCTATCATAAGTTTACCCGTGGGTGATGAGGTTAAAGTGTGGCACCCCGATAGAGGGCCGATGTTCACCAGCCCCAGGATAAGACCTGGCGCACGCCAAAGACAGGATACAGCAATTCCAGGCACAAAATGGCTTTATTATATGAAATGGGATATTACAATATTGTTGCTTACAACAATATTCCATGGCTCCAGGCCTAACTAAATGGAAACAAAGGTCTTGGTTCAGTGGCAATGACATCTCTAGCTGGTCTCCATAACTCACAGGACTGGCTGGGTTACGATCTGGCACGACGGACCTTCTCCTGCAACTAGCCACGTGCAAGGCCAGGTGAGTACTTTGAATGTACTCGCAAGACAACCAATTACATAGCATCCAAGCGAGCAGATGACAGAGCAGGCCCTATGCTATTCTAAGATTTTATTATAAATATCGAGTTAATAGGTAATCATGGATCAAGCATATAATCTACATAACATAGCATGGCGGTGATCACACTAGGTGCTTAAAATACATACCGTGGACGCGGCTATTCGAATAGATTTTACACTTTGCAGAGGTTGCGCACTTTACCCACACCGTGAAGCACCTGGCCTCGTGATCCCATTCGGGTGGACCAGTATTGCTTCAACAAAACCTGTCTAACCCGTGACTCTCCCATCTTACCACCGGCATTCATCCTCCCGCGGAGTCCTGCCCTGGGTGGCCCTATGTCCTCATGACACCTGCCACCATCATGAGCAAACAAAACTGTCCCAAACGGGGACGGGTACCCAAACAACTCAACTGGCTCACAGGATTATCGCCGCCTACCTGATCAGGGTAGCACGCATGCATAACCCTCCCTCTTTGGAGGTACCGATGAAAGAGCACGCGATCAGACCAAGTCAAGGTTGTCCCATACCGACAAATGTGGTTGCACGGATAAGCCCGAACAGGTGACTCAAGATCAACCAGCTAGGTTTGGTTTATTAATCCAACCCAACATATCCATCCTCGTACCATTTCACCGAAAACTGTAAGTACTAGCATAGCATGATCATAGTACTGATAGTAATGGCATGAGATCAACCGTAGTACTAACATGGCTATGTCATTAGCAATATTATTACTGATATGGAAATAAAGAAACTAAACATGGCATTAGAGGAAAAGTAATGCTAGTATCTAGTACGGTGTAATCACCGGTGTATGCAAATGCAGACTAACAGGTGATATAGATAAACACACAGGGTGCAAGCAAAGTCATCACGCAAGTCTGGAGCTCATGATAAGAGGTTGGCTTGCCTGGCAGTCGATGCATATGCCACGAAGAAGTGCGATCACCTCGCGGAAGAATTCGCTGGAAAGGGTTCTTCCTCAAAGGGGCTCAATCAGAGGGCAGGGACAAAATGGTCATTTCCATAGTGTGAAAATATTATGAAAATGATGCCATCGGAACGGGCTTGACAAGACAAAGAAGTGGGCGTTGGTTTTACCTCAGTTGGGGATACACTTGCAAAGTTACGACATTCGTTCGTTAGGCGATAAAATAGACAAAATAGTATCCATTTCGGTGCTTAATGGACGAACGTTCACAATTTAGCACTTTCGCCCGGCGGCTAGGAATTAGAAAACGTATTCTTCAGAATATTCTTTCAAAGCTTCGAAGCACACTGTACCTAAGGCGCCTCCACTAAATCTAACGGCGGGCCCGGCCACGTCAGCTCCTCTCACTTACGAGCGGGGCCCGCGTTGACTTCTTCTCTCTCTCTCCTACCTTCTCCTCTTGTCGTCGCCGGCCCCAATAGAGTCACGATGTCTCGTCCTTGACGGTGCTCCCCCGCATGGCTACGCCTTCAAACGAGCCGGGCGGCCTCCTGGCGCCTACCGCACCCGCAGGTGGTTCGCGGGGAGCTCGTGTCACATCCCTAGCTAGCTTTCTTAGGACAGCATGTGTGTGCATCATGTTTCACTTTTTGCATCAACTTGAAATGGGGATTAATAGAAACCCCAAACTCTCATTTGAATCAAACCAATTTAAAGATTGTGAGAAAACAACAAATCCTAAATGCCCATCTAAAATGTTCCCTATGTCTGATAAATGTAGACATGATTATACAAGGGGTCATTTTAAATATTTGAACATTTATAGTAATTTAAAAATAAATATTAAAGCTGGTAAAAATGCCAAATAAAGCATTATCATTATTTCAGATTTCAAAATATTCTGAAACTTTTTATAGAAGTTTGAAATATTCAAACTAAGTTCTATAAAATATTTGGAATATTTTATACCTAGTATTTATGCCTAAAAATAAATAAAACAAATGTCAGAAAATTAAAACAGAAACTGGAAATGTAAAAAAAAGAAAGGAGGGAGCACCTGGACCAGCCCATCTGGCCCAGGACCGTCGTCGTCCTCCTGGCGGCCAGGAGGACGAGCGCGAGACCGTCACGCGCGCGCCAGAGCTGCCACGCAACTCCCTACGCGCCTGCATCCCCCACCGCGCTAGTGACCGGATGAGGACGCGCTGTCGTCCCCATCTCGCTCTCTCTCGCTCATTCTTCCCCTTGCTTCTTCCTCTCCTCTGCTCCGCCATGGCCGACGGCCCCGCAAGCTCGCTGCCGTAGTTGCAGCCGCTCCCATGCCTCCCTGAGCCCGCTAGAGGCTCCGCCTCGTCGCCCCTATCCTCTACGCCAAGCCACGCATCGCCAGGAGGCCTGGAGCGTCACCCTCGAGCTCATCTTCCTCCTCAGACCCGAGCGTCGCCGCCGTCGATTCGTCACCTCCAAGCCCTCCCCAAGCCAGCTCTTGTCGGCTCCGAGCTCGCTGTCAGCTCCAGGCCCTTTCCCCTCTCTTCCCTAGTTTTCCCCCTCTGTAGGCCGCGGTTGCGCTGGCTCCCGATTGCCCCGCCACATGAGCTCGTCGGTGGCATCGTTCCGGTGACCAGCTGGTCCATCCGTGGCCACCAGCGAGCTCATGGGGTCGCGTAGTGCCCGTAGGTGCTAAGCCTCGGCCGTGTTGCGCCCAGGTTCGTCGAGCTCGTGCTCGCCCGAGCTCCGGCAGCCACTGAGCTCATTGCCGGCATCAATCCCGGCTATCTCAGCCTCTGAGAGGTGCCGGGATGGATGCGCGCGTGAGCATAGGCCTGTCTAGTGCCCTCCGTCGTCCTTTTGTTCGCCGGAGGAGGGAACCCGACCCCTCCGCCGTCTCTGGAGCCACCGGCGGCTCAACGCCGGTGGGTCTTGCCGGCGTTGACCACAGGGGTTTGACCCCTTGGGTCACTCGCAAGTGGGGCGGGGCCCTGCTAATTAAAATTTGATTAATTATTTAATTAACTAATTTAATTAAGTTAATGGCCCACTGACCAGTGGGCCCTACCCTAAACTAATTAGTAATTAGTTAGTTAGTTAGCTCTATTAGTGGCTGGGACACTGACCAGTGGACCCCACTGGTCAGGTTTGACCTGTCAACGGTCTATTGACCAGCTGACATCATGATGATGTCAGGATGATGCAATAATGAATTTTCTGAATTAAATTAATTCCGGAATCTATTTCAAAGGTAGAAAATTCATAGAAATTAATCTATAACTCAGATAGAAATAATTTATATATGAAAATTTATCAGAAAAATCCAATGAATCCAATGGTGATGATATCATGCATGTTAGAGGAACCTATGTAGATGAACATTGATATTTACTAATAGGTTAACATATGAAATATGAAATGGAGAATGATTTTGAACCTATATTCAAAATCACTTCATTTAACTTGGACAGTAGTTGCATTAGCTCATCCATACATGTTGCCATGTCATGATCATGCATCATATTGTTGCACTTGACGTGTATTGATTGCTATTTATCTGCATTGCGGTAGGCCCTGGTTCTAAGGATACCTCCGAGTATTCCAACGAAGGAGAAAACCTTCCGGCTTCCCAGCAAGGCAAGCAACCCCATTGATCATTCCGATAACATCGCATTCTCTCGCTCATGCTCTTGTTTATTGCATTAGGACAAACGTTCACTTGTCTGTCATACACGGTAGATGAACCCATTCCTTTGCATGACCTGTCATTGTCACGGTAAATAGCTAAACCTTGCAACCTAGCATACCTGGTAGATGCTTGTGCCATGATGTGCTTTGCTTACTTTGCCTGCTATGCTTGCTATGCTTAGAGTTGTGTCAGGTCTGATTCATCTGGGTGATGAACTAGAGTGAAACAATGTTGTTATGATGTGATAAGCTTATGATGAACCCGATTTGGAAAAGGTAGCGATGAGAGGCTATGTAGGAGTACATAGCGGGTTGTCTCATTGGGGCCGTTCTTAGGACAAACGTTCACTTGTCTTTCATACATGGTAGATGAACCCATTCCTTTGCATGACCTGTCATTGTCACGGTAAATAGCTAAACCTTGCAACCTAGCATACCTGGTAGATGCTTGTGCCATGATGTGCTTTTCTTACTTTGCCTTCTATGCTTGCTATGCTTAGAGTTGTGTCAGGTCTGATTCATCTGGGTGATGAACTGGAGTGAAACAATGTTGTTCTGATGTGATAAGCTTATGATGAACCCGATTTGGTAAAGGTAGCGATGAGAAGCTATGTAGGACCGTTCTTAGGAACTGAGTTCCGTGTTTGTGATCCAAGACTAGTTACTACCACACATTGGGTTCCAATAACTCGACCCCTCTCGTCTTATCAATCGCTTAGTCCTTGGTCCAGGAGTTGCAAGTAGTTTCTGGTGTTTATAGCATGGTGGAGGCCGTGCATAGCGCTGACCCTAGGGGTGGGTTACGACGTGGTAGCCAATGGCACGGTGTACCAAGGGTCACCCGAATGGTGGCTTGGGAACCCTACGCACATTGTTTGGGGCCGCAACGGAAACTTCGGTTGGAATTCCGTGCGGGTTCAGTCTCAAATAGGCGATAGCCTGGACTAGAGGTCTTGTGTGATTGACGGTCATGGCTGACTCCCTCGCTGGGCTTCCGCTTGAAGGTTTCCGAGGTGCATGGTTTTATGAGCACATAGTGATAAGTGGCGAGAGCGTGTGTGAAGAAGTACACCCCTACAGGGTATAAAACTATTCGAATAGCCGCGTCCTCGGATATGGACTACTTGGAAAACCTATGTTGTTCATAGATAATTTAATGGATACTCATAAAAATATCAAGACAAGTGTGAGTACCGTGGATGGCACTCTCGTAGGAGATGGAAGTGAATCCATGGTGGTGTATTATTGTGGAGTTAGTGGACTCATGTGCGATATCTAAAATTTAAACAAAGAGTTAAAATTGTGTAGTATAGGTTAGCCATGAGTCAAAGCTGGCATTGCTACATAAACTCCACCACTCCCCTTGTTGGTACTTGAGCATGAATAGTCTAGGTCTGTTTTAAAGACTTGCTGAGTACGTTTGTACTCACGTTTTCTTAATAAATGTTGCAGATGAGACTCAGGACCCATCAGGTGGGTTCTGTCTAGATGTCGACGATGCCGAATAGCTGGTGTCCCAGCTACGACCTTATGCCCTGTGGCGGGCTATAGATAGTCAGGCCATGTGCCTTTTTACCCTTTCAACTGTCTGTACTCAAACAGCTTTATGCTTCCACTTGGTTTGTATGAACTTGCTTGTATGACTTGAGTGTCGGGTCATGTGACCCCTACCTATAAGAACATATTATGCAAGGCTCTTCTGAGCCTCTTAAATAAAAGTTGTGTTGATGTATGGTTATGTTGTGATGCCATGGTTATATCTATGCATATCGGGCATGTCGTGCGTACATGTGACGTGCAACGGTATGTATGGGATCCGACACCTAGTCATGTGCCTTTAGTAGTACTCTTTACGGGAAACTGCCTCTCTGTGCTTCCATCGAGCCTTGGTAGCTTGCTACTACTCCAGACACATTGATTGACCGGCATGTATTCTTCTTTGGTGTTGTGCCTGTCCCTTCGGGGAAATGTCTCACAGTGTAATGGAGTCCCTGTAGCCTGCTGCAACTCGTCTATGTGCAGTGATGACATTTATGTCCCAGGGCGTAATGGAGTCCATGTAGCTTGCTATGACTCGTCTACACATGCTTGAGGCCGACACCTGCATTGTTGGGTTACGTATGCCTGTTTCCGTACGGATGTGCCACTTGGGTTCTATGACTAGTCATGTCGGCCCGGGTTCTCTGTCATTTGATTGCCAGGGACATGTTCACATACGTGAGCCAAAAGACGCAAACGGTCCCGACTAAGGTAAGGCTGCAGCCGTGGAGCTTACCATGCGTGAGGCCACAAAGTGATGTGATAGTTTACAGTCTGGATTCATATGACTTAGGATCGGGGTCCCGACGGCATTGGTATCAGAGCCTGAGTGACTGTAGGACTACCAAGCCAAACCAGTCGAAGTTGAGTCTAGAAATACTAAAGAAAAGTAGGGGAATTGATTGTGGAAGGGAACGTAAGGCTCTTTTTACTCCTCTTCCCAAGTTATTCTATTATGAGTCACCCTCATCTTTTCTACGGGGATAAGAGCTAGGCTTCTCATATATTGCTTAGGATGAAGAGTTACTAACCATGGAGTATTAGTTAGGTTGTTTGCAAGTGAATTCGGTACTCAAGTATTGTTGGTGTGACAAATAGTTGGAGAAGAGATTTGAGTCTAGATAGTCGAGTGGTTATGCTTTGCAATCTTTTGCAGTTGTCTCAAAATCCTTTTTGAGCAATTACACCTGTTATGTTGTCCAATTTCTACTAGGGTCTCTAATGTCTTTTCATCATTCTCTGTTTCAGATGCCCCCTCGTCCGTCCTGTCAGGTGGTCCGTCATACCAGGTGCATTGATGTACCTGGTCACACGGCCATGTTGGTTAGAGTTATGATGGAGGCTGGTTACCGTTGGTACCCAGAGTACACAGTGGAGGAGCAGTATCGAGATTTCAACCAGATCTAGTATATGTGTACTGTTAAGATATATCCATCATATCCTGGAGCTGCAGAGCCGCTTCATTGGACTTATGGATTAGGTGTCACCATAGACATGGTAGTTCAAGAGGCCGCCTAGACCATGCTGACTATCATGAGGTTTCACCATGGTCTGCTTCAGAACACAGAGTTCTGTTATGTTCCTGCTTCTCTGGGAGGATAGGATAGCTATCTTAGCGTAGCCTACTATGATCATTCTCATGAGGACCCTAGGCTGCAGGTGACCACTCAGATGTTGGAGAACAGAGATCGTGATGCACGTGCCCTTCGCATGGAGCTATATGCTACCCGTGCACATCTTTGGACAGCCCTGACGCAGCTAGCACCTATCGTGCAGACAGGCTATGGAGATTTGGAGATGCTGAACCCATCGCGGACTCATCTGCCAGCACGCGTAGACTGGCCCAATGTTGGAGGCATCGCCCCTCTTTGAGGATCGCTGTTGCCACCAACAAGGGGACCGAGGCCACATCTGTGTCCTTACGGTTTCCAGGGATAGCAGGCTAGAGTGTTTCCAGATCCTTAGGTTCAGCTCCCGGGCCACGAGGGTAACCTGTATGAGGCATTCTACGGCGATGCTTGAGTACGTGGATGTTAGTACTCGTATGGTAGTAGTTGTATTGCCACAGTCCTGCGTGTCTTGTGGGATATGACTGAGGTTGAGAGTTGACTTCCGGAGGTGTAGATAGATAATGTATAGGAAGCTTGTAATGCCTCCGATGAGTTGTGTCATCTCTCTGTAGTTTGTATTTCAGCTTGGGTTTGTACTGAACTATGTCATGGTGTGTGTGAATCATGGTGTTCATATGGCAGTTGTCATTACCATGTTGATCGGGTGTTTACCCATGCATGCCATGTTGTCCAGTGCATTCTTTATCTCATTACTTAGAGTTGGTGTCTTCCGTGTCTAAGCTGTGGGTTTGTTTTCCCAGGATGGTGGCAACTAGGAATAACCCCGTGCCTGCCCCCGCAGGGCGAGGGAAGCCAGCCAAGGCAAGAGAACCTGCCACACGCGCCCTCTTTGGCAGAAGTGATGCTTGAAGCTGAACGGAACAAAAGGGAGACCAACAGGCTGTTGGAACGTATTGAGCAGAACACAGCGCGTCCTCCCTGCAATGATCACAATGATGGCGTGTCCCTCAATGACTTCGTCAAGCTATGCCCACCTAAGTTTCATCATTTGGTCGACCCGCTCGACGCGGATGACTGGCTGACCAGCATGTCCCGCAAAATTCGGGCTGCCAATGTATCTGAGGCCAACAAGGTGACCTTTGTTGCATACTTTCTGGAGGGACCCGCCAATCTGTGGTGGGAAAATTATGAAGCTATGCGTCCCGTAGGCCCCGCACCAACTTGGGAAGATTTTAGCATGGCATTCCGTACCCATCACATCCCGACAGGGCTAATGGATCGCAAGAGAGAGGAGTTATGTGCTTCAACCCAGGGCAGAATGACAGTGGATGCCTATAGCCATGAGTTTGGGAATCTTACTTGTTATGCTTCGGAGGAAGTTTCAACTGATGCCAAGAAACAGGCTAGGTTCCACAAGGGACTTAGTCCTGAGCTCCGTCGAGATCTGCGCCTGCATGAGTGCACAACCTTCCAGGCTCTCATCAACAAGGCTATCAATGCCGAAACTGGATAGACTGACTACGAGGCAACTAGGAAGCACACCCGTCACTTCAGCCCCGCATCTGCTCGGGCTCCAACAAATGCCGGGTGTGGGTACCCAACGCAGCTCTGTCGCCAAGGTACACCGCGAGGCCATCCTTCCAAGCACATCGCCCAGCTCAGCCCAACCCTCCAGCCAGGCCATTTGGAGGTCCTCCTGCCACTACTGCTCCCCGTGCCACCGTTGTCTGCTACAAATGTGGGGAACCAGGACATTACTCCCGTGAGTGTCCCCAGAACAATGCTAAGCCGGCTGGACATGGGAAGCCGGGAAAAGCCTTCTATGTGAATCCAGCTTCTGCTCGTGGTCAAGTGAACTATGTTTCTGCTGAAAAAGCCCTTGAGGACCCTGATGTTATCCTAGGTACGCTCCTTGTCAATAGTCATCCAGCATCTGTTCTATTTGATACTGGGACATCTCATTCATTCATCTCAGAAAGTTATGCACAGTTGCATAACATGTCATTTTGTGACATGCCTACTCCTTTAGTAGTTCAGACTCCTAGTTCAAAATGGCAAACTTCTAGAGTGAGCCATGACAATGAGATTCTTCTGGATATGCTAGTCTTCCTAGCATCTTTGATAGCCCTCAAGTCTTCGGACATCAATATCATCTTAGGCATGGACTGGATGAAAGCCCACTATGCTAAGATTGATACTCATACTAGGAATGTTCAACTTACACATCCCTTGGGTGAGATAGTTAATGTCTCCACTTGAGCAGCCAAGTGCCAACTCTATTCCCTCAATGCTAGCCCTCTTCCAGAATTAGAAGATATTTTGGTAGTCCATGACTTTCTGGATGTCTTTCCAGAAGAACTGCCAGGAATTCCACCTGACAGAGATGTTGAGTTTGTGATAGAGCTCATCCCAGGGACTGTCCCAATAGCAGAAGACCCTATAAGATGGCACCCTTAGAACTAGCCGAACTTAGGAAACAACTCGATGAGGCTTTGAAGAAAGGTTTCATCCATCCCAGTTCTTCTCCTTGGGCTTGCTCCATCCTCTTCGTTAAGAAGAAGGATGGATCGGATCGGATGGTTGTGGATTATCGACCATTGAATCTGGTCACCATAAAGAACAAGTATCTGCTCCCCAGGATCAACGATTTGTATGATCAACTCATTGGATCCTCTGTCTTTACCAAAATGGATTTGAGGTTGGGATACCATCAAATCAGAATTAGCAATGGGGACATTCCAAAAACGGCTTTTGTTACTCGTTATGGCCAATACGAGTACACCGTCATGTCCTTCCATTTAACCAATGCCCCAGCCACCTTCTCTCGCTTGATGAATTCGATCTTCATGGAGTATATGGATAAATTCGTCGTGGTATACCTCGACGATATACTCATCTATTCTAAGAACGAACAGGAACATGCCAAGCATCTAAGGCTGGTATTGATGAAACTTCAAGAGCGTCGTTTGTATGCCAAATTCTCCAAGTGTGAATTTTGGTTGCCAGAAGTGACCTATCTAGGCCATGTAATCTCTGGTAAAGGTATTGTTGTCAATCCCGAGTGATTTCAGGCCATCCTTGATTGGACTCAACCTGAATCGGTTAAGCAAGTTCGAAGTTTCCTTGGCTTAGCGAGCTATTGTCGCCGCTTTGTCGAGAATTTCTCCAAGGTTGCGAAACCTACAACTAAACTCCTCAAGAAAGATAAAAAGTTCGAGTGGACTCCACAATGCGAGCATAGTTTCAAAGAGTTGAAAAGATGCCTGACCTCTACTCCCGTTCTGGTGCCACCAGACTTCTCTAAGGACTTTGTTATCTATTGCGATGCCTCGTGACAAGGATTAGGTGGCATTCTCATGCAAGATCGTCATGTGATTGCATATGCATCTCGACAGTTGTGTCCACATGAGGATAATTATCCAACACATGATCTTGAGCTTGCAGCTGTGGTCCATGCACTAAAAACTTGGCGACATTACCTTCTTGGTAATCGTTGCAAAATTTACACTGATCACCAAAGTCTGAAATATATTTTCACCCAGCCGGATTTGAATCTCAGGCAAAGACGGTGGGTTGAGTTGATTACAGATTATGACTTAGGGATAACTTACACCCCGGGGAAAGCCAATGTCATGGTTGATGCACTAAGTCGTAAGTCTTATTGTAACAACCTGATGTTACAAAAAAGGTCAACCACTTCTCTATGAGGAATTTCGAAAGTTGAACCTCCACATAGTTCCTCAAGGATTCCTTTCCAACCTGGTGGCGAAACCTACTCTTACGGATCAAATCATAGAAACCCAAAAGCATGATGCTGGGACATCTCGGATCAAGAAAAACATTAAGGGTAATGTTAGATGCTTCTCGGAAGATGATCGGGGTGTTGTCTTCTTTGAGAACCGCTTGGTGATCTCGAAGAAGCAACATCTATCACAGTTGATCCTTAAGGAGGCTCATGATTCTCCTCTCAGAATTCATCCGGGTAGTACCAACATGTATCAGGACCTACGCCAGAGGTTCTGGTGGACTAGGATGAAGAGAGAAATTGCTCAGTTCGTTGCTAACTGCGACGTTTGTCGTCGCGTTAAGGCAGAACATCAAAGGCCTGCTGGTACCCTTCAACCTTTAGCTATCCCTGAATGGAAATGGGATAAGGTCGGTATGGATTTCATTACCGGATTTCCCAAGACTAAGAGAGGGAATAATGATATCTTTGTGGTCATCGACCGCCTTTCCAAAGTGGCTCATTTTCTTCCTGTTCGGGAGAGTATAACTGCTAGCCAACTAGCGGAGTTATATGTTTCTCGAATAGTTTCTCTTCATGGTGTTCCACTGGAGATTAACTCGGACCGTGGAAGTATATTTACTTCCCTATTTTGGGGAAGTTTCCAAACCGCTATGGGGACTCATCTATCCTTTAGCACTGCTTTCCGCCCGCAATAAAGTGGTCAAGTTGAGCGAGTCAATCAAATCCTCAAAGACATGCTCCGAGCTTGTGTTATATCCTTCGGTATGAATTGGGAGAAATGCCTTCCATTTGCCGAATTTGCTTATAACAATAGTTATCAATCAAGATTGGGCAAACCCCTTTTGAAGTTCTCTATGGACGAAGGTGCCGAACACCTCTTAACTGGTCAGAAACTGGAGAGACGCAACTCTTTCGCCCGGATATGATTTAGGATGCAGAGGAGCAAGTTCGCATTATTCATGAAAAGTTGGAAACAGCTCAATCTCGTCAAAAGAGCCAATATGATCGCCATCATAAGGTTGTGAACTATGAAGTTGATGAGAAGGCTTATCTTCGGGTTACACCTCTGAAGGGTACCCAGCGATTCGGTATCAAGGGCAAGTTGGCTCCTCGTTACATTGGACCTTTTCGCATTATTGCTACATGAGGAGAGCTTGCCTACCAATTGGAACTTCCGCCGCATCTTTCCAAGGGTCATGATATCTTCCACGTCTCGCAACTCAGGCGTTGCTTCTCGGACCCTATCCGTGAAGTAGACCACGAAGCGCTTGATCTCCAAGATAACCTTACATCTCGAGAATACCCTGTTCATATTCTTGATCAAGCTGAGCGTACCACTCGGTGTCGGAACATCAAGTTTCTCAAGGTTTAGTGGTCACACCATTCTGAGAAGGAGGTCACATGGGAAAGAGAGGATCGTCTTTGACTAGAGTACCCCGCGCTCTTCCCGGCGACTTCCAAATCACGGGACGAGATTCTTTTGAGTGGGGGTGAGTTGTCACATCCCTAGCTAGCTTTCTTAGGAAAGCATGTGTGTGCATCATATTTCACTTTTTGCATCAATTTTAAATTGAGATTAACAGAAACCCCAAACTCTCATTTGAATCAAACCAATTTAAAGATTGTGAAAAACCAACAAATCCAAAATGCCCATCTAAAATGTTCCCTATGTCTGATAAATGTAGACATGATTATATCAGGGGTCATTTTAAATATTTGAACATTTATAGTAATTTAAAAATAAATATTAAAGCTGCTGAAAATGACAAATAAAGAATTATCATTATTTCAGATTTCAAAATATTCTAAAACTTTTTATAGAAGTTTGAAATATTCAAACTAAGTTCTATAATATATTTGGAATATTTTATACCTAGTATTTATGCCTAAAAATAAATAAAACAAATGTCAGAAAATTAAAATAGAAACTAGAAATGTAAAAAAAAAGAAAGGAGCGAGCACCTAGGCCGGCCCATCTGGCCCAGGATTGCCGTCATCCGCCTGGCGGCCAGGAGGACGAGAGCGTGCCCGCCGCGCGTGTGTCGGAGCTGCCATGCAGCTTCCTGCGCTCTTGCATCCCCCGCCACACTGGCGAGCGGATGAGGACGCGCCGCCATCCCCATCTCGCTCTCTCTCACTCATTCTTCCCCCTACTTCTTCCTCTCCTCTGCTCCGCCATGGCCGACGGCCCCGAAAGCTCACCAACATAGTTGCAGCCGCTCCCGTGCCTCCCTGAGCCTGCCAGAGGCTCCGCCTCATCACCCCCGTCCTTTGCACCGATCCACGCATCGCCAGGAGCCCTGGAGCGTCGCCCTCGAGCTCATCTTCCTCCTCGGACCCGAGCGTCGCCATCGTCGATTCGTCGCCTTCGGGCCCTCCCCAAGCCAGCTCTCGTTGGCTACGAGCCTCCTGTGAGCTCCAGGCCCTTTCCCCTCTCTCCCCTAGTTTTCCCCCTCTGTAGGCCCCGGTTGTGCTGGATCCCAATTGCCCCACCGCATGAGCTCGTAGTCGGCTTCATTTCGGTGACCAGCTGGTCAATCCGTGGCCATCACCGAGCTCGTGGGCTCGCGTAGTGCCCGTAGGTGCTAAGCCCCGGCCGTGTTGCACCCTGGTTCGTCGAGCTCGTGATCGCCCGAGCTCCGACAGCCGCCGAGATCGTCGCTGGCGTCGATCTTGGCCATCTAAGCCTTTGAGAGGTATCGGATGGACGCGCGCGAGAGCATAGGCCTGTCTGGTGCCCTCCGTCGTCCTTTTGGTCGCCGGAGGAGGGAACCCGACCCCTCCACCGTCTCTGGAGCCATCGGTGGCTCAACGCCGGTGGGTCTTGCCGGTGTTGACAATGGGGGTTTGACCTCCTGGGTCACTGGCAAGTGGGGTCGAGCCTTGCTAATTAAAATTTGATTCATTATTTGATTAACTAATTTAATTAAGTTAATGGCCCACTCACTAGTGTGCCCTACCCTAAACTAATTAGTAATTAGTTAGTTAGTTAGCTCTGTTAGTGGCTGGGTCACTAACAAGTGGACCCCACTGGTCATGTTTGACCAGTCAACGGTCTGTTGACCAACTGACGTCATGATGATGTCAGGCTGATGCAATAATCAATTTTCTGAATTAAATTAATTCTAGAATCTATTTCAAACTTAGAAAATTCATAGAAATTAATCTATAACTCGGATTGAAATAACTTATTTATGAAAAATTATCAGAAAAATCCAATAAATCCAATGGTGTTGTTATCATGCATGTTAGAGCAACCTATGTAGATGAACGTTGGCATTTACAAATAGGTTAACATATGAAATATGAAATGAAGAATGATTTTGAACCTATATTCAAAATCACTTCATTTAACTTCGACAGTATTTGCATTAGCTCATCCATACATGCTGCCATGTCATGATCATGCATCATATTGTTGCACTTGTCGTGTACTGATTGCTATTTATCTACATTGTGGTAGGCCCTGCTTCTGAGGATACCTCCGAGTATTCCAACGAAGGAGAAAACCTTCCCGCTTCCTAGCAAGGCAAGCAACCATGTTGATCATTCTGATAACATCCCTTTTTCTCGCTCTTGCTCTTGTTTATTGCATTAGGACAAACGTTCACTTGTCTGTCATACACAGTAGATGAACCCATTCCTTTGCATGACTTGTCATTGTCATAGTAAATAGCTGAACCTTGCAACCTAGCATACCTGGTAGATGCTTGTGCCATGATGTGCTTTGCTTACTTTGCCTGCTATGCTTGCTATACTTAAAGATGTGTCAGGTCTGATTCATCTGGGTGATGAACTGGAGTGAAACAATGTTGTTGTGATGTGATAAGCTTATGACGAACTCGATTTGGAAAAGGTAGCGATGAGAGGCTATGTAGGAGTACATAGCGGGTTGTCTCATTGGGGCCATTCTTAGGAACTGAGTTCCGTGTTTGTGATCCAAGACTAGTTACTACCACACACTAGGTTTCGATAACTCGACTGTCATCATTTTCTCATGACAGATGCCATGGGGTGGCTTATTGTAGGTGGTTAGGGACGGAGGACGCCGACTGGCTCCGGGTGCAAGATTGGGCACAAGCGGTGATGACACATGATGTACCCAGGTTCAGGGCCATCCGGAGGAGGTAATACCCCTAGTCCTGCTTGGTTCAGTTAGATAGATGGGTATAGGTACAATGGTGCTCCTGGAGCTGTGTCTAGAGGAGGAAGAAGGGGCAGCCGCCTCCTCCTCCTACACTTCTAGAAGGGGTGGAGTATAAGGAGATGATCGCTTGTGTGTGCGTGCGTCTGTCCGTGATTATTCATCCCATTGCATGGGGGGCTCGAGGGGTTTTGTCGGCCAACCCCCCGGCTCTTACAATATGCTTTCAGTACCAAGGTGGGGGGACCCAGCTGGCAGTCTCTCCGGCTCGCCAGAGGGTCCCGCCGCTCGCGCCGTCTCGTCGTTGGCAGGGCCCGCCGGCCGAGCGGTCCCATCTCCCGTTGGGGCCCGCCAGCCGGCTCTGCGATTGGCCCTTGCCCACCTGCCGCAGCACGGGCCGCCCGGGGGGGCGTCGTCTAGCGCCAGCCGGCCGAAGTCTCTGGTACGGCCGGCGGCACTATAGCCACACCAGGGCAGGTACCCGAGTGGCGAGGGCATGCCGGCACTGTTCCCCCGCCCGATCGCACTCACCAACGTCAGCAGCTGGGACGGTTGGACTGTAGCCACGCGCTGCAGTGCGTCAGCGGCCACTTTAGCCACAGGGCCGCCCGTCGTGCCGGTCATGTCACGTCGTCGTACCCGCACGCAAAGGGACAGGACGGGGCATGTCTGTCCCGATGTCAACGGAAGATCCGGCCCGTGGGCAGCCGACCACGCCGAGCCGGCCGAGGGTCCAACCGGCTCCTTGACTAGCCGGCCGGGGTGCCAGCGGCACTCGCTTGCGCTGGACGTCCTTCCACCAGCCACGGCCAGACGACCGCATAGTTTTTCAGCAGAGCGAAAGGGGGAAGACCCCGTTGCTTTGGCCTACCTAGGGGTAATAATCCCGTAAGTAGTCCCCGAAGCCGGCGGGGGCTTGCGTCTGGCGGACGGTGGGGAGCCGGCGGCTTCCCCTCAGCGCCACCCGCCTCTGGCTTGAAGGCGAAGGGGCAACCGGGGCGGCCGTTGGACCCGACGCCTCGGGTACCGGCATGCCGCCTCGGGACCCGTGCCGGCACGCCACACGCCATGTGGCGTGTAATGATGCGGTGGGTCACGCGCACGTGAGGAGATGGGACGTCACCTGAGCCTAGCCCACTAGGGCCCAGGCATAGCCCAGTAGGCCTTGGGGCGTAGGGCAGGATCCTCTGTGCCCTCAAGTGGCCGTTACGGCCCGAGGCCACCCACGCGCGCGGAGTTTCCGGGGGGAGTGGGCACAATCAATCCCACATCCCCCGGTCATGGCCTCCCCTGTAAAACGGAGAGGAAGGGCAGGAGGCGGAGGTACCCATGCCCCACTTGCCTCCTTGCTGTCCTTCATCATTGCCTGTCTTCCTTCCTTGCATGCCGTCGCACCCGAGCCCACACCCGTGCCCGCACGCCGCACCGCCGCCGCGATGGCCGATGGACGCGGTGGTAGTTGGGTTGGCTCCTTCGTGGTCGAGGTGGACATCGCCGAGCTGCGCTGTGCACGCATGCTGCCGCCGGCGGAGCGGGTGGCCGCACGCGCGCCGAGTGATGAGATAGCATCGGCGCCATAGCCAGGGGAACACGTCGTGTTCCTATGGCACTTCTCCCGGGGCTTCGGGCTCCCGGTGAGTATCTTCTTCCGTCTTCTCCTTGATACTTTTGACCTCCAGCCGCACAACCTTGGCCCGAATTCGATTCTGTACTTCTCCGCCTTCGTGATGTTGTGCGAGGGGTACCTTGGTATCCTTCCTTTCATCGGCCTTTTCAATGCTCTCTTCTACCTCAAACCTCTGAAAAGCAACGCCTGCGGGGAAGCACTGGTGTGCTGCCGTGGTGTTGCTCGCTTTCCTCCTCTTTCCCTTATCGATTCCGTCAAGGGGTGGCACCGGACGTTCTTCTATGTGAAGAACGTCGACCCGAGGACGGATTACATCCGGCTCCGCCGATTGAGGACAGGCAGTCCTCCCAGCAGAACTGGCTGGGGTTTGCCCCACGCGGCGTGGCCTTGGACGAGCTTGCTCGGCTCGCGTAACTGAAGAGCTCCGAGGGCTGGTCGTCGCCGACCTAGTGGCGGCCTTTGTCTCGCAACAGGTGTCGCCCCTCTAGACGAGGCCACGCCGGATTTGCGACATGTCCGGCCGGCACGACCCCTATCGGCTATCCACCATCAAGCTGATGCCGGCTCAGGTGGCGAAGTGAGTGAACGCCCTCATGACATTCAAGCTGAAGCCCGCCTCGTGGTCCTTCGGCATGGAGCCATACGACCGCATCAACCGGCCTCTCCTGGTAAGTTTTTCGTCGAGGCGGCCCTTTTTCGCTTGATATTCTCCAGTCGGCAGCTAGGTGGAGAACTTACTTTGATGTGCTGACTACAGCTGCTGGTGCGACAGAACATGCCGGACGGCCCGTATCTGCAGATCTTCAAGGCGGAGCATGAGGACTCCGACTCTGAAGACTACCATGTGGGAGGCCCCCCGAAGGAAGGAGTGGACTCTTCGGGAGGAGCCGACGAGCCGGCGGATCCGCGAGAAGGCGCTCCTGATGGAGTCGGAGGGTCCGGCATAGCCGGCGAACCCAGCGGAGTGGGTGAGTTCCCTCTTGCCCCCTCCATCAGGGACTGAACGGATGACGACGACGATGATGATGATTTGATGATTCTAGACGGGCCTCCTCCCGCAGCGTGCCAGGACTGGAAGAGCGAGGAGCGGCCGGCTCGAGGCCCGGCAGCCGAAGCGGCCGGCCAGGGGAAGAGGCCGGATCAGGAGGGGCCAGCGGCCCCGCCGCCCGGTCCAAAGCGGGTGAAGGTGGCCGCGCGGAAGCCGCCGCCACACGCCAAGCGGGCCTTGCCCCTCGTTATCGCGTAAGTTCTTTTTTTTGCATAAGTTTTGCTTCCGCCTTGCGAGCCGGTTAAAGACCGGTTCTTGGATGTTGTAGTGACCCCATCGAGCTCCATGAGGAGGAGCCGGCAGGGGAGCCGACGGATGCCGCCGGCCGGCTAGCCCGCGAGCACGCGGCCACCCAGTGGGAGGAAAAGAGGAGGCTCGAGGAGCTGCGAGCCTCCAGGTCCGGTACGCGAGGAGGGGCCACACACTCCGGGACCTCGAGCAACCGGCGACGGAGGAGGTCGGAAGAGCCTCCGCGGGCTTTGGACTCGGCAGCGGAGTCAACCCGCATGTCAAGGCCTCCGTCGAGCGAGCCGCGAGGGGCGGCCATGGACCCTCCAGCACCTCCACCCGCGCAAGAGACGGCCCAGGCGAGGGAGGCGACGACGGAGCCGGCGCCCGAGGCTACCCGGCCTGAGGTGCCGGAGGTGACCCCTCCTGCGGCCGAGCCGGCCCGGGTCGAGGTGTCGGAGGTCCCAGTGGCCCCATAGGCAGCGGCGGAGGCGGCGGCCATGGAGGTGGAGGTGCCTTCCGTCGCGACCGACGCGCCGGAGCGGCCGGGAGAGGAGGCGGCGATGGCACTGGGCGGGGGGCGGCGGGAAGCGAATCCCGGCCCCTTGCCGATATCAACCCGCCCCCGACGGCTAGAGTCGTGGCGAGCCCGGGCGGCTGCGGTGGCCGGGCCCGGAGGACCCTGCGATCGATGCAGGAGGTTGGCCGGGACTAGGAAGCACTGGCGAGCGCGCCGGCCTGCCGGCTCCCCAGGCAGGCGGCCTGGTCCCTTCCTTCGCGGACTTGGGAAGTGTCCTGGACAGGTGCCGGCAGGAGCTGGCCCGATTTGCGGAGGCGACGGACGTCGCCCTTCAGCATACGGAGGTAAGACGGCACTTTGCCTTAGAGTTTTCAGTGGTGGCGCGCGAGCACACCCACTGTGTGTAGCCCCCAAGATGCGGGCCGGCTGACCGGCTAACGGGCATCCGGGCCGGATCTCCTTTGAGCATGTCTTGACCTTTGACTTTTTTGCGACAGGAGGGAACCTCCCTGCGGCAGAAGCTATTCGCGGAAGCGGTCGCCATCCATGACCATGGCAAATACGGCTTCTACCGCCTGGAGGAGGAGCTGGCGCGCGTGCAAGGTAGGTTGCACTTCGTAGGAGAGGCATATAGCCCCCGGGAGTAGGCTGACGTTGGTTGTGTCTTGTAGGTGAGCTGGACACCCTTCGGGGGGAGCATACCGGGCTTGTCGACGAACAAGACCGGCTGGCGCGGGACGTCCCAGCGGCCACGCAGGAGACGGACCGGCTGGCCGCGCTGCTGGTTGACGGGGAGGCGGCGTGGGACCGGCTCAAGGCCGAGGCAGCAAAGGAGGTGGCGGCCCGGGAGGCGGCCGTCAAGGAGGCGGTTGACGCCGCCCTGACGACCGCCGCCCTTAAAGGCGAGGTGACCCGCCTCGAGAGGACGCTCGAGGAGGTCAAGGGTTCTCTCGCCGTGTCAGAAGCGGCCCGGGAGTCGGAGCGCAAGGCGGCGCTCCACTTCGCCATTGGGGTGGACGACGCGATCGAAGGTAGGTGCCGATCATTTTCTTGCCCAGTCGGTTGCTCTTCCCTTTGCCATTTCTTGTGTTTCATCTTGCTTTTCTTTCCTTCTCTTCTTCTTCCCTTCAGGGCTTTTCCCGAAAACTCATCGCCGCGCTGCGCGCGCCATTGAGGAGCACCGAGAATACCTTCGGGAGTGTGGTCGCTCCATCGAGGAGCATGTCGCGTGGGACATGGACGAGATTGGGCTCGCCATCGAGATGTGGATGACCCATCTCGAGCGGAGCGTGGAGCGGCTCAAGACCGCCGGCAAGGAGGTCATCACCGTGTTGTGGCCGGTCCGCGGGGGAGCTCCGACGCACCGCGTGGCTCAGTGGCTGGAGCACGCCGTCCACTGCCTCGAGGCCTGGAAGGCGTCGGCTGCCCAAGCGGGGCGCAGATGGCGCTCCGGTTCGTCACGTCTTGGTACCGTGGCGTGGACCTGGGCCGGCTGGCGACCATGCGGGACATGCCGGCCGCAGAGCGGGAGGCCCGCGAGCCGTCCCTTGTCGAGCGGGCCAACGAGCTCGCGTCGCATGTTGACGCAAACAAATTCCTGCCGGCCCTTGGCGAGGATGGTGAGTCGTTGCCCAAGGACTCCTTCGGCATCCCTTAGGGCCCGGCGGATGACGAAGTCGCTGACAAGAGGACCGACTTGAACGGCGAGACGGCTGAGACCGAGGAGCCTGCCTCAAAGGCCAAGGAGGCCGACCTGAAGGCCGCGGCCACCTCCGAGGCGAGGACCGAGCCGCCCCGCGACGCGCCGGCTAGGGGCACACCGGCTGGCGATGCGCCGGTGGCCTGAGCCCCCAGGCGTCTTTTTTATCGTTCTCTTTTCTCTCCCTACATGTAAAACTTGAATCCACCCACTGGGGGTGTTTGTGTAATGAACTGAATGCTGGCCGTGGGCCAATTTTTCCTTAATATTTATGCCATGAATATTCTGTTGTGTTTGCCTTGTGACTCATGTCGCCTCATCATTATCCTTTTTTGCCTGCCTCGACTCTTTTTGTTTCTATTCCTTTTCCCCTTTGGTTTCGGCCCCGCCAGCCCGATAGTCGGGAACCGGTCTGTAGCTGGGTCGGGGCATCCGCCTCAAGGGAGCCGGTTCAAAACTTAGGAATCGCGCGGTTTTTTGGGATAAGTAGAGTGGTAGAGATGCGTCGATGGTCCGGCTGGGCCTCGAAGGGGTATCCCTTGGTTTCGACCTTTCGTGTGAGCCAAACCTTGCCGCCCCGGAGCCCCATCAACCACACAGCCGGGAGCCGGTTCTATAGCCGGTAAGGGTGGGGAAGTTTGGCCGGCTCACATTACTTAGCCATTTTCCACAGAGGTGCTTCTAGGCCCAGTCGGCTAGCCCCCGGGCCCGGGAGCCGGGCCGGGGAGCCGGTGAGTGAGGAACACTTTTGAAAGAAACGGAACGGGGCGCGCCCCAAGAGCTGGCTTGGGCGCCCATTGCATTCATAAGCCCAAAAGGGTGGGGATACATACATACATTGATTTTTCTCAATAGTAAAATGGGCGCAAGAGTACTGTGTTCCATGGGTGCTCCGTCTCTTCACCGGAAGCATCTCTTTTGTGCTTCTGCAGCTTCTGGGCGTCTATTAGGTAGTATGCGTTGTTGTGTAGCGCCTTGCTGATGATGAACGAGCCCTCCCATGGGGAGGACAGCTTGTGTTGTCTGGCGGTTCACTAGATCCGTCTGAGAACCAGGTCCCCCTCGCGGAATGAGAGTGGCCAGATCCGCTTGTTGTGGTAGTGTTGGAGCTTCTGCTAGTAGATCGCCGTCCGTCTCAAGGCCATTTCATGAGCTTCCTCGAGTAGATCAACGCCGCCTTCTCTTGCCTCCTTTGCGTCATTTTCCGTGTATAGGGCGACCCGAGGCGAATCAAACTCGATGTCGGTGGGGATCATCGCCTCGGACCCATACACAAGGAAGAAGGGGGTGTAGCTGGTTGACTGGTTCGGGGTGGTCCTGAGACTCCAAAGGATGGCCAGCGGCTCATCGATCCAGCAGTCGGCGACCTTACCATCGGCATCACAAGCCGGGGCTTGATGCCGGACAGGATGAGGCCGTTCGCCCTCTCGACCTGGCCGTTTGACTGTGGATGAGCGACGAAGGCCAGGTTGAGCCGGATCCCTTGCTCGGAGCAGAAACGCGCGAGTGTGCCCTTGGCAAAGTTGGTGTCGTTGTCGGTGACGATGCCGTTGGGAACGTCATAGCGTATCATGATGTCGTCGATGAACCGGACGGCAGTGGGGCCGTCCAGCTTCTTCATTGGTCGCGCCTCGATCCACTTGGTGAATTTGTCGATGGCCGCCAGCAAGTGCGTCATGCCACCTCGAGCGGTGTTGAACGGGCCCACCATGTCCAGCCCCCAAACGGCAAAAGGCCACAAGAGGGGGATGGTTTGGAGGGCCATCGCCGGCAGGTGGCTTTGCGTGCCGAAGCGTTGGCAGCCCTCGCACTCATCGACTAACTTCTTGGCCGCCTCGAGAGCCATTGGCCAGAAGAAGCCGTGGCGGAAAGCCTTGGCCACTAGGGTCCGGGAGGAGGCATGATGCCCGCACTCGCCCTGGTGAATGTCGAGGAGGATCTCCAGACCCTTTTCCGGCTCGACGCATCGCTGGAAGACGCCGGTGGTGTTGCGGTGGACGAGCTCGTTGTGATGATGTCGTAGGCCGTGGCCCAGTGCTGGATTTGCCTTGCCAGAGCTTCGTCCGGAGGAAGCTCGTCCCGCAGAAGAAATGCTAGGATGGGTTGGGCCCATGAGGGAGCCGAGACGGCGGCCGGCTGGGGAGCCCCCTGGACTGGTTGATCAGTCCCCAGGACCGGCTCGCCAGCCCCTGGGACCAGCTCGGGAGCCCTCAAGGCTGGTTGGTCAGCCCCCAGGACCGGCTCGCCAGCCCTCGAGGCCGGCTGGTCGATGATCATCATGACAGCCATGCCACCGGAGCTGGCCGCCTCGGACGCCGGGCGGCCGTCGGTTTGGAGCCGGTGGTGAAGTTGCCAGAGAGGCGACCGGGGCCGTCGATGGGTCGTTGATTGACTCCAATTCTGGGGAAGGCTTGATCGACGGCTTGAGCAGCCGTTCGAGGGAGACGCCGGCTGGGATGGCCTGTCGGGTGAAGCTGATCTTTACCAGCACATCCGACGCCTCGTTGTCTGCCCGTGGGACATGATGAAACTCACAGGCCTCGAAAGAGCCGGTGAGCGATTGTACGAGGAAGCGGTAGCTGGCCATGTTGGCATCCCTGGCGTCCCATTCACCAGAGACTTGCTGCACCACGAGGTCGGAGTCGCCGAAGCAGAGGATGCGCCTGATGCCGATCTCCTTGGTGAGCCAGAGGCCATGGACGATGGCCTCATACTCAACCACATTGTTGGATGTGGTGAAGTGGATCTGGAGGGCGTATTTGAGCTGATCATCTTTCGAGGAGGAGAGGACTATGCCGGCACCCAGGCCGGTCCTCATTTTGGAGCCGTCGAAGTGCATGCGCCAATGCTTGGAGTCTAGGGGAGGCGGAAAAAACTCCGTCTCCGCCCAGTTGACGAGGAAATCCGCCAATGCCTGTGACTTGATGGCGGTTCTTGGCTCGTACCGGATCTCATGATCAGCGAGGGCGATGATCCACTTGGTGATCCAGCCGGTGGAGTCCCGACCGTCATAATCTCGTCGAGCGGGGCCGTCCTCACCACGGTAATGGTATGCTCTTGGAAGTACTGCTTGACCTTCTTGGCGGCAAAGTATATGCCGTAGCACATCTTTTGGTAGTGGGGGTAGTACTGCTTGGACGTGGAGAGGACCTTGTTGGAAATATGCCCTAGAGGCAATAATAAAATGGTTATTATTGTATTTCCTTGTTCATGATAATTGTCTATTGTTCATGCTATAATTGTGTTAACCGGAAACCATAATACATGTGTGAATACATAGACCACAACATGTCCCTAGTGAGCCTCTAGTTGACTAGCTCGTTGATCAATAGATGGTCACGGTTTCATGGCCATGGACATTGGATGTCGTTGATAACGGGATCACATCATTAGGAGAATGATGTGATGGACAAGACCCAATCCTAAGCATAGCACAAAGATCGTGTAGTTCGTTTGCTAAAGCTTTTCAATGTCAAGTATCATTTCCTTAGACCATGAGATTGTGTAACTCCCGGATACCGTAGGAATGCTTTGGGTGTGCCAAACGTCACAACGTAACTGGGTGGCTATAAAGGTACGCTACGGGTATCTCCGAAAGTGTCTGTTGGGTTGACACGAATCGAGACTGGGATTTGTCACTCCGTGTGACGGAGAGGTATCTCTGGGCCCACTCGGTAAGACATCATCATTATGAGCTCAATGTGACTAAGGAGTTAGTCACGGGATGATGTATTACGGAACGAGTAAAGAGACTTGCCAGTAACGAGATTGAACAAGGTATGGGGATACCGACGATCGAATCTCGGGCAAGTATCATACCGATAGACAAAGGGAATTGTATACGGGATTGATTGAATCCTTGACATCGTGGTTCATCCGATGAGATCATCGTGGAGTAATTGGGAGCCAACATGGGTATCCAGATCCCGCTGTTGGTTATTGACCAGAGAGGTGTCTCGGTCATGTCTACGTGTCTCCCGAACCCGTAGGGTCTACACACTTAAGGTTCGATGACGCTAGGGTTATAGGGAAAAGGTATACGTGATTACCGAAGGTTGTTCGGAGTCCCGGATGAGATCCCGGACGTCACGAGGAGCTCCGGAATGGTCCGGAGGTAAAGATTGATATATAGGAAGTCCAGTTTTGGTCACCGGAAAGTTTTCGGGCTCATCGGTAGTGTACCGGGAGTGCCGGGAGGGTGCCGGAGGACCCCCGGGAGGGGTGTGACGACCAAAGGACCACATGGGCTGTTAGATAAAGTGTGCCAGCCCTTATTGGGCTGGGCAAGACTTTTGCTAAAGGCCCATGTGGCTGGAGATAAGGAGATAAGGCAAAAAGGATTTAAAAGGAGGAGATCCACCTCCCTTGTGGGAGGTGGACTCTCCCTTTAATTCGGCCGGCCATCTCCTCTTTGGAGTAGAGGCCAAGCCAGCCCTCCACGTCCCTCCTCCTATATATACTTGAGGTTTTGGATGTTTTGAGACAGGATTTGATCTCTCTCTCTCACGGCGAAGCCCTACCTCTCTTCTTCCTCCTCCGCAGCGCTTAGGCGAAGCCCTGTCGGAATACCTTGCTACTCCACCACCACCACGCCGTCGTGCTGCTGTTGGAGCTCTTCCCCAACCTCTCCTTCCTCCTTGCTGGATCAAGGTGTTGGAGACGTCACCGGGCTGCACGTGTGTTGAACGCGGAGGTGCCGTCCGTTCGGCACTTGATCGGATCTACCGCGATCTGAATCGCTGCGAGTACGACTCCATCAACCGCGTTCTTGTAACGCTTCCGCTTAGCGATATTCAAAGGTATGAAGATCCACTCTCCCCTTGCTCGTTGCTGGTTTCTCCATAGATGGATCTTGGTGAACGCGTAGGAAATTTTTGATTTACTACTACGTCTCCCAACAGTGGCATCATGAGCTAGGTCTATGCGTAGAATCTATGCACGAGTAGCACACAAAGCAGTTGTGGGCGTCGAGTTTGTTAATTTGCTTGCCGTTACTAGTCTTATCTTGATTCGGCGGTATTGTGGGATGAAGCGGCCCGGACCAACTTTACACGTACGCTTACGTGAGACCGGTTCCACCGCCTGACATGCACTAGATGCATAAGGTGGCTAGCGGGTGTCTGTCTCTCCTACCTTAGTCGGATCGGATTCGATGAAAAGGGTCCTTATGAAGGGTAAATAGCAATTGGCAAATCACGTTGTGGTGTTGACGTAGGTAAGAAACGTTCTTGCTAGTAACCTATAGCAGCCACGTAAAAACTTGCAACTACAAATTAGAGGACGTCTAACTTGTTTTTGCAGCATGTGCCTTGTGATGTGATATGGCCAAAGGATGTGATGTGATGCATTGTGATGTATGAATTGATCATGTTCTTGTAATAGGATTCACGACTTGCATGTCGATGATTATGACAACCGGCAGGAGCCATAGGAGTTGTCTTATTTATTGTATGACCTGCGTGTCAATCATAAACGCCATGTAATTACTTTACTTTATTGCTAAGCGTTAGCCATAGTAGTAGAAGTAATAGTTGGCGAGACAACTTCATGAAGACACAATGATGGAGATCATGATGATGGAGATCATGGTGTCATGCCGGTGACAGTGATGATCATGGTGCCCCGAAGATGGAGATCATAGGAGCAAAATGATATTGGCCATATCATGTCACTATATTGATTGCATGTGATGTTTATCATGTTTACATCTTATTTGCATAGAACGACGGTAGTAAATAAGATGATCTCTCAATAAAATTTCAAGAAAGGTGTTCACCCTAACTGTGCACCGTTGCTAAGGATCGTCGTTCCGAAGCACCACGTGATGATCGGGTGTGATAGGTTCTAACGTTCGCATACAACGGGTGTAAGCCAGATTTACACATGCGAAACACTTAGGTTGACTTGACGAGCCTAGCATGTACAGACATGGCCTCGGAACACGGAAGACCGAAAGGTCGAACATGAGTCGTATAGAAGATACGATCAACATAGAGATGTTCACCATGGATGACTAGTCCGTCTCACGTGATGATCGGACACGGGCTAGTTGACATGGATCATGTATCACTTGGAAGACTAGAGAGATGTCTATCTAAGTGGGAGTTCATTAATAATTTGATTAAATGAACTTAATTATCATGAACTTAGTCTAAAAATGTCCTTGCAAATTATGTCGTAGATAGCTCGCGCTGTAGCTCCCCAGTTTTATTGATACAATCCTAGAGAAAAGTAAGTTGAAAGTTGATGGTAGCAATAATGCGGACTGGGTCCGTGATCTGAGGATTGTCCTCATTGCTGCACAGAAAGCTTATGTTTTTGATGTACCGCTAACTGCATCACTCCCTCAAGCGTTGTCTGTAGATGTTGTGAACATATGACAGGCACTTTTTGATGACTACGTGATAGTTCAGTGCGTCATGCATTACGGCTTAGAATTGAGGCTTCAAAATGTTTTGAACGTCACAGAACATATGAGATGTTCTAGGAGCTGAGATTGTGATCTCAAGCTCGTGCCTATGTTGAGAGGTATGAGACCTCCAACAAGATTCTTTGCCTGCAAGATAAAGGAGAATAGCTTAATCGGTGAGCGTGTTCTCAGATTGTCTGGGTGCTACAATCACTTGAATCAAGTGGGAGTTAATCTTCCAGATGAGATAGTGATTAATGCAGTTCTCCAAGTCACTGCCACCAAGCTACTAGAGCTTCGTGATGAACTATAACATGCCAGGGATGGATAAGATGATCCCTGAGTTGTTCGTGATGTTTGACACCACGAAGGTAGAAATCAATAAGGAGCATCAAGTGTTGATGGTTAAGTGAAAACCACTAGTTTCAAAAGGGGCAAGGGCAAGAAGGGAAAAACTTCAGGAATGGCAAGCCAGTTGTTGCTCTAGTGAAGAAACCCAAGGTTGAGCCCGAACCCGAGACTAAGTGCTTCTGTTATGAGGAGAATGTTCGCTGAAGCGGAAAAACCCTAGATGATTGGTAGATAAGAAGGCTGGTAATGTCAATGGAAGTATATTTGATATACGTGTTAGTGATGTGTACCTTGCTGGTACTCCTAGTAGCACCTGGGTATTAGATACCGGTTCGGTTGCTAAGTGTTAGCAACTCGAAATAAAAGCTACGGAGTAAATGGAGACTAGCTAGGTGAAAGGTGACGATGTGTGTTGGAAGTATTTCCAAGATTGATGTGATCACCATCGCACGCTCTCTCTACCTTCAGGATTTGTGATAAACCTAAATAAATGTTATTTGGTGTTTGCGTTGAGCATAAACGTGATTAGATCATGATTAGTGCGATACGGTTATTCATATAAGTTAGAGAATAATGGTTATTCTGTTTACATGGATAATGCCTTCAATGGTCATGCACCCACTCGAAATGGTTTATCGAATCATGATCGTAGTAGTACACATATTCATAACATTGGTACCAAAAGATACAAAGTTAATAATGATAGTACCACATGCTTGTGGCACTGCCACGTAATGTCATATTGGTATAAATCGCATGAAGAAACTCCATGATGATGGATGTTTTTTGACTCACTCTATTTCGAATCGGTTGAGACATGCGAGCCATGCCTCTTGGGCAAGATGACTGAGACCCCGTCATCCAATATGATGGAGCGGGCAAGTGGCTTATTGGAATTAATACATGTTGATGTATGTGGTCCAATGAGTGTTGAAACACACAGTGGATATCGTTGTTTTTCATTACCTTCACTGATGATTTGAGTAAATATGGGGATATTTACTTAATGAAACACGAATCTGAAATGTTTGAAAGGTTCAAGGAGTTTCAGAGTGAAGTTAAAGATCATCGTGACAAGAAGATAAATGTCTATGATATGATCATGGAGGTGAATATCTAAGTTACGAGTTTGGTATGCAATTTTAGACAATGTGGAAATTGTTTCACAGCTCACGCCTCCTGGAACACCATAGTGTGATGGTGTGTTCGAACGTCGTAGTCGTGCTCTATTGGATATAGTGAGTACTATGATGTCTCTTATCGTTTTACCACTATCATTATGGGGTTATGCATTAAAGACAAATCCATTCACTTTAACAGGGCACCATCTAAGTCTGTTGAGATGACACCGTGAGAATTATGGTTTGACAGAAGCCTAAGCTGTCATTTCTTAATGTTTGGGGCTGCGACGCTTATGTGAAAATGGGTTTTTCACCTAGCGAGCTCGAACTCAAAGCAGACAAATGCATCTTCATAGAATACCCTAATGAGACATTGGGTATACCTTCTATCTCAGATCCAAGCGCAAAAGGTGTTTGTTGCTAAGAACGGGTCCTTTTTGAGAAAGAGTTTCTCTCGAAAGAATTGAGTGGGAGGAAGATAGAACTTGATAAGGTTGTTGAACCTTTGTTTCAACCAGAGAATAGCGCAACACAGAAAGATGTTTCTGTAGAGCCTACTTAGTTGAAAAGGAAGTTAATGATGATGATCATGAAGCTTCGGATCAAGTCACTATCGAACCTCGTAGGTCGACAAGGACGCGTACTGCTCCTGAGTAGTACGACAACCCTGTCTTGGAAATCATGTTGTTGGACAACGATGAACCTACGAACTATGGAGAAGCGATGGTGGGCCCGGATTCCAACAAATGGCTAGGAGCCATGAAATCCGAGAAAGGATCCATGTATGAAAACCAAGTATGGACTTTGGTAGACTTGCCTGTTGAATGGCGGGTCATTGAGTACAAATGGACCTTTGAGATAAACATAGACGCTAATGGTGAAATGTCACCGTTTATAAAGCTCGACTTGTCGCAAAGAAGTTTCCGCCAAGTTCAAGGAGTTGACTGCAATGAGATTGTCTCATCTATAGCGATGCTAAAAGTCTATTAAAATTTTGTTAGCAGCTGCTGCATTTTTCGATTATGAAATCTGGCAGATGGATGACAAAACAAGGTTTCCGTAATGGTTTCTGTGAGGAAGAGTTGTATGTGATACAACCAGAAAGTTTTGTCAATCCTAAGGATGCTAAAAAGTATGCAAACTCTAGCGATCCTTCTATGGACTGGAGCAAGCATGTCGGAGTTGGAATATATGCTTTGATGAGGTGATCAAAGTGTTTAAGTTTATACAAAGTTTATGAGAAACTTGTATTTGCAAGAAAGTGAGTGGGAGCACTATAGAATTTCTTATAAGAATATGTAGTTGACATATTATTGATCGGAAATGATGTAGAATTTCTGGAAGAGCATGAAGGGTTGTTTGAAAAGAGTTTTTTCAAAGGAAGACCCAGATAAAGCTACTATTTTATTGAGCATCAAGATCTATAGGGATAGATCAATGCGCTTGATAAGTTTTTTTCGACAAAGACATACCTTCACAAGTTTTGAAGGAGTTCAAAATAGATGGGTCGAAGAAGGAGTTCTTGACTGTATTGTAAGGTGTGAAATTGAGTAAGACTCAATACCCGACCACGGCAGAAGATAAAGAAAAGATGAGTGTCATCTCCTATGCTTTGGCCATAGGCTCTATATAGTATGCCATGCTGTGTATCGCACCTGTGTGTGCCTTGCCATGAGTCTGTCAAGGGGTACAAGAGTAATCCAAGAGTGGATCACTGGACAATGGTCAAAGTTATCCTTAGTAACTTGAGAACTAAGGAAATATTTCTCGATTATGGAGGTGATAAAGAGTTCATCGTAAAGGGTTACGATGATGCAAGCTTTAACTCCAATCCGGATGACTCTTAGTAGAAATCTGGCTACGTATAGTGGAGCAGCCATTTGGAATAGCTCCAAGTGGAGCGTGGGAGCAGTATCTACAAATATGACATGGACAGTTTGTAAGGTACACACGGATCTGAATGTCGCAGACCCGTTGACTAAAAATCTCTTTCACGAGCAGAACATGAACAAACCCCAGAACTTATTGGGTGTTAATCACATGATGATATGATCACATGGTGATGTAAGTGTTAATCACATGGTGATGTGAACTGGATTATTGACTCTAGTGCAAGTGGGAGACTGTTGGAAATATGCCCTAGAGGCAATAATAAAATGGTTATTATTGTATTTCCTTGTTCATGATAATTGTCTATTGTTCATGCTATAATTGTGTTAACCGGAAACCATAATACATGTGTGAATACATAGACCACAACATGTCCCTAGTGAGCCTCTAGTTGACTAGCTCGTTGATCAATAGATGGTCACGGTTTCATGGCCATGGACATTGGATGTCGTTGATAACGGTATCACATCATTAGGAGAATGATGTGATGGACAAGACCCAATCCTAAGCATAGCACAAAGATCGTGTAGTTCGTTTGCTAAAGCTTTTCAATGTCAAGTATCATTTCCTTAGACCATGAGATTGTGTAACTCCCGGATACCGTAGGAATGCTTTGGGTGTGCCAAACGTCACAACGTAACTGGGTGGCTATAAAGGTACGCTACGGGTATCTCCGAAAGTGTCTGTTGGGTTGACACGAATCGAGACTGGGATTTGTCACTCCGTGTGACGGAGAGGTATCTCTGGGCCCACTCGGTAAGACATCATCATTATGAGCTCAATGTGACTAAGGAGTTAGTCACGGGATGATGTATTACGGAACGAGTAAAGAGACTTGCCAGTAACAAGATTGAACAAGGTATGGGGATACCGACGATCGAATCTCGGGCAAGTATCATACCGATAGACAAAGGGAATTGTATACGGGATTGATTGAATCCTTGACATCGTGGTTCATCCGATGAGATCATCGTGGAGTACGTGGGAGCCAACATGGGTATCCAGATCCCGCTGTTGGTTATTGACCGGAGAGGTGTCTCGGTCATGTCTACGTGTCTCCCGAACCCGTAGGGTCTACACACTTAAGGTTCGATGACGCTAGGGTTATAGGGAAAAGGTATACGTGATTACCGAAGGTTGTTCGGAGTCCCGGATGAGATCCCGGACGTCACGAGGAGCTCCGGAATGGTCCGGAGGTAAAGATTGATATATAGGAAGTCCAGTTTTGGTCACCGGAAAGTTTTCGGGCTCATCGGTAGTGTACCGGGAGTGCCGGGAGGGTGCCGGAGGACCCCCGGGAGGGGTGTGACGACCAAAGGACCACATGGGCTGTTAGATAAAGTGTGCCAGCCCTTATTGGGCTGGGCAAGACTTTTGCTAAAGGCCCATGTGGCTGGAGATAAGGAGATAAGGCAAAAAGGATTTAAAAGGAGGAGATCCACCTCCCTTGTGGGAGGTGGACTCTCCCTTTAATTCGGCCGGCCATCTCCTCTTTGGAGTAGAGGCCAAGCCAGCCCTCCACGTCCCTCCTCCTATATATACTTGAGGTTTTGGATGTTTTGAGACAGGATTTGATCTCTCTCTCTCACGGCGAAGCCCTACCTCTCTTCTTCCTCCTCCGCAGCGCTTAGGCGAAGCCCTGTCGGAATACCTTGCTACTCCACCACCACCACGCCGTCGTGCTGCTGTTGGAGCTCTTCCCCAACCTCTCCTTCCTCCTTGCTGGATCAAGGTGTTGGAGACGTCACCGGGCTGCACGTGTGTTGAACGCGGAGGTGCCGTCCGTTCGGCACTTGATCGGATCTACCGCGATCTGAATCGCTGCGAGTACGACTCCATCAACCGCGTTCTTGTAACGCTTCCGCTTAGCGATCTTCAAAGGTATGAAGATCCACTCTCCCCTTGCTCGTTGCTGGTTTCTCCATAGATGGATCTTGGTGAACGCGTAGGAAATTTTTGATTTACTACTACGTCTCCCAACAGACCTTGCTGAGGTAGTAGACGGGTCGTTGGACCGGCAGGGACTTGCCCTCCTCCAGCCGTTCGACCACCAGGACGATGCTAATGACGCGGGTGGTCGCCGCGATGTAGGCGAGCAGCGGTTCCTTCTTAGCCGGCGCGGCCAGGATGGGCGCATGGGTGAGAGCCTTCTTGAGGCCGCGGAAGGCCTCGTCCACCTCGTCAGGCCAGTCGAAGACGCCCGGCCTCTTGGTTTGCCCCGGCTCAATTAGGGCCGTCTTGCGAAGGAACCCGTAGAGGGGCAGCGTCTTCTCCCCCAACTGGATGATGAACCGGTTGAGCGAGGCGAGGCAGCCGGTGAACTTCTGGACGTCGCGGAGCTGGGTCGGCTTTGGCATGCGCTCGATTGCGCTGATCTTCTCAGGGTTAGCTTCGATGCCGCGAGCAGACACGAAGAAACCCAGGAGTTGGTTGGTGGGGACGCCGAAGACACACTTCTCCGGGTTGAGCTTGATCTTGTACTCGCGTAGGTTCGTGAAGGTCTCCCAGAGGTCATTGAGGAGGCTGAATTGCTTCTTGGTTTTGACGACAATGTCGTTGACGTAGACGTGGACGTTCCTGCCTATCTGAGGCAGGAGGCACTTTTGCATGCATCGTTGGAAGGTGGCGCCTGCGTTCTTCAGGCTGAAGGACATGGTGATGTAGCAGTAGGCCCAAAGGGCGAGATGAAGGAGGTCTTGAGCCGGTCTTCTAGATCTAGCTTGATCTGGTGGTAGCCTGAGTAGGCGTCCAGGAAGGAAAGCAAGTCGCAGCCGGTCGTGGAGTCGATGACTTGATCAATCCGCGGCAGGGTGAATGGGTACTTGGGACATGCCTTATTTAGGCTAGTGTAGTCGATGCACATGCGCCAGGTCTTGTTTTTCTTCAGCACCAGGACTGGGTTGGCCAGCCAGTCAGGGTGGAACACTTCCATGATAAACCCGGCTGCGAGCAGCCGGGCGATCTCTTTGCCTATAGTACGCCACTTCTCCTCGAAGAAGCGGCGCAGGGGTTGCTTGACCGGCTTGACGTCCGGCCGGACGTGGAGTTTGTGCTCGGCGAACTTCCTCGGAACACCCGGCATGTCCTTGGGGGACCACGCGAAGATGTCCCGATTCTCATGGAGGAATTCGATGAGCTCACCTTCCTATTTGCTGTTGAGTCGGGAGTCGATGGCGACGCACTGAGCCGGGTTGGCCGGGTCGAGCAGGATTTGCTTGGTGTCTTTAGATGGCTGGAAGGAGGCCTCGCCGGCGGATTGCGAGGGAGGGGCCGGCACGACCAACTGGCTGGTAGCAAGGGCCACGAGCCAGTCGAGTTGCCGTCTCTCCTCGGTGATCTCCAGGGCCTCGGCCAGTTGGCTGCCATCTCGAGCGCACTCGAGCGACATCTTGTAGTCGCCCTTGATGGTGATGTTTCCCTTTTGGCCCGGCATCTTGAGCTTAAGGTAAGCATAATGGGGGACCGCCATGAAGCTGACAAGAGCTGGTCGGCCTAACAGCGCGTGGTAGGGGCTCGCAAGGTCTATGACCTCGAATAGCACTGGCACGCGACAGAAATGGCCGGGTCCACCGAAGAGGACGTCGAGCGTGATCTTGCCGATAGGGGAGCAGGACTTCCCCGGCACAATTCCGTGGAAAACCGTCCGGCTCGCCTGCAGGTCTTCTGTCTTCAGCCCCAGCTTATGCATCATGTCGAGGTAGAGAATGTTGATGTTGCTGCCGCCATCTATCAGCACCCGCATGAAGCGGCAGGCTCACTCCTTGGTGGAGATGGTGGGGTCGAGGACCAAGGCATAGCTGCCGGGATTCGGCATCACGGCAGGGTGATCGTCCTGGCTCCAAGTAACCGGCTTCTCCGACATGTGCATGAACTAGGGAGTTGCCGGCATGGTGGCGTTCACCTCATGGTAGAGCTGACACTGAGCGTGTTTGCCTGTCTCTTCACTGGTGAAGACGACGTAGCAACCGTCCTGGCTAGGGAGCTGGTAGATTAGACCACTGTCATTCGGAGCCGTTGCCGACGCCGGGGCGGCAGCTTGGGGCAGGGCCGGCGCACGGGCTGGCGGCCTGGGGGGAGCCGGAAGGTCATCCCCCGGGCCAATCGCTGTAAGAAGTTGCACTGCCGAAGCGTGTGCGTAGAGGGTTTGGCCCCTGAATGGTTTTTGCAGGGGAAATCGAGCATTTGCTCGAAGGTCAGCTTCGGCTGCCAGGCAGCCTTGCCGGCGCGCTAGCGCTGGCCTGAAGGCTGGGCAGCCGGCTCCAGATCCTCAACGGTATTGACCTGTCGGCTCCTGTAGCGGGGATCCGGCTGGCCATTCTTGCGCTTGTTGTTCTGCGGCTGTCGGTTGTTGGCAGCCGACCGGGTCATGGCCGGCATTGTCATTGCCTTGGCGGGCAGGGTCGTCTTGACCCGGATGGCCGGATCGGCCGTGGCGTATTTGTCCGCCTTGGTCATGAGCTCGGCAAGCGTGGCCGGCTCGGAGCACAGGAGCTTATGCTTGAGAAGGGTACCGTCCTGGCAGCCCTCGATGAAGTATTACACGGCTTGCACCTCGTGCACCCCTTCGCAGGAGTTGCGGTGCTCGGTCCAGCGGGTGAGGTAGTTGCGGAGGGGTTCGTCCGACCCCTGAACGCACATGGCGAGTTCACGGGGATGTCTAGGCCGCTTGTAGGTTCCGGTGAAGTTGCGGACGAAGGCCTCCTCGAAGTCCGTCCAGGTGTTGATGCTGCCAGCCGCCAGGTTGTTGAGCCAGGTGCGGGCCGAGACGATCAACATGAGGGGTGCGTAGTGAATGGCTACGCGCTTATTCCCCCTGGCGATGCCCACCGTGGTGGTGTAGTCGATCATCCAGTCTTCGGGCTTGGCGGCCCCGTTGTATTTCGGGGTGTCCCTAGGGAGCGTGAAGCCGGTTGGGAATGGCTTGGTGTGAATCCGGGGACCGAAGCAGGCCAGACCAATCGAGCCCTCCTCCTCGAGAAGGGCGGATTGCATGAGTTTGTCGAGGTGGTTGCGGGCGTCGTTCTCGCTACGGGGGACGCGTGGTCCGAGACGAGCCAAGACTTCAGGACGGATGGTGGGTGGCGCCGACTACCACAACTCGCGCCGTGGAGGCGGCGTGTGCCCATGGCTGCGCCGGCTGCCGGATGCCGGTGCCTCGTGCTGGCGGCCGCTCCGAGGCGGCTCGTTGGTGCGTCGGCTGCTCCATCCCCGGCGTCTGAGAGGGACGGGGGTTGTTTGCTTCGGTCTGGCGGCCGGAGATGCGAGGGGAACAGGAGTATTGGGCCGCCTGGCGGCCGGCAGTTCTCGTGCCCTCGCATTCCGGCCGGGGGCCTTCAGTGGCGGTGCCGCCTGTCGCGAGTAGATGCTGCTGCGCGTGAGCAGCATCGATGAGCTCCTTGATGTGGTGCTCGTGGGCGGCACGCTCTTCGCCCTCCAAGGTGGCCAATTCCTCATAGGCCACCTTGAGAGCCCACAGGTTAGCCGCGGGGGTGTCGTAGACGGGCATTTTGCCGCCGAGGATTTCGGCGACCACTCGGCCGCGGTCGCGCACAGCCCCACGCCGGCTGGGCTCGGTGCCAGTCGGGGTGAGTCCGTAGGCGGAATCGTACTCCCGCTATGCCGCCTCCATGCGGCGCCGCGTGGCAGCGAGTGCGGTCGCATCCTCGAACAGGATGCGGCGAGCCACCTTGAGGTCGGCCGTGGCGGCATCAGGGTTCGCCGTCGGGGCGATCGGAGTGCTCAAGCCCCGGAGGATCGTGCTGAGCGGGTCGGACGTGCCGACGCGGGCAGCAGCAACGGTAGTCGCGACCTGCGCCCGTCCGGAAGCAGTGGAGGAAGTGATGCCATCACTCCCACGTGATCGTGGGAACCGCTGGGCTGAGCCGCAGCGAGTGTGCCCATTGCCATGGGCGGACCCGCGGGGTACTCGTCAGCGGCCGGAGCCTCGGCGAGGCTGAGCCTACTGAAGCGCTCGGTGAGCGCGTCGATGTCGGCCGTGAGGCCGACGGAGTTGCCCGCAGGGCATGCCAGGGCAAGACCCACGAGCTCCCCATAGTTTCGTCGGGACGAGCGGCAGCGGCGGGGAATGGCGAGGGGTCTCGCCCGGAGCATGAATCCGGTTTGCGCCGTGTACGGCCCCACGGTGGGCACCAACTTTTGTCGTTTTCTCATGACAGATGCCATGGGGTGGCTTATTGTAGGTGGTTGGGGCCAGAGGACGCCGACGGGCTCCGGGTGCGAGATTAGGCACAAGCGGTGATGACACACGATGTACCTAGGTTCAGGGCGCTCCGAAGGAGGTAATACCCCTAGTCCTACATGGTTCAGTTAGATGGATGGGTATAGGTACAATGGTGCTCCTGGAGCTGTGTCTAGAGGAGGAAGAAGGGGCAGCCGCCTCCTCCTCCTCCACTGCTAGAAGGGGTGGAGAATAAGGAGATGATCGCTTGTGTGTGTGTGCGCCTGTCCCTGATTATTCGTCCCGTTGCATGGGGGCTCGGGGGGTTTTATAGGCCAACCCCCCGGCTCTTACAATATGCTTTAAGTACCAAGTTGGGGGGACCCCGCTGGTAGTCTCTCCGGCTGGCCAGAGGGTCCCTCCGCTCGCGCCGTCTCGTCGTTGGCGGGGCCCGCTGGCCGAGCGGTCCCATCTCCCGTTGGGGCCCGCCAGCCGGCTCTGCGATTGGCCCTTGCCCACCTGCCGCGGCACGGGCCGCCCGGGGGGCGTCGTCTAGCGCCAGCCGGCCGAAGTCTCTGGTATGGCCGGTGGCACTGTAGCCACGCCGGGGCAGTTAATCGAGTGGCAACGACGTGCCGACACTGTTCCCCCGCCCGGTCGCACTCACCAAGATCAGCGGCCGGGACGGTTGGACAATAGCCACGCGTCGCAGTGCGTAAGCGTCCACTATAGCCACAGGGCCGCCCGTCGTGCCGGTCACGTCGCGTCGTTCTACCCGCTCGCAGAAGGACGGGACTGGGCATGTCCGTCCCGAGGTCAAAGGAAGAGCCGGACCGTGGGCAGCCGGCCGAGGGTCCAGCCGGCTCTTTGACTAGCCGGCCGGGGCGCCAGCAGGCACTAGCTTGCACCGGACGTCCTTCTGCCGGCCATGGCCAGCCGACCGCGTAGTTTTTCAGGGGAGCGAAAGAGGGAAGACCCCATTGCTTTGGCTTACCTAGGGGTAGTAACCCCGTCATCGACCCCTCTCGACTTATCAATCGCTTAGGCCTTGGTCCAGGAGTTGCAAGTAGTTTCTGGTGTTTATAGCATGTTGGAGGTCATGCGTAGCGCTAACCCTAGGGGTTGGTTATGACGCGGTAGGCAGTGGCACGGTGTACCAAGGGTCACCCGAATGGTGGCTTGGGAACCCTGCGAACATCGTTTGGGGCCGTAGCGGAAACTTCGGCCGGACTTCCATGTGGGTTCAGTCTCAAATAGGCGATAGCCAGGACTAGAGGTCTTGTGTGATTGACGCTCATGGCCGACTCCCTTGCTGGGCTTCCGCTTGAACGTTGCCGAGGTGCATGGTTTTATGAGCACACAGCGATAAGTGGCGAGAGAGTGTGTGATGAAGTACACCCCTACAGGGTATAAAACTATTCGAATAGCCGCGTCCTCGGATATGGACTACTTGGAAAACTTATGCTGTTTATAGATAATTTAATGGATACTCATAAAAATATCAAGGCAAGTGTGAGTACCGTGGATGGCACTCTCGTAGGAGATGGAAGTGAATCCATGGTGGTGTATTGTCTTGGAGTTAGTGGACTCGTGTGCGATATCTAAAATTTAAACAAAGAGTTAAAATTGTGTAGTATAGGTTAGCCATGAGTCCAAGCTGGCATTGCTGCATAAACTCCACCACTCCCCTTGTTGATACTTGACCATGAATAGTCCAAGTCTATTTTAAAGACTTGCTGAGTACGTTTGTACTCACGTTTGCTTAATAAATGTTGAAGATGAGACTCAGGACCCATCAGGTGGGTTCTATCTAGATGTTGACGATGCCGAATAGCTGTTGTCCCAGCTATGACCTTATGCCCTGTGGCAGGCTGTAGATAGTCACACCATGTGCCTTTTTACCCTTTCAACTGTCTGTACTCAGACAGCTTTATGCTTCCGCTCGGTTTGTATGAACTTGCTTGTATGACTTGAGTGTCGGGTCATGTGACCCCTACCTGTAAGAACATATTATGCAAGGCTCTTCTGAGCCTCTTAAATAAAAGTTGTGTTGATGTATGGTTATGTTGTGATGCCATGGTTGTATCTATGCATATCGGGCATGTCGTGCGTACGTGTGACGTGCAACGGTATGTATGGGATCCGACACCTAGTCGTGTGCCTTTATTAGTACTCTTTATGGGAAACTGCCTCTTTGTGCTTCCATCGAGCCTTGGTAGCTTGCTACTACTCTGGACACACTGATTGACCGGCATGTATCCTTCTTTGTTGTTGTGTCCGTCCCTTCGGGGAAATGTCTCGCAGTGTAATGGAGTCCCTGTAGCCTGCTACGACTCGTCTATGTGCAATGATGACATTTATGTCCCACGGCGTAATGGAGTCCTTGTAGCTTGCTATGACTCGTCTACACACACTTGAGGCTGACACCTGCATTGCTGGGTTACGTATGCATGTGTCCGTACGGATGTGCCACTTGGGTTTGATGACTAGTCATGTCGGCTCGGGTTCTCTGTTGTTTGATTGCTAGCGACATGTTCACATACGTGAGCCAAAAGACGCAAACGGTCCCGACTAAGATAAGGCTGCAGCCGTGGAGCTTACCGTGCGTGAGGGCGCAAAGTGATGTGATATGTTATAGTCTGGATTCATATGACTTAGGATCGGGGTCCCGACAGCTCGAGGGGCCTGGAGGGAAGGTGCCCACAGCCGGCAGGGAGGCGGCCATGGCCACCGAAGCGGCTACTCCGGCGACACATCATCAAAGGTGCCGAGGATGGCAACAACTTCGCGAGGTCCTGCAGCGGCTAGGGAAGCAAACAGAGAGGAGAGGGAGGACCGCGGGGCCGAAGTTGGAAGATGGGAGAAAAGCTAGGAAGGAATAATAGCACAAAAATCGATAACCCAATTTTTGGGGTGTTACAAACCTTCCCCCCTTAGAAGAATCTCGTCCTCGAGATTCCTTGGGTTAGCTTAAAACAAATATTACACCTTCTGGAAAAACCTGTGGGTTGGGTCTTAACCCTGTGTTTGAAAACAACCGAGTTAAGAGTAGCGAGAACTAGTACACCCAGATCAGGATATGGATATCGCGAGATCTACTCCATGGGCAGGGGCCATTGGGTAGCCCTGACATTTTTAGAAAAAGCAAAATTTCCTTTTTCCAAAAATGCTCGAGATACAACAATGAACAGTACCCTCTCTCGCTGTCAGGTGGGCCCAGGGCCCACTAGCAGCCTTCTTCTTCCTTCTCTGGCCACTGCTCGCTCCTGCTCTCGTGCTATCCTGAATGCGCCTAGGCACTGCGCACGCCTAGCTGCTAGGGCGCAAAGCACCCTACGACGATAGTGCATAGCATGCACGTGGCCGACGCAGAGAGCACTCCCATCGCAGGCGAACGACGGTCGACACTGCTCGCGGATTCGCCTCCTGGATGCCGGTGATCGAGCAGTGCGCGGTCTCCTGGACCTTGCTCACCGTACACCGGGCTGAGGCTATAAAAACGACCACAATTTCTTCTCTCTACCACCTCGCACCCTAGCGCACTTCTTCCTGCTCTTTTCCTCCTCCTTCTGGTTGCAGGAGCACGAGGCAAGGCATTAATGGCAGACATGGGCTTGGAGCTGATCACAATCCTCCTGGCTGGCAAGCTGGCGGCATTGGTTGGCGTCTCGCTGCCGCTGTGGATGATGATCCTTGACGATCATCGTGATGCCGCTGCGAGAGGGGTGGCTGCTACCAGAGGAATTGCCGAGACATTAGACCGTCTTAGGCCGACAGAATAAGCGCTGCTGCGGCAGCGAGGGGCGGCTATTGGGAAACATCGCATGGGAAACAAAAAATTTCCTACGCGCACGCAAACCTATCCATGGTGATGAGCATCTACGAGAGGGAGAGTGGATCTACGTACCCTTGTAGATCGCTAAGCGGGAAGCGTTAAGAAACGCGGTTGGTGTAGTCGTACTTCTTCGCGATCCAAATTGCCGAGCGTCCCGCGATCTAATCAGCGACCGTCCTTTGCCAGTCTTCGTTTATTCCGTAGTTCCTGTTTTGAGTTGCAAATGTGAGCAACCGAACCGGTATCAAATACCCAGACACTACTACGAGAACTGGTAAGGTACACATCAATAACATGTATATCATATATACCTTGTTTGTCTTTGGCCGCCTTCTTGTCAGCCAGGTACTTGGGGCAGTTCCGCTTCCAGTGACCAGTTCCTTTGCAATGAAAGCACTCAGTTTCTGGCTTAGGTCCATGCTTAGGCTTCTTTGTAGGAGTAGCAACTGCTTTGCCATCCTTCTTGGTTTTACCCTTCTTGCCTTTGCCCTTGCCATTGTTCTTGAAACTAGTGGTTTTATTGACCATCAACACTTGATATTCTTTCTGGATTTCAGACTCAGCGACTTTTAGCATCGCAAACAGCTCGGATGAAGACTTGTTCATCCCGTGCATGTTATAGTTCATCACAAAGCTCTTGTAACTAGGTGGCAGTGATTGAAGAACTCTGTCAATGATCGCCTCTTGCGGTAGGGTAATTCCCAACTCAGCTAGACGGTTTGAATACCCAGACATTCTGAGTATATGCTCACTGATAGACCCGTTCTCCTCCATCTTGCAAGCATAGAACTTATCGGAGGTCTCATACCTCTCGATCTGGGCATTCTTCTGAAAAATAAACTTCAACTCCTGGAACATCTCATATGCTCCATGACATTCAAAACGTCTTTGAAGTCCCGGTTCTAAGCCATACAATATTGCGCACTAAACTATTGAGTAGTCTCCAGCACGAGCCTCCCAAGCGTTCTTAACGTCTTTGGAGGTCATGTCTTCTGGTTGGTCACCAAGCGGTGCATCAAGGACATATTGTTTCTGGGAAGCCGTGAGGATAATCCTCAGATTACGGGCCCAATCAACAAAGTTACTTCCATCATCTTTCAACTTAGCTTTCTCTAGGAACGCATTAAAATTCAGGGGTGTTACTGCGCGAGCCATTGATCTACAACATAAATATGCAAAGGTTACTTAGACTATTGTTCAAGATAATGAGTTTAGTTAATCAAATTACTAAAGCTCCCACTCAAATTGACATCCCTCAGGTCATCTGAGTGTCACATGATCCAAATTCACCAACTCAAGTCCGATCATCACGTGAGTTAAGGTGGCTTCATTGATGAACATCATTATGTTGATCATATCTACTATATGACTCATGTTCGACCTTTTGGTCTCTTGTGTTCCGAGGCCATGTCTGTACATGCTAGGCTCGTCAAGTTTAACCCGAGTGTTCTGCACGTGCAAATCTGGCTTGCACCCGTTGTATGTGAACATAGAGTCTATCACACCCGATCATCACGTGGTGTCTCGACACGACAAACTTTCGCAACGATGCACACTCGGGGAGAACACAATTTATCTTGAAATTTAAGTGAGGGATCACCTTATAATGCTACCGTCGTACTAAGCAAAACAAGGTGCATAAAAGGATTAACATCCCATGCAATTCATAAGTGACATGATATGGCCATGAACTTGTGTTTAAGATCTCCATCTTCAAAACATCGGCATGATCTCCATCGTCACCGGCACGACACCATGATCTCCATCATCTTGATCTCCATCAACGTGTCGTCATCGGAGTTGTCACGCCCTGCATGTTTCTGTTACTATTGCTACCGTAGCGATAAAGTAAAGCATTACATAGCGCTTAATGATTGACATGCGGGTCATACAATAATTAAAGACAACCCTATGGCTCCTGCCGGTTTCCGTACTCATCGACATGCAAGTCGTGAAATTCTATACATCACATGATCATCTCATACTTCACATATATCTCATCATGTAATTGGCCATATCACATCACAACATACACTGCAAAAACAAGTTAGACGTCCTCTAATTGTTGTTGCAAGTTATACGTGGCTGCTATGGGTATCTAGCAAGAACGATTCTCACCTACGCATAAACCACAACGGTGATACATAAGTTGCTTTTCAACCTTCTCAAGGACCGCCTTTGTCGAATCCGATCCAACTAAAGTAGGAGAAACTAACACCCGCTAGCCATATGTTGCAACAAGTGTAGTTGAGGGAACCGGTCTCTCGTAAGCGTACGAGTAAGGTTGGTCCGGGCCGCTTCATCCCACAATATCGCTGAACCAAAACACGACCAAGGGAGGAAGCAATCTAAGCATCAACGCCCACAAACCTTTTGTGTTCTACTCGAGATCTCATCGAACCATCAACCTAGCTCATGATGCCACTGTTGGGGAATGTCGCATGGGAAACAAAAAATTTCCTACGCGCACGCAAACCTATCCATGGTGATGAGCATCTACGAGAGGGAGAGTGGATCTACGTACCCTTGTAGATCGCTAAGCGGGAAGCGTTAAGAAACGCGGTTGGTGTAGTCGTACTTCTTCACGATCCAAATCGCCGAGCGTCCCGTGATATAATCAGGGACCGTCCGCAATCTAATCAGGGACCATCCCGCGATCTCATCACGATCCGTCCCGCGATCCGATCACAAACGTCCTGTGGCCTTGATCACGATCCTTCCGATCTAGTACCTAACAGATGGCACCTCCGCGTTCAGCACACGTGCAGCTTGATGACGATCTCCACCGTCTTGATCCAGCAAGAGGAGGCGGAGAGGAGGAAGAGTTCACCGGCAGCGTGACGGCGCTCCGGTGATGGTGGTGGAGTTATTCCTGCAGGGCTTCGCCTAAGCACCGCAGAAAACTGATCTAGAGGAGAAACTATGCACTGGAGATTAGGGTTGCACGTGGAAGAAAGAACTTGTGCAAAACCCTTGAAACCCTTTAGTATATATAGGAGGAGAGGAGGAGCATAGGAAGACTTGGCCTCCAAGGCTAGCTGGTTCGGCCGGCTAGGCGGGAGGAGTCCTCCTCCTTCTACTCCAAGTAGGATTAGGACTCCTTCCTTATATAGCCCCTTTTTGCCTTTTTCCACCTTTTCCTTTTGGTATTTTTCCCTCCTGGCGCAATGGGCCTTTGTGGCTGTTCCACCAGCCCACTAAGGGCTGGTTATTGTTCTCCCACAGCCCATGGACCCTCTAGGGTCGAAATACCTCTCCCGGGGGCCTCCCGGTACACTACCGGCACTCCCGGTACACTACCGATGAGCTCGAAACTTTTCCGGCGACCAAACTGGGACTTCCTATATATGAATCTTTACCTCCGGACCATTCCGGAGCTCCTTGTGACGTCCAGGATCTCATCCGGGACTCCGTACAATCTTCGGTCACCACCATACACAACTCTACACTACCGAAACGTCACCGAACCTTAAGTGTGCAGACCCTGCGGGTTCGAGAACTATGTAGACATGACCGAGACACCTCTGCGGCCAATAACCAATGGCGGGACCTAGATGTCCACATTGGTTCCTACATATTCTATGAAGATCTTTATCGGTCGAACCTCTATGTCAAGGATTCAGTTAATCCCGTATAACGTTCCCTTTGTTCTTCGGTATATTACTTGCCCGAGATTCGATCGTCGGTATCTCCATACCAATTCAACCTCGTTACCGGCAAGTCTCTTTACTCGTTCCGTAATGCAAGATCCTATGGCTAACATATTAGTCACATTGCTTGCAAGGCTTGTTGTGATGTTGCATTACCGAGTGGGCCCTAAGATACCTCTCCGTCACACGGAGTAACAAATCCGAGTCTCGATCCATGCCAACTCAACAGACACCATCGGAGAAACCTGTAGAGCACCTTTATAGTCACCCAGTTACGTTGCGACGTTTGATACACACAAGGCACTCCTCCGATATTCGTGAGTTGCATGATCTCATGGTCATAGGAACATATACATTGACATGCAGAAAACAGTAGCAATAAACTGACACGATCATACGCTACGTTTGTAGTTTGGGTCTTGTCCATCACATCATTCTCCCAATGATTTCATCCCGTTATCAAATGACATCACATGCCAATGGCTAGGAAACCTTGACCATCTTTGATCAACGAGCTAGTTCACTAGAGGCATACTAGGGACACAGTGTTGTCTATTTACCCACACATGCAATGTGTTTCCAATCAATACAATTATAGCATGGATAATAAACGATTATCATGAACAAGGAAATATAATAATAAACACTTTATTTATTGCCTCTAGGGCATATTTCCAACAGCGGCCTGTCAGCATCACACCAAAAAGTGACAAAGCCTCTGTTGGGTCTAGGCTTAGTGTGGTGCGGTCAACGGAGCTCTACCAATGTGGAGGCCACACTGCTGGTTGCTCCTTGCTGAATGGCATCCACACGAGTGGGTTGGGGCAGAATCAGGGTTTAGGTCTTGGTCTGGAAGGGTTCTAACGGTTTATGTTCAATAAAATTCCTTAGAATCTCTCCGAGATTACCACTGGGTTCTGGGAAAAGATTTTGGGTCCAGGGAAATCATTGGATAGGCTGGTTTTCCAGAATGCTTGGTTCGGGAAAACTAGGAAACAGAGCAGGCATAAATGAGTATGGATAGGCGACTTGCATGATACCCGAGTATTGTTGCGGCTGTACTCATGAGAAAGAACTTGGCATGCAGACATTGCTCACACGATGCACAGACAATCTATTCAGACTAATATGCAAACAAATGCAGAGTGCACATACTCGAAAAATGCAGCCAGAAGAAAGTAACATATCAAGCAGATTACACTAAGGTGTTTTAATACTAGTGGGCGTATGTATTCCTGGTATACATACACCTACACCAGCTCGCATTTTATTAAGAACTCTGAGCGGGTCCTATGTTGTTAAGTGTAGGTGCTCTAGTGACTAAAATCTTGTTAAGAGTCCACTGCCAGCTCTGTTAAACATTTCTGCTTAACAGAGCGATAGATGAACCAAGCACACAGAGCAAACAGACATACATAGCACACAAGCATAAGCAGACAATACAAGCATACAACAACACACAACCTTACTAGGCAGCTAACAGCAACAACTCACTCCGTACTACAGAGTCCTAATCCTAGATGTAGGCAAAGAAACAGTCTTCACAACACGCAGATTGGAGGCATCTCCTGGCTTCGGTCACTATCGGAGCCACAGATTGGCCTACTCTTGCTGGGGCTCTCCTGGGGGACGAAGGCTGAGCCAACTTTCGTCTTCATCGTCGGACACCTCTATGGGTTGGGGCTCAACTGCTAGAGCTATAGTGGGAACTTGATAGAACACACCCCAACGACGAAGTCGCTGGATAGCTCCCTGAATGGAATTTGGTTGAATGTTCCCTGGTCGATAGAGTTTCACAGATTGTGAGAGTGTTACTAGTTGCGAAGGTGGCACTAGGTTTGGCAACAGGGAACGGGTGGCCTAGGATGCAGCTTCACGGGCCGCACGGTATGCTCCAGTAACAACCCGTGTGGTGTCTTGGTCAATGGCTTGGAACTCTTTAAGAATGCCGGAGAGCAGTAGTCCCTGGGCATCAATATACTAGACTAGGCAAGCTATTGATGGGTCCGCATCTCCAACTATGGTGGAGAACTTGCCACCTACGTCGGACAGAGAGGGAAAATAGCGGAACACTTGCATCTCCGCTACTTGCAGAAGCTAGATACAAAGACGGGTGATGCCTCCTACGGCAGCTATCTGGATAGCCAACACGGGGGTGGGCATGGGTTTGCCCTGAAAATTCATGGGTTTCCCATCCGCTGTTGGACCTGGGTTGATATACACCTTTGCATAATATCGGCAAAGGTGGGGAACGGTTTCTGATTGGAACACCAGATACACTAGGGGAGTACTACAACCAAGGGCTTGAGTGAGCATACTCAAAAGGAGGGGCGAAAAGCCAGGATAACTATCAGGCAAGGTTCGGCTATGGAAAGTGGGTGTTTCGGGGGGTTATGGAAGAACTGTCCATGGCTACTGACTAGCCTAGGTTCTCTTCCAAGGATCTAGCTTACTGAATGGAGATGGCTGCGGCTCACAGATGGGAGGGGTTAAATAGGCAGTTGGGCTGGAACACACCACCATGGCGTGGACCCTTCTCGTGCCGGGTAGAAGATACATCGGCACTACCGACAACTGAGTAGGGTTGCAGTCCAATCCAGAGTGGCTGGGTGGGCAAACAGCTGGGTAGGGATACGTTCATTCCGACTGTGCCACCTATTGATCAACAGTGGCCATGTCGGATGCCAGAGACAGATCAAATCTATTGGGCTCACTACCGGTTGAACCTAGGGGTGGTTTGGGGCTAGGGTAACCTACAACCAACCTGGCTCTGGTACCAAGTCTTGTGGCACCCCGATAGAGGGCCGACGTACGCGAGCCCTAGGATAAGACCTAGCACATGCCAAAGACATGATACATCAATTCCAGGCACAAAATGGCTTTATTATAAGAAATGGGATATTACAATATTGTTGCTTACAACAATATTCGATGGCTCTAGGGCTAACTAAATGGTAGAGAAGGTCTTGGGTGAGCGGCAACGACGTCTCTGGATGGGCTCCATAACTCACAGGACTGGCTGGGTTACGATATGCACGACGGACCTTCTCCTGCAACTGGCCACGTGCAAGGCCAAGTGATTACTTTGAATGTACTCGCAAGACAACCAATTACATAGCATCCACACAAGCAGATTACAGAGCAAGCCCTATGCTATTGTAAGAATTTATTCTAAATATCGAGTTAACAGGTAATCATGGATCAAGCATGGCATAGCGTGGATGAAGCATATAATCTACATAACATAGCATGGCAGTGATCACACTAGGTGCTTAAAATACATACTATGCTGAATACAACCTTACTCTCTCTCGGATTGTCCCACAAACCTCGGAATACTCATGATCCAATATGAATCCGATCCAAATCCAACCCAAATCATGTGGTCATCTGACCACTCCTATTATAGCCATCCCATGGCTAAGATGTCATATACCTGACATCATCTGATGTCTATGCAAGACGAGTTCTTCCATCATTATTATCTCTATTACGGTTGACCCTCTACTAAGGTCTGGACGGGCTGTCCAATACCGTGGACGCGACTATTCGAATAGATTTTACACTCTACAAAGGTTGTACACTTTACCCACACCATGAAGCACCTGGCCTCGTGATCCCATCCGGGTGGACCAGCGTTACATCAACGAAACCTGCCTAACCCGTGACTCTCCCATCATACCACCGGCATTCATCCTCCCCCGGAGTCCTGCCCTGGGTGGTTGTGTGTCCTCATGACACCTACCACCATCGTGGCCAAACAATATTGTCCCAAACGGGGACGGGTAACCAATTGGCTCACAGGGTTATCGCCGCTAACCTGATCTGGGTAGCATGCACGCATAACCCTCCCTCTTTGGAGGTACCGATGAAAGAATACGCGATCATACCAAGTCAAGGCCGTCCCATACCGACAAATGTGGTTGCACAGATAAGTCCGGACAGGTGACCTAAGATCAACCAGCTAGGTTTGGATTATTAATCCGACTCAACATATCCATCCTTGTACCATTTCACCGACAACTGTAAGTACTAGCATAGCATGATCATAGTACTAATAGTCATTGCATGAGATCAACCATAGTACTAACATGACTATGTCATTAGCAATATTATTACTAGCATGGCAATAAAGAAACCAAACATGGCATTAGAGGAAAAGTAATGCTAGTATCTAGTACGGTGTCATCACCGGGTATGCAAATGTAGACTAACATGTGATACAGATAAACACACAGAGTGCAAGCAAAGTCATCACGCAAGTCCGGAGCTCATGATAAGAGGTTGGCTTTCCTGTGGGTCGATGAATACACCAGGAAGAAGTGTGATCACCTCGCGAAAGAATTTGTCGGAAAGGGTTCTCCCTCAAAGGGGCTCAATCGGAGGGCAGGGACAAAATGGTCATTTTCACAGTGTCAAAACATTGTGAAAATGATGCCACGGAATGGGCTCGACGAGGCAAAGAAGTGGGTGTTTGTTTTACCTCAATTGAAGTTACGGTTACAAAGTTACGGCTATTCGTTCGTTAGGTGATAAAATAGACAGAATAGTGTCCATTTCGGTGCTTAACGGACGAACGTTCACAATTCAGCACTTTCGGCCGGCGACTGGCAATTAGCAAACGTTTTCTTCAGAATACGTTTTCAAGGCTGCGAAGCACACTGTGCCTAAGGCGTCTCCACTATATCTGATGGCGGGCCCGGCCACGTCAGCTCCTCTCACTGACGAGCGGGGCCTACGTTGACTTCTTCTGAATGGCTCTAGGCCTACACTGAACCTAGGGGTGGTTTGGGGCTAGGGTAACCTACAACCAACCTGGCTCTGGTACCAAGTCTTGTGGCACCCCGATAGAGGGCCGACGTACGCGAGCCCTAGGATAAGACCTAGCACATGCCAAAGACATGATACATCAATTCCAGGCACAAAATGGCTTTATTATAAGAAATGGGATATTACAATATTGTTGCTTACAACAATATTCGATGGCTCTAGGGCTAACTAAATGGTAGAGAAGGTCTTGGGTGAGCGGCAACGACGTCTCTGGATGGGCTCCATAACTCACAGGACTGGCTGGGTTACGATATGCACGACGGACCTTCTCCTGCAACTGGCCACGTGCAAGGCCAAGTGATTACTTTGAATGTACTCGCAAGACAACCAATTACATAGCATCCACACAAGCAGATTACAGAGCAAGCCCTATGCTATTGTAAGAATTTATTCTAAATATCGAGTTAACAGGTAATCATGGATCAAGCATGGCATAGCGTGGATGAAGCATATAATCTACATAACATAGCATGGCAGTGATCACACTAGGTGCTTAAAATACATACTATGCTGAATACAACCTTACTCTCTCTCGGATTGTCCCACAAACCTCGGAATACTCATGATCCAATATGAATCCGATCCAAATCCAACCCAAATCATGTGGTCATCTGACCACTCCTATTATAGCCATCCCATGGCTAAGATGTCATATACCTGACATCATCTGATGTCTATGCAAGACGAGTTCTTCCATCATTATTATCTCTATTACGGTTGACCCTCTACTAAGGTCTGGACGGGCTGTCCAATACCGTGGACGCGACTATTCGAATAGATTTTACACTCTACAAAGGTTGTACACTTTACCCACACCATGAAGCACCTGGCCTCGTGATCCCATCCGGGTGGACCAGCGTTACATCAACGAAACCTGCCTAACCCGTGACTCTCCCATCATACCACCGGCATTCATCCTCCCCCGGAGTCCTGCCCTGGGTGGTTGTGTGTCCTCATGACACCTACCACCATCGTGGCCAAACAATATTGTCCCAAACGGGGACGGGTAACCAATTGGCTCACAGGGTTATCGCCGCTAACCTGATCTGGGTAGCATGCACGCATAACCCTCCCTCTTTGGAGGTACCGATGAAAGAATACGCGATCATACCAAGTCAAGGCCGTCCCATACCGACAAATGTGGTTGCACAGATAAGTCCGGACAGGTGACCTAAGATCAACCAGCTAGGTTTGGATTATTAATCCGACTCAACATATCCATCCTTGTACCATTTCACCGACAACTGTAAGTACTAGCATAGCATGATCATAGTACTAATAGTCATTGCATGAGATCAACCATAGTACTAACATGACTATGTCATTAGCAATATTATTACTAGCATGGCAATAAAGAAACCAAACATGGCATTAGAGGAAAAGTAATGCTAGTATCTAGTACGGTGTCATCGTCGGGTATGCAAATGTAGACTAACATGTGATACAGATAAACACACAGAGTGCAAGCAAAGTCATCACGCAAGTCCGGAGCTCATGATAAGAGGTTGGCTTTCCTGTGGGTCGATGAATACACCAGGAAGAAGTGTGATCACCTCGCGAAAGAATTTGTCGGAAAGGGTTCTCCCTCAAAGGGGCTTAATCGGAGGGCAGGGACAAAATGGTCATTTTCACAGTGTCAAAACATTGTGAAAATGATGCCACGGAATGGGCTCGACGAGGCAAAGAAGTGGGTGTTTGTTTTACCTCAATTGAAGTTACGGTTACAAAGTTACGGCTATTCGTTCGTTAGGTGATAAAATAGACAGAATAGTGTCCATTTCGGTGCTTAACGGACGAACGTTCACAATTCAGCACTTTCGGCCGGCGACTGGCAATTAGCAAACGTTTTCTTCAGAATACGTTTTCAAGGCTGCGAAGCACACTGTGCCTAAGGCGTCTCCACTATATCTGATGGCGGGCCCGGCCACGTCAGCTCCTCTCACTGACGAGCGGGGCCTACGTTGACTTCTTCTCTCTCTCTCCTATCTTTGCCTCTGGTCGTCGCCGGCCCTGACAGAGACAGGGGAAAGCCGCGGTGGCTCGGCTTCGTTGGCGCTCCCCCGCATGGTTACACCTTCAGACGAGTCGGGCGGCCTCGTGGCACCGTCCCGCACCCGCGGGTGGTCGCCGGGGAGCTCGAGGGGCCTAGAGGGAAGGTTCCCACGGCAGGCAGGGAGGCGACCATGGCCACTGAAGCGGCTACTCCGGTGGCATATCACCGGAGGTGCTGGGGATGGCAGCAGCTTCGCGGGGTCCTGGAGCGGCCAGGGAAGCAGAGGAGAGGATAGGGAGGACCGCGGGGCCGAAGTTGGCAGAGGGATTGGGTGGCGGCTCGCGGTCATGAGAGGGAGCAGAGAGCTCCGAGCTCGAGCAGGAGGGCTGGGGATGCTGGTTACTGAAGAGGGGTTCGGGGCTCGCTTAAATAGACTGGGGAAGAAGCTTCGCGACGATGGCCGAAGCTCCGAGACGGCGGCGCCGTGGCCGCATTGCAACAGGACATCTGGATCGGCTAGAAGCTAGGAGATGAGGGGCAGGGGACTCCAAAGGGTGCGGTGGGCAACTCGCCGGTACTCGAGGACGAGCTAGAATCTGCTAGAGATCAGGGTGGGCATTCGGTAGAAACTTAAAATTCAGTTTATATTGTTCGGTTTTTATTCAATTTCGGTTTACAATAATAAAAACCGAAAATAACTATCCAAAATAACTAACCAAAAATTCGGTTAACCAATAGTTCGGTTCGGTTTTCAGTTTATACCCAACGTTTGCTTATAAAGCTATGAGTACTTGCCCAGCGCCCCCTGCTCTCTTATATACCCGAGCGCCTTGTCACCTTGAGCTTAGGTACGCGATGTGGGACTAAATTAGTCGCTGCACACTCCACCAACCTTCAGAGAAAATAGTTTGTTCATTTCGGCCATGCAAATTACGTAGAAGGCCCATGCCTATGAAACGCAAAAGGCTGCCTTAGCTTGCACGTGGGCTGCTCGTACATGGTACGCTATGACGAGATGCGGATAGGTGCGCGTGGGTATTTGTACGTGCTACACAGCAACGAGATGTGGATAGGGGAACGGCTAGCGGCTTTGGCGGGGCACGTGTGACGTACGGAGACACGTGTGGACTGGTTCGGTTTTTCTTTCGGTTATACGGTTTCCTACCGAACCGAGTAATCTGATTTCCGTTTTCACAAGTAAAAACCGATTTTCACTGTACTCACAATAAAAACCAAAAAATTGGTTTTTTGGTATCGGTTTCGGTTTTGTATTCGGTTACTCGGTTTTTATGTCCACCCCTAGCTGGAGATGCGCTCCCGACGACTCCAATGCACATGGCACGGTTTTGGCGTGCCCTACACGTGGCCACCGCGTGGCCACGGTGTTGGCACGCCCTATATGAAACAAAACCATGTCTAGGGTATTCTCCATCCTTTCCTGGTTCGACTCGACCCCTCAAGCATGATAGTGGGGCTTTGGTGTGACTGCTCCTAAGTCAAACAACAGCTGGCAGCAATGTGTTTGATATGACCTGTGGCCACCATAGAGCTCCTCTTGGCTTGATCTCTAGCATAGGTCAATCATCTACTAAGGTGACTAACTTGGACAAATCTCAGCACCAATGAACAAGTCTAAATGGTACTTCCTTTGTAAAGTGGCAATCTGACCAAAAATCAAGATGATGATGCTGGGATCAAATGGCTAGATGAACATGGCCCAAATTTGGTGGAGACCAATTATTTAGGCATATGAAGACACTGTAAAAGTTTCATACCATTTGCATAAATGAAAATGGTACTTCCTTCACAGTGCTCCAATCTGGACATAAACTTGGATAATTTTCTGAGGGAGATTGGCTGGATGGTATGGGCTTATTTTTGGTATCCCATGGTCATATCTCATCATGTATCACCATGCAAAACTTCAGCCCAATGAGATCAAGGAATCAGACACTTCCTTTGCAAATGGGAAATTTGGACAGAATTTGCAAAGGGATGTTGTGCTCAAGTTTTTAATTGTGGAACTTGACATTTTGATGGAAATGGTGAAAACATGGGTTGGGAAAGCTCCACAAATTATTTGGGATTTTTCCTAGCTAGCAAAATAGTAGTTCCTTTGTAAAGGCCCCAAATTGAGATATTGCCTTTAAATAGGAAAATGTAATTTCCACTATTTAATTATAGCCAATATTTTTATGAGAGCTCAATATGATCACAAAGAATATCTCCACAAGTTTTCATGAGCTCTAGAGATGAATGAATATTTTCCTGGATTTAATTCCTTAGAAAGGCAGAAAAGGAATCAATTCTAGATGAGAAATATTGCATATGAGTTGGCAATATTTTTGCACATCTAGGGTTTATGGATGAAGGAGGATCTATGGAAATTTTGAGAGGATTAACAGAGCGAGGGAAAGGATAGCTTCTTTGTAAACACAAAGGCAGGATTTCCAGTTCGATCATTTCAGAACTAGGGTTTGAATGAGATTCGGGGTTTACTAACGGGAAAGGCACTGAGAGGTTGAGGATTGTCTCGATTCACCTGGTTACTTACCAGATTCTAGAGGAAAAATTTAGGGAGAGAAAAGATAGGAAGGAATATCATCACAAAAATCGATAACCCAATTTTTTGGGTGTTACACAAAGTTACACAGAAGGGTGATGATGGACACTCGAGTGCGATAATTAATTCTACACTCTACACGCACACGGTTGAAGAATCCAATTGTGTGCAATAATTTCCAAGATTGCGGCCGAGTTAGCTATATACACATCGTTTGCAATGAGATTGATAGGGGAAACACATTTGAGAATGGTTAATAAAATCTAAGTCCATTGCATATTAAGGTCAAAATAGTACTATCAATATACGAGGCTGATACGATGCCATTTAAAAGATTGTACCACAAAAGCCCAAAATATTACAAGGTTCAAATTCCAGAGTTATATGGCCCAAATTCGAAGATTACAAAGGTTCCAACTGATATTAGAAATAAAATTCAGCTCATTCAGCTACAAACGTCCGCGCTGATCAGCTGAACATGGATATAAGAGAGATTAAAACTAATATTACCGCTTGTAAGGCTTGTTTTGCAACCTCATCATCTTTACAAAGGGATCAGCCACTGGCAGGTCATGTATGGGGTTGACACAATGACTTTCGATTACTCTGTCATCTTCTAAAATGAAATTCAGCTATTTTGGAGCCTTTTCCATTCTGCCGCAACCGTCGGCGCTGATCAACAAACCATTCATTTTTGCAAAATAAATGAAGGGAAAACCTCATTACCTTCAACTCCCTTGCTTTGACAACAAAGAACCTGGCGAATATAATCTCCGGTAAGGTCCCTCAGTAGGAGTTCAAAGGAATTTCTGGGAGATGCTGATGTAGGCATTCGATGTGATTGTTATATTGTATCGTATTATCCACCACAGGGCCTAATTTTATCTACCAAAGAAGAGAATGTATTAGTGCCTACATGCTATTTTGAACACTAGTACGGGTCTATTTGGTTTGCAGGATTTGTAAAATGCACTAACGTGCCATCTTCGATCTGACATGATTACATGGGCATTGGATTACAATCTAGAAAAACGTAGCCTTCTTCAGAAGAGGTTGGAGTGGATGAAAAATTCCCTAAGAAAACTGGTACAGATGAATCCAAAGGAGAAATGCTTATGGATTGTAACCATATGAATCAAGCAACTAATATGGGGGGAAACATGTATCTACCAAAATCCTCCAAAATTCCTTGAAATAGTAGTACATTGTCATTGTAAACTTGGTAAAAGCTGCCAAAAATTGAACTCCCTGATGGTTAACATTTAACAGGAAAGGAACATCACCTTCATATATAGCTTCTCCAGGCATGGAAAGCATCTCAAGAAACTGACAACTTGGTCCAGGTTGGGGCCGATAGATTCTAGTGCCAAGACCTTCACTACGTGCAGATTCAGGGTCAAGCTTGTCAGAATTATCTTCTGGATGAAAGATGAACATACATCTTCCAAAATATAAATAATGTTAATTTCAAGAAGGAGGGGTCGAAGGCAATTGTTGTACCTGAACGGGTGTGGATCCAATAAAAAGTTCGGAGTTTGACAGATGAGTAGCCCACCACTATCAATTTTGCCATAGAAATGACATTGATTCTTGTTGGACATTGTTGATCAACTACAAGTAATCTCTCAAGTGAAGGTGTGTCCTCAGTGACCATAATGTGGTATACCTTTTGTGATCTCTTGTTGCAGCACTAGCAACACACATAAATAGGCTGGAGAGTCATGGAGGTGAAGTGGAAGCTACTCAACCCATTGATCGCCTAAAGATGAAGGTACTTGAGTGCAGTACAGCCGCGGAGCAGGCGCTCCATGTCATCCATTTGGATGCAGACGGCGACGAGCTTGAGGTGCTTCAGTCGTGGTAGAAAAAGAGCAGGTGCGTCATTAAGGGCGGTGGCAGTTCGTGAACTTGGTGAGGCACAGTGTGGGCGTGAGGCGGAGCACGGACGTTGGCAACGAACGCATATGCCCATCATTAAAGTCAAGCTCCTCGAGCTGATTGAGGGTGGGGGATCGGAATCACTCGTCAATCTTGGCTCGGTCCTTGCCGTTGGAATGGAACTTGCCCATGCTAAGGCCTGTTATTGGGCCACGGTGACTGACGAGGATCTGGGACAACGCGCCCAGGATTTTGGATAGCCATGGCAGAGCTTGTGGGTGTCGATGAGGTCGAGAGGGGCGGAGTTCCACAGGGGGCGCCACCGCCGACAAAGGACGGTTGTCTGCACCCCATATTTGATTGGGAGGAGGGAGATGATGACTATCAACATATCATCGAGGAAGCTACTGATGAAGTCTAGGAATGCTGGAGTCGCTTGAGGTTCTTGCTCGACCTGCCTCCGCTTGTTGGCAGCCTTGTTCTCCACCTCCGGGGTCTCTTCGTCAGTGGCGCTTTCTGATAGAAGTTGGAGTACATGGAATATTTCGTTAAAATAGTGCAAAAGAAAAGTGTATTGGTAACTAGAACTTAGTAGGTAAGAATAGAGTATGAAAATGGAATAACAATTGGTTGCTTAAATACTACGCAATTCCTTTGATATTTCTAGGTAAGTAAACATGCAGATACTTGAAAAGAACAGTTACTTCGAACAAAGTCTGGATGAATGTTATCGTCGGGGAAGTTAGCATATATCTCATGACAGTCTCCTTTATGTGTAGTGCAATTTTAGTGCCAGCTTTCGGTACATGAAACTTAGAAATTTCTTTCCAAACGCCCGTGCCAAAATAGGAGTGACCACGTTCATCAAGTCTTACAGATGCAACGATTGTAAATCCATGGTTTGTGTTCAGTATGACATCTCTGCAGTCTTGAGTTATGTAAAGGGAAAGATTGTGTACTAGAGATGATGTTGCATAGCAAGAGATGTGCTGCACAAAATGGTAGGATTGTTAAAGAATATAGTAACATGCAAATATGGGTGAAATTGAAAGAACAATATAGCAGTTAAAATCAAAGGATAAAAATCTATAATTAAACAAATAATGTAACCATGATGTCATGGAAATATGAGAATAATCAAAAGAACAATACATCATAAATTTTCCTAATATAGAAAGAAGAGGAAAAAATCCCCTTGGACGCATATGCTCCATGTGTCACCTTTTATCCAAATGTAGCAATATATAGTATATGTTTAGGAAAGTAAGCCATGCTAACCGATGTAGGGTGAGATTCAACATATCGTGCGCATCCTGAAGTCATCTAGTACGGTGAGATTGAACTCCACGGATGTCTGGCCGAGGCCACAAAGTCGTGATGTGTTTGCACTCTATACACTATGAATGAAGGAAAACCCTCAAATCAGCTCGAATAATAATGAATTCACGGCGATTTTGGCTGGGTGGTTAAAGGAGGCAGATGAACTAGGATAAGAGATGAGAGAATATCTCAGTAAATTAGTTACCTTGTTTTCCATTAGAAAAAACCCTCAATACGGCGGATTCCCCAATCGGGTGGAGCTGGGTCGACGTTGAGCAGCATCGAGAAAGTCGATGGCGATAGGCGTTAGCAAGCGATGCCGAAATGCAGTGGGATTTGCCGACAGCCTTGCGTCGGAGGCAGGTGTCAAGGTAAGTGGTTGACATGGCAATAGGCAGTGCCATCTAGAGTCGCAGAGGCGCTTGTGCATGCGTGAATGGGGATCGGAGGGGGTGGCGGGCGGGGTGAGGGTTTTTGTGACGTGGGGATGGTGAGGGTTTTCTTTTTTCCTTTTTTAATTGGGTGGTGAGGCTTTTCTGTCCTACAAAGAGTTCTGGAGGAAACGGTTTGCTAGAGCCAACCATGTGTGATTGACGTAACATGGAAAATGAAAGTCATTGCACATGGTACCAATTTGGGAAAATAACCATGTTTTAGGGTGGTTCCACTTTTCATTTGCCAATTGAATATGTTCACCCACGCTAAACATTCACCCTAATATGCATAAAATTCCATAAACTGAGCTGATTGCATCCATGTCCTACATTTAGACATAAGTAAACATAGATTAAACATACTCAGGCATAGATAATAAGCCTACACAAGCATAGTTCAACCATCATTAAGCACACTCAAGCACATTTATAATTAAGACACTGCATAGCCATACAAAGTTCAATCCCACATCTCATCTGCCAGCACAATCGTGAAGCTTCTCCAGGTACTGAGCGTACGTAGCGTACATCACCTTGCGAGAATACTTCTGCCCGAAGGAGCCAACGTCTTGTCCTCTTGCATGCGCCTGAACACTTTCATACGTATCATGAAGCTTTTGGCTGCAAAATGGGCATCAAAAGCCCCCGTTCTAGGTCCTAATATGCTTTTTATGAATTCCCGCATAATGCTCCCTAAGGATTTTCCTCTTGTACCTCCTCTGGCCATCTTCATCCCCCTGTCGACATCGTCAGATAGCACCTATACATATAGTAAAAAATGTGGCTTCAAATTTGGAATACAAACTAATCTCTAGCGAACATTTCGCAGTAGCCAAAATTTGGCATCAAATCAATTTTTACATGCCGTAAAGTAGGATTAGGAGTTTATGTATTTTATGGCTATTTTTTTAGACATGTCCAAAGATTATGGTTTGATTTTTAAGCTCAATCATCTATGTACATATCAATGTTGAAAAAATGGCACAAACATATATGTAGGTCATTCAATATCAATTGTCAAGACATGGCTAGGAATTATTAGCACGAATACTAACCCTGGTCGGATTATTAGCAGAAATCATTTGTATAGATGAAACAACTAATCACTTATCATTTGTACCATTCAAACAATCAATACACTACATGGATCTAACGAAACTTACTCAGATTTCATGGATTGACAGAACATAACCATAGGATTTCCATTCTAAAAAGGGGGAGGCAGGAGTAACCAGAGAAACCCTAGGATATATTTAACACATAAATGGGTATAGATGACTAACCGGTTGTACGTCGTCGTCGGAGTCGTTGCCAGAGTGGTCGTCGGAGTCGTCACTGGAGTCATCGCCGGAGTCGGTGTGGTCCTCCGGCTCCGGTCGGGGAAGCACGACACCGTCGACAATGTAATGGTCCGGCAAGACCTTGTCGGTGGCGACGGAAACCTACGTCTCCATGTTTATGCCGTGCTCCGGTGCTTTAGCAGCCCCGACATCACCACTCCCTCTGATGGGGCGCATCGGCGGCATCATCTTGTACTGACGACGATGAGGACTGAGAGCAGCGTCGAGGATGCAGACGGATATAGAGGATTGTGTGTGTGGAAAGGATGGGGGTTTGGCCACTCGGGGCACAATTAAATGTAGGATGACAAACAGAGTAATGCTTGGAGAACGATGAGATGATGTAGACAAAGTAAACTCAATCAATATGAATAGACCCGATTGAGTAGCAACAACACAAAGATGCATCTTGTTCCCTTGTGTCATTGGGATATAGAAACTCGTCAGGTTGAACCTACCACAATGCACCACTCCCACCGAAGAAATGTCAATCTAGTTGGCCAAACTATGTTAATAGATAGGAGGGCATTACGAAGCTAAAATGATCATGCACATAAGAATCATATAAGATCGGAGGAGACTCAAATATTTATCATGAAAAATCTGAATATAAACTCACAATTCATTGGATCCCAACAAATGCACCATACAAAGGGATTACATCGGATAGATCAAGGCAAAGATGCGATGAGTGTTGTATTGAAGATCAAGAAACAGAGAGAGAGAGATTGTCATCTAGGTACCACCTTCAGACCCGTATGTCTGTGGTGAACTACTCATACATCATGGTGAGGGACACAAGGTTGATGAACAGGCCCACCGTGATGGATCCCCCCTTCGGCAGGGTGCCGGAACAGAGCTCTAGATGGCCTCCCTCGGAACAGAGACTTGTGGCAGCGTAAAAGAAGTTTTGGGAGCAATTCTGGAGTTTTTAGGTCAAAGATAATTTATAGGCGAGAGAGGGGCATCGGGAGACGCGCGAGGGGACCACAAGCCATTAGGGAGAGCCCTCTGGTGGCGCACCCTGTTGGCTTGTGGGCCTCTCACGGCTCTTCCGGCCTCCTCCCAAAGCTTCCAGGTCTACTTATGTTCCAGAAAAAATCATAAAAAAGTTTCATGGCAATTGGACGTCGTTTTGTACTGTAAATGTGAAAAGCTAAAAACATGCAGAAAACAGCAACTGGCACTAGGCACTGGGTCAATAGGTTAGTGATCAAAAATATTATAAATTGGTAAATAATGACCCAAAAAGTATCCTAGAATGATAATATATCATCATGGAACGATAAAAAATTATAGATACGTTGGAGACGTATCAGCATCCCCAAGCTTAATTCCTACTTGTCCTCGAGTAGGTTAATGATAAAAACGGAATTTTTGGTTTGACATGCTACCCATAATGTAATCTTTTTCATGTATGCTCATTGAGAAATCATGAATTAACAAACACTAACACAGTAATATTTATAAGTATAAGTAACAAAATCATTGATTTTTCGAAGTATATGATCCTAAAAGAATGTTTACCCCTACTCATCTTATTATATTAGCAAGGCATGACTCCGTCTTCACTACATCAATACAAATGTCATACACCACGGTGTCCAAGTCAGGCAATTGGATTGTAATTTTTCAATATGCATTAACTTTTTATACTTCATGCAATACATGAGCGTGAACCATTGGACATAGCATTAGGTGGAATAGAATATGATGGTAGACATCAAAGGGGTAAAAAGTGGAGAAGATAGTCTTGCATCAACTAGGCGTTCCAACAAGCTATGTAAATTCTCATCGATAGATGTCAGTGCAAGGAGTAGGGATTGCGTGCAAATGATGCACTAGAGCTATGAGTGTATGAAAGTTCAACTGAAGCTAAGTGGGGTGTGCGTCAAACTTGCTTTCTCATGAAGACCTCGGGCATTTGAGGAAGCCTGTCATCAGAATATACAAACCAAGTTTATTATATGGAAAGGTAATTCCCACTAGCATATGGAAGTGGCAACATAGGATACTCTCTATGTGAGGAACAAGTGTGGTAAAGGATAGTAGCAAAGTCCCTTCTCTCCTTTTCTCTCATTTTTTTCATGGTGGGCTTTTCTCTTCTTCTTTTTTGCCTCCCCATTCATATTTGTTTATATGGTGGGCTCATTTGGCCTCCCCCCATTTTATTTCATTTTTCGTCCGGAATCTCATCTTAACTTGTACGGGAATCATAGTCTCCATCATCATTTCCTCACTGGTACAATGCTCTAACAATGATAATCATCACACTTTTATTTACTTACAACTCAATATGAAGAACTGATAAGAAGAAATGACTCTATATGAATGACTCTAGCAGTGTACCAGGATGTACAATGATCTCGCATGACATGTATCAAAAATATGATGAACGGTGGCTTTGCCACAAATACTATGTTAGTTTACATGATCATGCAAAGCAATATGACAATGAACGAACTCGTCATGTGAAGTGACAACGGAATTTGCATGGCAATGTATTTTGGAATAGCTATGGAAATGCCATAATAGGTAGGTATGGTGGCTGTTTTGAGGAAGATAAAATGAGGCTTATGTGCAACATAGCGTATCATTACACGTGGTTTGGATGCACCGGCGAAAGTTGCACCGATCCTCGAGGTGAGAATGGGCTATGCATGGTAACAAAGAGGCTAGGAAACATGAGAAGTTAAAGATCCGTATGTCCATGGTGCCACATTAGTCATAAAGAACTCATATACTTAGTGCAAAGTGATACATCTCCAATGTATTTATAATTTTTGCTTGTTCCATGATGTTATATTATCAATCTTGGATGTTTTACAATCATTTTATAGCAACTTATATTATTTTTTCGGACTAACCTATTGACATAGTGCCAAAGTGCCAGTTACTATTCTTTCTTGTTTTTTTACTTCATAGAAAATCAGTACCAAACGAAGCCCAAACACCGTGAAACTTTTTGGAGATTTTTTTTGGGCTAGAAGACATCCAGTGGGCCAAAGAAGTGTTTCATAGGAAGGTTGGGGACGGCACGTTACACCAGGGCATGCCAGAGTGGGACGTGCCCACCTCGAGACTTCCCTCCACCGACTATTCGCTCTATAAATTCCCGAATATTCAGAAAACCCTAAGGGAATCGACGAAACACAATTGCAGCCACCGCAAGTTCCAGAACCACGAGATTAATAACTTCGAAGGTACTAACCTGAAAATCGTCAATGGACAAGGAATTAAACACTATATCTTAGGTACTCCTATTAATGTTGAAAGCAATATTATCCAAACCATCACCACAGAGGAACACATAAAAGAAACCTTTCAGAACACTCCAGAATCCTGAAAAGGAAGAGGTACGTGATACGATAAGTAAACAGACTCTAAAAAATACGCAAAAATATTTTCTGATAGTTTTGGACTATTAAAAAAATTAGGAAAATAAGAAATAAATAGGAAAGCAACCGAGGTGAGCATGATACACCAGGGCACGTCTTCCCTGCCTGGCGCGCCCTGGTGGGTTGTGCCCCCCTCGGGCACCTTCCCGACTATGTTTTCCTTCCATATTCTTGTTTCCCAAGATAAAAAATCTCTATATATACTCCTGGACGATTTGACCACTGCATTGCATGCAGAAATATCCTCTGTTCTTGTTTCTTGTTGTTTTTCTGTCAGACCTAAAATATGTCGTCTCAAGATTCAGAGGGGGAGAGCTATGTTGCTAACTATATTGCAAACCCTAAGGTCTATGGAGAGGGGGATCATTATGAATGGATCACGAATGAGGAGGAAGACGCTAACATGAAGGAAACAAAGGATAATAGTTCTGAGGAAGAGGGTGACCCACTACCTCAGCCTCGAGACACGCATGTGGAGTTCAAGAAGTCAAGCCTCCCTAAAGGATACAAACCTAAGGTTAAATTTATTCCATCTCGTTTTCTGCAGGAGAGCAAGGCGGCATTATGCAAAAAGGTATTAAAGATCGAGTTAGAGAATGAGGATCTAAGGGAGGAAAATTTTATGCTCAAGTATAAGTTAAAGAGGAAGGCTACCTCATCACCACCATCTTCATCATCTCTACCACCAAAAGGAGACTTGAGTATACGGGTATGGGCACTCCCCTTAGCTTGAGCCAAGCTTGGGGGAGAAGCCCTGGTATCGTATCACCATCACTTTTATTACCTTTACTTATTTTATTTCGATCCTTAGCTATTTCATGATTTATTTGAATAAAAGTTTAGTATGATCTATTATTGAGTGCTAGTTTCGATATCTATCTATCTATGTAATCGAATGAGAGTTATATAATAAAGTTTAGTTTGATCTTTTGCTTCTTTACTTTCTTGTTGCAATCAAAATAAAAATAAAATAAATGAAAATGATCATATGCTAATCTTATGGTAAGTAATGACATTACATAGGGAGAAGTATAAGTGGTAAAATTTATTGGAGATTGACAAACATATCATTGGTCAATGATGCAATTCATGAAAGAATTAATAAGGGAAGAGAACATTCACATGAAAATACACTATATTGGACATCTTTTATGATTGTGATCCCCCATTAAATATTATATGCCAAAATTGTTGACGTTGGACAAAGAAGACAATGTAATGATTTGTGTTTGTTCATATTCACATAGAATTTATATTGTCATAGATCCTTCAACATGTGGTGCTAGCAAAAAATGCCGCATTAAGTAGAGATACTACTTGTGCATCCACAAACCCTAAACCCAAACTCATGTTTTGAGAGTCCAGCATACCTACCTATGGATTGAGTAAGATACTTAAAGTAAGTTGTCATCGGTGCACTAAGGCAATAAAAATTGCTTCTAAAGGTGTTTGATCAATTAGTGTAAGAGAAAATTGAGCGTTGTGCGAACTGGTGATGGCAAAGTAATAAAAGTGACGGATTGCATAATAAATGTTGCTATCATAAGGGGCAATATAACATGACATTATTTTGCATTAAGGGATTTGGCATACAAACCAAAAAGCGCATGACAACTTCTGCTTCCCTCTGCGAAGGGCCTATCTTTTACTTTTATGTATTTACTTTTATGCAAGAGTCAAAGTATTCTTCCCTATTCCTTTTTTAATTTTTCTGTTTGCAAGCATCATGTGGTGAGGAAAGATCTAGGCACATATATCCAATTGGATATGAGTGAGCATGAGTTATTATTGTTGACATCAACCTTGAGGTGAATACGTTGGGAGTAGAAACTATAATCCCCTATCTTTCTATATGTTCGGTTGAAATTTTTTGCTCATGGGTGTGCTATGAGTGTTAGCAATCATAGAAGATTAAATGATGGTTGAGTATGTGGACTTGCCAAAAGGCTCCTCTTGGGGAATGTTGCATGGTAAAAAAATTCCTACGCACACGCAAGATCTATCCATGGTGATGAGCATCTACGAGAGGGAGAGTGGATCTACATACCCTTGTAGATCGCTAAGCGGGAAGCGTTAAGAAACGTGGTTGATGTAGTCGAACGTCTTCGCGATCCAAATCGCCGAGCGTCTCGTGGTCCCATCACGATCCATCTCGCGATCCAATCACGATCCGTCCTGCGACCCCATCACGATCCATTCCACGATCAAATCACGAATTCTCTCGGGATCTTGATCACGGTCCTTCCGATCTAACGCCGAACGGACGGCACCTCCGCGTTCAGCACACGTCCAGCTCGATGACAATTTCTGCCTTCTTGATCCAGCAAGAGGGAGAGGAGAGGTAGACGAGTTCTCCGGCAGCGTGACGGCATGGCGGCAATGGTGGTGTAGCTTTTCCAGTAGGGCTTCGCCTAAGCACCGTTGAAACCGATTTAGAGGAGAAACTACGATCTAGAGGAGAGGTAGCATGTGGCTGTTTTTCTGTGTCTCAAAACCCTCAAAACCTCTAGTATATATAGGAGGAGGGAGAGAGGAGGCTTGGAGCCCAACGGACCAGCCCTTGTCCTTGGCGCAAGGAGGAGAGGAGGAGTCCTCCAATCCTAGTAGGATTAGGATTCCTCCTTCCCACTTGGAAACTCTTTCCACCTTGTGTTTTTTCCTTCTCAATCCACTCCAGCCACATGGGCCCTTAGAGGAGGCTTCGGCCAGCCCACTAGGGGCTGGTTTACCTCCTCCCGCAGCCCATGTAGCATCTTGGGTCGAGACACCCCTCCCGATGGTCCCCCGGTACCCTCCCGGCACCCCCGGTACACTACCGATGAGCCCATAACTTTTTAGGCGACCAAAACAGGACTTCCTATATATCAATCTTTACCTCCAGACCATTCCGGAGCTCGTCATGACTTCCTAGATCTCATCCAGGACTCCAAACAACCTTCGGTCACCACCATACATAACTCTATACTACCGAAACGTCACCGAACCTTAAGTGTGCAGACCTTGCGGGTTCGAGAACTATGTAGACATGACCGAGACACCTCTACGGTCAATAACCAATAGCGGGACCTGGATGCCCATATTGGTTCCTACATATTCTATGAAGATCTTTATCGGTTGAACCTATATATCGAGGATTCAGTTAATCCCGTATGTTGTTCCCTTTGTTCTTCGGTATGTTACGTGCCCGAGATTCGATCGTCGGTATCTCTATACGTAGTTCAATCTATTTACCGACAAGTCTCTTTACTCATTCCATAATACAAGATCCCATGGCTAACACTTAGTCACATTACTTGCAAGGCCTGTTGTGATGTTGTATTACCGAGTGGGCCCCGAGATACCTCTCTGTCACACAGAGTAACAAATCCCAGTCTTGATCCATGCCAACCCAACAGACACCCTCGGCGATACCTGTAGAGCACCTTTATAGTCACCTAGTTACGTTGCAGTGTTTGATACACAAAAGGTACTCCTCCGGTGTCAGTGAGTTGCATGATCTCATGGTCATAGGAACAGATACTTGACATGTAGAAAATTGTAGCAATAAACTAACACGATCATATGCTACGTTTATAGTTTGGGTCTTGTCCATCACATCATTCTCCTAATGATGTGATCCCGTTATCAAATGACATCTCATGTCCATGGCTAGGAAACCTTAACCATCTTTGATCAACGAGCTAGTCCATCAGAGGCATACTAGGGACATGGTGTTGTCTATGTATCCACACATGTATCTGAGTTTCTGATCAATACAATTCTAGCATGGATAATAAATGATTATCATGAAAAAGGAAATATGATAATAACTAATTTATTATTGCCTCTAGGGCATATTCCCAACAGCTCCGACACGAGACCCTTCCTGAAAATATGATGAATTGTAGTTGCAAAGTTGACTAAGAACATAGTTTGTTGGTTTTCAATAAGGTTTATGCTTTATACTTCTACGTTGTGATGAATTGTTGCTTGTTCGTGAGAAGTTATATGATGAAGTTACATAATAAAATTTATATGAAAAAGTCCTATGACAAAGTTTTTTGCTGCTATGATAATAAGCATGATGCTACTATGTCCATTTTTTTTTATCGACACCTGTCTCTCAAGCCATGTGGACATGTTTTTCGATATCGGCTTTCACTTGAGGACAAGCGAGGTCTAAGCTTGGGGGAGTTGATACGTCCAATTTGCATCATGATTTCCTACTGTTATTTATAATGTTTTTATGCATAATAATGCTTTGCGGGTTAATTCTAATGCCTTTTCTCTCATAATATGGAAGGTTTACACAAAGAGGGAGAATGCCGCACCTGGAATTCTGGATCCTAAAAAAGCATATCAGAGACACCTATTTTGCACATCTCCAAATAAGCTGAAAATTCATGGCAAATTATTTTGGGATATAAAAAAATAATGGATCAAATAACTCCGGAGGGGGCCACCTGGTGACCAGAAGACACCAGGGCGCACTAGGCCCCCCAAGCGCTCCCTGGTGGGTTGTGGCCAGCCCGGCCCACCTTTGGTGCCCATATTCTGGTACATATGGTCTTTTAACCTTGAAAAAATCAAGAGAGGACTTTTTCGGGACGGAAAACCGCCGTCTCGAGGCAAAACTTGGGAAGGAGCACTTTTGCCCTCCGGCGGAGCGATTCCGCCGAGGGAACTTCCCTCCCGGAGGGGGAAATCGAAGCCATCGTCATCACCAACAACCCTCTCATCTTGGGTAGGCTAATATTCATCAACATCTTCAACAGTACCATCTCCTCTCCATCCCTAGTTCATCTCTTGTGTTCAATCTTTGTACCAGAACCTCAGATTGGTAGATGTGTGTGACTAGTAGTGTTAATTACATCTCGTAGTTGATTACTATATGGTTTATTTGATGGAAGATTATATGTTCAGATCCATTGTTCTATTTAATACTCCCTCCGTCTGGAATCACTTGTCGCATAAATGGATAAAAATGGATGTATCTAGAACCAAAATACATCTAGATACATCCATTCTATGACAAGTATTTCCGGACGGAGGGACTACCCCTCTAATCTTGAGCATGGATATCATTTGTGAATAGTTACCTTTGTTCTTGAGGTTACGGGAGTAGTCATGTTGCAAGTAATCATGTGAAGTTGATATGTGTTCGACATTTTGATGATGTCATGTGAACGTCGACTACATGACACTTCACCATCTTTGGGCCTAAGGGAATGCATTGTGGAGTAATTATTAGATGATGGGTTGCTAGATTGACAAAAGCTTAAACCCTGGTTTATGCCTATTTCGTAAGGGGTTGATTTGTATCCAAATGCTTAATGTTATGGTTAGATTTTATCTTAATACTTTTTTCATAGTTGCGGATGCTTGCGAGGGGATTAATCATAAGTGGGAGGTTTTTTCAATTAAGAACAGCACCCAAGCACTGGTCCACCCACATATCAAATTATCAAAGTAGCGAAGGAAATCAAACCAACATGATCAAAGTGACTAGATGAAATTCCCATGTACCCTCAAGAACGCTTGCTTATTATAAGAGACCGTTTTAGCCTGTCCTTTGCCACAAAAGGATTGGGATATCTTGTTGTACTTTATTTACCGTTACCATTACTTCCTCGTTACCAACTATCTTACTATCAAACTACCTATTACCTACAATTCCAGTGCTTGCAGAAATTACCTTTCTAAAAACCTCTTGTCATTTCCTTATGCTCCTCATTGGGTTTGACACTCTTACTTATCGAAAGGACTACAATTGACCCCCTATACTTGTGGGTCATCATCCTACACTTGGGACTTACCTTTTGATTCCTTCCCTTAAGCACTTGCTCCTAGTACGAACATCCGGGTTCGGCTCCCCGGACCCAGGGGCTCGCTGGCTAGCCCAGGCTCCCTCTTTCTAGACCGGTTAAGTAATGTTGGTTAAACAGAATCCCTCCCTCTCCGCCCAGCTACATCCCGGCTCCTGGCTGCCCGGCTGGCGAGACTCCAAGGATGGAAACTTACCACACATGAACAGCTCATGCGAAGGAGCGACCTAACCGGGGTAGTCGGCTCATTTACTATCTCCAACCGACCTCTACCACACTCGTCTTAGCTAAACGTACCCATAGTTCCAAATGCCACGTCGACTCCTTTAAGGGAGACGCCTCGTCCCAGTCACAGACCGGCTCCCAGCTGTCCGGCTGGTGGGGATGAAGACGAAAAGGAGAAGGTTTTGGGAAAATAAGAGCCAAAGGGATGAAAGGAAACGGGCGAGTCGGCACGCACATATCATTTCAGCAAGTTGAAAGTATAAATTTATACACAAAAAACATAAAGGCCCACGGCCACAAGTTCAATACACAAACCTACACCCCAAGTGGGTGGAACTGCAAACAAACTCAATATGATAGGAAAGCACAAAGAAATCCTAGCTAGTGGAGGCGCCATCCTTGGTCCCCATGGCGCCCGTATCCGCCTCCAGCCCGTCGTCGGTGTATGCATCGGTGCTGGAGCCGGTGCCTTCATCCCCCGACTCGATGGAGCTACCCTCCGGGATGTCAAGGGCCAGCCCATATTGGTCCTCCGGGATCTCCATGCCGTCTGTGGTCCACTCTAGGATGAACTTGTCCCACGGGGTGAAGGACGCAAGGTTGCTGGCTTGCGTGGCCAGCGAGTCAGCAATCACAGTTAGCTCTGCATCCGTACCAATGTGCTGGGTTGTTGGACCGAAAGTAGGTCTAGAGGGGGGGTGATTAGACTACTTGACCAAATAAAAGTTTTGCCTTTTCCCAAATTTTACTATTTATAGTTTTAGCATTCATGGCAAGTCAATTTCACCCTACACATGCAAGTCTAAGAGTATAGCAGCGGAAAATAACGACAAGCATGAGTAAAAGGGATATGGTAGGAAGATCAAACGCCATTATAGACACGATGATTTTTCCCGTGGTTCCGATAGGTGGCGCTATCGTACATCCACGTTTATGGAGTCTCCAACCCACGAAGGGCAACGGTCGCGAGAGTCCACAGAGGGCTCCACTCATAAGGGTCCAAAAAGTAGCAAACTTGAATATTCCATATGGCTTCCGTCCACGAAGGACTGGCCTCACTATGGGTAGATCTTCACAAAGTAAGCGATCTCCTTGCCCTTACAAACTTCTTGGTTCACTCCACAACACAAAGTAAGAGGATCCCAAGCGACACCTAACCAATTTAGGAGGCACCACCCTCCAAAAGGTAATAGGCTCGGTAATGACGATGAACTCCTTGCTCTTGTGCTTCAAGATGATAGACTCCTCAACACACAATCACTCTCTCGCAGATTTGGCTTGGTAGAAGATATGGCAGTGGTGGAAAGCAACTTGGGGAGGCTAGAAATCAAGATCCATATGGTTGGAGTGGAAGATCTTGATCTCAACACAAGGATAGGTGGTTCTCTCTCAGAAAATCTGATAGGATAGGTATGGAATAGTTCTAAGTGCTTCTCTTTTGAGTAGGTGGTGGTGGAGGGGTATATATAGGCATCCCCAAAAATCCAACCGCTACACACAAAATGACCAATTCGGTGACACTGATGTGTTAATCTCGGTTGTACCAAAGTGATAAAAAGGTGGCAACTTTGGAATCTCGGTGAGACCGATATATGAAACTCGGTTGCACCGATAAGGTGACCAACGATCAGATTTCCAATCTCTGTGGCGCCGACCAAACAATTTCGGTGGTACCGAAAATGTGAATTTGCGTAACAGAAAGTTGGCAACCTAAACTCGGTAGCACCGGTATGGAATCGGTTGCACCGAAGTGGCTAGGGTTTGGCTGAGTCTGTCTAGGTTCTGGAATCGGTGGCACCGGGATAGGAATGTTGGTTGCACCGATTTTGAATTTTTGGCTATAGACAGACTTTGGTGGGAGAGCTTGTGGATGTTTTTGGTGACTATCACTTGTGCACGTATGAGCATTTTGTTCACCAACAAAACCTTACCCCCTTTTAGTAGTATTGGCTTTCCTATGGACTCAAAGTGATTTCTCACAAATGTAAAATGTAGAGTCCTCTTGCTTGAAGCTTGTCCAACCTATTTCCTTGCATCTTGGGATAATTCCACAATCCTTTTGCCATCCCTATGATTGAAATTTTCCTAAAATATACTTGGTGGAAACATTAGTTCAATGAATTATATGTTGATATTAATTACCAAAACCAGCAAGGGAGCAAATGTGCTTTCAATCTCCCCCATTTTGGTAATCGATGGCAACATATAGATCAAAGCTTCGACAAAGATATTATCAATGAATATAATCATCGCTTTGAGAAGTATGTGATAAGCAAGAGCTCCCCCTAAATTTGTGCATTGTTTTAAATTTGCATTTGAATGCAAATGCACAATCGATTAGGTACATGGGTCACTTCTTACATGTAACATACAACTTGGCGGTGTGCGATAATAATTAGAATGAAAATCATAGCACAAGACAATCAAGCAAAGATGAATGATCATCACATAAGCATTAAGATGATAGGAAATAGTAGCATCACACATTAAAGCGTATGATCAAACATCATCAAACTTGTATCACAAGCAACCAAAAGGTGTCAAAGAAAAACAATTGTATTTTGAAAAAGCAATAAACACCAAAACGCTCTCTCACTCGAAGCCTAAACATCTATATACACTTCTCCCCCTTTGGCAACAAGTTACCAAAAAGTTCAAAGGCATATATCTAAGCGTTCTTGGGCTGATCTCCTCCGGTTGTTAATGAAGGAGTCGAGAGAACAGCGTCGGCGCAGATCTCTACAAATGTCTTGGATGGAGTTGGAGTGGCAGCTCGAGGAACTGGAGCTGATGGAGCAAGAGCTGAGGTGACAGCAGCAGGAGCTGATGAAGAGGGCCTCAAGTCTGGAGCAGGCACAGTGGCTGATCTGGCCTAAGTAGGAAACTGTGTGCCTGTCCTGGGAGGTGATCCATCCTCATCGTCATCATCATCATCATCATCTTAAGAAGTGGTGTGAGGAAGTGGCACTGAGTCAACTTCCTTTTGGAGCTCTGTGACTGTCTTAGTTAGCCTGTCCACCTTATCATTAAGGGTCTTGATCCTAGTTTCAAAGATCCTCACAAGACTGTTCTGGTTGTCCAGAATCCCCTTAATGTCCTTTTGCATGCCCTAAACTGATGAGATCAAAAGATCCATTTGCTCATTTCTGGATCTAGGGACTTGAGCACTAGAGGCGCTAGTTGTCTCTGCCTCTGCCTGAGCTATAGCTGAAGTGGGATGATCTGGGTCCATCACCACGATGTTATCCTCAAGCTTTGGCTGTAGGGCCAAATGGGGACTGTCAAGAGAAAACATGTTCTTCTCAATCTAAGAGTTGATAAGCATCTGGATATAGGGTGCATAGTAGCAAGAGCAGTTTTGATCAGCAGCAACCCTCTTGACTGTCTCAACAATCAAGTCCATGACTCTGATCCTGGTGTGACAGTCAAGGTGGATCAACATGTTGATGGAGTAGCCTCGGATCATCTTTTCATCTCCTGACTTGGGCATCAAAGATTGCCTCAGAATGGTGTTCATGGTACGAAGGCCAGCTTGAATATAGTAGATGGATCCCAGCTTGTGAGATTGCACTTTGTCTGCAGGGATAGGAGTATACATATCCTTCATGGCATTGTGGCTCACCTTGGATTCCGTGTAGATATCCAAGTCTCCATCCTGAACCTCAGGGACTCCTAGAAGTGCAGCCCATTCATCAACAGTGGACTCATATCTTGCTCCTTCTGTCATCCATACCATCTCCATAGAAATGTGCAGTGGAGTAGAATTGCATGATCATCTCATCATTAAATGCAGTAAGCTCTTTGCCAACAAATTCATCCAAATCAATGCAGTGGAAATTATCTTGGACACTTGGAAAATAGTCCTCATTCTCCTTAATTAATTTCCAGTCTACATACCTCACGTCACTCATAGCCAGACTCTTGTCAAATAGCATGGCCTCATAGAAATCCTGTTGCTCTTTGGTATAGAATCTGTAGTCCACGGTTGTCTTCTTCCTTTGGGCATATGGATCTATAGCTCTCCATGCCCTCAAACCTGAGTCTTTCCTCTTCTTCATATCTTCAACAAGTGGATAGTTGGCATTATGTACTGGAAGGTGTGGTCTGAGTTTCATCAAGGTTGTCAAGTCATCATCATGCTCAGCTCTAGAAGCAGTTCCCTTGTTCTCTTCAGAAGCTGGAATCTGCCTAGATGTCCTCTTAGGCTTTTCAGCAGCAGCCTTCTTCGATTTGGTGCTCTTGGATGTACCTTACTTAGTCATAGCATCAGCTAGAAGTTTCTTGGCCTTCTTCTTGGGAGGAGCCTTTGCAGCTGGCTCATCCTCCTCTTCAGCAGCAGCTGCCTCCTCTGGATCTTCATACATAGATGTAGGCCTGCCAGTCACATGGATTATCCTCTTTCTGGCTCTCTTCTCCCCTACTTTTTTAGGCATAGACTTCCTTGGGGGATCAATGGTCACTGTAGCCCTACCACTCTCAGGTGCTCTCATAGCTTCAGAGCTAGCATAGACTTTGCTAACAACTCTCCTGGAAGAAGTGGCTTCATTTGCTGACTTCTTAGCAGCCTTCTCTTGCTTCTTGGCAAGAATCTCCTCAGGGACAAAGTCTGAATCCTCCTCATATGAATTTAGCCTTTTCTTGGTCCTAGTAGCAGCCTTGGGAAACCCATAGGAGTTGGAGGTGCCTGGATTTGAAGATGTACTAGGCTTAGGGCTAGTGCCTGGACTCATGTCAACACCCTGCTCTCGCAAATTCTGACTGTCCTCAGCATCTGACATACTGACCATGTGAATAGAGCATAGAAGAGCAAAAGAAGATGAGTCATCACAAACTGAGGCTGGTTTTTTGAAAGATTGAACAAAAGATTTCCAAGGTTTTGTGTTTGGTCATATGAAAATCGGTATAACCAAATCAAAGTTTTCGGTGCTACCGAGACTGACTATCCCATTAACAGAAACTTGGCACTCTTTTCGGTTTCACCGAAAAGAAGTACTCGGTTTCACCGAGACAGTTCTCAGCAACACAGAAAGACAAATCAGTGACACCGATTTGTTTGCTTCCGTTCCATAGATTTCCATTGGGCGGAAAGCAAACCCTAGTAAATCGATCATTTGCTAGACTATGGGAATTTCCTGTGGATAGGAAGACGTGCAATAGGTGTCTTATAGAGAAAAACAAATCCAGAGCGCAAGAATCAGACGAGGAGCGCAAAGGAGGTCGAATCCGTACCCTAACTCGGCGACGGATCCGCTATGGTGGCAACAATGAAGAAGATTTCGTCGACGGCGGCAATTCCCAACGGTGGAGGAGCACAAAGGAACAAGGGCGATGACCAGGGGTCTTGAAAACGGCAGCTTAGTGTTCTGAGGCGGGACGGTTTGAGGATGAATTTGAAAGCATCAGGGTCCACAGTATATATACCCACCACTATCGGTGACGCCGATTCTATATTGTCGGTGTCACTGAGTTCCTCAACTATCAGTTGAGAGGGAAACTCGATGTAACCGGGAATATGAAATTGGTAGTACCGAGATAGAAAACCAGATCAACCCTAGGCATTCGTTGAGACCAAAATTTTGGGGTTGGTTCCACCGAGATGCACTTGGGAGGTTTTAATGGTCAGTCCATGTCCATACGGAACTCTGAGTGGTCCACACACAGAGGAATCGAAAAGCACTTGTTAAAATTTTGTGATGCAGCATGAATGGAGTATGAGGTGAGAAAGCATAGATAGCTAAAGAGTGGTCCTAGGCATTCTTGTCCATCCAATTGGCAAAACATAAATCAAAGACCAAATAGCAACAATTGTGTCGTGGTTTCGTCACGGCAGATGTCATAGGTAGGCTTATCGAGAGGGGTCGAAGGACGCCGGCGGGCTTCGGGAGCGGGATTAGGCACAAGCGGTGGCTGACACACGATGTACCCAGGTTCGGGGCCCTCCATGGGAGGTAATACCCCTAGTCCTGCTCGGTCTAGTTGAGACAATGGTCGGGTTACAATGGTGCTCCTTGAGCTGTATGGATCAAGGAGGGAGAAGGAGCTAGCCTGCTCTTCCGCCTCTCTATGTGCATGTGTGTGGAGTGGATGTGGATGTGGAGGGAACTCAGAGAGCAGCCGATCGATCGTCCGTACGTTCGTGCCTCCCTTGGTTTTTCCCTCTATCGATCTCCTTGTTTCGTGCGTGCCCCCCTTTGCATGGGGGTGGCCCGGGGGATTTTATAGGCCAACCCCCCGGAATACAATACACGTAGAAGGTCAAAGGGGCCCCCAGCCGACAGCCTCTCTGGCCGGCTGCGGGGCCCGGCCGGGGGGTCTTGTCGCCAGTAGGTCCCGCCGGCTGAAGGGTCCCGTTAGGAGCCGGCGGGGCCCACGAGGCGGGCCCCGACGCCGGTCACATCGCGGCACGGGCCACACCTTGTGGCGTCGTCTTGCGGCGGCCGGCCGGGGTCAGCGGTACAGCCAGCCACCCTGTAGCCATGCCGGGGCAGGTAACAGAGTGGTTGGAGGCTGCCGGCACTGTTGGAAGCCCGGTCACCATCCGCCAGGGTCAAAGGCCTTGACGTCATTGCTGTGGACATATCGGCGCTGACCCCCGATGGGATGGGGGCCACTGTTACCATGCATGCCCTGCAGACGGTATCCAATGCTCAGCCGGCTGGGCATAGCCGGCGGATCACCTCCGGCAGGGCGCAGCCAGACCGCAGGGGGAGGCGGCCCGCCCTTTAGTCGCGTTAGGAGGCGGGGAAAAGGGGGCGCTTGCGGCTACCCCAGGGTCATCCCCCCGTCAGTAGTCCCCAAAGCCGGGGAGGACCCGCCGACGGGCCGCGGCTATCCTCGACGGCTTGAAGATCGTTCTTGTGTCGCGGGCGGCCTTGAGAGTCGAGCGGAATCGGTAAGTGATGTCCGGCTCAGCGGCCGGCCGACGCTTCGCGCGCCGCCTCGGGTTCCCTGCCTGGTTGAGGAGACGCGCCACGCGGTGGAGAAGACCGGGCAGCGGGGCGGCGCCCTCCGCGGCCGCAGCCTCGGCCCGCGTGCAGGGATCCTTTACAGCGCGGGGCGGACGGTTGGCATTCCCGAGCGCCACGATGTCCTCCCCGCGCGCCACGGGAATCATGGGGGTCGCGCGCAATGTATCCAGCCCCCACGATCGCCCGCGTGGGGTTTAAATGTCGAGAAGGGGGAGGCAGAATGACCCGTTCGCTCCCCCTCTTGTCGCCGCATCGCCTTCGTCGCCTCCCTCCCCCCGCCACGAGAGAGAGAGAGAGGCCGAAGCACAAGGACGGGCCACGCCGCCGCGCGCCGCCGAAGAGAGCCCGGACCGCCACCGAACACCTGTGCACGTCGACGCGACCGCACGCCCCTTCGGCGACCATGGCGGGCAAGGGCGCTTGGGACGACAGCGATGTGGAGGAGACCTTCATCGAGCACCTCCGCCACCATCGCAAGCTCCCGGCGGAGGAGCACTTGGTGGCGCGCCCAGCCGGGCCGGAGAACTCCCCGGCCCCGCGGGAGGGCAAAGTGGTTGTCTTCGCCGACCACTTCCTCCGTGGGCTCGGGCTGCTGGCGAGTGCCTTCTTTCGCCTCTTTCTGACGCGGTTCGGCCTGCAGCCGCACCACCTTGCCCCCAACGCCATCCTGAAGCTGGCGGCATTCGTCACCCTTTGCGAGGGATACTTGGGGGTTGCGCCAAGGCTTGACCTCTGGTGCTGGCTCTTCTTCCTCAAAAGGCAGACGACAAAGGACCCAGCCACGAAGCAGATGGTGATGACCGCCTGCGGAGGCGCCCTGATCAACATTCGCAAAGGAACCGGCTTCCCGAAGCTCCCGCTGCACGAGTCGGTGAAGCGATGGCAGCGGGGGTTCTTCTATGTGAAGAACGTGAAGCCGGAGGAGGACTACATCAACCTCCCCGACTTCGCCAACCATCCGCCGACCGCGATGCTAAACTGGCGAGCGGCCGCGTCTCCGGTGCCTGAGACGGCGGACCGGCTCTGCGAGCACCTGCTCGCGATGATCGGGTCGGAGGGGCTGAAGGCCACGGACCTGCTGGCCATGATGGTGGCGCGCCGGGTGCAGCCACTGCAGAGCCGGCCGCACCTCATCTGCCAGATGGGAGAATGGCACGACCCCTGCCGGCTCTCCACCAAGGAGATGAAGCCGGCCTATGTGGCGAGGAGGGTGAACGCCATTTCGATAGCGAAGATGGCGGAGGGAGAATGGCAATGAGGGAAAACCCCGTACAGACGGAGCCGCCCGGCACCGCGGGTAAGTGACAGGCCGGTTCCTCCCCTCCATCTTCTTTTAGAGGCGATATCCCTCCCCCCTTAGTCTAACAGCGCGCCACGTGGCCCGCCTGGAGCTCTTCCCATTGCTGCAGAACTACGGGGAGCCGGCCCCCAACACGGTGGAGTCAAACCCCGAGGAGGTCGAGGACACCGACAACGTGGAGCCGGCCGACTTCGAGCGAGCCGGAGCATCCGTGTCGGCGACGTGGAGATGGAGACGGAGGGGGCCAAAGAGGCCGAATCGACGGGAGAGTCTCCTCCCCAGACGGAGGCTCCGGAGAAGCCTAAGGCTTCGAAGGACGAAGTCACGGCACCGCGGAGGCGCCAACCCCGAGCTGGCAGCGGCCCCACTTGGGGAGGCCCGGTCGCGGACGACAAGGGGAAGGGGCTGGCTGCCACCAAGCTGGTGCCCAAGCGCGTGGCGACCGCGCAGCCGGGCGGCAGTCGCGGAGGCGGAGGCAAGAAGCAGAAGGTCGCCCAGGCGAGACCCATGAGAAGGGCGATCCCCGTCGTCGCCGGGTAAGTCCGTCTTCTCCTCCACCTTGGTCCATCTTGCCTTCCCCCCAGTCTCTTACTTCTTCATGACCAGGGAGGCGTGCGTCCTGGGGAGGACACCGGGTGGCGGGACGGAGAGGGCGGCGCCGCCGATGACGGCCGAGGAGAGGGAGCGTCAGGCGTGGCTCGACTTCGAGGCGGCCGAGCGGGAGCGACGTGTCCAGGAGCTCCGCCCCTGGGAGGAGGCGGCAAAGAGGCGAGGGGGAGCTAGCGGGGAGGCCGCTGGCGGAGCGTGGGTTCCCCCTCCTCCAAGGAAACGGCGGGGAGCCCGCGGGCGGAGCCTGGGAGCCCTTCCCCCACGGCCGGGAGAAGAGGTCGAAGGGCCACCACAGCTCCGGGCGAAGGGCGAAGGCGAGCGCGACGGCCGCGGAGGACAAGGCGGCAATGGGCCGCGACGCCACCCGGTCGATTGTGGGCAACGTGTCGTCGGGGCCGGAGCTACCGGCCCCAGAGGCGCCGCCACCGGACGTGCCGGCCTCGGAGGCGCCGGCGCCAAAGGCGAGTCAGCCCGGAGCAGCCGGAGGTGGGGTGCCGGAGGCGGGAGCCGCGGTGGCCGTGAAAACGACCGCCGCAAGTGCGTCGACGGCGGCCCCCGGCGCTGCGGTGCCAGGAGGGGTCGGTCGCATCTAGGTCTCCAACAAGGGAGGACCCGCAGACGGAGGCCGGATGCAGCAGACCTGGGCGGCGGCCGGGAGCCCGTCCCCTGGCGGGCCATCGAGCGCCCTCGGAGCGGCGGTGGCCACCGCTGTGGAAGCGTTTGTGGCGGCCCGCGCCCAGGCGACGCAAGACGCTCGGGCTGCCAGCGACCGGCTGGTGAGCTTGGAGCAGGCGGTCGCGGTGAGTTTCTTCTTTCCTTCTTCCCTTTAATTGCGTTTTTCCGTCTTTTACAGTGGGGATGTGCGAGCGCACCCACTGGGTGTAGCCCCCGAGGCTCAAGCTAGCTGGGGCGCAGGCGGGTCGAGCCTAAAGCTCTTATTGTTTTGCAGGCAGCGCATGACCGCCGGGTGGCTGCGTACAACACCCTGCTAGGGTTGTACCGGGGAGCTGAGAACCGGCTCGCCGTCATGTCCACGGACCTGCGAGGTATGTTGCCCTTGCGATCTTAGCGTCTTGCATCTTCCAGTGGGAGCGCGCAAGCGAACCCACTGGGTGTAGCCCCTGGAAATCAGGCCGGCTGCCTCGGAGGTGGGCTGAATCCTTTCTGACTCCCGTGTCTTCTTATGCAGCTACCCATGCCAAGACGGTCTGCCTCTAGCGCCAGGTGGTGCGCCTTTACGAGGAGCGGGAACTCCTGACGACGGAGGGTGACCGGTTCCATGGGGAGGCGGACTAGGCAAAGGCGGAGCGGGAGGGCCGCGAGGCGGCCCACCGTCAAGCACTGGCGGACCAAGAGGCGGCCCTTCGTCGGGAGGCGGAGGAGCGGGAGAAGGCGCTCCGTGAGAAGCTGGAGGCCAAGGACGCTGCCCTAGCCAAGGCGGCCGAGGACTTGCAGGCGGCCCGGGATGAGCACGAGCGCCGGTGCCAGGAGTGGTCCTCCAGGGAGGTGCGGCTACAGGAGCAAGGGCACGAGGTGGATCAGATGCTGCATAGTAAGTTTCCGTCGCCTTGCTCTTCTCGCGCCTTCCTTCTTGGTTTTCTGGTTTGCCTCCCGCTCATCCCCATCCTCTTCTTAGGGCTTTTCCCTGGCACGCGGGAGGTCGCAGAGGTGGCCGTGGAGGCCGATCGTGAGGCCCGACGGGCGCAAGGAGAGGTCGTCGGGCCGCTGGCCCCCTGGACCCTGGATGAGGTGGGGATCGCCGCCGAGGCACGCCTGTCGGAGGTGGTCCGCGCCCTAAAGCGGCTCCAAGCGGCCGGCATGACGCTGGTCCGCACGCTCTGGCCCGGCGGTGTGGAGCCGGTTTCCATGAACCGGCTGTCGAGGTGGCTGGAGTTTGGGGCGGCGTGGGTGAACGCCTGGAGGGCCTCCACCGCACGAGCCGACACGGGCATGGCGCTCCGCATCGCCAAATCGTGGTACCCCGAGCTAGACTTAGGTTTGCTCACGGCTCGGCACGCTGGCACCGACTCGGAGTTGGAGGCGGTGGCCGACGAGATGCTGGCGAGGGCGAGCGACCTTGCGTCCTTCGCCACGTGGGACGAGTACGTACCGGAGCACGGGGCGGATGGCGTGGTGGTCCCAGAGGACCAATACGGGCTCGCCCTGGACAACCCGGAGGGGAGCACCGTCGAGACGGCCGATGAAGAGTTCTACACCGATGAATACGCCGAGTCCGAGCCAGCTCCGGCTGCGGGGGCTTCTACCTTGGCCGCCCCGGAGGTGCCGGCCTCGAAGGCGCCAGCGCCGCCGGCTCCCGGGGCGTGAGCACCACCGGCTCCAGCGGCGTTAGTACTTGGAGGAAGGCCGGCCAGATGCTTCCATAGCTTAGGACTTTCCTTTCCTGCATTTTTGTTTTTAGACTGGAATTCCACCCACTGGGGGTGTATATGTAATGAACTTGTGGTCGTGGGCCTTTTATATGTAATGAACTTGTGCCATTTATCTTAGAAAGAATGTGTGTGCCGGCTCTTCTTTCACCCTTTGCCTTTTGACTTGTGTTTGCGCGCCGGGATTCCCTCCGGCTTCCGCCCCGCTAGCCAGCCAGCCAGAGGCCGGTCTGGGACAGGGACGGGGCTTCACCCTTGGGAAAATAGCGGGCTCCTAGAGTCAACCGGCTAGGGCTAGGTTGAACCGGCAGAGGCCGGTTACTAGGATTAACATAGCTCGGCTGGGCCGGTCCGGCTGCCGCGCGCGTCGGCTGACTTTCGTGTGAAAAGCCCCTTCGTACCCCGCGGTCCCTTCGGCCGGACAGCCGGGAGCCGGTCTGTAGCTGGTTAGGGGAGGGGAGGCGAAGGGTTGCTCGCTCACATTATTTGTCCGCCTCGGTGGGGAGCCGGACCCGGTTGACGTGCCTTAAATAACAGAACTTTGTAGGAATCGAAAAAAAGAAGGGGGTGCCCCCAGCGCCGACTTGGGGGCCGCCGTCGCATTCATAAGCCCAAAAGAGGGAGGATATATACAATGGGTTTCAGCAATAGAATGAACGGAGGAGCGCCGCGTTCCATGGGCGCTCCGCCTCCTCGCCGGAGGCGTCTCTTTTGCGTTTCTACGGCTTCTGGGCGTCTATTAGATAGTATGCGTTGTTGTGCAGTGCCCGACTGACAATGAATGGGCCCTCCCATGGGGAGGATAGCTTGTGCTGGCCGGCGGTTCGCTGGATCCGCCTGAACACCAAGTCTCCTTCGCGGAAGGAGAGTGGTCGGATCCGCTTGCTATGGTAATGTCGGAGCTTCTGCTGGTAGATGGCCGTCCGGCTCAAGGCCAACTCGTGGGCCTCCTCGAGGAGGTCGACGCCATCTTCCCTTGCCTCCCTCGCATCCTTCTCGGTGTACAGGGTGACCTGAGGCGAATCGAACTCGATGTCGGTGGGGATGATCGTCTCGGACCCGTAAACAAGAAATAACGAAGTGTAGCTGGTCGACCAGTTGGGCGTGGTCCGGAGGCTCCAAAGGACAGCCGGCAGCTCCTTGACCCAACAGCCGGCCGACCGGACCAGCAGTGTCACGAGCCGGGGCTTGATGCCAGACAGGAGTAGGCCGTTTGCCCTCTCAACCTGGCCGTTCGACTACGGGTGGGCGACAGACGCCAGGTCGAGCCGGATGCACCGCCTCGAGCAGAAATGCGCCAGCGCGTCTTTGGCGAAGTTCGTGCCGTTGTCAGTGATGATGCTGTGGGGGACGCCGTAACATACCGTGATGTCTTCGATGAACCGGACGGCCGTTTGACCGTCCAGTTTCTTGATTGGTCGGGCCTCGATCCACTTGGTAAACTTGTCGACGGCGACAAGCAACTGTGTCATGCTGCCTCATGCGGTCTTGAAAGTTCCCACCCTGTCCAGACCCCAGACCGCGAATAGCCACGAAAGGGGGATGGTCTAGAGAGCGCTAGCCGGAAGATGGCTTTGCGTGCTGAAGCACTGGTAGCCCTCGCACTTGTCAACGAGTTGCTTGGCCGCCTCCAGAGCAGTCGGCCAGTAGAAACCGTGACGGAATGCTTTGGCCACCAGGAACCTGGAGGCGGCGTGATGCCCGCACTCGCCCTGGTGGATGTCGAGGAGGATTTCTTGCCCTTTCTCCGACTCAACGCAGCGTTGGAAAACGCCGGTGGTGTTGCGATGAACTAGCTCATGGTTGATGATGCTGTAGGCCGGGGCCCGGCGCTATATTTTCTTTGCAATGGCCTCATTGGAGGGGAGCTTGCCTCGCTGGAGGAACGCCAGGATAGGTCGGGCCCACGAGGGAGCTGAGACAGGGCCGGCCTAGCCCCCGGGACTGGCCCGTCAGACCCCGAGACCGGCTCGCCAGCCCCCGGGAGCAAGGCGGCGGTGGAAGCATTGACCGTCGTCATGACGGCGACGAGGCCGATGCTAGCGTGCGTAGGCGCGACCGGCTCAATTGTTGTGGCAGACGGCGCCGAACTGGCGGTTGGTGATGGCGGAGCCGGCAAAGCTGCCGCAGCCGGCGGGGCTGGTTGGGCAGCCGGTTCCGCCGAAGTGCCAGCCGCATTTGCTGGCACGAAGATGGACTCCGATTCGGGAGAAGGCTTGATCGAAGGCTTCATCAGCCGCTCGAGGGAGACGCCGGCTGGGATGGCCTGCCAGGTGGAGCCGATCTTGGCCACCGTGTTGGCCGCCTCGTTGTTCGCACGAGGGATGTGGTGGAACTCGCAGCCCTCGAAGGAGACGGTGAGCTGCTGGACGAGGAAGCGATAGCTGGCCATGTTGGCGCCCCTAGCGTCCCATTCGCCAGAGACCTGTTGCACCACGAGGTCCGAGTCGCCGAAGCAAATGATGCGCTGGATGCCGATCTCCTTGGCGAGCCGGAGGCCATGGACGAGGGCCTCATATTTGTCCACGTTGTTGGAGGCGGCAAAGTGGATCTAGAGGGCGTAGCGGAGCTGGTCTCCTCTGGGGGACGACAGGACGATGCGGGCTCCCAGGCCGGCTCGCATCTTCGAGCCGTCGAAGTGCATGTGCCAATGCATGGAGTCGGGCGGAGGCGGCACGAACTGGGTTTCGGCCCAGTCGACGAGGAAGCGTGCCATTGCCTGGGACTTGATGGCGGTGCGTGGCTCATACCATATTTCGTAGTCGGCCAGGGCGATGGCCCATTTGGCGATCTGGCCGGTGGCGTCCCGGCCGGCCATGATTTCGTCTAGCGGCGTTGTGCTCACAATGGTGATGACGTGCTCCTAGAAGTACTGCTTCAGCTTCTGGGCGGCGAAGTATATGCCATAGCACATCTTCTGGTAGTGGGGGTAGTTTTGCTTGGAGGTGGAGAGGACCTCGTTGAGGTAGTAGAAGGGACGCTGCTTTGGCAGCGCCTTGCTTTCCTCCGACCGCTCGACCACCAGGACGACGCTGACGACGCGCGTGGTCGCCGCAATGTAGGCGAGCAAAGGCTCCTTGTCAGCTGGCGCGGCCAGGATGGGCGCGCTGGTGAGAGCTCCCTTGAGGTCGCGGAACGCCGCGTCCGCCTCATCGGGCCAGTCGAACAGGGTCGGCTTCTTCGAGAGGTCTCGGCCCAGCTCGACCAGGGCCGACTTGCATAGGAGCCCGTAGAGGGGCAAGGCCTTCTCGCCCAGCCGACTGATGAACCGGATGAGGGAGGTGAGGCAGCCGGTGAACTTCTAGACGTCACGGAGCCGGACCGGCTTGGGCATGCGCTCAATCGCCCGGATCTTCTCGGGGTTAGCTTCGATGCCGCGGGCGGACACGAAGAAACCCAAGAGCTGGTTGGCTGGGACGCTGAAGACACACTTCTTTGGGTTGAGCTTGATCTTGTATTCGCGCTAGCTGGCGAACGTCTCCCGGAGGTCGTCGAGGAGGCTGAAGTGCTTCTTGGATTTGACAACGATGTCGTCCACGTAGACATGGACGTTCCTGCCTATCTGAGGCAGGAGGCACTTCTGCATGCAGCGCTGGAACGTAGCGCCTGCATTCTTCGGGCCGAAGGACATGGTGATGTAGAAGTAGGCCCCGTAAGGGGTGATGAAGGAGGTCTTGAGCTGGTCGGACGGGTCCAGCTTTATCTGGTGGTAGCTGGAGTAGGCGTCCAGGAAAGACAGCAGATCGCAGTCGGTCATGGAGTCGATGACTTGATCGATCCGCGACACGGCGAGCGGGTCCTTGGGGCCCGCCTTGTTCAGGCTCGTGTAGTCGATACACATGCGCTAGGTCTTGTTTTTCTTCAACACTAGGACTGGGTTGGCCAGCCAGTCCGGGTGAAACACCTCCATGATGAAGCCGGCTGCGAGCAGTCGGGTGATTTCTTCTCCTATAGTACGCCACTTCTCCTCGAAGAAACGGCGCAGGGGTTGCTTGACCGGCTTCGCATCCGGCCGTACGTGCAGCTTGTGCTCGGCAAACTTCCTCGGAACACCCGGCATGTCCTTGGGGGACCATGCAAAGATGTCCCGATTCTCATGGAGGAAGTCGACGAGCTCGCCTTCCTATTTGCTGTCGAGGCGGGAGCCATTGGTCAAGCACTGGGTGGGGTCGGCCGGATCGAGTGGCACCTGCCTGGTGTCCTTGGACGGCTGGAACGAGCCTTCGTCAACCGACTGGGATGGAGGTGCCAGCACGGCCGGCTGCGGAGGCGAGGGCCACCAGCCGGTCGAGCTGTCGCTTCTCCTCCGCTATTTCCAGGGCCTCGGCCAGCCGACTGCCATCTCACGCGCACGCCATTGACATCTAGTACTTGTCAGCGATGGTGATGATGCCCTTGGGACCCGGCATCTTGAGCTTGAGGTAGGCGTAGTGGGGGATCGCCATGAACTTGACGAGAGCGGGCCTGCCCAGCAATGCGTGGTAGGGACTGTCGAGGTCCACTACCTCGAACAAAACCGGCTCGCGGCAGAAATGACTGGCGGCGCCGAAGAGGACGTCGAGTTTGATCTTGCCAACGGGGGTGTAGGACTTTCCCGGCACGATGTCGTGAAAACGGTCCGACTCGTTTTCAGGTCCTCTACCTTGAGCCCTAGCTTGATCAGGGTGTCAAGGTAGAGGATGTTGATGCTGCTGCCTCCATCGATCAAAACCCGCGAGAAGCGGCACGAGCGTTTCTCGGAGGCGATGGTAGGATCGAGGACGAGGGCGTAGCTGCCGGGGTTCGGCATCACGGCCGGGTGGTCTGCCCGGCTCCAGGTGATCGGCTTCTCGAACCAATGCATGAACTGGGGAGTCGCGGGCATGGTGGCATTCACCTTGCGGTGGAGCCGGCACTGGGCATGCTTGTCCATCTCTTCACTGGTGAAGACGACGTAGCAGTCGCCATGTTCGGGGAACCGGTCGTGCAGCCGGCCGTCGCCCCGAGCTGGGGCCGGGTCCGCCTGCGCGGGGGGAGCCGGGAGGCCGTCCCCCCGTGCCAATCGCTGTGAGAAGCTGCACTGCCGGAGCGTGTGCATGGTCGGCTTGGCACCGGAGTGGTTTTTGCAGGGGAGGTCAAGCATTTGCTCGAAATTCAGCTTGAGCTGCCACACGGCCTTGCCGGTGCGTTGGCGCTGACCGGAGGCTTGGCCAGCCGGCTGCTCCTCCTCGATGGAGGCGACCTGCCGGCTCCCGTAGCGGGAATCGGGCTGGTCGTTCTTGCGCTTGCCGTTCTGCGGCTGTCGGTTGTCGGACGCCGCCCGCGGCGCGGCGGAGGGCGTAGCCCTCTTGGCCGGTGCCTTAGCCTTCATCCTCATCGAGGAATCGGCCGTGGCGTATTTGTCCGCTTTGGACATCAGGTCCGCCTGGGAGGTTGGCTCGGAGCACAGGAGCTTGTGCTTGAGGGGGGTGCCATTGCAACAGCCCTTGATGAAGTACTGGATGGCCTGTACCTTGTGTACTCCTTCGCAGGAGTTGTGGACCTCGGTCCAGCACGTGAGGTAGTCACGGAGGGGCTCGTCTAGCCCCTGGATGCACATGGCCAGCTCGTGGGGCCAGCCAGGCCGTTTGTAGGTGCCGGTGAAGTTGAGGACGAAGGCCTCCTCGAAGGCCGTCCAGGTGTTGACGCTGCCGGCGGCCAGGCTGTTCAGCTAGGTGCGGGCCGAGCCGATCAACATGAGGGGACGTAGCGGACGGCTACGCGCTTGTTCCCCCTGGCGATGCCGATGGCGGTGGTGTAGTCGATCAGCCAGTCCGCCGGCTTAGCGGCCCCGGTATACTTCGGGGTGTCGCGGGGGAGCATAAAGCCGAGCGAAAAAGGCTCGTTGCGGATCCGCGAACCGAAACAGGCCGGACCAATTGAGCCCTCCTCCTCGAGGAGAGCCGACTGCGCCAGCCGGTCAAGACGGAGCCGCGCGTCGTTGTCGCTGTGGGGGACACTGGGCCCGAGCCGGGCGGCGAGCTCGGGGCGGACGGCCGGCGGGATGGACCGCGCCGGTTCCAGACGCGGAGGCGGAGTATGCCCACGGGTGCACCGGTTGCCACCAGCCGGCGCCTCGTCGCGGCGGTGGCTGTCGGCCGGGTTATTGCTGCGCCGGCTGTTCGTTCCCGCGTGACAGGGTGCGCTGGACGTTGCTCCCCCGGGCGTTCCGGCCGGAGGGACGAGGGGTGCTGGAGTGCTGAGCCGGCCGGCGGTTAGTAGCCCCAGTGTCCTCCCCCTCGGGACGGGAAAACTCGAAGACGGCCCCACCGGGGGTGAGGACAACCTATTGTGCGTTGGCGGTGTCAATGAGGTCCTTGATGTGTCGCCCGCGTGCGGCCCGCTCCTCGCCCTCCAAGGTTGCCAAGTCCTCGTAGGCAACCTTGGCGGCGCGGAGGTTGGCCAAGGGGGTGTCGTAGACGGGGAAACGGACGCCGAGGATCTCTGCGACCACGCGGCCGCGTTCTCGCACGGCACCATGCCGGCTGGGCTCGGGGCCGGCCGGGGTGAGACTGTACGCGGAGTTGTATTCCCGTAGTGCGGCCTCCATTCGGCGCCGTTCGTCAACGAGGGCACTGGCGTCTTCGAATAGCAGACGACGGGCCGCCTCTAGCTCGGCTCGGGCGGTGTCCAGATCCGCCGTCGTAGCGATAGGAGTGCCTAGACCTTGGAGGGTGGCAGCGAGTGGGTCGAAGGTGCCGGCGCGGGTGGTGGCTGCGTCGGCCTCGGCCGCTCGCTCATGGCCCGAAGTGGTGGAGGAGACGATGACCATCACTCCCACACGGGTGTGGGGACCGATGGCCTCGCCCGTGGCGAGCGTGCCCACGGACGAGGGAGGTTCGATGCAGTCGAACACCCAACTGGGGTACTTGTCGGCCTCCGGCTCTTCGGCGAGGCTCAACTCGTTGAACCGCCCGGCGAGCGCGGCGACGTTGAGCGCGAGGTCGTGGCCGAGGCACTCGTCAGGGATGTCGGGCGTGCTGCCCGCAAGGCCCGCCGGAGCAAGCCTCACGAGCACGCGGTTCTGCCCCGACACGAGGCGGTCGGGGGAGGTGGTGAAGGGTCCCGCCAGGAGCGTGACTCCGGCCGGCGCCGCGGATGGCTCCACGGTGGGCGCCATTTGTCGTGGTTTCGTCATGGCAGATGCCATAGGTAGGCTTATCGACAGGGGTCGAAGGACACCGGCGGGCTCCGGGAGCGAGATTAGGCACAAGCGGTGGCTGACACACGATGTACCTAGGTTCGAGGCCCTCCATGGGAGGTAATACCCCTAGTCCTGCTCGGTCTAGTTGAGACAATGGTCGGGTTACAACGGTGCTCCTTGAGCCGTATGGATCGAGGAGGAAGAAGGATCTAGCCTGCTCTTCCGCCTCTCTACGTGCATGTGTGTGGAGTGGATGTGGATGTGGAGGGAACTCAGAGAGCAGCCGATCGATCGTCCGTCCGTTCGTGCCTCCCTTGGTTTTTCCCTCAGTCGGTCTCCTTGTTTCGTGCGTGCCCCCTTTGCATGGGGGTGGCCCGGGGGTTTTTATAGGCCACCCCCCTGAATACAATACAAGTAGAAGGTCAAAGGGGGCCCCAGCCGGCAGCCTCTCTGGCCGGCTACGGGGGCCCGGCCGGGGGGTCTTGTCGCCGGTAGGTCCCGCCGGCTGAAGGGTCCCGTCAGGAGCCGGCAGGGCCCGCGAGGCGGGCCCCGACGCCGGTCACATCACGGCACGGGCCGCACCTTGTGGCGTTGTCTTGCGGTGGCCGACCGGGGTCAGCGGTACGGCCGGCCACCCTGTAGCCATGTCGGGGCAGGTAACGGAGTGGTTGGAGGCGTGCCGGCACGGTTGGAAGCCCGATCGCCATCCGCCAGGGTCAAAGGACCTGACGTCTTCACTGTGGCCATATCGGCGCTGACCCCCGATGGGATGGGGGGCACTGTTGCCACGCACGCCCTGCAGACGGTATCCAATGCTTAGCCGGCTGGGCGTAGCTAGTGGATCACCTCCGGCAGGGCGCAGCCGGATCGCAGGGGAGGCGGCCCGCCCTTTAGTCGCGTTAGGAGACAGGGGAAAGGGGGCGCTTGCGGCTACCCCGGGGTCATCCCCCCCTTCAAATAGGATGTCCTCGAATGAGAAAATAAATGTAGACCAACATGCTCAAACAATAAGATGTCAAATGAAATCATGTCAAACACGCACAAACACTCTAGCATCTAACAAGCACTTGGGTGATGACGAAGTCATCTATATATGAGTATTTGACTTAGGAGCCGAGTAAGAATACTTGATCATAGGTCATACTCATCGTTTAAGCACAAGTGGGGTTACCACTTTTACATAAAGCATTTAATGTTGTCACATACTAAGAAATGCTTTGACTCAAGTCTTAGAGTAAAGCTCCCCCTTGATGTGACATCCCCTCATAAGAGGGATAAACTAACCTTGGGTTTTGTTGATTAAGACTTCATCTTGGTGAGGTGGTCGTGGATCCTCAAAGTTGATGAAGATCACCAAGAGTTGGGAGTATCCTTGTTGTTTGCTTACTCTTCTCACCTACATGGGTTAGTCCCAACACACAAGAGACAAATACAAGGATATCTATGGACATGGAGTGCAAAGCATGTGTGATGATGTCCATTGATTTGTTGATTACCTTGTCCCTTTCTTACCTTTGAGGGAATGTGTGACTCCTTGAACTATTGCATAGGGTTGATGTTGATTGCAAATAGATCTTGCCAATAATGAATGTGAGTGAATTTCATTGGCGGAGTCACCCCTCAAGAACTTGCCAGTTCTTCTTCTTGGGGACCCACATCAAGTTGATGGGGATCCTTGGTGTTTTAGTAGCCTTTGTAGACGTTGAGCTTAGAGTAGCCTTGGGAACCCACTCCACCATATCTAGGGATTCATCTTCATATGAGTCAATGTCATCTTGAAGCTTGTTATTGCCCTTGAGCTTGTGGTCTTGTGGTGGAAGGTCATCTTGAGTGTTTGTCCCCTTGGGAAGAGTATTTTCATACTTATCCTTTTGAGGAACAAACTTGGGCTCGGGATATTGACCTTCTTCCCATTCAACTCCATTAGCGTTGAAGTAGCTAACACCACGATTCTTCCGGTATCCTCTGTGCTTGCATACAATTTCCTCAAATTGCTTATACCCGGCAAGAATCTTGTAGATACATTTCTCTATAATTCCTTTCAATAAAGCATTTTCTTGCTCAAGTGTAACTTGTCTAAGAGAATCATCATTAGTGGAATCAATAGAACTACTAGGATCAACATCATTGGGTTTGGCATTTTTATTTTTGATACTAGATGAAGAACCTTTCTTGCCTTTTTACTAGTTTGCTTAGATTTAACTTGTGGCATGAATGTAGACAATAATAGTCATTTGGCAAGATAAGATGAAGTCTTCTTTCGGAGATCATCATTGATAGCTTTAAGAAATTCATGTTCTTGCTCCAAATTGAGCTTCTCGAAGCGTAGCTTCTCATGAGTTCTTACAAGCTCTCTATGATCTTCGAGAGTAGATTCAAGGCTAACTTAAGAGTGTTAAGTTCTTTAGTTAGTTCTTCTATTTTTCATCTTATCATCATCAATCGACCTATCTTGACTAGCATGAGAATTATCAAGTCCATTTTGATCAACATCACTAGTTTTATCACATAGCAAGTCATCGTCATCACTATTGAAATCAAGATATTCGGTGTGTGATACCTTGGGGCCTTTAGCCATGAAGCAACTTCCACTCCCTTCGTTTGGTGAATCAAATAGATCAAAGGAGTTGGTAGTCACTAGAGCAATCCCGGCAACACCATCATCTTGACTATAGTCGGAGTCGGAGTTATAGCTTCTCTTGGAGTTGTTATCGGAGTCGGAGCCAGAAACCCATTCACCAACATGAGCTTGATGTTTTCTTCTTGTGTAGCTCTTGGTGTACTTTCCCTTCTTCTCCTTGAGGGTCTTCGTTTATAACGATCATCTCTACTCCTTCTCTCTCTTTTAGGTGATTCATTCCTTGAGCTTCGTCTTCTAGGTGACTCTTCTCTTTGTTTGTAGGGAGCCATGCACTCATTGGAGTAGTATCCGGGCTTCCCACAATTGTAGCAATTGCGGTCACGACTTGATGAACGCTTCTCATCATATCTTGAGTTGGAGTTTGTTTCTTTGCCTCTATTCTTGTAGAACTTGTTGAATTTCTTGACCATGAGGCTTATTTCTTCATTGGTGACAAGGTTGTTGCTTGAAGTTGTAGGAGCATCACTTGTGGCCTCGTAAGCACCACTAGACTTGTTGCGGAGCTCTTCTTTGTCTTTGAGTGTCATCTCATGAGCAACAATCCTGCCAATGACTTCCGTAGACTTGAGATCTTTGTAGTTGGGCATCATTTCGATTAATGTGCACACGGTGTCATATCTTGCATCCAGAGCTCTAAGTATCTTCTTGATTATGAATTTGTCGGTCATTTCATCGCTTCCTAAGCCAGCAATCTCATTGGTGATGAGAGCTAGCCTAGAGTACATCTCTGCGACTCCTTCACCATCCTTCATCTTGAACTTGTCAAGATGACTTTGAAGAACATCTAACTTGGATTATCTCATGGACTCGGTTCCTTCGTGCATATCAACCAAAGTATCCCAAATCTCTTTTGCATTCTCAAGACGGCTGATTTTGTTGAACTCTTCGGGACATAGATAATTGAAGAGAATGTCGCATGCTTGAGCATTGAGTTGCAACATCTTCAATTCATCTGCAGCCACTTCATGATCCAATTCTCTTCCATCACCAAAGAATTCACCCTGCAAGCCAACATGAACAACAACCCAAACATTGGGGTTATGACCAAGAATATGCATTTTCATTGTGTGCTTCCGACTAGCAAAATTAGTACCATCAAAGTATGGACCTCTACGGTGATAATTACCCTCACTAGACTCCATACTCTCCTAAGTTGTGAGACCAATGCAATGGAGACCAAAGCTCCGATACCACTTGTAGGACTAAAAGTAGGTCTAGAGGGGGGTGATTAGACTACTTGACCAAATAAAAGTTTTGCCTTTTCCCAAATTTTAGTATTTGTAGTTTTAGCATTCATGGCAAGTCAATTTCACCCTACACATGCAAGTCTAAGAGTATAGCAGTGGAAAATAACGACAAGCATGAGTAAAAGGGATAGGGTAGGAAGATCAAACGTAATTGTAGACACGATGATTTTTCCCGTGGTTCCGATAGGTGGCACTATCATACATCCACATTTATGGAGTCTTCAACCCACGGAGGGTAACGGTCGCGAGAGTACACGGAGGGCTCCACCCGTAAGGGTCCACAAAGTAGCAACCCTTACTATTCCATATGGCTTTCGTACACAAAGGACTGGCCTCACTATGGGTAGATCTTCATGAAGTAGGCGATCTCCTTGCCCATACAAACTTCTTGGTTCACTCCACAACACAAAGTAGGAGGCTCCCAAGCAACACCTAACCAATCTAGGAGGCACCACCTTCCAAAAGGTAATAGGCTCGGTAATGACGATGAACTCCTTGCTCTTGTGCTTCAAGATGATAGACTCCTCAACACACAATCACTCTCTCATAGATTTGGCTTAGTAGAAGAGATGGGATTGGTGGAAAGCAACTTGGGGAGGCTAGAAATCAAGATCCATACGGTTGGAGTGGAAGATCTTGATCTCAACACAAGGATAGGTGGTTCTCTCTCAGAAAATCTGATAGGATAGGTATGGAATAGTTCTGAGTGCTTCTCTTTCGAGTAGGTGGTGGTGGAGGGGTATATATAGGCATCCCCAAAAATCCAACCGCTACACACAAAATGACCAACTCGGTGACACCGATGTGTTAATCTCGGTTGTACCGAAGTGATCAAAAGGGGGCAACTTTTGAATCTCGGTGAGACCGATATATGAAACTCAGTTGCACCGATAAGGTGACCAATGGTCAGATTTCTAATCTCGGTGGCACCGACCCAAAAAATTCGGTGGTACCGAAAATGTGAATTTGCGTAACAGAAAGTTGGCAACCTAAACATGGTGGCACCGGTATGTAATCGGTTGCACCGAAGTGGCTAGGGTTTGGCTGAGTCTGTCTAGGTTCTGGAATCGCTGGCACCGGGATAGGAATGGTGGTTGCATCGATTTTGAATGTTTGGCTATAGACAGACTTTGGTGGGAGAGCTTCTAGATGTTTTTGGTGACTATCATTTGTGCACATATGAGCATTTTGTTCACCAACAAAACCTTACCCCCTTTTAATAGTATTGGCTTTCCTATGGACTCAAAGTGATTTCTCACAAATGTAAAATGTAGAGTCCTCTTGCTTGAAGCTTGGCCAACCTATTTCCTTGCGTCTTGGGGGTAATTCCACAATCCTTTTGCCATCCCTATCATTGAACTTTTCCTGAAATATACTTGGTGGAAACATTAGTTCAATGACTTATATGTTGTTATTAATTACCAAAACCACCAAGGGAGAAAATGTGCTTTCATGGGTGGCCAGAAGCCCCAGGTCTAGGTCTGGGTGCCATGACTTCACAATGCGAAGCGCCATGCCCGTGCCGGCTAGGGCAGTCGAAGACCTCCCGGCGTTGACCCGTGCCTGTCCGACTTCCAGCCACCGGGCTAGCCGGCTCATGGTGTGGGGCTGTACCGCCGTTGACCAAAGGGCCCAAACCATCGTCGCGCCGATGCTCTGGAGCCTCTGCACGACGCGTAGCACTATGTTTAGATGAACCTCGGCTGCAACGCTCACCTCAGCCATTGTCCAAACGGCGAGCATCCTGATGTGCACGCCTTACACGAGCTCCTCCTCACGCGAGCCTCCATAGTCGCATGTGTGGCCTCATGTGTCTTAGGGAAAAGCCCTGGGGGAGGAAGGGAGAGAGAAAGACCCGAATAAGACCAAAAGGAAACTTGGCAGCACAAGGAAGGAGCAGGCAAGAAAAACTCACGGTCTAGAAGAAAGTCATCGCCTGCGCCTCCTCCAGCATCTTCTACTCCTTCACCGACTAGTCGTGGGCACGACAGTCGTACTCCTCCTTCGCGAGACGTGCATCCTCAATGGCCTTCACCAACAGATCATGATTGGCTTTCAGCGCCTCGCGATGGTTTGTCGCTTGACGGTCCAGCGCCTCGCGGTGGGCCGCCTGCAGCCTGTTCTTCTCCGCCAACGAACGGTCCTCTCCTCGCAGAGCCGGCCACACTCCACGGACAAAAGGGCGCGCTGGTGACCGGCTCGCGCCAGCCGGCGCCGGACGTCAGCCGACTCACCAGTGGAAGATGCGTAAACATAAAGACACAATCCATCAAGAAACCATGACTGAAGGCGGAAAAAACCAAGGGATTCGACCCGCCTGTAGCACAGCTGGCCCGAATCTCGGGGGCTACACCTAGTGGTACGCTGGTGCACCCCCACTGGAAAACTGAAGACACATGTACCTCGCGCTTGCCGCGGGTCTGCCTCTATGATAGCCAGCCGGCTCTCAGCATCCCGGTACTGTCCTAGCAGGACGTTATACGTGACCACCCGACGGTCGTGGAGAGCCGGCTACCTCGTAGCCAGCGTTTAGTCTCGACCCGGCTACCTCGCAGACAGCCAAAGTCTCGAGGGCTACACCCAGTAGGTGAGCTGGCGCACCCCCATTGGAAAACCTCAAGCAAAAAGGGAAGAAAAGAAAGCAGCAACAAGACAAACGCTTATCGCCATAGACTGCTCAAGGTGAATCAGCCGGCTCTCGGACTCCTGGGCGGCCGCCTGCGCCTTCACCTGAAAATCGGTGAACTCAACGTGAATCACGTACACCATGGTCTCGAACGGGCTGGGAGTGCGGCCGTTGGTGGCATCACTAGCCACCGCCCAGGTCTACTGCAGTTGGGGCTTGGAGCCAGAATTGGCACCGGCCGCAACCAGTCCTCGCACGGTCACCACAAGGGGACCGGCTCCGGTTCGCCGTGCACTCTTGGACCCAGCGACATCGGGCCCGGCCGGCTCCGCCGTCGAGCCGCGCGGGGGGGGGGGTCCCTTCAGGGTAGCGTCTGAAGCTTCTGGCATGCCACCTTCCTTCGCTCCACCCACAGTGACCCCTTTGTCGACTGCTCTACCTGCGTCACCTCCTTCCGCCACGGGGGCCTCTAGCTCTAGCGACTCGTTATCAATCTCCGGCACCGCATCATTAGTGGTTGTCGCCTCTGCATTCATGGCCACGTGGGCCTCCTCTTTAGCCCGTGCATCCGCCTCCGCTCGTCGAGCGGGGTCATGCATGGCTTTGGACCTCCTCTCCGATCGTAGCGGCGAGGGCGCCCGACCGTCTCCCCATGCCGGCCAGCCGGACACTTTGGCGGCGGCACGAGTTGCTACGGCCGCCTTCCATTTGGAGGCATCTTCCCTCGGACGACGCTCCTCCATCACAAGAACCTTCTCGGCTGTCTCCAGATCGTGCCACCCGGCGCGCTCCCCCTCCTGCCGCCGTGCCACCACCCGAGGACTCGCCCGCCGTGGTCGCCTTGCAAAGGGCACGCGCGGCCCTGCGTCACGTGGAGGTGATAAGAGAGGTTCGGGAAGAACTAGACAACCAAAGACAAGCCAAAAAGAAAAATTCCACTTACCCAACGCTCGTGGGAAATGCCCGCATGGCGGGGCCCACTGGGGCGACCCATGAATTCTTCCTGCCCCCTCCATGGCTGCCTTCCGGCTGCCCATCAGTTGATCGCTTCGTAGCCGGCTACGGGCCCGCCGTCTTCTTGCCCTGGGCGCGTTCCTCGATGTCCGGCTCGCTCCACTCCGGGTTCCGGTCGGCTTGCCGGAGCCGTTTCCCCGGTGTGGTGGCGTCGTCTTCCGGATCCTCCGGGTCCTCCAGATCCACTACATCGCGCGCCCCTCCGGGATCAACATCGTCGTCGTCCGTCCAGTCACGCAAAGTATGCATAGAAAGGAACTCATCAACGGACTCAGACTCCCCGACTTCCGACACGCCGGCTCAAGACACCTCCTCCGTCTCCACGTCATCAACATCGTCCATCTCCTCGGCGTCGAACTGCGCCACGTTGTCAGCGGGCTCCCCGTACACCTGAGGTGGTGCGGTTGCAACCCGAAATGGGTCAAGAACCGGTAGAAGAAGTCGCTCGCCGGCAACCCGAATCCGTGAGCAAAATGCTTGGCAAAGACTACCACCTCGCTAGCTTGGGGATCGGGAAACATTCCACCCCAGCGATGCACGCCTCCACGATCCCCACCGACGGCAGCTTCTGACGGTAGCGGAGGTGCTCGATGTAGCGCTTGTTGACGTCACTTCTTCCCCTGGCGCCTTTGTTCCCCATCGTCAGGCTCAACGTGAGCTCGGGCTCGGTGGCGGCTCAGGCGGCATGGGAGAAGGGGCCACCCAGCTAGGTTGTCGGTGTTGCCAGCAGCACGCAATGGCGCGACGTGCTCACGACACTCGGGATCCATCGTTCTCTCTCTCTCTCCCTCTCTCTCTCTCGGTAGGAGGGGCCGCGGAGGGGCGGGGGCATGGGGAACAAATGAACAATGCCCCGTCCCTTCCCCTCCATTTAAACCCCCGCGTGGGGCAGGGGAGGGACGGATTCTCCATGCATGATCCCCACTCTCCCCGCCCCGTGCGGAGCAGTGTTACTATGCATAGGAAGTGCAACCGACAGCCCGAGCCACATAAGATCCTCGCATACAAGTTGAGGCAGCGGTCGGGCAGGCCCTGCCCCCGCAATCCGATCTTGTCACCCACGCAGCTAGGCAGGCCCCTCTCCATGGTTGGCGATGCGTGGCGTTACCGACTGACGTGTCGGGGAAGTCGAGGTGCTCCAAAAAACGCTAACATGCAGGTCCCGCGGCCAACAGACGCGGACGAGAAGCCGGCAAGGTTCGCCGCTCTAAGCCGGTGGGCCTCCCCGTCTTCGGGGACTACTGTCAGGGGGATAACCCCGGGATATGCACAAGCAAGCACTAGCCGCTTTGAAAAACATTACCACGCGAGCGACATCCCTAGCGAGCTGGCTCCTCGTCTAGGCCGGCTCGGGGCAAGGACCCTGCGGTCCGGCTCCGACACAACCCTCTAGCCGGCGAGTCAGTGCCTTTCCCATCAAGCGGGTACTATGGGATGGCAACGCATCATTGGGGCATGGCAATAGAACTCCCCGTACCGCTGACCAGGGCACACGTGGCTACAGTGGAGCCGGCCCTATAGGTGACCTCGACCGACTGCGACCAGGTGAGGCGGCATAGTGGCGGCACGCCCTCAACCACTCCATGACCTGACCCTGCGTGGCTACAGTGGAGCCGGCTGTACAGTTGACCATGGCCGACTACAACCAGTGGACACTGCGTAGCGCAGCCCATGCCGCGGCGTGACGAGCAGGCACCAATGGCGATGGCTGGAGCGGACCCCACTCCCAATGGGACCCTGCAGCCGTTGTGCCCCGCACACAACAAGACTTCCCAACCGGCAGGCCCCTGGCCGACTAGTGAGACCGCCAGTCGGGTCCCACCTACATTATCTAGTGCATATTGTAAGCCGGAGGCTGGCCTATAAAACCCCGTGGCACCCCCGTGCAACGTGGCGCGCACAACTAGATACACACTCACGCATACAGGAGAGGTAGACAGGGCAAGCAGCTCCTTCCTCCTCTTCCGCCGAGCAGCTCAAGGAGCAACCTTTTAACCCGCTTGAATCATCAACCCAATGATCGGGACTAGGGGTGTTACCTTCCACGTAGGGCTCGGAACCCTGGGTACATCGTGTCTCGCACCATTTGTCCCCAATCCCGTTTCACGAGCACACCGACGTCTATTCGGTCCCAACCATGTTCAATAAGTCACTTCATGGCATCTGTCATGACGAAACGATGACGGTAGGGACCTCCTACGGCGTGCTCTGCACGCTGGGAAAAGATGCAGCATGCCCGTTTGCCAACTCATGTGTGGGAGAACTGTTTTTAAATTTTCTTTTTCCTTTTTCTTTTTATCATTAAATAATTTGGTACTTCGAAATATTTCTAAAATTTAAAAAAATGAGATTATGTAATTAAATGTTCAATAGTTCATAAAATATTTTTGATTCAAAAAATGTTCATGTTAATAAAATCATATTCAAAAAATTTTTGTAATTCTGAAAACAAATATTTGGAATATCCAATATGTTTGAAAAAAACTGTATTAAAAAACTTAATGAAAATTGAACAAAATGTTATCGGTGATGCAGTGAAATGTTGTCATAGCCATTCGATATTATAATATTTTTTTGCAATGCACAGACCTTTTTGCTAGTAATAATAAATTCATTAATGCTTCTGGTGGTACATCACATAAACTGCCCACAAAGTTACAAAATATTACATACCGATGCCACCTATAAGTAACAAAAAACATTTTACACAAGAGAATCCCCCACCTGGGCCAGAGTAGGAACCTCCTATACTGCGCCCTGCACACCAGGAGAAGATGCAGCACATCCGTTGGACCGGCCCATGTGTGGACGGCCTTTTTTAAAATATGTTTTTTTACGTTTTGATTTTTTATTATTAAAGGAATTTAGTACTTCAAAAAAGTTTCTAAAAACTAAAAAATATAATTATTAAATAAAATGTTCGTTAAATCATAAAATGTTTGTGGATTCAAAAAAATCGTAATTTGTTAAAATAGTGTTTTCATATTCAAAATATGTTCGCAATTTTAAAAAAAATTGAGAAAAAAATTCATTATTTTTTTAAAGTTCGATTATCAAAAATTGCTAATGAGATTGAAAAAAAGGCTAGCCAAAATATGGTCGGTGATGCAGCAAAATGTTATATGGCCTTTGAAGATTATGTTTTTATCTTCTTCCACTACAACGTACGGGCCTTTTACTAGTAACAAATCAAGTCGCTACGCGCAACCACTCGTGTGCTCAGCCAGATCCAAAAATAATTAACGTGTCAGCTTCACATTGGTCAGATTTACCCTGCAACGAAAAAACACAAAAAAGAATCATTTTTTAGGGGACAAAAAAGAATCCTGGCTAGATATAGTATATGTAGTATTACTGTCTAATTCCGGAGCGCATGCAGGAGGTGTCCGAGCTGCCGCTTCTCCCGCCACTTCTCCAGGATCTCCAACCCACCTAGAGCTCTATATAAGCAACAACTGTTCCTGTGCTTCACCTGTTCTTCTCCTGGTCATTTATATCCTCCATCCGACTCAATTCTTATCGAAATTTCGTAAGTGCCCAAACACCGCTCCTTCTCCTCGGATATCAATTTACAGTATTGTTCGTTGTGAAGAAGAAGTGGGGGTTTCTTGTTGCACAGAAATTGCAGTATTAATTACAAGTACCTTTACTTTTCTTCGTCATTGGTTGTTCATTTGGAAGGAAATTTATGATGCTTTCCTTGTCTAGGTAGGGGGGATTGTAGGACAATGGCCGAAGACAAGAAGGACAATCCGAAGCTGAACCAGCGGATCGTATCATCTCTCTCAAAGCGAACTGTCGCGGCACATTCTTGGCATGATCTGGAGATAGGTAATTACATACACATATCCTAATGTCTCGTCTTCCATCAACATTTTTTGCCCCCGATCGGGATGAAAAGTTTATTTCTTAAGGTTCGTATATAATCTGATTTAGTATAATTTCTCGAAATTCTAGGACCTGAAGCCCCTCAAATCTTCAATGTTGTAAGCATCTTGACATACTCTATTGCCTTGGCACGCTGTGTAAATTACAGCAAATAGTTCAGATGCATCATAGTCTTGCACGAATTTAGGTTGTTGAGATCACAAAGGGGAGCAAAGTCAAGTATGAACTTGACAAGAAGACTGGTATGATAAAGGTACGCACACATTCCCCACTTTCAGCTTGGTGGTGTATGACAAGAAAGCTCAAAGAAAAAAAATCCTCTTCACAATGAAGAAAATGAAAAAATAAGCTATTTCTGTAGGTTGACAGGATTCTGTACTCGTCCGTAGTCTACCCACATAACTACGGTTTCGTACCACGGACGCTGTGTGAAGATGGAGATCCAATTGACGTCTTGGTCCTGATGCAGGTGAGTTTTGCATTACTGATGTCAAGTTTATGCAACTCACAAGGTGATGCACATTGTGTCCGAGAATGTCTTATGAGTTCTGACTAACCTACACCTTGATAGGAACCAGTCATACCTGGTTGCTTTCTTCGAGCTAAGGCTATTGGGCTTATGCCCATGATTGATCAGGCAAGATAGTTTTTTTAAGAGTTTCATTTATGAATATATCAATCTCACAGTATGTCTGCTTGATACCGTGATTACTTTTTGGAATAAAAAGGGTGAGAAAGATGATAAGATCATTGCTGTTTGCGTTGATGATCCCGAGTACCGTCATTTCAACGACCTTAAGGAGCTCTCTCCCCACCGCCTTGCTGAAATCCGTCGCTTCTTTGAAGACTGTACGCTCTGTTTCCTCACATATTATCGGATTTACGTAAACCATAGCGACATAAATGGTTTCCTTAAGTGCTTAGTTTATTTGTGTTATGCATCTGCAGACAAGAAGAATGAGAACAAGGAGGTTGCTGTGAACGACTTCTTGCCATCGGACACTGCACAGGTTGCCATTAAGCACTCGATGTGAGTTGTTTCTGAAATAGCTTTACAGGGTTATCTATCAGCAATTAGTAATGCAAATGCATTTCAGGCATGCCTCCACATTACAATGAGATGGAAACTAACAACATCTACAGTTAAAACATGTTTAAGGATGTCTACTAAAGCTAATTTAACATACATTACCTGATTGAAGATAAATTTGTAGTTAAAGCATAGTCCCTTTGTTCCAAATTATTTTACGTTCTACCTTTGCACAAAGTCAAACTTCTTTACATTTAACGAAGTCTATAGGAAAATATATTTTATGGCGAAGCTAATGAATGCAAATTGGTGTTGCACATGTTCCTATTATAGACTTCGTGAAGCTCAACTTTTTTTTTTGACTTAGAACAAAGTTACAACTTTAAAATAATTTCGAACAAAGAGAGTACAATATATTATTATTAACCATTGTGCCACTATTTCAGGGACCTATATGCAGAATATATCCTGCAGAGTCTGAGGAACTAATCGTAGTTGCAAACTTGCCAGGCTGCAGAAACCACCCTCGTGGTCTCGTGAAAGAACAATAATTGACTACATGGCTTTCATTTAAGGACCCATTTGTTCTATATATTCAAATAACGGGACAATGTTATTGTCATGCATATTTTTGTGCAGAACATTGTAATCAAGGACTAATGTTATACTTGTGCATAGTGTTTCATAATATTCGAATCAGCACATGAAACATTTATTCTTGCCCTGTTGGCTGGAATTTCAAAACGCTTATTCGTAAAAGCATGACGAATCTTCAAGCGAAGTAGTTAACACCTTTGTGTGTATGACTTTGAAGTGCATGGTGTGTGCTTAGGTGTATTAGGGTGTAGTGTGGCTTTATACTCAGATTCCAGTGTTATATTTCAGTAGAGTAGTCGGTTCTGAGTGATCCGAGTGTTCTGGGATTGACTTTGTGAGAGGGCTACCCCCACCTCCTTATATCATTCGGTCGTATACTTTGTTCGGTCGTTGCTTTGTATATAAAGCAGGATGAAAGCCTGTTTTTGAGATATTTAAAGGATAGGGGGCTTTGGTTTGGAGGGTGCCGTTCATGCGGGAGGGAAGTTTCACCTCCTTAGTCAGCCTCCAGAGAGGCCTATCTCTCTTCCTGCCAATGGTGCAGAGGGCTATGGTATTGCGAAGCATGCCAACTAATAGCAGCCACCGTGTGCCAACTTCCCATGGCCACTCCAGTCACATTTTCCTGCCTCCCGCTGTTATAAAATTGTTTTCGCCATATCTCCACTTTCCTCACCACAGCCGCCCATAGCCTCCACTTTCCTCGTCGCCGCCCACAGCCTACACTTCCATCCATGCCGATCTCCACTTTCCTCAGCACTACCTCTCATAGCCTCTACTTTTCGCACCATCGTCCAAAGCCTACACTGATGTTTTTGGTGGACATGACAACGACTAGCACAGTGAGGTCGATGTTCTTCGTGGGTCAATGGATAACATGGTTGCAGAGTGCTACTCCCAGGGAAGTCTAGGATACCCCCCAAAAGGAAGGGTGAAGCAGCAAGTAGCAAGTTTTCCCTCGGTTAAGAACAAAGTTTTCGAACCGGTAGGAGCTTCTAAGCTACACAAGTCACCAATACCTGCACACAAAACACAAACAAAAAAAATCCCCAACACGGTAGGAGGGTTGTCAAGCCCCTCGTCTTGCTAATTATAAGTTAAAACGCAAGTGATAGTGATAGATAATTGTAAAGTGGAAAGGAAAATAAAAAGAGCAAAATAGTGGCAAGAGCATTTTTTTGTAGAAGAATTAAGAAATGGAGAATAGAACCAGGGATCATAGGTTCACTAGTGACATCTCTCTCGAAAACAGCAAGTAGCATGTTAAACAAATTGCTATTGGACAATTGAAAAGATTGCAATATTTATGATTACGGGCATTCATGGTAAAATCTCATATATGCATTACGTCTGTGATAAGTAGACCGTTAATCCAACTGCATCCGCTACTAATACTCCATCCCAAAACCGATATTCAGCATGCATCTCAAGGTATTAAGTTTGTATGAAATAGAGTATCGCAATAATCAAGATAACATAATGTAGACTTAAAGGAGTCAATCAATACGACAAAATATAGTTGTTTTATTCTTAGAAGCAATAATACATGCCTTTGCCCTTTTTGTCATTAGGCTAGATCACCCCAAGATTGAACCAACTACAAAGCACCACTCCCTCCGAACAAAAACCCATCAAACTTGGTCAAAGAAAACAAATAATCCAAAGAGCATGGAAAATTATTTAATTATATAGCAAAATAAAACCTTAAAAATATTCAATTGAATTCAGTGAACAGTCTGATCATAAAGTGACAATTCATCATGTCCTAACAAACACATCACTGATTCATCGAATTGATCTCGATCAAAAACAAGAACATGGTACTGAAAATCCAAATAGAGAGAGTCACCTAGATACTACTATGGACCCATGGATCTTGATGGAACTACTCACACATCATCATGGAGAAAACAAGGTTGATGAAAAAGACTCTGACAATGGCATCCCCCTTCGACAGGGCTCTGGAACATGGCTCCAGATGAGATCTTCGTGGAGCAGAAGGTTGTGGCGGCGATAAAAAAATTCTGAAGGTACGATAGATGGCTTCGGTATTTATAGGAATTTATGGCAGTGGAATTAGGTTAAGGCGGTATCGGTGAGCCCCACATGGGCAAGGGGCATGACCACCCCTTGGCCATGTGGGCCCTCTGGTGCTCATCTCGATCTCTCTTGAAACTTCCTGGCTTTCTTGTTGTCCAACAAAAATCGTGTTAAATTGAAAACACATTTTGACCCGTAGATATTGATTTCCCACGAAACCAAAAACAAACAGAAAACATGAACTAATTGGTCACTAAATCAATAGGTTATTCCATAAGATAATATAAATTGATATAAATATATATATAACAATATTATAGCATGAAAAAATCAAAATTATAAATACGTTTGAGATGTATCACGGATCTCTATGGCTCTTTCTCTCCCGAGCTGTGTGACACTGCCTTGCCCCCTATGTTGTCTACTATTGAGGGCTAGGCCATCGTTGTGGACGTGCCTCCGGTGCTACACACAATGCTTGAGCTTTAGGTGCTATGTGTGTGCTTTGCTTCGCCTCTATCAGTGAAGCGTATGATGGTGGACGCAGCCATGTGTGAGTGATGTGACTCAACTTTGTCATGTGAGCAGTGTGAGGTCAACTCACATGAGCGCTCAGATGTAGCTTCGGTGCCCGCTCCACCCCCGCTAGCGCATAATCCCGATGCTCTATGTACAAAAGAATTTTGTGACTTGCTCGTCAGCTTGGAGGTTGCTAGCCTTGGATCTGGAAAGACGATTAATTGCCTCCTGATGGCAACGACATTCAAGGGCAAATGCAAGAAGGCGAGCAATTTCCCTTGGATCGGCATAGTGAAGGATAAGTCACTCACGTGGAAAGCAAGAAGAGTGACGTCATAGGAAAGACGTTTGTAGCTGCTTAATGGATGGTTCTCGGTCTCTTGGGTTATCCTCACCATTTGAGTTGTCATTGTGGTTTTGGTGTTGTCCATTATTTTTTCTCAAGATGTTCTTGTTAGGTTCTGTTGTGTTGTACAAGTGTTGGGATTTGTGGTTGTTGTATGTTGGGAGGATTTGGCACATTGCATATGTGCTCGTAGGGTCTCATGATTGATGAGAAGATCGCTGTTTTAGCCCCTTTTTTTTTGGTTTTTGGTTTTCGGAAGACATTGGGAAGGACTTGGAGAGACGATTGGTAGATTGGGGTCTTGGTAAAGTTTTCACAATAACTTTTGACAATGCTTCTGCTAATGACGGTGCTATAAATTATATCAAGAGGGTTACGAATAATGCCAAAAGTAGTATTCCTGAAGGGAAGTATCTTCACATGAGATGTGTTGCACATATTATAAACCTGGTGGCTACTGATGGACTAAAGGAAATATAATTTTCAGTGGCACGTGTGCGAGCTGCTGTAAAGTTTGTGAAGAACTCCCCTGCTAGAATTACAAGATTTAAGAAATGTGTGGAACTAGAGAAGCTTAAAAGTAAAGCTTTCTTGTCATTGGATGTCGCTACTATATGGAGCTCAACATACCTTATGTTGAGAGCTGCAGAAACGTATGAGCATGTTTTCTATAGGTATTCTGATAAAGGCCCATACTATGCACTTGATTTAAATGGTGAGAAAGGTCCGGGAGTTCCAGAAGCCAAAGATTGGGATAATGCAAGAAAGATGACAGAATTTTTGGAACTGCTACAAGCTTACTGTGCATGTTTCCGCGTCACTACATCATACAACTCACATTTTTTTTCATGAGATAGCCGATGTTATCATCTTGTTGCAGCAATGGTGTGAACGATTCTCTGCGTAGGGACATGACTAAAAGGATGATAGCTAAGTACAATAAATATTGGGGGGATTATAAAATCTTCATCATCCTTATTTTTATTGCGGTTTGTCTTGATCCAAGGTACACGTTGTCAAATTACATAAAGATAGCTATTCTGGAGATGTTTGGTGAAACCCAAGGGCAAGTAGTTTGGACTGGAATAAGGAAGACACTTTTCGCGAGTTATTTGAAGAGTATGGAAAGATATACGTCCTGAGTGATAAGGTGCAGCCCTCCAATAAAGCACAAGAATCTGATGTCCGTGGCACAAGTTTGATGAGGTCCTTGATTGCTCAAAAGATGAGGACGAGCACTTGTGGAATTACTGCTAGTAAATCTGAACTTGAGAAATACCTTTCCGAGGAGAATGAACAAGATGGCAGCAAGGTTGACATTCTTGAGTGGTGGAAGGTCAATTCTTCCAGATTCCCAGTTTTGTCACACTTGGCTCGTGATGTTTTTCTATATCTATGGTTGCATCAGAGTCGCCCTTTAGCACTGGTGGTCGTATTTTAGATCAATTCAGGTGCTCCCTAACTCCATTCATAGTCCAAGCACTTCTCTGCACCCAAGATTGATTGAAACGATTTATTTCCATAAAAGACGAAGAGAACACCGTAGAATTAGCTAAGCTAGAGGAAGGTAAGTCGGTAATTTACTTGAGTTATTTTTCTTTGATTTCTCCCATGTCACTAATTAATTAAATATTATTTACTTATATTTTTAGTATTACTTTAAGAAACTAATAGACTCAATATTTCTAAGAACAGCTCCAATCAGGATAATTCGGCCATCATCGATGATTCTACTTCCTAAACATGGTGCGGTTCCTTGCTAACTTTACTACCTATTAGTTACAGCTTCATAAATATACATCTTTTTCATGTCGTTCCTACTGAGATATTCTAACAAATTTATTGTACAAAATCCCCAAATGTTTGTTTCTGGCAAGGTTGTCGTATGGAGCCATGGAAGTAGTACTACAGACCGAGAGCTTGAAGCCTTGTTCCTGTGACGAAGTCCCACTTATTCACGTTTTTGTCACCAGTCAGCTATTTGACAGCCTTTTATTAGATTTCCCTCCACTTGTGTGTGACAAATAAGAATTATGCTATTTTCTATGCTGTAACATTAGTAGACTATTTGTTCTATGTTCCTACGTGAGACTATGTTCACTATCCCTTATCCATATAAATGAAAGTTGTGTCTTCAATTATAGACAATGATGTCACATTTTGACTATCATATTTTCCATTAGGTTGCTACCTCTTGCGATTATTTGCATTTTTTCAGTGCAGATCGCTGCTCATGAGTCGTGGCTCTGATGGGTTGATGTACTTCGGTTTTCCAGTTAACCGAATATACCGAACCAATATGTTTTAGTTACTATGGTTCGGTTACCAATTTTTGTGTGATTATTGTGGCCATTTTTCCAAAACTGAAAATATAAAAAACCGAATAAACCTAACCGTATTAATTGAACGCCCAGCCCTGGTTGTTCGTGGCTAAATTCACTAGCCTGAAACTATGTACTTCGGGTTTGAATCTTCTTCAAAATCATACAATAGCCTTCCATCTGGATGAATGCATGAAGACCATTGATGACCCTTAGACAATCTGAAGCAATCTTAAGCTTGCGTAAACCGAGATCTTCAGCAAAAACCAGGGCTTCCCGGCATGCATAGGCCTCGAGAGTGGTCGGGTTCGTCCCTCCTTCAGAAACTACCGCTGAAGCCCCCTTGAATACACCTTGGTCATCCTGGCAAATAACACCAACGGCACCCTTGTTTGCAGATTTGGACATCGGTCCATCTGTGTTAATCTTGGTTATTCCTACTAGAGGTGGGATCCAACGATCAAGTCCATTTACCCCAGTAAAAGGTGCAACCGTTGGTTTGCTTGTAGCCAACATATCCAGGTTCTCGGTATATATCTCTATGGACGGACATATGGGTGGATGACGAACTCTGGAATTCTTGCTCATGTATGGCCTTCCGTCTAGCCCACCATGGCCATGTTTGGATACCAGGGTTAGAGTTAGAGTGGGTTAGAGTTGAGCCATCTAACCTTCAAAAATCCAAACAGGTGGGTTAGAGTTGGTTAGATGCATTTAACCCATCCAAAAACTCTAACCCACCCAAGAGGTGCTTTTTTGGTTAGAGTAGGCGGGGTCCAGGAAAAAGAAAAAAAAAAGAAAACGCAGCCGCACCAGATCCCTCTCCTGTCGCTCGCCCCATCCCCTCCCTCCCGTCGCTCGCCCCATCCCCATCCCGCGCTGCCGCCGCCACCCCATCCCGCGCCGCCGCCGCCGTCGCCGGCCACCCCGCCCGCCAGCCGCGCCGTCCCGCCCCGTCCCCAGGCGCCGGCCGCGCCGCCCCGTCCCGCCTCGTCCCGCCCCACCCCGTTCCGCGCTGCCCCGCCGTCCCCAGCCACCGGCCACCCTGCCTCGCCAGCCGCGCCGTCCCCAGGCACCGGCCGTGCCACCCCGCCCCGCCTCGTCCCGCCCCACCCCTTTCCGCGCCGCCCTGCCGTCCCCAGCCACCGGCCGCGCCGCCCCGCCGTCCCCAGCCACTGGTCGCTTTATTTGTAAAGATTGTTTGTTTATGTCGGTTGTGAGCGAGACAAGGCCACACAAGGACCGGCCACACCAAATCTGGCAGGATGTAGGGTCCAAAGTAGCCAAATGATTGAAAAAGAACATTTATTGTCAATCTAACCCTATAATCCAAACACCTCTTTGGTTAGAGTTAGTTTAGGGTTAGTTCAGGGTTAGAATCTAACTCTAACCTCTAACCGAGTTAGAGTATCCAAACAGGGCCCATATGGCCCAAAGTCTTTCTTTATTTGATTTTGTGGGCTTCGTTTGTGTTCTGTTTTTCTTATGGTGATGTTGGGCTAGTTGTTTCGTGTTTTGGGCTCTTGCCTGCTGCTTTTTTTGCCTTTTAGTTTGGTATAAGTCATAAAAGAAAATCCTAATTACTCCCTCTATTTATGAATATAAGATGTTTTTAATATTTTAATATGTACTACATAAGAGCTTAAATGAGTGAATGACACACCAAGACGTCTCTCTCTCTCTCTCTAGAAACTCTATTCATCACCCAGGGTGCAAAAAAAGTTGTTCTTCATCCGAAGTAATCTTACGATCAATTTATAAATAAATTACATTCGTAATACAAATAGTTACATTTATATTGATTCACTACGTAAGTTTTGACATAAGAAAACAAAATTACAGGTCACAAGACCAATTTGTTTGAATTTATAGTATATTTTACACTATTTTTTTATGTTTATAATTTACGTGACACAAAATATTTTTATGGTGATTATATATTTCTTACAGTCTCTTTTTTATGTATAAAATAAGACAAAATTTATGGAGTGTAAAATTATGGTGCATTGATGCTAAAATAGAGGAGGATGGAGAATAACTATTCCTCACCCAGGGTGACGAATAGCGCGACCCTATATATATAATTTAGAAAAAAATAGAAGATCTTATGTTTGTGAATGGAGGGAGTATAAGGTGTGCCTACCAATGATGAGACAATGCGCCGCTTGGGAAGATATGCTAAGCATGAAAAAAATATGCAATCCATGATGTACTTGACAAACAGACTTTTGGCCCACCGGTTATGCATGCTGTTGTGCAGCCTAACTATCCGGGTTCAATTCCTAAAATTTACAAATGATGCACAAGGATTTTCCTCCGTTATTGAGGGTCAACCTTGATATGTGGTGTGACCACTCGTCAACATTAAATCTTAGTACTCATAAAAAAATCTTTGAGGACCAGACTTGATGTGTGGTGTACTACACATTGATGACCCACAAGTATATGGAATTGCAACAGTCTTTGAATGAAATATTTCAACCCGAATTTATTGACTCGACACAAAAGTAGCGAAAGAATATTTATAAGTTTAAACAACTGAGTCGTCAATTAAACCACACTTAAAGAAGAGATACCCTTTCTTGCAACAATTTATTAATAACATAGTAATATAATAGGAGTAGTGATAAAGTAAAAATAGTAACAAGTTTGCAGGGTACTGAAAAAGCGAGACAATAGTGAGTGTAATGAAAATGACAGTAGTAACAAGTTTTCATCTTTTTATTTACTTTTTCATCTTCCCTTTTTTCATTCTTTTTTTGGCATTTTGTTTATTCGTTTTATAATTTTATTTTTGTTTATTTTTTCGATTTTCTTTGTTCCTTTGGTTATTATTCTACAATTATTTACGTGTCAACAACAGTTTCTTAATACACATCTAACAAATTTCCAATACGAACTAATTTTTTGTGTTACACATGGTGAACACTTTTCTATAGACATTTTAATATTTTCAAATGCTTGATAAACATTTTTAAAATACAAGAGTAACTATTTTTGAATACAAGGTCAAGATTTTTCCTATGCATTTTATTTTATATATATATTTTTTAAACACTTTCTAAAATGCTTGATTAATAGTTTTGGAATAAAAAGATTAACATTTTTTATATACACATTTAATATTTTCCAAATAGTTGATATACATTTTTCAAAAACTTGTTCAACATATTTTTAAATGCTTGATTAACACTTTTATATAAATGGTCAATTTTTCATCATTTGTTTAATACATGGTCCACATTTTTTCTACACACATTTAAATTTCATGAATGCTTGATTAACTCCTTGGAATTATGTTTTCAACATTGTTTTTCAAAATTCTTGATTAACATTTTTATATACTTATAAAAAAATCATCATTTTTTAATACATGATAAACAGTTTTTCTATGCGCATTCAACATTTTTCGGAATGCTTGATTAACATTTTTGGAATGGTTGTTCAATATTTTTCATATACTTATGCAACATTCCCTAAATGTATTTTTTGATTTTTTTGTTGTATATATATAATATTTTAAATTATAAAAAAGTGTAAAAATGAAGCAAAAAACGAAAACAGAAGAAAGAGGCTGTGGCCTGCCGCTAGCGTGGGCCTGCCCATCTTGGTCGCCCCTTCAGCGAGTCCAAAGGTGGATTCGCTGAAGGCCAGATATAGGGGCGTCCATCCAAAGGTATGCTAGCTTATAGCGAGACCTAGCCTTTCGGTTTTTATTGTCGTTCGTTTATATTTTCAAAACATATTCTTTTTTTTGCAGCAGTTTCAAAAACATATTCTAAATGCATATATCTTGAATTTGAAAAAAAAATAAGGCGGTGTAACTTGTTTATTTTCCAATTAATAGTTTTTTGATATTCAACACTGTTTCGCACTTATATTTATAAAAGGCATAGCATTTTTTACAAATATAAGTCAGATGTATAAGAAATTCTTCATGATTCGAGTGAAAACAAGTAGACATGAAAAATTATATTTGAAAAAATGGTAATCCTGTATTTGAAATATTTTAAATGTTTAATATATATAACAAAAATCTGCAATGTGTATTGGAAAAAGTACACATGAAAAATATAAGTTTTCCAAAATGTTAACCATGCAGTTTTAAAATGTTAAACGTGTATATAAAATTAGTGATGTATACAAAATATTGAATGTGTACTGAAAAAATTTGACATGAGTTAAACAAAAAAGAAATCAATAAAAATCGACAAAGAAACAAAGAAAACCAATGCAAAATAATGGGAACAGTAAAACCCGAGAAGGAAACAAAGAAAACCGAGAAAAGAAACAAAGAAATACAAAGAAAGAAGGAAAGGAAAGCAAAAAAAACAATAAACCCAAGAAAGAAACAAAGAAAAACGAAGGAAAACAAAATGAAGAAAGAAAAGACCTATAAAACCAAGATACAAAAAAAGAAGGAAAGGAAAGCAAAAAAAACATGAAACTCAGGATCCATCGTTCTCTCTCTCTCTCTCTCTCTGACACCCAGTATCATCAGATTACACTCCACTCTTGAGAAAAGTAACCATTGATACAATCCTGAAGCAACAAATCGTCTCGCTGTAAACATACTGTACTTTTGAACCTACCTTACAATATGTGTCATCACACTTATCACAAGATATCAGAACAACATCAAGCTGTATATCTACAACCGGTGGATAACACAATCTCTAGTCAAACATAATGTACATTAGCAGCCTTTCTATACTTACAATCACCCCTGAGATAGTTCACACGAAAATCGACCGACCTCCTACGCTCAAGCTCATCATCTTGCTGTGGGGACTAGGTTTGTGTCAATGACATACGCTACAGGGCCTCCACGGCCCACCGATGCCCTACGCGAGAGCGAAGGAGGCCTTGTCAGCTCCACATTTGCTGGCACAGGGGTTTCGTCAGAGTGGCCAGAGACGCAAAGCGTTCCGTTGTCGTCCTGATCCCAGAACACCTCCACCATGACTCCTCTTGGATGCTCCTCCGTCTCGGTTCCAGGAATGCCCACGAAACGAGCCCCCTTTGGTATCTGCATTCCCAACGTTGGGGAAATCAAAGAGATGTTCTAAATAAAGACTAGAGGAATCTCTATGCAAACTATTGGTACTGGGTGTCAGCTATCTGCATCTCAGACAAGTTATGTTTCATGTTCACAGGTGCAGTTATGTTCTTAGGATTGATTAGTGAGGGTAAACCTGAATTGATGCTCCGGATGACAGGTTTAGAGTCACCAGTGTCCCTTCAGCGGTGGAGCTCTCCAACTCAGCTTGCTTTGCAATGTTCAGGAAGACTTCTTCAAGCGTCGTGAGACCAAGTTGAATGTCGGATATCCCGAATTCCCTTTCCCTGTCTTGGAGTTCCCCGAAGAACCTCTGTTGGTAAAAAGTACTCTTGTGTCATGAATTCAGTTAATGATGTGCGACATAATTTGGGTGTCAAGGTAATACCGTCAGAAGTGGTTCTTTCTCATGGGGGATGACAAACGTTAAGAATGTCCTGCTTTCCTCTTTCGGGTCCACATCAAGCCTCTGTTTCAAGAACATTTTTTTGCGGTTTAACATTTCCACATAATAAGAGAAACGATTCTGAATGGTATCTAGTTTAAGGACGAGACACATACTTCCTTGAAGAACGATTTGACAGATTCTATGTTAGGATTAACTGGGGCCTCTGCATCACCGTTGATGTTAGGGCTCTGTGTGTGACCATTTCCTGAGAAATTCACATTAGCGATGTACCCAGTTCCAAATTTCGACTTCAGCCTTATTGAAGTGCCGATACACCGCAATCTCCCCTTTGCCATGATAGCGATTCGGTCACTTAAGATGTCAGCTTCTTCCATTGAGTGTGTGGTCAAGACAATAGCTCTTCCCTTCTTTGCCTCCTCGATGATGTCCCAGACATGCCTCCTTGTTATTGGATCCATGCCAGTTGTCTGTGTAGGATATACATGGTTAGATTAACATGTGACATTGTATGTGTAGCAAGTGAACTGATGATAATATGACAGGTCTCTACCGGCTCATCAAGAAACACCAATTTTGGGTCACCAATTAGAGCAATCGCAACACTTAGCCGCCGTTTCATTCCACCACTGTAGCTACCTGCTCTAACATTAGCTGCCTGGCTGAGCTTCACTTGAGCTAGTGACTGTTCTGCTACCTGCATTGGATGAACAGAGAAAGATCGATATGCCAAACCGTGGAGAGTCCTGGGGAGTACTTGTCGTTAGGTTCTTAAGAAACATACCGACTTGATTGTTGATGGTGGCAACCCCTTGATGCTGGCAAACAACTCCATGTGTTCCTTAGCCGTCAATGCATCCCACAGGATGTCGAACTGGAAAGCAAATATATCTGCCATTAAAATTCAATATCACCTGCATAATAATATGTGAATATTTACAAGATCAACCTGCGGACAGACGCCGATCATTCTGCGAATATTAGACATACCCGCAGTGCTCCGAACGGAATGACCATAAATCAATGCTGTCAAATGTTCAAAGTGTCTTGTTAGCATATTCATAGTTACTGATAAGATACCACCAACCATTGCTTCAGGGAATGACACTGACCATCACCGCCGGTAATTGGTGTGATTCCAGTCAGGCAACTGATTGTAGTTGTTTTACCAGCTCCATTTGGCCCAAGAAGACAAAATAGCTGGTCCTTCTCAAGGTTCACCCATAAGCCCTGGTAAGATTTATTAGGTGGTTAATATCATGGAAATCAAAGCTTGCTTGCTTCTATGCTAGAAGATCACCAAGAACTCACTTTGACAGAATGGAATGGCTTAGTTGTTCTGCACTTGCAGCAACCCATATTAAAACTTCCTGGATAGGTTTTCCGCAAGCCACGTATTTGAACCGCAACACCAGGATCTACCTCATTGCCTGTAGCTTGTTCTTTTACTAGATTTTCCTCGGTAAGAACATCCTCATCAGTAGGGCTACCATCATCAGCCGGACGGTTCGAACCAAAACAGCTACATAGGCCTCCCTCTGGAGTGGATCCATCAGATTAATGAGTAACGTTACATAATACAGCTAATAACAGGTTGAAGAACTACTGCACACTTAAATAAACTCTGACCTCGCATCTTGCCTCCTCTCCCTGTCCAGTATGAAGGCGTCAGAAAGTAAAACACTGACTTTCTAACCCCATTAACATTTGGAATTATGTTGTCGAAGTAGATAGCCAGGATAAACCACAAGAAAAATGTGGAGATGAGCCATATGTAGATGTCATCCTGTCAGATGTTTGCAAACAATCAGGGCTTCAAGTTTCATAAGCACTAGTAGTACATAATTGCTAATGAGCAAAGTTTTGTACATACTACTGTAATGACGCAGTCCGTCTCAAAGGATTGGCACGTTGAACGCTGATTCCAGCTAATGCCCTTGTCTTCTGGAGTTGCTGTTGCCTTACCTAGAATATTGAGGGCTTGGGCAAAAACATTAGGGGGAAAGAAGGACCATATTGTCCGGTAGTACGCCTCATAGGTATTTGAATATGGGAACCCGAAGGTTGTAACAAGCTGCACAAGCAAGTAACCAAGGGTTTTTCTTATTTTCTGACAGCTTGATATACTGCATATGTAAGATGATGATTAAGCAAACTTTACCTGTGTCAAGAATCCAATGATGAATATTGCAAATCCAACAGTAGTAGCTGATGCTGCTTTTGCTACAAATGTGGATATCATGAAAGCAAAACCAAGCTGCAGAAATTATAATGAACAAGACTGTTAAGAAGAAAAAAACAGTGTTTGCAGATTCTGATAGAGATTCAGAAAATGTATAAATAAAAATTCATTCATGGAAGCATGATATTTATCTAAATTTAACACTCCAAATAGAAAGAAGCAAAACAAGCATACAGATCACTATATATAGCTTACCATGTTCAGTTGGAAGAGGAAGAATAGGAAGAATAAGATTCCAAAGCTATTGTTCAGGAAGAAGTCAAACTGGAACATCATCCCAAAGAGCACGGTGAAAAGTGCTGAAATTAATGTAAGCAAGGCCTCCCAGGTAAGCCATGATAACCAATAAGCCGATTCGTAGAGACCCATGATAGACATAGCCTGTGAATGGTACCAAATTTAATTGTCATGTCAAGCATGAAGACACATAAATCTCTAATCTCGACAAAGAAAATAAAAGATACACAAATCATGAAACACAAATGGAGAGACGGGAAAAGCTCGAACCTGACGAAGCTTAAGTTCTTTCTCTGTCACCAAGGCACTGATTTGGAAAACAAATCCAAACATTGCAATGGCAAGGAAGAAAGTTGGCCCTGCTTGGGCAATCGTAGAGAATGTTTCAGTTGCTGGGTGAGCAAATTCCTTGAATCCCACAGTCCAGCTAAAATTTGGATCTGTCAGTCGTGAAATTTACTGTTATTCCCAGGTATTACTATAAAATGGATGCAAAACATATGCAAGTACTCCCTCGTAAACTAATATAAGAGTGTTTAGATCACTATTTTAGTAATCTAAACGCTCTTATATTATTTTATTTACAGAGGGAGTAACACTTATTTATGCCGCATACATTATATAATTTGAAAGATAGAAGTAGACCAGAAGGAATGTTACCAAAGGGTATGAAAACTGCAGTACTACATACTAACTAGTACACGTGAAACAAAAGCATTCCCTAAGATACAATGGAAACAGCAATACCTCCAATAATCAGCCTTGCCATTTCCCTCTCAGCCGCAACTTGAAGCGGTATCTGGAACTTGAAGGTGGGGTCCTCATATGTTCCTCTTCGAGCTACTGGAGTGGAGTTTGTCTGAATACCATACGACATCTGGTTGGCATTTATATATTGAAAATGCAAAGCGCCAGGGCAGCGCATAGGGTTTTCAAATAGCCAAGCATCAACTTCATCCGGAGTCGTAAAACCTAAGACCTGAAAAACTCAACATAAAACAATTTAGGTAACATGTACAGTCACATATCGAGTAGTAAACAATTCAAGGGTGACCTGCAAAGTTGTTTTGAGTAACCTTGAAGAAACTCCAGAAACTTTAACTTTCCACATGCTATGTGTTAGAGTTTACCAGAAAATCCAAGTTTATTCAAGTGACAGTAAACTATAAGTTAAAATTATTCTGAATACCATCCTTAGTTTATTCAAGTTTTGTATGAAAAATAATGAAAAGCTTCAGCAGCTGAATTGAAGTATACTAGAATTTCAGTACACAGGAAAGCAGGGCAGGAACTTCTATACATTAGTTGATTTGACCATTACACTTAATTAACAAGAGATTGTGTTGGCAATAAAAGAATAAGTGCATATTGGTTTGCAAAATAAAAAATAAAAGTAATTTTGTTTAGAAAAATAAACCAACATCACTCCTTTGATATCATCGTCTCTTCTATGCAAAACACCAAACTGCTCCTAAATATTAGCAAGACAAGCTGTTCCACAGTACATTCACACCGTCTTCATTTCCAAGAAAAGGCATTGTACTCAGATAAAGAAACTAAATAGTGGCACGAAAATGACATCAAAGTCATCTAAGACAAGCCAGAAGCGAATTAGTTGTTGCAGGTAGACCCATATGCATCCAAGATTCCAAGTTGAAACAAAATAGGCCTTTTTCCCCCAACATTTTTATGAGGAAAAATCGCAATTCTGGCATCCAAAGTGGGTGCCCACCGTTTCGTTACACTGCGGCGGTAAGCCAAATGGAAGCAAACAGCATAGCGACATTGTCAACATCAAACCTCTAATGATGATCTAAGTAGAACGTCAAATCAGCCAATCTGCTAAAAAGGCTTGCATAATATACAGTAAAAATTGACGTTGCACATCAAAATCTAACCGTACCGAGCAGTAAAACAGGTTTTCACCAAACAAGAAAGTTAAAATCTATCTGTACAGTACAGAGCAGTAAAACAATGAAAACCTTGAGGCCTGGGAGCAAATCACAATGCTACATACATGGGTCCAAGCAACTCGGTCTGGTCTGACCTCGCCGAGCGCTTAAAATCATATCGCTTCCTCGAAATAATTCAGGCAGTTTTCTCTCAGACAAGAACGCGAGGAGAATTTCGAAATTCCTCACCTAAAAACCCCGAAATCCTCACACTAAACGTGCCAGCAACCAACTCCACGGCACGAAAACCGGCCGAACGCACGGCGCAAGATCAATCCACCATGAATAATTGCCCGCAAAGTCAAACTGACGACTAGAAAAAAAAACAGAGGAATCAAATCTCTGACCTTGTCGGCGGGGATCGGGCGGCCGGGGTTGTTCCTGCGGATGGCGTCGACGAGCGGCGGGACGCGGGCGCTGCCGCCGCCGCTCCAGAGGAAGTCGTAGCAGGGGGTCTTGACGAAGAACTTGTCCTCGCAGGGCGGGATGGGCGGCGCGACGAGCGCCTTGGGGTCGCGCACGTTCTGGTAGGCGGTGGTGTAGGAGAAGCGGGAGCGGACGGCGCGGTCGATGCAGAAGATGAGGAAGATGAAGAGGAGGGAGGAGAGGAGCTGCAGCGCCGACGAGCGGCGGTGGCGCCAGGCGAGCGCCGCGTTCTTGCGGAGCAGGGAGCGGTACTGCTGCCACGCGAGCGCCGGGCCGCTCAGGAGCTCCATCGGAGGTGGACTGGAGGCGGGGGAGAGTTCCTTGTCCCCGAGAATGGTTTGGGTATTTATTAGGGGGGCGCTTGAAAACGGCCGGAAAACTGGAGTCTGGAGGAGAGGCAGCGGCGCCGGACTGTCTAGCTGTGTTCGTCAGTTTTTTACACCGGACACGATGGTGAACACACCTAAGATATGCAAGAAATTAATGTAGTACTCCGGAATTACCTGTCTTAAAAATAGATGTATCTAGATTTATTTTAATTATAGATATATCTATTTTATTTATTTTTAAGACAAGTATTTTCGAACGGAGAGAGTATCTTATTTTTTTAAAACTTTCCATCAATTCATGTAACACCATGGTAGTACAAAGAGCATCGGAAGTAAAAGAAATTACTTCCTCCGTTCCACATTGTAATGCGTCCGTGCTTCCCAGATGTCGGAAAGACCGACTGCTTTGGTTAAATGTATGATCAAACTTAGATGTCGGAAAGCGCGAACGTAATAGGTTATGGAACGGAGGTATTACATACATGTCGCTACACAATTGAGAAGTCATCGTGTTAAGATCACAAAAGACCAACCTACTAAAATTGTAGCCGTCGCCGATGAAGAGAAGCATGTATTGAAAGGATCCAACCTCTATACACATTAATGGAAACGAACGAAGTTCAGATCAAAGATGATCCACCAAATATAAGTACTGATCGAACCCCACGAGATCCATCAAATACACACCTCCACACGCCCCTCCGACAACTCTAGGCGCACCGCCGGGACGGGCGCTAGATAAGAAGAATCTTATTCCATCCTTAAAGAGCCACCGTCGCCTCGCCTTTCATAGCAACAGATAAACCCTAAACAAACTAAAATGCCTAAAAAGGAAGCAGTAGCACTTCCGCCAATGAGGACGAGGCAGATTGACATCGACGAGGGAAAGCCTAGTCGTCTAGAGCCATTCGTGAGAAGGAGAAAGATGAAATGTATCATATATGATACTACCTAAACATTCCCTCGTTTTTATTTACTTCACATATCAGTTTTGACCTAAGTCAAACTTTATAAAGTTGACCATGTTAACACAAAATAATGTAAACTTTTACAATCACAAATATATATGATGTGAACATATAGTATAAACTTGATCAAAGTTTGATCTGAGACAAAGATAACTACATAATAAGTAGTACTAGTACTATAGGTTGTTATTTTAGATAATCTCATGTATTTACCAGGTGTACTCCGCTATGCGGGTATAACTAGATTCAGATGATTCTTGAAGATATCTTCGATAATAAATACATAATATCCTACCAAGACATATATCTTAAATTAGTACTCCATGTATTACTGTAGGCATGCCTTAAGGTAGTGTATATAATTTTTTTTAGTTATGTCTTTTGATCAGACGGGTTGGGAGTCGAGTCGTCCGTGTTAGAGGTGGATGACCTAGATGTCATGTCTTGATTAGATCTACTGAAGAGCAATTCTACGCTTCTAGGGTTTACGGAGTCAAGTCCTCCCCTTTTCTCACCCGGTTGGGACCCTTATATAGGGGTGTTGGTCGAGGTCATCGTCCTCCGTCTTGATCTTCTGTGCGTACAAGCCTTGGCGTTCTATGTGCCTGAGTAACTACAAGAGTTCTTACAAGGAAACTAGAGGTGTCACATTTGACGGATTGGCCGTCCAGGTTTATACTACATGGTGGCCAATTCATGCACGAAACTAGGGCCTCTCATATCGTGCACAAACGGACCATACGACTCACAATGTAACATTTCTGGCACAGGTAATTCTTGAACCCACTTCCCACTCGACAAGTCCCCCATCAGTATATGTAATGGTATTGTGGGTTGTCGATGGGTGACTTGTCCCGTGTTTGCCAAGCCTTAGTCAAAAACTATGTCTTTTTTAGACTATTCGTCTGCCTCGCATTCCACCAACATGTGGCTTCTTTCCTAAGGGGCGTGAATTATGGCTGGTGATGTGCCATTAATCTTTGTAGTGTGCTTTTCATCACCTCGATCTACTTGGCGCTTTTATCACTCGTCAATTTAGCTTTTGATGACGCATGTGGATGAGGATCTATAATTTTATATTCTTATTATTTTCTCCCTCTCAAGATTACCACACTCCCCCAACCTTTTTAGCTGCCATAGACAAGAAAAATAAAATAAAATCCTCTTCATGGGTCCGAAGTAAATGGTTACGAGGGGCCGACCAAGCCTCCAAGAGAAAGGGAAGACTCTGATGGGGCACCCTCTCGTCGTTGACCTAAGAGCAACTCTACCAGAGTCGCCATATCTATTGATAGGCATAGTAACCACCATGACGATTTTGGACAAAAAGGTCACTCTAGCAGAGTCGCTATCCGACCTCGACTCGCCATAATTTATGGAGAGTGCTCCATATAGAGCCCCCAATCCTCCTTATTTGGAGGCCAATGGCGTTGGTTTGGAACGCCTCCATTTACCAACCGTTCGCGTGGGAAGGAAGCAGCTCCCTCAACAGGCTCCCGCGCGGCCTATCTCCTTCACTTGCCCTTCCCTCTAATTCACGCCCATCAAAATTGGCACCTCATTGCCCGATTGCCCAGAGTCGGTACCCCATCGCCAAAATCGTTGCCCTACCAATGGCACTCACTTAGGGACGCGGCCGGGAGCGGTACTTCTATTTGGGTTGTCTTGCCGATTTTTGCCCCCTCGCTGGGTACCTAAGTTGAGTCGGGGTAGAAGGTGTTAACGTAAATATCTCCGCAGAACGAAAATGTCTCGTGAGAACTTAAATATCTCTTGAGAACAGAAAACTTTGTGTGTAATGTGCTTGTGTGGTGTGTGATTAGCTCGTGTTCGTGCTATGTAGGCTTCGTAGTCTCATCCATAGTAGGTTTGGATAGAGGACAGTAAAATCGGGGAAGAAAATGGAAGAATACACGAGCCGATGACAAATGGGACCCCGCTTGCAGGGAATTTATGGGGGCTTAGATAAGGAGACTCTATGTTTACGTGCGACCTTCATATTCATATGAAACACGCTTCATATGTGTTACTCTGCTAGAGTTGCTCTAAGAGACTCCGAAGTCTGCTGTGGCTAGAATCCATCGTTTTGGAAAAGCAACTAGACAAGATGATTGGCTCGAGGCTCCTTCCCAATGATTACACTTTCTTCTTGGTGGAGGGACATACTATTCCTGTTCCTTCCGTAGAGTGTACGGTGGTTCTGCTTGACCATCTCTCATGTAGCCTTAGATATCCTCTTTCCCATTCATGTCGGAGCTCTCGGCATTGTACGAGATCGCGCATATCACCTGGCGCCAAGGTGTTTTTTGGCCCACGCCGTCTTTGTGCATTCGTGATCTCACGTTGTTTAGGCATCTGTACAAATTGAGGTTGGTCGAGCTTGCGAAGGGGTAGGGCGATCTGATTGCTGCTATGATTTCCTACTCATCCCCGAGGCCAAATTCACTGTTTTGAACTTTTTTGTAATGTTAAGCCGGATCTGATCCCGATTCGAACTTTCTTTCGGATTTGACCATTTTTGGCTACTGCCTGAGGGCATGGCGGTAGGTTTGTGCAAGCTACCGCCAAGGACCGAGACGGTAGGTGACTAATCCACGTCAGCGCCTAACTAATGTCTGCCGTTACCCCGCAGGCCCTACCGCCAAAGGATCCAGTGGTAGGACGTGACACCCTACCACATGACTCCCCAGCGATAGGATCTCGGAATTTAAAAGGCTGGGGCACTGGTTTGCCCTCCCCATCTCCTCCCCATCCCAACCCGTGGCGGCTACCTCAAGAACAGAGAGGCCCTCTCTCTCATCCCCTTCACTCTCTTCATAGGATCATTTTCATTTCTCCACCATTTTTGCGGATCGAGATGGCTCCGAAACGAGAAAAATAAGCTCCTTCGATCCCTCCAATTATTTTTAGTCAAATAGTTTCTGATTCGTCGCATTATTTGATTCAAATCCCTCCTATTTTCGAACTAGATTTAATTTTTTTGTACCATACGATTGTTTTAGGTTGATTCTAGATGTTCACAACTCTTCAACACCCGTTGCCCGGTTTCTTGAATTTTTCTTCCACGAACCTTCCAACGAAAACCTTCTTTGTCACATTTGATGATGTACCACAGATTTTGGTCGGAATGACCAACAACAAACGGCTCATGGTTCCTAATGACATAGTCACTCAACCATATCTTGAACTCTTGCAAGCAACTGAACTTGATGCCTTTCTTCAAATGAGAATTCTCGTCCTCATACTTGGGTTTAGGGTCACCTATCTTCGGGCATGGTGTTAGTTCAAGCAACCCCAATCTCATGCCACCATCAACAACAGCCTTGTCGGCAAGACTAAGATCATGAAACAATGGGGGGGGGGCTCTTCCCTTCCTTGTAACTTTCTTGAAAAATTCATTTTCTTGTGCAGTGAATCCATCCTCGTCCAATTCCTCCGTCGGACCCTCGTCATCCGAGTCCTACCCATACATACGACTATAGGGGAGGTTACGATCCATGTCTTGCTGGTGCACAAACACATCCAAGTTTCCAATAGGACTATAATGAATCTCTTCGACTTCCTCATAAACATCAACATGGTCGGCTTCAACATCAACATGAACCTCTACCTCATGAATTACCATGGCTCCATCATTCATATCAGCTTCATTTGGTGATTGACTAGAAGAACTGGGGACATACACCTCCACCCTTGCATCATGTATTGGGGAGGATGCATGTCGGTTCAAGTCAATTTGCAGCACATGAGGCTCAACCTTGGTGGCAAACAATTCAAGGGATTTGTCTTGCGATTCAACTACTTTATCCTTGTAAACCTTCCAATGCAATTCTGAGGTGATAAGCATACTCTTCAATCGAGACTTCACCGCCACTCCAACATCATACCTTCCAATGAGTTTAACATCAACATTTGGATCAATCCAGTTTAGCACACACCTAACCTTCACAACCACCTCCTCATGAGTTGGCCTTGAGTCAAAAAACATGGATTCTTCCCCCTCATCGGCATTGCCTTTCATAAATGTGTCCTTATCCAAATAGTGTACATTAACGAGCCTATCCATCTAAATACATTGTAAAATTTGTCAATGATAGGCTGGTAACATAATATGAACCAAGTAACTAGTACGAATTCATGAATAAAAAATATCTACACAATATATTGAAACAACAACAATAATATGAGAATATCAATGGTTAACCCTAACTAATAAATAATGACAATGCCTAACCCTAACCCTAACCTTAACCCTAAACCTAACAATATGTTGGAAATATGCCCTAGAGGCAATAATAAATTAGTTATTATCATATTTCCTTGTTCATGATAATCGTTTATTATCCATGCTATAACTGTATTGATCGGAGACTTAAATGCATGTGTGGATACATAGACAAAACCATGTCCCTAGTATGCCTCTAATGGACTAGCTCGTTGATCAAAGGATGGTTAAGGTTTCCTAGCCATGGACATGAGATGTCATTTGATAACGGGATCACATCATTAGGAGAATGATGTGATGGATAAGACCCAAACTACAAACATAGCATATGATCGTGTCAGTTTATTGCTACTGTTTTCTGCATGTCAAGTATATGTTCCTATGACCATGAGATCATGCAACTCACGGATATCGGAGGAGTGCCTTGTGTGTATCAAACGTCGCAACGTAACTGGGTGACTATAAAGGTGCTCTACAGGTATCTCCGATGGTGTTTGTTGAGTTGGCATGGATCGAGACTGGGATTTGTTACTCCGTGTGACGGAGAGGTATCTCAGGGCCCACTCGGTAATACAACATCACAACAAGCCTTGCAAGCAATGTGGCTAAGTGTTAGTCACGGGATCTTGTATTACGGAACGAGTAAAGAGACTTGCCAGTAACGAGGTTGAACTAGGTATGGAGATACCGACGATCGAATCTCGGGCAAGTAACATACCGAAGAACAAAGGGGACGTTATACGGGATTAACTGAATCCTTGACATAGAGGTTCGACCGATAAAGATCTTCGTAGAATATGTAGGAACCAATGTGGACGTCCAGGTCCCGCCATTGGTTATTGACCGTAGAGGTGTCTCGGTCATGTCTACATAGTTCTCGAACCCGCAGGGTCTGCACACTTAAGGTTCGGTGACGTTTCGGTAGTGTAGAGTTATGTATGGTGGTGACCGAAGGTTGTTCGGAGTCCCGGATGAGATCCCGGACGTCACGAGGAGCTCCGGAATGGTCCGGAGGTAAAGATTCATATATAGGAAGTCCCAGTTTGGTTTCCGGAAAAGTTTCGGGCTCATCGGTAGTGTACCGGGAGTGCCGGTAGTGTACCAGGAGTGCCGGTAGTGTACCGGGAGACCTTCGGGAGGGGTACTTCGACCCCAAGAGGTCCATGGGCTGTGGGAGAATAATAACCAGCCCTTATTGGGCTGGGAAAACAGCCACAAAGGCCCATGGCGCAGGAGAGAAAGTCCTAAAGCAAAAAGTGGAAAATCAGCCAATAGGAGGCAATCCTACTCCAACTAGGATTGGAGGTGAAGTAGGATTGCTCCCACCTCCTATTTCGGCCGACCCAAAGGCCTTGGCTGCCTCTCCTCTCCTCTCCTCCTATATATACTAGTGGATTGGGTGGTTTTTGGACAGAATTTCCGGCCACGTGCTACCCGTTTCACCGGTGCACAGTTTCTCCTCTAGATCGGATTTCTGCAGCGCTTAGGCGAAGCCCTGCCGGAATTGCTCCACCACCACCATCACCGGAGTGCCGTCACGCTGCCGGTGAACTCTCTCTCCTCTCCACCTCCTCTTGCTGGATCAAGATGGTGGAGATCGTCATCAAGCTGCACGTGTGCTGAACGCGGAGGTGCCGTCCGTTCGGCGCTAGATCGGAAGGACCGTGATCGAGTTCGCGAGACGGTTCGTGATGTGATCACGGAACGGATCGTGATGAGTTCGCGGGACAGATCGTGATCAAGATTGTGAGACGGATCGTGATGAGTTCACGGGACGGATCATGATGTGTTCGCGGGACGGTTCGTGATTGGATCGCGGGACGCTCGGCGATTTGGATCGCGAAGAAGTTCGACTACACCAACCGCGTTTCTTAACGCTTCCCGCTTAGCGATCTACAAGGGTACGTAGATCCACTCTCCCTCTCGTAGATGCTCATCACCATGGATAGGTTTGCGTGTGCGTAGGAAAATTTTGTTTCCCATGCGACGTTCCCCAACAGTGGCATCATGAGCTAGGTTGATGGTTCGATGAGATCTCGAGTAGAACACAAAAGGTTTGTGGGCGTTGATGCTTAGATTGCTTCCTCCCTTGGTCGGATTTTGGTTCAGCGGTATTGTGAGATGAAGCGGCCCGGACCAACATTACTCGTACGCTTACGAGAGACCGGTTCCTGCGATGCAACTTGTTGCTTAGCTGGCTTGCGGGTGACAGTTTCTCTTACTCTAGTTGGATCGGATCCGACAAAGGCGGTCCTTGAGAAGGTTGAAAAGCAAACTAGTGTATCACCGTTGTGGTTTTGCGTAGGTGAGAATTGTTCTTGCTAGATACCCGTAGCAGCCACGTAAAACATGCAACAACAATTAGAGGACGTCTAACTTGTTTTTGCAGGGTATGTTGTGATATGATATGGCCAATTACATGATGTGATCATGTGATGTATAGATTATCACGACTTGCATGTCGGTGATTACGGCAACCGGCAGGAGCCATAGGGTTGTCTTTAATTATTGTATGACCTGCGTGTCAATCATTAAAGCGCTATGTAATGCTTTACTTTATCGCTACGGTAGCAATAGTAGTAGAAGCATGCAGGGCGTGACAACCCCGATGGCGACACGTTGATGGAGATCATGGTGTCGTGCCGGTGACGATGGAGATCATGCCGGTGTTTCGAAGATGGAGATCTTAAACACAAGTTGATGGCCATATCATGTCACTTATGAATTGCATGAGATGTTAATCCTTTTATGCACCTTGTTTTGCTTAGGACGACGGTAGCATTATAAGGTGATCCCTCACTTAATTTCAAGATAAATTGTGTTCTCCCCAAGTGTGCACCGTTGCGAAAGTTCGTCGTGTTGAGACACCACGTGATGATCGGGTGTGATAGACTCTACGTTCACATACAACGGGTGCAAGACAGATTTGCACATGCGGAACACTCGGGTTAAACTTGACGAGCCTAGCATGTACAGACATGGCCTCGGAACACAAGAGACCGAAAGGTCGAGCATGAGTCATATAGTAGATATGATCAACATAATGATGTTCACCATTGAAGCCACCTCAACTCACGTGATGATCGGACTCGAGTTGGTGAATTTGGATCATGTGACACTCAGATGACCTGAGGGATGTCAATTTGAGTGGGAGTTCTTAAGTAATATGATTAATTGAACTCATTATCATGAACATAGTCAGTAGTGTCTTTGCAAATTATGTTGTAGATTACTAGCTCGCACTGTAGCTCCCGTGTGTTTTTATATGTTCCTAGAGAAATAGAGTTGAAAGATGATGGTAGCAATATTGCGGACTGGGTCCGTGATATGAGGATTGTCCTCATTGCTGCACAGAAGGCTTATGTCCTTAATGCACCGTTCGGTACGCCACCCCCTCTAGCGTCGTCTGTAGATGTTGTGAACATCTGACAGGCACGTTCTGATGACTACTTGATAGTTTAGTGCGTCATGCATTACGACTTAGAATTGAGGCTCCAAGACGTTTTGAACGTCACGGAACATACGAGATGTTCTAAGAGCTGAGATTGTGATCTCAGGCTCGTGCCCGTGTTATGAGATATGAGATCTCAAACAAAGATTCTTTGCTTGCAAGACGAAAGAGAATAGCTCAATAGTTGAGCATGTGCTTAGATTGTCTAGGTGCCACAATCGCTTGAATCGAGTGGGAGTTGATCTTCCAGATAAGATAGTGATTGATATAGTTCTCCAAGTCACTATCACTAAGCTACTAGAACTTGGTGATGAACTATAAATTGCCAGGGATAGAAATGATTCCTGAGCTTCTCGCGATGTTTTGACACCGCGAAGGTAGAAGTCAAAAAGGAGCATCAAAGTGTTGATGGTTAGTAAAAACCACTAGTTTCGAGAAGGGCAAGGGCAAGTAGGGAAACTTCATGGATGGCAAGTCAGTTGCTGCTCCAGTGAAGCAGCCCAAAGTTGAACCTAAACCCGAGACTGAGTGCTTCCATTATGAGGAGAACGGTCACTGAAGCGGAACAACCCTGGATACATGGTAGATAAGAAGGCTGGCTAAGTCGACAGAAGTATATTTGATATGCATGTTATTGATGTGTACCTTGCTAGTACTCCTAGTAGCACCTGGGTATTGGATACCGGTTCGGTTGCTCGAAATAAAAGCTACGGAATAAATGGAGAACTAGCTAAGTGTGAGGTGACGATGTGTGTTGGAAATGTTTCCAAGGTTGATATGATCAAACATCGCACGCTCTCTCTACCTTCGGGATTAGTGACGAACCTAAATTTTATTTGGTGTTTTGCATTGAAGCATGAACGTGATTAGATCATGTTTATTGCAACACGGTTATTCATTCAAGTTAGAGAATAATGGTTATTCTGCTTACATGAATAAATACCTTCAATGGTCATGCACCTAGTAAGTGTGGTTCATTGAATCTTGATCATAGTAATACACATGTTCATAACAATGATGCCAAAAGATGCAAAGTTAATAATGATAGTACCACATACTTGTGGCACTGCCGCTAAATGTCATATTGGTATAAAGCGCATGAAGAAACTCCATGTTGATGGATCTTTGGACTCATTCGATTTTGAATCGGTTGAGACATGCGGACCATGCCTTTTGGTAAGATGACTAAACCCCGTTTTCTGGCTTGATGAAATGGGCAAGTGACTTATTGGAAACAATGCATGTTGATGTATACGATCCAATGAGTGTTTATAGCTTGCAGTGAATATCATTGTTTTCTTACCTTCACTGATGATTTGAGTAGATATAGTGTATATTTACTTAATGAAACACAAGTCTGAATTGTTTGAAAGGTTCAAAGCAAAGTTCAGAGTGAAGTTTAAAGATCATCGTGACAAGAAGATAAAAATTTCTGCGATATGATCGTGGAGGTGAATATCTGGGTTACGAGTTTGGCATACAAATTTAGACAATGTGAAAGTTGTTTCACAACTCACGCCACCTGGAACACCATAGTGTGATGGTGTGTCCGAACGTCGTAGTCATGCCTTATTTGATATAGCACATACTATGATGTCTCTTATCGTTTTAATACTATCGTTTTAGGGTTATGCATTAGAGACAACCGCATTCACTTTAAAATAGGGCACCATCTAAATCCGTTGAGATGACACCGTGTGAATTATGGTTTGATAGAAACCTAAAGCTGTCATTTCTTGATGTTTGGGGCTGCGAAGCTTGTGTGGAAAATGTTTTCACCTAATGAGCTCAAACCCAAAGCGGACAAATGCATCTTCATAGAATACGCCAAGAACAGTTGGGTATACCTTCTATCTCAGATCCGAGTGCAAAGTGTTTGTTGCTGGAATGGATCCTTTCCTGAGAAAAGGTTTCCCTCGAAAGAATTGAGTGGGAGGAAGATAGAACTTGATGAGGTTATTGAACCTTGTTTCAATCAGAGTAGCGCAGCGCAGAAAGTTGTTTCTGTGAAGCCTATGTTAGTTGAAGAAAGAAGTTAATGATGATGATCATGAAGCTTCGGATCAAGTTACTATCGAACCTCGTAGGTCGACAAGGACGTGTACTGCTCTTGAGTGGTACAACAACCCTGTCTTAAAGGTCATGTTGTTGGACAGCGATGAACCTACGAGCTATGGAGAAGCGATGATGGGCCCGGATTCCGACAAATGGATGAGACCATGAAATCCGAGATAGGATCCATGTATGAAAACCAAGTATAGACTTTGGTAGACTTGCTCGTTGGACGGCAGGTCGTTGAGTACAAATGGATCTTTAAAAATGAAGACAGACGCTGATGGTAAATATCACCATTTGTAAAGCTCGACTTGTTGCAAAGTTGTTTGTGACAAGTTCAAGGAGTTGACTACGATGAGATTTTCTCACTCGTAGTGGTGCTAAAGTCTGTTGGAATTATGTTAGCAGTTGCTGCGTTTTCAATTATGAAATCTGACAGATGGATGTCAAAACATCATTTCCTTAACGGTTTACTTGAGGAAAGGTTGTATGTGATACAACCAGAAGGTTTTGTCAGTCCTAAGGATGCTAAAAGGTGTGCAAGCTTTGGTGATCCTTCCATGGACTGAAGCAAGCATCTCGGAGTTGGAATATACACTTTGATGAGGTGATCAAAGTTTTTGATGTTTATACAAAGTTTACGAGAAACTTGTATTTGCAATAAAGTGAGTGGGAGCACTATAGAGTTTCTGATAAGTATATGTGGTTGACATATTGTTGATCGGAAATAATGTAGAATTTCTGGAAGGCATAAAAGGTTGTTTGAAAAGTGTTTTTCTAAGGAAGACCTGGATAAAGCTACCTAATTGTTGAGCATCAAAATCTATAGAGATAGATCAAGATGCTTGATGAGACTTTCAATGAGTGCATACCTTGACAAGATTTTGAAAGAGTTCAAAATGGATCAGCCAGAGAAATAGTTCTCGTCTGATTTGTAAGGTGTGAAGTTGAGTGAGACTCAAAGCTCGACAACGGCAGAAGAAAGAGAAAGGATGAATGTCGTCCCCTATGCCTTAGCCATAGGCTCTATATTATGCCATGCTGTGTACCGCACCTATGTGTGCCTTGCCACGAGTCTGTCAAGGGGTACAAGAGTGGTCCAGGAGTGGATTACTGGACAGCGGTCGGAATTATCCTTAGTAACCAGAGGACTAAGGAAATGTTTCTTGATTATGGAGGTGATAAAGAGTTCGTCGTAAAGAGTTACGTCGATGCAAGCTTTAACACCTATCCGGATGACTAGTAGTAGCAATCTGGATACATATAGTGGAGCAGCCATTTGGAAATAGTACCAAGTGGAGTGTGGTAGCAGTGATTACGGTTTGACATAGAGATTTGCAAAGTACACACGGATCTGAATATCGCAGACCCGTTGACTATAAGACCTCTCTCACATGCAAAGCATGATCGAGCCCCAAAACTCATTGGGTGTTAGATTCATAACAATGCGAATCACATGGTGATGTGAACTAGATTATTGACTCTAGTGCAAGTGGGAGACTGTTGGAAATATGCCCTAGAGGGGGGGGGGGCTCTTCCCTTCCTTGTAACTTTCTTGAAAAATTCATTTTCTTGTGCAGTGAATCCATCCTCGTCCAATTCCTCCGTCGGACCCTCGTCATCCGAGTCCTACCCATACATACGACTATAGGGGAGGTTACGATCCATGTCTTGCTGGTGCACAAACACATCCAAGTTTCCAATAGGACTATAATGAATCTCTTCGACTTCCTCATAAACATCAACATGGTCGGCTTCAACATCAACATGAACCTCTACCTCATGAATTACCATGGCTCCATCATTCATATCAGCTTCATTTGGTGATTGACTAGAAGAACTGGGGACATACACCTCCACCCTTGCATCATGTATTGGGGAGGATGCATGTCGGTTCAAGTCAATTTGCAGCACATGAGGCTCAACCTTGGTGGCAAACAATTCAAGGGATTTGTCTTGCGATTCAACTACTTTATCCTTGTAAACCTTCCAATGCAATTCTGAGGTGATAAGCATACTCTTCAATCGAGACTTCACCGCCACTCCAACATCATACCTTCCAATGAGTTTAACATCAACATTTGGATCAATCCAGTTTAGCACACACCTAACCTTCACAACCACCTCCTCATGAGTTGGCCTTGAGTCAAAAAACATGGATTCTTCCCCCTCATCGGCATTGCCTTTCATAAATGTGTCCTTATCCAAATAGTGTACATTAACGAGCCTATCCATCTAAATACATTGTAAAATTTGTCAATGATAGGCTGGTAACATAATATGAACCAAGTAACTAGTACGAATTCATGAATAAAAAATATCTACACAATATATTGAAACAACAACAATAATATGAGAATATCAATGGTTAACCCTAACTAATAAATAATGACAATGCCTAACCCTAACCCTAACCTTAACCCTAAACCTAACAATATGTTGGAAATATGCCCTAGAGGCAATATTATATTAGTTATTATCATATTTCCTTGTTCATGATAATCGTTTATTATCCATGCTATAACTGTATTGATCGGAGACTTAAATGCATGTGTGGATACATAGACAAAACCATGTCCCTAGTATGCCTCTAATGGACTAGCTCGTTGATCAAAGGATGGTTAAGGTTTCCTAGCCATGGACATGAGATGTCATTTGATAACGGGATCACATCATTAGGAGAATGATGTGATGGATAAGACCCAAACTACAAACATAGCATATGATCGTGTCAGTTTATTGCTACTGTTTTCTGCATGTCAAGTATATGTTCCTATGACCATGAGATCATGCAACTCACGGATATCGGAGGAGTGCCTTGTGTGTATCAAACGTCGCAACGTAACTGGGTGACTATAAAGGTGCTCTACAGGTATCTCCGATGGTGTTTGTTGAGTTGGCATGGATCGAGACTGGGATTTGTTACTCCGTGTGACGGAGAGGTATCTCAGGGCCCACTCGGTAATACAACATCACAACAAGCCTTGCAAGCAATGTGGCTAAGTGTTAGTCACGGGATCTTGTATTACGGAACGAGTAAAGAGACTTGCCAGTAACGAGGTTGAACTAGGTATGGAGATACCGACGATCGAATCTCGGGCAAGTAACATACCGAAGAACAAAGGGGACGTTATACGGGATTAACTGAATCCTTGACATAGAGGTTCGACCGATAAAGATCTTCGTAGAATATGTAGGAACCAATGTGGACGTCCAGGTCCCGCCATTGGTTATTGACCGTAGAGGTGTCTCGGTCATGTCTACATAGTTCTCGAACCCGCAGGGTCTGCACACTTAAGGTTCGGTGACGTTTCGGTAGTGTAGAGTTATGTATGGTGGTGACCGAAGGTTGTTCGGAGTCCCGGATGAGATCCCGGACGTCACGAGGAGCTCCGGAATGGTCCGGAGGTAAAGATTCATATATAGGAAGTCCCAGTTTGGTTTCCGGAAAAGTTTCGGGCTCATCGGTAGTGTACCGGGAGTGCCGGTAGTGTACCAGGAGTGCCGGTAGTGTACCGGGAGACCTTCGGGAGGGGTACTTCGACCCCAAGAGGTCCATGGGCTGTGGGAGAATAATAACCAGCCCTTATTGGGCTGGGAAAACAGCCACAAAGGCCCATGGCGCAGGAGAGAAAGTCCTAAAGCAAAAAGTGGAAAATCAGCCAATAGGAGGCAATCCTACTCCAACTAGGATTGGAGGTGAAGTAGGATTGCTCCCACCTCCTATTTCGGCCGACCCAAAGGCCTTGGCTGCCTCTCCTCTCCTCTCCTCCTATATATACTAGTGGATTGGGTGGTTTTTGGACAGAATTTCCGGCCACGTGCTACCCGTTTCACCGGTGCACAGTTTCTCCTCTAGATCGGATTTCTGCAGCGCTTAGGCGAAGCCCTGCCGGAATTGCTCCACCACCACCATCACCGGAGTGCCGTCACGCTGCCGGTGAACTCTCTCTCCTCTCCACCTCCTCTTGCTGGATCAAGATGGTGGAGATCGTCATCAAGCTGCACGTGTGCTGAACGCGGAGGTGCCGTCCGTTCGGCGCTAGATCGGAAGGACCGTGATCGAGTTCGCGAGACGGTTCGTGATGTGATCACGGAACGGATCGTGATGAGTTCGCGGGACAGATCGTGATCAAGATTGTGAGACGGATCGTGATGAGTTCACGGGACGGATCATGATGTGTTCGCGGGACGGTTCGTGATTGGATCGCGGGACGCTCGGCGATTTGGATCGCGAAGAAGTTCGACTACACCAACCGCGTTTCTTAACGCTTCCCGCTTAGCGATCTACAAGGGTACGTAGATCCACTCTCCCTCTCGTAGATGCTCATCACCATGGATAGGTTTGCGTGTGCGTAGGAAAATTTTGTTTCCCATGCGACGTTCCCCAACACAATAATTATAGATCGGTGTTACAAACATGATGACTAGTCATACTACACACATTAAAAGCATCAAAACAACCATATCATCCATCAAATCCATTGATTTCAAACCAAAATGACCTCAACTAGGGTTTGTATACAAGTAAATAATGCCACCAAATGAGATGATTCCAACCAACCAAAAAGAAGAGAGTGAGGGAGGTACCTTGAGTGATGAATTTGGCCTCGATCCACCAGAGAAAACTCAAGCAATGAAGATGGATTTAATGGAGGCAAGAATGGGGGAGAGAGAGGGGAGAGGATCTCAGCTCGGGGAAGGAGGAGGATTTGGGGGTGAATGGGTGCCTGGTGGGCCCCACCAGCCTCACTGTCCCTGTTTTCACTAGTCTAGAGACCCTACCGCCAGGGTCTCCGGCGGTAGGCTCTTACACCCTACCGCCAGGACCTGTGACGGTAAGCCACTTCAGCAGGCCAGACCGTCGACGGCCCACGCGGTAGCATGTGTAAACCTACTGCCACCGGGTTTGGCGGTAGCAAAAGGGTCAGATTCAAAAAAAAAATCAAACCCGGGTTAGATCCGGCTTAACGTTACAAGAAGGGTAAAAACAGTGAATTTGGCCCAGCCGGGAAGCACTTGATGTGTAACATTCATGTGTGCATTGGCGGGATGCACGGAGTGACATGTCCGGAGACGGTTAAAGTCCTTTGACTAGACTAAAATGGCCTGGGGGTGTATTTACATATTCACGGATGATGGAACATGAATAAAATAGTGTAAGAGCATCTATAGCCGGACATTGGAAATATGACCCTCTAAACGTCCACGGACACGTTCGGTAAGTGACCGAGAATATCCTCTATTTATCCGTCCACGCAGCTACATTCCTCATTCTCTTCCTCATATGTGAATAATAAAAGAATGAATAATTAAAAAAACTTGTCCGGGGTGGGGTCGCGTCCTACATGGTGGACTGACCGGGCGCATCCGTGAGCCCTCATATTTTCCCCATATTTGAGATGGATATGAGGGTTCGCGAACATCCCGAGCATATAGGGATGATATGAGGGGTCAGGTTGGGTTATTTTTCTTCTTCTCTCTCCTGTCTGGTAACTGGCCGGACACGTCCGTGAACATATAAAGGGTCATTTGAGGTGTCTGGTTGTAGATGCTCTAAGTCTGAAAATTAGAAGTAATTGGAATAATTCCGATTGGGTTTATAAACCAAAAATGTTACACATACGGACCCGTACTTAGCAAACTTACGTAACCTTCCTAAATCCTCTCCCCCGCCCCCTCCAACCTTGAGCCTAATTTTGATTAAAAAAACTTGACTTAATAAATTATGAATTATATATCACAAAAAGTATATCATTAAAATTTTCTTTCGTAGTATGAATCCAATGATAAACTTTTTGTGTCATTTAACTCAGAGTTTGATCATTATATTTCACTCAAAATTTGAGTAGGGTAATAAACGACGGACCGAGCGAGTAGTTGACACCAACTACGAGCCAAAATGTAATACCCCAAGAGTTTTCCGTACAAAGCTATAGCCTGTTTGCACATGCGCGTATACGTCCCTGTTCCCCCGCAAATCTTATTTGATCGGAGCTGACTTTTCTAAAGCCACTTACGTTTGCAACGTTTATGAGACTAATCATCATACATATTCGCATTCTCAAGTCAACTCTTAATTGTCTTGGAAACTCCCGGGAAATTGAGCAGCAGACCAAGGAATTCTTCACCTCCAAGCAACGCATCGAGCCGGGATTGGCTTGCTACCACATGAATATGTTCTGCTATCTGCTTAACGATCGATGGGGAAGATCAAACAATTAGTAGTCAAATGCATGCGGGAAAAAAAATACGACTAGTCAGGTTGCTAGCCCTCCCTAGCTTCATCTCCAAGCATCCATTCTCAGTTTGGCCATTGCAAATTTGACTATGAAAACACTATTCAAAGTGATCATGTGCACCCAGCTTGGCAGAAATTAATCTATCCTCCTATCTCACGTCACACGACAATGTGGTACGGTGACCAAGAAATTACCAGTGTGTACGTACGCATCAAGTAATTGACCCCGGTTTCTCATTTTTAAATTATCGACGATCATCCCCCAAAAATTCATCAACGATCAGCGCAGTGTAGTACTCAGATGGTACTAGTCCGGCCAGCTGACAAAGCAAAAACTTGAGCAGATTGCACGGTGGGCTGGGGCGAGGTTATACGAATGTCAGCTCGAAAATTATTTTAGCGCAAACCTGTTGCGTCTTTTGGAGCCTCTGTGCTCACGTAGTTCATTTGCTGGGATTTCTTTGGGACTAAGCATCTCGGCAACAACATCTCGTTCTTCGCGACCGAAAATTTAGCACATAGACATACGCGAACGTTTGCTTCAGCCGGTCGCAAGTAGCTACAGTAATTAGTTAAGCTCGAATCTTGCTTCCGCCAAGTGTGCGGAGAGAGATTCGCCAGCGAAAATCGTGCAGTGTTCTTGTAAAACAAGAGGCGTTTGCCCGGACCGCGCATTCCCAACTATTCGTGCTTGTTTAGATTATTCATAGTGGGACATAGATGTCATCTAAGGAAAAGAAATATGAAATGATAGATAATTAATGAAAAGAGAAAGAAATTGAGCAACATAACTAGTTACTCATACTATGAGTAACATAACATATACCAAGACAAGATGAGTCTATAAGCTAATAAATGAAAGGCTCAATGTTGAAGCATCTACAATCGGACCTCTCAAACCCACCTCATACGCCCGGCCAGGCTGTCCGGTCATTGTCCGGTCACTCTTTTTTGACCTAGACGAACCCCTTCAACGTCCCTCAAATGCCGGGCTGACCGGCACCCCCCATATCCAGCCCAAATATGGGGCGGATATGGGGGCACTCGGGCACGCCCGGGCATGCCCGCCACGTTGGAGCCGGCCCATGCTGGCCCACCCCTACCCCACATATATTCGTCCCATCCGCTCGCTGGACCAAACCCTAGCCACTTCACTCCCTCCCCTCAACTCCCCTCCGCCACCCGAGCTCTCTCCGGCTGCTTCCGGCCGTCTCCGGCATGGCGGGCAGTGGATCCGAATCCTTCAACTCCAGATCCATTGACCCCGAGCTCATCTCGCGCGGTCCTGAGGAGGAGATGGTCGTCCGGCTTGCACTCCACCGCGCCCGGGAGGATGCCCGTGGACGGCTCGGCTCGGACTCCCTCCGTCGGGAATCCATTGCGTCCACCCAAATGGCGCATGGATCCGGCGTTAAGCAGGCCGCAACCTCACCGGAGGCCGTGCAGTCCGCCTGGCGTCTGAACGCGCTGGCGGACGTGCAACCCCTCCAGTGGCGTGCTGATTTTCGGGACGCTTCCGAAGAAGGCATGGCTCGGCGTGGACTTCGTGCAAGGCAGCAGGCGCGGGAGGCGGTGGAAGCCCTCGAGGCGGCGGACGTCGGCAAGGCGGAGTCGCATTCTCCAGCGCCTCGTATGGCGCATCAGTCCGGGCGCTGCAACCACATCGTGATGGACGTCGGGGGCTCTTCCTCGGACGGATCCATCATCGATCTGACGTCCACCGGCATCGTTCGGGTTCCGGTCTCCGACGAGGAAGAGTAGGGCATGGGAGACGACGGGGCATCGAGTCCCGTGAGCCAGCTCGTGTCCCATGCCCTACTCTACCTTGCCGGCGACCAGACCAACACTCTAGGGAGTGCAGCCTGCCGCCGAACATTACCACGGTGGAGGGGCGAGCTGGGAGCGAAACCGGACGAGCTCCACTCAAAGATCGGATCACGTTGCATATAATAATATGGATTTGAGGTTTCTAATTTGAGATATCCGAATGTGGAATGCATTTTATGAGGGGTGACCGGTCACTGTACGCGGACGCGCTCGGGCATGTCCGCGGGCGTTTGAGGGGGCGGATTTGTCAAGTCCGGCTGTAGATGCTCTTACCACCCCTATGTTACTACCTATTGGGGAGGTAGTAACTTAGACTAGTGACATCTGCATGTTACTACTCTATGTTATTTTCCATTGTGGTTAGTCTTAAACCGAGCAGTCCGGATCTATTTTATCATCCAACACGGTATCTTATCCTTTCACAGATCAATCCGAACTTCTGTTTTTTCTAAATCAGAAGCAAACTTGTGTGTGTAGGGGGGTAGGACTCCGACACTCCGTCCGACTCAAATCCATATATTTACTTGCACTCCACATTTGCTATCTATTGCTTTATATATATACCCTTCTCGTCTGACATCGCATTTGTACCTCTCAGGCCGCCACCCAGGTATCGAAGGACATCAGCAACCCCCACCAAGACGTCTGCCCTCCTTGAGCTACGACGCCGTCCACCTAGGTTCCCTCTGCATCAAGGTACCCTGCGCCTCCTATCGACGATGTCCATGGTGGACACCACTCCTGGAAAGTGTTCAATCAAATGGTATTGAGATTTTTTGTTAAACTTTTTGTTATTTTCTAGAGTAAAGCACAATGGCAAGGTAATCGGTGATCAAGGATGAGTTGTTCACTACTAGGAGAATCCTTATAGATAGGATTTTAGCAGTAGCGCCGGTTAAAAGGACAACGCTACTGCTAAGTAGTAGTAGCACAGGCGGCGACAGGCACTACAGGTATGCAGTTAGCAGTAGCGCTGGACATTCAACCGACACTAATGCTAATCGGTCCCATCTCGACCGGCCGGGGCGACTGGTAGTAGTAGCGGTTTTCAGACAACAACGCTACTGCTAAAACCATAGCAGTAGCACTCTTCCGAGCACCGCGCTACTGCTAATCGGTCTGCTCCTGGACCTATCATCTTCCCGGCACACGCCCCTCATTCTCTCCCTCTCCTCACTCCCCCTCTCGACTCCCTTGCACTGTCGCCGGTCCTCCTTGCTTCCCCTGACTCCGACCTTGGTGACCCCGACCCCGGCGACCCTGACCCCATCGTTGATCCACTCTCCTGCCCCGGTGACCTCGAACCCAGCCCCGGCCCCGACCCCGACCCCGGCCTCTGCTTCTCCTCCGGCCGTGTCCTCCCGCACTGGCCGTCCCCTTCTCTGGTGAGACATCCCCACGCCTCCTCCGTCCGTGAATTTGCTTGCTAGGGTTTAATTTCAGTGGATTGCTAGGGTTTTTGCTAGGACATTGCTAGGGTTCCTTGCTAGGGTTCTTGCTAGGACATTATTTCTAAAATTGTTAATGAAATTAGATAGTTAATAAGAAAACCGTGTCAAAATGAGTAAAAAATAACTCAAAAATGAGTTTTGGACATGTTTTATATATTGTTTTTTATGAGAAGAAGGAATTCTTCATGTATTTCTAAGAAGATAACCAGAAAGTAAAACATTAAACGATAAGAAAATGTTCTCATAGGAATTTGTTCTCGACGTCGACGATGCCCGGCCCACATCCTCATCGTTGACTTAGCGGCGACATCCTTGAGAGGCACCATGTCTGGGACTGGGCTCCGCCGGGCTGGAAGTGGGAGGTGCTACCTACCAGGACGCGCAAGTTGGTGAGAAATCCAGGTCTTGTCATCGACCTGGAGCTTCTTTGGTGGTGGTCGCGTGGGCCACTATCGGGGCCCCCGCGGAGGTAGTACGTCACCGTGTCAGTGAGGAGGACGAGCACGTCCATCGTTACATGGCTGCGTTGGACGCCAGGTTCTACAATACCTGGAAGGTTCTTGAGGGATCTCACCCGAGTTATGATCATGTGATGGTTCCTTCTCTTTGGGTGTCCACCGCCTGCGACCCAGGAACCGCGAGTGTCGTGGTTTTGTCACGGCAGATGGCCAAGGACTTAGATTCGAGGCCATCACTAAGGTGATGGACTCAAAGGGGTTGGTTGGGACAAAGGACACGAGTTTACCCAGGTTCGGCCCCTCAAGAAGAGGTAAAAGCCTACGTCCCGCTTGTGTTGTATTGATTGGAGTATCGATTACAAGGGAGCGGATTCGCTTGACCTAGCTCTCGATTAGTTTGTTTCTGTCTAAGTCGCCCTGGGTCTTTCTCTTATATAGGAGGTCAAGACCACGGGTTACACAAGTCTCATACTGACTCTTACAACGTGTACGACTCTATCTCTATGTCGTCTTGCCTTCCTGAGCAAACCGTCTCCGGGCGGCTTATCCGCCCGGGTCTTTATGCCTTCCTTGTCTGGGCCTCTCCTTGGCCCATCTTGGCAAGCCACCACATGTCTGGGCTTTATGTCTTGAGGCCCATCCTTGGCCTGTCACATGAGCCGCCAGGTATGACCCGGCCCCACCTAGGCGGGTCTCTCCACGGGGTTATATCCCCAACATTAGGCCCCAGGTTGAATTGAGATTACTCATTTCATCCTTCCATCTCTCTTGGCGGCGAGTCTCACTCATTATCACCTGAAAGTAAGATAAAATAACCCGCCGTGACATCATACCGGATATCTAAAAAATATTCCGTGACGACCGCAACGGATCTTTCCACTATTAAATTGATGGCACGAAAATTGAGGCATCCATCTTGGTCAATCAACTTCCGTCGCCTCGATTTACGCGCCCGTTTTCACCTTTTGCTTGTTAAATAGGACCGCGAAGGGAGATTTTCATTTCTTCATCCGCTTGCGCCTCTTCTTATTCCTCCCGACGTCGTCGCTCTAGAGTTTCCTTGCTCCGGTGAAGCTTCCACTCTGTCGTCACCCCAGGCCGCTGCATCAACTTGGTCGGACCAGAGCATCGCCCGCGTCCGTCAGGTCATCTCCGGTAAGTTCTTCTCCACCCCTAGATCTGCAGCTTTCGGTAGGATATTCATGGAGTTCCTCCGCCCGCTAGAACACGAGCTCTTCGCAATGTCAGATAATATGTAGATCAGTGAACTTGATAATTGTCATTTTTCCATTGCGGCAGATCGTAGGAAGTCAATAATAGCACAACACAGATATGTAGTTGCCCCTTTTTGCTGTCTTCAAACGCTGCTAGTTCCTCTGCTAGGTTTAGAGTAAATCCGCCTTTTTCTCTGTTTTGTAGATCCATAATTATATAGATAACCTGTGAAACCTATTTTCCACACTTAGTAACTTTTGTTTTGTTTCCTTGCAAACTTAACCCGCCATTGAATTTCCGACTCTCGCCTAAATTGCTCCGGCGACTTAGCCTTAGAGAACTTAGATTTCATCAGCCGTCCGTAGTTATCTGTCACCTTCTAAATTGCCACCCATTGTTACCTTGCATAGCTTTAAAATGCCACCATGCCTCGTGCGTCCAATTCTTGTAATTGGGTCGGCTCTGCCGTTACCGAAGAGTTCTTGAAGGACTTCGTAGACACAGGGTCGTTACCAGCCAAAGATGTCATCCATTGGCGGGTTCCAGGCAATGAAAAGAAACCCATTCCTCAAGAGGGTGAAGTAGTTGTATTTGCGGATCACCTTATACACGGTTTCAGCCCACCCGACTCAAAATTCTTCCGAGACGCCCTTCGTTTCTTTAAGCTGCACCCTCAAGAAATCGCCCCAAACTCCGTCTCAAACATGTGCAACTTCCAAATCCTTTGTGAAGTTGTTGGAAATATGCCCTAGAGGGAATAATAAAATGGTTATTATTGTATTTCCTTGTTCATGATAATTGTCTATTGTTCATGCTATAATTGTGTTAATCGGAAACCGTAATACATGTGTGAATACATAGACCACAACATGTCCCTAGTGAGCCTCTAGTTGGCTAGCTCGTTGATCAATAGATGGTCACGGTTTCATAACCATGGACATTGGATGTCGTTGATAACGGGATCACATCATTAGGAGAATGATGTGATGGACAAGACCCAATCCTAAGCATAGCACAAGATCGTGTAGTTCGTTTGCTAAAGCTTTTCAATGTCAAGTATCGTTTCCTTAGACCATGAGATTGTGCAACTCCCGGATACCGTAGGAATGCTTTGGGTGTGCCAAACGTCACAACATAACTGGGTGGCTATAAAGGTACACTACGGGTATCTCCGAAAGTGTCTGTTGGGTTGGCACGAATCGAGACTGGGATTTGTCACTCCATGTGACGGAGAGGTATCTCTGGGCCCACTCGGTAAGACATCATCATAATGAGCTCAATGCGACTAAGGAGTTAGCCACGGGATGATGTGTTACGGAATGAGTAAAGAGACTTGCCGGTAACGAGATTGAACAAGGTATAGGGATACCGACGATCGAATCTCGGGCAAGTATCATACCGATAGACAAAGGGAATTGCATACGGGATTGATTGAATCCCTGACATCGTGGTTCATCCGATGAGATCATCGTGGAGCATGTGGGAGCCAACATGGGTATCCAGATCCTATTGTTGGTTATTGACCAGAGAGGTTCTCTCGGTCATGTCTACGTGTCTCCCGAACCCGTAGGGTCTACACACTTAAGGTTCGATGACGCTAGGGTTATAAGGAAATGGTATACGTGATTACCGAAGGTTGTTCGGAGTCCCGGATGAGATCTCGGACGTCACGAGGAGCTCCGGAATGGTCCGGAGGTAAAGATTGATATATAGGCTGAAAAGGATTCAAAAGGAAGAGATCCACCTCCCTTGTAGGAGGTGGACTCCTCCCTAGGTTCGGCCAAACCTCTCCTCCTTGGAGGAGGGGCCAAGGCAGCCCTCCCTCTCCCTCCTCCTATATATATCCAAGGTATTGGGGCTGATTTGAGACATGACTTCTCTCTCTCTCGGCATAGCCCTACCCTTCTTCCTCGTTCTCCGTAGCGCTTGGCGAAGCCCTGCCGGAGTCCACGTAGCTCCACCATCACCATGCCGTCGTGCTGCCGGAGCTCTTCCCCAACCTCTCCCTCCTCCTTGCTGGATCAAGGCGCGGGATACGTCACCAGACTGTACATGTGTTGAACGCGGAGGCGCCGTTGTTCGGCGCTAAGATCGGAGTCCACCGCGATCTGAATCGCTACGAGTACGACTCCACCAACCGCGTTCTTGTAACGCTTCCGCTTAGCGATCTTCGAAGGTATGAAGATGCAATCTCTCCCCACTCGTTGCTGGTTTCTCCATAGATAGATCTTGGTGATCGTAGGAAAAAATTTGATTTACTACTACGTATCCAAACAGAAGTTTACTTACAAGAAGAGCAGTCCGTTGGTCTTTTCCGTGAGTTTTTCTATGCCAACTGCCAGACAGAGATAAAAGCTGGTCCAAGATTAGAGCATGGCAGAATCTCAATTCAGAGAAGACGGGATGTGACCTTTCTGGATGTTCGGATGCCAAGTCTTCCCAAGGACTGGAATAAAACCTGGTTTTATTGCAAAGACACCTCTCCAGAGGGAGAGCAATCCTTGCCGGGTTATCGTCCGACCCGGCTCAAGACTACATCCGAGCTCCGTGACCGGCTGTCAGCCTCTGAACGAGCAAAGTATGCTCCAGCTCACGCAAAAATCAAGGCCCTTATGGCCAATGGTCTGACAGGGATGGATCTAACCCGCTGCTGGCTTTCTTGGAAAGTCCTGCCTCTGAACCGGCGAAGCCCCCTCATGTGCGAGTATACGGGTGATGATAATGACCCCCTCTGGATAACATCATGGCCGCCACCAAAAGCCTTGTTCATGAATCTAAAGGATCTTGCCTCGCCATCGGGTTAGCACCTTTCTGCGCCGCAAACCCGGCCCCAGATGTAAGGGTGACTCTTGATCTGCTTACTTCCGCGTTATTTATCCATATATACTTTGCAATCTTTTGACCTCTTTCGACGGCTTTCACTTTCAGGCCAATTCCAGCTTCTGGAAAAAGAAATACGTTCCTCCTCCAAAGAAATCAAAGGAGAAAACCGACGGCCGAAAGAAGAAAACCACACCTCAAGAACAACCGGACTCTGACGACTCAGAGGTAGAACTTGACTCTCTTGGCCATATCTTCATGCACCTTATTGACAATAATAATTCTCAGGACGAAACGGAGACAAGCCACGCCAACGTTCCTGAGGTAACTTATGTTTCATCTGATGCAGAACATCTTGCACCACAGAAGATACGGCGGGTCATCCGTAAAGTCCCATTTAATTTTCTCATCCTCTTGCTTACTTAGACCCAAACTTTCTTTTGAAAAAGAAACAACAAGTCTCCCGGTGCCAGACCCAGAGCACCGGCTCTAACGACCTCATGACCGGGTTATCTCACTCTCCGGCTCAGTAGAAACGACCATCTGAGGTATTTGTTTCACTTGGCTTAAGTTTGTTAACCTTGCCTTTATGATTTGACACTGTCTTAAATTGCCTTAACTGTTTTCAGGAATCACCCCCTTCCTCGGGCGACTCTATAGCTACTGCTCTTCCACCTCTGAAGATCAACCCAGAGTACGTGCCTTTCATGCTTGCATTCCATCCTTTGTTAGCTGTAAACTTTATACCATGGCCTTCTGTGTTTTCTAGGGCCCAAGCGAAACGAAGGAAGACCGGCGGGTCTACCCCAGCTCCCAATGCTCGAGAGCCAAAGCCTGCCAAGCCGGACTCTCCTGCAGCGCATGCTGATCCCTCTGCGGCCTCCAAGGATGCGCCTGAAGAAGCTCGTCGTTCTGCCGAGCCGGTGGCCCATGACATGATTCGTGAGAGTCCTCCGAGGTCCAACTCTAAGCCGTCAAGCCCTTCAATAGCTATTGACGATTTGGTTACTTCGGACGTCACCATTACTGGTGCTGGCTTCCACACTCCTCAAGCTCATGTGTTGACAAAGCACACTGAGAAGCCTGAAGCCTCCGAGAAGCTGGACTTTGAACTCCCCGCGCTGGAGAAGTTAACCGCTGACGAGCTGCACGCTGGCTATCTGAACCGCCTCTCCACCAGCCGGAACATGGATCTCAAGCTTGTTAGCTTGATGAAGAAAAAATATGAGGTACTCTTGCTCTCTTTTCCTTATACCCTTATGTAGCCCCCAAGAGCTGGTTTAGCATTTACCAATGGCAAACCGGGTCTTTGAGTCTTGTTATAAATAGAAATACTTAGCCTGTAGCCTCATTTATTGGCTTAAGACCTAAATATTGATCCAATGCTTTAGTGCATAAGTAATTGTTCAAAAAGCCATCTGTAGCCCCCAAGGGCCGGCTTAACTTGATGAAAGATGAGTCAGAACTTTGGTATAGATAGATCAGAGAGCCGGATGTAGTCCCCTAGGGCCAACTTAACTTTGATGAAGATGAGCCGGAACTTCCTTGTAGATAGAGCAAAGAGCCATATGTAGCCCCCAAGAGCCGGCTTAACTTTGATGAAGATGAGCCGGAACTTTATTGTAGCCTTGGAGAACAAATAAACATTAGCCCCCAAGTGTCGAGCATATTGCTTGCAATCTGCTCGAGACTTGCATTATATTGTCTGAATCTTCATCATATGATAACATACCATGCTGGTGACTTACCCCTCATTTTGCTTTGTTATATGTCCCAGGAAGCATTAAACGAGGCCGAGTCTGAATGGACTGGTTTAAGGAGCAATCTAGCCACCCAGCAAGCCGCCCGAAGCGAAGCAGATGAAAAGTACCGGCTCGCCGCTATAGAACTAACAAAAGTGAAAGGTGACTTCGCCTCTTTCAAAAAATATGTTGAGAAATAACAAACCGCCCTGGCTCAACGAGAAGATGATGCTGACTAGTGGCTCATGGCTGTGTCCGATGAGTTCCACGCCTTGAAGCGCCACATTGCCAAGATGTCTGCCGCCATCTTTGGTAAGTACTAAATATTTAGCCAATACTCTTGTGTGAGTACTTATGCTAGCGTCTTATAGCTGAAATCCCATCTTATGCAGGTCCAAGGAGCCGTCAACTTGCTACTGATAGCTTGTTGCCATCGAAAGCCGTCTATACTTTAACGGAGCAACTGTATTGCGGAGCTCTCTGCACAATAAAGGCGGTGCTCTATAAATATAGTATTCCCTTCACTATGAAGGGAGTCATAGAGTTGCTATCCACCCTGCCTAAACAAATCCAGGAGCTCAAAAAATCAGCCTCCAGAAAAGGAGCCATCACAGTCATAAGACGGGCTTTAGCTTTCACCCCAGAGCTGACTCCTGAAGATATGATGGACGGGTTTCCATCAAAGAAGGATGACGACTTAGAATTCACAGAGGCTGACTATGCTCATTGCATGAAGGCTTCTGGAGTCCTCGCATCAGTGTTAGCAAAAGAAGTGGACCTGTCAACATACCAGGCGGCTTACAATGCCGAGCAGAAGAGAGTACGCGGCCCAACCTTTGAGGCCAAGAACTTAACGCCTACATTCCGTAAGCACCTCTTTGCTCCTGATCTTGACCCGTCCCCCCTCTTTGAAGAGGCAAACTTTGCGGCTTTAACCAACTGCAACTGGGATGTGGACAATCTCCAGATCATGGAGGTCGAAGACCCACCGTAGGGTGACCCGCCATCCAACTAACGACCTTGGTAACGCCGTGGATAATCCGGCGTTGTGACCCGCCATAGGGCGATGTAAAAAACTTTGAGTCCTCACTTTTGAGCTTTGCGGAGAGCATTGTAATAGGCTTGTAGTGAACTTTGTCTTGCCTGAACTGTGCCATTGTGCACATATGAAATCATCCGGCTTAACATATTATATCTGCCTTGTGCCTTCAACTCATACCAGATGTTGTGGCGGCTCTTGGTAATTAACCAACCTGCGAGAATAGAATAATCTTTGCATTGTTAGGAGGGCGGCTTAGGATAGCGCAACCCAAAGATGCTATATCTTTCCTGACTTGTTTTTTTTAACTCATGTGCTGGTTCTTCTGGGTTGACTCGCCACTTAAAACTCCTTAGTAGTACAGGGTCTCTATCAAGATTAGCCATCAATTCCTTTGAGCGGCTCAGGGTCTCTAAGGGAGATTAACTGACAGGAAGTGTAACATCCCAGAAGAGACTCAGCAGGGCATGAGTACCCTGGTAGCCCATAAACTGCCTCTCATGTGACATAAATCCGTCATTTTAACATTAAATAGTGCAGGGTCTTTAAAAGATTAATTGTCTAAGAGTACGAATGGGCCACATAGCGGAGAGTCGGCATTAGATGGGAGAGTTTATCCTTGCTTTCCGTAAGCTAGCCCTCACGTGACAAGAGCCGCCGTTTTAACCTTGAACCAGTACAGGGTCTCTATCGAGATTGGCCGTCAATTTATTTGAGCCGGCTCGGGGTCTCCAGGCGAGATTAACTGGCAAGAGTTGGGCGGGTCACCTAGTGGAGCAGCATCACCTTACAGGCAGGTTTAACCCTGTTTGGCTTAAGAGCCGATCAAGAGGGTGTGTAAGCTAAACCCGGTGGGTTGGAAGCCCCCAAGTGACCTTTGTTGACGGAGTCAACTGTTTGGTTTAAGAGCTGACCGATAGGGTGTTATAAGCTAAATCCAGTGGGTTGGAAACCCCCTGGACGATCATGTTGATGGAGTCAACTATTTGGCTTGAGAGCCGACCGATAGGGTGTGATAAGCTAAACCCGGTGGGTTGGAAGCCCTCTGGACGATCATGTTGACGGAGTCAACTATTTGGCTTGAGAGCCGATCAATAGGGTCTGATAAGCTAAACCCGGTGGGTTGGAAGCCCCCTGATTGACCTTTTTGCACAGACTGAGATATGCAAAACGACAGAGGCCCCGTCTTGCAGGGATGCCAACTTTATTCATATATATATATGATATGTACAATGAAGGTGTACAATGTCAAGTCTTGACAACTTAAGTATGTCAAGTCTTGACAACTTAAGTATAGTAAGGCCGTAGATGCGCTATGTTCCACGGCCGACGGTTCTCCTACCCAGAAGTGCTTGAGTCGTCTCAGATGTCAATGAGGTAATACGACCCATTGTTGGGATTTCTGCTGACCACGAAAGGTCCTTCCCATGGAGGGGATAACTTGTGTGCATCCGTCTGATCTTGAATCAACCACAACACTAAGTCGTCTTCTTGAAATGTCCGGGTCTTGACTCTACGGCTATGATAGCGATGCAGGTCTTGCTGATAAATCGCCGATCGAGCCGCTGCCAGATCACGTTCTTCTTCCAAGGCATCAAACGCGTCTTGACGTGCCGTTTCATTGTTCGCTTCAACATAAGCCGCCACTCGTGGCGAGTCATGACGGATATCGCTTGGTAACACGGCTTCTGCACCGTAAACCATGAAGAAAGGTGTATAACCAGTTGATCTGTTGGGGGTGGTTCCGATGCTCCATAAGACGGACAACAACTCCTCCACCCAACAACCCGGCGTTCACTACAAAGGAACCATAAGCCGGGGTTTGATACCTCTCAAGATTTCCTGGTTAGCACGCTCTGCCTGACCATTTGACTATGGATGAGCAACCGCGGAGATATCAAGTCGGATGTGTTCACTTTCACAAAATGCTCGCATAGCCCCCTTGGATAGGTTCATACCAGTATCAGTGATGATGTTGTGAGGGTAACCAAAATGGCAGATCAACTTTTTAAAAAATGAACCGCCTTGGCCGCGTCGCACTTGCTGACCGACTCAGCTTCTACCCACTTGGTAAATTTGTCAACCGCCACCAAGGGGTGGGTCTTCTTGTCCATTGATCTCTTGAAAGGCCCGACCATATCAAGCCCCCAGACCGCAAACGGTCAAGTAATTGGAATCATGCGCAACTCTTGAACCAGGACATGAGCACGCCGGCCAAACTTTTGACATCCATCGCACTTGTGAACCAAGTCTTCCATGTCCTTATGAGTCGTTAGCCAGAAGAAACCATGTCGAAAGGCCTTGGCCACCAGAGATTTTGAGCCGGCATGATGACCACAATCAGCAGCATGAATTTCATTCAAGATTTCTTTGCCCTCTTCAAGTGAAACACAACGTTGAAACACGCCAGTGACGCTGCACTTATGTAACTCGCCATTGACTATCGTCATAGATTTAGGCTGCCTGGTGATCTGTTTGGCGAGATTTTCATCATCAGGTAACTCACCGCGAGTCAAGTACGCCGAATAAGGCACAGTCCAATCAGGAATTGCATGTAGAGCCGCCACCAGCTGTCCCTCCGGGTCTGGAATAGCCAAGTCTTCCTCTGAAGGTAACTTAACTGACGGGTGATGTAGTACGTCTAAGAAAACGTTAGGCGGCACCGGCTTACGTTGAGAACCCAACCTTGATAGGGCGTCAGCCGCCTTGTTCCTGTGTTGATCAATATGATCCACCTGATAACCCTTGAAGTGACCAGCAATGACATCCACCACCTGACGATAAGCCGCCATCCACGGGTCCTTGGAGTCTCAAGTGCCTGAGACTTGCTGGGCTACGAGATCTGAGTCGCCGAAGCATCTAACCCGGCTCAGGTTCATCTCCTTAGCCACCCGGAGGCCATGAAGCAGAGCTTCGTACTCAGCTGCATTGTTAGTACAAGGAAACATCAAGCTTAGCACATAACATAACTTATCACCTTTGGGGGAAGTTAAGACAACCCCTGCCCCTGATCCTTCCAGTTGCTTGGATCTATCAAAGTGGATTGTCCAGTATGTGTTGTCCGGCTTCTCCTCGGGAGCCTGACACTCAGTCCAGTCATTTATGAAATCCACTAAGGCTTGAGACTTGACCGCCGTGCGAGGTATGTATTTCAAATTGAGAGGTCCAAGCTGCAATGCCCACTTAGCAATCCTGCCAGTAGCTTCTCTGTTTTGAATTATATCTCCCAACGGGGCAGAGCTAACCACTATAATCTGGTGCCCTAGGAAATAGTGCTTTAGCTTGCGATTGGCCATGAACACCCCATACCCCAGCTTCTACCAATGTGGATACCTTCTCTTGGATTCTGTCAGGACCTCACTGATATAGTAAACCGGACTCTGAACCGGATATTCCTTCCCTGCCTCCTTACGCTCGACAATGATTGCGGCGCTGACAGCCCTGTTACTAGCCACCACGTATAAGAGCAAGGGTTCTTTCTCAACCGGAGCGGCTAAGACCGGCGACTCAGTGAGCTGTCTCTTGAGCGCCTCAAGTGCTTCACCCCCCACCGTACTCCAGACAAAGTTGTCCGTCTTTTTCATCATCTGGTATAAAGGGATGGCCTTCTCACCAAGGTGGCTTATAAACCGGTTTAACGCAGCAATCCGTCCCGCCAAGCGCTAAACATCATTGATGCATGCCGGCTCAGACATGGAAGTGATAGCCTTGATCTTATCCGGGTTAGTTTCAATGCCACACTCAGAGACTAGAAATCCCAAGAGCTTCCTTGCCGGAACGCCCAAGACACACTTAGCCGGGTTAAGCATCATCTTGTAGACCTGTAAATTGTCGAAAGTTTCCTTCAGGTCGTCAAGCAGACTTTCCTTCTTCCTTGACTTGATCACAATATCATCCACATATGCATGAACGTTGCGCCCAATTTGGCTGTGAAGCCAGTTTTGTACACAACGCTGGTAAGTCGCCTGGGCATTCTTTAGCCCAAAAGGCATAGACACGTAGTAGAAGGCACCAAAAGGCGTGATGAAAGCCGTCTTCTCTTGGTCCTCGACTGCCATCTTGATCTGATGATAACCAGAATAAGCATCTAGGAAGCATAAACTCTCACAACCCGCCGTTGCATCAATGATCTGGTCAATACGAGGGAGAGCAAATGGGTCAGCCGGACAGGCCTTGTTAAGATCCGTGTAGTCCACACACATACGCCACGTGCCATTTTTCTTGAGTACTAGCACCGGGTTAGCAAGCCACTCCGGGTGAAAGACCTCGACGATGAAACCCGCCACCAGGAGCCGGGCTACCTCTTCCCCAATGGCCTTGCGTCTCTCCTCATTGAACCACCGTAGAAACTACTTGACTAGTTTAAACTTAGGATCCACATTAAGGTGGTGCTTAGCGAACTCTCTCGGTAAACCCGGCATGTCAGAAGGTTTCCATGCGAAGATGTCCCGATTCTCACGGATGAATTCGATGAGCGCGCTTTCCTATTTGGGATCCATATTAGCTCCGATAGTGAACTGCTAAGATGAGTCACCCGGAGTGAAATCCACCAATTTAGTATCATTCGCTGAAAATTTGAGGGGTGGCTCAACCTCTGTGGTGGGCTTTTTTAGTGGAGTCATGTCCTCCGGGTCAACATTTTCCTTGTAAAACTTGAGATCCGCCTCAGCACAACTGGACTCTGCATAAGCCGCATATCCTTCCTCACACTCAATAGCCGTCTCTCGATCACCATGCACCGTAATCGTACCCTTTAGGTCCGGCATCTTGAGCTGCAAGTACACATAACAAGGCATAGCCATGAATTTGGCATAAGCCAGACGTCCAAACAGAGCATGATACGTACTTTTGATCTTCACCACCTCAAAACACAAGGTCTCTACCCTGTAGTTGTGTTCGTCACTGAAGGCGACTTCCAAAGAGATCCTCCCCACTGGAGAAGCTGACTTGCCAGGCACCACGTCGTGAAAAACTGTTGAGGATGGCTTAAAATCCTTATCAAGCAACTTCATTCGGCGGAAAGTGTCGTAGTACAAAATATTGATGCTACTGCCACCATCCATAAGCACCTTGGTAAACACATAGCCTCCAACTTGGGGAGCAAATACCAACGCCAGCCGTCCCGTGTCATCAACACGCAGCGGGTGATCCTCCCGGCTCCAGGTTATATCATACTTAGACCACTTCAAGTATTGTGGTAGAGCCAGTGTGATCGCATTAACCGCCCGCTTGCACAACTTCTGATCTCGCCTGTCAAGGCTGGTCGTAAAAACATGATACTGATCCGAGCTGAACTGCTTTGGATTACTCTGATATCCATACTGGTTATTCTATTTCTGATTGTTGCCACCAGAGTGCGGATGATGTCCTCTGTGGTTGCCCTGTCCGTGATGGCCGGATCCTGAGCCGCCGGACCCAAACCCGGCTCCTGACCCACCTGGTCCTAAGCCGTCGGGTGGGCCACCATCATTGTTATGCTGTCATAGGCTGTAGTCCTTGAACTTTTGCATAATGTGGCAATTACCCCACGTGTGACCCGCCGGTCTGTCGGGCCGACTATGCTCTAGACAAGGTTTATTGAGCATATCCTCCAAATTAAAGGGAGTCTTACCCTTATTAAAAGGCTGCTTGAACTTCCCGTTGCCCTTAGCACGATTGTTGTCGGTGCTGGTGTTGGCTACCAGTTCTGACCCGCCGTCCGGGTTCTTCCTCTTACCTTGGTTACCATTGCCTGCCGTACCCTTGCCATTGGTATTCTTCTTACTCTGACCAGGCTTCTCCTCATTAGAGCCCGGATCCTTCGTATTATCAGAGTCGGCGTACTTCGTGAGAGCCACCATGAGCTCCCCCATGTCTTGACACGTGCGCTTGAGCCGGCCGAGCTTCTGCTTCGAAGGCGTAAAGTGGCAATTCTTTTCCAGAATCAAGACCTCTTGATCCGCCGTAATCTGCTCAGATGAGTGGATGATAGTCGAAACCCGCCGGACCCAGTGATGAGCTGACTCATTTTCCTGCTGTACACAGTGATCCAAATCCACAATGGTCATGGGCTGCTTGCACGTTGTTGGAAATGTGCCCTAGAGGCAATAATAAATTAGTTATTATCATATTTCCTTGTTCATGATAATCGTTTATTATCCATGCTATAATTATATTGATTGGAGACTTAGATGCATGTGTGGACACATAGACAAAACCATGTCCCTAGTATGCCTCCAATGGACTAGCTTGTTGATCAAAGATGGTTAAGGTTTCCTAGCCATGGACATGAGATGTCATTTGATAACGGGATCACATCATTAGGAGAATGGTGTGATGGATAAGACCCAAACTACAAATGTAGCATCTGATTGTGTCAGTTTATTGCTACTGTTTTCTACATGTCAAGTATATGTTCCTATGACCATGAGATCATGCAACTCACTGACACCGGAGGAGTGCCTTGTGTGTATCAAACGTCGCAACGTAACTGGGTGACTATAAAGGTACTCTACAGGTATCTCCGAGGGTGTCTGTTGGGTTGGCATGGATCAAGATTGGGATTTGTTACTCCGTGTGACGGAGAGGTATCTCAGGGCCCACTCGGTAATACAACATCACAACAAGCCTTGCAAGCAATGTGACTTAGTGTTAGTCACAAGATCTTGTATTATGGAACGAGTAAAGAGACTTGCCGGTAACGAGGTTGAACTAGGTATGGAGATACCGACGATCGAATCTCGGGCAAGTAAACATACCGAAGAACAAAGGGAACATCATACGGGATTAACTGAATCCTTGACATAGAGGTTCGAGCGATAAAGATCTTCGTAGAAATTGTAGGAATCAATATGGGCATCCAGGTACCGCTATTGGTTATGGACCGTAGAGGTGTCTCGGCCATGTCTACATAGTTCTCAAACCCGCAGGGTCTGCACACTTAAGGTTCGGTGACGTTTCGGTAGTATAGAGTTATGTATGGTGGTGACCGAAGGTTGTTCAGAGTCCTGGATGAGATCCCAGACATCACGAGGAGCTCCAAAATGGACGGAGGTAAAGATTCATATATAGGAAGTCCTATTTTGGTCGCATGAAAAGTTTCGGGCTCATCGGTAGTGTACCGGGAGTGCCGGTAGTGTACCGGGGGACCATCGGGTGAGGTATTTCGACCCAAGAGGCTTCATGGGCCGTGGGAGAGTGAATATCAGCCCTTAGTGGGCTGGTGGAAACTCCCACACAAGGCCCATGTGGCTGGAGAAGAAAACCCAATAGGAAAAGGTGGAAAAAGGAAAAGAAGGGACAAATCCTAGTCCTTCAATCCTAGTCGATTCGCTGACCCTATGGGGCCTTGGTCCTTGATGAGTTCGCAGGATCGTGATGAGTTCGCAGGACGGATCATGATTGGATCACGGGACGGATTGTGATGAGATCGCGGGACGCTCGGCGATTTGGATCGCGAAGACATTTGACTACACCAACCGCGTTTCTTAACGCTTCTCGCTTAGCGATCTACAAGGGTATGTAGATCCACTCTCCCTCTCGTAGATGCTCATCACCATGGATAGATCTTGCGTGTGCCTAGGAATTTTTTTGTTTCCCATGCAACGTTCCCCAACACACGTTCCTTGAATGTTTTTGATGAACTTTGCTTTTAACTCATCCCAAGAATTGATGGTATTGGGTGGCAAACCCTTCAACCACTTGTGAGCCGGCCCTTCTAGCATCATGATAAAGTATTTAACGCACACTGCGTCATTGACGTCCAACATCTCCATTGCTAGCTCATAGCTTTCAATCCAAGCCTCCGGGGGCAGGTCAGTAGTGTAATTTCGGACCTTGCGAGGGCCTTTGAAGTCCTTCAGTAGACGCTCGTTCCACAGAGCCGACACCAAGCATGGTACTCCCACGGCCATGGTGGTTACTCCCGCACCAACTAAGGTGGAGGGCGTAGGATCTTGATGAGCCGCTGCTGCTAGAGCCGCCGCCTCTCGCTATGCACTTGCCCGGTCTATGAGCGCCTGAGCATCTAAAGCCGCCTGATCATCTGGCGGCGGTCCCGATGCCAATCACTGCTAGAAACCGCTGGCGACTCATAGCGCTGGCTGAAGCTATGGCTGGGGATGGGGGTTGAATGCACGTGACTCCGGCTATAGGTATACTTCTCCTGCTGGGCCATTGACATTTGTAGGTATCCAGTAGCGTTCCGCACCTCTTCTACAAAAGGCGCCTCATCAGGAATAGGGATTGTTCCAAGCTGGGTTGCTGCCGTCACCATGTTCTCTGTCGGGTTTGAATAATGACCTGCCAGCGTTGGAAAAGCCATTGGTGAGGTCTAATTCCGTTGGGGCGGGTTAAGCTGCTGCCGAGCCACCGACCGACTTCTAGGTGCTTCCGCTGTCCGTCCCGTTCCTGGCGTTTTAAAAAGGTTTCCGGCCTCATATTGCTCTGGCAGGTGTGACTGATGCCTCATCCGCCGCACCGCAGCTGCCGACTGCTGTTCTAGCTCAAGGTGGAAAGCATCCGCCTTAAGGCGCTCCACCGCCGCATCCATCTGAGCCTTTAACGCGTTGATCCCCTATTGGACTTCCACCATCTGCTCCTTCAGTCTTGTGATCTCCAGGTTCCGGGCAGCTTGATTCTCAGGCGTGACTTCAGTCACCATCAGAGTTGTGAGCTCATTCATCAGATCCAGAAGAACCTGAGCCGGCTGCGGGTCAGCCCCCGTGTCTGCTGCCCCGGTGGATGTAGTGCTTGGGCCGGTTCTATTCCCGCCATGAACATGGCCGCATGAGTCGGTGGCGCATGACCGTCCGGCTCAGAATGCTCCAACTCGCGGTAAAGCTCGTCGTAGCCCCCAAGCCCGCCATCGTGAAGCTGGTAGATCGATTCCGCCTCTCCGCTCGAAGATCCATCCTCTCAACAGATGAGAGTCTCCTGCGACATAGAAGCCTCAAGATCCGTACCTTGAGTGAAGCCAACAAAGACATGCTTCCTGCCCGGATTAGCATGGGCGGGTTGCACGCGTTGGGCGGGTTGCATGCGCCGAGCCGGCGTGCAGACGTCTGGCCCGGGTGTAGATCTGCCGACTTTGCCAATGAAGACGTGGATTCCGCCGAAGGGAACCCGGAACCCGTACTCGACCGAGTTGGCCTCAGGACCCCATCCGACATCGTCGATGTAGAGCCGGCCGCGGCGACTTTTGTTCATCCTTCCGATCACGTATCTCTTGATCCCTGGAAGAGAGCCCTCTGAGAGCTCAACACCATGGTGGGCGCCAACTATCGTCGTTTTGTCATGGCAGATGTCCAAGGACTTAGATTCGAGGCCATCGCTAAGGTGATGGACTCAAAGGGGTTGGTTGGGACGAAGGACACGAGTTTACCCAGGTTTGGCCCCTCAAGAAGAGGTAAAAGCCTACATCCTGCTTGGGTTGTATTGATTGGAGTATCGATTACAAGGGAGCGTATTCGCTTGACCTAGCTCTCGATTAGTTGGTTTCTGTCTAAGTCGCCCTGGGTCTTGCTCTTATATAGGAGGTCAAGACCACGGGTTACACAAGTCTCATACCGACTCTTACTAACGTGTCCGACTCTATCTCTATGTCGTCTTGCCTTCCTGAGCAAGCCGTCTCCGGGCGGCTTATTTGCCTGGGTATTTATGCCTTCCTTGTCCGGGCCTCGCCTTGGACCATCTTGGTAAGACGCCACACGTCTAGGATTTATGTCTAGAGGCCCATCCTTGGTCTGGCACATGACCCGCCAGGTATGACCCGACCTCACCTGGGTGGGTCTCACCACAGGGTTATATCCCCAACAGCGAGTCAACTAGATTATTCGATAATATTCGATCTGTATTAGTGATATTATATGACAATATTCGAGATGTATTAGTTATAATATTTGATGATGCATTAACAGGATTATTTGAGATGATGTATTAGTGATATTATATTCGATTTCATAGTTCATTTTAAATGTATTATTGATAGTATATTCAAGTTCATTGTTCGAGATAATGTATTAGTGATAATTGTTTAGTAAAAAATCAGGTACTCTTGGTCTATTGAAGCTCCTTGTGTGACATTAAATATGTTACTTCATTGAGGAATACCGAATGTTGCGTGATACGTCTCTATCGTATCTTCTTTTTCTAACACTTTTGCTCTTGTTTTGGACTCAAATTTGCACGATTTGAATGAAACTAACCCGGACTAACGTTGTTTTCAGCAAAACTACCATGGTGTTATTTTTGTGCAGAATTGAAAGTTCTCGCAATGGTACGAAACTTTTTGGATAATTATTTGAAAATATATAAGAATTATTGGAGCCAAAATCCACCGGACCTAACTCGGCCTGGTGGGATGTGCTCACCTCGTGCCCCCGACCCTAATTCCAGCGCTATAAATTCCTATTTTTCTAGAAACAAATCAAGGAGAAAGTTTTATTGCGTTTTACGATACGGAGCCTCCGCCACCTTGATGTCTACTACACAACCATCTTGTTGTAGACTCATGTTGGGCCTCCAAGCGTAGAGTTTTGTAGGACAGTAGCAATTTTCCCTCAAGTGGATGACCTAAGGTTTATCAATCCGTGGGAGGCGTAGGATGAAGATGGTCTCTCTCAAACAACCCTGCAACACAAAAACAAAGAGTCTCTTGTGTCCCCAACACACCCAATTCAATAGTAAATTGTATAGGTGCACTAGTTCGGAGCAGAGATGGTGATACAAGTGTAATATGGATGGTAGATATAGATTTTTGTAATCTAAAAACATAAAAAACAACAAGGTAACTAATGATAAAAGTGAGCGCAAACGGTATTGCAATGCTTAGAAACAAGGCCTAGGGTTCATACTGTCACTAGAGCAATTTCTCTCAAAAATACTAACATAGTCGAATCATATGTAAATACCTCTCGTACGACAAAGAGTTCACTCCAAAGTCACAAATAGCGGAGAACTCACGAAGAAATTATTGTAGGGTACGAAACCACCTCAAAGTTATCTTTTCCGATCAGTCTTATGAGCTATACATATAAGTGTCACGAACAGCCCTAGAGTTCATACTAAAATAACACCTTAAGATACACATCAACCAAAACCCTAATGTCACCTAGATACTCCAATGTCACCACAAGTACCCATGGGCTTGATTATACGATATGCATCACACAATTTCAGATTCATCATGTTCAATCCAACACAAAGAACTTCAAAGAGTGCCCCAAAGTTTCAACCGAAGATTCAATACGAAAACATGTGCCAACCCCTATGCATAGATTCCCGAGGTCACGGAACCCGCAAGTTGATCACCAAAACATACATCAAGTGGATCAATAGAACATCCCATTGTCACCATGGATATCCCATCGCAAGACATACATAAAGTGTTCTCAAATCCTTAAAGACTCAATCTGATAGGAAAACTTCAAAGGGAAAACTCAATTCATCACAAGAAGATAGAGAGGGGAAAAACTCCATATGATTCATCTATATCAATAAAGCTCATGGTACATCAAGATCATGCCATCTCAAGAACACGAGAGAGAGAGAGAGAGAGATCAAACACATAGCTACTGGTACATACCCTCAGCCCCGAGGGTGAACTACTCCCTCCTTGTCATGAAGACCGCCGGGATGATGAAGATGGTCTCTGGTGATGGATTCCCCCTCCGGCAGGGTGCCGAAATGGGCTCCCGATTGGTTTTGCGTGGCTATAGAGCCTTGCAGCGATGGAACTCCCGATCTAGGTTTCTTTCTGGGGTTTTTAGTATTTATAGGAATATTTGGCGTCGGTCTCAGGTCAAGGGGGGTGCTCGAGGAGTCCACAAGCCACAAGGGTGCAGCCTAGGGGGTGGTCGCCCTAGCAGGCTTGTGGCCTCCTCGTCCACTTCCTGTCCCAGCTCTTTGCTCCAGTATTTTTTTTGTTTTCCAAAAATATTCTCCGTAAATTTTCATCCCATTCCAAGGACTTTTATTTCTGCACAAAAACAACACCACGGTAGTTCTACTGAAAACAACGTCAGTCCGGGTTAGTTCTAATAAAATCATACCAAAATCATATAGAATTATGGTAAACATGGCACGAATACTTCATAAATTATAGATACGCTGGAGACGTATCAGCATCCCCAAGCTTAAATCCTGCTCGTCCTCGAGTTGGTAAATGATAAAAGAAATAATTTATGAAGTGTGAATGCTAGCATAGTGCACAAGTTTGATCAATGATAATTCCAATCAGTTTTTTCTAGCATCATTATATATCATAAACAGTAACTTGATACGTCTCCATGGCAACTATAATTTTTGATGATGTCATGCTATTATATTATCTGTTTTGGATGTTTTATATGCATTAGTATGCTATTTTCTATTATTTTTGGGACTAACCTATTAATCTAGAGCCTAGTGCCAGTTTCTGTTTTTCCTTGTTTTTGAGTTTTGCATATAAGGAATATTAAATGGAGTCCAAACAGAATAAAACCTTCGGAATAATTTTTCTGGAAGGAAAGAGATCCACGGGACTTGGAGTGCACGCCAGGGGATCTACTAGGAAATCACAAGCCTGGTAGGCGTGGCCACCCCCCTGGCCGCGCCTGGTAGGCTTGCCATCTCCTGGTAGGTGTCCTAACCCTATTCTTTGTCCTATAAATACCCAAATATTCCCGCAAGACCAGAGGGAGCCATGCAAATACTTTTTCGCCGCCAGAAGCCTCCGTTCCCAAGAGATCCAAGCGTGGAGCCTTTTCCGGTAATCTACCGGAGGGGGCTTCGATCACGGAGGGAATCTACATCAAATCCATTGCCCCTCCGATAATGCGTGAGTAGTCCACCACAGACCTACGGGTCCATATCTAGTAGCTAGATGGCTTCTTCTCTCTCTTTGATCTTCAATACCATGTTCTTCATGATCTTCATGGAGATCTATCCGATGTAATACTCTTTTTTGGTGTGTTTGTCAAGATTCGATGAATTGTGAGTTTATGTTCAGATTATCCATGAATCTTATTTGAATCTTCTCTGAATTCTTATATGCATGATTTCATATTCTTTCAAGTCTCTTTGAGTTATTGGTTTGGTTTGGCCAACTAGATTGGTAATTCTTGCAATGGGAGAAGTGTTTAGTTTGGTTTTGGTAATTCTTGCAATGGTCTAAGGAAATGATACTTGACATTGAAAAGCTTTAGCAGACGAACTACACGATCTAGTGCTATGCTTAGGATTGGGTCTTGTCCATCACATCATTCTCCTAATGATGTGATCCCGTTATCAACGACATCCAATGTCCATGGTCCTGAAACCGTGACCATCTATTGATCAACGAGCTAGTCAACTAGAGGCTCACTAGGGACATGTTGTGGTCTATGTATTCACACATGTATTATGGTTTCCGGTTAATACAATTATAGCATGAACAATAGACAATTATCATGAACAAGGAAATACAATAATAACCATTTTATTATTGCCTCTAGGGCATATTTCCAACAGTATCATGGGGTATGAACCATGGAGAAGTTAGAATACAGTGGGTATTACACCAATATAAAAAATAATGAGTTCACAACAGTACCTAAAGTGGTAATTTATTTTCTTCTACTAACGGATCTCACTAGTTTTCTGTTAAGTTTTGTGTTGTGAAGTTTTCACGTTTTGGATAAAGATTTGATGGACTATGGAATAAGGAGTGGCAAGAGCATAAGGTTGGGGATGCCCAAGGCACCCCAAAGCATATGAAGGATGCCAAATAGCCTAAGCTTGTAGATTCCCCGGAAGGCATCCCCTCTTTCGTCTTCAATCCATCGGTAAATTTACGTGAGGCTATATTTTTATTCACCACATGATATGTGTTTTGCTTTGAGCGTCTTGTAGGATATGAGTATTTGATTTTTATTTGCCACAATCATCCTTGCTGCATACATCTTTTGAGAGATACAAGCTGAATCGTGAATTTATTAGAATACTCTATGTGCTTCACTTATATCTTTTGAGATAGGCAATTTTGCTCTATGTGCTTCACTTATATTTTTTAGAGCACGGTGGTATTTGCATTTTATAGAAATAATTGAACTCTCGTACCTCACTTATATTATTTTGAGAGTCTCTAAACAGCATGGTAATTGGTCTAGGTTATAAATTTAGTCCTAATATGATAGGCACCCAAGAGGGATATAATAAAAACTTCCATATTAAGTCTATTGAATACTATGAGAAGTTTCTTTCCATGCATAAAGTTTCGAGATATAAAGATGGTAATGTTAAGAGTCATGTTAGGAAGTAATTGTGATTTGGTAAAAATACTTGTGTAAAGGTTTGTGATTCCCGTAGCATGCACGTATGGTGAACTGTTATGTAAGGAAGTCGGAGCATGATTTGTTTATAGATTGTCGACCTTTGTGTTAGGGTTGGGAGCACGCGATGGATAACTCCTACCAACCTCTCCCCTAGGAGCATGCGTTTAATACTTTGCTTCAAAGACTAATAGAATTTTGTAATAAGTATGTGATTTCTTTATGACTAATGTTGAGTCCATGGATTATACGCACTCTCACCCTTCCACCTTTGCTAGGCTCTCTAGTACCATGCAACTCTTGCCGGTACAACAAATCCTCCTTCCTCAAAACAGCCACCATATACCTTCCTCAAAACAGCCACCATACCTACCTATTATGGCATTTCCATAGCCATTCCGAGATATATTGCCATGCAACTTCCATCGTTTCCTTTTATGACATGCACCATCACTTCCATATTACATATAGAGTCATATTTCAAGTTGTAACTTCCTTTTGAGTTGTAAGTAAATAAAAGTGTGATGATTATCATTATTAGAGTATGTACCATGTGAGGAAAGGATGATGGAAGCTATGATTCCCTCACAAGTGGGGATGAGATTCCGGACTTTATGAAAAATAAAAGAGGCCAACGAAGCCCAAATAAAAAATAAAAATAAAAATAAAAGAGGCCTTAGATGCCCACCAAAAAAAAGAAAATAAAAAAATGAGAGAAAAGAGAGAAGGGTCATCGCTACTATCTTTTTCCACACTTGTGCTTCAAAGTAGCACCATGATCTTCATGATAGAGAGTCTCCTATTTTGTCATTTTCATATACTAGTGGGAATTTTTCTTTATATAACTTGGCCTGTATATTCCAATAATGGGATTCCTCAAATTGCACTAGGTCTTCATGAGCAAGCAAGTTGGATCCACACCTAGTTAGTTTCTTCTTGAGCTTTCATACACTTATAGCTCTAGTGCATCCGTTGCATGGAAATCCCTACTCACTCACATTGATATCTATTGATGGGCATCTCCATATCCTGTTGATACGCCTAGTTGATGTGATACTATATTCCCCCTTTCCTTGACAACCTCCACCATATTCTATTCCACCTATAGTGATATATCCATGGCTCACGCTCATGTATTGCGTGAGAGTTGAAAAATCTTGAGAAAATAAAAGTGTGAAAACAATTTGCGTGACTTGTCATCAGGGTTGTGCATGATATAAATACTTTGTGTGGGGAAGATGGAGCGTAGCCAGACCATATAATATTGTAGGGATATCTTTCTTTTGCCATTATATTTTGAAGCGATACAATTGCTTGCTAGTATGCTTGAAATGATATTGTTTTTATATCAATATTAACTTTTGTTTTGAGTCTTATGTATCTAAATATTCATGCCACAATAGAGAATATTACATGCATAAATATGTTAGGTATCACTCCACATCAAAAATTCCGTTTTATCATTTACCTACTCAAGGACGAGCAGGAATTAAGCTTCGGGATGCTGATACGTCTCCAACGTATCTATAATTTTTGATGATGTCATGATATTATGTTATCTGTTTTGGATGTTTTATATGCATTAATATGCTATTTTATATTATTTTTTGGACTAACCTATTAATCTAGAGCCTAGTGCCTATTTCTAATTTTTCCTTGTTTTTGAGTTTTGCACATATGGAATATTAACAGAGTCTAAACGGAATAAAACCGTCGGAATGATTTTTTTGGAAGGAAAGAGATCCACGGGACTTGGAGTGCACGCAAGGGGATCTACCAAGAGATCACAAGCCTGGTAGGCGTGGCCACCCCCCTGGCCGTGCCTGGCAAGCTTGCCGTCTCCTGGCAGGTCTCCTAACCCTATTCTTTGTCCTATAAATACCCAAATATTCCTGGAACACCAGAGGGAGCCACGAAAATATTTTTCCACCGCCAGAAGCCTCTGTTCCCGAGAGATCTAATCTTGGAGCCTTTTCCGGTAATCTGCCGGAGGATGTTTCGATCACAGAGGGCATCTACATCAACTCCATTGCCCCTCCGATGATGCATGACTAGTCCACCACAGACTTACAGGTCCATAGCTAGTAGCTAGATGGCTTCTTCTCTCTCTTCGATCTTCAATACCATGTTCTTCACGATCTTCATGGAGATCTATCCGATAATACTCTTTTGTGGTGTGTTTGTCAAGATCCGATGAATTGTGAGTTTATGTTTAGATTATCCATGAATCTTCTCTGAATCATTATATGCATGATTTCATATCCTTTCAAGTCTCTTTGAGTTATTTGTTTGGTTTGGCCAGCTAGATTGGTAATTCTTGCAATGGGAGAAGTGTTTGGTTTTGGGTTCAATCTTGTATTGTTGCCATCAAGGGTAGTGAGACACGTATTGTATTGTTGCCATCAAGGGTAAAAAGATGGGGTTTTCATCATATTTCTTGATTTTATCCCTCTACATCATGTCATCTTACCTAATGTGTTACTCTGTTCTTCTTGAACTTAATACTCTAGATGCAGGCAGGAGTCAGTCGATGTGTGGAGTAATAGTAGTAGATGCAGAATCATTTTGGTATACTTGACACGGACGTGATGCCTATATGAATGAACATTTCCTTGGATATCTACATGATTATTTTCTTTTCTATCAATTGATAGTAATTTGTTTACCCACCATGATATTTTCCTTCAAGAGAGAAGCCCCTAGTCAAACCTATGGCCACCGGGTCTACTTTCCATAATATATTTTCAGATCTATAAACCAAAAATACCAAAAATACCTTGCTGCAATTTATTTATATTTTACTTGTTTACATCTATCTCTATCAGATCTAATCCTTGCAAATAACCGTTAAGGGATTGACAACCCCTTTATAGCGTTGGGTGCAAGAGTTTGATTGTTTGTGTAGGTGCATCCATTGGTGACTTGCTTCTTCCTCCTACTGGATTGATACCTTGGTTCTCAACAACTGAGGGAAATACTTATCTACTTTGCTGCATCATCCTTTCCTCTTCAAGGGAAAACCAACGCAAGCTCAAGAGGTAGCATAGCTTATCTCATAAAACTTCTCATGATGAAGTAACAAGCTATTCACATGTTAAAGTATAGACCATAAAGTTTCTTGAAAACTAACAAACTATGCTTTCAGTCACCAAGCAATTCCAATTCATATTATTTTCAGGAAGGGTATATGTAAGAGCTTTGATTTAGAAAATTCCACATACTCAACCATCATATAGTCTTCCATGATTGCTAACACTCAAAGCATATTTTTAGAGCAAATGGAATTCATCGAACACATAGAAAGATAGAGGCTTAATGTTTCGCCTCCCAACATACTTATCATATAGATAATTGTCAACAATAATAATTCATGATCAAATATATTTGAATGTCCATATATGCATGGATCCACCACATGATGCTTGCGAAGAGAAAATTGTGAAATATAGGAAGTGGTGAAGATCACCATGACTCTTGTATAAAGGTAAGTACTAGAAAGTAAAAGTTAGGCCCTTCGCAGAGGGAAGCATTGATTTGAAGAGGTGCCAGAGCTTGAGCTTTTTAAAACAGAGATGAATAATAATTTTGAGCGGTATGCTTTCATTGTCAACATAACAACCGAGGGATCTTAGTATCTTCTATGCTAGATACATTATAGGCAGTTCCCAAAAAGAATGGTACAGATTTTACTCCCCCTCCACCAATAGATCACACTCCATGGCAAGCCGAATCCACGGGTACCGTCCATACAAACAACAATCCTAGGGGAGTTTTGTTTCATTATATTTTGATTTGATTTTTGACTATGGAACTGGGCATCCCGAATACCAACAAATTTATCATGAATGATAGTGAATCAACACATATTGTGAGAATAACCCACCTAGAATGGAAGATACTGACATCCCCTAGTCACTATATGAGTGATTCGGCATACAAAACAGAATATTATTTGAAGGTTTAGAGTTTGGCTTTACTTGGAACAGCAGATAAATTCCGCATATAGGTAGGTATGGTGGACTCATATGGAACAACTTTGTGTTTAAGGGTGTTTGGATACACAAGTAGTATTTCTACTTGGTGCAGGAGTTTTGGCTAGTATGAGGTGGAATCAAGCACCACATGTTGGAGGATCCATAACAATATAACTTCTATACAAATATACCCAAGCATAACTCATTATGTTGTCTTCCTTGTCCAACTTCAACTAATTTTCTCAAGTTGGAAATAATTAATGGGTATTCACAATCATAGAAGATGTTCAAGATAGTATATTTATATGTGAAATCTCTCTTCCTTTATTATTCTTTCATGAATTGTTCAAGTGACCAATGCGGTGTCTGCTAACTTTCAATAAATTTTTACCACCTATACTTATTATATGTGGAGTCATTATTCCCCATGGGATAAGAATATAAAACATACATAATATCAGATTTATGATATTCAATTCATTCAACCATTTACTCATGGGATATAAGTGAAACACGAGAGTAAATGACAGAACTACTCCAAAACATATAAGTGAAGATCAATGAGTAGTCAAACAATTAAGTAGCTATGTGAGGACTTTCTATATCTCTCTCAATAAATATATTTACATCATATTATTTTATTTAAACAGCAAGCAAAACAAAACTAGCATTCAAATAATAGCACACATCATGTGAACGAGTAAAAATTTAGGCTCAACATAGGCTAACCGATAGTTGACGAAGAGAGGTGGGATGCATAGCATCCCCAAGCATAGATGCTTGAGAGTTCTTGAAATATTTACTTGGGGTTCCTTGGGCATCCCCAAGCTTGAGATTTTGTATCTTGTTCAATCCTCTCATATCCCGATTTCAGCTTCTCTCAAAAATTTCATCCACACAAAACTCAAAAAGAACTCGTGAGATAGGTTAGTACACATAAAAACAAATAAACACATCATGTACTGCCATGACAAGTTTCACAATAATTTTCAAACATTAGGTACTGTACACTATCATTTCCACAATTTATATCTACCAATATAGGCTATGGAAGCTATAGGATAAGTAGATAACAAGACTATGACAACAATATGTCTAAATAGAACAGTTTGTAGCAATTTATTAAACCAATGTACTTATGTAACTCAAAAATTTATGAAAATTGAGGACATTCTAAATAATTTATATGGAAATACCGTGTAAACATTTCAGAAATTTTCCACGTTCTAGTAAAATATGAAAATTCAAACACTACAGCAGAAGTTTCTGTTTTTACCCAGCACACTTCAAACATGCAATTCAAGCATCCTAAAGGAAATTCTTGGAAATTTTTATTGAAAAACAATATTATAAATAACACATAACATAGAACAAAAAATAAAAGGATTCTACAAGCAAAACTCATATTATGTGATGAATAAAAATATAGGTCCAAGTTAGATATACCGATAGTGTTGAAGACGGAAGAGGGGATGCCTTCCGGGACATCCCCAAGCTTAGGCGCTTAAATATTCCTTATATATTACCTTGGGGTGACTTTGTAATCCCCAATATTAGGTTGTTGTGACTCCTTATTATCCTCATATCGGTGTCTCACCCAAAACTTGAAAACTTCGATCACACAAAACATAACAAAACTTTGTGAGAAGGGTTAGTGTAATAAAGATAGATCATTCACTTAGGTACTGTCAAGAAGAGATTCATAATTATTCACACATGATACCTAATTTAGTCCATAATTCCCAAAATTTATATTACTCAATATAAGCTATAGGAACACTTGAAAAAAGCAAACTATGCATGCAAAACAGAACAGTCTGTAAAGATCTGAATGATCACCATACTTAACTGACTCTAAAAATTCTGAAAATTAGTAAAACTCAAGTAATTTTCATATAAGTGTGGTGTAAAAAATTCAGAATTTTTTCACGCTCCAGTAAAACCATATAATTCATATATTGGACGCAAACCTTTATGTTTTTGCACAGAATCAAACAAGCAACTATCCACACTATCCCAAAGGCTTCAGTTGGCATTTTATTGAAATAAAAGACACAAAACATGATCAATACAGTATATTAATCATGTGAACACATAATAACATAAGGTAAAAGTGTTGGGTTGTCTCCCAACAAGCACTTTTCTTTAATGCCTTTTAGCTAGGCATGATGATTTCAATGATGCTCATATAGGAATAATAATTGAAACATGCAAAAGAGCCTCATGAATCTCATGACAAGAACATTTAAGTCTAACCCAATTCCTATTCATATGAATTTTGTGAGAAAACCATTTATGGGAGCAAGAATCAACTAGCATAGGAAGGCAAAACAAGCATAACTTCAAAACCTTGAACACATAGAGAGGAAACTTGATATTATTGCAATTCCTACAAGCATATGTTTCTCCCTCATAATAATTTTCAGTAGCATCATGAAGGAATTCCACAATATAACTATCACATAAAGCATTATCTTCATGATCCACAAGCCTAGAAATTTTGCCATTCTCCACACAAGAAAATTTCTTCTCATGACTAATAGTGGGAGTATCATAAAAGAATTGAATACTAAAAATTGGTTACACATTAAAAGAGTAATATTCAGTAAAAGGATATTCATAATTATGACAAGTATCATAATAGTAATCATCACTCTTTTTCATGGCATAAGTATTATCACAATAATCATCATAAGTAGGAGGCATGCAATCATTATAAAAAAATTGATCATTCAAAGTAGGGGGATAAAAAGATCAAGGTTGGTACAAACATTAATTGCAGCAAATAAATTCTCAAACATGTCATTTTCATCAAACATAGCATCCCCAAGCTTGTGGCTTTGTATATCATAAACATAATCACTCTCATCATTAATGGTATGAATAACACCAATAGTATAGCAATTAATATAATGATCCTCCAAGTTGGTGCCATAAATATTTTCAGGATTATAAGAAGTATCATTATCTTCCCAATAATAATTATCACAACAATCAATAGGCATAACAAAATCATCCTCAAGTGTATCATCTTCCACAACTAGTTTTGATTCATTCTCATGAGGCCTATAAATAATGGGAGCAACATTATTTGGGAGAGGTACCTCTTTACCTTTACTTTTCCTTCTTTTCTTCTTCTTCACCACATTATGTGTGGTTTATTTAATTACTCCAAGCTTCGTTTTGAAGAGATTGGTTGAATAAAAAGCTCATCCTCGTTACCTGATTCATCATAAGAAAAAAGGAGGATATTGGGAAACATCTTCCCCTTCATTAGTATTCTCTTCATCTTCTATTTGTTTTCTTGTATTTAAGTAATTGGAAATATAAGCATTCTCAAGGCAATTTACCACACAATACATATAGATTTCATTTAGATCAAAATCAATCATTTTCATGAGAACCCAAGCTGGAACATCCTTAGTTTTATGTTTCATTCCTTCATACCCCAAAAATAGACTAACTTCATTATGATGCTCAAGTGTAATGAGGTTATCACAATTTTTGGACACAATTAGATCATGAAATAATTCACAATGGAAATTAAAATGACCACTTTTGTTGCAAATTTCACAAGGTCGACGAGAAATATTAAGTCTTTCAGCACAAACATATAGCCTGTCTTGCAACCATTTAGTTTGTAAATACTTATGCCTCTTACAAAATATATCTTCCCTTTTAGGCACGTCTTTACAAACTCTATGCACTCCACAAAAATTGACATGCTTATAATAAATCTTTTTATCATGACTAGTGCAATCATCATTAGTACTATGGATATTCAAAGAATTCATACTAACAACATTGCAATCATGCTCATCACTCAGAGATTTAGTGCCAAACATTTTAATAACTTCTTCTTCTAGCACTTGAGCACAATTTTCCTTTCCATCATTTTCACGAAAGACATTAAAAAGATGAAGGATGTGCGGCAACCTCAATTCCGTATTTTTTTGTAGTTTTCTTTTATAGACTAAACTACTGATAAAACAAGAAACTAAAAGATTTGATTGCAAGATACAAAGATATACCTTCAAGCACTCACCTCCCCGACAACAGCACCAGAAAAAATCTTGATGTCTACTACACAACCTTCTTCTTGTAGACTCGTGTTGGGCCTCCAAGCGCAGAGTTTTGTAGGACAGTAGCCATTTCCCCTCAAGTGGATGACATAAGGTTGATCAATCCATGGGAGGCGTAGGATGAAGATGGTATCTCTCAAACAACCCTGCAACAAGATAACAAATAGTCTCTTGTGTCCGCAACAAACCCAATACAGTGGTAAATTGTATAGGTGCACTAGTTCGGCGAAGAGATGGTGATACAAGTTTAATATGGATGGTAGATATAGGTTTTTGTAATCTGAATATAAAAATAGCAAGGTAACTAATGATAAAAGTGAGCACAAACGGTATTGCAATGCTTAGAAACAAGGCCTAGGGTTCATACTTTCACTAGTGCAATTTCTCTCAACAATACTAACATAGTAGAATCATATGTAAATACCTCTCGTATGACAAAGAGTTCACTCCAAAGTCAAAAATAGCAGAGAACTAACGAAGAAATTATTGTAGGGTACGAAACCACCTCAAAGTTATCTTTTCCGATCAATCTTATGAGCTATCCCTATGAGTGTCACGAACAGCCCTAGAGTTCGTACTAAAATAACACCTTAAGATACACATCAACCAAAACCCTAATGTCACCTAGATACTCCAATGTCACCACAAGTAACCATGGGCTTGATTATACGATATGCATCACACAATTTCAGATTCATCGTGTTCAATACAACACAATGAAGTTCAAAGAGTGCCCCAAAGTTTCTACCGAAGATTCAATGCAAAAACATGTGCCAACCACTATGTATAGATTCCCAAGGTCACATAACCCGCAAGTTGATCACCGAAACATACATCAAGTGGATCAATAGAACATCCCATTGTCACCACGGATATCCCACTGCAAGACATACATCAAGTGTTCTCAAATCCTTAAAGCCTCAATCCGATAAGAAAAGTTCAAAGGGAAAACTCAATTCATCACAAGAAGATAGAGAGGGGAAACTCCATATGATTCATCTATATCAATAAAGCTCGCGGTACATCGAGATCGTGCCATCTCAAGAACACGATAAAGAGAGGGAGAGAGAGATAAAACACATAGATACTGGTACATAGCATCAGCCCCGAGGGTGAACTACTCCCTCCTCATCATGGAGACTGCCGGGATGATGAAGATGGCCTCCGGTGATGGATTCCTCCTCCGGCAGGGTGCTAGAATGGGCTCCCTTTTGGTTTTTCGTGCCTACAGAGGCTTGCCTCGGTGGAAATCCCAATCTAGGTTTCTTCCTGGGGGTTTTAGTATTTATAGGAATTTTTGGCATCGGTCTCACGTCAAGGGGGTGCTTGAGGAGTCCACAAGCCACAGGGGCGTGACCTAGTGGGGTGGACGCGCCTAGCAGGCTTGTGGCCTCCTCGTCCACTTCCTAACCCAACTCTTCACTCCAGTATTTTTTATATTTTCCAAAAATATTCTCCGTAAATTTTCAGCCCATTCTGAGGACTTTTATTTCTGCACAAAAAGAACACCAAGGTAGTTTTGCTGAAAACATCGTCGGTCTGGGTTAGTTCTAACAAAATCATTCCATATAGATACGTTGGAGACGTATCACATCTCATGTTCTTCATCTGGAGGCCAGATCTGGAGCCCTTTTGGGGCTCCTAAGAGGGGAATCTTTGGTCTTCGTCATCATCAACCCTCCTGCATCTCCAATTCCATGATGCTCCCACCGGGACTGAGTAATTCCTTCATAGGCTTGCTGGTCGGTGAGGAGTTGGATGAGATTCATCATGTAATCGAGTTACTTTTGTTAGGGCTTGATCCCTAGTATCCACTATGTTCTAACATTGATGTTGCTATGACTTTGCCATGCTTAATACTTTTCACTAGGGCCCGAGTGCCATGATTTCAGATCTGAACCGTTTATGTTATCATCATTATATCTATGTTCTTGATCCGATCTTGCCTAGTCATATGCACCTATTACGTGTTATAATCTGTCAACCCCGGGGTGACAGAAATTGGGATACTTCACGGTGATGACCGCACTTTGAGGAGTTCATTTATTCATTATGTGTTAATGCTTTGTTCCGGTTCTCTATTAAAAGGAGGCCTTAATATCCCTTAGTTTCCTTATGGACCCCGCTGCCACAGGAGGGTAGGACAAAAGATGCCATGCAAGTTCTTTTCCATAAGGACGTATGACTATATACGGAATACATGCCTACATTACATACGAACTGGAGCTAGTTCTGTGTCGCCCTAGGTTATGAGTGTTATATGATGAATATCATCCAAAGAATACAACTATCCATTGCCTACGAGTTTTCCACATATTTTTCTTGCTAAGTTACTATTGCTACTGTCACTATTACACTTGCTACAAAACTATTGCTGTCATTGTTACCGATACTATTACTATTACCACTGCTATCAAACTACTATGCTACTGATCACTTTGTTGCAGATATTTATCTCCAGGTGTGGTTGAATTGACAAATCAACTGATAATACTCTCAAATATTCTTTGGCTCCCCTTGTGTCTAATCTATAAATTTGGGTTGAATACTCTACCCTCAAAAACTTTTGCGATCCCCTATACTTGTGGGTTATCAAGACCTTTTTCCAGCGCCGTTGCCGGGGAGCATAGCTATATTTGTTGAATTACTTGGTATTTACATCAACTTATCACTATGAAGAATCTGAAGGATATCAAAACCAAGATTTTTCCCTCTACTACGAGGGGAGGTAAGGAATTGCCATCTAGCTCTGCACTTGATTCACCTTCTGTTATGAGTAAGTTTGCAACACCACCACATGCTATTAATCCTAATATTGATGATGCTACTTCTGCTATGAATGATGCTTATGATGATGCTAGTACCATGCTTGATGATAATGTGCCATTAGGTGAATTTCTTGATGAACAAATTGCTAGAGCTAGAGAGAATGAAATCATTGAAACTGATGAAACTGTTGGTGAAGCCTTTGAAACTGATGATTATGAAACACCTGTTAGGCCTAGCTCTCCTAGATTTGAAATGCCTAAGATACCCGAAGGTTATGCTTTGGATGGAGAAATACCTAGAGAGATTCTTGCTTGTAAGGATAGATATGATCTTAAGAAACTGCTACGCAAGTGTAAGGAAAAGACTTTGAATGCTATAATGAAATGTGATCCTAAGTTTTCTACTTTACCTATGTTTGTTAGCGATAAGGATTATGAATTCTCTGTCAACCCAGAGTTAATTACTTTGGTTGAATCTCATCCTTTTCATGGCTATGAAACTGAAACCGTGGTAGCACATCTTACTAAGAGGAATGATATAGCCACCCTATTTGCTCATGATGAGAAGATTCACTACTATTATATTCTCAAATTATTTCCATTCTCACTAAAGGGCGATGCTAAGATATGGTACAATACTCTTACTCATGGTTGTGTGTGTAGTCCCCAGGATATGATGTATTACTTGTTTGAAAAATATTTTCCTACTCATAAGAAACAAGGTGCCTTACAGGAATTATTTAACTTTGTGCAAATTGAAGAAGAGAGTTGCCCATGAGCTTGGGAGAGGCTTCTCCAATTGCTTAATGCTTTGCTTGATCATCCTCTGAAGAAAAATAAAATACTTGATATCTTATATAATGGACTAACTGATGCTTGTAGGGACTTCCTAGATAGTTGTGTTGGTTGTGTTTTCAGGGAGCAAACTGTTGAACAAGCTAAGAACTATTGAATAATATATTGAAGAACTATTATTGTTGGATTCTCCCTAAACCACCAATTGAACCCACTCCGAAGAAGAGGGGCATCTTATTTCTCAGTCCTGAAGATATGCAAGATGTAAAGAAATGTATGAAGGAAAAAGGTATTAAAGCTAAGGATGTTAAGAATTTACCACCTATTGAAGAAATTCATGGACTCAACACACCCCCACCCCCACAAGTGGTAGAGGTAAATTCTTTATTAAAGTTTGATGAAGGTGATATCCCTTACAATAAGCATCCTAGTCAATGCTTATATGAGTTTGATAATTACATTATGAAACAAGAGCACTTCAATGCAAATGTTCTAAAACAATTGAAATATAATTCTGATATGATTGCTCGCTTGAGTGACTTGTTATTTAGAATTAGTAATGATGTTAGAGGTGTAGGAAAACATTCCTATATGGTTCAAACTCAGTTAGAACAAGTTGCTAAATCTAAAAAAAGAATTGCTTGATGAAATGAATAATAATATGAATGATCATGCTATTAGAGTAATGACTAGAGGAGTAGAATGACCCAAGAACCCCTTTATCCTGAAGGTCATCCAAAAAGAATTGAACAAGACTCTCAAGGAATTAATGCTGATACAGCTAGTCCTTCTAAAAAGAAAAAGAAAAAGAAAAATGATAGGACTTTTCATGCTTCTAGTGAACCTGAGATAGAAAAAACTCCTGATGATAATAATGATGTCTCTATTTCTGATGTTGAAACTCAATCTGGTAATGAACATCCACCTAGTGATAATGATAATGATAGTGATATTCATGAGGATACCCAACCTAGCAATGATAAAGAACCAGATAATGATGTAGAAATAGAACCTGTTGTTGATCTCGATAACCCACAATCCAAAAACAAATGATATGGTAAAAAATACTTTGTGGCTAGAAAACATGGTCAAGAAAGAGAGCCATGGGTTCAGAAACCCATGCCTTTTCCACCTAAACTGTCCAAGAAAAAGGATGATGAAGAATTTGAACGCTTTGCTGAAATGATTAGGCCAGTCTTTTTGCGTACCCGCTTAATTGGTATCTTAAAGATGCCTCCCTATGCTAAATACATGAAAGACATCATCACAAATAAAAGAAAGATACCTGAAGTTGAAATCTCCACCCTGCATGCTAATTATTCTTTTAAGGATGGAATACCTAAGAGAATTGGAGATCCTGGAATACCAACTATACCTTGCTCCATTAAAAGAAATTATGTCAAAACTACTTTGTGTGATTTTAGAGCTGGTGTTAGTGTTATGCCTTTCTCTTTATATAAAAGACTTGATTTGAATAAACTCGGACCTACTGAAATATCATTGCAAATGGCCGAAAAATCAACGACCATACCTATTCGTATTTGTGAGGATGTGCCCATTGTCATTGCAAATGTTACTATCTTAACAGACTTTGTTATTCTTAAGATGCCCGAGGACGACAACCTGTCAATTATCCTTGGGAGACCCTTTTTGAATACTGCAGGGACTGTTATTGATTGCAATAAAAGCAAGGTCACTTTTCATATCAATGGTAATCAGCATATGGTGCACTTTCCGAAGAACAATTCCAAGTGAATGGTGTTAATGTTATTGAAAATTCTCCGACACTCACTATTGGAAGATTTCAAGTACCTCTACCTACTGCCAAAAAGAATTATGATATACTTATTGTTGGGGATATGCATATCCCCATTGAGGTAACCTAGTGTTTTACAAAAGTTCTTCAGTTTCATGCTAATTGAAAATGGTTGTTAATAAGACTTGATGAACCTTATTAATGAATCATTTTTGAGAGGTATGACGTTGATGACTTTGAGAAAATCCAAAAATATTTCTCGCTTATTTTTGGTTTTTCTTTTTTGTTTAATTAGTTGTAGTATTAAAAGAAAACCCCATAAAAATTCTTGTTTCTTCTTTTATTTGTTGGGAGTTTTTCCGTGTAAATAGTTTTTCTCATTTTTGTTTTTCCTTCTTTAATTTGTCTTCTTCAAGAAAAACTAAAAACTCCAAAAAATATTTAGTGTGTTACTTTGAAATTATCTTCCATTTATTGAGCCGTACCGAAGGGAAGACCATGAAGAAAATGTTGAGTGGCTCTCATATGCATTATTGTATATCTAACAAAGAGCCTATATCACTTTCTCTTCTCCTCTTGAATAAAATGCTTGCCGATTCCAGCTTATTCCACGACACTCTTGCACTATTATTATTTTCATACCATTCTATCGTGCAAGTGAAAGGCAATAACGATGATACTTGATGAAGTGACCCTGGCAGAGAAAAGAGGGTATGAACTCAACTTATTTTTGTTTTTGTAAATATGTTTAACCTAGTATCCACGATTCATCATGGTATGATCAAACATGTTTGCAATAACAATTAGAGATTATAGTTGCTCATGCCATGCTCAGGTAGATAGGAGTGGATAATAATTTATCCTAGATGTCAACATGTGTTAAAATGGTTGTGATGTAGTATGATGATATGGTATACTCCTCCGAATGTTTCAAGTGGCTTGACTTGGCACATGTTCATGCATGTAGTTGAATCAAAACCAACATAGCCTTCATGATATTTATGTTCATGGTGTCCATATCTTACTCATGATAGCATTCAATGTTTATTATCCGTAATGCATGTTTATGACCGTTTTTGCTCTTCGATGTCTATTACGCAACTTTATTCTTGTAGACTTGTGTTGGGCCTCCAAGCGCAGAGTTTTGTAGGACAGTAGCAATTTTCCCTCAAGTGGATGACCTAACATTTATCATGCTCATCATTCAAGGAATTATCTTCAAGTATTTTCATAATTTCTTCTTCTGCCAATTGAGCACAATTTTCTGAATCCTTATTTTCACGAAATACATTATAAAGACGAAACAAATGATGCAACGTAAACTCCATTTTTTGTAGTTTTCTTTTATAAAACCAAACTAGTGATAAAACAAGAAACTAAAAGATTTGATTGCAAGATCTAAAGATATACCTTCAAGCACTCACCTCCCCGTCAATTGCACCAGAAAAGAGCTTGATGTCTACTACGCAACTTTACTCTTGTAGAGTTGTGTTGGGACTGCAAGCGCGGAGTTTTGTAGGACGGTAGCAATTTTCCCTCAAGTGTATGACCTAAGGATTATCAATCCATGGAAGGTGTAGGATGAAGATGGTCTCTTACAAACAACCCTGCAATCAAATACAAGAAATCTATTGTGCCCCCAACACACCCAACACAATGGCGAATTATATAGGTGCACTATTTCGGCGAAGAGATGGTGATACAAGTGTAGTAATGATAGTAGATATTTATTTTTGTAATCTGGAAATATAAAAACAGAAAGGTAGCAAGTGAAAAAAGTGAGCACAAACGGTATTGCAATGCTTGAAACCAAGGCCTACGGTTCGTACTTTCCCTAGTGCAATATCTCAACAATGCTAATATAATTGGATCACATAACCATCCCTCAACGTGCAACGAATAATCACTCCAAAATTTCTTATCTAGCGGAGAGCATAAGAAGAAATTGTTTGTAAGGTACCAAAGCACCTTAAAGTCCGTGATACATCAAGATCATGACATCTCAAGAACATGAGAGAGAGAGGGAGATTGATAACAAAGCTACTGGTACAAACGATCGGCCCCGAGGGTGGAATACTCCCTCCTCATCATGGACTCCGTCGGGATGATGACGATGGTCACCGGAGATGATCTACTGTCTTCGGCCGGGTACTGTTTTCTCTCCAGATTGGTTTTTTGTCAATACAAAGGCCTTGCGGTGGCGGAACGAGGTGTCTAGGGTTATTTATGATGGTTTATATATTTATAGGATTTTTGGGTGTTGGTTTCACGCCAAGATGGGCCACGAGGAGGGCACAAGACACCAGGGCGTGCCCTAGTGGGTTGTGCCCACTTCGTGGCTCTTCTCCGGTGGTTCTTTGCTCCAATATTGTATATTTGGTCCAGAAAAAAATCACCAAAAAGTTTCGGGCGATTCCGAGAACTTTCATTTTCTGCACAAAAACACCACCATAGTAATTCTGCTAAAAACACCGTCAGTCCGGGTTAGTGCTAAATAAATCATATAAAGTGCGTCAAAACCATATAAAAGTATTGTAAACATAGGTGAATATGGCATGAATACTTCATAAATTATCGATATGTTGGAGACGTATCAGCATCCCCAAGCCTAATTCCTACACTACAAGAAATATGTCAAGTTCCAACCATCGATATTGGTCACTGAATGGTCACTGTTTTCCATTTTTGACCTTTGTACGACCAAAAACAGTTGGTCAAAAGCTGGCCGTATTTAATGAACTATAACGACCATCTTTGTCATATGGTCATAGAAGGTAACGACCAAAATGAAAGGCCGTTGATCCTACGACCAATTGGTTTGGTCATTGGTTAGCTGCCTAGCCCACGTCGGATCCAACGTAGCAAGCTGACGTGGAAAAATTCCGACCAATTGGATTGGTCGTTGATAAGATTTAGCCCAGTCCAATTCGGTGTCTATATGGGCCGAGCCCACTAATTCAACCTTTTTAATATATATTTTTCCTGTTAATTTTCGCTAGCTAGATGGTCCTGGCCTAGAAATTCAGCCTTTTATTTATTTCTGGGTTATGGGCTTTTAACATTGTTTTGGCAATTATATTTTGGAGCCAGTCCCACCAATTAGGTAGGTCCCACTTTTCATAGTCTCACCCATTGGGCCCACATGATAGAAATTGCAAAATTTCTCAAATTATTTTCATAAATGGGTCCCACAAGTTAGGTTTCCATCCCACACGTTTTCAAATCACATACATAATCAATATTTCGAACGCAACATTACAAATGTAGTTCATCAAATAACACTAACTAAGTCTACTACAATCGGTACATAGTCTATTACAACCCAAATATGCCTACTATTACAATATTACAATATTTAGTCTATTACAGTAAAACAAAAGAGACAACTCTTTGCTGAGTAGGGCTATCCGGCTTCGAACATCAAATTTCGTAGACATGGAGCTCCTGTAAAAGAGTGAACACATAGGCTACCAGCATTAGAGTAGCTACTATTCCTGGAATAGATTTGCAAACCTCCAGGTTTAGTGTACAGACTATCGAAAAATTATATATTGAAAGAGATATCATAGAAATGTAGATTTATCGACCAAATGTATGATAAAGCAACATATATAGCCAACTTCAAAGACCTAGATATTTTAGAGACCAATTTTATATCAGAACACTAGATGTTTGTGATGCATCTTCGCAGAACCACAAGAACACTAGATATAATATACTATGATTCCAGGAGTATAATGCTAACCACTAGAGCATCAATTAGCAGCAGGTATATAACTAGCAAACTATCTACTAGACATCATCAACCCTTGAACCAATAACATGTCCAACAAAGAAACAAAGAATGGACAAGTACTAATTCTATATAGCAGCAAACCGTGTCTAGGAAGGCCATCCAATGGTTTCAGCCACATCCTAATAGAGCATGGTTGTAGCAGAGGAAAGGGAGGAGCTCACAGTGGTGGTTTGTGTAGCCGATGTCGAACAACCTCTATTCATCAATTGCGAGCACCATGCACCTTGCTTGGACATAAAGTGCTTGTCCTTTGTTGCACCATGCACCATGCACCTTTGATGAAAGAGCTACGGCTGATCGATAAAACCCATGAATATCAGAAAGAGCTATTCAAGACAAAAAGTAAATCATGACAATATGTTAGAAGTAATAAATAAAGAATCTGAACAAAAAGAACTACTTCAAGTTAGAATTATTTTTGTTTTGGTAAGGTATACGAGCAGCAGGTAAAGATAACATGAATAGATTATTTGATCAGATAAGCTATATGATTGTATCAAGACGTGTGTAATGCAGGTTTAGGTCAAATCCATGATATAAACTTAGATAAACTAGAGTGGAATTTTAAGGTTTGGAAGCCAAGAGACAACCGTAGCATCTACGCTGACATGTGTATTTCAATTAGGTTGGTCCTATGCAAGACAAGCTACCTAGATTTTGCTCATGCACACTGTAAACTACCAACAAAAACCTAAACAAACATTGCAAACTCGAGATTGACAATTAGGATGCATGCTCTAAAGCAACAATCGTGCAGAGTTCTACAGAGCAGCAGAAATGGCATCATGGAGCAGCAATTCAGAGGCTTTAAAGCAAAATTTTGTTTGGTAGTATGGCATCACAGAGCAGCAGAAATGGCATACAGAGTATGATGAAAAGAGAAATAGTAGCATACATCGGCGTCCCTTCTTCTCACACGGAAGAAGAACCATAGAGCAGAATGGATGGGGCCGGAGGCGGTGGAGATGGAAGCGGGGTGTCCTTGAGGCGCTTGCACAGCTTGTCACTCTCTCTAGTGAGCTTGTTGCAGGACTCCATGGCCTCCTTCTCCTCCATGCTGTGTCGGATCCCCTCCGCGTTCATCGCGGAGTCCCTCTACACGGGGCCATTTCGATCCATCAGAACGGACGATAGCAGAATGGATGGGGAAGGGGGGAAGGGGGGACAGGGACTGATCCTGAGGAGGTCGATGCGACGGGCGGCAGCGTGGAGGTCCTCCTCGAGCGTGAAGACATGGTCCTGGAGCCGGCGGCGTAGGTCCTAGAAGATGATGAGGTTGAGGCGGAGTGAGTGGTCGGGCACGGGGAGGCAGGGGGCAGACTTGGTCGAGGGCAGCACCCCGCCCATGCCATCAGTGAGCCACTAGTCCAGCTGGTGGTGGTGGTGGTGCATGATGGCGGCACCGTGGACCGGATCGTATCATATCTCCCCCACGAGGATGGTTTGAATCAGATCGCGACGGAGGAGGGAGGCGACATAGGGGAAGGGAGGGAGGAGGTGGACGGCGCAGGGGGGGGGGGAGGGAGGATCACGTGGGCCTCGTCGACGGTGCATCTAGTGCTGCACCTCCAGCCCTCGGATCCAGAGCTTGGTCGCCATGGTTGCGCTGCAGCTAGGGATTTGGGCGCTTGGGAAAGAAGAAGAAGGTGGGGGCACCGGTGGTGGTGGGGTAGAGGGGAGGGTGGGGGTCTCCGGCGGTCTCGGAGGAGGTGAGGGGCGCGCGTGGGTGGCAATGGAGCATGCGGCACACGGGAGGGGAGAGAGGAAGGAGAAGAGAGCAAGGGGAGAAAGAAAGGAGGCAAGGGGGGTGGATGGAAAATGTCCACGAGGACTCTGGAGAGCTAGGGTTTCGGCTTAGGTGGGCTTGGGGTGAGGATTGTCGTTGGATCGGCGGGCATCCGATGTTGTTCCATCCACGATCCGTGTGCAATGCCCATGGACCAATCAAAATGCAATACACACGTATGATGTCATGACCATCTAAATTGGTTGTAGTTGACTAAAAATTCATTTTCCATTTTTCAAGTGCTCAAAATGAGTTTTTTGTGAAGGGCCTACAATATTTTGTTGTAAAATTGGATCAAATCAATTTTATAAAATATTAGGACATATTTAATGTATAATTGATCAAATAGTTGTGTGTGAAAAGTTTTGATTCACCTCTCATGAAAAAGACAAATTTCCGCCGATCCAGCTGGAAGTGGGTCAAGTTTGAATAACAACTGTCTTATATTTTGTTCTTTATTTTTTCCAAAAAAAAATTTAGGTACATAAGTAGCTATTTAATCAAAGAGACACCAAGATTTTCCAAGGTTCAACCACTAGCTCAGAACGGTCATGCGGGCCGTTTTGACCACATTTTCAAATGGGCATGAAAAAAACAGAAAATTGGAAAACCATCGCATTGTGTCATTACATGTGACCAAGTTATGAGGAAAAATAATAAACTTGTAATACGGTAATTATTTAAAAAAAGTGTTCTTAGCAATGAGCTATCATGTATGATGATTCATGGCTTTCAAGCCAAATGGTCAATCTTATGGCCACATTCATGGCATGATTTGTTCAAATGATCTCATATTGTGTACAAAGGTGCATATTGTAATGACAAACAATGTTGGCTAAGCAACTTTTCATTTTCTTTGGACGAAAAATTCATTTTCTATTTTTTGAATGCTCAAAATGAGTTTTTTGTGAAGGATCTACCATATATTTGTTGCAAAAATTTACCTAGTCAATTTTATAAAATATTAGGACATATTTAATGTAAAATTAACCAAATAGTTGAGTATTAAAAGTTTTTGATTCACCTCTCGTGAAAAAGACAAATTTCTGTCGATTCAGTTGGAAATGGGTCAAGTTTGAACTGCAACTCCCTTATAGTTTGTTCTTTATTTTTTCCAAAAATCATTTTAGGTACATAAGTATCTATTTAATCATAGAAACACCATTTTTTCCAATATTCAAGCACTAGCTCAGAACGGTCATGCCCGTCGTTTCGACCACATTTTGAAATGGGCATGAAAAATTCAAAAAAATAGAAAACCCTCGCATTGTGTCATTACATGTGACCAAGTTATCAGGAAAAATAATAAACTTTTAATACAGTAATTATTTTAAAAAAGTATTGTCAGCAATGAGTTATCATGTATGAAGATTCATGTCTTTCAAGCCAAATGGTCAATCTTATGGCCACATTCATGGCATAATTTGTTCAAATGATCTCATATTCTGTACAAAGGTGCATATTGGAATGACAAACAATGTTGGCTAAGGAAGTTTTCATTTTCTTTGGACGAAAAATTCATTTTCCATTTTTTCAATGCCCAAAATGAGTTTTTTGTGAAGGATCTACCATATATTCGTTGCAAAATTGTACCAAATCAATTTTATGAAATATTAGGACATGTTTAATGTACAATTGACCAAATAGTTGGATGTCAAAAAATTTTGATTCACCTCTCGTGAAAAAGAAAATTTCCGCCGATCTAGTTGGAAACGGGTCAAGTTTGAACTGCAGCTGCCTTACAGTTTGTTCTTTATTGTTTCCAAAAATCATTTTAGGTACATAAGTATCTATTTAATCAGAGAAACCACAAAAGTTTTCCAAGATTCAACCACTAGCTCAGAACGGTCATGCCCATCATTTTGACCGCATTTTGAAATGGGCATGAAAATTTCAAAAAAAATTTAGAAAACCTTCACATTGTGCCATTACATGGGACCAAGTTATCAAAAAATAATAAACTTCTAATACGGTAATTATTTAAAAAAAGTGTTCTCAGAAATGAGCTATCATGTATGATGATTCATGGCTTTCAAGCCAAATGGTCGATCTTATGGCCACATTCATGACACAATTTGTTCAAATGATATCATATTATGTTCAAATGTGCATCTTGGAATAACAAACAATGTTGCCTTAGGAAGTTTTCATTTTCTTTGGATGAAAAATTCATTTTCCATTTTTTGAATGCCCAAAATGAGTTTTTTTGTGAAGGATCTACCATATATTTGTCGCAAAATTGTACCAAATCAATTTTCTAAAATACTAGGCCATATTTAATGCACAATTAACCAAATGTTTGGGTGCGCAAAGCTTTTATCCACCTATCGTGAAAAACACAAATTTTTGTCGATTCTGTAGGAAACGGGTCAAATTTGAACTGCAACTGCCTTATAGTTTGCTCTATATTTTTTCAAAAAAATAATTTCTAGTTACATAAGTATCTATGTAATCAGAAATACATGGTTTGGTGGTGATACATCGAGGTTTGGATGGTGTACGAGGGCTCCAACTCCAGAGCGCGTAAACTCGCATGCCTGCTGCGTGGTCACCACGTGAGCGTGGTGTTGCCATGCGTTCTGGGCAGCATAGCCATGTATAGTGGGTTGGGCACTCCCCAGGTATGTGCTGGGAAGAAAATGACAATAGAAGAATCTGACGAGGAGACTGAACCATGCTCAGACATGAATTAGTAGTCAAGTGTTTGATTAGCGGTGCGGGAAATGCACATGGACAATGGGCGTGAGTTTTGGCTGAGGATGATCATCTACTAAGAAGACTGTCTTCACAATTTTTCCGTTCAAATGGAGGAGCCTAGGTGGCACTTGCTTTGCAAAGTACCATAGTGGACAGAAATATGAATGTTGAAGCTGGGCTCAAATGATTGAATGGATTGAGCTAAAATTTTGTGGAGGACGGTTACCTGGGCACAAGAAACCACTTTGGAAAATTGATACCATTTGGACACGCGAAAGTGGTACTTCCTTCACAATGCTTTTCTCTGGACAAAAACTTGGGAAAATTAGGGAGAGAAATTGGATAAAGGAAATGAGCTAAAATTTGGTGTAGGTAAGTTACATAGGTATGGTCATGCCCTGGTAAATTTTCAGAAATAATGAAGCAATATATAATATAGTTGCTTCACAAACTCAAAATATGACAAGAATAAAAGATTGGATGATGAGCTCAAATGGTTTGTTTGATAGAGCTCAAATTTTGTGGAGAGTGATTATTTGAGCATATGGAAGATTTAGAAAAATATAGGATCATTTGGATAAGCCTAGTTAGTAATTACTTCACAAAGCTTCTCTCTGGATAGAAACTTTGGAAATTTGCTGAGGAAGATTTACAAGGAAAATGGAGTTGAATATTATCATGTGGCCATGATTTGGGTAAGGAAGAGAGCATAAAAAGTTTGAGGGTAATAGGAGGGGTCTAGATAGCACTTTCTTTGTAATGTGACAATTTGGCCATAAAATAGAAATTGAAACTGGGCTCACATAGATGATTTGATTGTGCTATAATTTGGAGGAGCGTGATAATTTGGGCATATAAAGGCAGTGTATAAATTTCATGCCATTTGGATATATAAAAAGGGTACTTCCTTCACAATGCTCTCCACTGAACAGAAAATTGGGAAAAAATATTGCAGGAAAATGTTTAAATTAAATGAGCTAAAATTTGGTGGAGGGAGGTTCTATGGGTAGGGTCATGTCCTCGTATATTTTGAGCAATTATAAAGCAATATAAAATATAGTTGCTTCACAAACTATAAATATTACTAGAAACAAAGATTTGATGGTGAGATCTCATGGATTGTTAGATGGGTCGAAAATTTTATGGAGAACTATGATATGGGCATATAGAAGATTTGGAAAAAAATCAACTCATTAGGATATGCATAGCTAGTACTTCCTTCACAAAGCTTCTAGTTGAATAAAAACTTTGGAAATTTGCCGAGGAAGATTTACTCGGCAAATGGAGCTGAATTTTTTCATGAGGCAATTATTTGGGTAGGAAAGAGTGCCCAATTTTTTTGAGTGGAATCAAGAATATATAAATAGCACTTCCTTCACAAAGTGTCGTTTTGAATCGAATAGGAAAACGAATATTCTTGAATTATTTTTGAACTAGGAAAGGTAGGTTTTTGACATATTTGACAAAGATATGATCCAAATAGTTTATGAGAATTTTTTGGGAATTTTGGGAATATCAGAAATATAGGTTGCTTCACAACCTAGGAGAAAAATTGACAAATGGACATGACACATAGGCATAAATAGACACATGGACATGACACATAGGCAAAACCGATGAGGTGGCGCCTAGTCACAACAATCCACCAAAATTTATAAGGTTATGACCATCTATATCGGTCATGATCATCTAGAAATTAGGCAGCAGACTAGTGTTGTCTGCTTTACGACCATTTCGTGTAAGGAAATTACGACCTTTGTAACCAAAATGGTCGTTATGGTTTAGGGTTTGGAGCCCTCTGATACGTCTCCATTGTATCTACTTTTCCAAACCCTTTTTCCCTTGTTTTGGACTCTAATTTGCACGATTTGAATGAATCTAACCCGGACTGACGCTGTTTTCAGCAGAATTGCCTTGGTGTTATTTTAGTGCAGAAATAAAAGTTCTTAGACTGATCTGAAAATTTACTGAGAATATTTTTGGAATTAATTAAAAATACTGGCGAAAGAATCAACCGGAGGGGGCCACCCACACGTGGCAAGCCTGCTAGGCATGGCCACCCCCTGGCCGCGCCTAGCAGGCTTGCGGCCCCCCTGTTGCCTCACATACCTCAGTTCCACTCCTATATATTCCTATTCGTGGAGAAAAAATCGGGGAGAAGAGTTCATCGCGTTTCACTATATGGAGCCGCTGCCACCTCCTTTTCTTCCTCGGGAGGCCAGATTTGGAGTCCGTTTTTTCTCCGGAGAGGGGAAATCGATGCCATCATCATCACCAACCATCCTTCATCACCAATTCCATGATGTTCTCCGCCGTTCGTGAGTAATCCCATCATAGGCTTGCTGGACGATGATGGGTTTGATGAGATTTATCATGTAATCGAGTTAGTTTTGTTAGGGTTTGATCCCTAGTATCCACTATGTTCTGAGATAGATGTTGCTATGACTTTGCTATGCTTAATGCTTGTCATTAGGGCCCGTGTGCCATGATTTTAGATCTGAACCTATTATGTTCTCATGAATATATATGTGTTCTTGATCCTATCTTTCAAGTTGTAGACACCTATTACGAGTTATGATACGCATCCCCCAGGGTGACAATAACTGGGATTCTTTCCGGTGATTACCGTAGTTTGAGGAATTCATGTATTCACTAAGTGCTAATGCTTTGGTCCGGTTATCTATTAAAAGGAGTCCTTAATATCCCTTAGTTTCTATTAGGACCCCACTGCCACAGGAGGGTAGGACAAAAGATGTCATGCAAGTTCTTTTCCATAAGCACGTATAACTATATATGGAATACATGACTACATTATATTGATGAATTGGAGCTATTTCTATGTCACCCTATGTTATAATTGTTGCATGATGAATGCCATCCAACATAATTATCCATCATTGATCCATTGCCTACGAGATTTTCACATATTGATCTTTGCTAAGTTACTTTTTCGTTGCTACTGTCACAATCACTACAAAACTGCTACTGTCACTATTGCCATTGTTACCGTTACTTCCATACTACTTTGCTGCAGATATTAAGTCTTTCAGGTGTGGTTGAGTTGACAACTTAGCTGCGAATACTCGAGAATATTCTTTGGCTCCCGTTGTGTTAAATCAATAAATTTGGGTTGAATACTCTACCCTCGAAAACTGTTGCGATCCCCTATACATGTGGGTTATCAAGACCTCTTTATGACGTCGTTGTCGGGGAGCATAGCTCTATTCTCTGAGTCACTTGGGAATTATATCTGTTGATCACTATGAAGAATCTGAAAGATCCAAAAACCAAGATCTATCCCTCTACTACGAGGGGAGCTAAGGAACTACCATCTAGCTCTGCACTTGATTCACCTTCTGTTATGAGTAAATTTGCGACACCATCACCTGCTAGTAATTCTGATATGTCGCAAGTAATTGATGATGCCACTTCTGCTATGCATGATGCTTATGATGATTCTTTGCTTGATAACAATGTGCCACTGGGTGAATTTCTTGATGAAGAAAATTGCTAGAGTCAATGTTGAAAATTATGATACTTTTAAAATTGATGACATTACTTAAATTGAACACTATGAGACACCTTCTAGACCTAGCTCTCCTAGATATGAATTGTATGATATTCACGAGGGTTATGTTATGGAAGGAGAGGTAGCTAGGGACTTTCTTGCTTATAAGGATAGAGATGTTCTTAAGAAATTACTATGCAAGTGGAAAGAAAAATCTTTGAATGCTAGAATGAAATATGATCCTAAGTTTGCTACTTCGCCTATCTTTGTTACTGATAAGGATTATGAATTCTCTATCGATCCTGAGTTAATTACTTTGGTTGAATCTCATCATTTCCATGGTTATGAATCTAAAACTATTGTGGCACATCTTACCAAATTGAATGATATAGCTGTTGGAAATATGCCCTAGAGGCAATAATAAATTGGTTATTATCATATTTCCTTGTTCATGATAATCGTTTATTATCCATGTTATAATTGTGTTGATCGAAAACTCAGATACATGTGTGGATACATAGACAACACCATGTCCCTAGTATGCCTCTAATAGACTAGCTCATTGATCAAATATGGCTATGGTTTCCTAGTCATGGACATGAGATGTCATTTGATAACGGGATCACATCATTAGGAGAATGATGTGATGGACAAGACCCAAACTACAAACATAGCATATGATCTTGTCAGTTTATTGCTACTGTTTTCTGCATGTCAAGTATTTGTTCCTACAACCATGAGATCATGCAAGTCATTGACACCGGAGGAGTACCTTGTGTCTATCAAATGTCGCAACGTAACTGGGTGACTATAAAGGTGCTCTATAGGTATCTCTGAGGGTGTCTGTTGGGTTGGCATGGATCAAGACTGGGATTTGTTACTCCGTGTGACGGAGAGATATCTTAGGGCCCACTCGGTAATACAACATCACAATAAGCCTTGCAAGCAATGTGACTAAGTGCTAGTCACGGGATCTTGTATTACGAAACGAGTAAAGAGACTTGTCGGTCACAAGGTTGAACTAGGTATGGACATACCGACGATCGAATCTCGGGCAAGTAACATACCGAAGAACAAAGGGAACATCATACGGGATTAACTGAATCCTTGACATAGAGGTTCGACCGATAAAGATCTTCATAGAATATGTAGGAACCAATATGGGCAGCCAGGTCCCTCTGTTGGTTATTGACCGTAGAGGTGTCTCGGTCATGTCTACATAGTTCTCCAACCCACAGGGTCTGCACACTTAAGGTTCGGTGACGTTTTGGTAGTATAGAGTTATGTATGGTGTTGACAAAAGGTTGTTCAGAGTCCCGGATGAGATCCAGACGTCATGACGAGCTCCGGAATGGTCCGGAGGTAAAGATTGATATATAGGAAGTCCTGTTTTGGTCGCCGGAAAAGTTTTGGGCTCATCGGTAGTGTACCGGGAGTGCTGGTAGTGTACCGGGGGACCATCGGAAGAGGTATTTCGACCCAAGAGGCTACATGGGCTGTGGGAGGAGGTAAACCAGCCCCTGGTGGGCTGGCCGAAGCCTCCTCTAAGGACCCATGCGGCTGGAGTGCTTTGAGAAAAAAAAGTCCAAAGGTGGAGAGGTGGAAAGAGTTTCCAAGTGGAAAGGAGGAATCCTACTCCTAATAGGATTGTAGTAGGACTCCTACACCTCCAATTTGGACCAAACCTTGAGGGTTTGATGCTGCCTCCTCCCTTCCCTCCCTCCTATATATACTAGAGGATTTTGAGGAAAAAGTTAACCCTAATAGCCACGTGCTACCTCTCCTCTAGATCGCAGTTTCTCCTCTAGATCGGTTTTTAGCGGTGCTCAGGCGAAGCCCTGCCGGAATAGCTCCACCACCATCGCTGCAACACCATCGCGCTGCCGGAGAAATCACCTACCTCTCTGCTCCCTCTTGCTGGATCAAGAAGGCGGAGATCGTCATCGAGCTGTACGTGTGCTGAACGCGGAGGTGTCGTCCGTTCGGCGCTAGATCGGAAGGACCGTGATCAAGATCGTGAGACGGATCATGATGAGATCGCGGGACAGATCATGATGAGTTCGCGGGATGGATCGTGATTGGATCACAGGACGGATCGTGATGAGATCGCGGGATGCTCGGCGATTTGGATCGCGAAGAAGTTCGACTACACCAACCGCGTTTCTTAACGCTTCCCGCTTAGCGATCTACAAGGGTATGTAGATCCACTGTCCCTATCGTAGATGCTCATCACCATGGATAGATCTTGCCTGTGCGTAGGAAATTTTTTGTTTCCCATGCAATGTTCCCCAACAATGGCCACCCTATTTACTCATGAGGAAAAAAATCAGTATTACTATATCCTTAGGTTGTTTCCTTTCTTGTTAAAGGGTGATGCTAAGATATGGTATAATTCTCTTGCTCCTGGTTGTGTGTGTAGTCCCTAGGATATGATATATTACTTCTCTGAAAAGTATTTTCCTTCCCATAAGAAAAAATTTGTGCAAATTGAAGAAGAGAGTCTCCCACAAGGTTGGGGGAGGCTTCTCCGGTTACTAAATGCTTTGCATGATCATCCCCTCAAGAAAAATGAAATACTTGATATCTTTTATAAGGACGAACTGATGCTTCTAGGGACCACCTAGATAGTTGTGCTAGTTGTGTTTTCAGGGAACGAACTGTTGAACAAGCTGAACTACTATTGAATAATATATCGAGCAATGATAATGATTGGACTATTCCCGACCCACCTCCGAAGCCAACTCCAAAGAAAAGAGGTATTCTATTTCTCAGTCCTCAAGATATGCAAGAGGGAAAGAAATCTATCAAAGAAAAAGACATTAAAGCTGAAGATGTTAAGAATCTACCACCTATTGAAGAAATACATGGTCTTGATAGCCCAACATAGGTAGTAGAGGTAAATTCTCTTCGTAGATTTGATGAAATCGATATTCCTTATAATATGTCTTATAGCCAATGCTTGGATGAGTTTGATAATTTTGTTGTCAAGCAAGAAATTTTTAATGCTTATGTTAGTAGACAATTGAAACATAATGCTATCATGCTTGATCATTTAGGTAATTGTATGAGTAGAACTATCAATGATCTAAAACTAATTAGTAAACATGCTTCCATGGTAACTACTCAAGTAGAACAAGTACTTAAAGCACATAATGATTTGCTTAATGAGATGATAGTAAGAACAATGATCATTCTGTTAGAGTTTTGACTAGAGGTGGTAGAATGATCCAGGAACCTTTGTATCTTGAGGGCCATCCTAAGAGAATTGGGCAAGATTCTCAAAGGAGTAATACTGATGCACCTAGTTGTTCCAGTAATAAGAGGAATAAGGACGATGATAGAACTTTGCATGCTGCTAGTGAACCTCTTATAGATACACCTGAAAACCCAAATGATATTTCTATTTCTGATGCTGAGACACAATCTGGTAACGAACATGAGCCTAGCGATAATATTATTGATGATGTTCATGTTGATGCACAACATAGTAATGATAATGATGTGGAGATTGAACCTGCTGTTGATCTTGATAACCCACAACCTAAGAATAAAATATATGACAAAAGAGATTTTATTGCTAGGAAGCATGGTAAAGAAAGAGAAACATGGGTTCAGAAACCAATACCCTTTCCTCCTAAACCATCCAAGAAAAGGATGATGAGGATTTTGAGCGCTTTGTTGAAATGCTTAGACCTGTCTTTTTGCATATGCGCTTGACAGATATTCTGAAAATGTATCCTTTGTTAGGGAACGTAGTAATAATTCAAAAAAATTCTGACGTGTCACACCAATCAATCTAGGAGATGCTAGCAGTGAGAGAGATGGAGTGCATCTTCATACCCTTGAATATCGCTAAGCAGAAGAGTTGTAAAGAACGCGGTTGATGGAGTCGTACTCGCGGCGATTCAAATCGCGGAAGATCCGATCCAAGCGCCGAATAGACGTCACATCCACGTTCAACACACGTACAGCTCGGGGACATCTCCTCCTTCTTGATCCAGAAAGGGGGAAGGAGAAGTTGAGGGAGAGCTCCAGCAGCACGATGGCATGGTGGCGGTGGAGCTCGTGATTCTCTGGCAGAGCTTCGCCAAGTACTACGGGAGAGGAGGTGTAGGCGGGGGAAGGGATGTGCCAGGGGCAAGGGGTGTGGCTCCCATGTGCCTCACCACTATATATAGGGGTGGAGGGAGATGGTTTATTGCCCTCCAAGTCCATTGGGGAGTTGGCAAAGGTGGGAGGAAAAGAAATCCCACCCTTTCCCTTCCCCACCGATTGTTATCCCCCCATTTTAGGGATCTTGATCTTATCCATTCGGGACATGATCTTATTCCTTATAAGGGGAGATATTGGTGCACCTTGACCAGGGTTGTGGGGCCTTTCCCCCACTACCAACATTCATGTGGGTCCCCCCATGCAGGTGGGCCCCACTCCGGAACCTTCTAGAACCTTCCCAGTACAATACAGAAAAATCCCGAACATTTTCCGGTGGCCAAAATAGGACTTCCCATATATAAATCTTTACCTCTAGACCATTCCGGAACTCCTTGTGATGTCTGGGATCTCATACGGGACTCCGAACAACTTTCGGTAACCACATAAAATTCCCATTACAACTCTAGCGTCACGGAACCTTAAGTGTGTAGACCCTACGGGTTCGGGAACCATGCAGACAAGACCGAGACACCTCTTCGGCCAATAACGAATAGCGGGATTTGCATACCCATATTGGCTCCCACATTTTCGACGATGATCTCATCGGATGAACCACGATGTCGGGGATTCAGTTAATCCTGTATACAACCCTTTGTCCATCGGTATGTTACTTGGCCGAGATTCGATCGTCGATATCCCTATACCTTGTTCAATCTTGTTACCGGCAAGTCTATCTACTCGTTCTGTAACACATGATCCCATGACTAACTCCTTAGTCACATTGAGCTCATTATGATGATGTATTACCGAGTGCGGCCAAAGATACCTGTCTGTCACACGGAGTGACAAATCCTAGTCTCGATTCGTGCCAACCCAACAGACACTTTTGGAGATACCTATAGTGCACCTTTATACTCACCTAGCTACGTTGTGACGTTTGATACACCCAAAGCATTCCTATGGTATCCGGGAGTTTCATAATCTCATGGTCTAAGGAAATGATACCTGACATTAGAAAAGCTCTAGTAGACAAACTACACGATCTTGTGCTATGTTTAGGATTGGGTCTTGTCCATCATATTGTTCTCCTAATGATGTGATCCCGTTATCAACAACATCCAATGCCATGATCAAGAAACCATGACCATCTATTGATCAATGAGCTAGTCAACTAGAAGCTCACTAGGGACGTGGTGTGGTCTATGTATTCACACATGTATTGTGGTTTCCGGATAATACAATTATAGCATGAATAATAGACAATTATCATGAACAAAGAAATATAATAATAACCATTTTATTATTGCCTCTAGGGCATATTTCCAACATCCTTATGCTAAGTATATGAAAGATATTGTGACTAATAAAAGGAAGATATTGTAAGCTGAAATTTCCACCAGGCTTGCTAATGATACTTTTAAGGGTGGAGTACCAAAGAAATTAGGAGATCCAGGAATACCAACTATACCATGCTCTATTAAAGGGAATTATGTTAAAACTGCTTTATGTGATTTGGGAGCTGGTGTTAGTGTTATGCCTTTCTTTTTATATCGTAGACTTGATTTGAATAAGTTGACACCTACTGAAATCTCTTTGCAAATGGCGGATAAATCAACTGCTCTACCTCAAGTTCATAGTATCAACTCCATTTAAAAAATTCCACTAATTATTATTGGAGACTTTGAATTCCCTCTTCCTACTGTCAAGAAGAAGTATGATATACTTATTGTTGGGGATGTGCATATCCCCATTGAGGTAACTTAGTGATCATTCAAAAATTCTCTGGTTTCATGTTACTCGAAAGAAGTTCGTTAATAAGACTTGATCAACCTTATTGATGGATTCCTTTTGATGAGCATGAGATGGTTGAATTTAGAAAGCACGACTTTCTGTACCCAACCTTTACTTTCTGTTAGTTAGATTAAATTAAGTAAAATGCTATTATTTTCTGTTTTCTGAGTTTTCCGTGCAATAAAAAATGCCCTAAAAATAAAAGTTCTTCAAATGCCCTAAAAATGCAGTATGATTTTTTCTGGAATATTTATAAATATCTGACACCGAGCACACAATAGGGGGCTACACCAGTGGGTCACAAGCCCACCAGGCGTGGCCACCCCCTAGTCGCGCCTAGCAGGCTTGTGGGTCCCACGTAGACCCCTTCACTTATTCCAGCACCCATCCACTTCATCTTCCTTCAGAAAAAATCCCACCATTGCTCGAACCCGTGTTCTAGCTCGTTTTTCTATCATTTTCGATCTCCTTGCGCAAAGCTTCATTCGTAGAACTTTTTTGGGAGATTGTTCTTCGATATGTGACTCCTCCAGCAGTCCAATTAGTTTTTGTTCTAGTGCTTTATATATTGCAAAAAAATTCTACTGCGGTGACCTTGTTCTTGAGCTTGCATATCAAATTTGTATGGTTCCAAGGAGTTTTGATGCATGATATAGCCTCTAGGCACTTGTGGGAGTAGTTGCTATGAGTTTTGTTGAGTTTTGTTCACCTTTATTTTGGGTCACTAAAAATTTCCGAATTTTTCAGAAAAAGAAAAATGTTGAGGAGGGTGTTTCAAGGGGGTTCCTCGAGCAAGAAGTCCCCCGAGACTCGCGATACGTGAGCCCGACCTTGAACCACTAAGGGGCGCACACGTATGACCTTGTGAATGGCCATCAAATCAATTTATGAATGATGCCGGTTTCAAAGCAGAATTCTACGCATACACCAGAAATGATGGCCTTGAGGAATTCGTTTAAGACAAATGCAAGCAATACTATCAACTCACTGATTCTTTCGTGCGGAGGTTTGAATTTTCGTTCAATCGTAATAAACCTTCCGTCCTATTTAACCTTTATCACAAGTCATATACTTTGGACATAGAGGATTTTATTCATGCATGCAAAATTCCACAATGGGGCAGCTATAGTGATCCTCGCAAAACTGAATATAATGATTTTCTTTCTAGCATCACTGTGGGAGAAACTATAAATATTACATTGGCTGCCTTGGGGAGCATTCACTTTCCTGCCATACATTATGTTGCTCCATTCATAGGCAATGGTAAAACTGATCATAGCCACCTTTGTGCACCTGATCTTAGTATTCTTAAGAGTGCGGTAATGGGTGATATATGATATAACTTAGGAGCCATTATTGCTAGAAGGTTGCACAATAATGCTAAGGATGGAGATTTCTTTGGTGGGATTTATTCCACTCGTGTAGCTAATTATCTTGGGGTACCCATACGGGGAGATGATATTGACTTACCACCTGCTTTCCTTGATTATGAGGCTTTGGTACGTTTTCAGTTTCTTGAAAGGAACGAACAATCCCTCCAGTACCGACTAATTTTTGATAGACGGTGTGTTGTCCATGTTACCCTTCCTGATCTCGCCTTCTTTAACTTTTAGGAAAGACATAGATACTTGATAACCAGAGAGGAGGCAAACGAGTACGAGCGAAGTGCGGAAGCCGCTCGCCTCCATGCTACAACTGTTCAGGCAATTGCCGTTGCAACCCAGTACAACCCCAACTATGACTTTGGATATCATTCGGGCCAGCCATGGCCCTAGACCAACTTAGGCCAAAACCCTAAGCTTGGGGGAGTATATACCTCTCACTGACATTACGTTCATGTTCACACATTTTAATAGTCGGTGTTCATACTCTTTCATTGTACCTTCCATGGTAGTTTATCCTTTTATGTTCTCTTCTTGTGTGTTTAATTAACTTTGAGAAAAATACAAAAAAATTAGTTATAGTTTTAGCTTCTAGTTTGCTTAGTTGTAGCATTAAAATAAAACCCAAAAAGATTTTTCGTTCTTCTTTTGCTTTTTGGGAGTTTTCCCATGTAAATAGTTTTTCTCGTTCTTGTTTTGAATTTCCTTTCTTTGGGTCATAAGGAGAAGACCACAATGAAAATGTTGAGTGGCTCTCATATGCATAATTGTTTAACGATCAGAGAGACCATATTACCTTGCCTTCTACTTTGAGTTATTGTTTGCAGATTCCACCTTAGTCCAATGCACGTGCCCTATTATTTTTATCCACACCGTTCGGTCGTGAAAGTGAAAGGCAATAATGACAATATTTGATGAAAAGATTGAGATGGAGAAAAGCTGGTATGAACTCGACCTATCTTGCTTTTGTAAATATGATTAGCTCATCGTTCCAAATTCAGAACATTATGGGTGAAACATATTTGCAATGACCATTAGAGATTATAGTTGCTCATGCCATGCTTAATTAGATAAGAGTGGATAATGGTTTGTCTTGGGTGCAAACATGCATATTAAAATGGTTGTGATGTAGTATGATGGGATGGTATCCTCGTATGAACTATTCAAGTGGCTCGAATTGGCACATGTTCATGCATGTAGTTGAAAAAAACCCAACATATCTCAAAGCATGTTGATGACTGTGTCGCTCTATAGTTGGTCGCTCCCTAGTCTTTTGCTAGCCTTCACTTTTACTAAGCGGGAATACTTCTTGTGCATCCAATTCCTCAAAGCCAAAGTTGTTCCATATGAGTCCACCATACCTACCTATATGCGGTATTTAACTGCCATTCCAAGTAAATTTGCATGTGCCAAACTCTAAACATTCAAATAAACATTCTGTTTTGTATGCACTGATCAAGAATTCATCCGATTAACCAGTTAACTTGCCAGTTAATCGCTACTCGTAGGGTGATCGAATCGAATATCACTTATTCATCGCGTTAACTTGCCAGGCCGATTAATTCACCAGTTAGACCAATTAATCAGTGATCAGCCGATTAATCAATTCCAGACCAATTAATCTCTACTGGCCCATTAACTCATGGGCAAATGAATCCCAAAATTTTAGCACATAACCCCTCCCACCCCCTCTTTCTACTAAATACCAAGCCTAGGGTTTGGAACTCCTCCCGCTCCCTCATGCTCCTTCATCTCCTCATAACCTAGCTGGTGGCTAGCCAAGTCCTCACTGGTGCCAGCCACCACACTGTACCTCCAAGATCCAGTTGCTCCGCCACTCTGGTTAGCTGCCTGGACTCGACCCCCTTGGCTACTCCCCATCCTCTCCCATGGGATGCTCCCCAATCTCTTCCTCCATGGCGTCACTAGCAGGCAAGGTACTACCATCTTAACTCCGTATCTTAATGGAGAATCCAACATTCATATATTAGTTAATTATAAACTACAATTTTGTAGATTAGTGGATGGAACTGTTGGTTTTGGTTGTTATGGATAGTATAGTGTGTGATGTATATTAGCGAGTATATGGAGAAGTTTAAATGTTTAATTGATAATTTCGATATTTTGTAGATTTGGACGTATAACAATTATTAACTTTACCTCTTGTCCATTTTTTTATATGCCTACAATAGAATATTTGGGTATATTACATAGTTAGGTGCATGGAAGTATGGTACAATACATAAAAATCTAGATATCAGTAGGAAAGTTTCTATTTAATCTACCGATTAATAGTCGACCGATTAATCCAGTTAGTAGGCCGATTCACAGATTAATCTCTACTCCCAAGCCGACTGAGCAACTACCAGTTATTGATTTCTTGAACATTGTTTGTATGCCTAAATCGCTCATGTGGCGATGGGGGTTGTCAATATCTCCATGCTAGGTGGGTTATTCTCATGATATGTGTTTATTCACTTTCATTCACGAGAAAGTGGCTGGTAATCGGGATGCCCAGTTCCATGCTCGAAATAAAATCAAAATATAATTAAACAAAACTCCCCCAAGACTGTGTTTGTATGGACGGTACCCGTGGATTCGGCTCGTCGTGGAATGTGATTGATTGGTGGAGGGGGAGTAAAAACTTTATCATTCTGGGAACCGCCTATATGTATCTAGCATGGAAGATATTGAAAACTCTTGGTCGTTATGTGAGCAATGAAAGCATACCGCTCAAAAATTATTACCTATCTATGTTTTAAAAAACTCGAGCTCTGGCACCTCTGCAAATCAATGCTCCCCTCTATGAAGGGCCCTTCCATTTACTTTATCGTTGAGTCATATCCTCTTATAAAAGGCATAAGTTAGAGAGCACCACCATGATTTGTATGCTTTGCTGTTAATTGATATTGAGTATGAGCATGACTAGATCTCTTTCACCGTGAATTACAATGTCTAGTCAGTCCTTGTTCTTTAGAGGTGCTACGCATTTATGTTTTGCGGTCTCAGAAAGGACGAGCGAGATATCATTTCATCATATTGTATCATTATTGTTTTGATAAAAGTGTTGCCATCCGAGAGTTATTATTATTGCTTGCTAGTTGATTATTTCATTGATATGAGTGAATGTGAGACCTAAATGTTATTGTGAATGTCGTTAGTCCTTAATCTTTGCTGAAAATCTGAACATCAGTTAGACATATTTACAACAACAAGATCAAACAGAGTTTGTAAAAGTTTCTATTTGTCACTTTCAATTTATCAACTGAATTGCTTGAGGACAAGCAATGGGTTAAGCTTGGGGGAGTTGATATGTCTCCATCGTATCTACTTTTCCAAACCCTTTTGCCCTTGTTTTGGACTCTAATTTGCATGATTTGAATGAAACTAACCCATATTGACGTTGTTTTCACCAGAATTGCCTTGGTATTATTTTTGTGCAAAAATAAAAGTTCTCGGATTGATCTGAAAATTTATGGAGAATATTTTTGGAATTAATCAAAAATACTAGCGAAAGAATCAACCGGAGGGGGCGCCCCACAGGTGGCAAGCGTGCTAGGTGCGGCCACCCCCTGGTCACGCCTAGCAGGCTTGTGGGCCCCTTGTTGCTCCACCAACCTCAATTCCACTCCTATATCTTCCTATTCGTGGAGAGAAAAATCAAGGAGAAGAGTTCATCACGTTTCACAATACGGAGCCGCTGCAACCTCATGTTCTTCCTCGGGAGGCCAGATCTGGAGTCCGTTTTGGGCTCCAGAGAGGGGAAATCGACGCCATCGTCATCACCAACCATCGTTCATCACCAATTCCATGATGCTCTCCGTCGTTCATGAGTAATCCCATTGTAGGCTTGCTAGAAGGTGATGAGTTGGATGAGATTTATCATGTAATCGAGTTAGTTTTTTTAGGGTTTGATCCCTAGTATCCACTATGTTCTGAGATAGATGTTGCTATGACTTTGCTATGCTTAATGCTTATCACTAGGGCCCGAGTGCCATGATTTCAGATCTAAACCAATTATATTTTCATGAATATATATGTGTTCTTGATCCGACCTTGCAAGTTGTAGACACCTATTACTAGTTATGATCTGCATCCCCCAGGGTGACAATAACTTGGATTCTTTCCGGTGATTACCGTAGTTTGAGGAGTTCATCTATTCACTAAGTGCTAATGCTTTGGTCTGGTTCTCTATTAAAAGGGGGCCTTAATGTCCCTTAGTTTCCATTAGGACCCCGCTGCCATGGGAGGGTAGGACAAAAGATGTCATGCAAATTCTTTTCCATAAGCACGTATGACTATATATGGAATACATGCCTACATTACATTGATGAATTGGAGCTAGTTCTGTGTCACCCTATGTTATAATTGTTTCATGATGAATGCCATTCGACATAATTATCCAACACTGATCCATTGCCTACGAGATTTTCACATATTGATCTTTGCTAAGTTACTTTTCCGTTGCTAGTGTCACAATCACTACAAAACTGCTACTATCACTATTGCCATTGTTACCGTTACTTCCATACTACTTTGCTACTGAATACTTTGGTGCAGATATTAAGTCTTTCAGGTGTGGTTGAATTTCCAACTCAGCTGCAAATACTCGAGAATATTCTTTGGAACCCCTTGCGTCGAATCAATAAATTTGGGTTGAATACTCTACCCTCGAAAACTGTCGTGATCCACTATACTTGTGGGTTATCACCCTCCGAACAGCTTATGACCAATTGGTCTCAAATGGTAGTAGATTTATGACCATTTCTTCCAGGGTCACTATGAGAAGGTCACAAGCTGACATATTTCTTGTAGTGCTATTCGTCCTCGAGTAGGTAAATGATACAAGAACTAATTTATGAAGTGTGAATGCTAGCATAGTGCATAAGTTTGATCAATGATAATTTCAGTCAATTTTCTAGCATCATAACCAGCAACTTTTTGCATAAAACTCATCAAGATAAATTAGCAAGCAATTCTCATGTTATGCTTCAAACAATGAATTCTATTGAAACTTAACAAACTATGTTCTTAGTCACCAAACAATTGCAATTCAACTTATTCTCAACAAAGACTAAGTAAGAGTTCCACATACTCAATCATGATATAGTCTTCTATGATTGCTAGTACTCAAAGCATACTTTTAGAACAAATGGAATCCATCGAACACATAGAAATATAGGGGCTTAATGATTCGCCTCCCAACATACTTATCATAGAAATAATTGTCAACAATAATAAATCATGACCAAATATATTTGACTGGATATATATATATGTTTGGATCTATCCCCGCCACATGATGCTTGCCAACTAATAGACTGAGGATGGAATAAGAAGTTGACTCAACATGAATAGTAAATAACATGAAAGTAAATAGATTGTCCCTTCGCAGAGGGAAGCAGGGATTTGCAAAGGTGTCAGAGCTCAAAGCTTAAATCAGAGAAAAATATAGTTTTGGGAGGTACACCCTTCCTGTTAACGTTAGGACCAAGAGTTATCAATATCTTCCATGTGAAACAAATTAGCGGCGGTTCCCAAGTGGTAAAAGTAAATGTTTACTCCCCCTCCAACAACAAACACACTCCACGTCTAGCGGAACCCACGCGTACCGTCCATACCAACAACATTTCTAGGGGAGTTTTCTTTAATTATTTGCATATTGTTTTTTGATTTCGGGACTGGGAATCCGTATTACCACCCCTCTCATCCAAGGTCGAGTGAATAAACACTCATCATGAGAATAATCTGCTTAACATGGAAGATACAGACCGCCCCCTATCGCTCCATGAGCGGTCTAGGCACACAAAATAGATGTTCATTTGAAATTTTAGAGGTGGCACATGCAAATTTACTTGGAATGGCAAGGTAATACCATATATAGGTAGATATAGTGGACTCTCACAGAAATAAACTAGGTTTAATGGTTTTTGGATGCACAAGTGGCATCTCTACTTAGCATGAATTTTGGGCTAGCAAAAGGTTCTAAACAAGCACCACATGTTGGAGGATCCATAACAATATAACTTCTATGCAAATATACTTGACCATAACTCATTACATTGTCTTCCTTGTCTAACTTCAACTAATTTTCTCAATTTTGAAAATAATTAATCGGTATTCACAATCATAGAATATCTCCAAGATAATATATTTTTATGTGAAAGTTCTCTTCCTTATACCAATCATTCACGAATTGCTTGTATGACCAATATTATGATTGTCAAACTTCAATAGATTTTACTTTCTAAACCAGATGTGAAAATACTACTAAGCATAAAGCACATTAATAATTTCAGATTTATGATATTCAATTCATTCACAATTTACTCACAGGATATAAGTGAAGCACAAGAGTAAAGATGTAACTCCTCTTAAAAGGTATAAGTGAAGATTAATGAGTAGGTAAATAATCAAGTAGCTATCTGAGGACTCTCTCTCAATAACGATTTTCAAATCTGAGTATTTTATTAAACAACAAGCAAAAGAAAAATAGCACTCCGAGAATAGCACGCATCATGTGGACAAATAAAAATCTCGGCTCGACATAGGCTAACCGATAGTTGATGAAGAGAGGTGGGATGCGTAGCATCCCCAAGCTTAGATGCTTGAGAATTCTTGAAATATTTACTTGGGGTGCCTTGGGCGTCCCCAAGCTTGATATTTTGTATCTCGTTCAATCCTCTCATATCATGGTTTCACCTATTCTCAAAAACTTCATCCACACAAAACTCGAAAAGAACTCGTGAGATAGGTTAGTACACAATGATTTCAATGATGCTCCCATGAAAAGTAGTAATTGAAACATGCAAGAGAGCATCATGACTCGCATGACAATCACATTTAAGTCTTACCCACTTCCTATGCATAGGTATTTTGTGAGCAAACAATTTATGAGAGCAAGAATCAACTAGCATAGGAAGGGAAAACAAGCACAACTTCAAACTTGTGAAAACATAGGGAGGAAACTTGATATTATTGCAATTCCTACGAGCATATGTTCCTCCCTCATAATAATTTCCAGTAGCATCATGAAGAAATTCAACAATATAACTATCACATACAGCATTATTTTCATGATGAACAAGCATATATTTTTTTACAACCCACACAAGCAAAATTCTTCTCATGCAAAGTAGTGGGTGCCAACTTAACAAAATAACTATCATGTGACACTTGATTGACATAACCACATTGAGTATTAAAATCATTATAATAGGTTTCATGGTTGTCATTACTCTTTATATAATACATGTCATCACAATAATAATCATAGATAGGAGGCATGCCATCATCATAATAGTTTTGCTCATCAAAACTTGGGGGACTAAAAATATCATTTTCATCCAACGTAGCATCCCCAAGCTTGTGGCTTTGCATATCATTAACATCGTGGATATTCAGAATATTTATACTAGCAATATTTCTATCATGCTCATCATTCAAGGAATTATCATCAAGTATTTTCATAATTTCTTCTTCTACCAATTAAGCACAATTTTCTGAATCCTTATTTTCACGAAAGACATTATAAAGACAAAACAAATGATGCAACCTAAACTCCTTTTTTTGTAGTTCTCTTTTATAAAACCAAACTAGTGATAAAACAAGAAACTAAAAGATTTGATTGCAAGATCTAAAGATATACCTTCAAGCACTCACCTCCCGGCCAACGGCGCCAGAGAAGAGCTTCATGTCAACTATGCAACTTTATTCTTGTAGGCTCGTATTGGGCCTCCAAGCATAGAGTGTTGTAGGACAGTAGCAATTTTCCATCAAGTGCATGACGTAAGGTTTATCAATCCGTGGAAGGTGTAGGATGAATATGGTATCTCTCAAACAACCCTGCAATCAAATACAAGAAATCTCTTGTGTCCCCAACACACCCAATACTATGGCAAATTGTATGGGTGCACTAGTTCGACGAAGATATGGTGATACAAGTGTAGTAATGATAGTAGATATTGATTTTTGTAATCTGAAAATATAAAAATATAAAGGTAGCAAGTGACAAAAATGAGCACAAACGGTATTGTAATGCTTGAAAACAAGGCCTACGGTCCGTACTTTCGCTAGTGCAATCTCTCAACAATGCTAATATAATTGGATCACATAACCATCCTCAACGTGCAACGAATAATCACTCCAAAGTTCTTATCTAGCGGAGGGCATAAGAAGAAATTGTTTCTAGGGTATGAAATCACCTTAAAGTTATCCTTTCCCATCGATCTATCCAAGAGTTCGTACTAAAATAACCAAGTTATCCTTTCCGATCAATCTATGTAAGAGTTCGTACTATAATAACACCATATGATATGCATCAACCAACTCTAATTTCACCTAGATACTCCTTTGTTACCACAAGTGTCCATGAGTTAATTATACGATACACATCAAACAATTTCATATTCATAATACTCAATCCAACACAAAGAACGTCAAAGAGTGCCCCAAGATTTCTACCGGAGAATCTAGGACAAGAATGTGTATCAACCCTATGCATAGATTACCCCAATGTCACCTCGGGAATCCGCAAGTTGAGTACCAAGACATAGATCAAGTGAATCACTTGAATACCCCAATGTCACTACGGGTATCCGCATGCAAGACATATATCAAGTGTTCTCAAATCCAATATTCAATCCAATATAATGAAATCTCAAAGGGAAAATTCAATTCATCACAACAAGATAGAGAGGGAAACACACCATATGATCCAACTATATTAACAAAGTCCGTGATACATCAAGATCATGACATCTCAAGAACATGAGAGAGAGAGGGAGATTGATAACAAAGCTACTTGTACAAACCGTCAGCCCCGAGGGTGGACTACTCCCTCCTCATCATGGACTCCGCCAGGGTGATGAAGATGGTCACTGGAGATGATCTACCCTCTCTGGCAGGGTACTATTTTCTCTCCAGATTGGTTTTTCATCGATACAGAGGCCTTGCAGCGGTGGAATGAGGAGTCTAGGGTTATTTCTGATGGTTTCTATATTTATAGGATTTTTGGGTGTTGGTTTCACGCCAAGATGGGCCACGAGGAGGGCACAAGACACCAGGGGCACCTGGGCCCTTTGGTGCACCCTGGTGGGTTGTGTCCACCTCTTGGTCTTATCTGGTGGTTCTTATCTCCAATACTGCTTATTTGGTCTAGAAAAAACAACACCATGACAATTCTGCTAAAAATAGCGTCAGTCCGGGTTAGTTCTAAATAAATCATATAAAGTGCATCAAAACCATATCAAAGTATTGTAAACATAGGTGAATATGGCATGAATACTTCATAAATAATCGATATGTTGGAGACGTATCACTCTCTAGTTGGCCGCTTCTCAATCTATTTGCTAGCCTTCACCTGTACTAAGCGGAAATACTGCTTGTGCATCAAAATCCTTAAACCAAAGTTATTCAAATGAGTCCACCATATCTACCTATATGCGGTATTACCCTGCCGTTCCAAGTAAATTTGCATGTGACACCTTTAAAATTTCAAATGAACATTTTGTGTGCCTGGACCGCTCATGGAGCGACACGGGATGGTTAGTATCTTCCATGTTAAGCGGGTTATTCTCATGGTGAGTGTTTATTCACTTATCCTTGCACGAGAAGGGCGGTAAGAGGGATTCCCAGTCCCGAAATCAAAAGAAATGCAAATAATTAAACAAAAACCCCAGGAATGTTGTTCATTTGGATGGTACTCGTGGATTCGGCTCGTTGTGGAGTGTGTTTGTTGGTGGAAGAGGGAGTAAACATTTACTTTTACCACTTGGGAACCGCCGCTAATTTGTTTAACATGGAAGATATCGATAGCTCTTGGTCGTAATGTTGACAGGAAGGGTGCCTATAAAAAATTATACTTATCCCTTATTTAAGCCTTGAGCTTTGGCACCTCTATAAATCCCTTTTTCTCTCTACGAAGGGACTATCCATTTAATTTTATGTCGAGTCATCACCTTCTCAAATAAGCGTCAGATCTGAGAGCACTATTATCATCCTCATGCATTGTGTATAGTGAATGTTGGATGCATGATGACTGGATCTTTTATAGCATGAATTAAAATGTTTAGTCGCTTCTTGAACTTTGGAGGTGCTCTACATTTATGTTTTGTGGTCTCAGAAAGGGCTAGCGAGATACCACTATTGTCATATTGTATCATGATTGTTTTGATAAATGTTTGCATTTGAGATATTTTATTATTGCTCGCTAGTTTCTTGTGTCATTGATATGAGTTAATATAATATTTAAGAGTTATTGTTGACATGGTTAGTCATAATCTTTGCTGAAAACGAGGGTGCTATTTAAGCATATTTATGTAAACAAGAACAAAAGAGTTCGTAAAAGTTTGTCTTTCTCACTTTCAGGTTATCAACTGAATTGCTTGAGGACAAGCAAGGGTTTAAGCTTGGGGGAGTTGATACGTCTCCATTGTATCTAGTTTTCCTAAAACTTTTGCTCTTGTTTTGGACTCTAATTTGCACGATTTAAATGAAACTAACCCGGACTGCCGTTGTTTTCAGCAGAACTACCATGGTGTTATTTTTGTGCAGAAATAAATGTTCTCAGAATGGAACGGAATTTTTTGGAGAATTATTTCAAAATATATAATAATTATAGGAGCCAAAATCCACCGGAGAGGGTGACCTGGTTGGGCACGTCCCACCTGGGCGCGCCAGCCCCCCTAGCGCGGCCCGATCGGATGTGCTCACCTCGTGGGCCCCCCGATCCTAATTCCAGCGCTATAAATTCCTATTTTTCTAGAAAAAATCCCAGAGAAAGTTTCATCGCGTTTTACGATACGAAGCCGCTGCCACCTCTCATTTTTCATTGGGAGGACAGATTTGGAGCCCTTTTGGGGCTCTGAAGAGGGGAATCTTCGGTCTTCGTCATCATCAACCCTCCTTCATCACCAATTCCATGATGCTCCCCACCAACAGGGAGTAATTTATTCGTAGGCTAGCTGGTCGATAGGGAGTTGGATGAGATTCATCATGTAATAGAGTTAGTTTTGTTAGGGCTTGATCCATAGTATCCACTATGTTCTAAGATTGATGTTGCTATGACTTTGCCATGCTTAATGCTTGTCAATAGGGCCCGAGTGCCATGATTTCAGATCTGAAACATTTATGTTATCATCATTATATCTATGTTCTTGATCCGATCTTGCCTAGTCCTGTGCACCTATTACGTGTTATGATCCGTCAACCCCGGGGTGACAAAAATCGGGATACTTCACGGTGATGACCGTAGTTTGAGGAGTTCATGTATTCACTATGTGGTAAGGCTTTGTTCCGGTTCTCTATTAAAAGGAGGCCTTAATATCCCTTAGTTTCCTTATGGACCCCACTGCAATGATAGGGTAGGACAAAAGATGTCATGCAAGTTCTTTTCCATAAGCACGTATGATTATATACGGAATACATGCCTTCATTACATTGAGGGATTGGAGCTAGTTCTGTGTCGCCCAAGGTTATGACTGTTATATGATGAATATCATCCAATGAATACATCGATCCAGTGCCTATGAGTTTTCCACATATTGTTCTTGCTAAGTTACTATTGTTGTTGTCATGGTTACACTAGCTACAAAACTATTGCTATCATTGTTACCGCTACTGTTACTGTTACCAATGCTATCATACTACAATATTAGTGTGCTACTGATCACTTTGCTACATATATTTATCTCCAGGTGTGGTTGAATTGACAACTCAACTGCTAATACTATCAAATATTCTTTGGCTTCCCTTGTGTTGAATCTATAAATTTGGGTTGAATACTCTACCCTCGAAAATTGTTGTGATCCCCTCTACTTGTGGGTTATCATTGCCATGGGGTGCGCTTCCTCTTCTTCTCTTATTGTGATCGATATATATCTCGGTATAATGCGCACGGAGAGGAGAAGAGGTGCGCCCATCACCGACGATCGAAATATTAGTGTCATAGTGTCCACCAACATATATGACCATATCAGTGTGAGAGAGTGCACACCAACACACCTGAGATACTGAGAGTTATTTAAGGAAATCCTCGATAGACCGAAAGTCAATTGATATTGAATTAGGTCTATTTTGACATGTGTGTATGTTATTGCAGGGAACACCTCCTAGTGCCTATGTTTTCCTGGAATGTTGATTCATTTCCGTTCCGGCAATTTTTAGGCGCTCAATATGTCTTATTTTAATAATGGTCATCCCAAATTTTTGAATCATGAACACAGGAAATGTCTTACGATGATAGGATCCCTGAGTGTGATTATTGTGGCGATGATCGGGGTTTGTGCGACAAGCCTCACCTGCGAGACGACAGGTTCTTCACCATCAAGGTTGATGAGACCTTTGATGTTTGTACGGTATGCAACGATGACAATTGTTTTTTTCGTAACTAAGCATGACTTTTGTTTCTTTGCTTCAACGTGTAATTTTTTTTATACAATTTGACTAGTTCATCCCTGATGTCTACTACGCAACCTTCTTATTGTAGACTCGTGTTGGGCCTCCAAGCGCAGAGTTTTGTAGGACGGTAGCAATTTTCCCTCAAGTGGATGACCTAAGGTTTATCAATCCGTGGGAGGCGTAGGATGAAGATGGTCTCTCTCTAACAACCGTGCAACCAACTAACAAAAAGTCTCTTGTGTCCCCAACACACCCAATACAATGGTAAATTGTATAGGTGCACTAGTTCGGCGAAGAGATGATGATATAAGTGTAATATTGATAGTAGATATAGGTTTTTGTAATCTAAAAATATAAAAACAGCAAGGTAACTAATGATAAAAGTGAGCACAAACGTTATTGCAATGCTTAGAAACAAGGCCTAGGGTTCATACTTTCACTAGTGAAATTTCTCTCAACAATACTCACATAGTAGAATCATATGTAAATACCTCTCGTGCGACAAAGAGATCACTCCAAAGTCACAAATAGCGCAGAACAAACGAAGAAATTATTGTAGGGTATGAAACCACCTCAAAGTTATCTTTTCTGATCAATCTTATGAGCTATCCCTATAAGTGTCACGAACAGCCCTAGAGTTCATACTAAAATAACACCTTAAGATACACATCAACCAAAACCCTAATGTCACCTAGATACTCCAATGTCACCACAAGTACCCATGGGCTTGATTATACGATATGCATCACACAATTTCAGATTCATCATGTTTAATCCAACACAAAGAACATCAAAGAGTGCCCCAAAGTTTCTACCGGAGATTCAAGACGAAAACAAGTGCCAACCCCTATGCATAGATTCCCAAGGTCACGGAACCCGCAAGTTGATCACCAAACATACATCAAGTGGATGAATAGAACATTCCATTGTCACCACGGATATCCCATCGCAAGACATACTGATACGTCTCCAACGTATCTATAATTTATGAAGTATTCATGCCATGTTTACAATAATTATAGATGATTTTGGTATGATTTTATTAGAACTAACCCGGACTGACGTTGTTTTCAGCGGAACTACCATAGTGTCATTTTTGTGAAGAAATAAAATTATCGAAATGGGATGAAAATTTAGTATGGTTTTTTTGGGACCAAAAGAGACCCTCGAAGCATTCGAGTTGGGCCAGAAGAGCCACGAGGAGATCACAAGCCTGCCAGGCGCGGCCACCCCCCTGGTCGCGCCTCGCAGGCTTGTCACTGCCTCGTGCCCCCCCCCCTTGATGTGAGATCGACGTCAAAATTTCCTATAAATATAGAAACCTTCAAAAAGAAACCTAGATCGAGAGTTCCGCTGCCGCAAGCCTCTAGCGCTACAAAAAACCAATCGGGAGCCCGTTCCAGCACCCTGTCGGAGGGGGAAACCATCACCGGAGGCCATGTTCATCATCCCGATGGTCTCCATGATGAGGAGGGAGTATTTCACCCTCGGGGCTGAGGTTATGTACCAGTAGCTATGTGTTTTATCTCTCTCTCTCTCTCTCTCGTGTTCTTGAGATGACACGATCTTGATGTACCGCGAGCTATATTGATATAGATGAATCATATGGAGTTTTCTCCTCTCTATCTTGTCGTGATGAATTGAGTTTTCCCTTTGAAGTTTTCTTATCGGATTGAGTCTTTAAGGATTTGAGAACACTTGATGTATGTCTTGCGATGGGATATCCGTGGTGACAATGGGATGTTCTATTGATCCACTTGGTGTATGTTTTGGTGATCAATTTGCGGGTTCCGTGACCTTGGGAATCTATGCATAGGGGTTGGCACACATTTGTCTTGACTTTTCAAACGAAACTTTGGGGCACTCTTTGAAGTTCTTTGTGTTGGATTGAACATGATGATTGTGAAATTATGTGACGCACATCGTATAATCAAGCCCATGGGTACTTGTGGTGACATTGGAGTATCTAGGTGATATCAGGGTTTTGGTTGATGTGTATCTTAAGGTGTTATTTTAGTACGAACTCTAGGGTTGTTCGTGAGACTTATAGGGATAGCTCATAAGATTGATCAGAAAAGATAACTTTGAGATGGTTTCGTACCATAATACAATTTCTTTGTTAGTTATACGCTATTTGTGAATTTGGAGTGAACTCTTTGTCACATGAGAGGTATTTACATATGATTCAACTATGTTAGTATTGTTGAGAGATTGCACTAGTGAAAGTATGAACCCTAGGCCTTGTTTTCAAGCATTGCAATACCGTTTGTGATCACTTTTGTTACTTGTTACCTTGGTGTTTTTATATTTTCAGATTACAAAAACCTATATCTACCATCTATATTGCACTTGTATCACCATCTCTTCGCCGAACTAGTGCACCTATACAATTTTCCATTGTATTGGGTGTGTTGGCGACACAAGAGATTTCTTGCATTTGATTGCAGGGTTGTTTGAGGGAGACCATATTCATCCTACACCTCGCACGGATTGATAAACCTTAGGTCATCCACTTGAGGGAAAATTGTCACTGTCCTACAAAACTCTGCGCTTGGTGGCTCAACACGAGTCTACAAGAAGAAGGTTGCGTAGTAGACATCAAGCTCTTTTTTGGCGTCATTGCCGGGGAGGTGAGTGCCTAAAGGTATATCTTTAGATCTTGCAATCTAATCTTCTAGTTTCTTGTTTTTCACTAGTTTGGATTTATAAAATAAAACTACGAAAAAATGGAATTGAGGTTGCCTCATATACTTCATCTTTATAATGTCTTTCGTGAAAATAATGGAAATGAAAATTGTGCTCAAGTGTTAGAAGAAGAAGTTATTAAAATGTTTGTCACTAAATATTTGACTAATGAGCATGATTGCAATATTGTTAGTATGTATTCTGTGAATATTCATGATGCTAATTATATGCAAATCCACAAGCTTGGGGATGCTATGTTTGATGAAGAAGATATTTTTAGTACCCCAACTTTTGATGAGAAAAATTATTATGATTATGGCATGCCTCCTATATATGATGATTATGATGATGACATGTATGCTATAAAGAGTGATAGTAACCATGAAACTTTTCATCATGATTTTAATATTCAATGTGGTTATGTCAATCAAGTGTCACGTGATAGTTATTTTGTTGACTTTGCTCCCAATGCTTTGCATGAGAAGAATTTTGCTTGTGTGGGTAGTAATAAATTTTCTATGCTTGTATATCATGAAAAGAATGCTTTATGTGCTGGTTATATTGTGTAATTTCTTCATGATGCTACTGAAAATTATTTGAGGGAGGGACATATGCTTGTAGGAATTGCAATAATATCAAGTTTCCTCTCTACGTGTTGAAAGTTCTCAAGTTATGCTTGTTTTTCCTTCCTATGCAAGTTGATTCTTGCTCCCATAAATTGTTTGCTCACAAAATCCCTATGAATAGGAAGTGGGTTAGACTTAAATGTGATTGCCATGAGATTCACGATGCTCTCTTGCATGTTTCAACTACTATTCCTATACGAGCATCATTGAAACCATCATGCCTAGCTAAAAGGCATTAAAGAAAAGCGCTTGTTGGGAGACAAACCAGCACTTTTACCTTATGTTTTTATGTGTTCACATGATTAAGCAACTGTATTAATCATGTTATGTGTCTTTTATTTTAATAAAGTTTCAAGTAAAGCCTATGGGATAGTGTGGATACTTGTTTGTTTGATTCTGTGTAAAAACAGAAAGTTTTGCGTCCAGTATATGAATTATCTGATTTTAATGGAGAGCCAAAAAAACTGAAATTTGTACACAACATTTATATGCAAATTAATTGAGATTTCCTACTGTTTCAGAATTTTTAGAGTCACGAAAGTATGGTGATCATTCAGATCTTTACAGACTGTTCTGTTTTTCACACATTCTGTTTTGGATGCATAGTTTGCTTGTTTCAAGTGTTCCTATAGCTTATATTGAGTAATATAAATTGTGTGAATGATGTAATAAATTATGTATCATGTGTTAATAACTACTAACCTTGTCTTGACAGTACCTAAGTGAATGATTTATCTTTACTACACTAACCCTTCTCACGAAGTTCCGTTAAGTTTTGTGTGATTGAAGTTTTCAAGTTTTGGGTGAGATACCGATATGATAAGAATAAGGAGTGACAAGAACCTAAGATTGGGTATTCACAATTCACCCCCAAGGTAATATAAAAGGAATACTCAAGAGCATAAGCTTGGGGATGCCCTGGAAGGCATCCCCTCTTTCGTCTTCAACATTATAGGTATATCTTAACTAGAGCTATATTTTTATTCATCGCATAATATGTATTTTGCTTGGAGAATCATTATATTTTGTTATTTTCTGTTAGGTGTTATTTATAATCTTGTTTTTCAATAAAAATTTCCAAGAATTGCCTTTAGGATGCTTGCATTGCATGTTTCGATATGTGCTGGGTAAAAACAGAAAATTCTGCTGTAGTGTTTTAATTTTCATATTTTAGTGGTACGTGGAAAGTTTCTGAACTTTTTGCAAAGTATTGTGATAAAAATTATTTATCATTTCCTAAATTTTCATAATTTTTTGAGTTACATAAGTAAACTATTTTCATAAATTGCTACAGTCTGTTCTGTTTGGACAGATTGGTGTCATAGTTTTGTTATCTACTTATCCAACAGATTTCATAGCCTATATTGGTAGATATAAATTGTAGAAATTATAGTATACAGTACCTAATGTTTTAAAATTATTGTGCAACTTTTCTTGGCATTACATAAAGAGTTGATTTATTATTATGTGTACTAACCTATCTCAAGAGTTCTTTTCGAGTTTTGTGTGGATGAAGTTTTTGAGAATAGGTGAAACCATGATATGAGAGGATTGAACAAGATACAAAAGCTCAAGATTGGGGATGCCCAAGGAACCCCAAGTAAATATTTCAAGAAGTCTCAAGCATCTAAGCTTGGGGATGCTACGCATCCCACCTCTCTTCTTCAATAATTATCGGTTAGCCTATGTTGAGCCTAAACTTTAATTCGTTCAAATGATGCATGCTATTCTTGGAGTGCTATTTCTATTTTGCTTTCTGTTTAAATAAAATACTCAGATATGAAAATATTTATTGAGAGAGAGATAGATAGAAAGTCCTCACATAGCTACTTAATTGTTTGACTACTCATTGATCTTCACTTATATGTTTTGGAGTAGTTTTGTCATTTACTCTCGTGCTTCACTTATATCCTATGAGTAAATGGTTGAATGAATTGAATATCATAAATATGAAATTATATATGTTTTATATGCTTATCCCATGGGGAGTAATGACTTCACATATTAGAAGTATAGGTGGTAAAATTTATTTTAAAGTTAGCAAACACCGCATTGGTCACTTGAACAATTCATGAACGAATACTGATGGAAAAGAGATTTCACATATAAATATACTGACTTGGACATCTTCTATGATTGTGAATATCCATTAATTATTTTCAAACTTGTTCAAATTAGTTGAAGTGGACAAGGAAGACAACGTAATGAGTTATGCTTGGGTATATTTGTATAGAAGTTATATTGTTATGGATCCTCCAACATGTGGTGCATGCTTCCACCTCATATTAGCCAAAACTTCCGCACCAAGTAGAAATACTACGTGTGCATCCAAACACCCTTAAACCCAAAGTTGTTCCATATGAGTCCACCATACCTACCTATATGCGGTATTTACCTGCCGTTCCAAGTAAATTTGCATGTGCCAAACTCTAAACCTTCAAATAATAATCTGTTTTGTATGCCTGAAGAGCTCATATAATGACTAGGGGCTGTCAGTATCTTTCATGCTAGGTGGGTTATTCTCACGATACGTGTTGATTAACTATCATTCACAAGAAAGTGGCTGGTAATAGGGATTCCCAGTCTCGAAATCAAAGAAAAGAAATGCAAATTATTAAACAAAACTCCCCCAGGAATTTTGTTGGTATGGACGGTACCCGTGGATTCCGCTCATCGTGGAGTGTGATTTATTGGTGGAGGGGGAGTAAAAACTTTACCATTCTGTTTGGGAACCACCTATAATGTATCTAGCATGGAAGATTACGAGATCTCTCAGTTGTTATGGTGACAATGAAAGCATACCGCCCAAAATTATTATTCATCTCTGTTTTAAAAGCTCGATCTCTAGCACCTCTACAAATCAATGCTTCCCTCTACGAAGGGCCTATCTTTTACTTTCATGTATTTACTTTTATGCACGAGTAAATATTATTCCTTCTTAGTCCAACCTCAATTATTCTTTAGTTGGCAAGCATCATGTGGTGGGGAAAGATCCAAGCATATATGGCCATTCAAATATATTTGATCATGAATTATTATTGTTGACAATTATCTATATGATAAATAAGTTGGGAGGCGAAACTTTAAGCCCCTATCTTTCTCTGTGTTCGACGGATGCCATTTGCTCTAAAAATATGCTTTGAGAGTTAGCAATCATGGAAGACTATATGATAGTTGAGTATGCGGAATTTGCTAAATCAAAGCTCTAACATATACCCTTCCTGAAAATAAGATGAATTGCAATTGTTTGGTGACTGAAAGCATAGTTTGTTAGTCTATACTTTAACATGTGGATAGCCTGTTATTTTATCATGAGAAGGTTTATGAGATGAGCTAATGTTTATGATATATAATGATGCTAGAAAAAGTGTTTGGAATTATCATTGATCAAATTTACGCACTATGCTAGCATTCACACTTCATAAATTATTTCTTTTACCATTTACCTACTTGAGGACGAGCAGGAATTAAGCTTGGGGATGTTGATACGTCTCCAACGTATCTATAATTTATGAAGTATTCATGCCATGTTTACAATAATTCTATAGGATTTTGGTATGATTTTATTAGAACTAACCCAAATTAACGGTGTTTTCACCAGAACTACCATGGTGTCGTTTTTTGTGCAGAAATAAAAGTTCTCGGAATGAGCTGAAAATTTAGTATGATTTTTCAGACCAAAAGAGACCCCCAAAGCATTGGAGTTGGGCCAGAAGAGCCACGAGGAGGTCACAAGCCTGCCAAGCGCGGCCACCCCCTGGTCGCGCTTAGTAGGCTTGTCACTGCCTCGTGGCCCCCCTTGACATGAGATCAACGCCAAAAATTCCTATAAATATAGAAACCTACGAAAATAAACCTAGATCAGGAGTTCCGCCGCCGCAAGCCTCTAGAGCTACGAAAAACCAATCGGGAGCCTGTTTCGGCACCCTACCGGAGGGGGAAACCATCACCGGAGGCCATTTTCATCATTGTGGCGGTCTCCATGACGAGGAGGGAGTAGTCCACCCTCGGGGCTGAGGGTATGTACCAGTAGATATGTGTTTGATCTCTCTCTCTCTCATGTTCTTGAGATGACACGATCTTGTGTACCGCGAGCTTTATTGATATAGATTGAATCATATGGAGTTTCCCCTCTCTATCTTGTTGTGATGAATTGAGTTTTACCTTTGAAGTTTACTTATCGGACTGGGTATTTAAGGAGTTGAGAACAGTTGATGTATATCTTGCGATGGGATATCCGGGTTACAATGGGATGTTCTATTGATCCACTTGATGTATGTTTTGGTGATCAACTTGCGGGTTCCGTGACCTTGGGAATCTATTCATATGGGTTGGCACACATTTTTGTCTTGACTTTCCGGTAGAAACTTTGGGGCACTCTTTGAAGTTCTTTGTGTTGGATTGAACATGATGAATCTGAAATTATGTGATGCACATCGTATAATCAAGACCATGGGTACTTGTGGTGACATTGGAGTATCTAGGTGACATTAGGGTTTTGGTTGATGTGTATCTTAAGGTGCTATTTTAGTACGAACTCTAGGTCTATTCGTGACACTTATAGGGATAGCTCATAAGATTGATCAGAAAAGATAACTTTGAGGTTGTTTTGTACCCTACAATAATTTCTTCGTTAGTTCTCCGCTATTTGTGACTTTGGAGTGAACTCTTTGTCGCACGAGAGGTATTTACATATGATTCAACTATGTTAGTATTGTTGAGAGATTGCACTAGTGAAAGTATGAATGCTAGGCCTTGTTTTCAAGCATTGCAATACTATTTGTGCTCACTTTTGTTACTTGTTACCTTGCTGTTTTTATATTTTCAGATTACAAAAACCTATATCTACCATCCATATTGCACTTGTATCACCATCTCATCGTCGAACTAGTGCACCTATACAATTTGCCATTGTATTGAGTGTGTTGGGGACATACGAGATTTCTTGTATTTGATTGCAGGGTTATTTGAGAGAGACCATATTCATCCTACACCTTCCACGGATTGATAAACCTTAGGTCATCCACTTGAGGGAAAAATGCCACTATCCTACAAAACTCTGCGCTTGGAGGCCCAACACGAGTCTACAAAAAGAAGGTTGCGTAGTAGACATCACATACATCAAGTGTTCTCAAATCCTTAAAAGACTCAATCCTATAAGAAAACTTCAAAGGGAAACTCAATTAATCACAAGAAGATAGAGGGGGGAAAACTGCATATGATTCATCTATATCAATAAAGCTCGCGGTACATCAAGAACGTGGCATCTCAACAACACGAGAGAGAGAGAGAGATCAAACACATAGCTACTGGTATATACCCTCGGCCCCGAGGGTGAACTACTCCCTCCTCATCATGGAGACCGTCGGGATGATGAAGATGGCCTCCGGTGATGGTTTCCCCCTCCGTCAGGGTGCCAGAACGGGCTCTCGATTGGTTTTTTGGGGCTACAGAGGCTTGCGACGGCAGAACTTCCGATCTAGGTTTCTTTCTAGGGTTTTTAGTATTTATAGGAATTATTGGCGTCGGTCTCACATCAAGGGGGTGCTCGAGGAGTCCCCAAGCCATAGGGGCGCGACCTAGGGGGTGGCCACGCCTAGCAGGCTTGTAGCCTCCTCGTCCACTTCTTGGCCCAGCTCTTCACTCCAGTGTTTTTTATATTTTCCAAAAATATTCTCCGTAAATTTTCAGCCCATTTCGAGGACTTTTATTTCTGCACAAAAACAACACCATGGTAGTTCGACTGAAAACAACGTTAGTCCGGGTTAGTTATAATAAAATCATACCAAAATCATATAGAATTATTGTAAACATGGCATGAATACTTCATAAATTATAGATACGTTGGAGACATATCAATCCCCTGTCATGCAATACGGTATGTCTTGGAGAGGCTCAGTTTCGAATACCACGAAAGTAAGTAGACGAGAAGAGCTAACCTAAGGACTAAACATGGTCACACATTTCTGGCCAAAGTAATGAATGCAGTTAATAATACATAATTAGGGTGCTCAAATTGGGAAGCTCTATCCAAGGCATATGGATTTCAGGAGGATATGGAAATAACCTTCGATCTTCGTCCTGGAGATCATATTGAAGTTAACATCGACATTTGGGTGGATGTCAATATGCTTCCTGTTTTACCTCCATCTGAGTTTGTCCACCATGCATATTTGTCAAGTAATTTCCATTCTATATGTAAAAATAGTTGGTGTTCATCCATACTAATTTTTTTAATTTTTAATTATAGCTTATTTCGTTTCTTCGAGTGAAACACAGAAATTAATTGACATGACATACTACACTTATGCATCACATCTAACTTGAGAGGAGAAGGATGTTCTTGTCACCTTTGTTATTGGCGTCCTGTTTGGTAGGGACAACTTCCCATATAATATGGGACCCGGCCCAAATTATACATTTTACATGTCACTAGTGCATAGGTTGATGGCCGATGACATTCGAGCAAATATCTTGGTAAGAATTGCTAATTAAGTACACTACTATTGTGTAAATGGTGTTGATTACATGGCTAACTAGGCTACTATTATGTTCTTTAACAGAAACTGCCAAATGATGTTGCGCCTCCATTGATGCATGACGAAGGTTATATAACAATTAAAAGCCCTACTAGGGCTCAGTTCTTTTTTCCATACTCGACTGAGCGCAAACCACAAAGACGGCTCCAAATTGAAGCATGAGGGGAAATAAAGAGGACCGGAAGCCACAAGTTGAAGACCATTGGATCTCTTTGCTTCATCATGGAGACATAGGTGTTATTCTGTTTTATGACATTTTACCTAGGAGGGAGGACTAGGTCCTATGAGAGAGAAGTTTTTCTGGTTTATATTAACTTGGCATGATCGATTAGGATGATTATTATTATGATGTTTTCTGTTTTATGAGATTTTACCTTAGTATGATTAAGATGATGATGAGTTGTTAGATGAGTAAAATAATGATGAGTTATATGACATATATTTGATTAAAGTGGATGGATGCAAGTGATCATGTTGAATTAGAGGAAAATATGATGTTGCGACATCATATTTTCCTCTAATTCCACATGATCACTTGCGACATCATATTTTCCTCTAATTCAACATGATCACTTTCATCCATCCACTTTAATCTAAGTGTTGTTACTGGCACAATAATTATTGATGTTGTATATTAATGTGTATAACCGTGTGTAAATACAACATAAATATAAAAAAAGAAATATGTGTGTTTAATAGAGGCACGGGATAGAAAAGTACGCTACTGCTAACTCAGCTAGCAGTAGCGCTGGTTAGGAGACGCTGCTGCTAAACTTTAGCTATAAGGATGGGCAAACGGCACTACTGTTAAAAGTTAGCTGTAGGGTCGTACTACTAGCGTTGGCACCCGTGCTACTGTTATTCCTATTTCAAGCGCTACTACTAGCCTTTTTCTTAGTAATGGTTGTACGATGCATGTTTGGCCGTATTTACAAACTTTGTAGGCATAAACTCAAGGGCCTCATCCTTTGACAATGCGTGCATTCTTCGTTTCATGCGCAAAAAAAACTTCGTGTCCTACCACATGCATGTCATCCATCAACAGGATATCGCATCGATGGGCGATGGTACAGCATCTACAACTCCGTCGTGAAGTTTTGCGGCGCATTTGCACGAGTGAAGAAAATTGGCCATCGGGTTCGTCAACCATGAAGATCGTAAGTTTTGCTTCATGTTGCTTTACATGTTGGTTAATTCGTTCATTCATCCAATGTTTCTCTACATGTTGTATATCATGCACGTGTTGTCGTGATGTACTATAGGACGAGGGCAGGTCATTCACACACATATATTATTGGATGAAGCTCAAGAGGCAGCATATTTGGGACGACATATGCAGACTCTGATTATAGTATAGCTGAATTGAAAAACTAATGAATATCTAGTTATCTCGATGTAATATTTATAATGAACTATTGATATACTAGGGATATTTGCATATTATTTATGAACGAACTATGTTAGTTTCTTTAATTATCATTTTGACTGTTACAGTTGAAAAAATGGACAAACAAATTTCTGCTTATGCACATCTGCAATAGTTCACCGATCACATCTGCAATGGTACCCAATGCAAGCATCCTTATAGCAACCATGCATTTCTGCTTAACGGAGAACGAGAGTTATCTGCAACTATCTCCGGTAAGCCTAGAGTAGGGATCATGTGCCTCCACTACATCCATCATGCGCAAGAACAAGGGTTTACGCATACAAAAGCGTCGACGAAACCATGTTTCAAGGAATGTTGGTACGGGTTGGAACTAGTCCTTGTAGAGCAACCGTCCTCTAGCAACCCTGTCCGGTTCAAAACCATTCTCCATTTGATCAAACCCTTGAAGTTCAGAATGTGCTCCACCTTCCAATCCATTCATTCTGGATGCTCATGATCATCATCATCATCTTGACATCTTCTTCCGACTCGGACGAATCAAAAAATTCCTTTAGTTTTAATTCATCAAGCTTCGTGTTTCCATACTCCTCATACAAATTATCCAAATTTATTGTTTTGCCTACAAAAGAATCACAAAAAACTGATCAGGCAATTTGTCAAAAATAGAGAGGGAAAATTGTAGTCCGAGAATAGCCGGATGTATTGTGGCGGCAGAGCTAGGATGACGGCGAAGCTAGGGGAGGGCCGAGACAGACAATGGAGAAGAGAAAAAAAATGGCTGATGTGGCAAGGACAAGGGAGGTGGGGTGGATGAAATTTATGATGAATTCTGTCTGTCAGATCTAACATGTTGGACGCGTTCGGACGACGTATGTGCCTTCTCATACCAACCCAAGATATGAGCGAAATATTGAGGTACGAGTCAGTCCGGATATATAGAACCGGATTGAAAAGCCTCGCTGGATCATGATTTTGTGACCGTTCACTGACTATTCATCCGCCCAAACTTACTGGGTATGTTCGATGAGCCCGGTTATAGATGCTCTAACGAGAATACAGTTGATTCAAATAGAATCTTTTGTACGAATATACCCTCAGACTCGAGCCATACTCTTTGTTCCCTGTCATAGTTGACATACTAGATGTTCATCCAACAAGTACTAATTGTCAGCGTTCTGCTTTGAGATTATTCAAGTCATATCTCCTTCCATCACAAATCTAAACAATGTGCCTCCAGCCAGTCTCGAACGAATAAAGAATCTTAAGTCGGTTGTTCAAAGCCATGAACCGCGTTTACGTGATCTTCTTTTCTTTTTGCGAAAGGCGTACACGATCTTTCTTGATGCACGTAACATGCACGACATGCAGTCTAGTGTGTATACATCATTACCGTGAGCATGAGGGAATTAAATTATCACGGGTCACTGGTCAGAGTGTTGTTAGGTCAACTCTACACTGGCGAAGAAACTTCCATACGAGGGTTCTACATACCACTAATCAGAAATGTTGTGGTTCGCTAACCGGCAACGAAAAGTACATGCGGCGACCAAGAATGAAGGGTGATCAAAGACACCGTTTTTGGACCTCCCATAAATAGCTATAAGATCAAGGATGTTAGTGCATTTTCCTGCCAGCCAACTCTGACCTCTCTTCTGTAGTGACATGCTCAGTTGCTCACACGCTCGCTTCTCATTATCTGCACAGAAAACGGGATAAAGACATGGTCAAGGTACCGTCTGTTTTCACCCATTGTATATGTGTTCTATTACACAACAGAAACCTATGCCCAAAACCTTGTGGCTTTGTCTATCACAAAGTATGAATAACAATTAAAGTCTTGTAACCGAACGCCCTGATGGTTGGGTTTTCTGTGATGGAATTTATTTTTTGAAACGGAAGCAAAAGCTTTGCCTCATCTTATTAATAAAGAAGGAGTTTGAAACATAGTCGTGAAGTCCATTACACCTTCACAAATGGCCAACAACGAAAGAACAACTCTCGCGACGTGATCGAACCCAAATTCTGTGATGGAATCTATGCGTCCGGGTTTAAGTCCATGGACCACATTTTTTTAATACTTTGTACAGGTTCGGGTTCTCATATTTTTTTTATGTTTTTCAGACATTTTAATGATGTTCGTTTCCTGAGAGACGATATTTCATGGACCACAACTCCACAAGGCATCTGTGGTGGCTTGGTCAATCTCAAAATCTTTTAGCTGATAGCATACATGTATTGTAGATGATCAAGAGGCTTTCTCTAAGAAAAATGATGATCAGTGGAGCTGTTGTCTCTCAACAATAACGGTTACAGGGAAGCAAAAGCAGTGTCAGGCCAAGTGTGCTTTTGGATGGCTAGTATGTAAACTTCGTATGTATGGACTGTAACAGATTTGTAGTGTTGTTGTATCTTATGATGTTCGCATTGAGAATCTGTTATATTTAATGTTACATATTTGTTCTATACTTTTAATCATATATTGTCAATTGCTTGTGTAGAAATACAACGAAAATGTTGCTGAAAAATTAAATTATAAATTATATAGTGTCGGAATGCAAAGAGCTATATTTGTTCACATGTGCATATGAGAGGTAATCTCACCATTCATATGGAAGATGTGAGTGAAAGTAGATTCTTCTTATTTAGATTAGTTTGGTGACATGTTTTCTACATTAATACCATATACATTTTACAGCAGTGTGGTATCTATTAATAATACTAACGAAGCCAGTAAATAAAAGGTCCAAGAAGTAAGTGTTGTTTTGTTAGGGCGTATTCCGTTGAACAGAAGAATTTGAAGGCCCAAGAAGTAAGTGTTGTTTTGTTAGGGCGTATTTTATTTTTTTTTAGAAAAGAAGAATGTCCCCGGCCTCTGCATCTGGAAGATGCATGCGACCATTTTATTGATTATTTTCGAAGACCTTACAAAGTAGTACAAGAATATGTTTGAATCCGCCATCTTTGCAACATCTGCCGCTACTCCTATCCATATGATGAAGGGATGCAAGCTGGGCCAAATACCCAGACCTCTCACCTAAGCCTAACATCTAAAGCCGGAGGCCCCGACCGAGCCACATACCGGGTCTGGGGCACAAACCGGTCCGACGCACTCACATGTGTCGTCGCCATCATCTTTCATAAGTTCATCTTCAGAGCAGATTGAGGTGCCAGCCTTGGCAGGTGCCTCCGCCATCGACACCACCATGATGCCAAACGACGACCTCTACCTACGCGAGTCCATCTCCAAGCAGCGGACGCAGATCCATGCTAGGGTAGGGCCGCACCACCGCCATCGCCCACCACCCACAAGCGTCACCCAGCCCTAAGGTTCTCAAAGCGGCGCCTTCAAGAAGGGAACGACGCCGTGAGCGCCGCCGCCGCAACAAAGTTAGGACTTTCGCTCGGGAGACCTAGGGGGAGGGGAAGTGAGGGGATCAGTCCATACCGACGCCTCAAAGGAGGGGAACGGCGCCCTCAGGCGTCGCCATCGACGTGTCGCCCGAACTAGATCCCCGCCACCAGCAGCGCCTCCTGTACAGAACCGGCAACCAAAGGAAGCGTGACCCGACCAGGCTAGCCCACACGCCGAACAGGAGAGGAGGGGAGGCGCTAGATCGCGCGCACCGGCCACCGTAGAAGCTGCCGCCGGCCTCCAACGACCACCGGATCCTGCCGCCCGCGCGGCCGGGACGCCAGATCCACCGCCCGCACGGCTGCTAGTCTGCCGTGCCTCGCCAATGGAGCCGCCGCTCCAGATCCGGGGTTCCCCACGCAGAGGCAGGGCAGTCGAGGCCCCGTCGCCATCATCCTTGGCGTCCCGGGCTTGCCCGCCTTTCCTCTTTTTTTATTGCGAAAAGTGTATGTGATCTTCCTTGATGCACGTATCATGCACGACTTACAGTTTAGCGTGTACAAATCATTACCATGAACATGATGATTAAAATTATCAATGGTCACCGGTCAGAGAGCTGTTAGGTCAACTATACACTGGCGAAGAAACTTCCACACGAGGGTATGTGCCACTGATAGGAAACGTACGTTTCGCTGTTCTCCTATCAGTCACGAAAAATTCATGTGGTCACGACAAGAATAGGGTTGACTAAAGACATTATTTTTGGACCTCTCCATAAAAAGCTACAACACCTAGGGTTTTAGTGTTTTTTTGTTAGCCAACTCTAAGCTCTCCAATCTTCATGTTGCCCCTCTCATGCTCACAGATTGACGCAGGATCCCTTCTGTTTTGGTGTCGAAAACGCTTTTATATTATGACCGAGCGTGATTCAGATGATTAGACTACTTGTGTTGGAACAAACTCACCCGAGTTAAAGTACTAGACTTGACACAGGTATTTTCATTGTTTTGGAAATATTTCAGGCTCTTCGACAACATTCATTTAGTGGAAGATGATATTCTCGTTGACTAGAGGGGCATGTGATGATTTGTCAATTTGAAGATTGATCGACTCAATTTATCGAAGGTGCTCATAGAGATAAGATGCACGAGAATGTTTTCTTTCGTATTGTGTTTCTTAAAAGATAATCTCAACTCTTAAGGAAGATTAATCTTGGCTTACTTGCCATCATTTGAGGATGTTCACATAGATGATACAGAGGCTCAGATAATAAAAACTTTAATTTTTGTGACCATGAAAAAATCACTAAGCTATTTTTGGATTTGCTTTCCTGAATACTGATAAATACATTGTGAGTTGAATTAGATAGTTTAAGGATACATTGCACAACAAGCTTGGTCAGCTAACTCCATATATTTTTTCCTTGGTGAATTTTTTCTAGCATATGTATAAACATTTTCGCAACAATGTAATAAGTATCTATTAAAAATACTAATGAAGCCAAAGCAGAACATTGTGTGGCATATTTTTTTTCTTGACCGTATAGCCTACAAAAAAACAAAGGGCATAAGCCCCCGGCTTCTCGGTATTAAGGCCTGGTTTATGACTATCTTTATCATATTTTTTTTCTTTTAAAAGGAGAATAACCTCCGACCTCTGCATCAAGCGATGGACACATTCATCTTTCTTCTATTATTAAACAAAGCCTTAAGCACCAGCCAGTTTAGCCGACCCTTTGAGAACACCAGATGTGTAAGCTCCATAAACCCCACCACCATCTTCACAGTATTTTTTGCCACATTTTTCTAGCTTGAGGTGCTCAAATTTTATCTGTAGTTTGACCTACCTTAATGAATTTTATCACACTTTTTGTGTGAATGACATGTGGGACTTGTTGCTCATAAATTAATTTTGCCTTAGATTGGCTAGAATCAAACACCCACCTAACTTGATCAGACTTGACTAACTTAAAAAACTATTTCATAATATACGGTGAATAATTTCTTAATACAGCGAATATTTTTGTAATACACGGTGAACTTTTCAAATAATACGAAGAGAAGAAAAACAGAAACAAAATTTTTAAAAGATAATGTATAAGAAAAAATGTAAAAGGAAAAATGAAAGGAAAAAGAGAACCAATCTAGTAAAATAAAAAATCCGGAACAAAAGAACTGAAAACCGGACAAAATAGGGGGGGAAACTGGAAGCGAAAAACCTTAGTGGCAACTTGACTAACTTAAAATGTGGCAAAATATGACAAGATGTAGCTACAAAGCAAACAACCTCTTATTATTTCCTTTGCGCCAAAGTTTTTCTTGTCGAAGGGTCATAGGCCGTTCTTTCATTAGATAGAAAAGGAAGTGTAGTTCAAAAGGCCGAACAGTCTAGGCGGTCTAGAACTGGTTGCCAACAGAGTATCAACTCTGAAAATACAGAGCAACGGCTGGACCAACAGGGTCAACAGCAAAACAAGGAGCAGATAAGAAATCAAAAAAGGTCACCGATACAGCCAGCTACCCTCCAGGCCTTGATGTCTTCCCTAATTAAATCAAGCACCCTTTCAACGCTGCACGCCACATGCTCAAAAATTCTGGCATTCCTTTCTCTCCAGATCCTCCAGTGTATGAGGATGATAATGGTGTCGAAGTTGCGCCTCTCGGACTTGGGGACCTCCTTCCGTGCTCTCAGCCACCAATCTTCGGTATTAGCATGGCAGTCATCAGGGACTAGAAAGTTTGTCCGCGTCCAGTCTCTAAACATCATTCAAACCTGCTGAGTAAAACCGCAATGTACAAAAAGATGTGTGCGGTCTTCGTGCACCGAGACGCACAGGCAGTTTCCATTAGAAGGCCAACCCCTCCTCTCCAAATTATCTGCGGTCAAGCACCTGCGATGAACAGCAAGCCACATAAAGAATTTGCATTTCGGGGGAGCTTTGGATTTTCATATCAGCTTGTGGCAAGCAAAGCACACATTCGCAGTAAAGAACATGTTATATGCGTTGCCAACAGAAAACTTGCGATCTTCTGTCCACTTCCAAACTAGACAATCAGGAACACCCACGGATAAGGAGACACCTTGAGTGATGTCCCAAATTTTGAGATATTGAGCCATGGCTTGCACTGAAATCCCTCTCGAGATATCCCTGATTCAAATACGATTATGCAGAGCCTCCTTGATCGAGCGTCCAGAATCCTTGACAAACTGGAACAAGGCTGGAGCCAAGTCTTCTATGGAGCCCCCTCCAGGCAGCCACTTGTCAGTCCAGAATTTTGCCCTCTGTCCATCACCTAAGCAAACTGATGCCGCCGCTTTAAAGATGGATGAGATCTCCTTCTCCTGAGCCTCCGGAAGTTGATGCCACGGCCTTTCTTCCGCGTCCCATCTCAAACATGGCCATCTATAGCAGAGGGCATAACCAAACCATTTGAGATTCAGCACACCCAGGCCCCATACACCTTGGGCATGCACACCCTGTTCCAAGGTAAAAGGCAGTGTCCATCACTAATATCAACGTCTCCTTTCCAAATAAAACCCCGGCATCTCATGTTGATTGTCTTCAACGCCCACGCCGGCAACGGCAGAACCGATAGGAAGTGAATTGGCAGGGCCATCAAAACTGATTGTGTGAGTGTTAAACGTCCCGCCGGGGCCATAAGTTTGGGTTTCCACCCCTTCATTTTGTTGGAGTACTTGTCTATGAGTGGCAAAATATCCTGACGCCTCAGCCTGCGTATTGAAAGTGGCAATCCCAGGTACTGCAGAGGGAAGGGCTTCAGCTGGCAGGAGAAGTGTTGAGCCACCCTAGCAGAAGCCGAGTCATCACACCTGATGTATGTAACAGTGGTCTTATGCATATTGATGTGGAGGCCCGTACCCTCGCCAAACAGCGCTAGAATGGCCGAAATTACCTCTAAATCCCTCGGGTAAGGTCTGAAGAAGATAATAGCATCATCAGCAAACGCTTTTCTTATAACGAACGGACCCTGTAGAGAGCGATTTTTCTGATGGTTTCTTCAAGAGAATTGGGGTCTCACTGCTCAAGCGTTGATGTGGACCTGACATGGAGATGACCGGATGACCTTTTACACGTGCATAGTTGTACTTTGGCCGTCGATAACCATTGACTTGATGCATCTGCCGTGGCTAGTTATTTTGTCGCACATTGCGAGGTGCGTGGGTTGATAGCCTTCTGCTAAGTTTCACTCAGTTGATTAGTTTGAACAATCATTCATGGTCAAACTCTACTAGTTGAATCTGAAAACTGGATACTTTTTTTATTGGAAGAAACTGGATACTTGGGGATGAAGCTACGGGCGGGTATAAAAAGAAATAGTCACTGGCTTTTTATGTGTCAGGCAGGACTTCTGCCGATTTTATTATGCTATAGGACAGTAATAGTACATAGTTCTTTTTTTCCAGGCAATACATGGCCACAAAGAGGTTAGAAAACACAACAAAATGATAGTAGCTTTGTAGTGGCCTTGGTCATCAGCTGACCAAGACCCTTATTGAATCACGCAAAAGAGATATAGCAGATGGTTCTTCAAAATGCATGGCTTAAAAATGTCTTATGGCCTCACCGATCCAGATGGAAACAATGGAGTAAGAGTTCAATCTACAGTAGCCTGGGTGAACTTCTGTGAAGCAAATATCACAAAGAGACGACTCCCTTTTATCGTTAAACTCCTCCTATGACCTTCTTTATATGGAAATGATACTCGTTTTATGTAGATCTTCATCATGTCCCCATTTCCTCCTTTTTACTACCTTTCCGCGACAACCTGATAAAACAAGAAGATTTTGCAATTTCTGCAATTATAGTGATTAAGACAACTTGAAGTGATATTCCAAGAAAATATTTTATTAGCGATTAATAAGCATCCACTTCGGTCCTCGGCGTAAATTGACTGATAGAAGAACACATCTATTCCTAGTTTTTTTATATCCAGATTTTATCTATTTCATGTACAAATCATGTGCTAATTTTTCATATTAGATTCAAAAAATGGCAATCTTATGGTTCCATCCCCCCCTTTTCTTGATGTTATCATGCACACAGATCACATGAATAGAAATTTAAGGATCTCTATTTTTCCTCCTCCCGAGTCGCCTCCCGTGAGGCGGCCGGGAGGCCTTCAGATCTAACCAGCCGGGCTCCACCTCTCCTCCTCCTCCTCCTTTGCTGCCGCCAAAGGACGAGGTCGCGAAGCCTTGCAGTCACTGGCGGCGGCGGGGACTCAGGTCCTCCCGCTCGTGTGGGGCTGGCACGGGCCGGTGCTCATGGGCCGAAGCATGGCGTTCGACCGGACGTCATGGCGGGTGGTGGCGGTGCTCACGCGAATCCGTTCCTCCGCGGCAAGCGGCTTCGCATTTTGGTGCATGGCGGTCGCCAGGGACGGCGGTGGCGTGATCAGATCGGTCGACGGTGGCGCGGCCGGATCTGGTTCCCTAGATTGCGGTCGGCGTTGTGGCGGGTGCGACACGTCGGCAACTGGGCGGATCCGTCGGGATTCTACCCTTGTCTGGTCCATGACAGCGTGGGAAACTCCCGGGGAAACCCTAGATCTCCTTGGGATCGAGCAATGAAGGTGCTTTTGCGTCGTAGCCCCTCTTCTGGACATCGTTTTGGAGTTTGCTTCGGTTGTAGGGACCAATGACGCCGGTGGCCCATGCCTGGTGGCGCAACTATCGATGAAAATCGCTCCGACTACGGTCATATGGCGGACGATGGCGGCGTGTTTGATGGCGTTCCCTTGTCGAGGCATTGTCGTTGCAGTTTGCGTCATCAGGCTCGGGATGCTCCGGGGGAAACCCTAGATCTGGGTCTCCCGGATCGAACGATGATGGCGTTCGCAATATTGCTTTTCCTCTTGGGGCATCGTTTTGGAGCAAGTGATGGCTGGAGGGGACAACAGGAGGAGCGGTGTTGCATCTACCGCAATGCCAATGACGGATCCCGATGACATGGCGCTGCGGAGTTTCGGCGACGGGCACGTGTGGATGGACACGTGCAGGATGGTGGCGTTGTCTGGTGTCGTGGTGATGTTGACGGCAGGCCAGCCAAGGCCGATGCTTTAGTTCCTGCTCTGGAGATGGACCGGTGGAAGATGGCGGGAGCAGCAAGAATGCACCGGACCGGTGTGGGACCCAGTCCCGGTATGTGGCTGGGTTGAGGCATCCGGCTATAGATGTTAGGGTTTGGTGCGATGTCTGTTTGGTATTCGGCCCGGATATTCGGCACACCTTCATCAAGGGGATAGCAGTAGCAACATGTGTTGCCTAGATGGCGGCTTCAGGCTGACTGATGTACATTGTATGGTCTTTGTAAATAATTAATAAAATGGCTGCATGCATCGTCGAGATGCAGAGGTCGGGGTATATCCTCCTTTTCGAAAAAAGTGTAGCTTCAGAAATCAAAATGTTTCTATGTTTTTTATCCAAATTTATAGAAAAATATTTTTGCACCTACTAGAGTACTACCCCCTCCCCGTGTTCCTTTATGTAAGATGTATTATTTTTGACACGGTGACCAAGGCACATAATTATGGACATGTTAAGACTAAATTATCCTTGACAATTTTGTTGGTTAGTGGAAAGTGAATCAATTACTCCAGAAAAGTATGAGATACGTGCAATTGACAAAGAGCTAGTTTTCTTTTTTTTTCCTAAAAAAGAGATGCAGACAATTAGAAAAGAGATACTTTCCTTTTATAAGAGGGCTAACAAGGGAATTACGAAGAATTAGGAGAAATGCATCTTACATTTTGGAATTTTATCAAAAAATAAATACACCTTATATAAAGAAACGGAGGGAATATGAAGTAGATAAAATATTAAAATATATCCATGTCAAATCTAACGTAACTATTCCGTACTTTTTACACTGACATTTCTCTCTATAATTTTGATCAAATAAGAGAAGATTTTTTTAAAGATAACACACCTTATATTTTACTCCTTCCGTCTCATAATATATTACTCCTATGGTGCTTCACACCCTATATGAATATTAATTTCAAAAATACCAGCAAGAATTAAAAAAAACAGGAATCATGTGACATCAAATTTGGTGTCCAATCTACTTTCATATGAAGTCTCGTGAAAAAAATACCAGGAAGTGTATCCGTGACAAAGAAAATATAGTTAGACCTATGATTTCTTTTCTATGCATAGGTTTTTCTCTTTTAACTGAGGGCGCCATGGATTCATTTTCTCACGGGACTTCAAGCGAAAGTAGATTGAGCACCTAGATTTGATGCCCCAAAATCCCAGAAACATAAATTTTACTTCCTCCATCATAGTTTAGAAAGCATGCACGTATATCTAGATCGTCACTTTGACTTATATAAAATATATTATTTAACATAAAAATTATATCATTAAAAAATAAAACATCTAAAGTTTTTAATGATATATTTTTTATAATATATGTCTCTTATTAAATTGATCAAATTGACAACCTAGATACATGTGCACGTCTTCTAAACTGTGACGAAGGAAGTATAGAAAATCCCATTGTCCAATTTAATGTTCATATATGTGGGTGGAGCACCAGTTGCTCCAAATCCTTTTCCACAAATACGTCTTATACTTCCTTTAACTATTCCAGCGATATATATTTCGATACAGAGGAAGTATCTTATATGGAGGTAATATTACATTAGTGTACAGAAGGAGTAGATAGTTTTACATTTACTTTGAGACTGTTTCTAGAACTACATGACGAGTGGGCCCCGCACAGGTTCCCACATACTTCAAAAGTCAAATGCACGACTTTGGCTGATAAATAATCGCATTTACCCCTTTGTAATGTTTCTGAATTGGCGGGAGCTGACAGAGGAGGCCCGAAGGCGGCTATAAGATTTGTGGAAGACGACCAAGAGCCGCCGCAACCTGCCATTTCAGCTCCATCTTTCTCCTCCATATCCAGGCAGCAATGGACTCCTCCACCGGCTCGAGGGGCCCCGCCGGCTTCTCGACGCAGGCCAACGCCCTCCTCCGCAAGAACCTCTGCTTCCAGGCGAGCCCCCCTTCTCTTCGCCTTCTTGCTCCTCTATTTCTTTCTCTCGGTTCCGCCATTTGACCAGCTGCGCAGTGCGGCGGTACGGTTGTCGATTGAGAACTGGCGCGGGTCTTCTGAGGGGTGGGTGAGGCGGGGACTCGCCGAGTTTCCTTCTGATTTGTTCTCCCGTTTGCTGTGATTGATGGCTGCTGCAGAAGAGGAACCTGAAGACGAACGTGTGCATCACCCTCTTCCCGATCCTCCTCTGCGTCCTGCTCGTCGTGCTGCAGGGCTTGATCAACCGGGAGATCGACAAGCCCAAGTACCGCTGCGGCTGCGCGTGCGTCGACGCGGCCGCCGACGGGAGCTGCAGGCGGACCGAGTGCGGCGTCCAGCACTCCACGCTGGACCAGGTCGCCAGCTGCCCGATCCCCACCCCGCCGCGATGGCCGGCCCTGGTCCAGCTGCCCACGCCCGAGTCCAGAGCCATCAGCACCGCCTCCCAGCCGTTCGACGGTTTGCCTGGCCAGACGTGCCGGGACAACGGGTCTTGCCCCGCCGCTTTCCTCGTCACCGGAGCCAACCGCTCGCTCGCCGAAAGTATGTTCTCTCCCTCTGTCATGCCACACAACACAAGCAGATGGTATGCGCTTATTTTGATCATAATTCAGGGAGGTCCATTGTTCGTGCTTTTTTTTTTTTTTTGAACGGCAGGTCTTTCGGGTCAACTGTTCCCTGCTCTGTCTTCGTCTCTGAATTTCACCGACTATCTGGGCGCACTCTCCAAGACTGTTCCTGTGAGTTTCTTCCAGGCCTATACAGTAGATTATAGTATACACTAGTGCTGCCATGTTTGTTTTTTAATGTACGAAGCATTTGGTTGGATCTGTTTGTCTCAGGGCTCGGACACGACGCCAGAGTTTAGACAGCTATTAGAGCCAGCATTTACTCCAGGGAATACTCTGTATATTGTCCAACCTCAGTGTCGCTCCAATTTATCGCAAACAGTTTCAGTCAATGCTGGGATAATACCGCTTCAACTCAGTAAGTAACATTTTTCCTTTTTGCAATCCTCATTTCATCCAAGATGCAAAAATACATGTATTCTGAAAAAGTAGTTAGTTAAGATGAAGCAAGGAGAAAACCAGGAACATTTGGAATTACCACTTGGTGATCTCAACAAAGAAAAGGATTACTACCTCATGTTTCTAAGCTTTAATTGAATTGAGAACACGCCAGCAACTAGTTTCTTGGGAGTAGCAGTCAGCCACATTTAAAATATCAGACCTTGTAAAATGGTGATGTTAGAGTGTTTTCTGTCTTCATCAATATTTATAATCAGCTTGGATTGAATTTTATATGTATTAGTTAATATTTACAAAAGAAGGAACATATCAGCTGCTCAGGTCTCATCAAATAATTAGAGGGGACTGGAATTTAACCTATTCCTTTAAAACATCAGGATGTAAGGTAGTTAGCAAGAAATTTACTTTTTTTACTGAAATATCTTATTTTATTTTATGGGAATATATACCATTGGTGGCTGTTTTTTCGTACATTTTGTATCCCTCGCATACCTACTAATTTCTCCATTCCCAATGTTCTTTTGAATGTCTAGATGTAGAGTGCATTCAAGGTTTGACGTTATGGCGTGAAAGTGAATCAATTGTCAATGACGAACTATTTAAGGGATATAGACAACAAAGGGAAAGTGGAAGAGAGAAGGCGAATGAATTTGCTGCAGGTACCCACTGATCTAGTTCAGTGAAGTGCTACCATTGGTTCTTCTCGTTCAGTGTATAACATTTCTCTTCACAGGTTACAACTTCTTGAACACAAATAAGGATAGCCTTGACATTAGTATTTGGTTCAACTCTAGCTATAGCAACAATACTGCATTTACCGCCATTGCACTATTACGAGTGCCACGCTTGGTTAACATGGTATGAGCTTTTAACTGGTGCACAATTCATCTTAAGTGAATTTCATTTGTGTTTCAACTATTACTACAAACTGTTCTATCTTTCTTATAGGCTTCCAACGCATACATCAAATTTCTCAGAGGAAGTGGAGTGGAAATGCTGCTTGAATATGTTAAAGATATGCCTAAAGTAGGAACAAAACAAAAATTTGACCTGTCTTCTCTTCTTGGCGCGCTATTCTTCACCTGGATCGTTGAACTACTCTTCCCAGTGAGTATGAGACACAGCCTTGTTTAAGTTCACAAAAAATGGATAAAGTGCTGAGTTGGTACAATACTGTTTTCAGGTTATACTAACATATCTCGTGTATGAGAAGCAACAAAAGCTGAAAATTATGATGAAGATGCATGGTTTGAAGGATGGCCCTTACTGGATGATAACTTATACTTACTTCTTTGCTCTATCAGCTGTGTATATGATACTATTTCTCATTTTTGGCTCCGTGATAGGTAAATATTTCGAAAAATCATTCAGAAGTATCATGTATTTTACATAATTTAGTCTCCTTATAATGGTTCGATTTCGTACAGGTCTGCGTTTCTTTACAGCAAATAATTACAGCATTCAGATTGTTTTCTACTTCATCTACATAAATCTGCAGATTGCACTCGCATTTTTCGCAGCGTCCTTCTTTTCTTCAGTCAAAATAGCCACAGGTCTGTCACTAAAATTTGTTATGTCTAAAGTAAGAAACGAGTGCTTATAATATATTTGTGAGTAACTAATCTGAAATTACGGTGTTGCAGTGGTTGGTTACATTTATGTATTTGGTTCTGGTTTACTAGGAGCATTTCTTCTACGTTTTTTTGTTGAGGATAATAGTTTTCCAAGTAAGTCACTTTCTTATTTATGTTTGACAACTCTCTTTACATCATATGCATGACAAGTTATGTTTTTCCATACAAAGAGGGTTGGATAGTAGTCATGGAGATCATCCCTGGATTTTCACTTTACCGAGGGTTATATGAGTTTGGTCAATATGCATTCTCTGGAACTGCAATGGGAACCAATGGTATGGAGTGGACTAATTTGAGTGATCCGGTCAATGGAATGCGTACTGTATTGATTATCATGGTTATCGAATGGGCAATACTTCTCCCCTTGGCATTTTATCTTGATCAAGTCTCATCATTGGGTGGTGGACTCCGAAAAACGTTGTTGATCTCCTTGAAATGCTTTAAGAAGCGAACTGCATCATTTCGGAGGTATAGCTTCGGGCGGCTAGGACCTAAAGTAGTAGTCGAAATGGAGAACCCTGACACTACTCAAGAAGTAGGTCAATCCCTTGCATATTTCTCAAAGATACCTATTCATTTTTTATAAGGGAAGACCCTGACAATTTATATGTTTACTGAGAATTGATTTCTTGTTATGTTCAGAGAGAGGTAGTTGAGCAGCTTCTGCTGGAACCCAGTGCAAACCATGCTATTATATCTGATAACCTAACGAAGGTTTACCATGGAAAGGATGGGAATCCTGACAAGCTTGCGGTTCGTGGGTTGTCTCTTGCCCTCCCAAAAGGCCAATGTTTTGGAATGCTTGGCCCGAATGGGGCAGGGAAAACATCCTTCATCAGTATGGTATGGTGACAAGACATATAGTGTGTTCATTTTTTCACAAAACTAACCAACATATTCACTCCTTGCGAATGTATTTTCCATTTTTCTTCCACAGATGATTGGGCTCATTCCACCTACATCTGGCACTGCTTATGTCCATGGAATGGACATACGGACTGATATGAATGAAATATACACAAATATGGGTGTCTGCCCACAACACGAGTATGACCTTGATCTAATGGTATTTTCTGTATAACTTTCTGTGCACACTATAATGCCAAAAATGTTATTGCTTTTTGAAATATAGCTTGCTTTGGGAAACATTGACGGGAAGAGAGCATCTCTTGTTTTACGGAAGACTAAAAAATCTTAAAGGCGCTGAATTACTGAAGGTATAGTTCTGCAACTTATGTATGTCTGCACCAGTATCTATTATTATTTACCTCATTGCGAAACGTGGTGCTATATGTTCCTTGATTCTGCCATGCTGCAACAGTTCAGATCATAATATGCATGAATGCGTCAACATATGAAATGTAAAATATTTTGTGCTGTCAGGCCACTGATGACTCTCTGAAGAGTGTTAACCTATTCCGTGGCGGTGTCGGCGATAAACAAGTGGGAAAGTACAGTGGGGGCATGAAACGAAGGCTTAGTGTCGCAATCTCCTTAATTGGAGACCCCAAAGTACTAACCTAATTCCTGTTATGTTTTCACATGCACAAAATGCAATGAAACCTGCCAGGCTGCCACTGAAAATTGCATGTATGTTTTTAGGTTGTTTTCATGGATGAGCCAAGCACTGGACTTGATCCAGCATCAAGAAATAACCTGTGGAGTGTTGTGAAGGAAGCAAAGAAGAATCGTGCCATCATTCTTACAAGTATTCAACTTTCCTGATCATCTCCTCATTGCTTCGATAGATACACTGTGAATCATCCAGTATGTTCTTTTTACAGCGCATTCAATGGAAGAGGCAGAGGTACTATGCGATAGACTGGGTATTTTTGTTGATGGTGGTTTCCAATGCATTGGACATCCAAAGGAGGTAAATTACCTATTCACTTGTATGAAGCACATAACTACATTTTGTGTGACTGTATCATGCTTTAATAAACACTTCAATATTTTCCTCTGCAATGTTTTGCAGCTGAAAGCGAGATATGGAGGCACCTACGTGTTCACAATGACAACTTCTTCGGAACATGAGAAGGAGGTTGAACAGCTGGTTCGCCGTTTGTCGCCGAATGCAAACAGGATATATCATATATCTGGAACACAGAAATTTGAGCTGCCAAAGCAGGAGGTGAAGATAGCAGATGTTTTCAGTGAAGTTGAGAGTGCGAAAAGCCGTTTTAGCATACATGCTTGGGGCCTCGCTGACACCACCTTGGAGGATGTCTTCATCAAGGTCGCCAAGGGAGCACAAGCTTTCAACGTGTAATTAGTATATTTGATTTATAGGTCATTATTATTTTCCTTTGTTGAGGAATATATGGTGTATGAGACTTGTTTGGACTTCACTGTATATAACTTTTGGTTAGTGTGGCACCTGAGGTGTAAACTTAGTATTATAAAGCTGTATATCTCAAATTTACTTGTGGATTTTGTAGTTTCAGTGTTCCATGTTTGTTTGTCATATAAGTTAGGAAAAGATCCAAATGTTAACCCAAAACTTTAAACCGTTTGATTTGGAACCCTGAACTATAGGGACAGTCAGCTTTTCATCATCGGGTGTTTCACATGCTTTTGGTTTAGGTGGATGCCACATGCCTGCCACATCACTACCACATTGCCTCGATGACATCAAAATCCATTGTTGAGCTGCTATATCTATAAAAAATCCTTTCATGTCCAACATTTTTTTGTGAAGTTCTCGTCTTCAGATAGTGGAGTTTGCTCCGGAGTATTAGTTCTTGTAGTGTTTGTTTGCTCATCAGACTGACATGGCAGAGGTGTGGTGGAAATGTGGTATCCACCTTTAAGTCGAAAAGTCAAAAACATCGACCAAAAGTCAAAAAAAATTGTGAAACAAAGTGAGGGTGAAAAGTGGACTATTTTAATAATCTGAGTTTACAATTCAAATGTTGTTGGAATTGAGGGTTAAAAGGTGAACTTAACATTTCTCTATTTATGCTAGATGCTTGATGTTTTTACTCCTTCACACAAAACATTAGAAGCCTTAGAATGTACCAACATTTACAAACCACCAGGCCTTAACTAGGTAAGCATCGAAATAGGCATGGTGAATTAATTTTGAAGTGGTTGATGGCCCTAAAATTGATACTAAAAGCATGGTCACTGCCAACATGCACTATGCGGTGTGTGCCTGCTTCCTCCCGCATCCGGCCATAGTGGGTGGTAGGGTTCGATCTAGGCCTGATGGTTGCTACCGCGGGTGGTGGCTTGCAGCCGTTGGGTTGGAGCCTGCCTTCTTCCAGATCCGACCAGGTTTGTCGGTATGTTCATGTTGGGGAACGTTGCATGGGAAACAAAAGTTTTCCTACGCTTCACCAAGATCAATCTAGGAGATGAGCATCCACGAGAGGGGAGAGTGGATCTACATACCCTTGTAGATCGCTAAGCGAGAAGCGTTAAGAAACGCGGTTGATGTAGTCGAATGTCTTCACGATCCAAATCGTCGAGCGTCCCGCGATCCAATCACGATCCGTCCCAATCAAGCACCGAACGGACGGCACCTCCGCGTTCAACACACGTACGGCTTGATGACGATTTTCGCCTTCTTGATCCAGCAAGAGGGAGCAGAGAGGTAGACGAGTTCTCCGGCAGCGTGACGGCGTTGCGGCGATGGTGGTGGAGTTATTCCAGCAGGGCTTCGCCTAAGCACCGCTGAAAATCGATCTAGAGGAGAGGTAACACGTGGCTGTTTTTCTGTGTCAAAAACCCTCAAAACCTCTAGTATATATAGGAGGAGGGGAGGGAGGAGACTTGGCTCCCAAGGGAGCCAACCCTAGTTCGGCTGAAGTGGGAGGGAGGAGTCCTCCTCCTCCACTCCTAGTAGGATTAGGACTCCTTCCTTATTTCCCACTTTTGTCTTCTTTTCACCTTGGGTTTTCTTCCCTAGCCGCATGGGCTTCCTGTGGGCCTTCGTCCAGCCCACTAAGGGGTGGTATTCCTTCTCCCACAGCCCATGTAGCCTCTTGGGTAGAAATACCCCTCCCGACGGCCCCCCGGTACCCTCCCGGCACTCTCGATGCACTACTGATGAGTCCGAAACTTTTCCGGTGACCAAAACAGGACTTCCTATATATCAATCTTTACCTCCGGACCATTTCGGAGTTCCTCATGATGTCCGGGATCTCATCCGAGACTCCAAACAACCTTCGGTCACCACAATACATAACTCTATACTACTGAAACGTCACCAAACCTTAAGTGTGCAGACCCTGCGGGTTCGAGAACTATGTAGACATGACCGAGACACCTCTACAGTCAACAACCAATAGCGGGACCTGGATGCCCATATAGATTCCTACATATTCTATGAAGATCTTTATCGATCGAACCTCTATGTCAAGGATTCAGTTAATCCCGTATGATGATCCCTTTGTTCTTCGGTATGTTACTTGCCCGATATTCGATCGTCGATATCTCCATACCTAGTTCAACCTCGTTACCGGCAAGTCTCTTTACTCGTTTCCGTAATAAAATATCTCGTGGCTAACACTTAGTCACATTGCTTGCAAGGATTATTGTGATGTTGTATTACCGAGTGGGCCCTGAGATACCTCTCCGTCACACGGAGTAACAAATCCCAGTGTTAATCCATGCCAACCCAACAAACACCCTCGGAGATACCTGTAGAGCACATTTATAGTCACCCAGTTACATTGCGACGTTTGATACGCACAAGGCACTCCTTCGGTGTTCGTGGGTTGCATGATCTCATGGTCATAGGAACATATACTTGACATGTAGAAAACTGTAGCAATAAACTGATACGATCATATGCTACGTTTATAGTTTGGGTCTTGTCCATCACATCATTCTCCTAATGATGTGATCCCGTTATCAAATGACATATCATGTCAATGGCTAGGAAACCTTGACCATCTTTGATCAACGAGCTAGTTTACTAGAGGCACACTAGGGACAAAGTGTTGTCTATATATCCACACATGCAATGTGTTTCTAGTCAATACAATTATAGCATGGATAATAAACAATTATCATGAACAAGGAAATATAATAATAACCATTTTATCATTGCCTCTAGGGCATATTTCCAATAGTCTCCCACTTTCACTAGAGTCAATAATCTAGCTCACATTATTATGTGATTTACATTGTAATGAATCGAACACACATACAGTTCTGGTGTTGATCATGTTTAGCCCTTGGAAGAGGTTTAGTCAATGGGTCTGCAACATTCAGATCTGTGTGCACTTTGCAAATATTTATGTCCTTCTCCTCGATGTAATCACGGATGGAATTGAAGTGTCGATTTATGTTTCTGGTACTCTTGTGAAACCTTGGTTCCTTGGCCAGAGGAATGGCACCAGTGTTGTCACAAAACAGAGTCATTGGATTCAGTGCACTAGGCACTACTCCAAGATCTGTCATGAACTGCTTCATCCAGACACCTTCCTTCGCTGCCTCCGAGGCTGCGATGTACTCCGCTTTGCATGTAGAATCGGCTACCATGCTTTGCTTGGAACTGCACCATCTTACCGCTCCCCCATTGAGAATAAATATGTATCCGGTTTGCGACTTAGAGTCGTCCGGATCAGTGTCAAAGCTTGCATTGATGTAACCCTTTACGACGAGCTCTTAATCACCTCCATAAACGAGAAACATTTCCTTAGTCCTTTTCAAGTACTTAAGGATATTCTTGACCGTCGTCCAGTGCTCCATTCCAGGATCACTTTGAAACCTTCTGGCCATACTTATGGCAAGGCTGACATCGGGTCTTGTGCACAACATTGCATACATGATAGAGCCTATGGCTGAAGCATAGGGCATGACACTCATATTTTCTCTATCTTCTGCAGTCACTGGGCATGGAGTCTTACTCAACTTCACACCTTGTAACACAGGCAAGAACCCCTTCTTGGATTGATCCATTTTGAACTTCTTCAAAACTTTATCAAGGGATGTGCTTTGTGAAAGTGCTATCAAGCGTCTCGATCTATCTCTATAGATCTTAATGCCTAATATGAAAGCAGTTTCTCCTAGGTCCTTCATTGAAAAATTCTTGTTCAAATATTCCTTCATACTTTCCAGCATTTCTATATTGTTTCCAATCAGCAATATGCCATCCACATATAATATTAGAAACGCTATAGAGCTCCCACTCACTTTCTTGTAAATACAAGCTTCTCCATAAACTTGTATAAACCCAAACGCTTCGATCACCTCATCAAAGCGCTTATTCCAACTCTGAAATGCTTGCACCAGTCCATAAATGGATCGCTGGAGTTTACAAACTTTGTCGGCATTCTCTGGATCGACAAAACCTTCTGGTTGCATCATATACAACTCTTCCTCAAGGAAACCGTTGAGGAACGCTGTTTTGACATCCATCTGCCAAATTTCATAGTCGAAATATGCAGCTATTGCTAACATGATTTTGACGGACTTAAGCATCGCTACGGGTGAGAAGGTTTTATCATAGTCAACTCCTTGAACTTGTGAAAAACCCTTTGCCACAAGTCGAGCTTTATAGATGGTGAGATTACCGTCGGCGTCCGTCTTCTTCTTAAAGATCCATTTGTTCTGAATTGCCTTTCGCCCTTCAGGTAATACTTCCAAAGTCCATACTTTGTTTTCATACATGGATCCCATCTCAGATTTCATGGCCTCTAACCATTTCTCGGAATCCGGGCCCATCATCGCTCCTCCATAGCTCGTAGGTTCATTGTTGTCCAACAACATGACCTCCAAGACAGGGTTGCCGTACCACTCAGGAGAAGTACGCGCCCTTGTCGATCTACGAGGTTCAATAGTAACTTGATCCGAAGCTTCATGATCATCATCATTAACTTTCTCTTCAACTATTGTAGGCTCCATAGAAGCATCTTTCTGTACTGCGTTACTCTCTAGTTGAAGTAAAGGTTCAATAACCTCATCAAGCTCTATTTTCCTCCCACTCAATTCTTTCAAGAGAAACTCTTTCTCAAGAAATGTTCCGTTCTTAGCGACAAACACTTTGCCTTCAGATCTGAGATAGAAGGCATACCCAACTGTCTCTTTTGGGTATCCTATGAAGACACATTTCTACGCTTTGGGTTCCAGCTTTTCAGGCTGAAGCTTTTTGACATAAGCATCACATCCCCAAACTTTAAGAAACGACAACTTTGGCTTCTTGCCAAACCATAGTTCATATGGTGTCGTCTCAACGGATTTCGATGGTGCCCTATTTAAAGTGAATGCAGCTGTCTCTAATGCATAACCCCAAAACGATAGTGGCAAATCGGCAAGGGACATCATAGAACGCACCATATCTAATAAGGTTCAATTACGACGTTCGGACACACCATTACGTTGTGGTGTTCCAGGTGGTGTCAATTGTGAAACAATTCCACGTTGTCTTAAGTGACTGCCAAACTCATAAATCAGATATTCTCCTCCTTGAACAGATCTCAGAAATTTAATCTTCTTGTTACGACGATTCTCAACTTCACTCTGAAATTGCTTGAACTTTTCAAATGTTTCAGACTTGTGTTTCATTAAGTAAATATACCCATATCTACTTAAGTCATCAGTGAAGGTGAGAAAATAACGATATTCACCATGCGTTGCAACATTCATTGGACCGCACACATCAGTATGTATGATTTCCAACAAGTCACTTGCCCGTTCCATTGTTCCAGAGAACGACATTTTAGTCATCTTGCCCATGAGGCATGGTTCACATGTGTCAAGTGATTCAAAATCAAGTGACTCCAAAAGTCCATCAGCATGGAGCTTCTTCATGTGTTTTACACCAATATGACCTAAACGACAGTGCCACAAGAAAGTGCTATTATCACCATTAACTCTACATCTTTTGGCATCAATGTTATGAACATGTGTATCATCACTATCAAGATTCAATATGAATAAACCCCTCACATTGGGTGCATGGCCATAAAAGATATTACTCATATAAATAGAACAACCATTATTCTCTGATTTAAATGAGTAACCATCTCGCAATAGATCCAGATATAATGTTCATGCTTAATGTAGGCACTAAATAACAATTATTCAGGTTTATCACTAATCCCGATGGTAATCGAAGAGAGAGCGTGCCGACGGCGATCACACCAACCTTGGAACCATTTCCCACATGCATCGTCACTTCGTCCTTCGCCAGCCTTCGTCTATTTCGTAGTTCCTGTTTTGAGTTGCAAATGTGAGCAACCGAACCGGTATCAAGTACTCAGGCACTACAACGAGAGCTAGTAAGATACACATCAATAACATGTATATCATATATACCTTGTTTGTTGTTGTCCGCCTTCTTGTCAGTCAGATACTTGGGGCAGTTCCGCTTTCAGTGACCAGGTCCCTTGCAATGAAAGCACTCAGTTTCTGGCTTGGGTCCAGCCTTGGATTTCTTCACGGGAGGAGCAACTGCTTTGCCATCCTTCTTGGAGTTACCCTTCTTGCCCTTCCCATTCTTCTTGAAACTAGTGGTTTTATTGACCATCAACACTTGATGTTCTTTCTGGATTTCAGACTCAGCAACTTTTAGCATCGCAAACAGCTCGGCAGCTGACTTGTTCATCCCATGCATGTTATAGTTCAACACGAAGCTCTTGTAGCTTGGTGGCAAAGATTGAAGAACTCTGTCAGTGATCGCCTCTGGCGGAAGGGGCATCCCTAACTCCGCCAGACGAGTCGAATACCCAGACATTCTGAGTATATGTTCACTTATAGACCCGTTCTCCTCCATTTTGCAGGCGTAGAACTTATCGGAGGTCTCATACCTCTCGAGCCGGGCATTCTTCTTAAAGATAAACTCCAACTCCTGGAACATCTCATATGCTCCATGATGTTCAAAACGTCTTTGAAGTCCCGATTCTAAGCCATACAATATTGCACACTGAACTATTGAGTAATCTCCAGAATGTTCCTCCCAAGCGTACTTAACGTCTTCGGATGACAAGTCTGTGGGTTGGTTACCAAGCGGTGCATCAAGGACATATGCCTTCTGGGAAGCCGTGAGGATAATCCTCAGATTACGGGCCCAGTCCACAAAGTTACTTCCATCATCTTTCAACTTAGCTTTCTCTAGGAACGCATTAAAATTCAGGGGTGCTACTGCGCGAGCCATTGATCTACAACATAAATAAGCAAAGGTTACTAAGACTATTGTTCAAGATAATGAGTTTAGTTAATCAAATTACTAAACCTCCCACTCAAATTGACATCCCTCAGGTCATCTGAGTGATACATGATCCAAATTCATCAACTCAAGCCCGATCATCACGTGAGTTGAGGTGGTTTCAATGGTGAACATCATCATGTTGATCATATCTACTATATGACTCATGTTCGACCTTTCGGTCTCTTGTGTTCCGAGGCTATGTCTGTACATGCTAGGCTCGTCAAGTTTAACCCGAGTGTTCTGCATGTGCAACACTGGCTTGCGCCCGTTGTATGTGAACGTAGAGTCTATCACACCCGATCATCACGTGGTGTCTCGACACGACGAACTTTCGCAACGGTGCACACTCGGGGAGAACACAATTCATCTCGAAATTTAAGTGAGGGATCACCTTATAATGCCACTGTCATCCTAAGCAAAACAAGGTGCAAAAAGGATTAACATGACATGCAAATCATAAGTGACATGATATGGCCATGAACTTGTGCTTTTGATCTCCATGTAGAAAGCACCGGCATGATCTTCATCGTCACCGGCACAACACCATGATCTCCATCATCATGATCTCCATCATTGTGTCGCCATCAGGGTTGTCTCGCCCACCATGCTCATACTACTATAGCTACCGTTTAGCGATAAAGTAAAGCATTACATAGCGCTTAATGATTGATACGCAGGTCATACAATAATTAAAGACAACCCTATGGCTCCTGCCGGTTGCCGTACTCATCGACATGCAAGTTGTGATATTCTATACATCACATGATCATCTCATACATCACATATATATCATCATATAATTGGCCATATCACATCACAACATACCCTGCAAAAACAAGTTAGACGTCCTCTAATTGTTGTTGCAAGTTTTACGTGGCTGCTACGGGTATCTAGCAAGAACAATTCTCACCTACGCAAAACCACGACGGTGATACATAAATTTCTTTTCAACCTTCTCAAGGACCGCCTTTGTCAAATCCGATCCAACTAAAGTAGGAGAAACAGACACCCGCCAGCCATCTTTGTGCAACGAAGTTACACGTCAGTCGATGGAACCAGTCTCTCGTAAGCGTACGAGTAAGGTTGGTCCGGGCCGCTTCATCCCACAATACCGCTGAACCAAAACACGACCAAGGAAGGAAGAAATCTAAGCATCAACGCCCACGAACTCTTTGTGTTCTACTCGAGATCTCATGTACACATAGACCTAGTTCATGATTCCACTGTTGGGGAACGTTGCATGGGAAACAAAAAAATTCCTACGCTTCACCAAGATCAATCTAGGAGATGAGCATCTACGAGAGGGGAGAGTGGATCTACATACCCTTGTAGATCACTAAGCGGGAAGCATTAAGAATCGCGGTTGATGTAGTCGAACGTCTTCGAGATCTAAATCACCGAGCGTCCCGCAATCCAATCACGATCCGTCCCAATCTAGCATCGAACGGACGGCACCTCCGCGTTCAGCACACGTACGGCTTGATGACAATCTCCGCCTTCTTGATCCAGCAAGAGGGAGCAGAGAGGTAGACGAGTTCTCCAGCAGCGTGACGGCGTTGTGGCGATGGTGGTGGAGTTATTTCAGCAGGGCTTCGCCTAAGCACCGCTGAAAACCAATCTAGAGGAGAAACTACGATCTAGAGGAGAGGTAGCACGTGACTGTTTTTCTGTGTCAAAAACCCTCAAAACCTCTAGTATATATAGGAGATGGGTAGGGAGGAGACTTGGCTCCCAAGGAAGCCAACCCTAGTTCGGCTGAAGTGGGAGGGAGGAGTCCTCCTCCTCCACTCCTAGTAGGATTAGGACTCCTTCCTTATTTCCCACTTTTGCCTTCTTTCCACCTTGGGTTTTCTTCCCTAGCCGCATGGGCTTCCTGTGGGCCTTCGGCCAGCCCACTAAGGGCTGGTATTCCTTCTCCCATAGCCCATAAAGCTTCTTGGGTAGAAGTACCCCTCCCGATGGTCCCCCGGTACCCTCCCGGCACTCCTGGGACATTACCGATGAGCCCAAAACTTTTCCGGTGACCAAAACAGGACTTCCTATATATCAATCTTTACCTCCGGACCATTTCGGAGTTCCTCGTGATGTCCGGAATCTCGTCTGGGACTCCGAACAACCTTCGGTCACCACCATACATAACTCTATACTACCGAAACGTCACCAAACCTTAAGTGTGCACACCCTGCGGGTTCGAGAACTATGTAGACATGACCGAGACACCTCTACATTCAATAACCAATAGCAGGACTTGGATGTCCACATTGATTCCTACATATTCTACGAAGATCTTTATCGGTCGAACCTCTATGTCAAAGATTCAGTTAATCCCGTATGATGTTCCCTTTGTTATTCGGTATGTTACTTGCGTGAGATTCGATCGTCGGTATCTCCATACCTAGTTTAACCTCGTTAGCGGCAAGTCTCCTTACTCATTTCTATAATACAAGATCCCGTGGCTAACACTTAGGCACATTGCTTGCAAGGCTTATTGTGATGTTATATTACCGAGTGGGCCCTGAGATACCTCTCTATCACACGGAGTAACAAATCCCAGTGTTGATCCATGCCAACCCAACAGATACCCTTGGAGATACCTGTAGAGCATCTTTATAGTCACCCAGTTACGTTGCAACGTTTGATACACACAAGGCACTCCTTCGGTGTCCGTGAGTTGCATGATCTCATGGTCATAGGAACATATACTTGACATGCAGAAACTGTAGCAATAAACTGACACGATCATATGCTATGTTTATAGTTTGGGTCTTGTCCATCACATCATTACCCGAATGATGTGACCCCATTATCAAATGACATCTCATATCAATGGCTAGGAAACCTTGATCATCTTTGATCAACGAGCTAGTTTACTAGAGGCACACTAGGGACAAAGTGTTGTATATATATCCACACATGCAATGTGTTTCCAGTCAATACAATTATAGCATGAATAATAAACAATTATCATGAACAAGGAAATATAATAATAACCATTTTATCATTGCCTCTAGGGCATATTTCCAACAGTTCACGGTTGTGGGTTTTACATGGGTGGGAAGAAGGGTCTTTCTTGTCCTTTCCTCCGGGCAGTTGGCGGTTGCAGGTGTGGACTCGGGGCCGTGGATACTAGGGTGGAGGCCCTGGGTGGCGCACTGCGCATTTGGCTCTCCGGCAAGTAGTGATGCAATGGTGTTGTTTGCTTGCCTTAGCCATGTGGGTGTCAAGGTGCATGGTGGGAGGTGATCCTGGTGAGAAGGTTGTCTCCGGTGGTGGCCTTCTGATCTTAATATGGAGTTTACATTCTTCGTGGAGGCCGAATGTCTGGCTTGCATTTACTTGTTCCATGAAATCGTTCATGTAGGATCAAAAAATCGACTAGGGCGGGGGGATGGGAGGTAGAAGATTTAAAATTTTCTTTTGAAAGAAAGTAAATCTCTCAACACATCACAACGGAATAAATGCTCTAAGATAGAACTACACAGAGATAAACTACGGAAAACAATACCGTTAGAGGGAAAACTAACAAAAGGTACTAGGAGATGCCTAACAGAACTGATGTGAGTAGAATCACTAAGTAGCAGTAGAGGAAAAGCATGTGGATAGACATGCATATTACGTTAAGTACCGCGAGATAAAAAACGCAAACATAATTGTAGTATTGATATAAATGCACTTAATTCGTGATGAAGTGAAGAAGACAGAGAACAAGGAATAACTCAACAAAGATGGCATCCAAAAAGTAAATCAAGTAGAGAGGAAACCAATGGTGCTCAACGATGACAAGGAATTTGTTCTACCAGTTCACTCTGCCAAAAGTGTTACCTTTGGTTGGAAGGACTTGTGATTGAACACATGAGCAAATCTCTTTCCATCATTTTCTCCTCAATGTGAAGTTCCTCAAACTTTAGTTCATGTAATCTCAACAAATTCTTCAAGGCAATCTCCAAACATTCACGAGCCATGTTTGTTTGGGCTTTAGCTTCGGCTTTTATAGCTTTTTCATTTTGGCCAAAAAGCCACAAAAGCTCCTAAATAGGTGCTTTTGAAGCTTTTATGGCTTTTGGTGAATCAATATAACAATATTGGGATCCAAAGGCCATAAAAGCTCCAAAAGCACTCATTTAGGAGCTTTTGTGGCTTTTTGGCCAAAGTGAAAAAGCTGCAAAAGCCGAAGCTAAAGCTCAAACAAACAGGGCCACAAACTTTGTCCTTGGCAAATCACAATCACTCTTGGCTGGTCGGACTGACGTCTAACCATCGAGTGAGCGTGCAACTCACAAGAGTAATAGGCAGACAAGTTACGTCTCAATTTATTTCTTCGTGAGGCTTAATCACTCAACTAAATTTGGGCTCTGTGGTTTTTTCTCAGTCGAATCTCTCAAAAGGGGGTTGCTCACACAAATCTTGTCAGATTAAACGGAGCACCCAACCGGTGAAGGTTGGGACGGAAGGCTATTTATAGTCAAAGAAAACCCAAGGTGTGAAATGATCAATCGGGGCACGTGCTTCACAACGGTTAACTGACACGTGCCCAGCTGTAGGATGTCAAACTCATCGGCAAATTTACTTGACGCACAAGTAAAGTTGACTACACTGTCCGTGATTTTCTATCTCGGTCCAGAAGAACTTCATCTCTGACTTAGAGGGAAAACATGGCGAACGAGAAGATTTCTCTCGACTTCGCTAGGAGATAGGTTTATGATAAGCATTCAATAGACCTAAATACCCCCCTTCCCCCTTAATAGTATGGTTTGCCCTATAACTTAAATGTAATAAAATGAAACTGGAGAAAGGGCTACGTCCTCTCGCCGTCTTCATTTCTCCGGCAACAGTCAATTCTTCCTCGATTGGCATACCAAAATAATTGCTCTTAACAACAAGTTTTAGGGTCATCTCCGACACACAATCTTTTCAAAAGCGTACTCCCCAATAGCTCAGCCAATGCACTCTGTAGATATAACAATCTTGTCTTCAGCTCTGGCAATCTTGTGTGAATATTTTAGCAATCTTCTAAATAACTCAAGGGACTTTTTGCTATACGTTCACTAGCAAACATATCAGTGTTTCAACTGTTTTCGTCCAACAATCTTCAAAAACACTACATGGGCACTAGATGCACCATCATTGAATTGCTCACATAAAAGCAAAGGGGGAAACTAGCAAACAATACCACATTAACCATCAATCTCTTGAGCAATTGCAATACAAAACGAACAAAAGGAAAAAAATTAACTTCCAGGGATTTCATGAGCACGCCAGCCTCACTTCGAGTCTTGCCCAAATCTGTCTCGTCGTCGTTAGCTGGAGGTGGAGGGGTGGTGGCGTGGCTGTATAGCATGTAGGAGCCGAGGAGTAGTAGAAGAAGGAAGCTTATGGGCGAATGTGCCTTTCTTCTTCTTCTTCTTCTTTATCGCGGCCACCGTGCTATCCCAAAATTTCGTATATAAATTAGAAGTGATCTGCTAGAGATGCTAATAGGGATTAGAAAACAATCGTTTGCTTTGCTTGAGAGACAAGCGTGTGAAACGTTGAGATGTGAAATTTGGCGCGGGGATTTACACAACGGTGCGTCACTTGCTTCCTCGGCATCAGCATGTTGAAGATCCGAAGCCGTGATTGCTTCAGAGTCTGGGCTAGCTAGCTATGCGGAAGTAAGACCACGCCGCCATCTTTGAATGTCGTCGGCTGATCCTTGTTTGAGCCGGCCGGCCGGAAATACGGCGGACGATCTGACCATTATTTCACTCATCCGCAAGAAGATGTGGTAACGTACGTTCGTAAAGGAGTTTGGGATAAACTCCAAGGAAACCGCGTCATGGGAGGCCACAAAATCAGCAGTCCAGGATGGATGGATATACTATATACTACTACTCGTAGCTGTCCATCTCTCCGACGTTAAATTGATCGACACTGCCATATACTACTATCTTTGTAGGACGGTGAAAGCGATGATGCATGCATATGTTTGCGGTTGATCGATCTGGCCGGTCCTTGACTGTCTCTTCTTGATATCTCAGATAGCTAGCTAGCTAGCACAAGTTAATCCAACTCTGGAGTACGTAGTCTGGAGTCCGTAGGTCTAGTATTTTCGCTACTATATAACGAGTGAGTGTCCCTGCCTGAGCCTGGGGAGATCGACGTGTGCATGCAGCAAGCCGCCTCCTCCTCCCGTAACGGCCGCGCGCGCTCTGGGGCTGGGGCTGGGATCAGACCGGTTACGTACTACTCTACTGCTCCGGTGTAGAAGTATGTGTGGAGCGTAACACCCGGGCGGAGTTAAGGTGGGCGGTGCGGTGCAGCTAGCCTGCAGCGTTGAGATCGAGCGAGAGCGCGGAAGCGCGTGCGGTGCCAGGTTCCATGGAGGCGCTCCGCCGCGGACGGCGGCAGCACGCGTGATGCTCACGCCGCCCAGCCGCGCGCGCCACGAGGTGCCACGCTGACCTAGGTCCTCCTGTCCTGTCCTCCTCCGTCGATCCGCTGCTTCGTATATATGTATTGTATATGCACGCACGCGCTCTCCATGTGCCGCCCCTAGCTAGCTTTGCATTCTTCTTCCTTCCTTCTCACCGCCGCGAGTCAACCTTGATCCGCCGTCAATGGCGTCTGCGCCCGCGAGGTTCTGCAGGCAGCTCCATGCCCTCCTCCTCAAGAACCTCGCCTTCCAGGTGAGTGACTGGTTTTCTTCCCCATCTTGATTCTCTCTTCGTTCCGGCCGGAATGACGACCAACACGCAATTGATTTTTTTTTCTAGAGGAGGAACTGGAAGACCAACGCCGCGATCGCAGCGTTCCCGGTGCTGCTCTGCGCGCTCCTCGTCGCCATCCAGGCCGTGGTGGACAGCGAGCTGGACAGGCCACCATTCCGGTGCGGCTGCGAGGGGGCCGAGTGCGGCATCCAGCACTCCACGCCCATACAAGCCATGAGCTGCGAGGTGCGCGCGCCGCCCAGGTGGCCGGCGCTCGTGCAGGTGCCCGTCATCCCGGCCTCCGTGCGCGGTCACCCTGCGCGGTGCAACAACGCGTCGTGCGGCCCGGTCACGGTGCTCATCACCGGCCGAAACCGTGGCCTCTCTCAAAGTAAAAATAAGAATATACATATACTCTCCAACGACTCACGTGCCGTTTTCCTCTGTGTGTTTTGACTGAAATCTCTCCATCGACAGGCCTTGGAAGGGGACTGTTCCCAGCAGGCTATTTTCTCATGCCGAATGAACCTATGAATTCCTCATCCTCTCTTGACCAGCTCTCCAAAGTAGTCCCTGTGAGTTGTTTGATCAGCCAAAAATGTTTTGGTATTCATCTTTGGGAATGACGTGCATTGAATCCGTCAATCCATGCATACATCCAGGGCTCCACAACATTACCCGCTCATGAGCTGTTCGTCGAGCCAGGCCTCGTGCCCAACGAGACCTTATATGTGATCCAGTCAAAGTGTTCCTGGCCTCCAAACAATGTTCCAGGAACTTCTGATGGTGGAATGCCGCTCCAACTCGGTAAGGAAAAAAAAATCCTGTACAATTGACATATTAATATCATGCAGGTGTTTACATCCATGATGAAGATTATTTGCGCTCTAGCAGATTTTAATCCTTCTTCTTCTTTGTGAAATTATTAATGGAACAGACATGGAGTGTGTTCAAGGTTTGCCAGTGTGGTCCGCGAGTTCATCGGTGATAAATCGACGTTTGTTTAACGGTTATAAAGCTGCAAACAAGAACAGAAGACCAAACGAATTCCTTGCCGGTACGTAGCCTCATCTGACTTTTGATATCGTCTTTTTAGTTCAGAATCGATGTAGTTCTTTGTTGTGCAAAAAATGTCTAATTTTGGAGCACAATCTTGCAGGTTATGACTTTCTTGATACAAGCACGGGGCGCTTCCACGTGTGTGTTTCATACAACTCCAGCTTCAGCAGGGATAACGGACACCATTCCATGACAGTTTTGCGCGTTGCACGGTTGGTTAATATGGTACTTACAAACTTGCCTGCAACTTACCTTCAAGCTCATACTCAAGAATACGCCCTTAATTAATTGGCTTCTTCACTACTTGGTGCTAATTATTATGCATTTGTACCATAGGCATCCAGTGCATATCTGAAGGTTCTCCCCGGAGTGAATGCAGAAATGCGCATAGAATTTCTGAAAGAGATGCCCAAAGCTGCAATCAAAATGAAGCTGAACCTCACCACTCTCATTGACGCACTCTTCTTCACATGGACGGTTCAACTCCTCCTTCCAGTGGGTTAATTATATTTACCATCTTTTATTAAATATATATGTTAGTGTTGGACAACAAACTTATTTCAATTGTTTTACTTCCAGGTAATAGTAACATATCTTGTTTATGAGAGGCAGCAGAACCTAAGACTAATGATGAAAATGCATGGACTCAAGGATGGACCATATTGGCTGATATCGTATTCCTACCTCCTGTCCCTTTCAGCAGCATACATGACGTTCTTTGTGGTTTTTGGCTCATTTATAGGTAGTATATTTGATTCCATGCATGCCGATTCTGTATCAACAACAATCTTGCTAATAAGGTTCTAAATCATACATACAACTTTTACTTGTTTTGCAGGCCTCGACATATTCAGATTAAACAGTTATGGTATACAATTTTTGTTCTTTTTCATCTACATCAACCTGCAAATTGTTTTAGCCTTTCTCCTCGCGCCATTCTTCTCATCAGTAAGGACTGCTAGTGGTCAGTAAAATCAGGCCTCATATTATTTCCTCAAATAGGTGGCCTCCCTCTTTTATATCCTAATCTGGATAGGTCTTTTCTTTTTTGTATTGCAGTAATAAGTTACATTTACGTCTTTGGTTCTGGCCTTCTTGGAGAAGCGCTATTGAAGTTGTTCATTGAGGATACTACCTTCCCAAGTAAGTAATTTTTCTATAATTCACCTATAATTTCCAATTATGTCACTGATTTCATTCCATTCTCAATGAGAACTACATTGTTTTACATGCCTATTAGGACCTTGGCTAGTGATAATGGAGCTTGTTCCCGGGTTCTCCCTCTACCGAGGAGTTTATGAGTTATCAGAGTATGCAGCTGCAGGAAGCTACATGGGGAAGCCGGGAATGCAATGGGGGGACTTGAACGACCCGATCAACGGGATGAAAGATGTTTTGATTCTGACGTCTATAGAATGGATACTTTTGCTTCTTGTGGCATATTTTTTGGACCACAGACCTGCATGGCATCCTATATTTCTCTTCGGAATTCTGTCGACCAAGCACTCGTCGCCGTCATATAAAGCGAATCCAAGATCCAGGAGGGTCTTTGCTGATATGGCCAAGGCTGATGTTGTCCTCGAGGTTAGTTAAGCATATAGGCTATACCTGAACCATTCAGTAGGCAGACAGTTCTGAATTGTTGTTCAAATTTTCTGGCTTTCAGCACAAGGTGGTGAAACGATTACTGAAGGAAATGGACACTAGGAATATGATCATCTGCCACAATCTAAAAAAGGTATACCGTGGAAATAACAGAAACCCCGACAAGCTTGCGGTGAGAGGGTTGTCTCTCGCATTGCACAAAGGGCAGTGTTTCGGAATGCTTGGTCCCAATGGAGCAGGGAAGTCATCCTTTATCAACATGGTGAGTGACAGTTTCAAAGTCTGCTTCAGCCACCGTATGCTTGTGTTGTCAGACTAACTTTTAATTTAGACGGTGATGATGTGTTAGAGGCCATTAACAACACTTGAACTTTCACTGACTTGATTTCTCATGAATCATTATGATTTCAATTTCTGCCGGTCTCACTGTTTCCTCATAGCGCAACAATGTTAAGACACCACAAAATGTGCAACATGAAAAACAGTTGACAGTACTGGTCTGGGCTACTATGTATGCAGATGATTGGACTAGTGGCGCCGACTTGCGGAACTGCTTACATACATGGAATGGATTTGAGAAAAGATATGAATGAAATATATGCAAACATCGGTGTATGTCCACAGCATGAGTAAGATCACAAGTGACCAGTCTTGCATTTTCCTTCTGAAGATGGTTTTGTCAGTGTTGGGATGACAACAAAAAATTCTCCAACTAATATATGCAGTTTGCTTTGGGAGACTCTGACAGGAAGAGAGCACCTGCTGTTCTATGGTCGAATGAAGAATCTCTCGGGTGCTGCTCTAATGAAGGTAGTTTCAAACCATGAACTAGAAACTACAGTACAATACTAACATAACAGTCTTATTGCAAGCTATCTGATACCACTCCATGCATTTACAGTTGAAACCACAGTTTAATTGAAACTTTTTTCTCCATTTGATAGGAAAGGACTAGAAATCCATTTTAACTTATCATCAGATGTCTCTTAATCCAGGCAGTCAATGAATCCTTGAAGAGCGTGAACCTTTTCCACTGCGGTTTCGGCGACAAATCTGTAAGCAACTACAGTGGTGGTATGAAAAGAAGGCTCAGTGCCGCGATCGCACTCATCGGCAATCCTAAGGTACTTCCCACAATCATGTCTTCATTCCCTTCAACGCAATCTTCAAAACAATTCAGCAATAACTGCCATCATTTTCGTTGTGATCGATCAGGTGGTTTACATGGACGAACCAAGCACCGGATTGGACACGATATCCAGGAATGATCTGTGGAACGTCATCAAGCGAGCAAAGAAGGAATGCACCATCATACTCACAAGTAATGAGTGCCCCTCCTATTTTTCAACCCTGCCTTTCCTCCGGTTATTCTTATGCTAAATACCAATCTGCCCTCACATTTAAACTAACTCCCTATTGTTCGTCAAAAAAAAAAAAAAAACTAACTCCCTATACTGTGACATTTCAGCGCATTCAATGGAAGAGGCCGAGGAGTTGTGCGATCGCATCGGCATCTTCGTGAGTGGAAACTTTCAGTGCCTTGGAACACCCAAGGAGGTATGCCACACCAGAATTACGCAACAATGTTATTCACATCTTTGATGTGTGTGTTTGTTTTTGAGCAGAGATGTAGTACGTATGTCATAAGCTGATCAGCAAAGTCATCTTGGTGACAAAGATGTTAATAGTAGTAAAGTTTACCTGAAAGGAAAACATTTGGTCTTCGTAAGCATTTGGTTGCTGCAAACTAAGAAGATGATACATTAATCTGGCAATACAAAAAATGTTGCAGCTGAAGACAAGATACGGCGGCACCCGCGTCCTGACGATAACGACGGCGGAGGAGCACGAGGAGGAGGTGGCCGACTTGATTGCTGGGCTGTCGCCGAGAGCGGTGAAGATCTACGGTATGTCGGGGACGCAGAAGTTCGAGCTGCCGAAGCGGGAGGTGAGGCTGGACAGCGTGTTCGGCGCGGTGGAGGCGGCGAGGGGCATGTTCCCCGTGCATGGGTGGGGCGTGGCAGACACCACGCTGGAGGACGTCTTCATCCGGGTCGCCAAGGACGCCCGGGCCTTCGATGTCCTCTCGTAGTCCTAGCGGCGGCGGCGGCTACCTAGCTAGCTTAGGGTGGAGATCTGAAACGTGTACAAATTTGCGATTTTAGGGCGACTTGTTGATCGTTAGGTTAGAAATGAACTGAACGGCCCAACTGCTTGACTACAAAAGTCTGGTGCCACAATCAAAGTTTCAACGTTCTAATGCGGGGAATGAACGGTATTACTGAAGATTCGAAATTATCTAACATCACACACCTAACACACCTAACGAGGTCAATTCATAGAATTGACATGTGATGCACAGGGATTTCTCCCGTTTATTGAGGATAAACCTTGTTGTGTGATGAAATCACTCATTAAAAAAATATCTTAATACTCGTTTAAAAAATTCGGAGGATCATGTTTATCTTGGTAGTCATATTAAAATGAATGTACGCATCCATAATTGGTGCAGGGACCGGAAACTGGAAATTCTCCCATTTTCAAAACATCAAGTCTCCAGGCTAATTTTGCCTCGCTCGCGTCGCCTCAAGGGGAGAGCCTCGGGTGAACCCTAGCTGCCGCCCCTGACCCTCCCTCCCTCTCTACTTCTTCACTGTCATCATCGGAGGCCGGCGAGCTTCGCTCGCCCGATGGACGGTGGACCCTCCTCTCTGCGCGAGGGGATCTCGGGCCGAGACGTGACGACGACCCTGGGCGCCCAGCATGGGCGGAGTTGGCACGATTGCGCGGCGGTTGGGCCCCTACGGTCTGCGGGGGGCAACGTGTGGCCGGCCATGACAGCTGGCGGCGGCGGATCGAGAGTTTCCCATCCCAGATGGGTTCTCCTCCTTCATCAAGCGGACGCTTGCAATGGCGACCCTGGGCTTGGCGGTGGTGGTCATCTCCCGCATCGGAGGTAGTCGGCTTGAAGGTTGGGTGGTCGGATCTGAGATCCGTCATTTAGTCCCAGCTGCGAGCCGAGGAGACATAGTTGCCGAAAACTGAGCTGACAACGGGTGATGACGGCGTTCTTCATCGTTACCTTGATGAAGGCATCGTCGTGTAACTATTGTCGACCCACTCGTGTTGCTCCGGAGGAAACCCTAGGATCTAGTCTTCCAGAACGGACAATGACGGTATTGCGGTGTCGTTTCTCTCTTGGGAGCATTGTTTATGAAATAGAGCTGGACGACAAATGCGGGAGGTGGAGCGGCTTCATCTTGCATGGATTTTCGATGAAGATGTCAAGTCACCCCTGGCCGACAGGTGCTACGCTCTGGTATGTCTGTTTGGCAGGTGCTACACATGACAAATCTTTCAGAAACTTCAAGCTGCATCGACTGGTGGTACTTGCCGGCATTGTTCTACGGTGTACCGACGGCGACCATGACATGCTCAGCAGTTTGCATGCAGGGAGGTGGGGCCGTTGGGCGCCGTGGTGACGCCGACGAATGGTCGAACTGGCAAGGATGATGCGGATCTCTTTTTTGAAGATGGGTCAGCGGTTCGATGATGATGGCGGCTTCTAAAAAGTATGCATGTGGTGTACACTTTAGGTTTGCTGCACCGGTTGTAGGTTCCGATATGTTATGTGGATGGATAGGCATAGACACCGGTTTTAGATATGGAGAGTGAAAGCACTGCACATTATCGAGTTTGTAGGTGCAAGTAATGGCTTTAGGTGGCTTGATGTATGTTCTTATGAAACCTTTGTTGAATAACTAATAAAGATGGTTGTATGCATCAATTGATGCAGAAGCTGGAGTTTTAACCTCCTTTTCTAAAAAAAATCACACACCTAAATTTTCGGTGATCCTCAAAATCGTCTAAATCCAATAAACCGAACTAACGTTGAGCCCTCACTGTAAGCAAATGTATCCACCAAAGGTTACAATACGGGGAGATTAATTTCAAGGAAAGAAGACACGGAATTTGTAAGGTACCTGTGTTATCTCTCACTATCGATATATGTCAAGTAGCTGAAGGATTCGAATTTAGTGTCCATTACAATGAACCAGAGGCACACAAATTGGGGAATTTTGGGAGGGGAAGAACACACATGGGGAGGTAGGTTGGTAGCCGGGTGTCGTTTAGCCATTGCCTTGATCCTCTGGATGGTGCCCTCTCTGATGTGCCAAGTATAAGCAGCTCCTCGCTAGTCGATCCACTCGGGCCCACTCGTCAATGTGTTAAACCTGCGCTGATGAGTGGGGCATGATGTAGAGACATGAGGACACCTTTAGTCCCGTCGTCAAAGCTGCTACTATCAGAGTAATCCCCTCAATTGCAGTATCACGGAATTGGTGCATGAGACAATTAGATGTGAAGAATGCATTTCTGCATGATGTTCTGGAAGAGAAAGTGTTCATGAGACAACCTCCAGGATATGAAAGCTCACGCTCACCATGTTATGTTTGCAAGCTTGACAAAGCATTATATGGCTTGAAACAAGCACCTAGAGCCTGGTACTCTCGTTTGTCCTCACAGTTACAATCTCTTGACTTTGTTTCATCCAAGGAAGATACATTGCTCTTCTTTTATCATACGCATGGGATAACTATGTTTATGCTCATTTATATGGATGATATTGTTGTTGGAATTACCATATGATTTTATTAATAAGAAAAATAAATAAAACATCATGGAAAACATGACTATTATAGTAGAGATAAAACAAGTCATGTTATCTAAAAGAAAGAAGGCAAATAGCATGAGCACATGTGAAGGAGAACAGAACATATGTGGAACAAAGGCTAGTGCAAGAAAAACTATAGCAGGAAACTAAAGCATGATCTTAAACAGAGAGAACACGAGAACGTACGGAACAGCGGCAGAAGCCCCGGTCTTGGGGTCGGTGTCGTCGCCAACCATGTCGTCGAAGAGGTCGTCGACATCGAGGAAGAAGTCGTCGTTGGGGAAGTGGTCGTCGGTGTCTGGAGCATCCGTGATGAACCGGTCAGTAGTCACGCAGAGCGCTCCCCAAAAACCTTATCACCCTTCTCCCGTACAGGACTCCAAGAGGTGCGGTTTCGGAGGCCTACTGTCCCGACCTGCGGTGCATGCCGCAAGCCGGGATGGAGAAGATAGTAGCAGCTCAGAGTTTGGAACTCGGTGGCGAGAGGGAGATGATCTTTTGTTGTCTCTCTGAAAAGGAGCGACCTCTCTTTTATAGGCACAGGAGAAGGAGGCGAATAGGCTGCGTCGGGAGCTGAAGGGAAAAAGGGAGACAAAACAAAAAGGTAGCAGCCGAAGGGTGCAGTGTTCGTATTAAAAAAAACTTTTAGCTTCCGAGTGACCTTTCGTATACCAGTCGTGCGCAACAAAAATATAGACAATGGCTTGGCTCATTCCCGCAACCCGCGGCGCGGCGCGTCGTGACGAGGCGGGCGGTGGAGGAAGAGCGCGCGTGTATGTCTCTCTTGTTCTCATGCCCATACATGTGGGGAAACATCCTCCCTTATAAGAAGGTCCAACTCCCACCAAACTAGCAATGTGGGACTAAACTTTGGTTCCACCTCTTGCCATGCACGAATGGGCTGTGTGGGCCTCTAGGATTTATTAGGAATTTCTGAAATAGCTATTGGGCTGGCCCAAAATCAATTAAATTCCAGCAATCCCCCACCAGATCCCAGAGGCACACAAAGTTTGCCTTTGGTTTCAAAATACTGTTTTATATACCGGTACTCCAGTGGAGACTGTTAAGTTGAACTTCCACCTAAAACTCTATGCTACACTAGTAAGCAACTTGAACAATGGACTGGGCCTTCGAATCTAGCTTCACACAAAGCCTTGACCGATACTAGGCTACCGTGGGTCTTCCCCGCGGGTGGATCTTATACGTCATACTCCGAGACTTTTCATGAGTTTACTAGAGAGCACCCTACTCTCATAGATTGCAACGTTTAACAATCAGACTCATATAGGTGTGTTCTTCAAAAGATGTTATGCAAGACAACATCTCTGCTAAATAAGCCACTCAGAACACATTAAAATATACATCAATCTGCCATGCAGATTAGGAGAGTACTACATATTCATGGAGAGGTATTAAATAGTAAGGATACTCTCCTCTCAGTTGACCAACAGCTTGTCTTCCACATCTAATTCACGGGATCTCCGATCACATAGATCAGGTTACCATTGTGAACAACTCATATTGCGGGTCTCATACCCATCTCCTTCGATGCATTATCTATCACATTACATGATAGACCCTTAGTAAAAGGATCAGCCAGATTTTTAGATGTTTGGATATAATCCAATGCAATAACTCCGGAGTTTCTCATTTTCCTGTCAGACTTTAACCTTCTCTAAACATGTCTTGATGACTTCATGTTATCCTTTGAACTACTCACTTTCGTGATCACGGTTTGATTGTCACAGTTCATAAGAATACCCGGTACAGATTTCTCAACAACCGACAAGTCATTCAAGAGCCGACGAAGCCAATCTGCTTTGACCGTAGCTGTATCTAGTGTTGTGAGTTCTGCTTCCATTGTTGACCTCGTTAAGATGGTCTGCTTGCAAGACTTCCAAGAAACAGCACCACCTCCATGAGTGAATACATATCCGCCCGTGGCCTTTATCTCATTAGCATCTGAGATCCAGTTTGAGTCACTATACCCTTCAAGCACCTTTGGGTGCCCGGTATAGTGAATTCCATAATTCACAGTGCCTCTCAAATAACTCATAACTCTTTCTAGAGCTTTCCAATGATCATCTCCTGGTTTTGAAACAAATCGGCTCAGTTTGCTAACAGCAAAAGAGATGTCAGTGTTGGAAATATGCCCTAGAGCAATAAATAAAGTTTTTATTATTATATTTCCTTGTTCATGATAATCGTTTATTGTCCATGCTATAATTGTATTAATTGGAAACACATTACATGTGTGGGTAAATAGACAACACTTTGTCCCTAGTATGCCTCTAATAGACTAGCTCGTTATCAAAGATGGCTATGGTTTCCTAGTCATGGACATGAGATGTCATTTGATAATGGGATCACGTCATTAGGAGAATGATGTGATGGACAAGACCCAAACTACAAACGTAGCATATGATCGTGTCAGTTTATTGCTACTGTTTTTTGCATGTCAAGTATATGTTCCTATGACCATGAGATCATGCAACTCACGGATACCGGAGGAGTGCCTTCTGTGTATCAAACGTCGCAACGTAACTGGGTGACTATAAAGATGCTCTACAGGTATCTCTGAGGGTGTCTATGGAGTTGGCATGGATCAAGACTGGAATTTGTTACTCCGTGTGACGGAGAGGTATCTCAGGGCCCACTCGGTAATACAACATAACAATGAGCCTTGCAAGCAATGTGTCTAAGTGTTAGTCCCGGGATCTTATATTACGGAACGAGTAAATAGACTTGCCGATAATGAGGTTGAACTAGGTATGGAGATACTGACGATCGAATCTCGGGCAAGTAACATACCGAAGAACAAAGGGAACATCATACGGGATTAACTGAATCCTTGACATAGAGGTTCGACCGATAAAGATCTTCGTAGAATATGTAGGAACCAATATGGGCATCCAGGTCCCGCTATTGGTTATTGACCATAGAGGTGTCTCGGTCATGTCTACATAGTTCTCGAACCCACAGGGTCTGCACACTTAAGGTTTGGTGACGTTTCGATAGTATAGAGTTATGTATGATGGTGACCGAAGGTTGTTCGGAGTCCCGGATGAGATCCCATACATCACGAGGAGCTCCGGAATGGTCCGGAGGTAAAGATTCATATATAGGAAGTCCTGTTTTGGTCGCCGGAAAAGTTTCGAGCTCATCGGTAGTGTACCGGGAGTGCCGGTAGTGTACCGGGAGACCATCGGGAGGGGTATTTCGACCCAAGAGGCTCCATGGGCTGTGGGAGAGTGTTTACCAGCCCTTAGTGGGCTGGTGGAAGTCCCACACAAGGCCCATGCGGTTTGGGGAAAAAAGGCCCAAGGAGAAAAAGTGGAAAAAGGCAAAAATAAGGTGAATCCTAGTCCTAATAGGATTGGAGGTGGAGTCCACCTCCTCCACCTGGTTCGGCCGACTCCTTGGAGGCTTGGCCCTTGTTCCAAGCCTCCTACTCTCTTCTTCTTATATATACTGGAGGTTTTAGGGTTTTTGCACAGATTTTTCAGCCATGTGCTGCCCGTTCCTCCAGTGCATAGTTTCTCCTCTAGATCGGTTTTCTACAACGCTTAGGCGGAGCCCTGCCGGAATAGCTCCACCACCATCGCTGGAGAGTCGTCACGCTGCCGAAGAACTCTTCTTCCTCTCCGCTCCTTCTTGCTGGATCAAGACGGCAGAGATCGTCATCAAGCTGTACGTATGCTGAACGCGAAGGTGCCGTCCGTTCAGCGCTAGATCGAAAGGATCGTGATCAAGTTCGTGGGACGGATCATGATCAAGTTCGCGAGACGGATCGTGATTGGATCGCGGGACGGATCGTGATTGGATCACGGGACGCACGGCGATTTGGATCGCGAAGACGTTCGACTACACCAACCGCGTTTCTTAACGCTTCCCACTTAGCGATCTACAAGGGTACGTAGATCCACTCTCCCTCTCGTAGATGCTCATCACCATGGATAGATCTGCGTGTGCGTAGGAATTTTTTTGTTTCCCATGCAACGTTCCCCAACGGTGGCATCATGAGCTAGGTCTATGTGTAGATGAGATCTCGAGTAGAACACAAAAGGTTTGTGGGCGTTGATGCTTAGATTGCTTCCTCCCTTGGTCGGATTTTGGTTCAGCGGTATTGTGAGATGAAGCGGCCCAGACCGACATTACTCGTACGCTTACGAGAGACCGGTTCCCTCGACCGCAACTTATTGCATAGATGGCTTGCGGGTGCCAGTTTCTCTCACTTTAGTTGGATCGCATTCGACAAAGGCGGTCCTTGAGAAGGTTGAAAAGCAACTAGTGTATCACCATTATGGTTTTTGCGTAGATGAGGATTGTTCTTGCTAGATACCCATAGCAGCCACGTAAAACATGCAACAACAATTAGAGGACGTCTAACTTGTTTTTACAGGGTATGTTGTGATGTGATATGGCCAATTACATGATGTGATATATGTGATGTATGAGATGATCATGTGATGTATAGATTATCACGACTTGCATGTCGATGAGTACGACAACTGGCAGGAGCCATAGGGTTCTCTTTAATTATTGTATGACCTGCGTGTCAATCATTAAGCGCTATGTAATGCTTTACTCTATCACTAAACGGTAGCAATAGTAGTAGAAGCATGTTGGGCGCGACAACCCCGATGGCGACACGTTGATGGAGATCAAGATGATGAAGATCATGGTGTCATGCCGGTGACAATGGAGATCATGTCGGTGCTTTCTACATGGAGATCAAAAGCACAAGTTCATGGCCATATCATGTCACTTATGAATTGCATGTGATGTTAATACTTTTATGCACCTTGTTTTGCTTAGGACGACGGTAGCATTATAAGGTGATCCCTCACTTAAATTTCAAGATGAATTGTGTTCTCCCCGAGTGTGCACCGTTGCGAAAGTTCGTCGTGTTGAGACAACACGTGATGATCGGGTGTGATAGACTCTACGTTCACATACAACGGGTGCAAGCCAGTGTTGCACGTGCAGAACACTCGGGTTAAACTTGACGAGCCTAGCATGTATAGACTTGGCCTCGGAACACAAGAGACCGAAAGGTCGAACATGAGTCATATAGTAGATATGATCAACATAATGATGTTCACCATTGAAGCCACCTCAACTCACATGATGATCGGACTTGAGTTGGTGGATTTGGATCATGTGACACTTAGATGACCTGAGGGATGTCAATTTGAGTGGGAGCTTTAGTAATTTGATTAACTAAACTTATTATCTTGAACAATAGTCTAAGTAAACTTTGCATATTTATGTTGTAGATCAATGGCTCGCGTAGTAGCACCCCTGAATTTTAATGCGTTCCTAGAGAAAGCTAAGTTGAAAGATGATGGAAGTAACTTTGTTGACTGGGCCCGTAATCTGAGGATTATCCTCACGGCTTCCCAAAAATCATATGTCCTTGATGCACCGCTTGGTGACCAACCAGAAGACATGACCTCCGAAGACGTTAAGAACGCTTGGGAGGCACGTTCTGGAGATTACTCAATAGTTCAGTGTACGATATTGTATGGCTTAGAACCGGGACTTCAAAGACATTTTGAACGTCATGGAGCATATGAGATGTTCCAGGAGTTGAATTTTATCTTTCAGAAGAACGCCCGGATCGAGAGGTATGAAACCTCCGATAAGTTCTATGCTTGCAATATGGAGGAGAACGGGTCTATCAGTGAACATATACTCAGAATGCCTGGGTATTCAACTCGTCTAGCGGAGTTGGGAATTTCCCTTCCGCCAGAGGCGATCACCGACAGAGTTCTTCAATCACTGCCACCTAGTTACAAGAGCTTTGTGATGAACTATAACATACACGGGATGAACAAGTTAGTCGCCGAGCTGTTTGCGATGCTAAAAGTCGCTGAGTCTGAAATCCAGAAAGAACATCAAGTGTTGATGGTCAATAAAACCACTAGTTTCAAGAAAAATGGCAAGGTCAAGGGCAAGGGCAAGAAGGGTAAAACTAAGAAGGATGGCAAAGCAGTTGCTACTCCTGTAAAGAAGCCCAAGCATGGACCCAAGCCACAAACTGAGTGCTTTCATTGCAAGGGAACTGGTCACTGGAAGCAGAACTGCCCCAAGTACCTGGCTGACAAGAAGGCGGCCAATGACAAACAAGGTATATATGATATACATGTTATTGATGTGTACCTTACTATCTCTCGTAGTAGTGCCTGGGTATTTGATACCGGTTCGGTTGCTCACATTTACAACTCAAAGCAGGAACTACGGAATAAACGAAGGCTGGCAAAGGACGAAGTGACGATGCACGTGGGAAATGGTTCCAAGGTTGATGTGATCGCCGTCGGCACGCTCTCTCTTCGATTACCATCAGGATTAGTGATGAACCTGAATAATTGTTATTTAGTACCTGTGTTAAGCATGAACATTATATCTGGATCTTGTTTATTGCGGGACAGTTACTCATTTAAATCGGAGAATAAAGGTTGTTCTATTTATATGAGTAATATATTTTATGTTCATGCACCCAATGTTAGGGGTTTATTCATATTGAATCTTGATAGTGATAACACACATGTTTATAACATTGATGCCAAAAGATGTAGAGTTGATAATGATAGTACCACTTTCTTGTGGCACTGCCGTTTAGGTCATATTGGTGTAAAACGCATGAGGAAGTTCCATGCTGATGGACTTTTGGAGTCACTTGATTTTGAATCACTTGACACATGTGAACCATGCCTCATGGGCAAAATGACTAAAACGCCGTTCTCTGGAACAATGGAACGGGCAAGTGACTTATTGGAAATCATACATACTGATGTGTGCGGTCCAATGAATGTTACATCGTGTGGTGGATATCGTTATTTTCTCACCTTCACTGATGACTTAAGTAGATATGGGTATATTTAGTTAATGAAACACAAGTCTAAAACGTTTGAAAAGTTCAAGCAATTTCAGAGTGAAGTTGAGAATCATCGTAACAAGAAGATTAAGTTCCTGCGATCTGATCGAGGAGGTGAATATCTGAGTTATGAGTTTGGCAGTCACTTAAGACAGTGTGTAATTGTTTCACAGTTGACACCGCCCGGAACACCGCATCGTAATGGTGTGTCCGAATGTCGTAATCGAACCTTATTAGATATGGTGCGTTCTATGATGTCTCTTGCTGATTTGCCACTATCGTTTTGGGGTTATGCATTAGAGACAGCTGCATTCACTTTAAATAGGGCACCATCGAAATCCGTTGAGATGACGCCATATGAACTGTGGTTTGGCAAGAGGCCAAAGTTGTTGTTTCTTAAAGTTTGGGGATGTGATGCTTATGTCAAAAAGCTTCAGCCTAAAAAGCTGGAACCCAAAGCGGAAAAATGCGTCTTCATAGGATACCCGAAAGAGACAGTTGGGTATACCTTCTATCTCAGATCCGAAGGCAAAGTGTTTGTCGCTAAGAACGGAACATTTCTTGAGAAAGAGTTTCTCTCGAAAGAATTGAGTGGGAGGAAAATAGAGCTCGATGAGGTTATTGAACCTTTACTTCAACCAGAAAGTAGCGCAGCGCAGAAAGATGTTTCTGTGGAACTACGACGGTAGAAGAGGAAGTTAATGATGATGATCATGAAGCTTCAGATCAAGCTACTATTGAACCTCATAGGTCGACAAGGCCGCGTATTACTCATGAGTGGTACGGCAACCCTGTCTTGGAGGTCATGTTGTTGGACAACAATGAACCTACGAGCTATGGAGGAGCAGTGATGGGTCCGGATTCCGAGAAATGGTTAGAGGCCATGAAATCCGAGATGTGATCCATGTATGAAAACAAAGTATGGACTTTGGAAGTATTACCCGAAGGGTGAAAGGCCATTCAGAACAAATGGATCTTTAAGAAGAAGACAGACGCGGACGGTAATGTCACCATCTATAAAGCTCGACTTGTGGCAAAGGTTTTTTCACAAGTTCAAGGAGTTAACTACGATGAGACCTTCTCACCCGTAGTGATGCTTAAGTCTGTCAGAATCATGTTGGCAATAGCTGCTTATTTCGACTATGAAATTTGGCAGATGGATACCAAAACAGCGTTCCTCAACGGTTTCCTTGAGGAAGAGTTGTATATGATGCAACCGGAAGGTTTTGTCGATCCAGAGAATGCTGACAAAGTTTGCAAACTCCAGCGATCTATTTATGGGCTGGTGCAAGCATCTCGGAGTTGGAATAAGCATTTTGATGAGGTGATCAAAGCGTTTGAGTTTATACAAGTTTATGGAGAAGCTTGTATTTACAAGAAAGTGAGTGGGAGCTCTATAGTGTTTCTAATATTATATGTGGGTGACATATTGCTGATTGGAAACAATATAGAAATGCTAGAAAGCGTGAAGGAATATTTGAACAAGAGTTTTTCAATGAGGGACCTAGGAGAAGCTGCTTTCATATTAGGCATTAAGATCTGTAGAGATAGATGAAGACGCTTAATAGCACTTTCATAGAGCACATACCTTGATAAAGTTTTGAATAAGTTCAAAATGGATCAGTCCAAGGAGGGGTTCTTGCCTATGTTACACGGTGTGAAGTTGAGTAAGACTCAATGCCCAGTGACTGCAGAGGATAGAGAAAAGATGAGTGTCATACCCTATGCTTCAGCCATAGGCTCTATCATGTATGCAATGATGTGCACAAGACCCGATGTCAGCCTTGCCATAAGTATGGCCGGAAGGTTTCAAAGTGATCCTGGAATGGAACACTGGGCAGCGGTCAAGAATATCCTTAAGTACTTGAAAAGGACTAAGGAAATGTTTCTCATTTATGGAGGTGATGAAGAGCTCGTCATAAAGGGTTACGTCGATGAAAGCTTTGACACTGATTCGGATGACTCTAAGTCACAAACCAGATACGTGTTTATTCTCAATAGGGGAGCGGTAAGCTGGTGCAGTTCCAAGAAAAGCATGGTAGCCGATTCTACATGTGAAGAGGAGTACATTGCAGCCTCGGAGGCGGCGAAGGAAGGTGTCTGGATGAAGGAGTTCATGATAGATCTTGGAATAGTGCCCAGTGCACTAAATCCAATGAACCTGTTCTGTGACAACACTGGTGCCATTGCTCTGGCCAAAGAACCAAGGTTTCACAAGAGGACCAGACACATAAAGCGACGCTTCAACTCCATCCGGGATTACATCGAGGAGAAGGACATAAATATTTGCAAAGTGCACACGGATCTGAATGTTGCAGACCCGTTGACTAAACCTCTTCCAAGGGCTAAACATGATCAACACCAGAACTGCATGGGTGTTCGATTCATTACAATGTAAATCACATAGTGATGTGAGCTAGATTATTGACTCTAGTGCAAGTGGGAGACTGTGAGAAATATGCCCTAGAGGCAATAAATAAATTTTTATTATTATATTTCCTTGTTCATGATAATCGTTTATTGTCCATGCTATAATTGTATTAATTGGAAACACATTACATGTGTTGGTAAATAGACAACACTTTGTCCCTAGTATGCCTCTAATAGACTAGCTCGTTGATCAAAGATGGCTATGGTTTCCTAGTCATGGACATGAGATGTCATTTGATAACGGGATCACGTCATTAGGAGAATGATGTGATGGACAAGACCCAAACTACAAACGTAGCATATGATCGTGTCAGTTTATTGCTACTGTTTTCTGCATGTCGAGTATATGTTCTTATGACTATGAGATCATGCAACTCACGGATACCGGAGGAGTGCCTTGTGTATATCAAACGTCGCAACGTAACTGGGTGACTATAAAGGTGCTCTATAGGTATCTCCGAGGGTGTCTGTTGAGTTGGCATGGATCAAGACTAGAATTTGTTACTCTTTGTGACGGGGAGGTATCTCAGGGCCCACTCGGTAATACAACATCAAAATGAGCCTTGCAAGCAATGTGTCTAAGTGTTAGTCATGGGATCTTGTATTACGGAACGAGTAAAGAGACTTGCCGATAACGAGGTTGAACTAGGTATGGAGATACCGACTATCGAATCTCGGGCAAGAAACATACCGAAGAACAAAGGGAACATCATACGAGATTAACTGAATCCTTGACATAGAGGTTCGACTGATAAAGATCTTCGTAGAATATGTAGGAACCAATATGGGCATCCAGGTCCTGCTATTGGTTATTAACTGTAGAGATGTCTCGGTCATGTCTACATAGTTCTCGAACCCGCAGGGTCTGCACACTTAAGGTTTGGTGACGTTTCGGTAGTACAGAGTTATGTATGGTGGTGACCAAAGGTTGTTCGGAGTCCCGGATGAGATCCCGGACGTCACGAGGAGCTCCGGAATGGTTCTGAGGTAAAGATTCATATATAGGAAGTTCTGTTTTGGTCGCCGGAAAAGTTCCGGGCTCATCGGTAGTGTACCGGGAGTGCCGGTAGTGTACCGGGAGACCATCGGGAGGGGTATTTCGACCCAAGAGGCTCCATGGGCTGTGGGAGAGTGTTTACCAGACCTTATGGGCTGGTGGAAGTCCCACACAATGCCCATGCGGTTTGGGAAAAAAAGGCCCAAAGAGAAAAAGTGGGAAAAGGCAAAAATAGGGTGAATCCTAGTCCTACTAGGATTGGAGGTGGAGTCCACCTCCTCCACCTGGTTTCGCCGAATCCTTGGAGGCTTGGCCCTTGTGCCAAGCCTCCTCCTCTCTTCCTCTTATATATACTGGAGGTTTTAGGGTTTTTGCACAGATTTTTCAGCCACGTGCTGCCCGTTCCTCCAGTGCATAGTTTCTCCTCTAGATCGGTTTTCTACAGCGCTTAGGCGAAGCCCTATCGGAATAGCTCCACCACCATCGCCGAAGCGCCGTCACGCTACCGTAGAACTCTTCTTCCTCTCCGCTCCTTCTTGCTGGATCAGGATGGCGGAGATCGTCATCAAGCTGTACGTGTGCTGAACGCGGAGGTGCCGTCCGTTCGGCGCTAGATCGGAAGGATCGTGATCAAGTTCATGGGACGGATCATGATCAAGTTCGCGGGACGGATCGTGATTGGATCGCGGGACGGATCATGATTGGATCGTGGGAGGCACGGCGATTGGGATCACGAAGACGTTCGACTACACCAACCACGTTTCTTAACGCTTCCCGCTTAGCGATCTATAAGGGTACGTAAATCCACTCTCCCTCTCGTAGATGCTCATCACCATAGATAGATCTGCGTGTGCGTAGGAAATTTTTTGTTTCCCATGCAACGTTCCCCAACAGTCAGGTCTTGTGGCACTGGCCAAATACATGAGCGAGCCAATAATCTGATAATATTTCAATTGATCTCTAGCAATTCTTCGATTCTTTCGAAGCAATACGCTAGCATCATATGGTGTTGGAGAGGGATTGCAGTCATTATAACCAAAGCGACTCAAGATATTTTCCACATAGTGAGATTGAAGCAATGTAATCCCACCATCATCATCCCTTAATAGCTTGATGTTTAGAATAACATCTGCTACTCCCAAATCCTTCATCTCAAAACAACGAGATAGGAAATTCTTGACCTACTTAATAACATTCATATTTGTTCCAAAAATCAATATGCCATCGACATACAAGCAAAGGATAACTTCTTCGCCTCCACCATGTCGATAGTACACACATTTGTTAGCTTCGTTTATAACAAAGCTTGCAGCTGTTAAAGTTCTTTCGAACTTCTCGTGCCACTGCTTAGGTGCTTGCTTAAGTCCATACAAAGACTTCAACAATCTGCACACCTTTCCTTATTGACCGTCCACTATAAAACCATCTGGTTGTTCCATGTAAATTTCCTCATCCAACTCTCCATTTAGGAAAGCAGTCTTAACATCCATTTGATGAATGAGAAGACCATGTGAGGCTGCTAGTGAAAGTAGTACTCGAATAGTGGTGAGTCGAGCCACAAGTGAGTAAGTATCAAAAAAATCTTCACCTTCCTTTTGGGTATAACCCTTAGCCACGAGCTGTGCCTTGTACTTTTCAATAGTACCATCAGGCCTAAGCTTCTTCTTGAACACCCATTTGCACCCTATAGGTTTGCACCCATAAGGTCGATCAGTTATCTCCCAAGTTTCATTTGCCAAGATGGAATCCATCTCACTACGGACTGCCTCCTTCCAGTAGTCAGCATCTTCAGAAGCATAGGCCTCTGAAATAAAACTGGGAGTGTCATCTATGAGTTACACAAGAAAATCGTCACCAAAGGACTTTGCAGTCCTCTATCTCTTGCTACTTTTAGGAGTCTCATTGTTGTCCTCTACGGGATCTTCAAGAAGTTGCATCGGAATGGTAGGTTCAGAAATTGCAACTACATCCCGACTCGAGGAACTAGGCAACTCTTGATTTGATGAGCTACCCATATCCTTCATGGGAAAGATATCTTCAAAGAACACATTGTTCGACTCCATGATTGTACCGACATGCATGTCTGATACCTCAGATTTTACAATCAAGAATCTATAACCAATGCTATGAAAAGAATAGCCCAGGAAAACACAATTCACAGTTTTTTGACCAAGTTTGCGTTTCTTTGGAATTGGCACATTTACTTTCGCCAAACAACCCCAGGTTCGTAAGTAAGAGAGTTTTAACCTTTTCTTCTCCCATTCCTCAAATGGAGTTATTTCTTTGTTCTTTGTGGGAACTCGGTTTAGAAGATGACATGCAGTCAGTATCGCCTCCCCCCACCATGCCTTGGAGAGACCCGATGTGTCTAACATGGCGTTAACCAAATCGGTTAGAGTGCGGTTCTTTCTTTCGGCTACCCCATTTGACTAAGGTGAATAGAGAGGTGTCCTATCATGGATTATACCATGTTCCGCACAAAAAGAATCAAATTCATTGGAAAAATACTCTCCACCACGATCGGACCTAAGCCTCTTGATTTTCTGATCAAGTTGATTCTCCACTTCCGCTTTATAGGTCTTGAAGAAGTTCAAAGCTTCATCCTTTGATTTCAAAAGATACACATGGTAGTATCTAGTGGAGTCATCGATTAATGTCATGAAATATTTCTTTCCACCTTTTGTCAAAACACCATTCATTTCACAAAGATCTGAATATATGAGCTCTAGTGGTGCAAGATTTCTCGTTTCCGCAGTCGTGTGAGACTTACGAGGTTGCTTAGCTTGCACACAAACTTGACACTTAGATCCCTTGATAGTGATGAAACTAGGGATTAAGTTCAATTTGGCTAGTCGCGACGTGCAACCAAAGTTAACATGAAAAAGACGTGAATGCCACACATTTGATTCACTATTGTTGCAAACATGATTAACAACTTTATTGCAAACATCTGACAAGGATAAACGAAACAGGCCTCCTGACTCATAACCTTTACCAACAAAGGTTCCATATTTGGATACTACAAATTTATTCGATTCAAAGACAAGTTTGTAGCCATCTCTACACAGAAGAGATCCGCTAACAAGATTTTTATTGAGAGAGGGGACATAATGCACGTTCTTTAGCTGCACGATCTTCCCCGAAGTAAACTTCAGATTGACCGTGCCAACACCACGAACAAAAACACTTGAACCGTTTCCCATCAGCACGGTTGAAGTGCCCGCGGTTTGATAAGAGGAAAACATAGAAATATCACCGCATACATGCACATTAGCACCCGTTTCAATCAACCAATCAGGAGAATGACATACTGAAAGAATAGTGGGAAATATACCATACCCAGCATCCTTCATGTCAATGTCTCCAATGATAACACTAGCGGTCTTGCCGCCTTTCCCAGGATTATGCTTGTCATAGCGATTAGGGCAACTAGGAGCCCAATGGTCAGGATCTCCGCACACATGGCAAACACCTTTCTTCTTGTCATTTTTCTTCTTGAAGTTGGTGTGCTGTACAGCCTTGTTCTTCCTATCAATTTTTGCTTTACCATCAAACTTGCCCTTGTTCTTGAACTTGTGGGGCTGGAAGTTTTTCTTCTGTACCAGATTGGCATTAGATCCTCCCTCAATACCTCGAGCACGTGTATCCTTTGCTCTCGCCTTTTCTTTGACATCAAGAGTACCAATTAGATTCGGAACGGAAAACTCTTATCTCTTGTGTTTCAGAGAGGTAGCAAAGTTCCTCCACGTAGGAGGAAGCTTAGTGATGATGCCTCCAGCAACAAACTTGTCCGGTAACATACAATTGAAGTGCTCAAGTTCTCTAGCAAATGACTGTATCTCGTGAGCTTGCTCAACCACGGAATGCTCTTCAGTCATCCTGTAGTCATAGAATTGTTCCATGATGTACAGCTCAGTGCCGGCATCCGAGACCTCAAACTTGGCCTCGAGTGCGTTCCACATATCTTTTCCATTGTCAATTGAAGGATAAGCATCAACTATGTTCTCACCAAGAACACTCAAGAGAACAACTTTAAACAGGGTATCCATTTTCTGGAAAGCTTGCTCCTGTTGAGCATCATAATCTCCTTCAGGTTTGCCAAGAGTGGCGTCATAGCAACTCATGGTTTGAAACCATAAGACTGCTCTCACGCGCCACCTCTTGTAATGCACACCTTCAAACATAGGAGGCCTCATGGATGCAGCAAAACCACTTGGGGTAAATTGCCTATCATAAGGTTTTTGGATTGTTGGAAATGTGAGCAATTTACCATATGATTTTATTAATAAGAAAAATAAATAAAACATCATGGAAAACATGACTATTATAGTAGAGATGAAACAAGTCATGTTATCTAAAAGAAAGAAGGCAAATAGCATGAGCACATGTGAAGGAGAACAGAACATATGTGGAACAAAGGCTAGTGCAAGAAAAACTATAGCAGGAAACTGAAGCATGATCTTAAACAGAGAGAACACGAGAACGTACGGAACAGCGACAGAAGCCCTGGTCTTGGGGTCGGTGTCGTTGCCAGCCATGTTGTCGACGTCGGGGAAGAATTCGTCGTTGGGGAAGTGGTGGTCGGTGTCCGGAGCGTCCATGATGAACCGGTCAGTAGTCGCGCAGAGCGCTCCCCAAAAACCTTATCACCCTTCTCCCGTACAGGACTCAAAGAGGTGCGGTTTCGGAGGCCTACTGTCCCGACCTGCGGTGCACGCCGCAAGCCGGGATGGAGAAGATCGTAGCAGCTCAGAGTTTGGAAATCGGTGGCGAGAGGGAAATGATCTTCTGTTGTCTCTCTGGAAAGGAGCGACCTCTCTTTTATAGGCACAAGAGAAGGAGGCGAATAGGCTGTGTCAGGAGCTGAAGGGAAAAAGGGAGACGAAACAAAAAGGTAGCAGCTGAAGGGTGTAGTGTTCGTATTAAAAAAAACTTTCAGCTTTCGAGTGACCTTTCATATACCAGTCATGCACAACAAAAATATAGACAACGGCTCGGCTCATTCCCGCAACCCGCGGCGCGTCGTGACGAGGCGTGGCGAGGCAGGCGGCAGAGGGAGAGCGCGCGTGTATGTCTCTCTTGTTCTCATGCTCATACATGTGGGGAAACATCCTCCTTTATAAGGAGGTCCAACCCCCACCAAACTAGCAATGTGGGACTAAAGTTTGGTTCCACCTCTTGCCATGCACGAATGGGCTGTGTGGGCCTCTAGGATTTATTAGGAATTTTTGAAATAGCTATTGAGCTGGCCCAAAATCAATTAAATTCCAACAATAGTTGTTACTAGTTCATCATCTCAAGAAGTTGAAGCCCTTCTCAAGGATTTGAGCATGGACATTGCTCTCAAGGAGCTTGGCAGTCTTCATTTCTTCCTTGAGATTGAGGCTAAAAATGTTCAGAATGAAATTTTGTTTTCACAGAAAAAATATGAGCAAGAAATACTTCAAAGAATAGGCATGAAGGGGTGTAAGCCTTCTTCTTCACCTTTGTCCACCTCTAAAAATTTGTCCCTTCATGATGGTGAAGTGCTTGGAGGAAAGGACTCTAGTAGCTACAGGAGTATTGTAGGAGCATTACAGTATCTAACATTGACTAGGCCAGACATTTCATATTCAGTAAATAAAGTATGTCCGTTTTTTGCATGCTCCTACTAATGTTCAAAAGACAACAGTAAAAAGGATATTGAGATATCTTCAGGGACAAGAAGTCATGGACTTAAAATCAACACGTAAGATTCAATGCTTGTAAGTGCTTTCCTAGATGCAGATTGGGCGGGTTGTCCTGATGACAGGAGGTCCACATGAGTTTTTGCAGTGTTCCTATGAGGTAACATCGTTTCATGGAGTGCTCGCAAGCAGCCTACTGTATCTAGATCAAACACAGAAGCTGAGTATAAATCCCTAGCTAATGCTACTGCTAAGGTCATTTGGGTTCAAAACTTATTAACCAAGTTGGGTATTCGTCATCCATAGGCTGCGTCACTTTGGTGTGATAATCTTGGTACCACATATTTGTCTGCTAATCCTATTTTCCATGCAAGAACGAAGCCCATTGAGATTGACTATCACTTTGTTCGAGAAAGGATGGCGGACAAACTGTTGAATATCATATTCATTCATAGTGATGATCAAGTTGCAGATGGGTTTACTAAACCGCTTACTCTTCGACAGCTAGAGGCATTTAGACACAATCTCAACTTAGATAGTTGTGATTGAACAGGAAAGCTAAACATTGTATTGCATGCATGTAGATGTTGTGTGCGTATGTGTTGTAACAATCTGAGTTAGGTACGATTTATCTTCATGTATATTTAACTAACTTGGAGATCAAACCTAAACCTAACCAACCCTGTAATCTACCTGGCCCTTGTGCCAATATATACACCCGTCCCTGCCATGTGTATACGCTTAACCCATTTCTTTTCACAAGCTCATGTCAAATATTTTTGTTTTCTACCATTTACCATAGCTCAGTAGTATATCTTTTCTGTTAGCTACGAGGAACACTGACTATAAGTGAACTCTTTGGACGAATTTAACCTGAATTTTGAGTTTTCCTTTTTATAGATCTTCTTTTGGTAGCTTTCAGGTGTTTCACTTCATATATCTTTTGATGTTACTCCCTGGGTAAAGATATAGATCTAAACGTTATTATATTTCTTTACAAATGATCTACTTAACAAAATATTCAGTTCATAGTTTCTTTTCACCGGTGTATAGAATTTATTTTCTTGTAATTTTTTTGAAATAAATAAATGATATAGTAACTCTCCTTGTTTGTGGCATATAAATATGTTATACAAGTGACACGTTTTTTTTTTGTTAAATGCATAAGAAATACTTAGGAGTATTCCCTCTGTAAACTAATATAAGAGTGTTTAGATCACTATTTTAGTGATCTAAACGTTCTTATATTAGTTTACGGAGGGAGTACTATTTAAGGACCTATGGAATGCATTTAGAAAGTATTTGTCGGAAGAAGTTCCAAAAGTCACCTAAAAGTTCTGTTTACATTCTTGAACATTTTTATGTTGACGGTGGAACATGTTATAGGATAAACATTTTTATATAATAAAATTGCAAGGACAATTTTATGGCATACATAAATATTTTATCACCCACATACATATTTAAATAGACGGTTGAGCATACATTAATAAAAAATTATTCGTGCAACCTTTTCTGTAAATTCTGTTGTGCAGAGTCAACTTATTCATTAGGCAGGATATACACATTATATTTGCTAAATTTAATAAATGTTGTAAATACAAATCCAAAAAATATAAGAAGTTTGTAGGCCATTCCATGCTTCTACTGCTGCTGCCATCTATGGGGCCGTCCGAACCACCCTCCCCTCCTCGTAAATGCTATATGTACCTTATTGCAAGACAAAAGCAACCATTGTACTTTTGTGTGAGGTTTTCTTTACTGGTTTTTGTCGATTCTTTAACAAAAAATACATGTCAATGTTTTCTAATACACGTTGACCATTTATCCGGATACATTCTGAATATTTGGAAAATGCACGATGAAAATTTGTTAAATACACGGTGAAACCTTTTTATTGAAAGACTGGACTTTTTTTAAATCGTCTGAACATTTTCTAAATGACAGAAAGATTCATTATATTTTGTTATAATTTAAAAAATTGCACGAACACATTTTTACATTTCATGGATGTTTCTTTAAACCTGTGAACCCTTTTTAAATGACGTAATTTTTTTTGAATCATACAATTATTTCAAATTTTCATTCGATAGTTTTATGATTTTTTAAACAAACCATGAAATTATTTTAAACGTGTGAATATTTTGAAACGAAATGAATTTATTTTTAATTATACAAAAATAAATTAAAACCTCAGGAATAAACTTTTGCATACCTTGAAGATTTTTTTAACAAAGTAAAGTAATGTTTTCACTATAAATATAGAAAAAGTTCGTAATATAAGTAAAAGGAGAAAAAAATTGAAAAACGGATGCCTCACAATGGATGTTTTTTTTTCTGTTTGAGCAAAACGCTTTGCGATGGAGAAAAGGAAAAAATTATGGTACTCCGAAGCTCCTACTCGGCCGGACCAGCACAAGCTCCTGGAAACAAGCGTTCTTCGGCGGGAGCTACTAATTAGCGGGTACTTCCTGGGAAGCCTTCTAACGATCATTCCCACGCGCCACCATTTGGCGCGTTCTCAGCCAGCACCACGTGTCGCGTTCTGAGCGGTCCTTTCGTTTACTTTTTATTTTTTAGCATGCGTTTTCGGCCTTTTAAAGTGGATTTTTTCTAAGTCTTTTTAGTGTTCCGGTTTTCCAACGGTCTTTCTTAATTTTTGGACAACAAAAGTTAAAAAAAAATCACGGAAAAAACGCGCTTGTTTTTTGCGAGAGGCACGGTTTTGTTTCCGTCATTGGCACGGTTTTGCTATCGTGCGAGGCCCGGCCGTGCATCTCGGAAAGGGAAAAAATACGTGTTTTTTAGCGAGAGGCACGGTTTTATTTTCGCGAGAGGCACGGTTTTGCCTTCGTGAAAGGCACGGCCGTGCCTCCCGGAAAGGGAAAAAATAAGTGTTTTCTACTCTCTTTTTTCCCACGAGTCCCACGATTTTGCTTTCGCGAGAGGCACGGTTTTGCTATCGCGAGAGGCACGGCCGTGCCTTTCGAAAAGAGAAAAAACACATTTTTTTGTTCCTTTTTTTTCACGAGAGGCATAATTTTGTTTCCGCGAGAGACATATTTTGGCCTTCGCGAGAGGCACGGCCGTGCATCTTAAAAAAAACGTGTTTTCTGTTTTTTCTCTTTCACAAGAATTATGGTTTTTTCTCTGGCTTTTTTTTGGAAAAAAGTTCGTCAAAACCTATGAACATGAGATCTAATTTCAAAGATCTCGACGCAAGAAACCCAATGGTGAAAACGGTTCGAGATTTGGATGCACGGTTTAGGAGATAAAACGATTTGAAAATACGAATCTACGAAAAAAGGGAAAACTCCCAGGTTGCAACAAGTGGCACGCATACAGCGCCACTTGTCGTAAACTGGGAAGGTGCAAGTGAACGTTGAAAGGTGTACTCGCTAACTAGTGATCTTGCTCCTTGGCGTAAAACAAAGGACCTTCTAATCGGCAATCGCCCTCTGCGGCGAATAGTCGGGCTTTTGCACAGGGACGTCGAGCCTTGGGCCGGCCCACTTACAGTGCTGCCAACGGCCGGTTTTCTCCCTGTTTCCAGTGTTTTTCGCGGTTTCTTTTGTTTTTTTGTCTTTGTTTTTTCTTTCTCATTTTGTTTCTGTCTTTTTAATTTCTTCTTTTTCTATTTCACGTTTTTATTTCGTTTTTCCAAATGTGTTCAGAAATTTAAAAACAAATTGCAAAATATCGAACATTTTCGTTTTTCTATATGTTTCGTTCTTTTACTTTTGTTTTAGAAAAATCGCAGTATCAAAAAATGTTCAATATATTCAGTACTTTGTTCGGCTAAAAAATGTTCGATTTTTTTGTTCATGTTTCGAAGAAACATTTCGTTCTTTTCAAAATTTGTCTGTGTTTTCAAAATTTGTTTGGTGTTTCAAAATTTGTTCGATGTTTCATAATTCGTTCATTATTTCCGAAAAATGTCTGCGTTTCCAAATTTGTTCAATCTTTCAAATTTTTTTTGTATTTTCACATTTGTTCTCATTTTTCTAATTTTGTTCATGATTTTCAAAAAATGTTCACAAGTTTTCTAATTTCTAATGGGTAAACATTTCGTTTTTTTGTATTCAAATTTTATAATGTTTGTTGCAATTTTACGTTTGTTACCATCTTTAAAATTTGTTTCTGATTTTAAAAAAAATGTTTGCCTTTTAAAATTGTTCAAATTTACAAAATAAATTGGAACTTTTACATCTTTACCCATTTTTACAAAATAATGTTCACAAGTTCGAAAAAGTCCACGTTTTCAACTTTTGTTTAGAAATTTTCGAAAAATACTCCTGTTTTTCAAATTGTTGACATATTTAGAACAATTTGTGGATTTTCAATTTTCTTCTGACAATGTTGAAAAAAAATCGGGTTTCAAAAAGTATTCATTTTTCTAAAAGTAAACGTGTTTGAAATTCAAAAACTTTTGAATCTATGGCTGTTCATAGTACTTAAAGTACCGCCGTACTCATTAGTCATGAAAGTTTGCTTGGTGTAGTGGTATGTCGCTGCGTGCCAGAGCGTTAGGTCTTGTGTTCGACTCCCAAGTCCTGTTGTTGGCCGTCCGCGGTGGCTATTTCTATGTGTGCCCGACTACTATTTGTCGCGAAATGCGGCAGATAGGAGCTCCCCCTAATAAACCTGAAGTGAAACGGTGTTGTGACTTCGAGCAACGTGGGAATCGATCTCTGCTCAAGAGAGTTGAGTGCTTTCATCCTTCCCACCAGACCAGGCTCAGTTTGCTGTCTATGGTTAGGAAATAATACTATTTGACCCCTCGTGTTCCCGTTGATTAATAGAAAAATCAATAAATCATAAAAATGAAATTTTTTATGAATTTAAAAATATTCATGGATTTTGAACAAAATTTAACGGATTTAAGAAAAAATCACTGAAGTTGAAAAAGTTCACAAACCTAAAAAAAGTTCGTCGAATCTGAGAAAAGTTCATAAATTTGAAAAAAGTTCATGATAATTAGAAAAAGTTCATCGAATCCGAAAAAAGTTCATCGGTTTTGAAAAAAGTTGAGAGGATTTGGAAAAAACTTCATCAGTTTGTAAACAGTTCATCAGAAAAAAGAGAAAAAAATAATAGCTTTTGAAAAACATACACAATTTTTTTTAAAAAGTTGACCAAATTGAATAAAAAGTTCATTGTATTTCCAAACGTTCATAGATTTGAAGAAAGAGTTCCCATATTTGGAAGATATTTCATTGACCCTGGAAAAGATAAAATAAAATATAGAAAACAAAAAAAACAAAAAAAACGAAAGAAGGAGAAAACGGAAAGGAATGAATAAAGGAAGGCAATAAAGGAAAGAAAGGGTTCTAATTAACCCGATCTGAGTGCTTGGTGGGGTGGTTGGTCCAATCCGTATGGATGATGGAGGTTGTTGGTTCGAAACTCTACGGGCGCACTATATGGGCCGGCCCAGAGTGGGGCGCTGCAGGCGCCCGTCAGCGCCAAATAGGAAATGCCTAGAACAAAGCCCGCCAGTTTTGATCAATGGGAATACTATTTTGGCGTTTCGGGCTTCCGTCTGTATTCATTCCGCAAGAAGGCGCTTACAGCCCTCCGCGCTAGGCCAGCCAACTCACCTTTTCTTCCGCGCTAGACTGCGACGAAGGGGAATCCTATTTGGGGGCTCAGGCTTCCGTTTGTATTCACTCCGTAAACGGTCGCTCACAGCCCTCCGCGCTAGGCCGGCCAACTCACCATTTTGTTCTCTGGTTTAATAGAACGCAAACAATTACCCAGTGAAGTAATTGAACCAGGGACCTCCCGCATCAATCTACGCTGCACTAAACACATCACCATTTAGCCCGTTGTGATAAGTTACGTTTTTTCCTTGTTTTCCTCGTTCTTCTTTCCTTTTTCCTTTCCCATTTTAATTTTCTGTTTTTTACTGTTTTTCTTCCCTATTTTAGTAAAACTTCAAATGCGTATTTTTTTAAAATCGACGAACTTCATTCAAAATTGATGAATTTTATCAAAATTCCATCTATTTGTTTTTGAAAATTGATAACTTTTTTTATAATCGGTTAGCTTTTTTGAGTTTCAATGATTTTATTTTCAAACTTTTTCAAAATCGATGAAACTTTTTTCAAATTCATTCAACCTTTTGTAACTAAATGTGCTTTTTAATAATTCAATGATTTTTTTTTGAAAATGGACGAGGTTTGTGCAAATTTCATGAACATTTTTCAAATATTTTTAACTATTTTCATATTGATGAAATGCTTTTCTAAATTGATGAACTATTTCAAATTCGGTGAAGTTCTTTTCAAAATTGATTATTTTTTGCCACATTTGGTAACTTTTTGAAGTTTGTGAACTTTTTTCAAAATCCATGATTATTTTTGAAATCACGATTTTTGCGGTTTTATTTTCTGATTGTTCTTTAGTTTTTGAAACGTCCACGACATGTGAACCGCGATTGAACAAGGCACAAGCGAACCTGTCAAGCGGCCTGTCTTGCGAGCGAGCACCCATGTTGAGCCAGCCTAAGTTCGGGGCTGCGTGAGTGCCACTTTCCTAATTGGTTCGCGGGTCAGCGGTGTCCTTCTTTATGGGCCGGTCAATTTTTCAGCTTTTAAGCTGTTTTTTTATTTCTTTTTCTTTTTTCTTTTTTTGTTTTACCTTTTCTTTTTAGTGTTTTTATCTTTATGCCACTATTTATGTTTCACTGCTCAGTTTTGCTATTAGAAGTTACAACTGCTCAAAAATGTCATTATTTCGTGTCATGCTAGCTCGAAAATTTCATTAGATATCTCAAAAATAACGTCGTTCATCAGATGTTTGCTTAAAAATACCATTAGACGTAGTTATTGTCAGGTAACTCGTTGACCATGTTATATGAAGAAAATACCCCTATGCCAACATGTCAACTCTCTCTATCTCACAATGATAAGTGTGGACCCTACTTGTCAGGAGTAAGCAAACAAGTAATTTTAGAGAAAAATAAGAACAATGTCGGGATCAAGTGAGATCCACACATTATTGTAGTGAGATGGAGGGCGACTTGACATATTGGTCTATAGGTATTTTAGTTATCATAAAACGGAAAACGAGATTTGAGCTTATAGTAATTGTCCAGTGGCATTTTTGAGCATAGGCCTAACGAAGCGATCACATTTTTGAATAGTTGAAATTTGTAGTGACAAAACTGAGTAGTGAGACATAATCAGTAGAATAAATGATAAAACCCGCTTTTTAGGTTTTTTTCTTTTTGATTTAGTTTTATTTTCTTATTTTCTTCCTATTTTTAATTTTCCATTTTGATTCTTGTTTCAATTTCTGAAAATATTTCAAATACGTGAATATTTTTAAAATGTTAACCTTTTTTGAAATCATGAACATTTTTCCAAACTCATGAACTTTATTTTTTGAAAATTCGTGAACATTCTCTTGAAAGGTATTTTTTTGAACCCGTGAACTTATTTTTGGAAAGAGGAACATGTAAAAAATTAATGATTTATTTTTAGAAATTATGAAAAATAAATAAATTCATGAAAATGGTTTACACTGTGAACATTCTCTTAAATCGTGATATTTTTTATTTCACAATTTTAAATCGTGAACATTTTATGAAATTCATGAAGAAAAAATCAAAACCATGATTTTTGTAAAAATTCATGAACTTTTTTAACAAATTCGTTAACATTCCCTTAAGTCGTGATTATGTTTTGAAATTATGAACAGTTTTTGAAATCATATATTTTCAAAAATTCATGGATACTTTTAAATTCATGATTCCCTTTTACAAATTTGTGAACATTGTTTGTATTCCCAAACATTATTTTATATCATGAACATTGTTTTTTCAAAATTTGCAACTTTTTTGAAATTTAGAACTTTTAGACATCTCAAATTGTTAAAAAAGGAAATAAGCAAGAGAAAAAATGGGGCATCCCGGCCCATATATGGGCCAGCTCAGAAGGACACGTAGGGGAAGGGGAGTGTGTGTGCGTGCGGTTGCTTTCTCTGCGCATACTACACCAAAAAGGAGGTCCCTACGACAAAGCGCGACGTCTGTTACCTCGTACAAACGGTCAGGCCGTCAAAGTCGCGTCACGCACCACCTGGCTAACTCAGCCATTGCGAAAGATTTCGAGATGTACTTAGTTATACATGGACAAGCAATGACAGGGGTGGTGGCATGCTTAAAATTCCCCCGCAGTCATGTTGCTTTCACCTTCTCGAGGGCATGTTCCCACAAAAGAAAGACAACTTCTTTTAGCCCAGCAACTAAAATATACAATGGCAGCAAGCAGACTAAGACATAGCCTACTCGTGTAAAGGGATGATATCTTCTCACCCACCCAGGTTCAAGACGTGGTGCTTGAAATTTGGGTTTGTTGCACCGATTATACCGTAGGACCCTCCCTTATAATCTTTCTATTAAAAACACAGTAGCACATCACACATATGTTTGAGAAGGACATAGAAAAAGAGGGTGCAGATTCCTAATCCGCCACTATCACCTCTGCTTCTTTCACGTCGTCCGGGATTCATTCAACGGTGGTGCAATGACAATGACAACGACCTCTCCTCTATCCCCGATACGAAGGTGGGAAGCATTGCACATCTACACCATAATTTTTTTATTTCCTATTTATTGTCTGACATGCTCCTTACAGTCAGGGGATTTGATGGAGCCTTTGATGATAGATCTTATGATAGGGTCTTGTAGTGCTTCAATAGTGAAACCGGGTACTGGTCTACTGGAGCTACCATAGGCATATATGAGGCTAGTATTTTAATGATAAATCATGGTCTGCGAGTCCGTTGACTCGCAGTCGTTCGCCAGAAGGGGTGGCATTTGGGAATGATGAGAGGAGTGATAATTTCTTCACAACTGTACAACCGTTTCTTTTAGAGAAGTTAATTTCGTTTAAACTCTCACCGTTTTGTCTCGCCACACAACTAAAACTGCCATAAAAAATGGACGATTGCCACCCCCTTCACATCTAAAGTTTGCCAGGTAACATTTGTGTAAAACATATGATTTCTCAAGTCTTTTGCTCATTTATATTCTGATTGCTACTAAAAGCTGGTAGTCAAATAGTCCCGTGTTTCATTTCCAAGTTCCAAGCAAGTGATGGAGAAAATAAACCATAAAAACCCTGAAATGAATTTATTCTATCACAAGTTATTGTAGAGTGTTAGGTTAAAGCCCTTGCATTATTTCAATGATGGAATGGGTCGATGACATTTGTGCCTTTTGAGAAACTTGAATTATGTGCATTACCTGTTATAGCCCCATCTATCCACCATGTTTGGTAATTATTGTTGTCGGACAAAGCAATAGGCCTAGTCAGTGTATAAGGATAATGGTACACTATTGATTTCATTGATAAGCCGCAAAGCTACAATGAAAAGTTAGTAGTATGTGGTTAGTCTTGTCCTAGTGAGGTCGCTTCTATAAGACATTGATTTCATGCCCAATGACCCCAAAGAACAAGTGAGCCGTATGTAGGCTCATTCATGGGCAGTTTCTTGTTATAAGGTTCATATGGATCACAATGTGGATAGCTCCACACCCTAACTATAGGAAACATGATGTTGCTGCTCCAGCCTCCATTATTGATGATGCACCAGCAAAACATGGTTTCCCACTTGCCCTGCGTTCAGAACGTCTAACAACACGACAATGTCATGCAGCGTTTTGATCTTAATCGTTAGGTTTGCGTCTTGCACCAAGAGCGGTTAAGTAGAGAAGTATCCCAACACGTCGAACATGGCACTTTCGATGTGATACTTTTTAATAAACCTAAAATATGTATTGTTGCACTGACCAATACAAATAAAGATAGGATAATTCACAAATATGCAATGTGTCCATGCAGTTGCATCAACGAGGTGATTTTTTCTACTACTTATTTGATTCATCACTGCAAGTGAAAGATGGGCCATCTAAGAAATCTGCTACTTTCCTTGAACTAGCTCCAATCTGAAAAGATAACTGAAGGAAATGATAGAAATATTTGTTTGAGGAAAGAGAATGTAGCAAGGTTTTGAAAACATATATAACTGCATTAGTTTGATCTGTTGACAACTTGAGGTGGCACTACACTTACCAAACTCTTGGGACGCTTTGGCCTTTCATGACCGTGAGTCTCTTCGCAATCGAAATAAACACACTGCAAATAAATAAAAGCATTTCATTACGTAGTACATATAGGGTCATCTCAAATAAGGGCCCAATACAGTGATTTACAAAACATGACATCGACAATGTGTGGGTGGGTGTGTGGGTGTGTGTGTGTGTGTGGGGGGGGGGGGGTAATTGCCCCCCCAACCTTTGCCGCATGGTATTTAATAAATATATTTTTATGATTGAGTAGATACGTGGCAAGGAAGAGCACCAAGCAGCTCTCTCCTGGGAGAGCTCCAAGCAACTATCTCCTTGGAGAGTCTCTTCTTAGTGTTGGATGTCGGGAAGGGCTAGCGTAAGGTCGAGCCATCTCTCCTCCACACCCAGGACGTGGAGTTCGTTTAAAATTCTTCCTCCGTCTACTGCTTCCCTCGCATTTCATGCCCGCTCGCTCGGAATGAGATTTACCAGCTGGGCAGGCATACCCGTCTTCTCCTTCCAGAGCTCTTCCATTGTACCAATTGATCTGCGAGAGACCCAGGGGAAGGAAGGGTTTGTGTAAAAGACTATTTGGGAGGTCTTCTAGCCGAGGTTAGCAAAAAAGTACTCGAGAGACAATTTTAAAAGCTGCAGCAGCACGTCTGCCACACTCTAACTCTACCGCAATATTCTAAAAAAGGGTCATAATTACTCTAATGTAAGTGAGTTTGAGGCTACTTAAAAAGGTTGAACTATGCACTCAACTTAGAATGGAAAAAGTTTCAAACAATCAAGCAAATATGTTGTGATGTCAACGTGAAATGCTTGAGAGAGAAATCATGAGGGAAGATATGAAGAAAATATGGGACTTGCATTGGCTCATCAAATCAACTCGCCTCTTCTATGGGGAGTTATGTTGCGCACAGGTCACAAGCTTGGGGCGCATGCTACGTTTTGGTGGTATAACTTCAATAGGGATGTGTTGCAGGCTCAAACTTGGCATGGCTGTGATGAGATGGAAGTTAAATAGATGTGGAAAATAAACCACAGAAATGCTTGAAATGATTTTAGTACAAGTTGTAGTAGAGTGTGAATTTGAAGCATGTGCATTGTTTCAACCATGGCCATTTGTGCCTTTTGAGAGCAACTCGTATTATGTGCATTCCTCGGAATGGCTCCATCTATATTCCATGTTTGGCAACTATTGATGTCAGAGAAAGCAATGGGGGCATGGCTAGTGTGTAAGGAACCAAGGATAACAAACACACTATCGCTTTCACCGATAACTTGTAAAGCCAATTGCGACAAAAAAAAAGTAGTATGAAGGCCACTTCTATGCCAAAGATAGTGATTTGGTACCGACAACCCCAAAGAGCAAGTGAGCCCTATGTAGGCTTATTCATGGGTAGTTTCTTGTGATAACGTTAGTATAGATTAGGATGTGGATAGCTTCACACGCTAATAGGAGGAAATTCCATGTGATGTTGCTACTCCAGCCTCCATTATTGATATGCCACCAGCAAAACATTGCCCTTCCCCCTTCACAACACTAACAACTCGATAAGTCATGCACAATTGTTATCTTAATAATTAGGTTTGCATCTAGCACTGCGTGCAGTTAAGTAGAGAACTGTCGTGAACACATCGAGCACGCCACTCTTGGCGCGACGCTATTTAATAAACCTAAAACATGTACGTTACCCTATTCAACATTACATTCAAACAAGGAGTAGGATAATTTACAAATATGAAATGTGTCCACTTCAAGATGCATTTGTTTCTCCTTATTAGATTCATCACTACAAGCTAAACATGAATGATCTCCAAAATTGCCATAAATTACGATTTGCACTAGGGAAATGCATGTACCCTCAATTTCAGCAATCTCCTACTTTCCTTGAGTTTCCAATCTGAAAAGATAACTGAAGGAAATGAGGGAGATCTTGGTTAGAGGACAGGAAATGTAGTGTGGCTCTTAATAACATATACACCTGCATTGTTTTCAATCGTGTGTATAACAATGACTTGTCTTGTAGATGCCCTAAAATGAAATCAGACAACTTGAGGTGGCACTACACTTACCAGACCCTAGGGAAGCTCTGACCTCCTCATGACCCTTAGTCTCTTCGCAGTCAGAACAAACACACTACAAATAGTTGAAACCATTTTGTTAGGCACTACACACATGATATGTTATTGCACCTTTTAAAGTTGCATAAAGTGTAGCATGTTTGTTCGTTATGCTAATAAGTTGGAGGGGCGATCAGAGCTTACCTCCATGGTATGTCCCTAACTAGCATCGTGTCCCCTTCATTGTATTCGTACACTAGAGCGTAATCACCGGTTCCATCCAGCAATCCTAAAAATATTTTCCCTTCTGCTCCTTGGACTACTCGTTTAGAACAAGATTGACCCTTATGGCTGCTGAACAATCAAATACAGGGGATACACCATTATTTGACTAAACTAAAATGATTCGAAGTTGCTATTTTTATGTGTTGTTTATTGATTCAGTTTGTACCTTCAAGAAAACCCTGGAACAATTCTTTGACGATAGTTAGCAGCTTCTGATAGCTTTCGCATGATGTGAGCTCTATTTTCCTTCCAATATGTATCCCGTCCATGTTGATCTTGATGAGAGGTTTCTTCTTGCAAACTATCTTCACTCTATCGGCGGATTCTTCATCGTTTTAACGTTCGGAGGATTGCTTGTGAGGTTTCTCTTGAAGGATCGGCCTGGAGGCCAACCGACAACAACAAGAACGACAGCTCCGCATCACATTGCAGCACTAGTTAGTTTCTCTACAAATGATAGGTGAGTTTATATGCAAATGTTGTGTTACAGTGGTCATTTTTAAGATAGTACAATGTTGCACGCTGGAAAGCATATGTGCTCACTTAACCAAGAAGCAATAATTGAACATCAAAAGGATAACTAGTGGCAGAAAGCAACGGCAAACTAAGTTCATTAAAAGACAACCTGATTTTAGGAAAATAACACTAGTTATAAATTAATAAAGTAGAGGTTACTTCTTAAAGTTGTAATCTTGTCCATTGTTACTCTCATTCTTGCTCAAAAAGAAAGGGCTAAATTCAGTGCCCCAAATTTTGATTGTGTTTCCTCTAGTTGAGTGAACAACAACCCGAAACAGAAAAAAATGTAGGCCTCATAAAGATGAAAAAAAATCATGAACACATTAAATTTGTAGCCCATACATGTTGACAAGAATGAACAATCATGGGTTCAGTCCAACGATCGTCGTACCTCCCCTAGTCTATAGTGTTGTGCACATGTGCAACATCAGCAGCAACTGAGCCATGTGATGAGGATGGTTTGAAACAACACCCTTTCTTCCTCTCACCTGACATGTTTCTTTCACCTCTCAACATTCACTCATTCGCACACTCTTCCATGTCCTGTGATGTCTACTATGCAACTTTATTCTTGTAGACTATGTTGGGCCTCCAAGCACAGAGTTTTGTAGGACATTAGCAATTTTCCCTCAAGTGGTTGACTTAAGGTTTGTCAATCTATGGGAGGTGTAGGATAAAGAGGGTCTCTCTCAAACAACCTTGCAATCAAATACAAGAAATCTCTTGTGTCCCTAGTACAGCCAAATACAATGGAAAATTATATAGGTGCACTAGTTCGGCGAAGAGATGGTGATGAAAGTGCAATATGGATGATAGAAATAGTTTTTTGTAACCCAAAAATATAAAAACAACAAGGTAACAAGTGGTAAATAATGACAAAAATGGTATATAAATGCTTGGAAATAAGGCCTAGGGTTCGTACTTTCACTAGTGCAATCTCCCAACAATGCTAACAGAGTTGAATCATATGATCATCCTCAATGTGCAACACAGAATCACTCCAAAGTTCCTATGTAGCGGAGATCAAATAGATGAAATTTGTGTAGGTAGTAGAACCACCTGAAGTTATTCTTTCTGATCAATCTTTTGAGCTATTCCTATAAGTATCACAAACAACTAGATTTCATACTAAAATAGCACTAATGATACATATCAATCAACCCTAATGTCACCTAGATACTCCATTGTCACCTCAAGTATCCGTGGGTAAATTATATGACATGCATCAAACAACTTCAGATCTATCATATTCAATCCAACACAAAAAACTTCAAGCAGCACCCCAAAATTTCTATCAGAGAACGTAGAATGAAAATGTGCAATTAACACCCATGCATAGATCCCTAAGGTCACCGAGATCCGCAAGTTGATGCCATAACATATATCAAATGAATCACTTGAATACCTGAATGTCACTATGGGTATCCGCATGCAAGACATACATCAAGTCCTCTTAAACCAAAATATTCAATCCAACATAACGAGATCTTAAAGGGAAAGATTCAATTCATCACAACAATATGACAAGGGAAGAACACCATATGATCTGACTATATTAACAAAGCCCGTGATACATCAAGATCATGAGATCTCAAGAACATGAGAGAGAGAGAGAGAAAGAGAGAGAGATTGAACACATAGCTACTAGTACATACCCTCAGCCCCGAGGGTGAACTACTCCCTCCTAGTCATGGCCTCTGCTGGGATGATGAAGATGGCCACCAGAGATGATTTCCCCTCTCTGACAGGGTACTGGAATGGCTCCATATTGGTTTTGTCGATACAGAGAGTTATGAAGACGGAGGAAAGAGTCTCTCTTTATTTATGGAGTTTTTGGGATTTATAGGATTTTTTGGAATCACGTGCAACAAAGCCATGCGGGCCCCAGAAGCCATCAGGGCACGGCCTAGCGGGCGGGCACCCTGTTGGCTTGTGGCCCACAAGTGACTCCCCTCCGGTGGTTCTTCGCTCCAATATTGCTTATTTCCTCTAGAAAAAATAATCAAATAGTTTCGGGTGATTCCGAGAACTTTCATTTTCTGCACAAAAACAACACCATGATAATTCTGCTAAAAACATCGTCAATCCGGGTTAGTTCTAAATAAATCATATAAAGTACATCAAAACCGTATAAAAGTATTGTAGACATAGGCAAATATGGCATGAATACTTCATAAATTATCGATACGTTCGAGACGTATCGTTGCATCCCGAAGCTTAATCCCTACTCGTCCTCGAGTAGGTAAATGATAAAAGGAATAATTTATGAAGTGTGAATGCTAGCATAATGTATAATATTGATCAAGGATAATTTCAACCACTTTTCTAGGATCATAACCAGCAAGTATTTCTCATGAAACTTCTCATGATCAAGTAGCAAGTTATTCACATGTTAAAGTATATACCATAAACTTTTTAGAAGATTAGCAAACTATGTTTTCAGTCATCAAACAATTACAATCCCTCTTATTTTCAGGAACGGTCTATGTAAGAGCTTTGGTTTAGCTAATTCCACACACTCAACTATAATTTAGTCTTACATGACTGCTAACACTCAAAACATATTTTTAGAACAAAGAATTTCAATCAAACACATATGAAGATAGGGCTTAATGTTTGGTATCCGAACTTATTTATCTCAGTGATAATGTCAACAGATAATGGATCATGATCACCTATATTCAACCGAATATGTGTCTGGATCTTTCTCCACCACATGATGCTTGCCAACTAAAGAATTAATAGATTGGAGTAAGAAGTTGACTCAACATGAAAAGTAAAATATAGGCCCTTCACGGAGGGAAGCAGGGATTTGCAGAGGTGCCAGAGTTGATTGTTTTAAAGCAGAGATGCATATGTAATTTTGAGGTGAAGTTTTAGCCCCTTTTACCATTCAAACACATTCGACGGCTGGCCGAATCCACGGTTGCCCTCCAAACAATCAACATTCTAGGGGGGAGTTTTTGTTTATTTATTTTGGTATTATGTAGGACCGGGCATCATTTTTACGAGCCTCTCTCGTGCAATGGCAAGTTAATAAACACTCATCTTGAGAATAACTCTCTTAGCATGGAAGATAATGACCGCCTCGTCGCTCCATGAGCGGTACGAGCACACCACACAGATGTTTATTTGAATGTTTAGAAGTGGCACATGCAAGTTTACTTGGAATAGCAGTGAAATATCATATATAGGTAGGTATGGTGGACTCTCATGAAAGAAACTTGGCTCAAGGATTTGGATGCAGAAGTAGTATTTCTACTTAGTACGAAGTTTTGGCTAGCAAAAGGTTCTAAACAAGAACGACATGTTAGAGGATCCATGACAATATAACGGCTATGTGAATATAAACAAGCATAACCAGTATGTTGTCTTCCTTGTCCAACGTCAAATACTTGATCAAGTTTAAAAATAATTAAAGGGGCTCACAATCATAGAATATGTCCAATAAAATATATTTATATGTGAAACCTCTCTTCCTTCAACATTCTTTCATGAATTGTTTATTTGATGAATATTATCATTTCTAACTTCCAAGAAATTTTACCGCTTATATTCTCAGTATGTGAAGTCACTACTACCCATGGGACAAGCGTATGAAACATATATAATTTCACATTTATGACACTTAGTTCATTCAATGTTTACTCCCAAGATATAAGTGAAGCACATGAGTAAACTTCAAACTACTCTCAAAAGATATACGTGAAGCACATGAGTAAACTTCAAACTACTCTCAAAAGATATAAGTGAAGATCAATGAGTAGTCAAACAATAAAGTAGTTATGTGAGGACTCTCTCTCTCTCAATAAATATTTTCAGATCTGAGTATTTTATTCAAACAACAAACTAATCAAAAATAGTGCTCCAAGAATAGCACAAATCATGCGAATGAATAAAAATTTAGGCTCATCATAGGCTAACCGATAGTTGACGAAGAGAGGTGGGATGCGAAGCATCCCCAAGCTTAGATGCTTGAGACTTCTTGAAATATTTACTTGGGGTGCCTTGGAAAAACCCAAGATTGAGCTTTTGTATCTCATTTAATCCTCTCATATCCTGGTTTTACCCAAGTCTCAGAAACTTCATCCACAAAAACTTGAAAAGAACTCGTGAGATAGGTTAGTCCATATAAAAATAAAACAATACTTCATGTACTGACAAGACAAGTTGCATAATAATTTTCAAGTATTAGGTACTATATACTATCATTTCCACAATTTATATCTACCAATATAAGCCATGAAAACTCTAGGATAAGTAGATAACAAAGCTATGGCAACAATCTGTCCAAACAGAACGGTCTGTAGCAATCTATTTAAACAGTGTACTTATGCAATTTACATAATTATGAAAATTTATTAAATTATAAATAATTTGTATTACAGTATTGTGTAAAAATTTCAGAAACTTTCGACGTTCCAGTAAAATATGATAATTCAAATACTATGGCAAAACTTTCTGTTTTTGTACATCACACATCACATATGCAATTCAAGCATTCTAAATGCAATTCTTGGAACTATTTATTGAAAAATAATATTATAAATAACATATAAAAAGGAACAAAAAAATGATTCTCCAACCAAAACTTATATTATATGACGAATAAAAATATAGCTCTAAGTAAGATATACCCATAGTGTTGAGGACGAAAGTGGGGATGCCTTCCAGGGCATCCCCAAGCTTAGACGCTTGACTCTTCCTTGGATATTACCTTGGGGATGCCTTGGGAATCACAAATATTAGGGTATTACTACTCCTTATTCTCCTCATGTCAGCGTCTCACCCAAAACTTGAAAACTTCAATCACACAAAACTTAATGGAACTTAGTGAGATGGGTTAGTGTAATAAAGATGAATCATTCACTTAAGTATTGTAAAGAAAAGATTCATAATTTTTACCACATAATACATACTGTATTATGTCATTCCCATAATTTATAAGACTAAATATAATCTATGTAAACACTAAAACAAGCAAACTATGCACTGAAAACAGAATCTATCAAAAACAGAACAGTCTGGAAAGATCTGAATGAAATCCATATTTCACAATCTATAAAAATTCTGAAAAATTAGTACAATGCAGAGAATTTGCATATGAAGAATTTGGAAAAATTTCAGAATTGTTTGACACTCCATAAAAATCAGAGAAATTCTGCACTCGACACAAAATTTTCTGTTTTTGCATGGAATCAAAATAACAAGTTTCCACACTATCCCAAAGGATTTACCTTGCACTTTATTGAAATAAAAGACACAAAACATGATTAACACGGTAGCTTGAGCATGTGAAAACATAAGAACAGAGAGTAAAAGTGTTGGGTTGTCTCCCAACAAGCTCTTTTCTATAATGCCTTTTAGCTAGGAATCATGATTTCAATGATTCTCGTATAGGAATAATAGTTGAAACATGCAAGAGAGCATCATGAATCACATGAAAAGAACATTTAAGTCTAACCCACTTCCTATGCATAGGGATTTTTGAAGAAATAAATTTATTGTAGCAAGATCAACTTGCATAGGAAGCCAAAAGAAATGCATCTTCAAAACTTTGAACACATAGAGAGGATACTTGATATTATTGCAATTCCTACAAGCATATGTTTCTCCCTCATAATAATTTTTAGTAGCATCATGAAGGAATTCAACAATATAACTATCACATAAAGCATTGTTTTCATGATGCACAAGCATAGAATTTTCACTACTCTCCACATAAGCAGATTTCTTCTCATTCATAATAGTGGGAGCAAACTCAACAAAATAACTATCATGAGGTACTTGATTGCCATATCCACAATTGATATTGAAATTATGATAACAACTTTCATGGTTGTCATTACACTTTATAGCATACATGTAATCACAATAGTCAACATAGATAGGAGGCATGCCATCATCATAATAAATTTGCTCATCAAAAATTGAGGGACTAAAAATACCATCTACATCAAACATAGAATCCCCAAGCTTGTGGCTTTGCATATCATTAGCATCATGGGTATCCAAAGAATCCATACTAGCAACATTGCAATCATGCTCATCATTCATGGAATTCTCATTAAGTATTTTCATAAATTCTTCCTCTACCAATTGAGCACATTTTTTTGAACCATCATTTTCACGAAAGACATTAAAAAGACGAAGCAATTGAGGCAACCTAAACTCCACTTTTTTGCAGTTTTCTTTTAGAAAACCAAACTATTGAAAAACAAGAAAATAAAAGATTTAATTGCAAGATATAAAGATATACCTTCAAGCACTCACCTCCCCGGCAACGACGTCATAAAATGGCTTGATGTCTACTACGCAACTTTATTCTTGTAGACTATGTTGGGCCTCCAAGCACATAGTTTTGTAGGACAGTAGCAATTTTCTCTCAAATGGATGACCTAAGGTTTATCAATCCATAGGAGGTGTAGCATTAAGATGTTATCTCTCAAACAAGCCTGAAATAAAATACAAGAAATCTCTTGTGTCCCCAACACACCCAATACAATGGAAAATTGTATAGGTGCACCAGTTTGGCGAAGAGATGGTGATACAAGTGCAATATGGATGATAGAAATAGGTTTTTGTAATCTGAAATATAAAAACAGAAAGGTAACAAGTGGTAAACAGGGAGCAAAACGGTATATCAATGCTTGGAAATAAGGCCTAGGGTTCATACTTCCACTAGTGCAACCTCCCAATAGTGCTAACATAGTTGAATCATATGATCATCCCTCAATGTGCAACAAAGAGTCACTCCAATGTTTCTATCTAGCAGAGAACAAATAGATGAAATTGGTGTAGGTAGTAGAACCACCTCAAAGTTATTCTTTTCGACCAATCTTTTGAGCTATTCCTATAAGTGTCACAAACAACGTTAGAGTTCATACTAAAATAACACCAATGATACATATCAATCCACCCTAATGTCACATGGATACTCCAATGTCACCTCAAGTATCCGTGGGTAAATTATATGACACGCATCAAACAACTTCATATCTATCATATTCAATCCAACACAAAGAACTTCAAGGGTCACCCCAAGATTTCTATCGGATAATGTAGAATGAAAACGTGCAATCAACCCCCATGCATAGATCCCTAAGGTCACCGGGATCCGCAAGTTGATGCCATAACATATATCAAGTGAATCACTAAATACCCCAATGTCACTATGGTTATCCACATGCAAGACATACATCAAGTGCTCTCAAACCAAAATATTATTCCCACATAACGAGATCTTGAAGGGAAAGATTCAATTCATCACAACAAGATGACAAGGGACGAACACCATATGATCCAACTATATTAGCAAAGCCCGTGATACACCAAGATCTTGATGTCTCAAGAACACGAGGGAGAGAGAGAGAGAGAGAGAGAATGAACACATAGCTACTGGTACATACCCTAGCCCCGAGGGTGAACTACTCCCTCCTCGTCATGGTCTCCGCCAGGATGATCAAGATGGCCACTAGAGATGATTTCCCCTCTCCGCCAGGGTACCGGAATGACTCCACATTGGTTTTTCTTAGATATAGACAGTTACGGCGGCAGAGCGGAGATTATCTCTTTATTTCTGGGATCTGAGGATATATAGGATTTTTGAGCGTTGGAATCACGCGCAACGGAGCCACATGGGCCCCACAAGCCATTAGGGCGCGTCCTAAGGGGGCCGTGCCCTCTTGGCTTGTGACCCACAGGTGGCTCCCCTCCGGTGGTTCTTTGCTCCAATATTGCTTATTTCCTCTAGAAAAAATCATCAAAAAGTTCGAGCGATTCCAAGAACTTTCATTTTCTGCACAAAAATAACACCACGATAATTCTAGTAAAAAGAACGCCAGTCCAAGTTAGTTCTAAATAAATCATATATATAAATTACATGAAAACCATATAAAAGTATTGTAGTATTGTAGGCATAGGAAAATATGGAAATTTTTATGTCTACAATACTTTTATATGGTTTTGATGCACTTTATATAATTTATTTAGAACTAACCCGGACTGACGTTGTTTTCAACATAATTATCGCGGTGTTGTTTTCGTGCGGAAAATGAAAGTTCTCAGAATCACCCGAAACTTTTTTATGATTTTTTCTGGAGGAAATAAGAAATATTGGATCAAAGAACCATCGGAGGGGAGCCACCTATGGGCCACAAACCAACAGGGCGCCCCCTAGGCCGCGCCTTGATGGCTTGTGGGGCCCACGTGGCTTCATTTAGCGTGATTCCAACGCTGAAAAATCCTATAAATCCTAGAAACCCCAAAAATAAAGAGAGACTCTCCGCTCCGCCGCCACAACTCTTTGTATCGATGAAAAACTAATCTAGAGCTGTTCCAGTACCCTGTCGGAGAGGGGAAACCCTCACCGGTGGCCATCTTCATCATCTCGGCGGAGGCCATGACGAGGGGGGAGTAGTTCACCCTCGGGGCTAAGGGTATGTACCAGTAGCTATGTGTTCAACCTTTCTCTCTCATGTTCTTGAGATGGCACGATCTTGATGTATCACAGGCTTTGCTTGATTTAGTTGGATCATATGGTATGTTTCCCTTGTTATCTTTTTGTGATGAATTGAATCTTTCCAGTTGAGATCTCATTATGTTGGATTGAATATTGGATTTGAGAAGACTTGATATATGTCTTGCATGTGGATATCCGTGGTGCAATGGTGTGTTCTATTGATTCACTTGATGTATGTTTTGGTACTCAACCCATGGATTCCCGAGGTGACATTGGGGTAATCTATGCATAGGTGTTGATACAAGTTCTTGTCCTACGTTCTTCGATAGAAATCTTGGGGTGCTCCTTGAAGTTCTTTGTGTTGGATTGAATACGATAGATCTGAAATTGTTTGATGCATGTCGCATAATTTACCCATGGATACTTGAGGTGACATTGGAGTATCTAGGTGCCATTAGGGTTAATTGATATGTCTCATTGGTGTTGTTTTAGTATGAACTCTAGGGCTGTTTGTGACACTTATAGGAATACCTCAAAAGATTGAACACAAAGAATAACTTTGAGGTGGTTGTAGTACCTACACCAATTTCATCTTATGTTCTCCACTAGATAGGAACTTTGAAGTGATTCTTTGTTGCATGTTTAGGGATGATCATATGATTCAACTATGTTAGAATTGTTGGGAGATTGCACTAGTGAAAGTATGAACCCTAGGCCTTGTTTACAAACATTGATATACCGTTTGGTTGCTGTTTACTACATGTTACCTTTCTGATTTTATATTTTCAGATTACAAAAACCTATATCTACTATCCATACTACACTTGTATCACCATCTCTTCGCCGAACTAGTGCACCTATACAATTTTCCATTGTATTGGTTGTGTTGGGGACACAAGAGATTTGTTATATTTGATTGGAGGGTTGCTTGAGAAAGACCATCTTTATACTACACCTCCCAGAGATTGATAAACCTTAGGTCATCCGCTCGAGGGAAACTTGCTAGTGTCCTAAAAAACTCCGCGCTTGGAGGCCCAACATAGTCTACAAGAAATCGGCATCCAGGTCATGCTATTGGTTATTGACCGAAGAGGTGTCTCGTTCATGTCCACATGATTCTCGAACCCATAAGGTCCACATGCTTAATGTTCGGTGATGATGTAGTATTATTGGGCTATGTATGTTTGTGACCAAATATTGTTCGGAGTCCCGAATGAGATCCTGTAAGCCACGAGGAGCTCCGTAATGGTCCGAAGGTGAAGATTTATATATGGGAAGTCATATTTTGGCTACCAGAAAAGTTTTGGGTTTTTTCGGTATTGTACCGGGAAGCTTTTAGATGTTCCGAAAACTTCCGGAGGAGTCCGGAAGTCCACCAAGGGTTCCACCACATCCCAACGGTTTGCATGGGCTGAGGGGAGGCGCCCTGGCATTTGGTCCAGGTGCACAAGTCGCTCAAGGCCCATGCAGTTGGGAAAGATGGAAAGTCCATCTTTGTATGGAAGCGAAGGAGGATGAATAGGATTCCATCTGCTTCCCCCCTTGGCTGCTCTCTAGGGATTGGAGGGGATGTTCACCACACCCCTCCACCTATATATAGTGGGGAGGCAGTAACCCAAGAGGACACACCAAGCCCTTGGCGCCTCCCTTTCTCCATAAATTGTTTTCTTCTCCATTTGTGGTTTCGGTAGTGCTTTGCGAAGCCCTGCTTGCACTGCTCCACCACCACCTCCACCATGCCATCTTGCTGGTTGAGAACCCATCTACTACTCCGCCCTCACTCCCTAGATCAAGGAAGCGGATACATCATCGAGCCACACGTGTGCTGAACACGGAGGCGCCGTTCGTTCGGTGCTAGATCGGGACGGCTCACGATTGGATTGTGAAGACGTACGACTACATCAACCACTTTATATACGCTTCCACTTAGCAATCTACATGGGTATGCAGATACACTCCCCCTCTCGTTGCTATGCATCTCCATGGATAGATCTTGCGTGTTCGTAGAATTTTTTTGTTTCCCGTGCAATGTTCCCCAACATCGTGTCGGTCCATGTGTTGTGTCCTCCAGCCTAGGCTCGAACCAACTAATAAATGGGACGGTCTTTGGCGCATTTAGCATGCTAGTTTGCATATTTTTTAGTCTATTGGGCTGTTTTCTAGGCCTATTGGGCTGTATTTTAGAACATAGGGTCGAGCCTTGGCTGGAGGACACAACACATGGACAGGCACGGTGTTGGGGAACGTTGCATGGGAAACAAAAAATTTCCTACAAACACGCAAGATCTATCCATGAAGATGCATAGCAACGAGAGGGGGAGTGTATCTACATACCCATGTAGATCGCTAAGTGGAAGCATATATAAAGTGGTTGATGTATCCATACATCTTCACGATCCAATCATGACCCGCCCCGATCTATCGCTGAGCGAACGGTGCCTCCGTGTTCAGCACACATGCGGCTCAATGACGTATCCGCTTCCTCGATCCAGGGAGTGAGGGCGGAGTAGTAGATGGGTTCTCAATCAGCACGACACCATGGTGGTGGTGGTGGTGGAGCAGTGCGAGCAGGGCTTCGCAAAGCGCTATCGAAACCACGAACGGAGAGGAAAACTATTTATGGAGAGTGGGAGGCGCCAAGGGCTTGGTGTGTCCAATTGGGATACCACCTCCCCTCTATATATAGGTGGAGGGGCGTGGGGAACATCCCCTCCAAGCCCTTGAGCGCAGCCAAGGGGGAACTGTATATATAACATTGGCCTTCTTGCCATGGATTCTGCGTGCTTCAACATCATATGCTCTTGCAGCTTCTTCAGCACTGCTAAAAGTACCAAGCCAAACACGGACACCCTTGATAGGAGCTCTAATTCCAGCAGCCCACTTACCAGAGGAGCGCTGACGGATACCCCTGAATTGGTTTTTTCTCTTCCTCTTTATCGGCCTTTCTGAAGGAACATCAAAACCTGCAATGGAAGATTAATGTCAATGCTGAGAGGTATCAACACAGACAAACTCCTCTCACAAAAAGTAAATAATTTAATCATGGACATGAATTTATATGTAGAATATATTGATCGTAGTGAACAATGAACTATGATGGGTCAAGTTCGGGTGAGCGCATCATCAGTCACCCACAAAATAAATAAAATAAAATAAAAATCACAGCTAATAAAAAATTTCAGGGTACTGACAAACATACCTCATGTTATAGACCTTTGATATCATTCCGTAATTATTAATCTACAAATTGCATTACGGATATATCTAAAATAAATATTATATTAGGGTAATACACGCTTAGGTTAATATGTGATTAGGCTAATATTATATTTACTACAATATTTAATTCCTTATCGTTTGCGATTAGATTAATGCGTGAGTACGCTAATATGCGATTATGCTAATTCGTGCTTAGGCTAATACACAATTAGGCTAATATTCTATTTAGTCTCCAATATTTAATTCTTCGCTACTGTTTGCATACTATATTCTTTATTGAGCTGATTATTTTATTTTATTTTATGCAGGATCTATCAGGGCTGGCGAGGCCAACAATACAATTGGTGGTGTTCGTAATGGTGTGATATCCTACTCAGTACTCACCATATTTCTCACTATGTTGTATCAGATGTAGCTAAATTCGTTCACTTGATGTTTTTAAATTCAAACTTATGGAGTAAATTCTTATCGTCTTCCCAGGTAGTTCCATCCAAAGGGAACACTTCTCTACGGCCACAAGGTTCTCATTAAACGCCACTTTGGGCTACACAGAGAACTACAAACGCAGAGGTTTGTGCTATAGGATCCCTAGCATAACAAATCTTCCCATAAATTCAGAAATAAAAATACCAAGTGAAACCTAGAAACTACATCATTTGAACAACATAATTTACATATGGCTTTCCCTTTCGGGAAGCCCCGAAGGCATTACACGAACTGAAAAATGATACCTTATTCTTCTTGGCGACTACAACGCCTTTGATATGATGGCTATTTTACAAGTGGTGGTGGTACTACTACTAAGGTAAGAGTGCTCTAGAGGCTGCTCTTCTTGCTCGAGGATCTGGACTCTGTCTTCTCTGTGTGTGTGTTTCTATGGAGCCAGCTTCTCCTTTTATAGCCGAGAGAGGAAGGCACTCGGGAGCCTTCTCTTGTTTATTCAAATAGCATAGCCTTCTTACTTTTCTACCTAGAGCGTGGATCAGGATGCCTTCACGAGAGCAGCCGTTAGCTTCTTGGTACTCGCAGTGCGGCCTTCTCAGCTTCTCGTTACTCAACATTCTCCCTTCTTTTGCGATGCATGTGGCCATGCTTAATCTTGCTCTTATCTATTCTTCTGCCTTCGAGTGCATGCGTACATATGTGCAGAGGCTGGTCTGATATATATATATATATTACGGGGGTCTTCCCTGCTCGTATGATTGATAGTACATTATCAATATTCAGATGTTGTCATATTGGGATTTCTATCAATATTCGGTTATAGGTCCTCCGTGCCCGAATAATTGATAGTAATATCAATTAAGGTATATGGACTTCTATTCAATAGGCCATCCATGTGATCATCATCAGACAAATGAATATCATATTTGGTATCAAATTCTTTCTTTATTTCTTAAATTTTTTCATCTATTTATTCTCATAATTCTTTTAAGATTTGCTCTTTCAAATCTTTCTTTATTATTTTTGATAATTCCTCAAACCTTTTATCCAATTCTTGATCTATATATTCACTATCTAGAGGGTCAATTCCCTTTAGAAGGCATTCTTGATATGTATGATATTTTGGGGATTGTTCCTTCTTTATATTCTTCGAGCTTGATGCTTCTTCCTTTGTAGGAGTTGCTGAAGCGGGTATATTTTTATCTGTGCCTCTTCGCTTCTAGATATATTCTTTAGCCTTTGGGTCAATATAATAATTTTTCCTATTATTTCTCTTACCCCTTTCAAGGCATCATTAATATTTTCATATCTTTTGAATGTTAGCTCTTCGTTTCTTTGCCTTGCTGCAAAATTTTCTATTTGGACTTCTTCCCATGACATATATATTCCTCGTTTATTTCCGTCAAACATAATATATAAAAGTTCTTCTTTTTGTACTTCAATTTTTGCTGATCTTGGAATAGTTTTGCTCATCTTGTTAAAATATTCTGCAAGACTATTGAGATTAGATAACATGTATCCTTTCTCTTCTCTCTTCACTGTATATTGGTACCAAAAATTATCCAATAAGCATGCTTGGACCTCATCAAGGCGTATATGGCTCTTTGGTTTGAAATTGAAGGTATTTGGTGGAAATATTTCCAATTTATTATCATCTCCAAACATAATACATTCGCTTCCATTGCTGAGCGTTCCTTTCATCATTTCTGTAAAACTTGGGAACGAGAAAATATGTCAGGTAAACTATTATCATTTCCTTTAATATGCTCAAATATTACTTTATATCCATTACCGGCTTTAGTATCTTCAAATATCACCCATCTTCTTGTCGAACTTTTCTTACTATTAATGTTATTGTAACATTGACATATAGCTTCACAGTCTGTTCTTATTGTGAATTCCTTAAATCCTAGATATAGCCTAAAGGCGTTTATTGCATTTACTACTACAAGTATTTCCCTATCAATGTTATTTACAGTCTTTAATTTATAACTTCCTGAAGCATATCTGCATATTTTTCTTCTGCTTTTGGGGAATATCTATTAGGCTTTTGTTTTAGTATAGCTCCCCATCCTATCTTGGATGCATCTGTTTCAACTATAAAGTAGTTATCTTCTAAAGGTAATTCTAAGGGTTTTAAATTCTTTACTTTTTCCTTGATAGCCTTTACTAATTTAATATCTTCAGAATTGAAATATCTTTGACCATTTTTTCTTAATTTATCATATAAAGGTCCGGCTAGCTTCGCTAAGTTATCTATATAATTTCTTGCATAGTTTACAATTCCTAAGAATTGTTGTAGAACCTTTTTATCACTCATATTGTCAGGAAATTCTAGTATTTTCTTTGCAATATGTGCTTGTCAATGTATTTTTCCTTCTCCTATTTCATGACCAATGAAATTTATTTTTTCTTTGCAAATTTCCATCTTCTTTTTGGATAATATAAGCCGGTTTTGTTATACCTTCCGAAAGAATGATTCAAGATGGGCTATATGCTCTTTGTATGATTTTGAGAATACTAATAAATCATCAACATATACCAATATAAATGCTTGATTCTCATTAAATATATTTTGCATTTTCCCTTGAAACAGTGCAGGAGCATTCTTTAGGCCCAAGGGCATCACTAGCTATTCATAATGGCCTTGTGGACAAGTAAATGATGTCCAAGGGATAGATTCGTCGGCCATCTTTACTTGCCAAAATCCCTCTTTCAAATCAAATTTAGAGAAATATTTGCTTCCTTGTATCCTGTTAATCCATTCCTTCTTATTAGGTATATTGAATGCATCTTCTATCATATTATCATTAAGCCTTTTTAAAATTAATTACCATTCTCGATTTATGTCTCACTTCTTCAACATGATTTCTAACTATAAAAGCAGAAGAATGATGAGGGCTTCTGCTTTCTCTAATTGCTTTTAATTTTAATAACTCTTCAATATGCATTTTGAACTCTTCAAAATCTTCAGGAGTAGCTTCTATTGGACCTGACTTAATTATATAATCTAGGTTTATGATATCAATTTTGCAAACTATAGAGTTCTTGTCCCAATGTTTCATTGGTATTTCACCAATAATTTGTATATTTTCTAGTCTTTGCACAATCTTGTCTCTATCTTTTTTGGATTTTATATCTCTATACCAATTCGGTGAGAATGATTGCAATCCTATACATTCTATACATGTATTTTCTATATGATACTCTTCGATAGTCTCACTAAGTTCCTCTTCTTTACAAAAATCCAGGGGATCTGAACTAGTGCTGTATTCATCATCTGCATTAGATATTTCTACATTTTGTAAAGCCTTTTTTGTTTTCTTACTTCGGAAATTTATGGAACACTATCTTGATATGGAATAAATGTAACCCCTTCTTCATATATAATCGTGGTTTGTAAACAATGTTGTAAAAATCTTAACCCTATTATCATATCACAATTTTTTGTTGATAAATCTCTTATTGTAGTTTCATCTATTGTATATTTCGTGCCATTTGTGTATGCTTCAGTATTGTATGCCAATTGATTATGGATTTTCTTTATTCCTGACATATCAGTAGATACTTCGGCTTTATTATCATCTATGGTTTCTGCTATTTCGGGACATCTCACGAAATAATTATCATGGATGATATTCTTTGTGCAGCCCGTATCTAATAGTGCTAATATTTAATAGAAATATTTGGCCTCAACACTATTTTAACTAGGATTCTTATCCATAACACTTCTTTGAATGGCAATCGAACAATATATTTATTTCCAAAACTGGTTATTGCATCTTTTAATTGTATTAATTTGTCTCCTTTTTTATCTCTCATTGTTACCATTTGTTCTTTCATCTCTGTGCTTTTAGCAATATTATCATCTCTCTCTTTACTATTATTTAACTCAGCTTTTAGTTTTTCTAACTCTGTTTCTAGTTTATTTATTATATTTTCTAGGTTTCTAACCCTACTGGATAATATTCTTTATTCTAGCTCTAACTATATTTCCTGTCTCCACTTCTGATTATTAGCCCTTAGATAGGAGGTACAAGCTTGTTTTAAGCATAAGCTACATGTGAACCTATTATCTATGCTTGGATAATATACACAGAAAGAACATTTTATGTTATAATCACCTTTCCGTTAATCCAATCATGTTCACAATCTACTTGATTCATCATTTCAATTTTTAAACCTGCTAGTTCATCTATTAGGTCTATTTCATCTTCACTAGATTCATATTCTGGGTCTCATTTTCTACTTCATCTATTTCTATGATTGAATATATTGACTTGCCATATTTTATTTCATCATCACATACTAATATATTATCATTAACACTATCTATGCTCAAAACTCTCTCTTGTTCTTCATATTTTCTAGAGTATCTTTTCTGATCTTTATTAGGGCAAGTTCTACTTAGGTGATTGGGAGAGTTACATATGAAACACCTGTATGTTTTATCACAAGATTTTTTAGGATTATATCTTCTTACATTTCGTTTATGTAAGAAAGGAGCTCTATTGTATGACCTTCTTAAGAAATATCTTTTCTTTGTTCTAAAATTCCTATTATCTCTTCTGGGTGGTCTATAATATTTATTTTTCCTATGCCTTTCTTCTCCATATGTTAGAGGTATCTATACAATGTTATTGCAAAAACTATAATCCGATTTCTTCATAGATCTTTGAGCTTGAATACTTGTACATACCTTTCTCAATTGTTTAAAAACAAATGTTATGGCTTGTGATATATTTACCACATTTCCTCCTGATTCTTTTTTATATTCCTCGAATATTATGGATCCTAGAGGATCGGGTAACTTACTGAAATATCTTTCTATGACACCTACATTAAAACCTTGCTTAGCCATAGTAGCATTATATACATAGTATTGGAAAAACTCTTTTGTGCCTTTCTAGCTAGTTAATGTTAATTTTTATATTTCACTTATTCTTTCATTTTGTTATGAGGTATGTCCTAATTCTGGATCGTCTGCTATGATCATATTTTAAATGACATTTGCAAAGTTATTCGGATTACTTCGTGTCCTTTTTAATTCTTCATATTTATTTGTGTATGACTCTACCCATTGTTCCCATAGAACTTTTACGGATTCTCCTAAAAATGTTTCAAGATATGTTAACATATCTTCAACCTTAGTACATATATTATACTGATTTTGTATGTATTTTGAACTATTAAGCCTTTCCATATGCTAATTATATTCGGCCAATCTATCGGGTCATGAGATGCTAGATTGAATATAGCACCATCATTTTTATAATTCTGAGATTGTACTGGTTTTTTGAAATTTCTTAGTTTAGTACCCATATATCTATATTGATCAGGAATATATGTAGGTTGGTAATCATCTTCTTCTGGGGGCCATTGTCCAGCTGATCTTGTAGGTCTCTCTCTTTATCCTTCCCTTTTTACTGAGGACTCCCCATATCCTTTTCTTCTTTTATGACTACTTTCTACTTCCATAGCTTCCATTGCATTATCTAAATTATGTATCCCAACATAATCTAGTAACTTTATAAAGTCACTATTTTGTTCTAAATCATCACAATTTTGATCTTCTATCAACATTTCTCTCATTAGTTCTTCTTCCTCCGCATTGCTTTCAAGTAAAAGTTTATTATTTATATCCCATTGCTCTTCTTCACTAACAACTTCAACTTTTTGAACAATATTCTTATCCTTATTATTATTAACAATAACATTATTAGTACTACCAATATCTTCTCTCCTTTCTACTCATGTTTTGGTTTTGTTTGACATAGTTGAACTGCTACTGGCTAACTTTTTCGCATTTTTAATTTCTCTAATCTTGCAATTTCTATAATGATAAATTATTCCCTTTCTCTTATCTTAAGCCAATCTTTTGTCATAGAATTACTATATTCCCATTCTATATGTTTCAGCTTTTTTCCCAATGATTTACTTCATCATCTAAATTAGCCTTTTCCATGCATTCAGTTGCACCTTTATCTTTTTCATTATTTATTTCTCTTTCTGACGCAAGAGATTTTTGTATCTTCTATTAATGCAGCTTGATAGTTCATAAACCTAATACTACTACTTCCTTCACAATTTTGATAGCTTATGTAATTTTCAGGTTGCTTTAATTCTTTCTTTTCTATTAATTGTCCTATCTTCCATTCTTCTCCCGCTCTTTCTTCAAAACCAAATTTAAGCGGATTCATAAATTTTATACCTTTTGATTGCATACTATCAATGACATCATTCACATTTACTCTATATCTAGAGCTACTTCTGTTAGTGAGCCTTCCTATAAATTCCATGCTTACTAACAAATTTGTTCCTTTAAAATCTTCATATCCTTTAGTTTGGAAACCAAAAATCAGTTTTTCAATAAATTCTTTTACAGGCATCATTAGGTCTGGAGCTATATATGTTATTAATCTATTTTCATTCATGTCTCCTTCCAAAACTCCTAATGCTGCTTTATCTACTATTTCCCATCTTCTGTCTAACAGTGTTATTAGCACCTTACCTCGTAATTTCTTTCTTGTCATGCCTTTAACTCCTATGATATACATACCTTGGTGAATATATTTATAAGCACAATATTTAAGTTCATTTTCAATATTCTTGCTCACAACTCTTAAATCTACTGGTTGTGTTAACACACCAGTCCTACTTTCAAACATACCCATGTGATATACTTGTTGCGGTTTTATTTTTCTTAGGGTGTCCTTCTAATATCTCTCCAAGTCTCTTTGAATATCTATAACTTCTTCGATGCTATCAATATCATTAGCTTTACATGTTAATCTATGCTTCATTGCCAATGGTCTTGAATCTCGCCTTACTAATTGGAGGGTTTTGTCTCTTCTAAGGAAGCCTTTAGATATGTCCATTTTTCTGAATTAATATTTCTCGATGAAGCTACTATACCCGATGATGATAGCACAATTTCTTTGTTGCTTTTAACACTATTTAGCTTATCTAAAACCTGGATTAATAGATGGAGAATTGTGTTATTTTGCCTTATTATTATTTCAGAGTCTTCTTTTCGTGAGTCGTGGTTAGAAAAACCGATGGAAGGTGATAAATATTTTTCTACTTTGTTTAATGCTTGGCTATATTCACTCATACAAATTACGATATAACAAGTTTCTTTACTTCTTGGACTAGTTTTTTGACTTCAAGTATCTCACGTTTGATTTCAACACCTGCTAATGGGTCTTTTCCTTTATTTAGGACACTGCTTAGATTCTTTCCTATAGATAACACTTCTTTAATATAATCGTTATTCTTACTGACTATAAGATTTGTTCCTTTTTCTTCATCTAATTTATGTAGAACTAGATCAATTTTATTATTCAAACCTGAATATTTTTCTGCTAACTTTTGATATTCCCTAAATAGATTTTCAGATTTTTGATCTAAATTATCTTGTCTTTTTCCCCAAGATATATAAAACTTATGGATGAGATCAACAATTAAATTTAGTTGGCTATTCGAAGTGTGCCACGCATGTTCTTTAGAGGGATTTATTCGACACCTTATATTATTACTTTTACAATTTATTACCTTACCCGTACTAACTTCTAAGTTTAAATACTTTAACCTGTTAATGATTAAACACTCGACCTGATACCAAAAAAATATACGGATATATCTAAAATAAATATTATATTAGGCTAATATGAGCTTAGGTTAATATGTGATTAGGATAATATGCAATTATGCTAATATTATATTCACTGCAATATTCAATTCCTTGTCGTTTGCGATTAGTTTAATGCGTGAGTACGCTAATATGCGATTATGCTACTTCATGCTTAGGCTAATACACGATTAGGTTAATATTCTACTCAGTCTCCAATATTTAATTCTTCGCTACTGTTTGCACACTGTATTCTTTATTGAGCTGATTATTTTATTTTATGCAGGATCTATAGGGCCGGCGAGGCCAACAATACAATCGATGGTGTTCGCACTGGTGTGATATCTTACTCAGTACTCATCATATTTCTCACTATGTTGTATCAGATGTAGCTAAATTCGTTCACTTGATGTTTTTAAATTCAAACTTATGAGGTAAATTCTTATCGTCTTCCCAAGCAGTTCCACCCAAAGGGAACACTTCTCTATGAGCACAAGGTTCTCATTCAACGCCACTCTGGGCTACATGAAGAACTACACATGTAGAGGTTTCTCCTATAGGATCCCTCGCATAAGAACTCTTCGTATAAATTCAAAAATAAAAATGCCAAGTGAAACCAAGAAACTACATCATTACAACAACACAATTTACATATGGCTTTCCCTTTGGGAAGCCCCAAAGGGATTACACGAACTGAAAAAGGATACCTTATTATTCTTGGCGACTACACCGCCTTCGATATGGTGGCTATATTACAAGTGGTGATGGTACTACTACTAAGGTAAGAGTGCTCTGGAGCCGCTCTTCTTGCTCGACGCTCTGGACTCCGTATTCTCTATGTGTGTTCCTCTGGAGCCAGCTTCTACTTTTATAGGCGCGAGGGAGGCACTTAGGAGCCTTCTCCTCATTATTCACATGGCATGTGTGGATGAGGATGCCTTCACGAGGGCGGTTGACAAGCCGACAACTTCTCGTTACTCTCATTGCAGCCTTCTCTGCTTCTCGTTACTCGCATTGAGGCCTTCTCTTCTCGTTACTCACACCGTTGGCTTGACTCAAGCCTCCACCTTCTTCTGCGATGCATGTGTCCATGCTTAAGTTTTCTCTTCTCTGACTTCAAGTGCATGCGTACATGCATGCGGCTCGCTTGCTTTATCTGCCTTCCAGTGCATGCGTACATGCATGCAGCTGGTTTGCTGTTTTCAATTTTTTATAGGGGTCTTCCCTGCCCATATGATTGATAATGCATTATCAATATTCAGATGTTGCCATAATGGGATTTCTATCAGTATTCGGGTATATATATATATATATATCGTAAGATTACCTCGTACGAAGAATAACTTATTCTGCACCTGGGTGATGAATAGTATCACTATATATATATATATAATTCTATAAAAATAAAAAATAAATGGGTCGTGTCATGCCGGCCCACGTGTCCAACCTCCAAGCCCAGGCACAGCCCAAGGCATGCTGCGTGTTGGCCCGACCCGTTTAGCATGTGTCGGGCTGTGCTGACCTGGTTCGCCCGGCCTATTTGGCCAGCTTTGGGATGGGTAAGGTCATGTAGTCAGCAAGTGAGTAAGGTTTTTTAGAGAATCAAGTAAGTGAATCAACATCGTCTGGTCAAGTAACTTGGGACGACCCAATATAATGAATTTATCATTTGTCTTTTTATAAGCTCACAACACGGTTTCAATATGTATTAGGACAGCTAAATTGGATAAATGAAATAAATTATAACGCTTATATCTATTTATAAAATTAGCCAAGTTTAATACTATCTCTGTCCAAAAATACTTTTCGAAGAATTAGATGTATCTACACATACTTTAGTTCTAGATACATCAATTTTTATTCATTTCCCAACAAGTATTTTTGGACGGAGGGAGTAAATTTTTGGGGTGTGGTTGTTTGTTATTATCATTGTTATGGTTGGCATTTGAATCCTTGTGGTGATTTGAAAAAGTCGTTGGTGCATTGTTGTGGATCTCAAGATGGCTATGTTTTTATATTTTGCATAATCACTCGGAAGACCTTGGCAACACCATGGGTTAGTAATTTGCTTGAAATGGAAGCTGAATTCCAAAAATTAAACAGTGAAGGTCATGTGTTTTACACAAGTTAATCTTGTGTCTTGGGTCAATTTGTATTGCTATGTGTGTGATCATAGTTAATTTTTTATGTCCGCCAGTGTTGTGACTATCATCCAGCAATGCAACCATGTTAAAAAAGCTTGAAAAGCTTGAATGAATCCTTAGGGTTACTATGAGATTAGAGATAGCTGTCACACATCTCTTTTCACTACAAAAAATATGCATTTGCTTTGGGATGTTTGGTGCTTCCCTTTCTAGGATATTAAGAATACGACCTTAAGTGACTACATTTGATTCTTTTAAGAGAATCAGCTGTGAAAATAGGGAGAAAAGATTTCAATCTTCTCTCAAGGATGACAAAATTGATGCCTTTTGTTCATCATTGGTCTCTAAATATTCTTTGAATGCTTGGTTCTCTCTCGCCCATTGCGCCATCAACACAATGGGTCATCTAGTAAGAGAAGAGCTGCAGCAAAGATGGAACCTATCATTCCTTTGAGGCCTAACGCCTAATTGTCTGAGCCATTTCTCTATAACCTTGTTACAATGTTTGACAAATCTTTGTTCTGACCTCAATTATATGCGCATCTTCACACTGAACCACATACCCTGCTGGTTATGATACAATTAGTCTCCACCACTAGCACACTCAGAGATGGACACATAGTATCTCATCTCAATCTTCTTATAGTACAATCCATCTTTTTTGATTGGCAAGCTGCTTTCCGGAGCAGTAGCATACTCAAAGGCAATAACTGGTAGAAAGTTATGCACGTGTAGTTAGTTATATATGGACAAGCAATGACAGGGGATGGTGGCATGCTTAAATTTCCCACGCAGTCATGTTGCTTTCACGTTCTCCCATGCATGTTCCCGCAAAAGAAAGGTGGTTGCTTCTAGCCTAGCAACTAAAATATATACTGGTAGCAAGCAGACTAAGACATAACCCAATGGTGGAAAGGGGTTGTTGCCTTCCCATCCATCCAGATTCAAGACGCGATACTTGCAATTTGAGTTTATTGCATTAATTACACTATTAGAGCCCTTCCTTACAGACTTTTTATCAACAACAACAAACACACGGGCACACATATGTTCCGGAAGGTCGTGTAAAAGGGTGCACATATTCTTTCATAGCCCACCACCATCTTCTTTTCTTTTTCGCGTCGTTCGGGATTCGTTTAGCGATGGTCCAATGAAAATTAGCGGCGGAGGCAGCATACAGCCAAATGATTTTTTCGTGACACGTACATGCACATAGTCACCGAGTAGTATGAACCCAATAATTTGTTGAGGCTGAACCCATCAAAAAGTAGCTACGACACACAAGCAAAGCCTTTAGACCATTAAAATAATCAATCTTCATTAGCTCAATCAAAATCCCAATAGTAGATCAATTCCCGTGGTTTGTGTTGTATGTCAATGTGTAGCAAGCCGCAAGACACCCAAGCTCCCAACTTGACTAGATCGCTCGGGCAACGCCTGCACTGCGATCTCGTCTCGTTCGTCCCTCCCATCTCTTCAATCGCCAGAGAAATGACATGTCCAACCCAAATTGAAGGTACGGAAGATTACATCACCAGTTCACCACATCTTGCCTCTTCTTTTCATGTTTAATCTAATCTAATCTAGTAGCTAGTTCGGTAACGACATTTGCCCTAATTTTTCACTTTCCTTTTCCTGAACTTCGATTAATCTATGTTATGGAGCGATAGACTTCATACAAAAGAAAAATATCATCAAATTCAGGTAACGGTGTTGGCACTTCAAGGCCACTCTATAAGCGAAGTCCATCAAATTTCATTATCTCAGATACTCTCCCAGATTATTCTGTACAGAAATAGACTAAACTAGTTCTGGTAATTTTTATTTAAAAAATATGGTCTAGGTCCTGAACTTCACAACTAAAACTGCTAGGGAAGGTAATTTTGTCTAAACTGTCACCCATTGGTCTCGCCCCACAACTAAAACTACCATAAAAAATGGGTGCTTTCCATGCCCTTCACATGGGACGTTCACCAGGTAAAATTTGTGTAAATCATATACTTGCTCAAGTATTTTTCTCATTGATATTTTGGTTGCTACTAAAACATGGTGGTTAAATATTCCCGTGTTTCACTTCCAAATTACGAGCAAATGATGCGGAAAATAAACCATAAAACCCCTTGAAATGAGTTTATTTTGTCACAAGTTGTTGTAGAGTATTAAGTTGAATCCCATGAATCGTTTCAATCATGGAATGGATCAATGTAATTTGTGCCTTCTGAGAGTAACTCAAATTAAGTGTTGTGGAACGTTGCATGGGAAACAAAAAAAATTCCTACACACACGCAAGATCTATCTATGGTGATGAGCGTCTACGAGGGGGAGAGTGACTCTATATACCATTGTAGATCGCTAAGTGGGAAGCGTTAAGAAACACGGTTGATGTAGTCGAACGTCTTCATGATCCAAATCGCCAAGCGTCCCACGATCCAACCACGATCCATCCCGATCTAGCGCCGAACGGACGGCACCTCCACGTTCAGCACACGTACAGCTCGATGACGATCTCCGCCTTCTTGATCCAGCAAGAGGGACCAGAGAGGTAGATGAGTTCTCTGGCAGCGCGACGGCGTGGCGGTGATGTTGGTGGAACTATTCTGACAGGGCTTCGCCAAGTACCGTCGGAACGATCTAGAGGAGAAACTACGATCTAGAGAAGAGGGTAGCACGTGGCTGATTTCTGTGTAGAAAACCCCTCAATACCTCTAGTATATATAGGAGGAGGGAGGAAGGAGGCTTGGCCCCCGAGGAGCCAGCCCTTGCTTCGACCGAAGGGGAGAGAGGAGGAGTCCTCCTCCAATCCTAGTAGGATTAGGACTCCCTCTCTCCCACTTGGAATCCTCCTTCCCACCTTGGGTTTCTCCACCCAGCCGCATGGGCCTCTAGTGGGGCTTTGGCCAGCCCACTAGGGGCTGGTTTACCTCCTCCCACAACCCATGTAGCCCCTTGGGTCGAGACACCCCTCCCGATGGTCCCCCGGTACCCTCCCGACACTCCCGGTACACTACCGATGAGCCCAAAACTTTTCTAGTGACCAAAACAGGACTTCCTATATATCAATCTTTACCTCTGGACCATTCCGGAGCTCCTTGAGACGTCCGGGATCTCATCCGGGACTCCGAACAACATTCGGTCACCACCATATATAACTCTATACTACCGAAACGTCACCGAACCATAAGTGTGTAGACCGTATGGGTTTGAGAACTATGTAGACATGACCGAGACACCTCTACGGTCAATAACGAATAGCGGGACCTGAATGACCATATTGGTTCCTACATATTCTACGAAGATCTTTATCGGTTGAACCTCTATGTCAAGGATTCAGTAAATCCCGTACGTTGTTCCCTTTGTTCTTTGTTATGTTACTTGCCCGAGATTCGATCGTCGGTATCTCTATACCTAGTTCAATCTCGTTATCAGAAAGTCTCTTTACTCGTTCCGTAATACAACATCCTGTGGTTAACACTTTAGTCACATTACTTGCAAGGCTTGTTGTGATGTTGTATTACTGAGTGGGCCCTGAGATACCTCTCCTCACATGGAGTAAAACATCCCAGTCTTGATCCATACCCACTCAACAGACACTCTCGAAGATACCTGTATAGTACCTTAATAGTCACCCAGTTACACTGCGATGTTTGATACACACAAGGCACTTCTCTAGTGTCAGTGAGTTGCATGATCTCATGGTCACAGGAATATAGATACTTGACATGTAGAAAACTATAGCAATAAACTGACACGATCATATGCTATGTTTATAGTTTGAGTCTTGTCCATCAAATCATTCTCCCAATGATGTGATACCGTTATCAAATGACATCTCATGTCAATGGCTAGGAAACCTTGACCATCTTTCATCAACGAGCTAGTCTACTAGAGGAACACTAGGGACAAAGTGTTGTCTATGTATCCACACATGCAATGTGTTTCTAGTCAATACAATTATAGCATGGATAATAAACAATTATCATGAATAAGGAAATATAATAATAACCATTTATTATTGCCTCTAGGGCATATTTCCAATAGTATCCCACTTGCACTAGAGTCAATAATCTAGCTCACATCACCATTTGATTACGTTGTAGTGAATTTAACACCCATACAGTTCTGGTGTTGATCATGTTTAGCCCTTGGAAGAGGTTTAGTCAACGGGTCTGCAACATTCAGATCCGTGTGCACTTTGCAAATATTTATGTCCTCCTCCTTGATGTACTCGCAGATGGAATTGAAGTGTCTCTTTATGTGTCTGGTCCTCTTGTGAAACCTTGGTTCCTTGGCCAGAGCAATGTCACCAGTGTTGTCACAGAACAATTCCATTGGATTCAGTGCACTAGGCACACCTTCATCCAGACACCTTCCTTCGCTGCCTCCGAGGCTGTGATGTACTCCGCTTCGCATGTAGAATTGGCTACCACGCTTTGCTTGGAACTGCACCAGCTTACCGCCCCCCACTAAGAATAAATACGTATCCGGTTTGCGACTTAGAGTCATCCAGATCAGTGTCAAAGCTTGCATCGACGTAACCCTTTATGACAAGATCTTGATCACATCCATAAACGAGAAACATTTCCTTAGTCCTTTTCAAGTACTTAAGGATATTCTTGACCGCTGTCTAGTGCTCCATTTCTGGATCACTTTGAAACCTTCCGACCATACTTATGGCAAGGCTGACATCGGGTCTTGTGCACAACATTGCATACATGATAGAGCCTATGGCTGAATCATAGGGGATGATACTCATTTTCTCTCTATCTTCTGCAGTCACTGGGCATTGAGTCTTACTCAACTTCACACCTTGTAACACATGCAAAAACCCCTTCTTGGATTGATCCATTTTGAACTTCTTCAAAACTTTATCAAGGTATGTGCTTTGGGAAAGTCCTATTAAGCGTCTCGATCTATCTCTATAGATCTTAATGCCTAATATGGAAGCAGCTTCTCCTAGGTCCTTCATTGAAAAACTCTTGTTCAAATATTCCTTCATGCTTTCCAGCATTTCTATATTGTTTCCAATCAGCAATATGTCATCCACATATAATATTAGAAATGCTATAGAGCTACCAATCACTTTCTTGTAAATGCAAGCTTCTTCGTAAACTTGTATAAACCCGAATGCTTGGATCACGTCATCAAAGTGCAGATTCCAACCCCGAGATGCTTGCACCAGTCCATAAATGGATCGCTGCAGCTTGCAAACTTTGTCAGCATTATCCAGATCGACAAAACCTTCCGGTTGTATCATATACAACTCTTCCGTAAGGAAACCATTAAGGAACGCTGTTTTGACATGCATCTGCCAAATTTCATAGTCAAAATATGCATCTATTGCTAACATGATTCTGATGGACTTAAGCATCGCTATGGGTGAGAAGGTCTCATCGTAGTCAACTCCTTGAACTTGTGAAAAACCCTTTGCCACAAGTCGAGCTTTATAGACGGTGACATTAACGTCTGCGTCCGTCTTCCTCTTAAAGATCCATTTGTTTTGAATGACCTTTCGCCCTTCAGGTAATACTTCCAAAGTCCATACTTTGTTTTCATACATGGATCCCATCTCGGATTTCATGGCCTCTAACCATTTCTTAAAATTCGGGCTTGTCATCGCTTCTCCATAGCTCGTAGGATCATCGTTGTCTAACAACATGACCTCCAAGACAGGGTTGCCATACCACTCACGAGCAGTACGCGCCCTTGTCGACCTACGAGGTTCAACAACAACTTGATCCGAAGTTTCATGATCATCATCATTAACTTCCCCTTGAACTGTTGTAGGCTCCACAAAAACATCTTTCTGCTCTACGCTACTTTCTGGTTGAAGTAAATGTTCAATAACCTCATTAAGCTCTATTTTCCTCCCACTCAATTCTTTCAAGAGAAACTCTTTCTCAAGAAATGTTCCGTTCTTAGCAACAAACACTTTGCCGAATCTGAGATAGAAGGTATACCCAACTGTCTCTTTCGGGTATCTTATGAAGATGCATTTCTTCGCTTTGGGTTCCAGCTTTTCAGGCTGAAGCTTTTTGACATAAGCATCACATCCCCAAACTTTAAGAAACGACAACTTTGGCATCTTGCCAAACCAAAGTTCATATGGCATTGTGTGAACGGATTTTGATGGTTCCCTATTTAAAGTGAATGTAGCTGTCTCTAATGCATAACCCCAAAACGATAGTGGCAAATCGGCAAGAGACATCATAGAACGCACCATATCTAATAAGGATCGATTACGACATTCGGACACACCATTACGCTGTGGTGTTCCAGGCGGTGTGAATTGTGAAACAATTCCACACTGTCTTAAGTGACTGCCAAACTCATAAGTCAGCTATTCACCTCCTCAATCAGATCGTAAGAATGTAATCTTCTTGTTACAATGATTCTCAACTTCACTTTGAGATTGCTTAACTTTTCAAACGTTTTAGACTTGTGTTTCATTAAGTAAATATACCCATATCTACTTAACTCATAAGTGAAGGTGAGAAAATAACGATATCCACCATGCGCCTCAATGCTCATTGGACCGCACACATCAGTATGTATGCTTTCCAACAAGCCACTTGCCCGTTCCATTGTTCTAGAGAACGACGTTTTAGTCATCTTGCGCATGAGGCATGGTTCACATGTGTCAAGTGATTCAAATTCAAGTGACTCCAAAAGTCCATCAACATGGAGCTTCTTCATGTGTTTTACACCAATATGACCTAAACGGCAGTACCACAAGAAAGTGGTACTATCATTATCAACTCTACATCTTTTGGCCTCAATGTTATGAACATGTGTATCAGCACTATCAAGATTCAATATGAATAAACCCCTCACATTGGGTGCATGACCATAAAAGATATTACTCATATAAATAGAACAACCATTATTCTCTGATTTAAATGAGTAACCATCTCGCAATAAACAAGATCCATATATAATGTTCATGCTTAACACGGGCACTAAATAACAATTATTCAGGTCCATCACTAATCTTGATGGTAATCGAAGAGCGGGCGTGCCGACGGCGATCACATCAACCTTGGAACCATTTCCCACGTGCATCATCACTTCGTCCTTTGCCAGCCTTCGTCTATTCCGTAGCTCCTATTTTGAGTTGCAAATGTGAGAAACCGGACCAGTATCAAATACCCAGGGACTACAATGAGAGTTGGTAAGGTACACATCAATAACATGTATATCATCTATACCTTGTTTGGTGTTGGCCTCCTTCTTGTCGACCAGATACATGGGGCAGTTCCGCTTCTAGTGATTAGTTCCCTTGCAATGAAAGCACTCAGTTTCTGGCTTGGGTCCAGCCTTGGGTTTCTTCATGGGAGGGGCAACTACTTTGCCACTCTTCTTAGAGTTACCCTTTTTCCCTTTCCATTCTTATTGAAACTAGTGGTTTTATTAACCATGAACACTTGATGCTCCTTCGGAATCTTAGACTCAACGACTTTTAACATTGCAAACAGCTCGGCGACTGACTTGTTCATACCGTGCATGTTATAGTTCAGCACGAAGCTCTTGTAGCTAGGTGGCAATGATTGAAGAAATCTGTCAGTGATTGCCTCTGCCGGAAGGGGCATCCCTAATTCAGCCAGATGGGTAGAATACCCAGATATTCTAAGTATGTGTTCACTAACAGACCCGTTCTCCTCCTTCTTGCAATCATAGAACTTATCTGAGGTCTCATACCTCTCGATCCGGGCATTCTTCTGAAAGATAAACTTCAACTCCAGGAACATATCATATGCTCCATGAGGTTCAAAACTTCTTTGAAGTCCCGGTTCTAAGCTATACAACATTGCACATTGAACCATTGAGTAATCATCAGAACGTGCCTGCCAGGCGTTCACAATGTCTGAAGACTCCATTGGAGCGGGTGGATCACCAAGCAGTGCATCAAGGACATAAGCCTTCTAGGAAGCCATGAGGATAATCCTCAGATTACGGGCTGATACGTCTCCAACATATCTACTTTTCCAAACTCTTTTGCCCTTGTTTTGGATTCTAATTTGCATGATTTGAATGGAACTAACCCGGACTGACGCTGTTTTCGGCAGAATTGCCTTGGTGTTATTTTTGTGCAGAAATAATAGTTCTTGGATCGTCCTAAAAATTTACGGAGAATATTTTTGGAATTAATAAAAAATACTGGCGCAAGAATTAACCAGAGGGGGCCACCAACAGGCCACAAGCCTGCTAGCCGCGGCCACCCCCTGGCTGCGTGGGGCAGGCTTGTGGGCCCCTCGTGGCTCCTTCGACCTCCTCTCTATAACCGTATTTGTCGAGGAAAAAAATCAGAGAGAAGAGTTCATCACGTTTCACGATACAAAGCCGCCGCCATCGCCAGTTCTTCCTCGGGAGACCAGATCTGGAGTCTGTTTTGGGCTCCGGAGAGGGGAAATCGATGCCTTCGTCATCACCAACCATCCTTCATCACCAATTCCATGATGCTCCCCACCGTTTGTGAGTAATCTCATCGTCGGCTTGCTGGACGGTGATGGGTTGGATGAGATTTATCATGTAATTGAGTTAGTTTGGTTAGGGTTTGATCCCTAGTATCCACTATGATCTGAGATTGATGTTGCTATGACTTTGCTATGCTTAATGCTTGTCACTAGGGCCCGAGTGCCATGATTTCATATCTGAACCTATTATGCTTTCATGAATATATGTGTGTTCTTGGTCCTATCTTGCAAGTTGTAGACACCTATTACGAGTTATGATCTGCGTCCCCCAGGGTGACAATAACTAGGATTCTTTCCGGTGATTACCATAGTTTGAGGAGTTCATGTATTCACTAAGTGCTAATGCTTTGGTCCGGTTCTCTATTAAAAGGAGGCCTTAATATCCCTTAGTTTCCAATAGGACCATGCTGCAGATATTAAGTCTTTCAGGTGTGGTTGAATTGACAACTCAGCTTCTAATACTCGAGAATATTCTTTGGCTCCCCTTGTGTCGAATTAATAAATTTGGTTGAATACTCTACCCTCAAAAACTATTGCGATCCCCTATACTCATGGGTTATCACGGGACCATTCCACAAAGTTACTTCCATCATCTTTCAACTTAGCTTTCTCTAGGAACGCCTTAAAATTCAGGGGTGCTACTGCGCGAGCCATTCATCTACAACGTAAATATGCAAAGGTTTCTAAGACTATTGTTCAAGATAATGAGTTTAGTTAATCAAATTACTAAAGCTCCCACTCAAATTGACATCCCTCAGGTCATCTGAGTGATACATGATCCAAATTCACCAACTCAAGACCGATCATCACGTGAGTTGAGGTGGTTTCAATGGTGAACATCATCATGTTGATCATATCTACTATATGACTCATGTTTGACCTTTCGGTCTCTTGTGTTCCGAGGCCATGTCTGTACATGCTAGGCTCATTAAGTTTAACCCGAGTGTTCTGCACATGCAACACCGGCTTGCACCCGTTGTATGTGAACGTAGAGTCTATCACACTCGACCATCACGTGGTGTCTCGACACGATGAACTTTCGCAGCGGTGCACACTCGGGGAGAACACAATTCATCTTGAAATTTAAGTGAGGGATCACCCTATAATTCTACCGTTGTCCTAAGCAAAACAAGGTGCATAAAAGGATTAACATCACATGCAAAACATAAGTGACATGATATGGCCATGAACTTGTGCTTTCGATCTTCATGTTCAAAGCACCGGCATGATCTCCATCGTCACTGGCATGACACCATGATCTCCATCAACGTGTCACCATCGAGGTTGCCGCGCCGACTGTTGCTTCCACGACTATTGCTAACTCATTGCGATAAAGTAAAGCAAAAACGGCAAAAATAACTAAAGACAACCCTATGGCTCCTGCCCGTTGCCATACTCATTGACATGCAAGTCATGATATTCTATACAAAACATGATCATCTCGTACATCACATATATCTCATCATGTAATTGGCCATATCACATCACAACATACCCTACAAAAACAAGTTAGATGTCCTCTAATTGTTGTTGCAAGTTTTACGTGGCTGCTACGGGTATCTAGCAAGAACAATTCTCACCTACACAAAAACCACAACGGTCATATATAAATTGTTATTCAACCTTTCCAAGGACCGCCTTTGTCGAATCCGATCCAACTAGAGTAGGAGAGACAGACGCCCGCCAGCCATCTTTGTGCAACAAAGTTACACATTAGTTGATGGAACCGGTCTCTTGTAAGCGTACGAGTAAGGTTGGTCTGGGCCGCTTCATCCCACAATACCATTGAATCAAAACATGACCAAGGGAGGTAGAAATCTAAGCATCAACGCCCACAAACTCCTTTGTGTTCTACTCGTTATCTCATCAACACATAGACCTAGCTTAGATGCCACTGTTGGGGAACGTTGCATGGGAAACAAAAAAGTTTCCTACGCACAAACAAGATCTATCCATGGTGATGATCATCTATGAGGGGGAGAGTGGATCTACATACCCTTGTAGATTGCTAAGCGGGAAATGTTAAGAAACTCGGTTGATATAGTCGAACATCTTTGCGATCCAAATCGCCGAGCATCCCGCGATCTAGTCACGATCTGTCCCGATCTAGCGCCGAATGGACGGCACCTCCGCGTTCAGCACACATACAACTTGATGATGATCTCGGCCTTCTTGATCCAGCAAGAGGGAGTGGAGAGGTAGATGAGTTTTCCGGCAGCGCAACAGTGTGGCGGCGATGGGGGTGGAACTATTTCGGTAGGGCTTTGCCAAGTACCGTCGGAACGATCTAGAGGAGAAACTATGATCTAGAGAAGAGGGTAGCACGTGGCTGATTTCTGTGTAGAAAAACACTCAAAACCTCTAGTATATATAGGAGGAGGGACGGAGGAGGCTTGGCCCCCAAGGGGCCAGCCTTTACTTTGGCCGAAGGGTAGAGAGGAGGAGTCCTCCTCCAATATTAGTAGGATTATTAGGACTCCCTATCTCCCACTTGGAATCCTCCTTATTACCTTGGGTTTCTCCACCCAACCGCATGGGCCTCTAGTGGGGCATTGGACAGCCCACTAGGGGATGGTTTACCTCCTCCCACAGCCCATGTAGCCCCTTGGGTCAAGACACCCCTTCCGTTGGTCCCCCGGTACCCTCCCGACACTCCCGGTACACTACTGATAAGACTGAAACTTTTCCGGTGACCAAAACAGAACTTCCTATATATCAATTGTTTCCTCTGGACCATTTCGGGGCTCCTCGTGACATTCAGGATCTCATCTGGGACTCCGAACAACCTTCGGTCACCACCATACATAACTCTATACTACCGAAACGTCACCGAACCTGAAGTGTGCAGACCCTGCGGGTTCGAGAACTATGTAGGCATGACCGAGACTCCTCTACGGTCAATAACCAATAGCGGGACCTAGATGCCCATATTGATTCCTGCATATTCTATGAATATCTTTATCAGTTGAACCTCCATGTCAAGGATTCAGTCAATCCCGTACGTTGTTCCCTTTGTTCTTTGGTATGTTACTTTCCCGAGATTCGATCATGCGTATCTCTATACCTAGTTCAATCTTGTTACTGGCAAGTCTCTTTACTCATTTTGTAATACAAGATACGGTGTCTAACACTTTAGTCACATTGCTTGCAAGGCTTATTGTGATGTTGTACTACTGAGTGGGCCCTGAGATACCTCTCCATCACACGGAGTAACAAATCCCAGTCTTGATCCATACCCACTCAACAGACAATCTTGGAGATACCTATAGAGAACCTTTTGTCGGTGTCAAAAACGGTGGATATCGGGTAGGTGGTCCCGAACTGTGAAACTAGAATCGACGGTAACAGGAGACGAAGGGGACACATATTTACCTAGGTTCAGGCCCTCCTATGGAGGTAATACCCTATGTCCTACTTAATTGTATTGATGGTATGGGGGGTTACATAGTTGATCTATGTCGAGATCGAATAGCTAACCCTAGATGAGTTGTTCTATCCCTATACCCTAAAACCCTCCGTCTTATATATACGTCGAGGATGCCCTGGGTTTACACATGGTTGGTTACATGCCCAAGAGATAAACATGCCTAACTATGACTAATGACTTGGAGGGTACGTCATGGCTCCTCGAAGCTTCCATCAGGAGTCGGTGGTCTTTAATCGTCCGATGCTCACCTTGCGGCTCATACAGTTCGGCCATAAACAATAGGTCAGCCACCCAAGGACCCCTTAATCCAAGACTCCCTTAGTAGCCCCCGGACTAGCCTTCAATACCGATATATATCTGGTCAATCTCCTCATGTCGTCACCTTCGGCTTGCAAGGCGACTCCTTCATCCCTCCTTGTCCGGTAACCGACCAGTCTTCGGTAAGATCCTAGGCGTCACGGGCGCAGGTTCATTATAATAACTGTGCATGTGGGGAGGCGAGTGGTCAGTGATTTTTACAATCCTACCCCTCCATAACAGAGGCACCACCCATTTAATCAAACAAAATCACGGTTCATACCACATTCTCTTCCTCATCATTGAAAGAAACTCCTAGCGGAAGCTTCCACGCAAAACATGGCTAACGCCCCCAGCTCCTCCGCACGTCCCTATGGCTCATGCCCAGGGGACTGGACTAGCTGTTCTATTACACTCATGCAGCTCCGCAACTTGGAGACCCAGGGGTATCTGCCTTCTTCAGATCTGGCGGCGACCCGCGCATGTCTTCTTTGTTACGGCGACAAAGTTTTCGATGAGCGTTTCCCCAATCCTAACAAGGGGGAGCGCGTATGCTTTGTCCCCTTCCTCCTCCGAGGCCTTGGGTTTCCAATCCATCCATTCCTGAGGGGGTTGCTTGAGTTCTACAGGATCCAACTCCACCACCTTACTCCAGAATCCATTTTACACATCTCGGGCTTCGTCGCTCTCTACGAGATGTTCTTAGGGTGCAAAGCACATTTCGATTTGTGGAGGAAATACTTTTGTATCGTCCCCCGAACTCGGGACAAGACAATTTTGGAGGTCGGCGGAGCTGAAGTGTGCCGTATAGCAGAGACGGGGTATCCGGTGGGCACACCAAAGAAATCCGAAGCATGTACTTTGGAATGGTTTTATATTGAAGATGTACCCCTGTTCGAGCCAACTCAGACAGGTGTTCCCGAATACTCTGACATCCTCCCGATGAAGAGGTACAACTGGCAGCCAAGGAGCTCGTCCCAGGAGGAAAGCGTCGAGGTGCAGCACCTAGCCGCGCAGGTGCGGATGCTCGCCCACCACTGAACGACCATGATCGACGTCATGGCCGCCTCCATCTCCCGGTGTGTGCAGCCCCTCCAACAGAGGGTACACCCTTATGGATACACAATGGGACAAGCGACACCATGCGCTCCCGAAAACAAGGGCCCGCCGGTCCGACGGTGCTGGCCGCCGCACTTGTCGACCTGTACAAAGGAGAGCAAGAAGACTTTGTTCAGCGGGCAACCAAGGAAGGATATTTGGCTCACAATCCCATCGAATGTGTAAGCCTTTATCTTTCAAATATGAAAATAGTTCGGGATTTCCGATCCACATTATATTTGACCGAAGCCTAGTGTGAACAGGAATGGAGGAGTTTCATCGAGACAGTCAACTATCCGTCTCCTCAGTCCGAGAACCATTCACGCGGCAACGATCTAGGTTTCAACGAGGACCCGGATCTTCTAGTTGACTTCAAAGACGGTGTCTATTTCTAGGACAACATTGTTCAATCCCCGGTGGCTATCATAGTTGATTACCCCGGGTCATTCTCCATCCCTGCAGCGGGCAATAAGAAAAACTCCTCCCGCAAGAGGCTAGATACCAAGAGCGCCTCGGACGCGCCGATCCCGACTCCCAAACGCCGCTAATCCACGCGCCGCAGCTAAAGCTGAGGCCCAGTCGGAGGCCAACAAAGATCCTGCGAAGGAACCGGTTATGGACGAGAATCCACCTGTCCGCTCATCACAAAGGTACATTGTTCGTTCATCTGCATATAGTTGCGATCAATATAGTCTTACAGCAGTTTGTTTCATTTGAAATATTTAGGCGAAATGCCCAACCCTCTCCTACTGAGTGGGTTACCCGGGTGTTTGGAGACGCCCGAAGTCCTCGAGCTGCCGCCCATGCGGCTTCTGCTACAGAAGCCCCCATGGCTAATCCGGCGCCCGCCGATTCTGGTGATGGTGTATCCGTCACTAAATCGGAGGTGGAGAGTGCCATGCATCATCGGCAACAATGGGAAGCCATGTGGCATCCAATTTTCTCCGAACAGGAGTTCGGCACCCTACACTTAGCGGATGCCCACCTTGGTGCCGCCTGATCTGGGTTTGGCGAAGCTATGAAGTTGATAGTAACCAACATACAGGTAAGTGATCAGTTTTTATAGAATCAAAACATTTGTGTAAGCCCAGTAGCCCTTGAGCCTTAATTTGGTTTGAAACAAACGAATTAAGGATCTCCACACTATTTGACTGCTAACGCAGGCCTCAAAGCAACAGTCTGAGCAAGCAGCCAAGGAGGTTGAGAAGAGCTGCACAGAAGTACAGTTCGTGAAGGCCACACTGGCACAAGTAAAGAGTTTCACGCGGGAGGCCCATGGTGAGTGTACATTTACTGCTAATCTTAATGTGTCATCGTGCCCGACACATGGATTCCGTCTAGCAGTCGAACCAGTAGGGCACATGGAAAGGCAGTTGGAAGAAGCCCGAGACTCTCAGAGGTATGTCGAGTCCTAGCACCAGGCTAGCTGCCTTGTTGTGCAAAAGCAGGCCGAAGAAATTAGGAGTTTGAAGATTCAATTGGCCCAAGTTCAAGAAGAAAACCGAAAGCTTCAGAGGGGCGTGTTCGGTAAGTACAATTCTATTATCAACAAATATATGTGATGTAGGGAATAATAGTAAGCACGCTACTCCCTTATGTACATGCCTCTTGTCCGGGCATCCTGAAGAGGAGATCGAATCATGCCAGGGGGACCCACTGAAGGAGTTGACCTCTCTCCACGGGCGCATGTAGAAAGCAATTAAAGGAATGGTGAAGGCACTATGGCCATCCGAACAGCCACCAAAAGGGCTAGCCGAACTCATGGATCGATTCAAGGGGGCTCGAAATAGGTTCGAACTGTGGAAGACTTCAGCTTGCCGTGAGGGAGCATGAGAAGCATGGGCAATGATCAAGACTTGTTTCACCGGACTCAACCCCGAGCATATGGGGCGGGTTGGTCCTGTGGGATCGGATGGAAAAGAAGTGCCACTACACCTGGTGTATGACCAAGTGATGCCTGCCGCCCTTCTTTTGCAAGCAGACTGCCCCCTTGACACCATAATCGATGATCTCGAACAGCAGCCGCACATGTAATTTATATGTACGTGTGTATTGACAATCTGTGTTGTAAACTTTGTCTTAACCGGCCATCGGCTTCTCCCCCCCGTGTGAAGAGCTCGGGAGTGTCCCTCCTTATTTGTCCCTCTAAAAGAACGAACTATATTCAGGGAACCAGGCAATCCGGCCATGCGGTGCGAACAGACAGAAAGCACACAGAAATATATTTTATATTACTACTTAGAGTAAGAAACATCTTCCGAGGAAAATAGTACCTCTATCAATAACTTCCGTCGGGGCTCTCCGAAGATCGTAGATGGAAGTCCGCATACTGCGAAGTGTTCTTTGGGAAGAAAAGACCCAAACAACAGTGATAATGACCGGAACCATATAAGGTGTTTCCGTCATAGCCGACCAATTGTCTACATAAGATAGCAGGTTTTGGCTTCACCCGTTCGAGGTACTTGTCCAGATGACCCGGTCATAACAATCGCAGAGGTTCTCCCTTTACTCTCTAGTCGATCAATCAGGAACATAGAAAGTAATCACAGGAGCGAGGCAACCCAGCTTGGCAAAGTCTTAGTTCGAATTGATGCATATGATGGCTTAACATGACAAAAGAAACATGTGCGCACGGTAAGTGTGAGCAAAATACTTGTAAAATAAAAAGGTTGGCTACTAGAAGAAGACCCCACGTGTTGTGTTAGGATTTAACACTTTATGGTATATGCCAATAATCTTTAGTAGAAGATTGGTCAAGCCGAACATAGGGTAAGAAAAGAAATTGGCCCTGTCAAACAACAAAATGGGAAGGGACGACGAAGAAGAAAAAAAAGGCAAAAATAACAAAGAAAAAGGAAAAATGTGGGGGAGTGAAATGACACCGGTTTATCCATAGAAGCGCCAAAGACGAGCTGCGTTCCATGGATTTTATTCAAGCGGTTATCGGATGGACTCCGCAGACGATAGGCACCTCCCGCGAGTATTTCGTCGATGATGAAAGGACCCTCCCATTTGGGATTGAGTTTATGCTTCTGCTACCTCGGGAGTCATAAGAGTTCGGCTATGCTGTATGCTTTTGCCCTGACCTCCCTACTCTGGTAACGTCAAGCTTGCTGTTGGTAAAGAGTGGAGCGAGCTAGAGCTATGTCACGTTCTCCCTCCAAGGCGTCTAAGTTGTCCTGCCGATCCAACTCGGCCTCCTTCTACTCGTACGTGCGCACTCTTGGTGCGTCGTGGATAATATCACAAGGGAGGACTGCCTCTGCCCCGTAGACAATAAAGAACGCTGTGTAGCTTGTTGATCTGTTCGGGGTGGTACGCATACCCCATAGAATGGAGTCGAGTTCCTCCACCCAATGACAGTCGGACTCGTGAAGATATCAGACAAGCATGGCTTAATGCCTCTCATAATGAGACCGTTTGCTCGCTCGACCTGTCAATTGGTCAGCGGATGATAGACCGACACATAATCAAGCTTTATGCACATTTTTGTGCACCAGTCCTTGACCTCTTGGGCCGTGAAGTTGGATCCATTATCCGTTATTACACTATGCGGGACACCGTAACGGTGTACTATGATGGATATAAAGTCGATAACTAGTCCAGATTTAGCCGACTTGACAGGCTTTGCTTCTATCCATTTGGTGAACTTGTCAACCATGGACAGGAGGTATTTATTTTTCTTGGTTCCCCTTTAAGGGGTCCGACCATGTCCAGCCCCCAGACCGCGAAAGGCCAGGTGATCGGAATAGTCTGAAGAGTTGTTGGGGGCATGTTACTTTGATTTGCGAAGAGTTGACACCCTACGCAATGTTGAACAAGTGATTGGGCGTCCATCCAAGCTCTAGGCCAAAAGAAACCAGCTCGGAGGGCCTTGTTGACAAGGGATCTTGCCGCGGTGTGATGCTCGCCCATGCCTGCGTGGATTTCGCAAGGAGTTCCCATCCTTGTCCCTCGGATACACCGCTGTAGTATTCCGGTTGTGATTTTCTTGTATAATCACCCTCGTGTACTTTGTAGACCTTGGATCGCGGAACTATGCATCGTGCCTCAGTTTGATCGTCGGGGAGTTCCTTGTAAAGAAGGTAAGTGAGGAAGGGCTCTGTCCATGGCGCTATTACTGCCATTACCTCATGAGCCGAGGGCGTTTCATTCATCGTGGAGCCGCCGATAATGCCATTGTCTGGTTCATTTATGGGGGGAACAACTTTGTCCGTCGTATTCGTACCAGCGCCATTGTTGTTGTTGTTGTCCCGCCACACAACAAAGGGCTTAAAGAGCCACTTCAGGAAGGTGTTTTTCGGGATAGGATCACGCTTGGCTCCCAAACGGGCCAGCATGTCGGCAGCTTGGTTGTTATGGCGAGCGACATGGTGGAATTCCAACCCCTCGAACCGAGTAGATATCTTGAGGACGGTGTTTCTATATGCCGCCATCTTCAGATTTTTGGCGTCGAACTCGCCGTTAATTTGGGATATGTCCAAGTTTGAATCTCCCCATACCTCTAGCCGTCGTATGCCCATTGATACCCCCATCCGAAGACCATGAAGAAGAACTTTGTGTTCGGTTGCATTATTAGAGTCAGCATACATGATTTGCAACACATATCGCACGTTGTCGCCTGTGGGGGATGTGAGGATAACTCCAGCCCATAGTCCGGCCAAGGTCTTAGATCCCTCAAAGTACATTGTCCAATGGGAGTATGCACTATATTCCATGGGGACCTCGGCCTCTGTCCATTCAGCCAGGAAGTCCGCCAGTACCTGAGATTTAATGGCACGACGTGTCTTGTAGGTTATTTCAAAGGGAAGGAGCTCAATGGCCCATTTGGCTATTGATACGTCTCCACCGTATCTATAAATTTTTCTTGTTCCATGCTGTTATATTATCATTCTTGGATTTTTTTAAATCATTTTACTAGAACTTTATATTATTTTTGGGACTAACCTATTAACCTAGAGCCTAGTGCCAATTCCTGTTTTTTCCTTGTTTTTGAGTTTTATAGAAAAGGAATATCAAACGGAGTCCAAACGGAATAAAACTTTATGGTGATTTTTTTGGACCATAAGAGACCTATGGAGCATCAAAGTTGGTCTAGAAGGTTCCTGAGGAGGCCACAAGCTTCAGGGGCGCGACCACCCCCCTAGCCGCGGCCACTAGGCTTGTGGGCCCCATGGGAGTCCACCGACCTCCCTCTCAGCTCTATAAATCGTCAAATATTCCAGAAACCCCAATGCAGAACCTAGATCGGGACTTCCATGCCGCAAACCTCCAGAGCTACAAAAAACTAATCAGGAGCCCGTTCCGGCACCCTGCCGGAGGGGGAAACCATCACCGGAGGCCATCTTCATCATCCCGACGCTCTCTATGACGAGGAGGGAGTAGTTCACCCTCGGGCTGAGGGTATGTACCAGTAGCTATGTGTTTGATATCTCTTTCTCTCTTGTGTTCTTGAGATGGCACGATCTCGATGTACCGTGAACTTTGTTGATATAGATTGAATCATATGGAGTTTTCCCCTCTCTATCTTGTTGTGATGAATTGAGTTTTCCCTTTGAAGTTTTCTTATCGGATTGAGTCTTTAAGGAATTGAGAACACTTGATGTATGTCTTGCGATGGGATATCTATGGTGACAATGGGATGTTCTATTGATCCTCTTGATGTATGTTTAGGTGATCAACTTACGGGTTCCATGACCTTGGGAATCTATGCACAGGGGTTGGCACACGTTCTTATCTTGACGTTCCGGTAGAAACTTTAGGGCACTCTTTGAAGTTCTTTGAGTTGGATTAATAAATCTGAAATTGTGTGATGCATATCGTATAATCAAGCCCATGGGTACTTGTGGTGACATTGGAGTATCTAGGTGACATCAGGGTTTTGGTTGATGTGCATCTTAAGGTGTTATTTTAGTACGAACTCTAGGGCTGTTTGTGACACTTATAGGGACATCTCATAGGATTGAGCAGAAAAGATAACATTGAGGTGGTTTCGTACCATACAATAATTTCTACGTTTGTTCTCCGCTATTTGTAACTTTGGAGTGAACTCTTTGTCGCACGGGAGGTATTTACATATGATTCAACTATGCCAATATTGTTGAGAGAAATTGCACTAGTGAATTTATGGACCCTAGGCCTTGTTTCAAGCATTTATACCATGTTTTGCTCGCTGTTTACTACTCCCTCCGTTCCTTTATATAAGGTGTATTTGGTTTTTGATAAAATTCCAAAATGTAAGGTGCATTTCTTTTCATTCTCCATAATTCCCTTGTTAGCCCTCCGAAAAAAGGAAAGAATCTATTATCTGATTGTATATATATCTTTTTATAGCAAAAGAAGGAAACTATCTCTTTGTCGATTGCATATATCCTGCACTAATTGATTTACTTTCCACTAACCAACAAATTTGTCAAGGGTAAAAGAGTCTTTACATGTCTATAATTATGTGTCTTGGTTACCGTGCCAAAAATAATACACCTTACATAAAGGAATGGAGGGAGTATTTGTTACATTGATGTTTTTATATTTTCAGATTACAAAAAACTATATCTTCCATCCATATTACACTTGTATCACCATCTCTTCGCCGAACTAGTGCACCTATACAATTTGCCATTGTATTGGGTGTGTTGGGGACACAAGAGACTCTTTGTTATTTGGTTGCAGGGTTGTTCGAGAGAGACCATCTTCATCCTACGTCTCCCATGGATTGATAAACCTGAGGTCATCCACTTGAGGGAAAATTGCGATTGTCCTACAAAACTCTGCGCTTGGAGGCCCAACATGAGTCTATAAGAAGAAGGTTGTGTAGTAGACATCAAGCTCTTTTCTGGCGTCGTTGCCGGGGAGGTGAGTGCTTGAAGGTATATCTTTAGATCTTGAAATCAAATCTTTTAGTTTCTTGTTTTTCACTAGTTTGGTTTTATAAAAAAAAATACAAAAAATGGAATTGAGGTTGCCTCACATGCTTCATATTTTTAATGTCTTTCGTGAAAATGATGGAAAGGAAAATTGTGCTCAAGTATTAGAAGAAGAAGTTATTAAAATGTTTGGCACTAAATATTTGAGTGATGCGCATGATAGTGATATTGTTAGTATGAATTCTTTGAATATTCATGATGCTAATGATATGCAAAGCCACAAGCTTGGGGATGCTATGTTTGATGAAGATGATATTTTTAGCCCCCCAAGTTTTGATGAGCAAAACTATTATGATTATGACATGCCTCCTATCTATGATGATTATTGTGATGACACGTATGCTATAAATATTAATGGTAACCATGAAACTTTTCATCATAATTTTGATATTCAAAGTGGTTATGTCAATCAAGTATGTCATGATAGTTATTTTGTTGAGTTTGCTGCCACTATTTTGAATAAGAAAATTGCTTATGTGGAGAGTGACAATTTTTCTATGCTTGTGCATCATAAAAATAATTATTTATGTGCTGGTTATATTGTGGAATTTCTTCATCATTCTACTGAAAATTATTATGAGGGAGGAACATATGCTTGTGGTAATTGCAATAATATCAAGTTTCCTCTCTATGTGTTCAAAGTTTTGAAGTTATGCTTGTTTTGCCTTCCTATGCTAGATGATTCTTGTTCCCATAAATTGTTCACTCACAAAATCCCTATGCATAGGAAGTGGTTTAGAATTAAATGTGCTTGTCATGAGATTCATGATGCTCTTTTGCATGTTTCAATTACTATTCCTATATGAGCATCATTGAAATCATCATGCCTAGCTAAAAGGCATTAAAGAAAAGCACTTGTTGGGAGACAACCCAACACTTTTACCTTATGTTTTTGTGTGTTCAAATGATTAATATACTGTTTAATCATGTTTTGTGTCTTTTATTTCAATAAAATGTCAAGTAAAGCCTTTGGGATAGTGTGGATACTTGCTTGTTTGATTATGTGCAAAAACAGAAAGTATTGCGTCCAGTATATGAATTATCTGATTTTACTGGAGCGTCAAAAAATTCTGAAATTTTTACACAAACATTATATGAAAATTCTTTGAGTTTTCCTAATTTTAAATAATTTTTAGATTTAGGGAAGTTTGGTGATCATTCAGATCTTTTAGACTGTTCTGTTTTTGACAGATTCTGTTTTGCATGCATAGTTTGCTTGTTTCAAGTGTTCCTATAGCTTATATTGAGTAATATAAATGGTGGTAATGATTCAATACAGTAGGTATAATCTGGGAAAATTATGAATCTTGTCTTTACAGTACCAAAGTGAATGATCTATATTTACTACACTAATCCATCTCATGAAGTTCCGTTAAGTTTTGTGTGGTTGAAGTTTTCAAGTTTTGGGTGAGACACCGATATGAGGAGAATAGGGAGTGACAAGAACATAATATTGGGGATGACCAAGACTCCCCCAAGGTAATATTAAAGGAAGATTCAAGTGTCTAATCTTGAGGATGCCCCGGAAGGCATCCCCTATTTCGTCTTCAACACTATTGGTATATCTTACTTGGAGCTATATTTTTATTCGTCACACAATATGTGATTTGCTTGGATCGTCATTATATTTTGCTAATTTATGTTATATGTTATTTATAATCTTGTTTTTCAATAAAAAGTTCCAAGAATTGCCTTTAGGATGCTTGCATTGAATATTTTGATGAGTGCTGTGTAAAAACAGAAACTTTGGTTGGAGTCTTTGAATTTTTATATTTTACTGGAACGTGGAAAGTTTCTTAAATTTTTAGACTGTATGGAAATATAAATTTTCTAGCCTATCCTAAATTTTCACAATTGTTTGAGTTACATAAGTACACTATTTTCATAAATTGCTACAGACTTTTCTGTTTGGGCAGATTGCTGTCATAGCCTTTGTTATCTACTTATCCTATAGTTTCCATAGCCTATATTGGTAGATATAAATCGTGGAAATGATAGTATATAGTACCTAATGTTTGAAAATTATTATTCAACTTGTCTTGGCAGTATATAAAGAGTTGATTTATTATTATGTGTACTAACCTATCTCACGAGTTCTTTTTGAGTTTTGTGTGGATGAAGTTTTTGAGAATAGGTGAAACAGTGGTATGAGAGGATTGAACGAGATACAAAAGCTCAAGTTTGGGGATTCCCAAGGCACCCCAAGTAAATATTTCAAGAAGTATCAAGCATCTAAGCTTGGGGATGCTACGCATCCCACCTCTCTTCATCAACAATTAACGGTTAGCCTATGTTGAGCCTAAATTTTTATTCGTTCACATGATGTGTGCTATTCTTGGAGTGCTAGTTTTATTTTGCTTGCTGTTTGAATAAAGTACTTAAGATCTGAAAATATTTATTGAGGGAGAGAGAGTCCTCACATAGCTACTTAATTGTTTGACTACTCATTAATCTTCACTTATATCTTTTGAGCTAGGCCATGTTGCTCTAGTGCTTCACTTATATCTTTATAGAGAATGGTGGTGTTATATTTTATAGAAATTATTGAACTCTCATTACTCACTTATATTATTTTGAGAGTTTGTTAAAACAACATGGTAATTTGTTTAGGTTTTTAGTCCTAATATAATGGGCATCCAAGAGGCATATAATAAAAAATTTCATATTAAGTGCATTGAAAACTATGAGAAGTTTGATTCCTTGCATATAGTTTTGAGATGATAGAGATGGTAATTTGAGAGTCATGCTAGTGAGTAGTTGTGAATTGGAAGAGATACTTGTGTTAAAGCTTGTGATTCCCATAGCATGCACGTATGGTGAACCGTCATGTAACGAAGTCGGAGCATGATTTGTTTAATGATTGCCAACCTTTGTGTCAGGGTCGGGAGCGCGCGATGGTTAACTCCTACCAACCTCTCCCCTAGGATCATGCATCTAATGTTTTGTTTGATAACTAATATACTTTTGCAATAAGTATGTGATTTCTTTATGACTAATGTTGAGTCCATGGATTGTACGCACTCTCACCCTTCCATCTTTGCTAGCCTCTCTAGTACCACGCAACTTTCGCCGGTACACCAAACCCTCCTTCCTCAAAAGAGCCACCATATATTCCTCAAAACAGACACCATACCTACATATTATGGCATTTCCATAGCCATTCTGAGATATATTGCCATGCAACTTCCACCATGTAGTTTTTCTATGACTTGCATCATCACTTCATATTGCATATAGAGTCATATTTCTCATAGGAATCGAGTTGTAATTTATTTTTCTTTGAGTTATAATTAAATAAAAGTGTGATGATTTTTCATTAATAGAGCATTGTCCCATGACAGAAAATGATGATGGAGGCTATGACTCCCTCACAAGTTGGGATGAGCATCCGTACTTTACAAAAAATAAAAGAGGCCAGCGAAGCCCAAACAAAAAAATAAAAGAGGCCAAAGAAGCCCACCAAAAAATAAAAACAGAAAAAATATAAAAATTAGAGAAAGAGAGAAGGGACAATTGCTACTACCTTTTGCCACAATTGTGCTTCAAAGTAGCACCATGATCTTCATGATAGAGAGTCTCCTGTTTTGTCACTTTCATATAACTAGTGGATATTCATTATGCACGACCACTTAGTTTTCTTTTTGAGCTTTCATACACTTATAGCTCCAAGTGCATTTGTTGCATGTCAATATCACCTCACTCACATTGATATCTATTGATGGGCATCTCCATAGGCCCTTGATACGCCTAGTTGATGTGAGACTATCTTCTCCTTCTTCTCCTTGCACCTCCTCCATATTCTATTCCACCTATAATGTTATATCCATGGCTCATGCTCATGTATTGCATGAGAGTTGAAAAGGTTTGAGAACACCAAAAGTGTGAAACAATTGCTTGACTTGTTCATCAGGGTTGTGCATGATTTAGATACTTTGTGTGGGGAAGATGGAGCATAGCCAGACCATATGATTTTGTAGGGATAACTTTCTAAGGCCATGTTATTTCGAAAGGACACGACTACCTTGTTTGTGTGCTCGAAGTATTACTGTTTTTATGTCAATATTAGACTATTGTTTTGAATCTTACGTATCTGAATATTCATGCCACAATAAATAATATTACATGGATAATATGATAGGCAGCATTCCACATCAAAAATTCTGTTTTTATCATTTACCTCCTCGAGGACGAGCAGGAATTAAGCTTGGGGATGCTGATACGTCTCCAACGTATCTATAAATTTTGCTTGTTCCATGCTGTTATATTATCATTCTTGGATGTTTTACAATCATTTTAGCACAATTTTATATTATTTTTGGGACTAACCTATTAACCTAGAGCCCAGTGCCAGTTCCTGTTTTTTCCTTGTTTTTGAGTTTTACAAAAAAGGAATATCAAACGGGGTCCTAACGGAATAAAACTTTACGGTGATTTTTTGGGACCTGAAGAGACCTACGGATCATCAGAGTTGGGATAGAAGGTTCTCGAGGAGGCCACAAGCCTCAGGGGCGTGGCTACCCCCTTGGCCGCAGCCACCAGGCTTGTGGGCCCCTCGAGAGTCCACCGACCTCCCTCTCAGCTCTATAAATCATCAAATATTCCAGAAACCCCAATGCAGAACCTAGATCATCAGGTCCGCTGCTGCAAACCTCCCGATCCACGAAAAACCAATCAGGAGCTTGTTCTGGCACCCTACCAGAGGGGGAAACCATCACCGGAGGCCATCTACATCACTCCGACGCTCGCAATGACGCGGAGGGATTAGTTCACCCTCGGGATTGAGGGTATGTACCAGTAGCTATGTGTTTGATCTCTCTCTCTCTCGTGTTGTTGAGATGGCACGATCTTGATGTACCGTGAGCTTTTTTGATATATATTGAATCATATGGAGTTTTCCCCTCTCTATCTTGTTGTGATGAATTGAGTTTTCCCTTTGAAGTTTTCTTATCGGATTGAGTCTGTAAGGATTTGAGAACACTTGATGTATGTCTTGCGATGGGATATCTGTGGTGACAATGGGATGTTCTATTGACCCTCTTGATGTATGTTTAGGTGATCAACTTGCGGGTTCCGTGACCTTGGGAATCTATGCATAGGGGTTGGCACGCGTTCTTATCTTGACGTTCCGGTAGAAACTTTGGGGCACTCTTTGAAGTTCTTTGAGTTGGATTAATAAATCTGAAATTGTGTGATGCATATCGTATAATCAAGCCCATGGGTACTTGTGGTGACATTGGAGTATCTAGGTGATATTAGGGTTTTGGTTGATGTGTATCTTATGGTGTTATTTTAGTATGAACTCAAGGGCTGTTTGTGACATTTATAGGGACAACTCATAGGATTGATCAGAAAAGATAACTTTGAGGTGGTTTCATACCCTACAATAATTTCTATGTTTGTTCTCCGCTATTTGTATCTTTGGAGTGAACTCTTTGTCGCACAAGAGGTATTTACATATGATTCAACTATGCCAATATTGTTGAGAGAAATTGCACTAGTGAAAGTATGGACCCTAGGCCTTGTTTCAATCATTTTTACCACGTTTTGCTCGCTGTTTACTATTTGTTACATTCCTGTTTTTATATTTTCAGATTAGAAAAAAACTATATCTTCCATCCATATTACACTTGTATCACCAGAGACTCTTTGTTATTTGGTTGCAGGGTTGTTCGACAGAGGCCATCTTCATCCTACGCCCCCCACGGATTGATAAACCTTAGGTCATCCATTTGAGGGAAAATTGCCATTGTCCTACAAAACTCTGCGCTTGGAGGCCCAACACGAGTCTACAAGAAGAAGGTTTTGTAGTAGACATCAGCTATGCGACCGGTGGCATCCCTGTTGTTGATTATATCATCCAGGGGGACCTCATATGCCACTGTTACCGCACACTCTTGGAAATAGTGTCTGAGTTTCCTCGACACCATGAACACTGTATAGGCTATTTTTTGGTAATGGGGGTATATGGACTTGCACTGTGTTAGCACCTCTAACACATAATATACCGGTTTCTAAGTCCGGAATTTATGTCCCTCCTCATGTCGTTCAACAACGAGCATCGCGTTGACAACTTTGTTGGTGGCCGATATGCATAATAACATGGGCTCACCGCCGCTTGGGTCCGTGAGTATGGGATTGGTTGCCAGTAGTGTTTTGATTTCTTCTAACGTAGCCGCTACCTCATCGGCCCATTCAAACTTGTTTGTCCGCTTCAACAGCTTATAGAGCGGCAAAGCCTTTTCTCCGAGGCCGAAGATAAAGCAGCTTAATGCCGCCACACACCTAGCTAGCCTCTAGACATGCTTTAGCTTTGTTGGAATTGCAAGTTTTGATAGAGCACGGATTTTAGCTGGACTTGGCTCTATTCCTCTATGGGAGATGATTAATCCAAGTAGCTTACCAGAGGGAACTCCGAATACACATTTTTCCAGATTGATCCGTATATCATATTCGCATGGACTAGCGAAGGTTTGCCGTAGGTCATCGATCAATTGGCCGACGTGTTTGGTTTTGATTACTCCATCATCCACGTATGCCACGACAGTCTTACCCACCTGTGTTGCAAGACAGGTTTGGATCATGTGCTGGTATGTGGCCCCGGCGATTTTTAGCCCGAAATGCATCATATTGAAGCAGAATGGCCCGTAGGGGGTGATGAATGTGGTAGCTGCCTGATCGGATTCCTTCATTTTAGTTTGATGGTATCTGGAGTAAGCGTTGAGGAAACACAACGAATCGTGTCCGGCTGTGCCGTCAATGATTTGGTCTATGCATAGTAAGGGGAAAGGGTCCTTGGGGCAGGCTTTGTTGAGGTCTTTGAAGTCGACATAGAGCCGCGAGGACTTGTCTTTCTTAGGTACCATCACCAGGTTTGCCAGCCACTCAGGGTGTTTAATATCCCGAATAAATCCGGCCTCGAGCAGTTTAGCTAATTATTCACCCATGGCCTGCTGTTTGGGCTCGGAGAAGCGGCGCAGAGTCTGTTTCATGGGCTTAAAGCCTGGGATAATGTTTAAGCTGTGTTCAGCAAGCCGATGTGGGATTCCAGGCATCTCAGAAGGATGCCAGGCAAAAATGTCCCAATTCTCGTGTAGGAAATTCCGTAGTGCCTCATCCACAAGGGGATCGAGTTGGGTCCACTGGACGCTGTCTTATTGGGGTCCGTCGGATGTATCTAAAATAATGATTTCCTTTGCGGGTTTGAAGGACATGGACTTGGGCCTTTTTCCAAGGATCACATCGTCCTTATTAACTGTTAACCATAAGGCGATCAACTCTTCGGCAGCGAAAGTTTCCGCTAATGCCTCGAGGGCGAGCACTGATGTTTTGTTTTTGGCCCGATGGGCTATGTTCGGATCACTGGCGATTGTGATCACTCCATTTGATCCTGGCATTTTGAGTTTCATGTACCCATAATGGGGTATAGTCTGCAACTTTGTAATGGTGTCACATCTCAATAGGGCGTGATAACCACTTAGGAAGGCGACAATGTGGAAGAGAAGTTCTTCGGAGCGATAGTTTTCGAGCGTGCCGACACCACGTCCAGGATGATGCATCCGGAACAACGTGCCTCTTTCCCTGGGATAATTCCCCATAAGGTTGTGATGCTATGTTCGATGCGCGATCGGTCAAACTGCATTTTTTCCAGGGTGGCCTCGTATTATAAGATTAAGTCCACTACCGTCGTCATTAGCACTTTATGTAGCCTGTATCCATCAATGATGGGGTTCAAGACTAATGCAGACGGTGAGTGACCGGGAAGAATGGTCGGCTGGTTAGTGTCCCCGAAAGTGATCGGTATGTCTGCCCATGGGCTAGTGGATGCCACATGATAGACTTTCTCAAGCTCCCTAAGGTCTCTTTTATGTATGTTCTTCGAGGGGAAGGTCTCATAGGCCGTCCGAACTTCGGCAGTTAATCCGGGAGGCGAAGGAGAGCGCCTACTCAACTGAGGTGTCTCGAGGATGGCCTCGCCACTTTTGGCGACTTGCCTGACAACCTAGCAAGCTCAAAGGCTGTGAGTTGGGTTCGTGTTTAACAACACAGAATGTATGGGGCAAGGTTTATCCAATAGTCCATTGAGGACAGTGCCGGTCCCTGAAGAGGGCTTGTTTCTTTTTTCGACAGGTTCGTACCTGGCTGGCCGCTTTAGAGGTATCCTCTTTTTTCCAAGATCCTCTAGGGTGTTCAGAGAAAATTGGTTTTGAGAACAACTGTTCAGATTGCCATACGCTCTCCATGGCACAGTACTTTTGTACCAAATTGGATAACTCCGAAAACTCACTTATGCATCGGTAGGCCAGGGCATTACGAATCCCTTCATCATGGCAATTGCTAATGAAAATTGCCATTATGTCTTGGTCACTAAGACCTTTTACTCTGCTCCTAGCGAGTAGGAGTCTAACCCAAAATTGGTGGACTGATTCTGCTTGTAGTTTCTTGATGTCCCAAAAGTCTAAAGACACGGGCTTTGGTGCAATAATTGGATGGTCGTCTTGGGCGGTGGGTGTGAAAAGATTTGATTCCATGCCACCATGAGTGTTCGGAACTACAGTTTCCAAATCGTGCGAAGGATTCCGGGCCGGCGACAGTCCGGTTTTAGAATGATTCTCCACCTCTGGTTCACCGATAGAGTCTTGGTGATTGAGGGACTGAAGTATAGACAGTTTTCAATTCCAGCTGCCGGGCAGGATCCGTAGCTAGACACTCAATGGTAGCGACGAGGTGGGTGACCGGAGGGACATGAATCTCCCTATCATCGGGTCTAATCCCAAGCCGATCATAGATCGGAACGCGATTATCCGATATATGCATAGCCTCGATCCGATCGAACAACTCGTTTAAGAACGAGGCGATGGCCGGATGTGTGTTGCTAATACGAGTGGTTTCATCGAGTGGCATGATGGTTCTAGAGCTACGCTGAAGCGGACCTGTGTTCCGTCCAACCATGGGACCTGATGTCTTCGGTGTCAAAGCATCCAGACTTACAAGTTTTCCTTTGAAGGTTGAGGGTTCCATTAGAACCAGAGTTCCCCGTGAATCAGCCATGAACTCTAGGGTTCCGAACTTGATACTCTAATTGTGGGGAAAGCTTCCGATCCAGGCATGACAGCTGATCGGGCTGGCATGCAACAAGATGCCATTGTCGATGAGAATTTGATCGGGTGCGAGATTCCCCTTGATGCAGATCTCGATAATTGTGACGAGGTGAGCCATCGATTCCTTCGGCACTCACAGAGGAACTCTCAATGAAAGCACCAATCTCGGTGTCAAAACCGGCGGATCTCGGGTAGGGGGTCCCAAACTGTGAGACTAGAATCAACGGTAACAGGAGACGAAGGGGTCACATATTTTCCCAGGTTCGGGCCCTCCTATGGAGATAATACCCTACATCCTGCTTGATTGTATTTATGGTATGGGGGGTTACAGAGTTGATCTACCTCGAGATCAAATAGCTAACCCTAGATGAGTTGTCCTGTCCCTATACCCTAAAACCCTCCGGCTTATATAGACGTAGAGGGTGCCCTAGGTTTACACATGGTCGGTTACATGCCGAAGAGATAAACATGCCTAACTATGACTAATAAGTTGGAGAGTACGTCTTGGCTCCTCGAAGCTTCCATCAGGAGCCGGTGGTCTTTAATCGTCCGATGCTCACCTTTCAACTCATACAGTCCGGACCATAAACAATAGGTCGGCCACCCAAGTACCCCTTAATCTAGCTAGGACTCCCTCACCTTTATAGTCACCCAATTATGTTGCAATGTTTGATACACACAAGGCACTCCTCTAGTGTCAGTGAGTTGCATGATCTCATGGTCATAGGAATAGATACTTGACATGTAGAAAACTACAACAATAAACTTACACGATCATATGCTATGTTTATAGTTTCGGTCTTGTCCATCACATCATTCTCCCAATGATGTGATCCCATTATAAAATGAAATCTCATGTCAATGGCTAGGAAACCTTGACCATCTTTGATCAACGAGCTAGTCTACTAGAGGCACACTAGGGACAAAGTGTTGTCTATGTATCCACATAGCAATGTGTTTCCAGTCAATACAATTATAGCATGGATAATAAACAATTATCGTGAACAAGGAAATATAATAATGACCATTTATTATTGCCTCTAGGGCATATTTCCAAGATTAAGCATGTTACCCAGTGTGGCTCCATCTATCTACCATGTTTAGTAATTATTGTTGTTGGAGAAAGCTATAGGCATAAGCCAGTGTATAAGGATAATGATACATTATCGATTTCATTGATAACTCGTAAAGGTACAACGAAAATTTAGTACTATGAGGTTAATTTTGTCCCAGTGAGGTCGCTTTTATGCCAAGATGGTGATTTTGTGCCCAACAACCCTAAAGAGCAAGTGAGTCGTATGTAGGCTCCTTCATGGACAGTTTCTTGTGATAAAGTTAACATGGATCACGAAGTGGATAGATACACACCCTAATAGTAGGAAATTCCACTTGATGATGCTGCTCTAGCATCCATTATTGATGAGATACAAGCAAAATATGGTTTTCCACTCGCCCTTTTGTGTTTACAACGGCTAATAACTCGACAAGTCATGAACCGTTTTGATCTTAATCGTTAGGTTTGTATCCTACACTAAGTGCGGGGTTAAGTAAAGAATTATCGCAACATGTCGCACACGGAGATTTGGGTGTGATGTTTTTTAAATAAACTAAAGCATGTACTATTTCACTAACCAACAGTACATTCAAACAAAGAGTAGGATAACGCACAAATATGCGGTGTGGCCACTGCAGCTGCAACTCCGAGATGCATTTTTCTTCTCCTTATTTATATTCACCACTTCAAGTGAAATACATGCCATCTAAACAATCTACTACTTTCCTTTAGTTAGCTACAATCTAAAAAGATAACCAGATGAAATGACATAAATTGCTCACAACCCATTTTAGCACTCGAAGACAAAGCACATTCAAATTCATCATCATTTTCGTCGTGATCACGCGTTGAAGGGCGACATCATCATTGACGACATGAATCGTGAAGAATAACTAGTTGATATCTTCACAAAGCCCTTGGATGAAAAGAGATTTTGAAAGTTGTGGTGTGATGACCCATAAGTATAGGGGGTCACGACAGTCTTCACGGGTAGTATTTCACCCTAATTTATTGGTTTGACACAAGGGGGGCCAAAGAATATTTATTGGCCTTGACGGTTAAGTTTTCAATTCAACCGCTCTCTACAATAAAGGTTTAGTAGCACGAGAAATAGTAGTAGCAAAAGTAACAGTAGTAGTGACAACAATTTTGTAGTAGTTGTCACAGTAGCAGTAGCAATAGTAACTTAGCAAGATTCAGTATATGTAAATTGTAGGCACGTGGATCAGTGATGGATAATGATTTAGATGACATTGATCATATAACAGTTCCACACTAGGTCGACACAGAACTAGCTCCAAGTCATCAATATAATGTAGGCATGTATTCCGTATATAGTCATACGTGCTTGTGATAATAACTTGCATGACATATTTTCTCCTACCCTCTTGTGGTAGCGGGGTCCTATTGGAAAGTAAGGGATATTAAGGCCTCCTTTTAATAGAGATCTGGAATAAAGAATTAACACATGGTGAATACATGAACTTCTCAAACTACGACAATCACCGAAAAGAATCCCAATTTTTGTCACCTTGGAGTATGCGAATCATGACACATAATAGGTGCATACAACTTGCAAAATATGTGATAACCCACAAGTATAGGGGATCGCAATAGTTTTTGAGGGTAGAGTATTCAACCCAAATTTATAGATTTGATACAAGGGGAGCAAAAGAATATTTTAGAGCATTAGAAGTTGAGTTGTCAATTCAACCACGATAATATCTGCAGCAAAGTGATCAGTAGCACGATAATATGATAGTTTGATAGCAGCGGTAACAGTAGTAGTGTGATGCCCTGGTTTTGTGCTATAGTAATCTCTGTAATTAAGCTACAATAATCCCACACTAATGATGCCACATCACCGCATTTACTATTGTTAAACTCGTGTTGGTTCAAACCCCGTTCAAATTCCGTTGCAAATTTAATTTGTCTAAAAGGTGGATTTAAAGGTTCTGCAAAACTAAAATTAAAAAGGTTGGATGGGTTGCACATATTCACTAAGGATTTATAAAATTGGAACTAGAATTTTTCGAAGTATTTCAGTGCCTCTAAATAATTAAAATGGGCGCTGTTTAATTATATTTGTATAAAAAAACCTAACTGGGCCGAAAGGGCCGGCCCAGCTGGTGGATATATCGGGAGCTAGGGGCAACCCTAGCCAAACCGCCCCACTTGCCCCCACTCCCCCTCGCACTCTCCCCGATCCTGATTGGATTGGGGACGACCCCGCCGCCGCCGGTCTGCCCCGCCGCCGCCGGTCCACCTCGCCGCCGCCTCCTCACCCCTCCCCAATGGCCCCCTCAAGCCTCACCGCCCCTGCCCCCCTTCAATGCCGGTGAGGCCCCGGCCATGGCCTCCCCCTCTCCCCTTCCCTCGCCGCATGTGCCGGCTGCCGCGGCCCCCGCTCACCACGCCCTCGACCGCACTCCCTGTCGCCCACGCGCGTGCACCGCCGTGCCCAGCTAGCGCCCGCTGCGCCCCGCGCCCGCCTCGCATGCACGCTCGCCCCCACCGGTGATACTTCCCCTTAGTTGTACGACTCTGCAGTGCTACTATCGAGTATCGAGGGTGACACCTCATGAAGTACTCATGATGCTAGCCCTGTAGTGTAGCTAGTCGGTCGTGGTTATCGAGGGTGATTCCTCCTTCACCATTCCCGATGATGTCTCTGTCGTGCTACCACTCAAGTGTGGGACCTTCGAGGGTGATTCCTCTAAGTCCACCTTGACGGTTACATCGAGCGGGGACCCTTGAGGGTGATTCCTCAGTTTCCGCCTTGATGTTTTATATACAAAGTTACTATGACCTGTTTATAGAAACATGTTGGTGATGGGTCGGCCCTGAGGGGTACCCGCGGTTTGATGATGATGAGGCGTGGACTGGCGAGAGAGGCCTTTGCCACACATCCTCGAGACGGGGTGATGGGACCGCACCTTATGGGTCGCGCTTGCCCCGCATTACTAAAATGCTATTGGGTTGGGTATTTGATCTGAGTTGGTCGTTGACCTTTTATGCACTAAACCTTCACGTGGGAGAAGTTATGGGTGCTCATCATCGTTGTATCAGCCGAAGCTCTTCGGACGTCAGCAATGGAGTGGGGCGCGCCCGAGTTGTCCACAACGACTTCGCGCTTGTTATAAGGGGTGCTAGGATTGACCTTGGCCACCTTTGCATCGTGGAGGAGTCCAAGGTCAAGTGGGCCCACAAACCTGCGCACTTGGGAGTTAGACCGGCGGGCTGGCCTCTTCGTTGAGCCTAGGTGGGGCGAGGATGTTTTGGATACCGAGGCGAGGCATTACCCCAGAAAGTGTGTCCATCCGGAGGTGATCACATGTGTTGCAAATGCGGTGCACCCCTGTAGGGATAAATTCATCTATTCGAATAGCCGTGTCCACGGTAACAAGACGACTTGGAGTTGTACCTTGGCCTTATACAACTATAAATGTGATTTTACTTTAAATGGAATTTGGCTCCAGTATTGCTTCCTCGCAGGGAGTCGAAGAAGAATCTCTGGGCATGGTTACTTAACAAAATTGCTACAATAATATGACTATATGTAAGTTACCAGTCTACTCTCTTCTAATGCTGCAAGATGCTGAAGATGCTAGTCTTCGATAGGACTAGGACTTTCCACTTTTATTGCTTTCTACAGTCAGCCCAGATATAACCCCTCCCCTTGGTAATGATGCATACTTAGCATAGTTCTGATGTTAGTCTTGCGAGTACTTTGGACGAGTACTCACTTCTGCTTTGCTTCCTCTTTCCCCTTTGATCCGATTCTGCATTCAGATGATGGAGCCCAGGAGATGGAGTACGCCGGAGATGACCACTACACAACCGCAGGAGCCTACTACTACATGGAGGCGGCCCCCGACCAGCAGTAGGATAGGAGGTTCCCAGGCAGATGGCCTCACCTCTTTCGATTCATCATTATGTTTGTGCTACCCTGCTTAAGGCAAAACTTGTTTAACTTATGTCTGTACTCAGATATTATTTGCTTCCGCTGATTCATGCTTGCCGAGCTTTCTATTCGAGCCCTTGAGGCCCCTGGCTTGTATTATGAAGTTGTATGACTTTAATTTGTGTCTAGAGTTGTGTTGTGATATTGATCAGTGAGTCCCTAATCTTGGCCGTACACATTGCGTGTATGTTTAGTGTACGTACGAAATTGGGGGCGTCACAAGTTGGTATCAGGGCCGACTGCCTGTAGGTAGCCCCCTTTCCAACTCCTTGGCCGAAGTTGAGTATAGTACTTGAAAAACTTTTACTAACATTGTTGTGTGGCTTACGGGCCCACATCTCAATCGGGTGGTATTATTCCTCGTCTATACTCTGGGTTCTGATCTCTCTCCTCTTTCGGGTTAAAGATTTTTCTAACTCTAACATTAGGTTCTCGTGATCACATCCACCGGAGATTTGTTTCGTCGACAATTGTTTCCTTTGAAGTTATAATGCACACACTGTCATTTGACATCTTAAATCTTCCTGTTACAGATGCGTCCCGGTAGGCACATCATCCGTCTGACCTTCGTGCACGATACGACTGGGTTCCCGGCCATTCTGTTCGACCTCTTGAAGAAGCTGGGATATCGCTGGTACGCCGAGTACACTGTTTACGAGTACTATCGCGAGTTCAACCAGGAACAGTATGAGGCTGTGATGGTTATCTGGGATCGACAAGACCTCTCCATCACTGAGCTGCACATCTTCTGTGGCATTGGAGTGACTGTTGAGATGGCCATATAGGATGCTGCTTATGCTGTTATTGTTCGACTCCGTGCATCGAACTCTTGTTTGGAGGAGACGACATACAGATACATTCCGTATGTTCCTATTGGAGTTGATACTGCCACCGATGCAGAGGTCTTGACCCCTTTCGCAGGGCAGCGCAACGACCGATCCTACACTGCTGTCTGCACCCCCTATGTGAGTTGTCGTTACAACCCACAGGTTCCGGTTCAGTACACTGAGGCATTGGATCGTACTATCAGGGCTCTTAACGTCGAGCTGTACGCCACCCGTTCTCATCTTTATCGGGCTTTGGAGCATTTGTTGCCAGCAGTCACCGCGGCGATACATCCGGAGTACATCCTTTACCCGCCTCGGACTGCGTTTCCTCCAGGTCTTGAATGGCCTGCTGTTGGAGGTCCTACCCTGGCATGTGGACCTGCGCTCCCGCTTACAATGCAGTGTATACATCAGAGTGTGCACGGGGTGCAGGACCCAGCCACCAGGTTCAATATTCAGGGTCATCTGTAGTTCCGTGGGTTCTTTCGTTGTCCTCGACGTTGATGTAGATTTTCGCTATGTCCGTTGTTGTGTCCCTCTACCGTGTGCCTGCGTGCTGCCTAGTTGTCTAGACTAATTTTATGCCGGACCTATCGTCTATGTTGTAAAAGACTTATGGTTTGTAATAGACCTATGTATGCATCTGTATGTTGAATTCGAACTACTATGTCGTATCTATTGCATTTTCCTTCATTGAGAAATTTACTTCATAAATAACTCATTGCCTTTTCAATACCAAATGCTAAAATACCACTGTTAATTGTTTTGACAGAATGGTTAGGCCAGCTGGTCGTGGTCGTGGTGCGGCTAACCACCCACCGCCACCTGAATACATGGATGGTATGATGCAGCAATTTGAACTAAATTGCCAGTTTATGCAAGGGCTTATGGACCAATTCCCGAGGCCGAATATGAATCAGCAGGAAGCCCCAATGACTCTGCAAGACTTCATGCGCCTCAACCCTGTGATCTACTGTAGCTCAACTCGTCCGCTTGACATCACTTATGAGTTGGAGTCTTCAGGCGCCCTAGTGACTAGCTATGTCACCTTTGCCTCGTATTTTTTGAAGGGTCCCGCCACTAAATGGTGGGACAGTCATAGGCGCTCACAACTTGTTGGAACAATCATCACCTGTCCGGAATTCCAAGCTGCATTCCGTGTTCGCCATATTCATCAGGGAACGATGGACAAGAAGAAGTGTGAGTTACGCAATATCGTCCAGGGCAACAAGACTATGGATGCTTATCAGCGGGAATTTCTGGACTTATCTCGCTATGCTGAAGAAGACATTGCAACTGATGCCCGTAGGAAGGAGAAGTTCCGTGAAGGCCTCCACCCTGATATCAAACTGGCACTCCTTGTTCAGGACTTTGACAACTTTGCCACCTTGGTGAACAAGTCCATTATAGTGGAAACAGGTCTGCATGACTACAAGGACAACAGCTAGCGCAACCGTGACATGGGCTCATCTTCGGGCTCAACAAGTCAGAAGAGCAAGATCTGGATTCCCCACAACATGAACCATGCACCTGCTCCTGCTCCAAGGCCGTCCTATGCTGCACCTCGTCTATCTCCACCCTCATCTAGGCAACCAAGGCTCCTAGCTCCACCACCAGGAGCTCCTGTTCCCCCTTCTCATCCTAAGGATGGGCTATGCTTCAAGTGTGGTCGTCCAGGACACCGTGCCAAAGGCTGCAGGCAAAATCAGAATCAACTTGCACTGTCTTCCAACCAGCCCCGCAACAACAACGCCAGGCCTGCTCAGGGTCGTGCTCAAGCTAACAATGCTGAACTGAATGAAGCTCAAGACCAGCCTGCTACTATGATGGGTACTCTTCTCATCAACTCAGTACCAGCTTCTGTATTGTTTGACACAGGAGCATCACATTCTTTTATGTCTGAAGATTTTGCGTACATGCATGGCATTAAGTACGAAGAGATGAACGTTCCAATAGTGGTAAACACCCCTGCGGGCCAGTGTCGAACCTCCATGTTTTGTCCAGATGTCCCCATTGAAATAGAAGCACTGGAATTCCATGCTTCCCCCCATAGTGTTGAAGTCTTCCAAGATTGACCTCATTCTCGGAATGGATTGGTTGAAAGCACATACTACTTTGGTCATTTGTGCCACCAAAACTGTCCACCTTCTGCATCCTTCGAATGAGATAGTCAGCTACCATGCTCATCTTCTTCGAGATGCTAAAGCCCGGCTATATGCCATGAATGCTTTAAATGAGTCACCTCTTGAGGGGATTGAAAACATTCCAATTGTCCAGGATTTCCAAGATGTTTTTCTAGAAAAACTTCTAGGGATTCCCCCTGCTAGAGCTGTCAAGTTTGTCAACGACTTGGTACCTGGTACCACTCTTATATCCAAGCGTCCATATAAGATGCCACCACATGAACTCCTTGAACTTAAGCAAGAAATTGACACTTCGCTACGGCTGGATTTCATTCGTCCAAGTTCCTTTGCTTGGAGAGCACCTTCTCTCTTTGTTAAGAAGAAGGATGGGACAAACTGTCTGGTCCAGGATTATCGACCAATCAACCAAGCTACAATTCAGAACAAATATCCACTTCCTCGGATCAGTGATTTGTATGATCAACTTGCTGGTGCCTCAATTTTCTCTAAGCTCGACTTGAGGTTGGGCTACCATCAGATCCGTGTTCATGAAGGGGATATTCCGAAGACCGCATTTTTTACTCGCTATGGTTCATATGAGTACACCGTCATGTCTTTCTGTTTAACCAATGCTCCAACAACCTTCTCTCCTTTCATGAATTATATCTTCATGGACTACCTCGACAAATTCGTCATGGTTTATCTGGATGATATTCTGGTATTTTCCAGGAATAAAGAAGAGCATGTTGAACATCTTCGTCTTGTACTGGAAAGACTTAGGGAACATCAGCTATATGCCAAGTATTCCAAGTGTGAGTTCTGGATGGACGAAGGAACCTACCTTGGTAATGTGATCTCCAAGGGTGGTATTGCGGTCAACCCTGAATGAGTTTAGGCTATTCTTGACTGGACTCCCCCGAAGAATGTCAAGCAAGTCAGAAGTTTTCTCGGACTCGCCAGCTATTGCCGTCGATTTGTCGAGAACTTCTCCAAGATTGCAAAGCCCTTAACCAATCTGCTTCACAGAGGTGTCAAATATGAGTGGACAGAAAAATGTCAGGAGAGCTTTCGAGGACTTAAAGACAAACTGACGTCTGCTCCAGTGCTTGTTCCTCCGGATACTTGTAAAGACTTTGTCATTTATTGTGACGCTTTGCGTCAGGGAATAGGCTGTGTCCTAATGCAAGAGCGCAGAGTGGTTGCTTATGCCTCTCGTCAGTTGCGTCCTCATGAAGAGAACTACCCAGTTCATGACCTTGAACTTGCTGTAGTAATCCATGCATTGAAAGAGTGGTGGCAATATCTTGTTGGTAATCGATGCGAGATCTACACCGATCACCAAAGTCTGAAGTACTTGTTTACTCAGCCAGATTTGAATCTCCGTCAACAGAGATGGATGGAGCGCATAGCAAATTACAACGTGGGAATTGCTTATACACATGGCAAGGCTAATGTAATGGCTGATGCTTTGAGCCGCAAGTCATACTGCTACCACCTTAAGGTTCACAAGGTTCACCCCCTTCTTCAAGAAGAATTCTGCAAGCTGCACCTTCATATTGTTCCTCAGGGTTATCTCGTTCCCCCTCCACCGAAGAACCGCAAGATGAACCTTCGTGTTGTTAACCAGGGTTCTTTGAGTAACCTGGTCATTGAACCAGATCTTATGGGTTGTATAAAAAGAATGCAGGGCTATGATAGTGAAGTCAAAAGGATTAAATACTATCTGGCGGAAGGTAAACCCTCATGTTTCACCGTTGTTGATGATGGTGCTGTATACTTCAAGGGACGCTTATCCGTTCAAACAAAAAGGGAAAACCTGAATAGGACTGATAGAATACTTAAAGAAGCCCATGATACTCTCTTGTGTATTCATCCGGGTAGTACCAATATGTACCGAGACATCCGTTAAAGGTTCTGGTGGTCAAATATGAAACAAGACATTGGTCGCTATGTTTCAGAATGCGACACTTGCCGTCGTATCAAAGCAGAACATCAGAAGCCTGCCAGAACTCTGCAACCTATTACTATTCCTGAATGGAAATGGGATCATGTTGAAATGGACTTCGTCACTGGTTTTCCCAGGTCGCATAAGCGTAATGATGCTATTCTTGTCGTCATTGACCGGCTGTGCAAAGTTGCACATTTTCTAGCTGTAAAGGAAACTATTACTGCTAGTCAGCTAGCAGATCTTTACATGTCTAGAGTTGTTTCCCTCCATGGTATTCCATTGATGATTAGTTTAGACCGTGGTAGTTTATTCAGTTCGTTCTAGGAAGCTATGGGAACTCATTTGTCCTTCAGCACCGCTTTTCATCCTCAATCCCAGGGACAAGTTGAAAGAGTCAATCAGATTCTCGAAGTCATGCTTCGAGCTTGTGTCATTTCTTTTGGAAAGAATTGGGAGGAATCTCTGCCATATGCTGAGTTCTCCTACAATGATAGCTATCAAGCTAGTCTGAAGATGGCTTCTTTTGAATTATTTTATGGACGTAAGTGTCAGACTCCTCTGAATTGGTCAGAAATTGGGGAACGTCCACTTATCGGTCTGGATATTATCCAACATGCGGAAGATCAAGTCTGAATTATTCATGCAAATCTAAAGGCTGCTCAGTGTCGTCAGAAGAGTCAATATGACCGTCATCACAAAGATATGGTCTATCAACCTGGCGAAAAGTCTTATCTTCGAGTCACGCCAGTGAGAGGTACACACCGTTTCGGGATCAAGGGCAAGCTGGCTCCTCGTTATATTGGTTCCTTCACGGTTCTCGAAAGGCGTGGTAAAGTGGCATATCAACTGGAACTACCACAAAACCTTTCTCAGGTTCATGATGTGTTCCATGTGTCACAGCTTCGTCGTTGCTTCAAGGATCCTATCCGAGCAGTGGACCATGATATCCTTGAACTGCAACAAGACCTTTCTTACAAGGAGCAACCAGTCCGCATTCTTGAGGAGACTGAATGTCGGACTCATCAGAAGGTTACGAAGTTCTTCAAAGTGCAGTGGGAAAATCATTCTGAGGATGAAGCCACTTGGGAACGCAAAGATCATATTCGTTCAGAATACCTCGGGCTCTTTTATTCTACTTCTTAATTCTCGGGACGAGAATTCTTTTTAGTAGGGGAGAATCGTGAAGTCCTGGTTTTGTGCTACAGTAATCTCTGTAATTAAGCTACAATAATTCCGCACTAATGATGCCACGTCACCGCGTTTACTGTTGTTAAACTCGTGTTGGTTCAAACCCCATTCAAATTCCGTTGCAAATTTAATTCGTCTCAAAGGTGGATTTCGAAGTTCTGCAAAACTAAAATTTAAAATGTTGGATGGGTTCCAAATATTCACTAAGGATTTATAAAATTGAAACTGGATTTTTTCAAAGTATTTTAGTGCCTCTAAATAATTAAAATGGGCACTGTTTAATAATATTTATATAAAAAAAGCCTAACTGGGCGGAAAGGGCCGGCCCAGCCGGCGGCTATATGGGGAGCCAGGGGCAACCATAGCCGAACTGCCCCACTCTCCCCCACTCCCCCTCACACTCCCCCGACCCCAATTGGATTGGAGATGACGCCGCCGCCGCCGGTCCGCCCTGCCACCGCCGGACCGCCTCGCCGCCACCTCCTCACCCCCTTCCCAATTGCCCCCTCGAGCCTCGCCTCCCCTGCCCCCCTTCAACACCGGTGAGGCCACGGCCATGGCCTCCCCCTCTCCCCTCCCCTTACCGCATGCGCCAGCCGCCGTGGCCCTCGCTCACCGCGCCCGTGGCCGCACTCCCCGTCGCTCACGCGCGCACACCGCCGTGCCCTGCTAGCGCCTCGCGCCCGCCTCGCGTGCATGCTCACCACCATCGATGATACGTCTCCAACGTATCTATAATCTTTTGTTGTTCCATGCTGTTATATTATCAATCTTGGATGTTTTATATGTTGGGGAACGTTGCATGGGAAACAAAAAATTTCCTACACACACGCAAGATCTATCCATGGTGATGAGCATCTACGAGAGGGAGAGTGGATCTACATACCCTTTTAGATCGCTAAGCGGGAAGCGTTAAGAAACGCGGTTGGTGTAGTCGAACATCTTCGGGATTCAAATCGCCAAGCGTCCCGCGATCACATCACGATTCGTCCCGCGATCCAATCATGATCTGTCCCGCGAACTCATCACGATCCGTCCCGCGATCTCATCACGATCCGTCCCGTGAACTCATCACGAACCGTCTTGCGATCTTGTTGACGGTCCTTCCGATCTAGCGCCGAACGGACGACACCTCCGCGTTCAGCACACGTGCAGCTTGTTGACGATCTCCACCGTCTTGATCCAGCTAGAGGAAGTGGAGAGGAAGAAGAGTTCACCGGCAGCGTGACGGCGCTCCGGCGATGGTGGTGGAGCAATTCCGGCAGGGCTTCGCCTAAGCACTGCAGAAAACCGATCTAGAGGAGAAACTATGCACTAGAGGAACGGGTAACACGTGGTTGAAAATTCTATGCCAAAACCCTAAAATCCTCTAGTATATATAGGAGGAGAGGAGGAGGAGTCTTGGCTGCCAAAAATCCAGCCCTTGGGTCGACCAAAGTGGGGAGGAGAGGAGGACTCCTCCTCCAATCCTAGTAGGACTAGGATTCCTCCCTTTTTTGGCCTTTTTCCACCTTTTTCCCTTTGGGCTTTTTCTCCCAGCCGCATGGGCCTTGTGTGGGAATTCCACCAGACCACAAAAGGCTGGTATTTACTCTCCCACAGCCCATGAAGCCTCTTGGGCCGAAATACCCCTCCCGGTGGTCTCCCGGTACACTACCGGCACTCCCGGTACACTACCGATGAGCCCGAAACTTTTCCGGCGACCAAAATAGGACTTTCTATATATGAATATTTACCTCCAGACCATTCCAGAGCTCCTCGTGACGTCCGGGATATCATCCGGGACTCCGAACAACCTTCGTTCACCACCATACATAACTCTATACTACCGAAACGTCACCAAACCTTTAAGTGTGCAGACCCTATGGGTTGGAGAACTATGTAGACATGACCGAGACACCTCTATGGTCAATAACCAATGGCGGGACCTGGATGTCCACATTGGTTCCTACATATTCTATGAATATCTTTACCGGTCGAACCTCTATGTCAAGGATTCAGTTAATCCCGTATGATGTTCCCTTTGCTCTTTGGTATGTTACTTGCGCGAGATTCGATCGTCGGTATCTCCATACCTAGTTCAACCTTGTTACCGGCAAGTCTCTTTACTCGTTCCGTAATACAAGATCTCGTGATTAACACTTAGTCACATTTCTTGCAAGGCTTATTGTGATGTTGTATTACCGAGTGGGCCTTGAGATACCTCTTCGTCACACGGAGTAACAAATCCTAGTCTTGATCCATGCCAACTCAACAGACACCCTCGGAGATACCTGTAGAGCACCTTTATAGTCACCCAGTTACGTTGCGACGTTTGAAACACACAAGGTACTCCTCCGATGTCAGTGAGCTGCATGATCTCATGGTCATAGGAACACATACTTTGACATGCAGAAAACAGTAGCAACAAACTGACACGATCATATGCTACGTTTGTAGTTTGGGTCTTGTCCATCACATCATTCTCCTAATGATGTGATCCCGTTATCAAATGACATAACATGTCAATGGCTAGGAAACCTTGACCATCTTTGATCAACGAGCTAGTTCACTAGAGGTATACCAGGGACAGAGTGTTGTCTACTTACCCACGCATGTAATGTGTTTCCATTCAATACAATTATATCATGGATATAAATGATTATCATGAACAAGGAATATGATAATAACTAATTTATTATTGCCTCTAGGGCATATTTCCAACATTATAATCATTTTATATCATTCTTTGGTACTAACCTATTGACATAGTGTCAAGTGCCAGTTGCTATTTTTTTCCATGTTTTTACATTGTAGAAAATCAATACCAGACGAAGTCCAAATGCCACGAAACTTCACGATGATTTTTTGTGGGCCCAAAGGAACACAACGGGCCCTGGCTGCGCCTGGGGGTGCCCCGAGGGAGGCACAACACACCAGGGAGCGCCAGGAGGCCCAAGCGCGCCCTGGTGGGTTGTCCCACCTCGGGTGCCCCTCGGACTGCCTCTTTGCTCTATAAATACCCCAATATTCCAGAAACCCTAAAGGTGCGACAAAATATTCATTCAACCGCTACAGAGTCCAGAACCACCAGATCCAATCTAGACACCATCTTGGATGGGGTTCACCACCTCCATTGGTGCCTCTCCGATGATGCGTGAGTAGTTCTTTGTAAACCTACGGGTTCGTAGTTAGTAGCTAGATGGCTTTCTCTCTCTCGCTGAATTTTCAATACAATGGTCTCTTGGAGATCCATACGATGTAACTCTTTTGCGGTGTGTTTGTTGGGATCGATGAACTTTGAGTTTATGATCAGATCTATCATTTTATATCCATGAAAGTTATTTGAGTTTCTTTGATTTCTTATATGCATGATTGCTTATAGCCTCGTATTTCTTCTCCGATATTTGGGTTTTATTTGGCCAACTTGATCTATTTATCTTGCAATGGGAAGAGGTGCTTTGTAGTGGGTTCGATCTTAGAGTATTTGATCCAAGTGACAAAAAGGGAAATGACATGTATGTATCGTTGCTACTAAGGATAAAACGATGGGGTCTATCTCTACATAGATAGATCTTGTATACATCATGTCATCATTCTTATTGCATTACTCCATTTCTCCATGAACTTAATACACTAGATGCATGCTAGATAGCGGTTGATGTGTGGAGTAATAGTAGTAGATGTAGGCAGGAGTCGGTCTACTAATCTTGGACGTGATGCCTATGTAATGATCATTGCCTGGATATCCTCATGAGTATTAGAATTTCTATCAATTGCCGAACAGTAATTGTTCCACCCACCGTTTGCTATTTTTCTCGAGAGAAGCCACTAGTGAAAACTACGGCCCCCGGGTCTCTTTCTCATATTATTTGCCTTTGCGATCTACTTTTCCTTTGCTTTTATTTTCAGATCTATATTTCCAAAAACCCAAAATACCTTGCTGCACTTTATTTTATTTGCCATTCGATCTATCAACATTTACAACTTTCTCCCGACCACGTGCTTTTCTGGCGCCGTTACCCGAAAGGGATTGACAACCCCTTTTACACGTCGGGTTGCGAGTATTTGTTATTTGTGTGCAGGGGCAGTTTTTGTTGTGTTGCTTGGTTCTCCTACTGGTTCGATAACCTTGGTTTCATATCTGAGGGAAATACCTACCGCCGCTGTGTTGCATCATCCCTTCCTCTTTGGGGAAATACAGACGTAGCTTCTAGCAACATCAAAAGGAATTTCTGGTGCCGTTGCCGGGGAGGATCTTCAACATATACTGGGTTCCTAATCACAAATATCATATCCTTGCAATTTACATTTTTTCCATTTGCCTCTCGTTTTCCTCTCCCCCACTTCACAAAATTTTGTCATTTTATTCGCCTCTCTTTTTCCGTTCGCTGTTTTCTTGCCGGATCTGTTTTTGAGTGCAATCTTGTTGTGTGGTCATCATGACTCAAGAGAACACCAAGTTATGTGATTTCTCAAATACCAACAACAATGATTTTATCGGCACTCCGATTGCTCCTCCCGCCACTAGTGCAGAGTCTTGTGATATTAATACTGCTTTGCTGAATCTTGTTATGAAAGATCAATTTTTCGGTACTCCTAATGAGGATGCTGCGTCCCATCTTAATACCTTCGTGGAATTATGCGATATGCAAAAGAAAAAATATGTGGACAATGATGTGGTTAAGATGAAATTATTTCCGTTTTCTTTGCGTGATTCTGCAAAAATTTGGTTCTCTTCTTTGCCTTGCAATAAGTGCAAAGATGCTTTTATCACTAAGTATTTTCCTCCCACAAAAATTATTTCCCTTAGAACCCAGATGATGAATTTTAAGCAATTTGAACATGATCATGTTGCACAATCTTGGGAAAGGATGAAAATGATGCTAAGGAATTGCCCAACTCATGGGTTAAATCTTCGGATGATCATACAATTTTTTTATGCGGAATTCAATTTTGTTTATCGTAATCTTTTATATTCCGCCGCGGTAGTACTTTTATGGAAATTACTTTGGTTGAAGCCACCAAATTTCTTGATAATATCATGGCAAATTATTCACAATGGCATACCGAAAGGGCTCCTACTAGTAAAAAAGTTAATTCGGTTGAAGAAATTTCTTCTTTGAATGAAAAAGTTGATGCTCTTATGAAATTTGTTGCTAATAAAATTTCTCCTATTGATTTTAATGATATGCCTTTGTCTACTTTGATTGAGAAAAATAGTGATGCCATAGATGTGAATTTTATTTCTCGAAACAATTTGAATAACTATGCTTATAGAGGTAATTTTAATCCTAGGCCTTTTCCTAGTATTTCCTCTAATAATTATGGTAATTCCTATGGATATCAATCTTATAATAATAATAGGAACACCTTTGATCTTGAGAATAATATTAAAGAATTTATCAATACACAAAATGTTTTCAACACTTCGATAGAAGAAAAGTTGAGTAAGATTGATGATTTGCCTAGAAGTGTTGATAGAATTGCTCATGATGTGGAAAATTTCAAGATGAATTTTTTTGTTCCTCAGGTAGATGAATCAATTAAAGCTCTTTTGTTTCTATGGATGAAACTAAGAGAAGAACCTCTATGCTTAGAGCTAAAAGAGAATTTTTACAAAAAGTGTTTTCTAGTCATTTCTTTCGTAAAAATGATGAAGATCTTAAAATGATTCGTGTTTCTTCTATTGATTCCTTGTTTAGTAAAGTTAAGATTGATGAAAAAGGGACTCCAGAAGAGTCAACTTGAGGTAGAAGGCGTCCCAATATTTCCGAGGGTGAAAATCTTGTTGTGAAAATTGATGAAAGTGGGTTTGGAGAGATCGAAACTTTAACTAGTGATGTGCCCACTCTTTTGGATTACAAAGACTTTAATTATGATAGTTTCTATTTGATTTATTGTATTTCTTTGTTGCAATCCATGATAAATTCACCCCATGCTTATGAACAAAATAAAGCTTTTACAAAACTTATTTTTGATGCTATGATGAAAGCTTTCAAAGAAAAATTGGAATTAGAAGTATCAATTCCTAGAAAATTGCATGATGAATGGGAACCTACTATCAAAGTCAAGATTTAAAATTATGAGTGTTTTGCTTTGTGTGACTTGGGTGCTAGTGTTTCTACAATTCCAAAATCTTTATGTGATGTGCTTGGTCTTACCGATATTGAATCATGTTCTTTAAATTTGCACTTGGCGGATTCTACTATTAAAAAGCCTATGGGAACAATTAATCATGTTCTTGGTCTTGAAAATCGGAATTATGTGCCCATAGATTTTATTCTTCTTGATATTGATTGCAATCCGTCTTGTCCAATTATTCTTGGTAGATCGTTTTTACACACTATCGGTGCCGTGATTGATATGAAAGAAGGCAATATTAAGTTCCAATTTCCTTTGAGGAAGGGTGTGGAACACTTTCCTGGAACAAGAATTAGGCCACCATGTTAATCTATCATGAGGGCATCTTATGGATCTCAGAACAAATATGACAAAACTTAGATCCTTGCTTTATGCCTAGCTAAGGGCGTAAAACAATAGCGTTTTTTGGTGGCAACCCAATGAATAAAATTTATTTTTGCTTTTTGCTTTCTGTTATTGAGTTTTTACACAATTATGATACTGTTATGATTGTGTTTTTCGTGTTTTAATTAGTGTTTGTGCCAAGCAAAGCCTTTGGGATCATGTTGGGTGATAGTTGCTTTGATCTTGTTGAAAAACAGAAACTTTGTGCGCCAGTCACAGAATTATTAAAAATCATAGAAGCGTGATAAAAATATAACTTTTTTACACAAGATTGATATACAAATTGCTCACTCTTTACTTATGTTTCAGAATTTTTTGAGTTAGATAAGTATTCTAAATATCCAGATTGCTAGAGACTGTTCTGTTTTTGACAGATTCTGTTTTCTTTGCATTGTGTACTTATTTTGATGGCTCTATGGTTTTCTTTGATGAGTTTTTTCCATAGAAAATTTGGAATACAGTAGGGATAATGCAAGAACATAATATGAATTGGTTTAATACAATAGTTATAGTAGTAATTTTTTTTTCTTATACTAACGGATCTTACGAAGGTTTTGTTGAGTTTTGTGTGATTGAAGTGTTCAAGTTTTGGGTTATCTTACGATGGATGAAGGAAGGATGGAACAGCCTAAGCATGGGGATGCCCCAGCATCCCAAGGTATTATCCAAAAATGATCAACCAACTAAGTTTGGGGATGCCCCTGAGTGGCATCCCCGCTTTCTTCCAACGATCATCGGTATTGTGCTCAAAACTATATTTTTATTCGTCACATGATACGTATTTTGCTTGGAGCGTTGTAAAATCCCAAAATATCATTTTGGAATGTTATGAAATATAGCTATTCATCATCATCACTTTGTTTGAATATAATGAATGGTTGAAGTGTTTCTTTTGAAATTCTGAAAGGCCATTTCAATTTTTCCCATATATCTGTTTCACCTATTTGAAAACCTTTGGTAATATTCAAAGAAAGAGGGGAGTAACATGACACTCCACACTAGGGGCATCTTGGTGAAATAACTGAGCAATAAAACCAGGGGGTTATTTGAAAGTTTATCTCAAAAGGATTGAAAATCAATTAGGCATTTTTCTAAAAATAAATTTTAAAAATATATTCAATATGACAGAGGAAAAATGTTCATTAAATAGCATTAATTCTCCTAATCATTCTGATATATATATTTCCTATGTTTGGAAATATTTTGAATGCATTAAAAGAGTTTTTATTGCTCCTGAAATAGAAAAGGAAATATTTTAAATAGAACCGGGCCGGCTCACAGCCTTTAATTCCCGAAATGTCTCCGAACCGGCCACCGAGGCTCGCCTGCGTTTCCCACCCTCGCTAACGCGTGGGACCCACCGTTCGACCACGGCGTCAGCACGGTCGTCCCCTTCCCCGCGCCCGACGACATCGCCGGAGATCCCTCTCCGCGGATCTCGCCCCTCGTGCCCTCCCCGACCACCGCACCGCCCCTATATAAAGCCCCATCCCTCTGCTCTTCGTTCCCCACCCGAAACCCCCCTTTCCCTTGCCGGAACGCTGCCCCACACCTCGCCGGAGTTCGGCACCCAACCGGACATCCCCGAGCTCCTGCCCGTCGCCACACTCACCCCCAGCCCCCTCCGACGCCACCAATCGACGCTGGAGACTCACTGCAACCGTTTGAAGCTCTCGGACGCCGCCCCCGACCACCGCATCGTCGTCGCCGAGCACCGCCGAGCACCGGCCGCCGCCGACCTCGCCGAAACCCCGACCCCCACAATTGTAAATCATCGCTCCTCGCCGTAGCCGTCCGATCCCAATCCAATGCGCGAGATTAGATCACTTAAAACACCGAACCGGTACGCGTTAAGTCTGGGCCAACCGCTCGCTAGCTCCCGCACGCACGCCCTCGCGGCCAATCACAACAAGCCACGTAGACCCTGTCTGATCAATAGAATCTTTTTCTTTTTCTTTTCTATTTTAGAAAACAGAATGTATTCTGTTTTTGTTTTTTATCATATCTTTTAAAATATTTGGTGTTTTAGTTGATTCTTTTAGCATTAGTTCACAAATTTGTTGTGGTTTATGTCTGTGTGCTTAGATTTCAAAATTGAACATTAAAATTTGAATCTAACCAAATTTGCTTAAATTACTAAAATCTGTATAACTAGAGTTTAGAAATATATTTTTGTATGAATCTTTTTGCCACTCGTTTGTATTAGTTTGATCTATCATCCTACATAGCTTAAGAATTTTTAGGATAAATTTGGTTAATCTTTTTAACAAAAACATAATCTGTTTAGTTCTTAATGTAGTTTAGTTATTTTAATTTTAATTTAATTTGAACCTGAATTATTTTAACTTTTGTTTTTAGATTTCATGAGGTTCTGTTGATTCAACATTAGGAGTATTATTTTCTGTTAATAAAATATATATTTTTCAAATTGTTTTGTGCTCTAGTTTGAATAGGTACATCTTATTTTCACCTTTAGTATTGCTTAGAAAAAAGTTTTGTAGTAACTCTATTTGCACAAAATTATTTTTATAATGAAATACTTTCTGTTTTCAAATAAAATTTTTGTATTTACTTTTCTGTTACCTAAATGTCTAGTTGTTCAAAACAAATTTTTGACTTGTTATGTCTTAGTAGAGATTTAGACACCAAAATTTTTAGAGTCTTATACTTTAAGTGATTCTTCCTTTTGATTGTGCTATTGTTTGTTCAAAATATTTGTTTACCTTGTTGTTGTATGAATTGTATTTGTGTTTATTCTTATTGCGTGTTTTGTTTGATTCATTAGATCATTCAGAGTGCGAAGCTTGTTATCTAGAGTCACTTGAATACGAGGATCGTTAGCAAGGCAAGTCACTTTGACCATGTATACCTTTGTTTTTATTGCATTAGTTCTACCATCTCCCCAATTGCATCAAAAGTAGGTAATTTGGAAACTTGGTTACTTGTTGTAGTATTATGTGGTAGGCACCCCTCAACCCTTGACACATTGGCCCCGGGAAATGTTGATTTATTTTTGCTATGCTATTAGTAGACGGGGTTAGTTGTGTGATTCATGAGAGTTGTGAGTTAATAATTTCAAGACCTACAAGATGATCAAGTCTTCAAGACTCCGAGTTTTCAACATACCTCTGGGTGGATGATGGTTGAATGGCGCCTTGGAGAAACCAGTGGTTAGCCTAGATGTTGCTGGAGAAGTGCCAGTATTCATGCGGAAAGGTCCATCCAGGCACAAAGAGATGGTTGGATGCTTCAAGACCCAAGGCTTACCTACATAGCCACAAGACATTATGAGCTCTGGCTTGGTTGGATATCGTGGTGACCCTGGATAGGCGGTGCTACGAGATGTAGAAGAATGGTAGGAAAGGATGGGCATCGACAAAGTCTCGGGGAAACCCTTTAGAAGACCGTGTTTTGGTCATCCGTTTCTCAAACACCCTGAAGTGCGAGAAATCCAACGGACGCGATCAAATCTTGTGGGGAACGTGTGCAAAACTCTACAGAGTACCCAAACCTAATCGATTAGCCGTGTCCACGGTCATGGACAGTTTGAGCCAAAGGAACTGAAACTATCTGGAACTCTCAACACAATTAATTATATTGATGTGGGTATTAATGTCAACTTGGGTATGAGAATTGGTTGGTGGAACCATCTCATTAATCAACCAACGTTGTAGTAATTATGCTTTTGCCCTCTCTTGTTGTAGGAAAAATTTGGCTTTATGCGAAAACTTACTACCCCACCTGCCATATATGCATATAGAATAGATGATTACTTTACCCCCTCTTTTGTGACATTGCCGGCATATTCAATATGCTGACCTACACGGATGCAACGTATCATGTTGCAGAGTACTTTTCCGACCTGGAGTGAGGATACGCTCTATGCACGGTGAGATGCCCTTGGAGTCAGATGGACTCAACTACCTTTGAAGCTTCCGCAAGATTAGTTATTCTCATGAGTTGGCCTTCAGCCAGTTTATTGATATTCTTATTGTAATAAAGGACTCGATATGAGATTTTTCGATTATTAATGCTGTGTGATTTCAATTTGATATATACATTGATGTACCGTGTGTGTACCAGCATGATCTTGGGATGGTATAGAAACATCGGAGATTCGACCTTTCAGGTCGGGTCGCTACAGAAATGGTATCAGAGCACACGCTGACCGTAGGACGTAACCTCTAGGATTGGAAAAGCCTGAGGATTTATTTCTCTTTTGCCTTTAAAATTCTTATACTCTCATCTACTTGTTTCTGACTTCCCTCCGATTTGTTTCAAAATTTATAGATGGCCATCTTCATCCCAGTTTTGATCACGGAGTTTTGTCAGCCTGATGCGACAATGCCCTTTGGCAAGGAGCTGATGAGGATCGTCAGGGATGTAAGGATTGCCTTGCCAAGCATCACCGGGACTCCTATCATGTCTTTTCCACAAGACGGATGCTACAGGATCGAGGTGCACATCCCCGGGAATACCTTTGGAAATCGTAAGGAACCCATTGACTTCAAGTTTGTGGCACCCATCTGGATACTTGGGAGAGACATGGCAATTCACCGCGCCATTGGACGTATTCAGGAGGAATACAGGGGTGGACCCATTTCACCAGGACTCAGCGTGGTTTGTCGCAGAGATGCCAATGGAAATATCATAACCACTCCCACTGAAGACACCACCATTTCCTATATCCAGACTTTGGAGACGCACATCAGGACCTTGGAGCTTTGGGTACTTGCTGACACGAAGACGATCAAGAGACTAATGAACCGCGAGACTGACCTCGAAGCTGACCTACAGGAAGCCAAGTACGAGCATGACTATGAAGTGAAGGATTTCTTAGAGAGGATCGATAAGCTGAACACTCGCTTTGCAACTCTGGAGGAACAGATGGACATGGGTGAAAATCTTCATCTAGAAGGAGACATGGCTCCCTTGATCAGCAACGATGATGACTATGAGGAGAGCGTCAGCAGAGGAGGCCACTTCACCATGTAATTTTGAGGATAACTTTAGTTATGCCCCCATGTATCTTTATTTTTGTCGTTAAAGCGTAGGTCGATGCTTAGTTTGCTTTGGAGATTTGTATCTCGATGTTTGAACTTTGAGTTGAATAAATGAATGAGTGTTTGCTGTGATATGTCTGTTGCATTGCATATGGGTAGTGAATTTCCTTTAGGTCATTGTTCTATTCTAATTCTCACCCCTCTGAAAATAGCAAGATGCCTCCACGACGTGAGCCCGACTTCACTTTCCCGCCGGAACTCACACAACTTCTCCAGCAGCAGAACGCCCTGATGCAGCTATTGATTCAGAACCAGACCAACAACCACAACAACCACCCTCCACCTCAAGGGGACAACCTCACTCGTTTTCTGAGGCTCAATCCACCAACTTTCTCCAGCAGCACTGAGCCCATTGTGGCAGATGATTGGCTCCGCAAGATGGAGAGGGAACTCACCACCGCGGGATGCACTGAGACTGAAAAGGTGTGCTTTGCCGCCCATCAACTCGAGGGACCAGCAACTTCATGGTGGGAGAACTACACCACCATGTACCCCTTTGCTGGTGTGACTTGGGAGCAGTTCAAGCTAGCTTTCTGCACTACTCATGTCTCAGTTGGAGCCATGAGTCTGAAGAAGCGTGAGTTTCACAACTTATGCCAGGGGAACTGTTTTGTGGCCCAGTATGTGGATGATTTCAGCATGTTGGCTCGTTATGCACCAGGAGATGTGGCCGATGATGCAGCCAAACAGGAGAAGTTCTTTGAAGGACACAACGATGAGTTGAGCGTGAAGCTGATGGTGGCTACTTTCAGCAACTACCAGGAGCTGGTAGACAAGGCCCTCATCTTGGAGGGGAAGCAGCAGCAAATCAAAAACCGCAAGAGGAAGTATGGACAAGGGAAGTCTCACTCTGGAGCTTAACAGAAGCCCCGCTACTCCCCGTACTCAGGAAATACCGGATCAAGGACCGGTAAATATGTAGGACACACTCATCCCGTGCACAACCATGGAGGCCATAACCATGGAGGAAATGGGAATAATCGTCCCAACAATGGCAACTTCAAGAATGTTAATGGAAGTGGGAATTGCAACCAACACCGTCCCACTCTAGCTCAGAAGGATCTGAACCATATCACCTATTTCAAGTGCCAGAAGATAGGGCACTATGCCACTGAATGCCCTCAGAACAAGCAAGGAAATGGAAACGGCAACAACAACAGCAACTCCGTAGCCAAGAAGCCAAATCTTTTTCCTCGTGCTCAGGTGAACCACCTTGATGTGGAAGAAGTCTATGATCAGCCCGAGACTGTGGTTGGTAAGTTTTTATTGCGTTCACGTCCAGTTATGGTACTTTCTGATTCTCGTGCAACTCATTCATTCATATCAAGGGTAGTTGTGGAAAAGTATGGTTTACCCACCAGAACCCTTAGTCAGCCCATTAAGGTAAATTCCCCAGGAGGTATGATGATGGCAGGGATAGGATGCCATGCCTTAAAACTCCATATAGGAAACCATGTTTTTCCTACCGACCTCATCATCTTAGAATCCTAGGGATTGGATGTAATCCTAGGCATGGATTGGATGAACCAGTATGAAGGAAACCTTGATTGCCCCAGCAAGTCTATTTCACTCATCACTCCGGAGAACAAGAGGATTAAGTATGTATCCCGACGCACACGGATGAGTGCTTGGTTAAATTCACTCACAGGAGTTGTTCAGGAGGAAGTGTCGGTTGTACAAAACTTTCCAGATGTATTCCCGGAGGAATTACCAGGCATGCCACCAGATAGGGAGATAGAGTTTTTGATAGAGCTACTGCCAGGAACCGCCCCAATTTCCAAGAGACCCTATCAGATGCCCGCAAATGATTTAGTAGAAATCAAGAAGGAGATTAAGGAGTTATTGGATAAGGAATATATTCGCCCAAGTTCTTCACCTTGGGGAGCCCCAGTTCTTTTGGTGGAGAAGAAAGATAAAACCTTGAGGATGGTTGTCGATTATCGTGCATTGAACGAGGTGACTATCAAGAATAAGTACCCTCTGCCGATGATTAATGACCTGTTTGATTAGCTAGTAGGCGCCAAAGTATTCTCCAAGATCGATCTTCAATCAGGGTATCACCAACTGAAGATTCGTGAACAAGATATACCCAAAACAGCCTTCACCACAAGGTATGGCTTATATGAGTATACGGTCATGTCCTTTGGTTTGACTAATGCTCCTGCCTACTTCATGAATATGATGAACAAGGTGTTTATGGAATATTTGGACAAGTTTCTCGTGGTGTTCATCGATGAAATTTTGATATTCTCCAAGAGCGAGGAAGAACACAAGGAACACTTGCGTTTAGTTCTAGAGAAGCTTAGATAGCATCAGTTGTATGCCAAGTTCAGTAGATGTGAATTCTGGCTGACGGAAGTCGGATTCCTTAGACACATTATTTCCGGAGAAGCAATAGCAGTAGACTCCGCTAAGGTTGAAGCAGTCACTGAGTGGAAGTCACCCACCTCAGTTAAGGAGATTCGCACTTTTCTCGAACTTGCCAGATATTACCGGAGGTTCATTGAGAATTTCTCAAAGATTGCCAAGCCCATGACAGAGTTGTTGAAGAAAGAGTCTAAGTATATCTGGACTGAGGAATGTGAAGCCAGTTTTCAGGAGTTGAAGAAACGTTTGGTCACAACCCTAGTGTTGATACTGCCAAATATTCGGAAGGACTTCCGGGTTTATTGTGACGCATCACGTCAAGGACTTGGAGGAGTACTCATGCAGGAGGGAAAAGTTGTAGCTTATGCATCCAGACAGCTACGACCCCATGAGTTGAATTATGCCACCCATGATTTGGAACTGGCGGCCGTAGTGCACGCACTCAAGACCTGGAGACATTTCCTTATCGGAAATAGTTGTGATGTTTACACTGATCGTAAGAGCCTGAAATATATCTTCACACAGAAGGAGTTGAACCTCAGACAAAGGAGATGGTTAGAGTTAATCAAGGACTATGACATGAGACTGCATTACCATCCAGGAAAGGCAAATGTTGTGGCAGATGCTTTGAGTCGGAAGAGTTATGTGAACACACTCATAGCCGGAGGATTACCCCAGGAGTTAACCGATGATCTCAGAGAGCTTTGGTTAGAGATAGTTCCAAAAGGATATGTTGCCACACTAGAGATTCAGCCACCTTGACTGAAAGAATTCGTGAAGCCCAGAAATCGGACAAGGAGATAACTGAGATAAAGCAGAGAATGAAAGAAGGAAAAGCTAAAGACTTTCGTGAAGATGAACAAGGTACTCAATGGTTTGAGAACCGAATCTATCTGCCCAATGATCCAGAGCTCAGGAAGTTGATACTTCAAGAAGCCCACGACTCACCATACTCGATACACCCAGGCAACACCAAGATGTACCTGGATTTGAAGGAAAGTTATTGGTGGACAGGCATGAAGAAGGATATTGCCGAACATGTTGTGGTATGTGATGTTTGTCAGCGAGTAAAGGCGGAACATCAGAAACCAGCAGGGTTACTCCAACCTTTGCTGATACCCGAGTGGAAATGGGATAAGCTTGGTATGGACTTCATCATAGGACTACCTAGGACCCGTTCAGGATATGATTCCATTTGGGTAGTGGTCGATCCCTTGACCAAGGTGGCTCATTTCATTCTAGTGAAGACCACCTATACCAGTGCTAAGTTAGCCAAGATATATATGACCAGGATCGTATGTCTGCACGGAGTTCCGAGGAGTATCGTATCAGATAGAGGAACACAATTTACCTCAAAGTTTTGGCATCAGTTACATGAAACTTTGGGTACAAGGCTGGAGTTCAGTACAACTTTTCATCCACAGACCGATGGACAGACTGAGAGAGTCAACCAGATTCTGGAGGACATGTTGAGAGCTTGTGCGCTAGACTATGGGCCCAGTTGGGATGACAACTTACCTTACGCAGAGTTCTCATACAACAACAGTTATCAGACTAGTCTGAAGATGGCCCCTTTTGAAGCTTTATACAGAAGGAGGTGCAGAACACCGTTGATGTGGGATGGTGTTGGAGACCGAAAACTCTTTGGTCCCGATCTTATCCGAGATTCTAAAGAAAAGGTCAAACTGATTCGAGACCGACTCAAGATATCTCAATCCAGGCAGAAGAGCTATGCTGATAACAAACGCAAGGAGGTGACATATGAAGTGGGAGATCGAGCATATCTTCGTGTGTCCCCACTTCGAGGAATCAAGAGGTTTGGTGTAAAAGGAAAGTTAGCACCCAGATTCATAGGCCCCTACAAAATCCTTGAACGCAGAGGCAAAGTTGCATACAAGCTGGAATTGCCGGAAGGACTGTCCGGAGTTCATGATGTTTTCCATGTTGCCCAGCTGAAGAAATGCCATGCTGAGATGGCTGACATTCCTTTGAGAGACACAGTGCCCCTAGAGGCCATACAACTTGACAGTGACCTAACCTACAAGGAGAAGCCTGTCAGAATCCGCGAGACTACCAACAGAGTTACCCGAAGCAAGACCATCAGGTTCTCTAAGGTTCTGTGGAGTCACCACACCGAGGAAGAAGCCACCTGGGAAAGCGAAGAAGATCTTCGTAGAGACCACCCGCACCTATTTTCTAGCCAACCCGAATCTCGAGGGCGAGATTCATCTTAAGGTGGGTAAGTTTGTAACATCCCAAAATTTCATTTAGGAATGTTATGAAATATAGCTATGCATCATCATCACTTTGTTTGAATGTAATGAATGGTTGAAGTGTTTCTTTTGAAATTCTGAAAGGCCATTTCAATTTTTCCCATGTATCTGTTTCACCTATTTGAAAACCTTTGGTAATGTTCAAAGAAAGAGGGGAGTAACATGACACTCCACACCAGGGGCATCTTGGTGAAATAATTGAGCAGTAAAACCAGGGGGTTATTTGAAAGTTTATCTCAAAAGGATTTAAAATCAATTAGGCATTTTTCTGAAAATAAATTTTAAAAAGATATTCAATATGACAGAGGAAAAATGTTCATTAAATAGCATTAATTCTCCTAATCATTTTGATATATATATTTCCTATGTTTGGAAATATTTTGAATGCATTAAAAGAGTTTTTATTGCTCTGGAAATAGAAAAGGAAATGTTTTAAATAGAACCAGGCCGGCCCACAGCCTTTAATTCTCGAAATGTCTCCGAACCGGCCACCGATGCTCGCCCGCGTTAGCGCGCTCGTCCCCTTCCCCGCGCCCAACGACGTCGCCGGAGATCCCTCTCCACGGATCTCGCCCCTCGTGCCCTCCCCGACCACCGCACCGCCCCTATATAAAGCCCCGTCCCTCCGCTCTTTGTTCCCCACCCGAAACAACCTTTTCCCTCGGCGGAACGCTGCCGCACACCTTGCCGGAGTTCGGCACCCAACCGGACCTCCCCGAGCTCCTGTCCGTCGCCACACTCACCCCCAGCCCCCTCCGACGCCACCAATCGATGTCGGAGACTCACCGCCGCCGTTCGAAGCTCTCGGACGCCGCCCCCGACCACCGAACCGTCGTCCCCGAGCACCTCTGACCACAAGCCGCCGCCGACCTCGCCAGAACCCCGACCCCCACCGTTGTAAGTCACCGCACCTCGCCGTAGCCGTCCGATCCCAATCCAACGTGTGAGATTAGATCACTTAAAACCGCGAACCAGTACGCGTTAAGTCTCGGCCAACCGCTCCCTAGCTCCCGCACGCACACCCTCACGGCCAATCACAGCATGCCACGTAGACCCTGTCCAGTCGATAGAATGTTTTTCTTTTTCTTTTCTGTTTTAGAAAACAGAATGTATTCTGTTTTTGTTTTTATCATATCTTTTAAAATATTTGGTGTTTTTAGTTGATTCTGTTTGCATTAGTTCATAAATTTGTTGAAGTTTATGTCTGTATGCTTAGATTTCAAAATTGAGCTTTAAAATTTGAATCTAACCAAATTTGCTTAAATTATTAAAATCTGTATAACTAGAGTTTAGAAATATATTTTTGTATGAATGTTTTTGCCATTGGTTTGTATTAGCTTGACCTATCATCCTACATAGTTTAAATTTTTTTAGGATAAATTTGGTTAATGTTTTTAACAAAAAACATAATCTGTTTAGTTCTTAATGTAGTTTAGTTATTTTAATTTTAATTTAATTTGAACCTGAATTAGTTTAACTTTTGTTTTTAGATTTCATTAGGTTCTGTTGATTCAACATTAGGAGTATTATTTTCTATTAATAATATATATATTTTTCAAATTGTTTCGTGCTCTAGTTTGAATAGGTACATCTTATTTTCACCTTTAGTATTGCTTAGAAAAAAGTTTTGTAGTAACTCTTTTTGCACAAAATTATTTTTATAATGAAATACTTTCTGTTTTCAAATAACTTTTCTGTATTTACTTTTCTGTTACCTAAATGTCTAGTTGTTCAAAACAAATTTTTGACTTGTTATGTCTTAGTAGAGATTTTGACACCAAATTTTTTAGAGTCTTATACTTTAAGTGATTCTTCCTTTTGATTGTGCTATTGTTTGTTGAAAATGTTTGTTTACCTTGCTATTGTATGAATTGTATTTGTGTTTATGCTTATTGTGTGTTTTGTTTGATTCGTTAGATCATTCGGAGTGGGAAGCTTGTTATCTAGAGTCACTTGAATACGAGGATCGTCAGCAAGGCAAGTCACTTTGACCATGCATACCTATGTTTTTATTGCATTAGTTATACCATCTCCCCAATTGCATGCAAATTAGGTAATTTGGAAACTTGGTTACTTGTTGTAGTATCATGTGGTAGGCACCCCTCAACCCTTGACACATTGGCCTCGGGAAACATTGATTTATTTTTGCTATGATATTAGTAGACGGGGTTGGTTGTGTGATTCGTGAGAGTTGTGAGTTAATAATTTCAAGACCTACAAGATGATCAAGTCTTCAAGACTCCAAGTTTTCAACATACCTCTGGGTGGATGATGGTTGAACGGCGCCCTGGAGAAACCAGTGGTTAGCCTCGATGTTGCTGGAGAAGTGCTAGTATTCATGCGGAAAGGTCCACCCAGGCACAAAGAGATGGATGGATGATTCAAGACCCAAGGCTTACCTACACAGCCACAAGCCATTATGGGCTCTGGCTTGGTTGGATATCGTGGTGACCCTGGACAGGCGGTGCTGCGAGATGTAGAAGAACGGTTGGAAAGGATGGGCACCGACAGAGTCTCGGGGAAACCCTTTAGAAGACCATGTTTTGGTCATCCGTTTCTCAAACACCTTGAAGTGCAAGAAATCCAACGGAGGCGATCAAATCTTGTGGGGAACGTGTGCAAAACTCTACATAGTTCCCAAACCTAATCGATTAGCCGTGTCCACGTTCATGGACAGTTTGAGCCAAACGAACTGAAACTATCTGGAACTCTCAACACAATTAATTATATTGATGTGGGTATTAATGTCAACTTGGGTATGAGAATTGGTTGGTGGAACCAACTCATTAATCAACCAACAGTGTAGTAATTATGCTTTTGCCCTCTCTTGTTGTAGGAAAAATTTGGCTTTATGCAAAAACTTACTACCCCACCTGCCATATATGCATATAGAATAGATGATTACTTAACCCCCTCTTTTGTGACATTGCCGGCATATTCAATATGCTGACCTACACGGCTGCAACGTATCATGTTGCAGAGTACTTTTCCGACCAGGACTGAGGATACGCTCTACGCTCCGTGAGATGCCCTTGGAGTCAGATGGACTCAACTACCTTTGAAGCTTCCGCAAGATTAGTTATTCTCATGAGTTGGCCTTTACCAACTTTATTGTAATTCTTATTGTAATAAAGGACTCGATATGAGATTTTTCGATTATTAAAGCTATGTGATTTCACTTTGATATATACATTGATGTACCGTGTGTGTACCAGCATGATCTTGGGATGGTATAGAAACACCGGAGATTCGACCTTTTAGGTCGGGTCGCTACAAGCGTCTTGTATGATATGAGTCTTTGCATGTTTTATTTTGTGTTTTAAGTATTTATCCCTTGCTGGACACACCTTTTTGAGAGAGCCAAAATTATGTCATGTCTTTTTAGAATTGCTCTCTATGCTTCACTTAAATTTTTTATGAGCAATGGACTTGCTCTGGTGCTTCACTTATATCTTTTTGAGCACGGTGTGCTTAGTATTTTTGAATAAATGCTCTCTTAATTCACTTAGATTTATTTGAGAGTTAGTAAATTTTTCAATAAATTCTCTATTGCTTCACTTAAATTATTTTGAGAGAAAGAAGAAAAATTATGCTCTTTATCTTCACTTATATTTATTTGAGCTTATGAAAAGCAACACATGAAAATTAGTCCCAAATTGATAGATATCCAAGAAGGATATAATAAAAACTTTCATGAAGGTCATTGGACAAAATAAACTTGATTCTTAGTAATAGTTCTGAGATATGATGATGTGATATGTGAGTTATGTTGATGAGTAATTATTCTTTAGTAAGAATATTGGTGTTAAGGTTTGTGATTCCCTATGCAAGTGTGAAAGTCAATAGTCATGCAATGAAATTATATCCTACTTTTGGTGCATTATTTGGTGTTATTTATGCTTAATGCTTGCTTATGAGATTATCTATTTCTTGGTTGGTCGCTTCTCAATCTTTTGCTAGCCTTCATTTTGCACCAAGTATGAGCTCTACTTGTGGATCCAAATCCTTAAACCCAGTTTTGGCCATATGAGTCCACTATACCTACCTATATGGGTATTTCCGTGCCGTTCTAAGCAAATTTGTATGTGTCATCTCTAATTTTCAAAATAAACTTCTCTTTTGTGTGTTTGTTTCGCTCGTGGAGCGGTGAGGGGTGGCTAATATTTTCCATGCTAGATGTGTTATTCTCACGATGAGTGTTTATTCACTTGTCATTGCAAGAGTGTAAGGCAAAGGTATTAGGGATGCCCAGTCCCGAAATTCCAAAATGAATTTACTTTATGTTGTCAAATAATAAATTCCTTGGTAAGTGTTGGTATGGGGGGCATTCGTGATACAGTTAGCCATGGAAAGTGAAAGTATGGTGGAAAAGGAATAAAGTTTATTTTCTGTTTGGGAACCGCCTATGATATATCTAGCATGGAAAGTGTTGGGAACTCTAAGTCGTTTTCGTTGGTGGGATGGATATACCTCCCAAAATGTTTTTACCTCTAAGCTTTTCGCTTTGAGCTCTGGCACCTCTACAAATACCTACTTCCCTCTATGAAGGGCCTTTATTTTACTTTATGCAATTTTTATTTTTGAATTTGAATCTCCATCTTCTCTTACCAAAGCACCAACTAGGAGGCAATATGATCGTATTTAAGTATTGGGTGTAGCTAATATTCGAGTGTGTTTCATGAATGGATCAATGTTTGAGCATGATGGGCTAGGGATAACTTATTTTAGCGTTGATATTTTGAAAGACATGGTTGCTTGTTGATATGCTTGAGTATCTAAATTATTATGTCAAAACAAGACTATTGCTTTGAACAACTAAAAGTCCAAATGTCCATGCTATAAGGAAAAGAATATGATATGACATGTTAGGCAACATTCCACATCAAAAATTCTGTTTTTATCACTTACCTACTCGAGGACGAGTAGGAGTTAAGCTTTGGGATGCTGATACGTCTCCAATGTATCTATAATTTTTGATTGTTCCATGCTGTTATATTATCAATCTTGGATGTTTTATAATCATTTTATAGTCATTTTATATCATTTTTTGGTACTAACCTATTGACATAGTGCCAAGTGCCAGTTGCTGTTTTTTCCATGTTTTTTACATTGCAGAAAATCAATACCAGACGAAGTCCAAATGCCATGAAACTTCATGATGATTTTTATGGGCTAGAAGGAACACAACGGGCCCTGGCTGCGCCTGGGGGGTGCCCCAAGGGAGGCACAACCCACCAGGGCATGCCAGGAAGCCCAGGCATGCCCTGGTGGGTTGTGCCCACCTCGGGTGCCCCCCGGACCGCCTCTTTGCTCTATAAATACCCCAATATTCCAGAAACCCTAGAGGGAGCGACAAAATTTTCATCCAGCCGCCGCAGAGTCCAGAACCACCAGATCCAATCTAGACACCATCTTGGATGGGGTTCACCACCTCCATTGGTGCCTCTCCGATGATGCATGAGTAGTTCTTTGTTGACCTTCGGGTCCGTAGTTAGTAGCTAGATGGCTTTCTCTCTGTCGCTGAATTATCAATACAATGGTCTCTTGGAGATCCATATGATGTAAATCTTTTGCGTTGTGTTTGTTGGGATCGATGAACTTTGAGTTTATGATCGGATCTATCTTTTTATATCCATGAAAGTTATTTGAGTTTCTTTGATCCCTTATATGCATGATTGCTTATAGCCTCGCATTTATTCTCCGATATTTGGGTTTTGTTTGGCCAACTTGATCTATTTATCTTGCAATGGGAAGAGGTGCTTTGTAGTGGGTTCGATCTTACGGTGCTTGATCCCAGTGACAGAAAGGGAAACGACATGTATGTATCGTTGCTACTAAGGATAAAACGATGGGGTCTATCTCTACATAGATAGATCTTGTCTACATCATGCCATCATTCTTATTGCATTACTCCATTTCTCCATGAACTTAATACACTAGATGCATGCTGGATAGCGGTCGATGTGTCGAGTCATAGTAGTAGATCCAGGCAAGAGTCGGTCTACTAATCTTGGATGTGATGCCTATGTAATGATCATTGCCTGGATATCGTCATGAGTATTTGAAGTTCTATCAGTTGCCCAACAGTAGTTTGTTCACCCACCGTTTGCTATTTTTCTTGAGAGAAGCCACTAGTGAAACCTACGGCCCCCGGGTCTCTTTCTCATATTATTTGCCTTTGCGATCTACTTTTCCTTTGCTTTTATTTTCAGATCTATATTTCCAAAAACCCAAAAATACCTTGCTGCACTTTATTTTATTTGGCATTCGATCTATCAACATTTACAAATTTCTCCCGTCCACGTGCCTTTCTAGCGCCGTTACCCGAAAGTGATTGACAACCCCTTTTACACATCGGGTTGTGAGTATTTGTTATTTGTGTGCAGGGGCTGTTTACGTTGTGTTGCTTGGTTCTCCTATTGGTTCAATTTGCTTGGTTTCATATCTGAGGGAAATACCTACTGCGGCTGTGCTGCATCATCCTTTCCTCTTTGGGGAAATACTGACGTAGCTTCAAGCGACATCAACCGGCCGCTCCCACACGCGCCCGTGACCGCGCCCCGGCTCCATTCGCGCGCGCGCTCGTGCCCGCTCTCGCGCCCCTCTGCTTCCCCACGCGCTCGTGCTCGCTACCCCTCCGCCGCCGCTCGCCCTCGCCGGCTAGCATCGCCACCGGCGAGCCCCTCCCACCGACCATAGAAACACCCACCGCCGGCGGGCGCCACCACCGCCGACGAGCCCCTCGCGGGCAGGGGCCTCGTCCCCTTAAACTGATCTGGTTAGTGGGGGTTAATCCCCCCACTTAACCCCCCTGTCCCAATGACAGCTGGGGCCCATAGCCCCTAAAACGAATAAAATAAATATGTACAAAAAATTAAAAAAAATATAAAAGAATTAATTAGGAGTTAATTAATTAATTACTTAGTAAAATATTTAATTAGGTAATTAATTAAGTTAATTAGATGACTAAGATTAATGAGGTTAATTAATTAACTATTAATTAACCTGTAATTAATTAATTTAAGCAGTGGATGATAGGTGGGTCCCACCCCATCAGCTGGGGCCCATGGCCCCTAAAACTAAGGATGACATGTGAGACCCACTGGTCAGGTTTGACCAGGTCAACAGTACTGTTGACTGGTGATGTGAGCATGACATCATGCTAACGTCATAAATCCATTTTTCGAATTAATTTCAATTTGTTAATTCAAGAATATTTATAAAACTTAAAAAATTAATATAAAATAATCCATAACTTGGATGAAAATAATGTATATATGAAAGTTGCTCAGAACGATGTGACAAATCCGAATATGCTGTCCGTTAGTATATCACGTGCTCCTAGCATAGCAAAGATGGAACTTTTCCATCTTTTTCATTTGTCCGGTAGTATCCCGAGACCCGGAAAATTACCATCAGATATTTTTCCGACCCATCTACGACGTATAATACTGCGTTAGTGCATGCCTAGCCCTGCATATTGCCATGTCTGCATTGTGATCGCATCTGTGCTTTATATTTATTGTTCCTTCCCCCTTTTCTCTCCGATAGACCCCGAGACTGACGTTGCTACTGGGTACGACTACGCACCTGACGATCAGCCTCTTGCCGCAGAGTAGCAAGGCAAGTGAACCCCCTCCCTTAAGCATTCCGATATCGCCTATTCCTTTCCATCTAATTCTTGCATTAGATTTTTTCTACGATATTAGTTAGCTCCTGTTGGGGATATAACCCCGTAGTATGACCCGCCCTTAAGGGCTCCGGGTCATGTTGATGGCTCGTGAGCTGGCCCAAGGGTGAGTTGTAAAGCCTACGGCCCATGAAGATAGGCGGCTCATGGTGTGGGCAGCAAGGTGGCCCGGACTGAGAAGACCCGGGCGTGTAAGCCGCTTGGAGACAGTTTGGACAAGAAGATAGAGTAAGACTCGGATAGACAATGAGACTCGGTTAGACAATTGTAAAGACCCGTGGTCCTGACCTCTTATATAAAGGCAGACCCGGGGCAACTTAGAGATCAGGTGATCGAGAATTAGGTCAAGCTTTATCTCCCTTGTAATCGATACAACAAGCAATATAAGAACAAGGAGGACGTAGGCTATTACCTTGACTTGAGGGGCCGAACCTGGGTAAACTCGTGTCCTTCGTCCCGATCAACCCCTTTGAGTCCATCACGTTAGCAATGGCCTCAAATCCAAGTCCGTTCAACAGGACATCTGCCGTGATAAAACCATGACAGTTGGCGCCCACCGTGGGGCTTGCGCTTGTGGTGTTGAGTTCTCAAAGGGCTCTCTCCCAGGGCTCGAACGTGGTCGGAAGGATGAGCATGAGTCACCGTGGCCGGTTCTACATCGACGATGTCGGCTGGGGGCTTGACGCCGACTCCGTGGAGTATGGGTTTCGGGTCCCGTTCGGCGGGATCCACGTTTTCATCGGAAGAGCTGATGGATCTACACCCGGGCCGAACGTCTGCACCAGCATCGTCGAGCCGGCTCGGCGTCTCCAATCTGCAAGTAACATACGGCTTGCCCGCGCCAAGCTGGGTCAGAGGCATGTCTTTGTAGGCTTCACTCAAGGTATGGATCTGGAAGCATTCGGGTCACAGGAAACCCTTGTTTATTCAGAAGATGAATCTTCAAGTGGAGAAACAGAATCAGTGTACCAGTTCCGCAATGTTGGCCTTGGGGGCTATGATGACGCATACCCCGAGTCAGATGGCTTTGAGTCGGATGTTATGAAAACTCCGGTTCATGCGGCGGTGTTCATGGCGGGATCAGCCCCAGCCGCAAGTAACGCAACCGCGGGAGCCGCCACTTTGGGTGATAACCCGCCACCGCCGGCCCAAGTTCTTGTGGAGCTGATGGATGAACTCGTGGCTCTCATGGACACTGAAGTCACACCAGATAATCAAGCAGCTCGGAATATAGAGATTGCAAGGATTAAGGGTCAGATGGCAGAGGAACGACAAAGGATGGCTGAGCTAAAGGTCCAGATGGAAGAAGAGGCAGAGCGTATCAAGGCAGATGCTTTCCGTCTAGGGCTAGAGCAAATGTCTGCAGTGGCGGTACACCGGAGGAGGCATCAGTCCCGTCTACCAGAGCGTTATGAAGCGAGGAACCTCTTTAATACCCCTGGCGCGGGGCGAGCTGCGGGCGCTCCCGAGAGCCGCCCAACGAAACGGTCGGCGACTCATCCGGCCCAACACAACCAAGCTTCACTTGGGGGCGTTCCAACGCCGGCGGGTCATTATTCTAACCCGGCCAAGAATATGGTAGCAGCTGCCACCCAGCTCGAGACGATCCCTATCCCGGATGAAGCACCCTTTGTAGAGAACGTGCGGAACACCATCGGGTAGTTGCAGACGGCCATGGCCCAACAAGGGAGATACGCACATAGCCGGAGCCGCATCCATTCAACCCCTCTTCCTAGCCATAGTTTTAGCCGGTGCTATGCATCACCAGTAGGCTCCAACAGCAACCATCACAGAGAGATTCCAACGGGTCACCGACCGCGAAGAGATACACAGGCATGTGAAAACCGAGCGGGAAGCCCGCAAGAGGCGCCAGCTAGGCCGGCTTACCAAGAGTAACCCCCAGGACGGGAGGGCTGTCATGTCTTTCACCGGCTCTCCGGAGCGAGGGGTTGCCGAAAGACTTTAAAGGTCCCTGCAAGGTCCCAAATTACATCGCTGATTTACCCCCAGAGGCCTGGGTGGAAAGCTATGAACTGGCCATGGAGATGTTGGATGTTAGTGAGGCGGTTTGTGCCAAGTATTTCGTCATGATGCTTGAAGGCCTGGCTCGTACATGGCTAAAGGGGCTACCACCTAATACCATCAATTCATGGGCAGAGCTCAGGGCTCGATTCATTAAAAACTTACAAGGGACGTGCAAGCAGCCTATGATTATTGTGGATCTTGATCACTGTGTCCAACAGCAGAGTGAGTCAGCTCATCATTGGGTACGGCGGGTCTCGACAATTATTCACTCATCAGAGCAGATCACGGCGGCTCAAGTGGTGTTGATCTTAGAGAAGAACTGCCATTTTATTCCTTTAAAGCAGAAACTTGGCCGGCTCAAGCGTACGTGCCAGGACATGGGAGAGCTAATGATGGCTCTCACAAAATACGCCGACTCAGACAGCACGAAGGGTCCGGGTTCTGATGAGGAAAAGGCTAGTTAAGGCAAGAAGGGAAACCAAGGCAAGGGTGCAGTAAACAGTGGTAGCAAGAGTAAGCGTAAGAATCCAGAAACAGGATCAGAATTGGTGGCCAACACAAATGCCAGCAGAATCGTCCCAAGGGCAACATGAGGTTTGGACCGCCCTCGGGCAGGGATAATTTTTCCTCAAACATGGAAGAATTGCTTAAGCGACCTTGTACGAATCACAGTTTGCCTGATAGGCCAGCAAATCATACATGGGAGAGTTGTTCTTTTATGCAGAAGTTCAAGCGGTATGTCACACAACCTAGCCATCATGGTGGCAGCCCGCCAGGCGGCCAAGGACATGGTGGGTCAGGAGCCGGATTTGGTTCTGGCGGTTCAGCATCCGGTCATCCGGGTCAAGATACCCACGGGGGACAGCAGCCGCACTCTGGTAATAATAATCAACAACAACAGCAACAGCGGAATCGGTCCGGTTTTCAGAGTAACCCGAAGCAGCTCAGCTCCGAGCAATACCACGTCTTCACGACTAGTCTCAATAGACGGGACCAGAAGTTGCAAAAACGGGCGGTCAATGCAATTACGCCGGCTCTTCCATAGTATCTAAAGTGGTCTGAATATGACATAACATGGAGCCGTGAGGATCACCCGCCACGCGTTGATGACCTGGGGTGGCTGGCTTTGGTTGTGGCCCCCCAAGTGGGTGGATATATGTTGAACAAGGTGCTCATGGATGGAGGTAGCAGCATAAACATCCTTTACTATGACACCTTCCGCCGGATGAGGTTGCTCGACAAGGACTTAAAACCTTCGTCCACTGTTTTTCATTGTGTGGTGCCGGGTAAGTCGGCGCATACGGTGGGCAGGATTTCTTTGGAAGTGGCTTTTGGCGATGAATACAACTACAGAGTGGAGTCCTTATGGTTTGAGGTGGTGAAGATCAAGAGCCCTTATCATGCCTTGTTTGGACGGCTAGCTTATGCTTTGTTCATGGCTCGCCCTTGTATGTTTACTTACAACTCAAGATGCCCGGCTTAAACGATACCATCACCGTTCATGGTAACCGAAACACGGCTATTGAGTGTGAAGAAGGAGATGCGACTTACGCAGAGTCCAGTTGCGCCCAGGAGGATCTTAAGTTTTATAAGGAGATGTTGATCCGGAGGATATGACCCCCCTGAAAAAGCCAACCATGGAGGTTGAGCCACCCTTCAAGTTTTCAGCAAATGATACCAAGGCAGTAGATTTCAATCCGGGCCACTCATCTAAGCAGTTCATCATTGGAGCTCATATGGATCCCAAATAGGAAAGCGCGCTCATCGAATTCATTCGTGAGAATCGAGACATCTTTGCATGGAAGCCCTCTGACATGCCAGGTGTACCGAGAGAATTCGTTGAGCACAACCTTAATGTGGATCCAAACTTTAAGCCGATCAAACAGTTTCTGCGGTGGTTCAATGAGGAGAGGCGCAAGGCTATTGGGGAGGAAGTTGCCCGGCTCTTGGCTGCAGGTTTTATTGTTGAAGTTTTTCACCCGGAATGGTTGGCTAACCCAGTGCTGGTGCTTAAAAAGAACGGCACATGGCATATGTGTGTGGATTACATGGACCTTAACAAGGCTTGTCCGGCTAATCCCTTTGCCCTCCCACGTATTGATCAGATCATTGATGCTATAGCAGGATGTGAAAGCTTATGCTTCCTGCACGCTTATTCCGGTTATCATCAGATCAAGGTGGCAGTGAAAGACCAGGAGAAGACGACGTTCATTACACCCTTTGGGGCGTTCTGTTATGTCTCTATGCCTTTCAGGCTCAAGAGTGCCCAGGCGACTTATCATCGGTGCGTACAGAACTGCCTTCACGGTCAAATTGGCCATACTTTTCATGCTTATGTGGATGACATTGTAATCAAATCTAGAAAGAAGGAGACTCTTTTGGAGGACCTAAAGGAAACCTTTGCCAATCTCTGGGGCTACAAGATGATGCTTAACCCGACCAAGTGTGTCTTTGGGGTTCCAGCAGGAAACCTTCTGGGTTTCTTGGTCTCTGAGCATGGCATCGAGGCTAACTCGGATAAAATCAAGGCTATTACTTCTCTAGGAGAGCCGGCGTGCATTAATGACGTTCAGCGCCTGGCAGGGCGGATTGCTGCGTTGAGCCGATTCATAAGCCGCCTTGGAGAGAAGGCTATTACTTTATATCAGATGATGAAGAAGACATACAAGTTTGTCTAGAGCAAAGCGGCGGGTGAAGCACTTGAGGCGCTTAAGAAATAGCTGACTGAGCCGCCAGTGTTAGCCGTTCTGGCTGAGAAAGAACTGTTGCTCCTTTATGTGGTGGCTAACAATAGGGCAGTCAGCGTTGCAATTGTGGTCGAGCGCAAGGAGGCTGGGAAGGAGTATCCAGATCAAAGGCCGGTTTATTACATCAGCGAGGTCCTAGCAAAATCTAAGCAAAGATATCCGCATTGGCAGAAGTTGGTATACGGAGTTTTTATGGCCAACCGCAAGTTAAAACACTACTTTTTAGGGCACCAGATAACTGTGGTCAGTTCTGCTCCATTGGGGGGTATTATCCAGAACAGAGAAGCCACTGGAAGGATTGCTAAATGGGCGTTAGAGCTGGGGCCTCTTAATTTAAAGTATGTTCCTCGCACGGTGATCAAATCCCAAGCTTTGGTAGATTTCATAAATGATTGGACAGAGTGTCAAGCTCCCGAAGAAAAGCGGCTGAGTACGAGGCTTTGCTTCGTGGTCTTATATTAGCCAAGGAGATGAATTTGAACCGGGTCAGGTGTTTGGGCGACTCAGATCTAGTGGCTCAGCAAGTTTCTGGCACTTGGGACTCCAAAGACCCGCGGATGGCAGCTTATAGGCAGGCGGTTGATATTATTGTGGGTCACTTCAAAGGGTATCAGGTAGATCACATTAATCATCGCAAGAACGAGGCGGATGATGCTTTATCATGGCTAGGTTCCCAACATAAGCCGGTGCCGCCTAATGTCTTTCTGGACGTCTTACACCGTTCGACTGTCACGATACCTTCAGAGGAAGATTTGGTTGTTCCTAACCCGGAGGCAGGATTGGTGGCGGCTCTGCATGCTATCACAGATTGGACGATTCCTTATTTGGCCTATTTGTCCCGGGGCGAGTTACCTGAGGATGAAGACCTGGCCAGAGAGATCACCCAGCGCTCTAAGTCCATGACGATAGTTAATGGTGAGTTGCATAAATGCAGCATAACAGGGTTTTTTCAACGTTGTGTTTCACCAGAGGAGGGCCGGCAGATCTTGAAGGAAATTCATGCTGGTGATTGTGGACACCACGCCGGCTCGAAATCTTTGGTGGCCAAGGCTTTCCGGCACGGGTTCTTCTGGTTAACGGCTCACAAGGATGCAGAGGATTTAGTCCGCAAGTGTGACGGTTGTCAGAAATTTGGCCGGCGTGCTCATGTTTTGGCTCAAGAATTGAGGATGATACCAATCACTTGGCCATTTGCGGTCTGGGGGCTGGACATGGTCGGGCCCTTCAAGAGATCCAAGGAAACGAAAACACACCTCCTAGTGGCGGTTGACAAATTTACCAAGTGGGTAGAGGCAGAGCCGGTCAGCAAATGCGATGCGGCTACAGCGGTTCTATTTATTAAGAAACTAATCTACCGTTTTGGTTACCCGCACAGCATCATTACTGACAATGGTACAAATCTATCCAAGGGGGCTATGAAGAAATTCTATGACGAAGAGCATATCCGGCTTGACATTTCAGCCGTGGCACATCCACAATCCAATGGTCAGGCGGAGCAAGCTAATCAGGAAATTCTAAGAGGGATTAAACCGCGACTTATGGTTCCTTTGCAGCGAACGCCCGGGTGTTCGGTCGAAGAATTACCCTCCGTCTTATGGAGCATCAGAACCACCCCTAACGGGTCCACAGGTTTCACGCCCTTCTTTATGGTGTACGGCACCGAGGCCGTCTTACCCAGCGACATCTGGCATGATTCGCCAAGGGTGGTGGCTTACGTTGAGACAAACAACAAGACGGCACGCCAATACGCATTGGATGCTTTAGAAGAGGCACGAGAGTTAGCAGCGGCTGGATCGGCGATTTATCAACAAGACATGTGCCTCTATCAGAGCCGAAGGGTCAAGACCTGGACATTCCAGGAGGGCGATTTGGTGCTCCAGCTGATTCAAGACCAGACAAATATGCATAAGCTATCACCTCCATGGGAAGGACCCTTTGTGGTCAGCAGAAATCTCAACAATGGGTCATATTATCTCATTGATATTCAAAATGACTCAGATACGGCGGGTCAGAAGACCCATCGGCCATGGAACATCGCGCATCTCTGGCCCTATTTTACTTAAAGGGTATCGAGACCCACCATTGTACACTATCGTTATACATATCATAGATGTATAAATAAAGAAGCCTCTCTATTTCACGCGTCTTCATATGGGAAAATATTACACAATATTCTGGTTGATGCATCAACTGAGATTGGCAAACGGTAGTAGATGCCTATCAGCCAGGCGTTATGCCACAAAATCCCGGCTCAGGAAAACGAGTCGCGGCACCAGGCGTTATGCCACAAAATCCTGGCTCAGGAAAATGAGCTGTGGCATCGGGCTTTTGCTATAAAACAAAAACCGGCTCAGGAAATGAGTCGTGGCGAGGGCGGCTTCTTACCTCCGGGTACAGCTTCTAACGCCTATCCGCCGGCGGGGCACATCGTAATTGCTGAGGGGGACTTTTTACCAACGGGTACCACTTCTAACACCCTATCAGCCGGCTTTATGCCATCTTCGGCTAACCAGTTTAGCCATGGTTATGAGAGGTTTTTTACCGATGGGTAGCTAACATCTCATGACCCGTGAACGGCGGCTTCTTACCTTCGGGTACAACTTCTAATGCCTATTAGCCGGCGTAAGGCCATGTAAAAACAGCTAAGGAAATTAGCTGCGGTGAACGGCGGCTTCTTACCTTCGGGTACAGCTTCTAACGTCTATTAGTTGTTCTTGTAAAAACAGCTAAGGTAACTTAGCTGCGGTGAACGGCAGCTTCTTACCTTCGAGTATAGCTTCTAACACCTAATAGCTGTTCTTATAAACATCCGGCTAAGGAAAATTAGCCGCGGCGAGGGCGGCTTCTTACCTTCGGGTACAACTTCTAATGCTTATCTGCCGGTGTTTACGCCATATTATTACCTCTAGGTGTATCTTCTAAAAACCCTTATCATCCAGGCGTTATGCCTTCTCCGGCTGACCAAATTAGCCGTAATTACCAAAAAGGGAGTCACAACCTCCGGGTGTAGCTTACCTAATCTTGTCTGTAGGTGTCTTCTATGGTGACAAGGCAAGTCTAAATGATTCAAAGCATACAAGGACAATGGCAGCCAAAAGCCGGATCATCTTATAAAAACATCATGACAAGTTTCAGACAAGTTTCATCTAGATATTACACTCCCAGAGGAAATAAAAATTTTAGACAAGTTTTTCAGCCGCCACATGGCGGGTTAAGCTAGTACATGTTCTTAAAGTGGGAGCTAATTAGCTGACGGGTCATCTTGTGCCGGCTCTTCTGTGGCCCTGATCTGGAGGTTGTCCAAATCCCAATTGCAGTTCATTAGAGCCGCAAAAGAGCCTTCGAAATAAGGTGACGGGTCAAGATTTGGAGCAAAGAGGTCCTTACTCCGAGCAGGCGTCAAGTCTTTACACTCGTACAAAGCACGCGGACTCTCTTCTGCTCTGGGTCATAGGCTGCTTGATAAGTTGATAAATCAACCTCCTCCGCCAAGACAGAAGCTAACACCCGGGACTCCTTCATGCACTGGTTGTAGTCAGCATCAGTAAATTCCGAGCCGTCATCTTTCCTTGAAGGAAAGCTTCCATCATCTCGGCGGCTGTTAGACCCAGAGGAAAGGCCAAAGCCCGGCTAATGCCCGCTATGGCCCCTTGGTGGGCGGCTGATTTCTTGAGCTCGGCGATTTGCTTAGGTATGGTGGAGAAGAGCTCTAAAACACACCTAAGAGTCGCTGGAATTTTATCCTTATATTGCACAGCCTTGATAGTGCAGATTGCACCACACTACAACTGCTCAGTTAAGGTATAGATGGCCTTCAAAGACAGTAGGCTATCAAAAGCCAACTGCCGGCTCCTAGGACCTGTATAAACTGGACAATTTAGATGAGCCGCCAGTCTAAGTAAAGATGAAGCCATTCGAAAAATAAAGTCGTCAGAAGCTTACTAAAGAGGGCGGCTGACATCGTGCTTATGTGACGCTCCAAGCCTTGGAGTTCATCCGCCACAGCTGTCAACCGCTGGTCGGCATCATTCACCCGTTTGGTCAAAGCGGTCTTCTCAGATTCAACTGACTCCTTAAGAGCAGCGAAATCGGCCTTGATTGTAGCCATCTCTTCAGAGAGAAGCCAACACTTTTCATCGGCGACGCTGCGGGCTTCTTGTTGAGCCGCCAGGTTGGTCTTCAGGTCCATCAACTACGACCCGACTTCATTTAAGGCTTCCTGTGACATGTCAAAAAACAGAATAAATCGCCAGAATGGTAATCGTATCAAATGGTGAAGGTTAAAGACAAAGTTATGCAAGTCTCAAGTAGATTGCAAGCAATATGTTTGACACTTGGGGGCTAATGTATACTTGATCTTCGAGAAATCAGTACAGTTCCGGCTCATCTTCTTCAAAGTTAATCCGGGACTTGGGGGCTACAATATGGCTCTTCAAATTGACTTATACTAATAGCTCCGACTCAACATTATCAAGTTTGAGTTGGCCCTTGGGGGCTACAAGTGGTTCTTCAGGCTATCTACATTAAAGCTCCGACTCAACTTTATCAAGTATGAGACAGCCCTTGGGGGCAATGGATTTGGATTTTCTAAATAGAGGATTAGCAAAGACCCGGTTCAACTCTTAAGCTAGAATTGAGCCAGCCCGTAGGGGCTAAGTAAGGTTATAACAAGAGGAGGAGTACCTCATATTTTAGCTTCATCAAGTTGACCAGCCGAAGTTCTAGATCTCGGCTGGTGGAAAGCCGGTTCGTATACCCGGCGTGGAGTTCTTCGGCTATCATCTTCTCAAAAGAAGAGTCGAAGTCCAGCCTCTTGGAGGCCTCGGCCGGCTCTTTATGCCTGGTCAGCACGTGAGCCGGAGGAGACTGAGGAGCAGAACCGGTGATCGCGACTTCCGGAGTTGTAGTGGTCTTGGGAGGACTTAGCGGTTTCGAAGGGCCCCTTAGAGGGCTCTCCGGGATGATATCCTCAGCAGCCGGCTCAGTGGAGGCAATTGACGGATCTCCATCCGGCTGTGGCTCCTCCGGTTGTTCTTGCTCCGGCTCTTGAGTAGCAAGGCCGGGGGAGGGCTTGTTGACCTTCCAACACTTGGCTTGAGCACTGCAAGATAGAAAGATCAGAATCCAAAGGATATTAGTACCATACAAAGAACCGGATGTTACAGTAGGAAAACACTTACAGCGGGTTGATCTTGAGAGGCGGCAGAGCGGTCGTCGAAGAGTCACCGGAGGAGGGCGATTTCTGAGATGAAATTTAAGAAAGATGAGACAGTACCAAGGTTATGGAGAGAGATGAATCAAACAGGAACACATACCTCTATGGGACGTTTCTTCGGAGTCGGTGAGTTCGGCAAGCTAGACATAAGCTCAGTGGAGCCGGCGCTCCGGTCTGGCGACATTTAGCGTGTTGTTGCTTTTTCAAAAGAAAGTCGGGAGCCAGGTAAGCGAGAGGATGAGAAAGAGGAACTTTTCTGATAACCCGCTGCGGCTTTCGGGGGACAAAATACTCTGAGCCGGAAGAAACATAGTTTACCTCAGGAGCATTGGCGTGGCTGGTCTCCACATCATCCTGTGAGTAAAACAAACATTAGTAAAACAAGAAGGCAAAATATCAAGCAAACAACTAAAATTTTACCTCTGAGCTGGATGACGGTGGTGGGTCGAACCATTCCTATCGCAGGGTGTCTTTCTTTGGCTTCTTGGCTGGGGTCTTCTTCTTGAGCTTCTTCAGAGGAGGGACATACACCTTCTTCTAGAAATCAGAGTCGGCCTACGAAAATAAACTAGGGAAGAGTAATAGATCAGCACGGTACAAACAAAAATCCAAAAGACGAATGGAAAGAAATTGACTTACATCTGGAGCCGGATTGTTGATGCTAAAAGGCGCCAGGCCAATGGTGCTGCATGAGCCGGAGGCTTCATGAACAAGGCTCCGGATGACAGTGGTGATATCATCCTCTATCAGGGTTGATTGACTGAAGCACAAGGAGCTATCATACTTGCCTTCATATTCACACATAAGCCGGCTTCTATGGCTTAAGGGCATGATCCGCCAAGAAATCCAGCAGCGGATCAAGTCCAATCCAGTTAAACCATTGGCCATGAGTGCCTTGATCTTGGCATGAGCCGGCTCATACCTGGCACGTTCTGAAACTAAGAGTCGGCCAGGAAGCTCTGAATATGTCCTGAGCCGAGAGGGACGATAACCCGGCAATGGGCGCTCATTTTTAGGAGAGGTGTCCTTGAAGTAGAACCAAGTCTTGTTCCAATCTTTTGGATGACTCGGCATCTACGCAGCCGGAAAGATGATGTCTCTACGTCGTTGAATGGAAATACCACCAAGTTCCAGACTCGGGCCGCCTTTCATTTCAGTTTGGCGGTTGGCGTAGAAGAACTCTCGAAACAACCCCACAAACGGCTTGATTTGCAGGTAAACTTCGCAGAGCACTTGGAAATTGCATATGTTTGAAACGGAGTTGGGGGCCAAGTCTTGAGGGTGAAGCTTGTACAAATGGAGAACGTCATGGAAGAATTTAGAGCCGAGCGGCACGAACCCTCGCTCGATATGATCACAGAAAACTACTACCTCTCCTTTTTGGGGAGAGGGCCGAGTCTCGTCACCTGGAACCCGCCAGTAAGGACATCCTTGGAAGGAAGAGTGCCCGCGTCAACAAAATCCGTTAAGTACTCTTCTATGAAGCAAGATCCGACCCAGTTGCATGAGTTGGAAGCGCGTGACATGGCGGCGGCTTAAAGACTGTGCAAAATTAAATATACGGCGAGTTAAGACCAAGCAATATCTGTGACGGCTTACGATTTTAAGGGTTCTACAAATACTATGCCATAGTCCGGCTGATGAGAGCCGGAGAGGTCTAGCGGTTTAACAAAGAAAGGAGGAGCGAAAATCGGCTAAGTCCTGAAAAACAAGTTTCACAAACTACCGCCGCAATTATAGATCTACAAAAATAGGAAAATAGGTTCTTATTTCTAGACCTAGTGAAGAACAGGTGGAACAGACAAGAATGAAATAGAGCCGCGACGATCCGCGCATTGCGCGCGATAGCCTTTTACGCGGCAGCACGGCGGGGACGCACGCTAAAGACGTCGACGACATCGGAATACCCTACTGGTGGCGATGGAGGAGCCCAAGCGACGGCGGTGGAGCTTCCCGCGAACCCTACTATGGCGGCGATGGATCTAAGGGGAGCTTGGACTTACCAATGATGGAGCGGCGGATGCGGAGGAGACTCTGGTACGATTCAGGTTGATCCAGTGGCCTAGTTGACGACGATGAGAAGACGGCGCCAGAGCAGGGAGCACCAGAGCAGAGACGATGAAGGGAAGAAGACGAAGGGAGAGCGGGAGAAGGAAGGTTCCCCCCGCAAAAGGGTCTTATTTAAAGAGAATACAAGGCAGGCACGAAAATTTAGGCGACGGAAACCATTTGACCGAGGCGGACGCCTCGATTTTCGGGCTGGCCATTTAATAAAAGATTCGGTGGTACATCAGCAGATCTCGTGACATCACGTCGGGTCATCACCGGGCGACTCACCAAAGAGCAAAAGAGAAGGATGAAGTGAGCAAGCTCAATTCAACCTGGGGCCTAATGTTGGGGATATATCCCCGCAGTATGACCCGCCCTTAAGGGCTCCGGGTCATGTTGATGGCTCGTGAGCCAGCCCAAGGGTGAGCCGTAAAGCCTACGGCCCATGAAGATAGGCAGCTCATGGTGTGGGCCGCAAGGTGGCCCGGACTGAGAAGACCCGGGCGTGTAAGCCGCTTGGAGACAGTTTGGACAAGAAGATAAGGTAAGAATCGGATAGACAATGAGACTCGGTTAGACAATTGTAAAGACCAGTGGTCCTGAACACTTATATAAAGGCAGACCCGGGGCAACTTAGAGATCAGGTGATCGAGAATCAGGTCAAGCTTTAGCTCCCTTGTAATCGATACAACAAGCAATACAAGAACAAGCAGGACGTAGGCTATTACCTCGACTTGAGGGGCCGAACCGGGGTAAACTCGTGTCCTTCGTCCCGATCAACCCCTTTGAGTCCATCACGTTAGCAATGGCCTCGAATCCAAGTCCGTTCACCCGGACATCTGCCGTGATAAAACCACGACAACTCCTATTCTGATGCTTAGCCTGTTTTTGATGAACTGCTACTATACCTGCAGCCATACCAACTGCTTAGTATAGGTTGATCAATGAAACCCCAGTGACCCCATTAGTCCAAGTTGCCCCTACTTCTTCAACGATGACCCGACGACTCGATGACTCGAAGACTCAGTCAACCGACCGACAAGCCAGGCCCCTCACATCACCGCACTTCCCCTTAGTAGTATGACTCTGCAGTGCTACAATCGAGTACCGAGGGCGACACCTGGTGAAGTACTCATGATGTTAGCCCTGTAGTGTAGCTAGTTAGTTGTGGTTATTGAGCGTGATTCCTCCTTCACCATTCCTGATGATGTCTCTGTCGTGCCACCACTCGAGTGTGGGACCATCGAGGGTGATTCCTCTAAATACACCTTGACGGTTACATCGAGCGGGGACCCTTGAGGGTGATTCCTTAGTTTCCGCCTTGATGTTTTATACACACAGTTACTATGACCTGGTTATAGAAACATGTTGGTGATGGGTCGACCCTCAGGCGTACCCACATTTTGATGATGATGAGGCGTGGACTCGCGAGAGAGGCCTTTGCCACACATCCTCGAGACGGGGTGACGGGACCGCACCTTATGGGTCACGCTTGCCCCGCATTAATAAAATTATAATGGGTTGGGTATTTGATCTGATTTGGTCGTTGAACTTTTACGCACTAAACCTTCACATGGGAGAAGTTATGGGTGCTCAGCATCATTGTATTAGCCGAAGCTCTTCGGACGTCAGCAATGGAGCGGCGCGTGCTTGAGTGGTCCGCAACATCATCGCGCTTGTTATAAGGGGTGCTAGGACTAACCTCGGCCGCCTTCGCATCATGCAGGAGTGTAAGGGCAAGTGGGCCCATGAACCTGTGCGCTTAGGATTTAGAACGGCGGGCTGGCCTCTTCCTTGAGCCTAGGTGGGGCGACGACATTTTGGATCCCGAGGTCGGGCATTACCCCGGAAAGTGTGTCCGTCCGGAGGTGATTAAGCGTGTTGGAAATGCGGTGCACCCCTGCAGGGATGAATTCATCTATTCGGATAGCCGTGTCCATGGTAATAGGACGACTTGGAGTTGTACCTTGGCCTTATACAACTATAAATGTGATTTTACTATAAATGGAATTTGGCTCCAGGATTGCTTCCTCGCAGGGAGTCGAGGAAGAATATCTGGGCATGGTTACTTAATGAATTGCTACCATAATATGACTATATGTAAGTTACCAGTCTACTCTCTTCTAATGCTGCAAGATGCTGAAGATGCTAGTCTTCAATTGGACTAGGCCTTTCCCCTTTTCTTGCTTTTTGCAGTCAGCCCAGATATAACCCCTCCCCTTGGTAATGATGCATACTTAGCATAGTTCTAATGTCAGTCTTGCGAGTACTTTGGATGAGTACTCACCGCTGCTTTGCTTTCTCTTTCCCCTTCGATTTGATTCTGCGTTCAGACGATAGAGCCAAGGAGATGGAGTATGCCGGAGATGACTACTACACCATCGGAGGACGTGCTTGTCGAGCTTTGTATTCAGATATTATTTGCTTCCACTGAATCGTGCTTGTCGAGCTTTGTATTCGAGCCCTTGAGGCCCCTGGCTTGTATTATGAAGTTGTATGACTTTAATTTGTGTCTAGAGTTGTGTTGTGATATTGATCACTGAGTCCCTAATCTTGGTCGTACGCATTGCGTGTATGTTTAGCATATGGACGAAATTGGGGGCATCACAAGTAGTAATGGCAACGGTGATAGAAATGGTTTTGTAGCAAGTGCAACAGTGACAGCGGCAATAGTAACTTAGGAAGAACAATATGTGGAAAACTCGTAGGCACTAGATCGGTGTACTCGATTACATGATGAATCTCATCCAACTCCTCACCAACCAGCAAGGCTACGAAGGAATTACTCACTCCCAGTGGGGAGCATCATGGAATTGGCGAGGAAGAAGGGTTGATGATGACGAAGACCAAAGATTCCCCTCTTTGGAGCCCCAAACAGGCTCCAGATCTGGCCTCCCAATGAAGAACAAGAGGTGGCGGCGGCTCTTTCTCGTGAAACACGATAAAACTTCCTCCTCGATCTTTTCTCCAGAAATAGGAATTTATAGTGCCAGAATTAGGGTTGGCGGGGCTACAAGGTGGGCATAACCCACCAGGGATCGTTTGGGGGGCTGGCGCACCCTGCTGTATCGTGCCCAGGGCCCCTCCTTCGATGGTACTTAGCTCCAGAATTTTTTATTTATTCTGAAATAAATCTTTTTTGTTCAATTCCAAGAACTGTTACTTCTGCACAAAAACAACACCATGGTAGTTCTGTTGAAAACAGTGTCAGTCCGGGTTAGTTGCATGCAAATCATGCATATTAGAGTCCAAAACAAGAGCAAAAGAATTAGGAAAAGTAGATACGATGGAGACGTATCAACTCCCCCAAGCTTAAACCTTTTCTTGTCCTCAAGCAATTCAGTTGACAAACTAAAAGTGATAAAGAAAAACTTTTACAAACTCTTTTGCTCTTGCTTACATACATATGCTTAAGTATCACCTAGGTTTTCAGCAAAGATTATGACTAACCAGATCAACATTAACTCTTAAAGATTATATTAACTCATATCAATGACATGAGAAACTAGTGAGCAATAATAAAATATCTCAAGTGCAAACATTTTCTCAAAGCAATCATGATATAATATGACAATAATGGTATCCCGCTAACCCATTTTGAGACCGCAAAACATAGATGCAGTGCACCTCCAAAGTTCAAGCAGCGACTAAACATTTTCATTCATGATAGAAAAGATCTAGTCATGATGCATCCAACATTAACTATACACAATGCATGACGATGACAATAGTGCTCTCAGATCTGGCGCTTATTTGAGAAGGTGGTGACTCAACATAAAAGTAAATAGATAGTCCCTTCGCAGAGGGAATCATGGATTTGCAGAGGTGCCAAAGCTACAAGCTTAAATCAGTGATAAATATAATTTTGGGAGGTGCACCCTTCCTGTCAATGTTACGACCAAGAGTTATCAATATCTTCCATGTTAAACACATTAGAGGCAGTTCCCAAGCAGTAAAAGTAAAGGTTTACTCCCCCTCCACCAATAAACACACTCCATCCTAGCCAAATCCACGGGTACCGTCCATACCAACAACATTCTTGGGGAGTTTTGTTTAATTATTTGCATTTCTTTTGATTTCGAGACTGGCAATCCCTATTACCGCGCCTCTCGTGCAAGGACGAGTGAATAAAAACTTATCATGAGAATAACCTGCTTAACATGGAAGATACTAACCGCCCCCATCGCTCCATGAGCGGTCCACGCACACAAAACAAATGTCCATTTGAAATTTCACATGTGGCACATGCAAATTTACTTGGAACAGCAGGGTAATAGCGCATATAGGTAGATAACTATGGTTTAAGGATTTTGACACACAAGAAGTATTCTCGCTTGGTATAGGCTGATGTCTACTACGCAACTTTATTCTTGTAGACTCGTGTTGGGCCTCCAAGCGCAGAGTTTTGTAGGACAGTAGCAAGTTTCCCTCAAGTGGATGACCTAAGGTTTATCAATCCATGGGAGGTGTATGATGAAGATGGTCTCTCTCAAACAACCCTAAAATCAAATACAAGAAATCTCTTGTGTCCCCAACACACCCAATACAATGGAAAATTGTATAGGTGCACTAGTTCGGCAAAGAGATGGTGATACAAGTGTAGTAATGATAGTAGGTATTCATTTTTGTAATCTGAAAATATAGAAACAACAAGGTAGCAAGTAACAAAAGTGAGCACAAACAGTATTGCAATGCTTGAAAACAAGGCCTCCGGTTCGTACTTTCGCTAGTGCAATATCTCAACAATTCTAATATAATTGGATCGCATAACCATCCCTCAATGTGAGACGAATAATCACTCCAAATTTTTTATCTAGTGGAGAGGATAAGAAGAAATTGTTTGTAGGGTACGAAACCACCTTAAAGTCATCCTTTCTGATCGATCTATCCAAGAGTTTGTACTAAAATAACCAAATTATCCTTTCTGATCGATCTATCTAAGAGTTCGTACTAGAATAACACCATATGATACGCATCAACCAACTCTAATGTCCCCTAGATACTCCAATGTCACCACAAGTATCCATGAGTTAATTATACGATACACATCAAACAATTTCAGATTCATAATACTCAATCCAACACAAAGAACCTCAAAGAGTGCCCCAAGATTTCTATCGGAGAAGCTAGGACAAGAATGTGTATCAACCCCAATGCATAGATTACCCCAATGTCACCGCGGGAATCCGCAAGTTGAGTACCAAGACATAGATAAAGTGAATCAATAGAACACCCCCATTGTCACCACGGCTATCCACATGCAAGACATATATCAAGTGTTCTCAAAATCCAATATTCAATCCAACATAATGAAATCTCAAAGGGAAAACTCAATTCATCACAACAAGATAGAGAGGGGAAGACACCATGTGATCCAACTATATTAACAAAGCCCGGGATACATCAAGATCGTGCCATCTCAAGAACATGAGAGAGAGATTGAACACATAGATACTGGTACAAACCATCAGCCCCGAGGGTGGACTACTCCCTCCTCATCATGGACTCCACCGGGGTGATGAAGATGGCCACTAAAGATGATCTACCCTCCTCGGTAGGATATTGTTTTCTGTCTAGATTGATTTTTCGTCGATACAGAGGCCTTGCAGCGGCAGAACGAGGAGTCTAGGGTTATTTCTGATGGTTTCTATATTTGTAGGAATTTTTGGCGCTGGTTTCGCGCGGAGATGGGCCACAAGGTGAGCACGATATACCAGGGCACGGTTTGGGGGCCTGGCGTGGCCTGGTGGGTTGTGCCCACCTCGTGTCTCTTATTTCCCTCCCATGAAGCGTCTAGTGCCTCTTTTGTTCTAGAAAAATCGTCAAAAAGATTTGGGCGATTCCGAGAACTTTCATTTTTCTACACAAAAACAACACCACGGTAGTTCTGCTGAAAACAACGTCAGTCCATTTTAGGTCTAAATAAACCATATAAAGTGCATCAAAATCATATAAAAGTATTGTAAACATATGTGAATATGGCATGAATACTTCATAAATTATCGGTACGTTGGAGACGTATCACAGGCGAAGGCTAGCAAATAGGTTGAGAAGCGACATCTAGAGAGTGAAGACGGTCATGAACATGCATTATAAATAATAAACATTGAATGCGATCATGAGTAGGATATGGACACCCTGAACATCAATATCGTGACGGCTATCAGTACAGGAATCAGGTCATTTGCCATCTACCATGGCTAACGACAAAGGGCAGGAAACCGGACGGCAAAGGCCTTTGTCGTCCGTCAGCAGACGGCAAAATTTCCACCAAAGAAAAACCCAGTAAAGCGGTCCTTTGCCGTCCACCTCAGGACCACGGACGACAAAGAATCTTTGCCATGGGGGAGCAGACGGCAAAGAGTTTGGACGGCAGACCCAGGGGCTACGGCCATCAAGTGTTAACGGCAGTTCTTTGCCGTCCACTCCCTTTGCCGTCGGCCTTTTGCCCCCTTTGCACTCGGTGGGCGGACGACAAAGGGTAAGGCCCTTTGCCCCTGGGGTCCCGCTTTGCCATCGGCCTTAGGCCCCTGCCTTTGCCGTCGGCCTAGCCCACCCCTTTGCCATCTGCCTTGTGCCCCCTTTGCCGTCGGTGGGCCGACGACAAAGAGTGAGACCATTTGCCCCTGGGGTCCCCCTTCGCCGTCTGCCCAAGGCCCCTCTTTGTCGTCAGCCCACCGAAGGCAAAGAGTAAGGCCATTTTCCTTTATTTTTATTTTTTATTAAATCCATTTTCACAGCAATTTTCACAGCAATATGACATATATATATATATTTTACAGGAATAAATATGTTGCCATACTGATAACCATATTCAAATAAGTTTCATCCATACTTATTATGAAAGTTTCATCCGTACCCAACCATATTACAATAGTTTCATCCATACATACATAGTTTCATATACATATGTGGCAAGTGTCACATTGTTCATCGATACAAACTAAAAAATACAAGTAACCCAAGCACTCCATCAATGCAAACTTCCGTGAAGTGAATGTAATCTGCAAAATGGGAAGCTCCAATTAGAAGAAGACTAGATGAACAAGAGAAGGTAAAAATAGGTCATTTAGGATCTAACTATGGTTATTATTCTATTTTGAAGCTAAGTAAGCTAATTGTAGGTCACTGAATAGCTAGCTTTGGTAAAATAGGTAATTTTGGAGCTATCTAAGCTTATTATGAAATTTTGGAGCTAACTAAGCGAAGTATAGGTCGTTTTTGATAAAATAGGCCATTTAGGAGCTAGTTTAGCTTACTACGTCATTTAGGAGGAAACTAAGCTAACTATATGTCATTTCAGAGCTAAGTTAGGTAAAAATAGGTCATTTAGGAGCTAACTTTGCTTATTATGCCATTTTGGAGCTAAGTAAGCTAAGTATATGTCATTTAATAGCTAAGCTAGGTAAAATAGGCCATTTTGGAGCTAGGTAAGCTTATTTTGTCATTTAGGAGAGAACTAAGCTAAATATAGGACATTTTTTATAAAATAGGCCATTTAAGAGCTAATTCAGCTTACTATGTCATTTAGGAGGAAACTAAGCTAAATATATGTCATTTTTGAGCCAACTAAGATAGAAATAGGTCACTTAGGAGCTAACTATGCTTATTATGACATTTTGGAGCTAAGTAAGCTAAGTATAGGCCATTTAATGGCTAACATTGGTAAAATAGGCCATTTTGGAGGTAGGTAAGCTTATTATGTCAATTTGGAGCTAACTAAGTGAAGTATAGGTCATTTTGATAAAATAGGCCATTTTCGAGCTAATTTAGCTTACTACGTCATTTAGGAGGAAACTAAGCTAACTATATGTCATTTTAGAGCTAACTTGGGTAAAAATAGGTCACTTAGGAGCTAACTATACTTATTATGCCATTTTGGAGCTATGTAAGCTAAGTATAGGTCATTCAATAGCTAAGCTAGGTAAAATAGGCCATTTTCGAGCTAGGTAAGCTTATTATGTCATTTAGGAGAGAACTAAGCTAAATATAGGACATTTTTGAAAAAATAGGCCATTTAGGAGCTAATTCAGCTTACTATGTCATTTACGGGGAAACTAAGCAAAATATATGTCATTTTAGAGCTAACTTAGGTAAAAATATGTCATTTAGGAGCTAACTATGGTTATTATGCAATTTTGAAGCTAAGTAAGCTAAGTATAGGTCATTTAATGGCTAGCTTTGGGAAATAGGAAATGCGGGAGCTAGCTAAGCTTATTATGCCATTTTGGAGCTAACTAAGCGAAGTATAGGTCATTTTTGATAAAATAGGCCATTCTAGAGCTAATTTAGCTTACTACGCATTTAGGTGGAAACTATGCTAACTATATGTCATTTTAGAGCTAACTTCGGTAAAAATAAGTCATTTAGGAGCTAGCTGAGCTTATTATGCCATTTTGGAGCTAAGTAATCTAAGGATAGGTCATTTAATAGCTAAGCTAGGTAAAATAGGCCATTTTGGAGCTAGGTAAGATTATTATGTCATTTAGGAGAGAACTAAGATAAGTATAGGACATATTTGATAAAATAGGCCATTTAGGAGCTAATTCAGCTTACTATGCCATTTAGGAGGAAACTAAGCTAAATATATGTCATTTTAGAGCTAACTTAGGTAAACATATCTCACTTAGGAGCTAATTGTGGTTATTATGCCATTTTTAAGCTAAGTAAGCTAAGTATAGGTCATTTAATGGCTAGCTTTGGTAAAATAGGTAATTTTGGAGCTAGCTAAGCTTATTATGATATTTTGGAGCTAGCTAAGCAAAGTATAGGTCATTTTTGATAAAAATAGGCCATTTTAGAGCTAATTTAGCTTACTACGTTATTTAGCAGGAAACAAAGCAAACTATATGTCATTTTAGAGCTAACTTAGGTAAAAATAGGTCATTTAGGAGCTAACTTTGCTTATTATGCCATTTTGGAGCTAAGTAAGCTAAGTATAGGTCACTTAATAGCTAAGCTAGGTAAAATAGGCCATTTTGGAGCTAGTTAAGCTTATTATGTCATTTAGGAGAGAACTAAGCTAAGTATAAAACATATTTGATAAAATAGGCCATCTAGGAGCTAATTCAGCTTACTATGCCATTTAGGAGGAAACTAAGCTAAATGTATGTCATTTTAGAGCTGACTTAGGTGAAAATAGGTCATGTAGGAGCTAACTATGCTTATTATGCCATTTTGGAGCTAAGTAAGCTAAGTATAGGTCATTTAATGGCTAACTTTGGTAAAATATGCCATTTTGGATCTAGCTAAGCTTATTTTGTCGTTTTGGAGCTAAGTAAGCAAAGTATAGGTCATTTTACATAAAATAGGCCATTTTGGAGCTAATTTAGCTTACTACGTCATTTAGGAAGAAACTAAGCTAACTATATGTCATTTTAGAGCTAACTTAGGTAAAAATAGGTCACTTAGGAGCTAACTATGCTTATTATGCCATTTTGGAGCTAAGTAAGCCAAGTATAGGTCATTTAATAGCTAAGCTAGGTAAAATAGGCCATTTTGGAGCTAGGTAAGCTTATTATGTCATTTAGGAGACAACTAAGCTAAGTATAGGACATATTTGATAAAATAGGCCATTTAGGAGCTAATTCGGCTTACTATGCCATTTAGGAGGAAAATTAAGCTAAATATATGTCATTTTAGAGCTAACTTAGGTGAAAATAGGTCATGTAGGAGCTATCTATGCTTATTAGGCCATTTTGAAGCTAGCTAAGCTAATTATAGATCATTTTATAGCTAACTTGGGTAAGATAGGTCATTTTCGAGCTAACTAAGCTTATTATGCAAGTTTGGAGCTACCTAAGCTTATTATGCCCTTTAGGAGAAAACTAAGCTAAGTATAGGTCATTCTAGAGCTAACTTGGGTAAAATATGTCATTTTGGTGGTAAGGTAAGGTAAGTAACCATCATTATGAGGTTGTTATGCAAAAACTGGAAAAACATACCATTCTCGTCAGCACGGAGGTGAAGCACGGTGGTTCTGGCTTGTTTCGCCTAGAGAAGGATCCCCTATAGAAGGGTCGTGCGATGCATTTCGGGAGATATTCTGCGTACCAAACATCATTTGCAATGTGCCATTAGCATGATGACACTCAAAACATCACTGCATTGAAATGAAACTCACCGTCCCTGCCATGTTAATGACTGGCATCGCCGGAGGGACGTGGCCAGTCTTCTCGCACATAGACTGTACATTTGGTTTCGAGAAGTCAAACTTTTTATTTATTAATGAAACGAACATTAAGATGCAAGATTTGACACATATGAAGAAGAAACTTACCACGAAGAGCTCGTACATGGCCCTATTAGACACATCGTTCTGTGCCCTCTCCGCCTCCATCAACGTAGTCGTAATCTCCTCCAACTCCTTCATCTCCTTATCCTTCACCGCCAAAAGCGTCTGCATTGCCTCTCTCTCTTTCAGAATAGTAGCCTGCAAGACAACTCATTGTTAGCATTGTAATCATATTGGTTCGCACACACAACGTAATGCAGAAAGATAGTTGAGTCCATTAAATTCACCTCGATGGCGTGCTCGACTGGTCGTGTACCAGGTGTTATCTCAGGATAGGATCTCATTCGGCATGCCTTTATCTGTCAGAGAGTACTAGGAGAATGTATAAGGCCGTCTCCAATGGCGATTGAGCCATGGGGCCTCCCGTTGCCAGCTATCATCACCAGCTCTAGATCAATAGGCTCCTGGCTCGGGTTAAATTCCTCCCCTTTCCTCGCCTTCCCGTGATCTCTATACTTCACGAGCTTGTGGTGAGAGGAGATGTTGGTGAAGTTTTCAGGATGATTGAGGTCAGACTCAGAGAATGCCTTGACCTTCTTGTACGAGGCAGTATGGGCCATCGCATAGAGGTCATACATTTTTGGCACCTCCGTCTTATTGTGACGCGCCTAAAATAGAGAGAGAGGGAAAAAGTATTAGTAAAGGGCTAAAGCTAGCATTAAGAATGAATTGCTTGAGTCATGAAGCAAACCACATACCCAGTTCTCACCAAACTCATGTAAGTTGACGCTCCCTTGATGGTGTGGCACACAAACCATTTTGCCACGCCTATCCTTGGCATTGTTGTGGCTGGCGTCCCACTTTTCCGAGCACCATTGATCCACCAAGGCTTCCCAACAATCCATCTTATCCACACACCATCTGGGGGGCACCTAAGTTAATAAAGAGAAATTTGAGCGCTGTGCGTAAGAACCAAATCAAGGAAACTAACTGCAAGGCCTTAATAATATGTAATTACCTTCATGTAATGCTCCTTCTCCATCTTAGAATCGCGGCACCTCCCCTGTGCCTTCCTAATATGCCGCGAGGCATAGTAGTCTCGAATGGCCTGCACCCGAGCCTCGTGCCGCCAGTTTTGAAGTAGGCGGCGACATTCGGTTTCGATAACCTTTGTCGCGGCCTCCTCGTATCCCTCCTCACACCTGTAGAAGGTCTGCAAACGAGACAACACTAATTAGTACAATAACTAGTTATTGTTGATTTTTAATTGAGAAAAGGAGAAATTACCCAGAACTGTCTGATCACCATGTTGGCCCTCGTGTGGCACAAAACACCGTCGATCTCCACCTCCGGCGGGGCCGAGGCACCCAAGTAGTGCTCCCAGGTCATTCCTACCTCTCGACCCCGACCGGGCAACATAAGAAACCCTGGGAACTTTTGCCAGCAAATCACACCAAGGACGTTGTTGGGTTTGCGGACACCCTTGGCAACAATCCAACCCGTGCAGTATGACAAATTAAAGCCAACACATTAGATATTTGAGAAAACGTGAAGGCAAAAGGTTAAATATGAGTAAATGAACTTACTTGTCCCCACTTGGCTGAATCGACCACCTCTGCTCGCGGGTCGCCGGCACGAGCGGGAGCCCCGTACTACCATGCTGGTAGACGGTGCCCCCCTAGGTCCTCATCGCTATCAGCATGGCCACTTGGCTCTGGCTGACCCAGATCAGGCCAGGTATCCCACTGGGTCTCTTGGGACGTACCCTAATCCATGCTTTGCTCCAGTGTCTCCTGGAATGAAGCCTCTGGGACACGAGTCTCGTCGACTCGAGGCTCATCGACTTGAGGCTCGTGAACCGGAGTCCGTGTAGCCTTCACCTCAGAAGGGTCCACCCTAGCAGTCCTGTGCTCAGGTGAATCAGCTGGGGTTGGCGGCGAGGAAGGTGTGGCATCCACCCTACCTCTCCCGCGACCAGGTGTACCTTTAGTAGCTCTCTTCTTTGCGGGGGGTCGACCTCCTCTCACGGGGGCCGCGGTCATCGAAGAAGCGACCATTCCTTGCAGAGTAGAGAGCAACGCTCTCTACGGAGAGGGGGCGGGAATGGGAGTAACCATCCCACCACCCGCCGATGAAGAAGGAGCCTCGGAGTGCTCTCGACCCTTTCCCACCATCTTTCAACACCTGCCATGACAAATAGTAAATGAAATTAGTACAACATAAATACCAACATGAGTAATAAAATGTATATAATTTAAGTGTATCATCATCATAAATACCAACATGAGTAATAATTCTTTTATATATGTATATAATAATAGTTGAATACCTGACATGAACTAAAAATAATCTTGATTGTCTATATATGCTTCAGGATCAATAAATGCATCATGATCATCACTATCATCAATAAATGTAGCATCATCATCACTATCATCAATAAATGCATCATGATCATCACTATCATCAATAAATGCAGCATCATCATCACTATCAGGAAGAACATGTGGAAGGCCTACATTATGTAATTGGTCAAGAAGTGATAGGTCATCCGCAACAATAACCTTTTCTTCTTCTGGCTCTTCCTGTTCCGGCTTAGGGGTTAAGACGGATTCTCTATCGCTCTCTACTTCAATTTTCTGGGGTGAAGTAGAGCGGTTCTTGAAACGTTTTTTGGACATACGTGTTTGTTGGAAGAATTCTCCTTCATATGTGTCTGGGTTAATGTGAGGTTCGCATTCCTCTTCATTGAGGTTAGGTGGTCTAAAACTTGGCGGCACTTCATAAACGACATCCCAACCTTTTAGATTTGGATCAGTTTGGCAGGCCCACGGTAGATAGAAAACTTGTGTCACCTATTGATCCGTAATATAGACATCGGGAACACCTAAATGGGTGCTTTGGTTGATTTCGACTAGCCCTATATGTTCATGAGTCCTTCTAGTCTTCTTTGGCTGAAACCAATAACATTTGAAGACAACGACGGTCGATGGGTTTTCACCATAGAATAGAAGTTCATAAATTGCTTCAACTCTTCCATAATACTCGGTACCTCCTTCGCCGATAGCAGAGACACAACAATTTCTAGTCTTTACATCGGGCATAGGTAGCTCTTTGCCAAATGTACGAAAGCGATACCCATTGATGTCATATTTGTCAAATGAATGGACCTTATAGTCAAAAACCATTGCGACTTGTCTGAACTCGGCATCCATAGACTCTGCATGAGCCTACAAGTTTAAGACGAAAGAACGGATGCATTAGCCGCAAATTAGACCAAGAAATCAAATGGTCCAGTAATGGTAATTAATTACCCTTTGTTTGAACCAAGAGATGAAACTGGGATAGTCGCCTCCATGCTTTGCTAGAAGCTCATACTCTTTGACAGAATCCTTTTCGATGACCGCTCCATCCGAGAATTCGGCGACGTATCGAGTATATCAAATATCTAGGAATAAGAGCAGTTCAAAGGAATTAGAAGTTGTGGAAGAATAATTTATCGAGAACTTACTCGATGTACGGCTGCACTTCTGTTAGGTTGTTGAAGATATACAATGAAATGGTTCGCCATTCTTCGACATCCAACAATTTCCCTTTCGAAGCATCGGCTGGTGCGAGCTTCCCTTTGAATAGGCTGAGGTTGGATTGACCTTTTTAGGCTCGCCATCATTGTACTGAGGCTTCGGGTTAGGCAAATGATGATTTTTGGCTTCGTAGTGTGCTATCATGAAGTTTGCCGCCTCCTCAGTAATGAATGCCTCAGCCATCGATGCTTCAACTCTAGGTTTATTTTTACATTTAGCTCGAAGCGTCTTCTGCATCCTCTCAGTTGAGAAGCACCATCGATTTTGAACTGCCCCCCCCCCAATCTTGCCTCGGTCAGTAGATGCAAAATTAAATGCTGCACTGGATTAAAGAAGCCCGGTGCAAAGATCCTTTCTAATTTGCAGATCAACTCCGGCGCCAACTCTTTCATTTCATATAGCATGTCAGGCGATAGTTCTTTCACACAAAGAGAATGGAAGAAATAGCTCAGCTCTGCCAGTACTAGCCATTCTCCTTAGGAATAAAGCCACACAACATCACAGGCATTACCCGCTCAAGCCATATGTGCCAATCATGACTCTTGAGACCAAATATTTTCAATTTATCAAGACTCGCTCCCCTCTTTAGATTCGCAGAATACCCATCGGGGAACATCAACCGCATTTTCACCCACAATAGAATTTCCCTCATAGCTGGCCTTCCAAGATTGAACCATGCCTTTGGCTTCGCTATGCTTTGCTTTCCTTTCCATTGTCGCAAGTTTTGTAACGGTCCATCACATAGAGCCTCCTGGTTGATTCTAGCCTTATGATTATCCTTTGACTTCCCCTCTATGCCGAACAATGTACCAAAAATGGCCTCCGCCATATTCTTTCAGTGTGCATCGTGTCGATGTTGTGTGGGCAAATGAGGTCTTTGAAGTAAGGCAGATCCTATAAGCATGACTTGTGTGTCCAGGCATGTTCCATATTATACCCTTTCAAATACCCTAGATGCAAAGGATCAGGCTCGAGAGCGTTTAACTGATCAAGGGTCTGTTGTCCTGTCAACGCAGGTGGTGCGGTGATTTTGAAAACTATACCTTCGATGAAATTCTTCTTGACTTTTCTGAACTTATAGTCAGGATCCAGGAACTGTCTATGCATGTCGAAGCACAAAAACTTGCGACCCGCTTGTAACCAACGGAACTAAAGAGCTGCCTTGCATGTGGGGCATGGGAACCTTCCATGCACACACCAGCCAACGAATAGCACATACGCCAGATAGTCATGTGTCGAGTACATGTACCACACATGCATTTTGAAGTTCGTTTTGGTAGCGGTGTCGTATGTCTTGATCCCATTATCCCAGGCTTCTTGCAATTCATCCTTAAGCGGCTGCATGTACACATTCATATTCTTCCCCAGATATTTGGGCCCTAGAATTATCAATGTCAGGAAAATGTTCTTTATTTTCATAATTTCTTCGGGGGGAGATTGAGTGGAATGACAAATACAGGCCATCAACTATATTGTGCTACCATCATACCATACACATTGAACCCATCCGTGATGATGGAAACTCGAGGATGCCTTGGATCTGCAAATTTATCCTCATGTAATGCATTGAAGTGCTTCCATGCAAAAGCATCTGAAGTGTGTACCAACATCTTGTTGCCATCCGCATCTAGTTCGGTTCTTTTGCCCAATTTGTGCCATGTTATCTGTCTGGCCGTCTCTTCGATCATGAAAAGACGTTGAAGTCTTGGTACGATTGGCATATACCGAAGAATATTAATGGGGATTTTTGTCTGAATCTTCTCACCCATACCGTTGTCTACCATAATATACCTAGAAGAATTGCAAATGGGGCAATAGTTCAAGGCCGCATGCTCAAGCCTAAATAAGGCACATCCATTCTCACAGGCATGTATGTATCTTCTCATAGGGCATCTTAAGTACACGGAGGATTTTGTCTGACTAGTACAGGTTTGCAGGCAGTACATGGCCTTTGGGTAGAAAGCATCCAAATATCATCATCATCGCGTCGTAGCATTTTCTGCCTAGGTTGAATTGAGCCTTCAGAGCCATTACTTGCGCGATGGCATCCAGCTGACAAAGCTTAGTGTGCTCATGGAGAGGACGTTTTGAAGACTCCAACATTTCATAGAAGGCCTTTGCAAATTCCTCCATCTCATAGTTCAAATCCCGAGCATCATCAAAGTCTTGGACCATGTCTTCGATCCCGGTACCATGGTCGTTGGTGCGATGACGAACCACCTCAGCTCTGGCACATTGGTCAGACTCACCATGAAAAGTCCACCCCATATAATTAGGCGTAAAACCCCACTTCTGCAGGTGTTTACCCATTTCAAACTATGTCTGCCTTTTAATGTTGTCGCATTTGTGATAGGCGCACCATGTTTTTTCCTGGCCATTTGCAACTGTAGCTCTAAAAAAACCTAGTTTTTGCTAACCATTCATTGGTCATGTCTTTCTGACTAGGGTGACCAGTGTACATCCAAGAACGATCACTCATCTTGCCTACCTACTAAATACACAAGATATATATATATAATTCATCATCTATATTCATCTAGTAATCAAGTTTGTCAGTTTTATTACGTCCATGCAACCTACACGCTAATAGGTAGGGATAGGTCCTAATCCCACCCAAGTATGTGTAGATTGGGTTCGTTTTCCCATGCTCTACTCCGGATCTGATGCAAAATTTCCGCATCACCTCCCCGCTGTTCTCGTGATACACATCTCGGCAATAAGCAGAGAGGATGCATACCCGAAGAACAACAGGGAGGCACTGACAAAATTCTGCATCGGATCTGGAGCAGAGCATATGGGTAAATGAACCCAATCTACACATACTTGGGCTGTCCATGGATAACATTGGACAATTCGAAAGAATCACAGTTATAAATATGCAAATGCATGCATATTTATAGATGTAACCCTTTCGAACGGGAGACGCATACTGTTCACGCATACTAATGATTGAAGACACCTATAGCTAGCAAGTTTCATCGGCACGAAGACTGGAACAGAGCAAAAAAAATTAAGTGGCCGGGGGAGGAGATGTCATTTGTCCTCACCAACGAACGCAGCAATGGAGCTCATCAAATGCACGGGGAGGTCATCGAACAACAGACTCTCGCAGCAACGAAATAATTGCACATTGAAATGAAACTCGATCAACACAAATATGAGGTTTTTCATAACAAAATCGAAAAATATATGACCTAACTCATTATTCTCAAATATACGGCCCTGTCGGCCTCTGGAAGGCCGAAGAGCACCTTTTTCAGAATCGGGGTGTCGGGGGTGTCGTGTCGGGGTCGGGGTGTCGGGGGTGTCGTTTCGGGGTAGGAGTGTTGTGTCGGGGTGTCGGGGTGTCGTGTCGGGGGTCAGGGTGTCGTGTCGGGGGTCAGGGTGTCTTTTTCTACTTTTCCTACTTCTTTTTTCATCTTCTACTTCTACTTTTTTTTCATCATCTTCTTCTTTGTTCTTCTTCTCCTTTTCTTCTTCTTCTTCTTCACCCTCACTTCTTCTTCTTCATCATCATCATCTTCTTCTTCTTCTTCTTCTTCTTCTTTTCTCCTAGTTTTTTTATTTTTTCTTTTCTTCTAAGTTTTTACTTTTCTATCTAAGTTTTTTCTAATTAACCTAGTAAACTAACTAAAAAATAAACTAACTATCTAATTTAATAGAAAAATAGAAAATAAACTAACTATCTAATTTATTCTAAGTGAGGGGGGCGGCGGCCAGGCACTCACCGATGTTGGGTGGGGACGGCCGGGGCGGCACGAGGAGGGGAGCCGCGGGGAGGGGGCGGCGCCGGGAGCCGGTGAGTGGAGCGGGCGGCTCGGGGAGGGGGCGACACGGGGGAGCCGCCGAGGGGAGGGGCGGCACAGGGAGGGGCACGACGGCGTGGTGTTGGGGGCGGCACAGGGAGGGCGGCGGCGTGGTGGTGGGGGCGGTGCAGGGAGTGGGCCGGCGAGGGGAGGGGCCGGGGATGGGGGGCGACTTAGGGAGGGGGCGACATGGGGGAGCCGCTGAGGGAAGGGGGTGGCGCGGTGGTGGGGTGGTGGGAGGGGGATGGCGACAGCGGTCGTAGGAGGAGTGAGAGAGTGGAGTGGGGAGAGAGAGAGTGCGTGAGAGAGAGGAGTGGGGGCGGGAGATGGCAGTTATAGGCACGTCCCCTTTGCCGTCTGCCCTCGGACGGCAAAGACACCAACGGCCGACGGCAAAGGTCCGGTGGATGGCAAAGAGCCCTTCTGTTGGACCTGGCCAGGCCCAAGGTCTAGTGGGACCCACCTTGCCTCTATGCCGTCTGCCCTTCGTCTCTTTGCCGTCCGGGCACAGACAACAAAGAACTAGTAGATGGCAAACAAAGACTTTTCCATGCGCCAGTTCTTTGCCATCCGCTTTGCTTCAGCTGACGGCAAAGAGCATCTTTGCCATGTGCCAGCAGATGGCAAAGGCCTGGCACATGGCAAATAACTGGATTCCAGTAGTGTATGTTGGTTTTGATTCAACTACATGCGTGAACATGTGCCAAGTCAAGCCACTTGAAAGATTCAGAGGAGGATACCATATCATCATACTACATCACAACCATTTTGATGCATGTTGACATCAAAGATAAACCATTATCCACTCCTAGCTACTTAAGCATGGCATGAGCAACTATAATCTCTAATTTTCATTCCAAACATGTTTGCTCATAATATGCTAAATCATGGATACTAGGTTAAACATATTTACAAAAAAATAAGTTGAGTTCATACCATCTTCTCTCTTCCACAGGTACTTGATCAAATATCGTCATTATTGCCTTTCACTTGCACGACCGGACGATATAAAAATAATAAGTGCAATAGTGCCTTGGACTAAGCTGGAATTTGTAAGCATTTTATTCAAGAGGAGAAGACAAAGTAATACAGGCTCTTTGTTAGATCAATAGTAGTGCATATGAGAGCCACTCAACATTTTTATCGTGGTTTTCTCCTTAGTATGACTCAATAAAAGGAAGAAAATTTCAGAGAAGCACATTGAAATATTGAGTTTTTATTTTTTTCTTGAAGAAGGCAAATTAAAAGAAGGAAAAAACGAGAACAACTATTTACACGGGAGAGCTCCCAACAAGCAAAAGAACAAATAAGAAATCTTTTTGGGTTTTCTTTTAATACTTCAACTAATTAAACTAAGAGGAAACACCAAAAGGAAGCCAGAGATATTTTTGGATTTTCTCAAAGTTTTTCAAACACACGAAAAGAAAGCAAGGAAATAAATCTAGCATGGATAATACAATGAAAAAGTGTGGACACCGACAACAGGAATGAAATGTCTGAACATGAATATAATGTATGTGGAAACACATACTCCCCCAAGCTTAGGCTTTTGGCCTAGCTTGGTAATCACCATCCTTGATAGCCATCTGGTCCCATGTAGAAGTGATGTGGCGACGACACTTGAGCGTCCCACACCTAGGGCTCCTCCTCTACAGCTGCCTAGTTGTTCCCGTAGGCAATAATGTCATATGACAATAGAATCAAACAAAGCCGGTGCAGACAATGGGATAATATCACGGGTAACCATGCTGAAAACTAAGTTGTAGCGAATACTATGAAAAGAGTCAGCTACATCAATAAATTGATGGTTCTTTAATGCCTTGTGATCTAGATAAACTCGGGGCAAAGGATAGTCATGTGGGCATATTTGAACATTAAAATGATTCGCTAAGAGGGCATCATAAATACCACCGTGTATCTTGCCATTAATCTTGTTAAGGTGTAGGCGACGTGCAATTATTGAACCTAGGCTAAAGGTGTGATCATTGTGAAGTGTGTGGCGTAAAATAGCGAGGTCGGGGGCACTAAGTGCACTGACCTTCTCTCTAGTGGTTAAACACTTCATGATGAACAAAGCAAAGTAATGCACAGAAGGAAACTATAAACTGGTGGCAGTGGTATTTGACACGCCTGTTTCGTCACCCACTGTCAAAGTGAGGAGAAAGTCCTCAAACTCTACTGGTCTAGGCTCTCTTAATTTCCTATCACAAGGGATGAGGCATATGTCACAAAATTCGGTAAGCGGTATCTGATGGGTTTCAGCATATAAATCAAACCGCACCTTAGGAGGATTATTCTTACTCGAAAAATGAATACTTTGCACAAAGGAATTTGGAAGGATGTGGTGCTGATCCCACTCATCTGCAAGGAAGTCGGCCAGCCCAACATTTGCAATGAATTGAGCAAACTCTTGATGGAACCTGACCTCCTCCACAAAGGGATTATGCGGCCATTCGCACGACCGCACCTCTGCCTTTCTTGGAGTGTTGAGGTCATTCTCTGATGATTCCCCAATGAATCCTTTAGCATTCCTCTTGGAGGAAAACTTCCTAAAGAAACTCATCTTATTCCTATAAATAACTTTTTGAAAATTTAGTCTACAAAATTTTTGTCAATAAAACTTTATAAGATTAATATCAACTACTCATATAGATGCCTAGAGACTATAGCATGCATTTGAACTACTTAGAACTCTAAGAAGTCAACATGCAAGCCCATCTATAGCAGCACCAAGAGTAGTGAATTATTCAACTTATAAACCACTAAAGCAAAAGCTAATTGGAGCAATGGGGGAGTCACATACCAAGTAGCAATCCCCAAAAATAGTTTCGGAAATGGAGCTTCGAGCAAAGAGATCAAAATCCACAAGTTTGGGAGAAAGAACACAACAGAAAGAGAGCTATGATGACTTTTTTTCTAGAGGTAGGAGATGACATGGGCTAAAGAAGTAAGTGAGCAGACTCACGTGGGGACCAAAACCCACCAGGCCGCGCCTGGGGTTGCTGGCGCGCCCTAGCGTCTTGTGGACACCAGGTGCACACCCCCCTTTGATGTTATTTGCACCAGAAATTCAGAAATATTCTGAAAAAAATGCGTTAATTTTTTAGGACATTGTGAGAAGTTTTATTTTTGGGTCATTTTTTATTGCACGGAGAAATCAGAAAACAAGATAAACATGAAATTTTTTATTTAACTAAGAAAAACAGAAAACAAAAAGTGGATACAGAAAGTGATGTTTACTAAATTCATCAACTTCATAGCTCTCAAAAATGATCCATTAATAAGGTTGATCAAGTCTTATTAACAACCACTTATGATTAGCATGAAACCGAAGAACTTTTGTAGAACACTAAGTTACCTCAACGGGGAAATGCATATCCCCAACCATAAGTATATCATATTACTTTTTAACAGTAGCAGGTAGTTGAAAACTTCCAATAGTGAGTGTCGGAAAAAAATTCAAGAACATTTACACCATTCACTTGGAATTGTTTCTTCAGAAAGTGCAGCATATGCTCATCACCATTGATATGAAAAGTGACCTTGCTTTTATTGCAACCAATAATAGCCCTCCGGATTAAAAAAGTGTCTACCAAGGATAATCGACATGTTGTCATCCTCGGGCATCTCAAGAATAACAAAGTTTGTTAAGATAGTAACATTTGCAACAACAACGGGCACATCCTCACAAATATCGGTCGGTATGGCAGCTGATTTGTCATCCATTTGCAAAGATATTTTTGTAGGTGTGAGTTTATTCAAATCAAGTCTTTTATATAAAGAGAAAGGCATAACACTAACACCAACTCCCAAATCACACAAAGCAATTTTGACATAATTTCTTTTAGTGGAGCAAGGTATAGTTGGTATTCCAGGATCTCCATGTTTTTTAGGTACTCTATCCTTAAAAGAATAATTAGCAAGCATTATGGGGATCTCAGCTTCAGGTATCTTTCTTTTATTAGTGATGATGGCTTCCATGTATTTTGCATAAGGGGCCATCTTTAAGATATCAGTTAAGCGGGTATGCAAAAAGACAGGCCTAATCATTTCAGCAAAGCGTTCTAATTCTTCATCATCTTTTTTCTTATATGGTTTAGGTGGAAAAGGCATGGGTTTCGGAGTCCATGGCTCTCTTTCTTTACCATGTTTTCTAGCCACAAAATCTCTTTTATGATATAGTTTATTTTTAGGTTGTAGGTTATCGAGATCAACAACTAGTTCTATTTCTACATCATTATCTGGTTCCTTATCATTATTTGGTTGAGTATCTTCATGAATATCATCATTATCATTACCATTATCATTAGGTGACTGTTCATTATTAGATTGAGTTTCTGCATCAAAAATAGAGACATCATTATCTTTAGCAGTTTTTTCTCTCTCAGGTTCCCTAGAGGTATGCAAAGTCCTATCATTTTTCTTTTCCTTTTTCTTTTTAGAAGGACTACATGCATCAGCATTAATTTTGTGAGTGTCTTGTTCAATTCTTTTAGGGTGTCCCTCAGGATAAAGTAATTCGTGAGTCATTTTACCTCCTCTAGTTGCTACTCTAACAGCAAAATCATTCATACTATTATTCATTTCATTAAGAAATTCACATTGAGATTTAGCAATTTCTTCTAACTGGGTTTGAACCATAGAGGCATGTTTTCGTACACCTCTAACATCATTACTGATTCTATATAACAATTCACTTAAATGGGCAATCATATCAAAATTATATTTCAATTGTTTCAAAACATTTGCATTGAAGTGATCTTGTTTCCTAATGTAATTTATCAAATTCATATAAGCACTGACTAGGATGTTTATTGTAAGGAATGTCATCTTCATCAAACTTTACTAAAGAATTTACCTCTACCACCTCTGAAGGTGGTGGTCTGTCAAGGCCATGTATTTCTTCAATATGTGGTAAATTCTTAACATCCTCAACTTTAATACATTTTTCCTTCATACATTTCTTTGCCGCTTGCATATCTTCAGGACTGACAAATAGGATACCCCACTTATTCGGAGTGGGTTCAAGTGGTTGTTCTGGGAGAGTCCAATCATCATAATTCTTCAATATATTATTCGATAGTTCCTAAGCTTGTTCAATAGTTCGTTCCCTGGAAACACAACTAGCAAAACTATCTAGGAAGTCCCTAGAAGCATCAGTTAGTCCATTATAGAAGATATGAAGTATTTCATTTTTCTTAAGATGATGATCAGGCAAAGCATTAAGCAATTGGATAATCCTCCCCCAATCTTGTGGGAGACTCTCTTCTTCAATTTGCACGAAGTTAAATATTTCCTTTAAGGCAGCTTGTTTCTTATGAGCAGGAAATATTTTTTAGAGAAGTACTAAATCATAACCTGGGGACTACGCACACAACCGGGATCAAGAGTATTGTACCATATCTTAGAATCACCCTTTAATGAGAACGGGAATAATTTGAGAATATAGTAGTAGCAAATATTCTCATCATGAGCAAAAAGGGTGGCTATATCATTCAACTTAGTAAGATGTGCCACCACATTTTCAGTTTCATAGCCATGGAAAGGATCAGATTCAACCAAAGTAATTAACTCTTGGTTGACAGAGAATTCATAATCCTTATTGATAACAAATATAGGTGAAGTAGCAAACGTAGGATCACATTTCATTGTAGCATTCAAAGTCTTTTCTTTATACTTGCATAGTAATTTCTTAACATCATTTCTATCCTTACAAGCAAGAATGTCTCTAGCTAATTCTCCATCCATAACATAACCCTCAGGTATCCTAGGGATTTCAAATCTAGGAGAGCTAGGTCTAATAGGTGTTTCATAATTATTAGTTTCAAAGACTTCATCAGTTTCAATAATTTCATTCTCTTTATCTCTAGCAATTTGTTCATCAAGATTTTCACCTAGTGGCACAGTATCATCAAGCAAGGTACTAGCATCATCATAAGCGTCACTCATAGCAGAAGTAGCATCATCAATAACTTGTGACATATCAGGATCAATAGCATGTGGTGGTGTTGCAAGTCAACTCATAACAGAAGGTGAATCAAGTGCATAGTGTGATGGCAAATCCGTACCTCCCCTCATTTTAGAGGGAACGATCTTGTCTCTTGTATCCTTTAGATTCTTCATAGTGATAGATTTATATAAATCCAAAGTGACTCAACAAATATAGCTATGCTCCCCGACAACGGCACCAGAAAAATGTCTTGATAACACACGAGTATAGGGAATCCCATCAATTTTTGAGGGTAGAGTATTCAACCTAAATTTATAGATTCGACACAAGGGGAGCCAAAGAATATTTGAGAGTATTAGAAGTTGAGTTGTCAATTCAATCACACTTGGAGATTAAATATCTACAGCAAACTGATCGGTAACACAATAATATGATAGTTTGATAGCAGCGGTAACAGTAGTAGTAAAGGTAATAGTGATAGCAATGGTTTTTTAGCAAGTGTAATAGTGACAGCAGCAATAGTAACTTAGCAATAACAATATGTCCAAAACTCGTAGGCACTGGACTGGTGTATTCGTTAGATGATATTCGTCATATAACAGTCATAGCCTAGGGTGGCACAGAACTAGCTCCAGTTCATCAATGTAATGTAGGCATGTATTTCGTAAATAGTCATACGTGCTTATGGAAAAGAACTTGCCTGACATCTTTTCTCCTACCCTCCCATGGCAGAGGGGTCCATAAGGAAACACAGGGAAATTAAGGCCTCCTTTTATAGAGAACCGGAACAAAGCATTAACACATAGTGAATACATGAACTCCTCAAACTACGGTCATCACCAGAAAGTATCCCAACTATTGTCACCTTGGATTTTACAGATCATAACATGTAATAGGTGCATATGACTAGGCAAGATCGGATCTAGAACATAGATATAATGGTGATAACATAAATGGTTCAGATCTGAAATCAAGGCACTCGAGCCCTAGTGACAAGCACTAAGCATGGGAAAGTCATAGCAACATCAATTTAAGAATATAGTGGATACTAGGGATCAAGCCCTAACAAAACTAACTCGAGTATATGATCAATCTCATCCAACTCCTCACCAACCAGTAGGCCTATGAAGGAATTACTCACTCCCGATGGGGATCATCATTGAATTGGCGATGAAGAAGGGTTGATGATGACAAAGAACAAAGATTCCCCTCTCCTGAGTCCCAAATGGGCTCCAGATCTGGCCTCCTGTAGTGACCCGACCTGGAAAGGTCAAGCCTTTGTGTGTTTTGTGCCATCCCTGAATCAGTATGCTAGCACACACAGTACATCAATGTATATATCCAAGTGCAATCACATGTAATAACGTAAAACTGATATATACCTTAAAATCTCAGCGGAAACAGTCAACGGGAGAGGAGTCCCAATAAACACCAACGGCAGGTTGAGTGTAGACCGTAACCCTAAATCGTACTCTTACTCATCACAGAGGAATATCTGCAACATGAGACGTTGCAGCCATGTAGGTCAGTACATTGAATGTACCGGCAAGATCACCATAGTAGAACAGAAGATAAAAACTATTCTATATGCAGTAAGGCTTTGTGGCTCTGTGTCTGACTTTTTGCATAAAAGCTAATTTTATTTCTTTTCCTACAACAAAGGAATATCAGGAGTTTTCACTGCGGAGTTACCTAACCTGACAAGGTTCCACCAACCGATGTCTTAATGCCCACAAGTATCATAAGTTGCCCACAATTAATTATCAGTCCAATGTTGAGAGTTTAGAGATAGATCCAAGTCTAGAAGCTCAAATTGTCTGTAACTGGGGACACGGCTAATCGATTAGGTTTAACTCTGCAGAGTGTTGTGTACTTTACCCACAAGATTCATTCCCTCCTGGTAAGTCCTCGCACTGCCTGGTGTTTTGAGAATAGGACGAACAAAACATGGTCTTTCGGAGTGTTTCCATGACTACTGTCAGTGCCCATCCAATCCTAACATCAACTACATCTCGTAGCACTGCCCAGCCAGAGTCACAACAAAAATCAACCAAGCCAGAGCCCATAATGACTTGTGGCTACACAGGTAAGCTTTCGGGCATGAAGTATTCATCCGTCTCTTTGAGTCTGGGTGAAGCTTTCCGCAAGATGTCATGGCGCTTCTCCATGCATCCGGGCCATCCATTGGTTACTCCAGGGATGCCCAATCAACCATCCTTCACCCAGTAGTGTGTATTGAAAACTTGTTTCTCAAGTCTCGAAGTCTTGAGGTCTTGAAGATGCAGGACTTAAAGATGCCTTCATGAAGTTGTCGTCTTGACATAGAGTCCTCCTTCTCACACCACTCACGAACACTCATACCAGACCCTGTCTATTTTAGGATAGCATTAAAATAACTAACGTTCCCGGGGCATTAGTAACAAGTGCTGGGTTCCTACCTCATGCATTCTACTTGACTACAAGAATTTTCAATAACACTACTGGAGAGATTTGTTGAAGGATCACTACATGCAATAAAACATAGGTATGAAATAGATGGTCAAAGTGAACTTGCCTGTACTATTGATGAAGAATAATATCGCTCTCAGAAATAACTAGATAGACTATTCGTCACTCTCCGATGAAAATCTATATAATCAAACATTTCATTCATATAAGCAATAATACTAGCAATCAATTCTATAATCAAAAGTAACACCAAACCAAAAGCGACCAGGTTGTGATGAAGGAAATACTTAAGACAAGACTCAAAACAGCAAAGCTTCATCAACACAACCAAGGCTTGGTTTTCTCTACCAATAATCCTATTTCCAAAAGTAACAAAACAAAAAACAAAGTAAAATATCACAAAAGTATTTTAGTAAATATTTTACTTAGCAAAAGAATTACTTTTGAAAATCAACTAAGAACTACGATAAATAACACACTAAACACTATAAGTTTTCTAGCTAATAATCTAAACAACAAGTAAAACAAATGAAAAAATAAAATAAGAGAAAAACAATTATAAAACAATTAAGTTAACAGAAAGTAAAACTTATAAAATAATGTATAAAAATATTTTCAAATAAGAAATCAAACTAGCAATGAAATCAACTTGCAAGTTATTATAGAACTAGAATTGATTTCATGCTATAATGATTGACATAAAATAAATTGGTTGAGATACTACTGTTAACTAACATAAAAAAGTAAAACTTATTAACTCATATAATAGAAAATAAATTAAAACAATTTAAAACAAAGGAAATATAAATAATCCTATAAAGAACTAAAACAGAAACTGTTTTGCTAAAAATACTATTTTAAAATATTCTACAAATTCTCAAATTCTACCGATTGATAACTAAGATCACTAATGACCAGTAGCAAAAAGAATCAACTAAAAATAAATTTTTAAACTCAAGATATTCAGAAAATAAGATTTGAATCTAATATGTTTGAATTCAATTTTTTAAATTATTCAAATATGGTCAAACCTTATATCTACTGATCCTAGATGAAATTTCTAACATGATGCAAAAAGAATCAATTAAAAATGATTAAAAACATAAAAGATATAAAGAAAACAAAATCAGAAACTATTCTGTTTTTAAATCTAAACAGAAAAATAGAAAAAATATAACTAACGGATAGGGTACACGTGGCAGTCTCTGATTGGGTGAAGTGTGTGCGCGTTCTAGCGATTCGAGCGGGCGGCTGGTACTTAAAGAAAAACAGTTCGGTCTAACTTAAAATAATTAAAACTGACCGGTTCTTTTAAATAAACCGAAAGGTTATATTGTTTCTAATCTACGCCGTTCAAATGAGATCTAACGGAGGAGGGGAGCTCCGGCGATGTCCGAGGCGGCAAGGTTGACGGGGACGTCGCTCCGGTGGTCCTCCAGCAATGGCGACGACACCAGGCGATGCGGACGAGCGCGGCGAGGCTTCTGATGGTCGTGGAGGAGCTCAGGGATGAAGATGGCGACGACGGCGAGCTTCGAGGCGGCGATGGCGCTCGGGTGTCGACGGGGACGCTGTTCTGGTGGGTGCGGGGCTCGGGCGAGTGGATGGGGAGGTGCGGGTGAGCGAGGCAGAGCGAATGGTGGTGAGTGCGGTGGCTCGGGAGGTCGGAGGCGAGCAGTGGGTCAGCAATGGCACGGCGGTGGTCGAGAGCTCCGGCGAGCGATTGTGGCGAGGGCAGCGCACGGGCGGTGGGGGTTTGGAGGGGAACGGGTCGAGGGTGAGCTCCTGTATTTATAGGCGGCCACGGTGGTCATAGAGAGGAAAGGAGAGAGAGATCCGGCACTGGAGGTCGGTGGGGCCCGCGCGTCAGAGAGAGGGAGAGAGAGGGTGCGGCGTCGGTGGCCAATGTGAAGGGGGTAATTTCGGGGGGAGAGTTAAGGTAGGTGGGCCGGGCATTTTTTTATTAAAACGTTAATTCCTTTCCTTTCCTAATTTCCAGTGAAAGGAAAACTTATTTATGGCATTCAAAACACTTCCAAAATTGAAGATCTATATATGAAATTGACCAGGGGAATAAAGGCAATTTAATGAACATTTTTCGACGGCCAAAATAAATACTTTAAAAAAATTATTTTCAGAAAATGCCTAAATTGATTTTAATTCTTTTTGCAATAGACTTTTCAAATAACCCCCTAGGTTTTTTTATGGTTCAACACTTCACAAAAATAACCCTGGTGTGGAGTGTCATGTTACTCCTCTCAAAAATCTTGTCAATGGTATTTTAATTTCTTTCAAATTTTAAAATGGAACCAAATATGAAATGAATTCCAAAAAAAGAATAATTCAGAGATTTTCAAATCCACCTTTTCAAATTCCTTGTTTATGAATAAGTCATGTTATCTTCTCTCACTGATTTGAATTGGATTAATTTGAAATAAAACACAAAGGGGAAAGTCATTTTATTCCCTCTCATTCAAAAGTTTTCAAAAAGTTTCAAATTCCACTCAAATCAATCACTCAAGCAAACAAACACTCATTCTAATATTTATTATAACATTCCAAAATTTGGGATGTTACAAACCTACCACACTTAAAATGAATCTCGTCCTCGAGATTCGAAAGGGCTAGAAAGAATAGGTTAGGGTTTGCGGTCTTCTAACAAAATCCATTGACCAAGAAGGTGCAGGGTCTACCACACTTAAAATGAGAGTTACTGGTCCTTCAAAATCATGGCAGTCCTCTGGGTGCATCTATATCTTCACTTACTTCATGATAGCTCCTTCGGTGACGCTCTTTCGTTTAATCGAAATCTCGTGTTCTCATAAAAAATGTATTTCCTCCGATACTGGGTCTTCTTAACTGACAGGTCTCGTGATCATTCTAAATAACTTATCGAATACCTCATGGTGGTCTACCATTTGTGGTTATCTTGCAGTGAAATGGGTCTTGGCTTCATTCCTCACCGTAAAATTCCTACATGTGGCAACAACGGACATGTACAAGGGGTTTTCATCATACCATTCTAAGGCTTAATCAAAAGCTTCAAAGAACGTCTTCTCTACTATGGTTAAGTTATCAGATTTACCATTCCGAATAGCAAGAGAAATGATAAGAGTAAGTCGTCATGGTGGCCAAGCCATGTCGCACTGAAATCATTACCTTGTATGGTTTAGTGAATCTCGTATTCTAACACTTGGGCTTCCTCACAAGCGTTGCAGAAATTTCTCTTGTCAACGAACGAAGTTCGGATAAATCCATTGATTATGCAAGCTAAAAAAAAGATCTAGCGTTTCTTCACAACTCTCAGGTTGTCATATACTCCTAAGAAAACGTTTGCTGATCCAATCACAACTCTTTGTTTCATGATCTTTGGGCAGCCTTCATGAAACTATGATATCCATCCTTGATACACGTTCTATCCCTTGAATATGTTTTCCTTTCCATTGGTCTGTTTACCAATAACAGTTTTGGTTCATCATATTCAAAATCCAAGGTATTTTATTTTAGGTGTTGCCATCCACATAGCTGGATATGTTTCCACATTCACTTCACCTGTATTCACTTATCCAAACTCCTTAACAAGAATGGTACTTTCTTCATTCATTGGTCCCTGTGGTTACTACCACACTTAAAATGAAATGTACACATGCCTGCATAGACCATATTTTCTCATATCCTCAAAAATGGTCACAGATCTTTGTTCATAGAGTAACCACTCATATAATTCAACATAGGAGAATCATGACACCATAAATTCCATTACCTCATGAATTTATTACAAACTCTGAGACTTCCGTTACATAACTTCAAAATGATAAGAGTGCTACCTATTACATTTATTACTTCCAAAATCCAAAACTCAAACTACTCATGTTTAGCCTTCTTCTCCGGGCAGCTATAGGAGTAGTGTCCTGTCTTGTTGCACCGATGGCAAGTGATGTGGCTCAGATCCTTCCGTGTAGAAAACCATGGAGTCTTCTTCTTCTTCTTGGGTTGGGTTCCTTTCCTGATGCTTGTTTCATACCTCTTGCAAAAATAGTGTGGCCTCTCCAAGCTACAATGCAAACATCTGATGCCTCCGCTTACTTGGCCTTTCTTCTTGTCCAGGTTGATCATTTCTTCTATCTCCTGAGGATCATATTGCACTTCTTCTGTCGGGAAGTCTCCCAAATACTCATTCGGACAATCCTGAGAGATATGTCCTTCTTCTCCACATGAATATCATGACTTGGTACTTATGTTTGTGTATGGTATATCTCCCATCATCATGGGTTCTTCTAAGTTATTCCCGAGGGCTTCTTTCATTGCTTCCTTCTGCTGCTTCATGACTTCTTGTACCTTGGGGTATATTTGACATTGTGTCGGATAGTGCGTAGTTCCTTCACACAAGAAACATATCACCTGCCCAGTTGGGCATTCCTCAGCTCGGTGATTTTCTCCACAATGAGCGCATCCTTCCTTGTGTTCTTCTTGGGTGTGTCCTATCTCCCCACATATCTTGCATGCACAAATCTTATTCACATCTTTGCAGCAGGGCTTCTGGCTGTTCATGAAGACATGAGACTTTTTCAGAGTCCTCTTGAATTCTTCCCAGGTGATGGATGCTTGCCTATCATGCATAGCTTCATGCATCTTCCACCAATTTGCAGCACCTTTTGCAAAGTACCGAAGAGCATACTGGACCATCTCGTTCCTTGCAACATGGTTACTCCTTAGATGATCCTCCATGTTCTGAATCCATTCTTCTGTTTCTAACCGAGTCATCCATCCAGAATACACGAGTCCAGCTTCATTCGTCATCTATTGGGTTCAAGGTTTTGGGGATGAGATGGGTAAGAAAGAGAGAGAGAGATAGAGAGAGAGAAGGGATACAAACAACTCAAAGACACATAACATCAAACTCAAGTCCACACATTCATAAAGTTCAATCAAACTATAGTATCGCCACCCACATAAGGTTGGTGTGGTCGATCACTCAAATCGTAAAAACGTTTATCTTTATTCTCTCATGGTGGGGCTACTACTAAGCTAGCATATATCATGTCTTCGTCTTCAGTGCGCTTCTTCTGGTCATGCTTAATATTCTCCAGATTTTCCCAATTGATGCGGAGTTTCCGATGTCCTCCCTGTAGCTCTAGGAGTTGGTTCTTGAGCTTCTAAATTTCAACGTCTCTAGCATGAGCCATGGCCTGACTATTCTTCAAGTCTTGACGAAGCTTCTGAATGTCGGGATCATGTTTCTTCAGATTGACTACCTTTAGCTTCTTGTTCTTGAGGCTCTCACGAAGTGCTTCGTTCTCAAATAACTCTGAGAGAAGGTCCATTTGAAGGTTCTTGATGTAGCGCTCCAGTTCTTGATTGTACACAAGTACGGGTGAAAACTTCATCTTCTGTTCGTCGATCAGGTCGATGAGTGATCCATCAGGCTTCTGCCATCCAAGCCTTTCAAAGTAGTGGTTGCACAACTCAGGACGATGACGATAGCTCAAACGTGCGATGGCATCATGAACAGTAGTGTTCATGCGCATCTCACATTCATGGCTCAATGTACCATAGTGGATGTCTTCAGTCTTGGGGTCTTCTTCACGTCCAAAAACTTTAGTTTTGATGCCCCAGAATCCAGACTTCCTCTTAGTTGCCTTGATCTCAGGTATCGGCAGCTTCACCGTCTGCACTAGCTCCATGAGGAATGAGCCTCCGAGGACATCTTCTTAGTCCTCTCTTTTGTTCAGGACGTAGTTCTCCATCTCTAGTTTGAAATAGGGAGGGTTCAGTAAAAGAATTTTAGAAGTTACGAGAGTAGTGAAAACAAAAGTTGTTCCTATCAAGGTCTTCCTATTTCTAATCCATTTCCTAGGGTCACGTCCTACAGTCAACATGTGCTCTGATACCATTTCTGTAGCGAACCGACCTGGAAAGGTCAAGCCTTTGTGTGTTCTGTGCCATCCCTGGATCAGTATGCTGGCACACACAGTACATCAATGTATATATCAAAGTGCAATCACATGTAATAACGTAAAACTGATATATACCTTAAAATCTCAGCGAAAATAGTCAACGGGAGTGGAGTCCCAATAAACACCAACGGCAGGTTGAGTGTAGACCGTAACCCTGAATCGTACTCTTACTCGTCGAAGAGGACTATCTGCAACATGAGACGTTGCAGCCGTGTAGGTCAGTACATTGAATGTACCGGCAAGATCACCATAGTAGAACAGAAGATAAAAACTATTCTATATGCAGTAAGGCTTTGTGGCTCTGTGTCTGAGTTTTTGCATAAAAGCTAATTTTATTTCTTTTCCTACAACAAAGGAATATCAGGAGTTTTCACTACGGAGTTACCTAACCTGACATGGTTCCGCCAACCGATGTCTTAATTCCCACAAGTATCATAAGTTGCCCACAATTAATTATCAGTCCAATGTTGAGAGTTCAGAGATAGATCCAAGTCTAGAAGCTCAAATTGTCCGTAACTGGGGACACGGCTAATCGATTAGGTTTAACTCTACAGAGTGTTGTGTACTTTACCCACAAGATTCATTTCCTCCTGGTAAGTCCTCGCACTGCCTGGTGTTTGAGAACAGGACGAACGAAACATGGTCTTTCAGAGTGTTTCCCTGACTACTGTCAGTGCCCATCCAATCCTAATGTCGAGTACATCTCGTAGCACTGCCTAGCCAGAGTCACAACAAATATCAACCAAGCCTGAGCCCATAATGACTTGTGGCTATACAGGTAAGCTTCCAGGCATGAAGTATTCATCCGTATCTTTGAGTCTGGGTGAAGCTTTCCGCAAGATGTCATGGCGCTTCTCCATGCGTCACGGCCATCCACTGGTTACTCTAGGGATGCCCAATCAACCATCCTTCACCCAGTAGTGTGTATTGAAAACTTTTTTCTCGAGTCTCGAAGTCTTGAGGTCCTGAAGATGCAGGACTTGAAGATGCCTTCATGAAGTTGTCGTCTTGACGTAGAGTCCTCCTTCTCACACCACTCACGAACACTCATACCAGACCCTGTCTATTTTAGCATAGCATTAAAATAACTAACGTTCCCCGGGCTTTAGTAACAAGTGGTGGGTTCCTACCTCATGCATTCTACTTGACTACAAGAATTTTCAATAACACTACTGGAGGGATTTGTTGAAGGATATCACTACATGCAATAAAACATAGGTATGAAATAGATGGTCAAAGTGAACTTGCCTGTACTGTTGATGAAGAATAATATCGCTCTCAGAAATAACTTGATACACTATTCGTCACTCTCTGATGAAAATCTATATAATCAAACATTTCATTCATATAAGCAATCATACTAGCAATCAATTCTATAATCAAAAGTAACACCAAACCAAAAGCAACAAGGTTGTGATGAAGGAAATACTTAAGACAAGACTCAAACCAACAAAATTTCATCAACACAACCAAGGGTTGGTTTTCTCTACAAATAATCCTATTTTCAAAAGTAACAAAACAAAAAACAAAGTAAAATATCACAAAAGTATTTTAGTAAATATTTTACTTAGCAACATAATTACTTTTGAAAATCAACTAAGAACTATGATAAATAACACACCAAACACTATAAGTTTTCTAGCTAATAATCTAAATAACAAGTAAAACAAATGAAAAAATAAAATAAGAGAAAAGCAATTGTAAAACAATTAAGTTAACAGAAACTAAAACTTATAAAATAATGGATAAAAATATTTTCAAATAAGAAATCAAACTAGCAATGAAATCAACTTGCAAGTTATTATAGAACTAGAATTGATTTCATGCTATAATGATTGACATAAAAGTAAATTGGTTGAGATAGTACTGTTAACTAACAGAAAAAAAACTTATTAACTAATATAATAGAAAATAAATTAAAACTGTTTAAAACAAAGGAAATATAAATAATCCTATAAAGAACTAAAACAGAATTTGTTTTGCTAAAAATACTAATTTAAAATATTCTAAAAATTCTCAAATTCTACCTACTGATAACTAAGATCACTAATGACCAATAGCAAAAAAATCAACTAAAAATAAAATTTTAAACTCAAGATATTCAGAAAATAAGATTTGAATCTAATTTGTTTGAATTCAATTATTTAAATTATTCAAATATGGTCAAACCTTATATCTACAGAAACTAGATGAAATTTCTGACATGATACAAAAAGAATCAATTAAAAATGAGTAAAAACATAAAATATATAAAGAAAAACAAATCAAAAACTATTATGTTTTTAAATCAAAACAGAAAAATAGAAAAAATCTAACTAACGGATACGGTACACGTGGCAGTCTCTGATTGGCTGAAGTGTGTGCGCGTTCTAGTGATTCGAGCGAACAGCCGTACTTAAAGAAAAACGGTTCGGTCTAACTTAAAATAAATAAAACCGACTGGTTCTTTTAAATAAACCGAAAGGTTATATTGTTTCTAATCTACGCCGTTCAAATGAGATCTAACGAAGGGAAACGGCTCCGGTGACTTACAGAGGAGGAGGGGAACTTCGATGATGCTCCGGCGACGTCCGAGGCGGCGAGGTCGACGGGTACGTCGCTCCGGTGGTCCTCTGGCAATGGTGGCGGCACCAGGCGATGCAGACGAGCGTGGTGAGGCTTCTGATGGTCGTGGAGGAGCTCGGGATGACGATGGCGACGACGGCGAGCTTCGAGGCGGCAATGGCGCTCGGGTGTCGACGGGGACGACGTTCTGGTGGGTGCGGGGCTCGGGCGAGTGGATGGGGAGGTGCGGGTGAGCGAGGCAGAGCGGATGGTGGTGAGTGCGGTGGCTCGGGAGGTCGGAGGCGAGCAGTGGGTCGGCAATGGCGCGGTGGTGGTCGAGAGCTCCGGCGAGTGATTGTGGCTAGGGCAACGCACGGGCGGTGGGGGTTTGGAGGGGAACGTGTCGAGGGCGAGCTCCTGTATTTATAGGCGGCCTCGTTGGTCATAGAAAGGAAAGGAGAGAGAGAGAGATCCGGCGCGGTGGTCTCGCCGGCGAGGAAAGGGGAGGAAGACGACTGTGGAGATCGCGCTGGCGGTCGATGGGGCCCGCGCGTCAGAGAGAGGGATAGAGAGGGTGCGTCGTCGGTGGTTGATGTGAAGGGGGTAATTTCAAGGGGGGGGGAAGTTAAGGTAGGTTGTCCGGCCGTTTTTTTATTAAAACGTAAATTCCTTTCCTTTTCTAATTTCCAGTGAAAGGAAAACTCATTTATGGCGTTCAAAACACTTCCAAAATTGAAGATCTATATATTAAACTGACCAGGGGAATAAATGCAATTTAATGAACATTTTTCCATGGCCAAAATAAATACTTTAAAAACATTATTTTCAGAAAATGCCTAAATTGATTTTAATTATTTTTGCAATAAACTTTTCAAATAACCCCCTAGGTTTTTTTATGGTTCAACACTTCACAAAAATAACCCTGGTGTGGAGTGTCATGTTACTCCTCTCAAAAATCTTGTCAAGGGTATTTGAATTTCTTTCAAAATTTAAAATAGAACCAAATATGAAATGAATTCCAAAAAAAGAATAATTCAGAGATTTTCAAATCCACTTTTTCAAATTCCTTGTTTATGAAGAAGTCATGGTATCTTCTCTCACTGATTTGAATTGGATTAATTTGAAATCAAACACAAAGGGGAAAGTCATTTTATTCCCTCTCATTCAAAAGTTTTCAAAAAGTTTCAAATTCCACTCAAATCAATCACTCAAGCAAACAAACACTCATTCTAATATTTATTATAACATTCCAAAATTTGGGATGTTACACCTCCCGATGAATAACATGAGGTGGCGATGGCTCTTTCTTGTGAAACACGATAAAACTTCCTCCTAGATTTGTTTCTCCAAAAATAGGAATTTATAGTGCCAGAATTGGAGTCCAAGGCCCCTCCTCCGGTGGTTCTTCGCTCCAGTATTTTTTATTTATTCTGAAATAAATCTCCAAAACATTTCTTTTAATTTCAAGAACTTTTATTTCTGCAGAAAAACAACACCATGGTAGTTCTGCTGAAAACAACATCAGTCCGGGTTAGTTTCGTCCAAATCATGCAAATTAGAGTCCAAAACAAGAGCAAAAGCATTAGGAAAAGTAGATACGATGGAGACGTATCAATAGGATTCAAATCACTCTTATATTCATGGCACATAATAGGCTCAGATCTGAAATCATGGCACTCTGGCCCTACTGACAAGCATTAAGCATAGCAAAGTCATAGCAAAATCAATCTCGGAACATAGTGGACGGAAGGGATCAAGCCCTGTCAAACTTAACTCGATGACATGATCAATCTTATCCAATCCCACAACCATCCAGCAAGCATACAAAGGAATACTCACTCCCAGTGGTGAGCATCATCACGGTGTTGATGAAGAAGGGTTGGTGATGATGACGGCAATGATTTCCCCTCTCCGAAGCCCAAAACAGGCTCCAGATCAGCCCTCCGGAGGAAGAACAGGAGGTGGTGGCAGCTCTGTCTCATGAAACACGATGAAAACCGCTCTCTGAATTTTTTTCTCTGAGGATGTGAATTTATAGGACTGGAATTAGGGTCGGAGGAGCCTCAAGGGCCCCACATGTTGGTGTCAAAACCGGCGGATCTCGAGTAGGGGGTCCCGAACTATGAGAGTAGAATCGACGGCAACTGGAGATGAAGGGGACACAGATTTACCCAGGTTCGGGCCCTCCTATGGAGGTAATACCCTATGTCCTGCTTGATTGTATTGATGGTATGGGGGTTACAAAGTTGATCTACCTCGATATCGAATAGCTAACCCTAGATGAGTTGTCCTCTATACCCTAAAGGCCTACCGCTTATTTAGACACCGAGGATGCCTAGGGTTTACACATGGTCGGTTACATGCCGAAGAGATAAACGTGCCTATTTATTACATCAAACATGGAGCGCAAGCCGTGCAACCCGAAGCTTCCATCCTGGCAACTGGGCCTTCAAATCATCCAGTGTTCAGCAAGTAGCCCATATAGTCCGGCCCATAAACAATAGGTCGGCCATTCGAGGACCCCCTAATCCATTACTCCCACACCACAAGCCATCAGGGCGCAGCCTAGGGGGCACCCTGATGTGTGGTGTCCCCCTGGCACACGCCCTTCGGCAGTTCTTTCCTCCATAATTTAATATAATTCCCAGAAATAATTCAAAAAAAGTTTTGTCCAATTCCGAGAACTTTTATTTCTGCACAAAAATAAAACCAAGGTAGTTCTGCTGAAAACAACGTCAGTCCAGGTTAGTTCACTCAAATCATGCTAATTAGAGGTGAAAACTAGAGCAAAAGTGTTTGGAAAAGTAGATACATTGGAGACGTATCAACTCCCCTAGGCTTAACACATTTCTTGTCCTCAAGAAATTCAGTTGATAAACTGGAAGTGATAAAGAAAATTTCTACAAACTCTTTTGTTCTCATTGTTATACACATGCTTAGCTAGTTCTCAAGTCTTCAGCATAAATCATAAATAAGCACATCCATGGCAATAACTAAATATTATGTTAACGCATGGCAATACATAACCAACTAGAAAGCAATAATAAAATATCTCAAATGCCAACAATTTATCAAAACAATCAAAATGTAATGTGGTGACATGGTATTTTGCAAGCCCTTTCTGAGACCGCAAAACATAAATGTAGAGCATCTCTGAGATCCAAGAAGCAACTAAACATTGTAATTTAGGGTAGAAAAGATCTAGTCATGTTCATATCCAACATTAACTAGACTCGATGCATAAGAATGACAAAAGTCCTCTCTGGTCTGGTGATTTTAATAAGAGGATGATGAATTAGCATAAAAGTAAATACATAGGCCCTTCGTAGTGGGAAGCATTGATTTGCAGAGGTGCCAAAGCTCGAAGATTAAAGAAAGAGTGAAGATATATTTTTGGGTGGTGCACTTTTCTTATCAACATTACGACAAAGGATTTCAATATCTTCCATGCTAAACTTAATATTGGCGGTCCCCAAATAGAACGGTAAAGTTTACTCCTATCCACCATCCATACACAAACCATGGTTGGCCAAATCCACAGATGTCTGCCAACATACAACTGTCCCAAGGAGTTTTGTTTAATTTATTTTGATTATGCGGGACTGGATGATACAAACACACGTATTTTCAATTCAGAGATCGTCGCGATTTCGACTGGAGCTGATATGGAGCTATGTATGTGAAAATACCCACAATTAAGTTACGAATATGAGCAACCACTAGTACATAGATGCATGCATGCTGAAAAGTTGCCAGTGATGTGCATCAGGAGAGAAGAGAAGCATGTTCACGTTAAGATGATAATTGCCTCGGTGTTAGACTTTCATGCATTAGGAGGAAACCAAGAGTAAGAATATGTTAAATATTTTGGTAAGCCTCATTTAGGTGGAGGAATTATGGAGTCCAGGATGGATCTTGTTTGCTGTCTTGTGAGGAATAGTTGTTGCGTGAGAATCATGCACATAAAATATTATATATTCCTTTTTACCATGGAAGGAACGTGTGTGGAAGGGATGCTTGATACATGATCGATTTTACTTGCAAGAATGTGGTTGGGGTCCACTGATAGAATACATGAGCACTTAATTACATAATAAAGTCCTAATGCAAGTGTTTTCTAGGGTGGATCATTCAGTTGTAAAGGTTAGCTTGCTATTCTATAAAGCAAGAAATCTATTAGGCAGTTAAGAGCCCAAATACTTATGTACACGTACGTAGAGTTTTTGTTGGTTAATCAGTTTGCTTTCCAAGCTATGTCACTTTGGGTCGGCTATTAAAGACTAGGTTGCACGTCATGTAATAGAGGTTATTTTTATAGGAAATATACACAATGTGTTTTCCAGGGTAGACACCCGTATCAAGTTTTGGAGGGATGTTTACAAAACCTCTGTGTTGCGATTTCTTCGTAGAAATTGTTTTGAACGGGTACCATCGTCAAGATTGGTTTTCTCGTGCTGAGCCACAAGGTTCAAACCTTCTAATTTGTGTATAACGTGTACGCAAGTGAGCAGTTGCTACTGTTGGTGATGGAGTGTCATGAAAGATTGGGCTGCAGCAACATATAGGATCTCGCCAATCGAGGTTCAGTCTATATCAGGTGGTCTAAAATCCAAGGTTGTTCACAACACTGCGGAGGAGATGATTGGATTATCATGGAACCTAATCTAGGGATTTCAACTAGAGGAGGAAGGCCGATGGAATGGCCTTTTTCATACTCGTGTTGTGGTACAGAAGAGATCATGTGCCATGACAATCGACCACATGAGTTTGATCAACGCTGCAAGCATTGAGATGGTGGAGAAGCTAGATCTATTGATGATACCATGAGCACAACCGTACTTGTTCTGTTGGGGTCGTGAAGTGCTCACTGTCACACACCAAATCAAGGTACTGTTTTTGTTCAGAAATTATTTTTGCGAGATTTTCGGCGACGTGATTCCAGCACCGATGATTTCATGTCATTTGTTATTGGGCGATCCATTGTACAAAGAGCATGACGTGGACTATGATTGCAAAAAACACACATATACCATCAAGAGGGGTAACAAGTACAACCTCGTGCCAATGGGTGAAGAGTGTTTTCTTTCTTGGGGAAAAGAGCACCTTAAGAAGATAAAAGAGCATGAAGAAGAAGAAACGAAGAAGGCTGAAGTTGTTGAATTTTTTACCGCTGTCATTCAATCCACAAATCAAAATATTTCAAAAGAGATTGATTCAAAACTGGGGACGGTTTAGTTTCAAGGGACAGAGGATAGCTTAACTTAGTGAATGACGATGCACTCACCATCTTCTCCATAGTGTTGCTATCTAGTCGGGTCACATCAGTGGGCATCTTATTTACCAGCCTCTTCACGTAGCTTGAGACTGCATCTGTAGATCCCCAAAGAGGATGGGATGATGCATCACAGCGAGGGTAAGTATTTCCTTCAGTTATGAAACTAAGGTATCAATCCATAGAGGAAGATCATGCACCCACGTAAACAACACCTGCACACAAACAACAAATACTTGCAACCCGACGCGAAAGAGAGGTTGTCATGCTCTCTACGGTAATAAGATAGATTAGGTAATGATAGTTTTGGCAAATAGATCTTTCAAGAACACCAAAAAAGTAAACAAAAGTGCAGAAAGGTATATTTTGGTTTTTGGATTAATAGATCTAAAACCGAAAAATGCAAATAGTAGATCGAAAAGCAATATGTTGGAAAAGTACACCCGGGGGCCGTAGGTTTCACTAGTGGCTTCTCTCATGAGCATAGCGCACGGTGGGTGAACAAATTATTGTTGGGCAATTGATAGAAGATCAAATGATCATGACGATATCCAGACAATGATCATTATATAGGCATCATGTACAATACAAGTAGACCGAAACGATTCTGCATCTACTTCTATTACTCCACATATCGACCGCTATCCAGCATGCATCTAGTGTACTAAGTTCATGGAAAAATGGAGTAATGCAATAAGAATGGTGACATGATGCAGACAAGATCTTTTCATGTAGGAATAGACACCATCATGTTATCCTTAATGGCAATGATACATGCTTGTCTTGCTGCCCCTTCTGTCACTAGGAAAGAACACCGCAAGATCGAACCCATCACAAAGCACCTCTTACAATGGCAAGAAAAATTGATCTAGTTGGCCTAACTAAACCAAAGATTTTAAGAAGAAATATGAGGCTATAAGTAATCATGCAAATAAGAGATCAAAGAAGACTCAAATCATATTCATGGATAGAAACTAATCATGACTTCAAATTCATCGGATCCAAACAAACACACCGCAAAAATCATTACATCAAATAGATCTCCAAGAGACCACTGTATTGAGAAACATAGAGAGAGATAAAGCCATCTAGCTACTGCCTACGGACTCGTAGGTCTATGGTGGACTACTCACGCATCATCAGAGAAGCACCTTTGAAGAAGATGAAACCCTCTGTGATGGTGTTAGATTGGATCTCGATGTTCTGGAACTTGCGGTGACAGAAATTGTGTTTCGTTGACTCCCCTAGGGTTTTCTGAATATTTGGGAATTTATATGCTCGATAGATGGTTGAGGGGGTGCTCGAGGTGCCCTGATACGTCCATTTTGCATCATGTTTTACTACTGTTATTTATAATGTTTTTATTCATAATAATGCTTTGGGGAGTAATTCTAATCCCTTTTCTCTCATAATTTGCAAGGTTTACCTCAAGAGGGAGAATGTAGGCAACTGGAATTCAGCACCCCAAAAAAGCAAGTCAGATATACCTATTATGCGCAACTCTAATGAAGCTAAAAATTTACGGGGATTATTTTTTTAAGTAAATAAGAATTTTTGGAGCCAAGAACTATCGGAGGGGGGCACCAGGTGGCCACCCTCCACCAGGGCACGCATGGCCCCCTGCCCGCACCCTGGTGGAGGGTGGGCACCCAGGCCCACTTATGGACCCTATTTTCTGGTATATTGCTCCAATTAACCTAGAAAAAATCAGAGGAGGACTTTCGGGACGAACCTCTGCCGCCTCGAGGCGGAACTTGGGCAGGAGCACTTTTGCCCTCCAACGGAGCGATTCTGCTGGGGGAACTTCCCTCTCGGAGGGGGAAATCGCAGCCATCGTCATCACCAACAACCCTCTCATCTTGGGGAGGCCATTCTTCATCAACATCTTCAACAACACCATCTCCTCTCAAACCCTAGTTCATCTCTCGTGTTCAATCTTTGTACCGGAACCTCAGATTGGTACCTGTGGGTGATTAGTAGTGTTGATTACCTTGTGTAGTTGATTACTATATGGTATATTTGGTGGAATATTATATGTTGAGATCCATTATGACATTCAATACTCCTCTGTGCTTGAGCATGCATATTATTTGTGAGTAGTTACTTTTGTTTGAGGTCATAGGAGAAGTCATGTTGTAAGTACTCATGTGAATTTGATAGGTGTTTGATATTTTGATGATATGTATTTTGTGATTCTGTTAGTGGTGTCATGTGAACATCGACTACATGACACTTCAGCATCCTTGGGCCTAAGGGAATGCATTATGGAGTATTTATGAGATGATGGGTTGCGAGAGTGACAGAAACTTAAACCCTAGTTTATACGCTACTTCGTAAGGGGCTAATTTGGGTCCACATGTTTAATGCTATGGTTAGACTTTGTCTTAATACTTTTCTCGTAGTTGAGGATGCTTGTGAGGGGGTTAATCATAAGTAGGTTGTTAGTTCAAGTAAGAACAGCACCTTAGCACTGGTCCACCCACATATCAAATTATCAAAGTAGCTAACACAAATCAAACCAACATGACAGAAGTTGCTAGATGAAACTCTTGTGTACCCTCAAGAACACTTTGCTCATCATAAGAAATACTTTTGGCATGTTCTTTGCCACAAAAGGATTGGGCTATATCGCTGCAGCTTACCTATTGTTACCATTACTTGCTCCTTACAAATTGCCTTGCTATCAAACTACTTGCTACCTACAATTTCAGTGCGTGCTGAAATTACCTTGCTGAAAACCTCTTATCATATCCTTCTGCTCCTCGTTGAGTTCGACACTCTTACTTATTGAAAGGACTATAATTGATCCCCTTTACTTGTGGGTCATCAAGATTCTTTTCCCGCGCCATTGCAGGGGAGTGAAGCGCTCTTGGTAAGTAGAAATCGATAAGGAAAAACTTATACTATGTGCTGAAATTTACTATCGCTTGTTACTATGGAATAATCCTTTGAGGGGCTTGTTTGGGGTATCTTCACCTTGACGGGAACTACAATTACTTGCCCCTCAACCTACAGCAACTACTGAAAATATTGGTTATGAAATTTATTTGGGTATGTTAGAACAACTGCTAGTTAGTCCTTATGCAGGAGATGGAACTGAACATCCGGATATGCACTTAATCCATGTGGAAGCAATTTGCGGACTATTTCAGCTTGCAGGTTTATCGGGAGATGAAGTTAAGAATAATGTTTTCCCTTTATCTTTGAAGGGAAAAGCATTGACATGGTATAGGCTATGTGATGATATTGGATCATGGAACTGGAATCGTTTGAAATTGGAATTCCACCAAAAGTTTTATCCTATGAATCAAGTTTATCGTGATCGGAATTACATATATAATTTTTTGCCTCGTGAAGGAGAAATTATCACTCTAGCTTGCGAGAGGCTTAAGTCAATGTTATATTCATGCCCCAATAATGACATCCCGAGAGAAGTTATCATTCAGAATTTTTATGATCGGCTTTCTCATAATGATCAAACCATGCTTAATACTTCATGCACTGATTCTTTTATGAAGAATACTATTGAATTCAAGTAAGGTCTCTTGGAAAGAATTAAATGCAACTGTGAAGATTGGGAACTCGGCGAAGGTAATCAGTCAGGTATAAAACTTGAATTTTATTGTGTTAAATCTTTTATGAATACCGATGCTTTTCATAAATTTAGCACTAAATATGGACTTGACTCTGAGATAGTAGCCTCTTTATGTGTATCATTTGCTGCTCATGTTGATCTCCCTAAAGAGAAGTGGTTTAAACATCATCCCCCTATTAAAGAAGAAATTAAAGAACCGTTCATAGCTAAAGAAGAATGTATCATTTTACAATGTTGATCCAGTTGTGCCTACTACTTATATTGAGAAACCACCTTTTCTTATTAGGATAAAGGAACATGCTAAGGTATCAACTGTGCGTCCCAAAACCAATATTAGAAAACCTAAGCCCTCTGAACAAATTAAAGTAGAGCGTAGTGTTGCTATGGTTAAATATCTCTTGGTAGAAAATGTGGATGGGCATAACATTTACTTCGGTGATGAAGCTGCTAAAATTGCTAAAGCCGATGAAAAAGACAAACATAGAGTCGTAGTTGGCTTGCCTATTGTCTCAGTCAAAATACGAGATCATTGTTATCATGGCTTATGTTACATTGGTGCTAGTGTGAGTGCTATTCCTTTTACGTTATATCAAGAAATTATGAATGAAATAGCACCTGCAGAGGTAGAAGATATTCTTGTTACTATTAAACTTGCTAATAGAGACACCATCACACCACTTGGGATTGTTAGAGATGATTAAGTCTTGTGTGGGAAAATAAAATATCCTACGGATTTTCTAGTTATTGGTTACCCACAAGATGAATTTTGTCCCATTATCTTTGCTAGACCTTTCTTGAACACTGTTAATGCTAAGATAAATTGCAAAAAGGAAACTGTCAGTGTTGAGTTTGGTGATGTGTCTCATGAGTTTAATTTTTCCAAGTTTAATAGACAACCTCATGATAGAGAATTACCTAATAAGGATGAAATAATTGGTCTTGCTTCTATTGCGGTCCACCTACCGATCCACTAGAGCAATATATATTTGCTACACCATGGAAATGACATGCACTTTCGTGAATGAAGTGAAATAGATAAAAAATTGTTTGAACAACAACCTCTACTGAAACACAATTTGCCTATTGAAACTCTTGGAGGTCCTCCTCCACCTAAAGGTGATCCTGTATTTGAACTAAAACAATTGCTTCACACTCTGAAATATGCTTATCTTGATGAGAAAAAGATATATCATGTTATTATTGGGGCTAACCTTTCAGAACATGAACAAGAAAGATTATTGAAAATTCTAAGGAAGCATAGGACTACTATTGGATATACTCTTGATGATCTAAAGAGCATTAGTCCCACTCTATGTCAGCACAAGATTAATATGGAGCTTGACACTAAACCCGTTGTTGATCATCAACGATAATTGAAACAAAAGATGAAATAAGTGTTAAGAACTGAAATATTAAAGCTTCTGGAAGCAGGTATAATCTATCCCATAGCTGATAGTAGATGGGTGACTCCCGTTCATTGTGTCCCTAAGAAAGGAGGTATCACTATTGTTCCTAATGATAAAAATGAGCTATTCCGCAAAGAATTATTACTGGCTATAGGATGGTAATTGATTTTAGAAAATTAAACAAAGCTACTAGAAAAGATCATTACCACATGCCATTTATTGATCAAATGCTTGAAATATTATCCAAGCACACACACTTTTGTTTCCTATATGGATATTCTGGTTTCTCTCAAATACCTGTGTCACAATCTGATCAAGAGAAAACCACCTTTGCTTGTCCTTTTGGAACCTATGCTTATAGACGCATGCCTTTTGGTTTATGCAATGCACCTGCTACCTTTGAAAGATATATGACTACTATATTCTCTGATTTTTGTGAAAAGATTGTGGAGGTTTTCATGGATGATTTTTCCGTTTACGGAACTTCTTTTCATGATTTCTTAAGCAACCTTGATCGAGTTTTGCAGAGATGTGAACAAACTAATCTCGTCTTGAATTGGGAGAACTGCCACTTTATGGTTAATGAAGGTATTGTCTTGGGGCATAAGATCTCCAAACGAGGTATTGAGGTGGATCAAGCTAAAGTTGATGCAATTGAGAAAATGCGGTGTCCTAAAGATATAAAAGGTATTCGAAGTTTCCTTGGTCACACTGGTTTCTATATGAGGTTTATTAAAGACATCTCAAAAATTTCTATACCTATTACTAATCTTTTACAAAATGATATTCCCTTTGTTTTTTATGATGATTGCATAGAAGCCTTTGAAACACTAAAGAAAGCCTTAATCACTGCACCTATTGTTCAACCACCTGATTGGAACTTGCCTTTTGAAATTATGTGTGATGCTAGTGATTATGTTGTTGTGGCTGTTCTAGGACAAAGAGTTGATAAGAAATTAAATTTTATCCATTATGCTAGCAAAACTCTAGACAGTGCCTAGAGAAATTATGTCACTGTTGAAAAAGAGTTTTAGCAGCTATGTCTGCTTGTGATAAATTGAGACCTTACATTGTTGATTCCAAAGTTACTGTTCACACTGATCATGCTGCTATAAAATATCTAATGGAAAATAAAGATTCTAAACCTAGACTTATTAGGTGGGTTCTCTTGCTTCACGAATTTTCTTTACATATCGTTGATAGGAAGGGGGCTGAGAACCTCGTAGCTGATAACTTGTCTAGGTTAGAAAATATTTTTGATGACCCACTGTAAGGGCATATTTCTCCTTAAGTGGTTTTGGTGATTGATGACAATGCCTTTGCAGACTAATCATGTGCATTGAGCAATTCAAATATCTCATGTCTAGGCACAAGACGATTCGGTGCCCCTCGGAGCTTATCGAAGACGGTTGTTCTCTACGTTTCCTTTTGATGGATTTGAGTCGTAGGAAAGCCGTACTATTAAGAAGGGGTCTGCTTCGGAATGGTTTGGGTGGAATCAACACGTACACATCTATTCTATTTGCACCACCGTTCCTTTACTTCGATGGAGCACCAGCTATTTTCCTCGTCTGTGCAAAGTTAAGCCTGCGGGGGAACTTGCGTTCAGTGGCCAACAGTAGTACCGCTCAAGGGAGCGGTAGTACCGGAGGAGCCCGCGGTAGTACCTCTCAAGGGAGCGATCGTACCGCAGGATCCCGTGGTAGTACCACTTAGTGGAGCGGTAGTACCGTTGTCCCCTGCCCTAGTATGTACGCATGCGGTAGTAGGCATGGATGTAGTTTTTTTACATCCGCCCTATTGCGGTAGTACCATGATGCAGTTCCGGTACTATCGTGTCGGACATTTTTGCAGCTTCGCCCTCAGCGGAGGTAGGCACGGAAGTAAATTTTCACTTTCGTGCATCTCCAAGTGTCGGTCTCTACCGACCATGCAGTAGTACCGCATGGGCTCGCGGTAGTACCACTCTGGCGGTTCTACCGCTAGCTGCCTAGTGCAATCAGCCTGCATCTGATACTTCCGTGCGATCGGTAGTATCGCATGTCATAGCGGTAGTACCGCAAGGACTTGCAGTAGTATCATGGTCTTTTGCGGTAGTATCGCGACGCGCAGGGCTGAGGGTGGGGATAACGGTTGGATCTTATCGCCCACTATAAAAGGGAGGTCTTCTTCCTCAAGAAGACTACCTCTTCCTTTCCCAAGCTCCATTGTTGCTCAAAGCTCCATTTTAGCCCAATCTCTCTCCCTGGCCAATCAAACTTGTTGATTTTCTAGGAATTGGTTGAGAAGGCCTCGATCTACACTTCCACCAAGAGAAATTTGATTCCCCACTAATCCCTTGCGGATCTTGTTACTCTTGGGTGTTTGAGCACCCTAGACAGTTGAGGTCAACTCGGAGCCACAATCCATTGTGGTGAAGCTTCATGGTGTCGTTGGGAGCCTCCAATTCATTTGTGGAGATAGCCCCAACCTTGTTTGTAAAGGTTCGGTCACTGCCTTCAAGGGCACTAATAGTGGAATCATGGCATCTCGCATTGTGTGAGGGTGTGAGGAGAATACGGTGGCCCTAGTGGCTTCTTGGGGAGCATTGTGCCTCCACACCGCTCCAACGGAGACATACTTCCTCACAAGGGAAGGAACTCCGATAACACATCCTCGTCTCCATCGGCTCCACTTTTGGTTATCTCTTACCTTTACTTCTTGCAAGCTATTATTGTGTTGTATCCCTTGCTCACGTGTGTACTTGTTGTGTTTAGCATCATATAGGTTATTCAACTAGTTGCACATCTAGCCAACTTATTTGATCCTAAGCCTATATTCTTAAGGAAAAGTTAAAAAGTGTTAGTTGCCTATTCACCCCACCCCCTCTAGTAAACCATATCGATCCTTTCAATTGGTATCAGAGCCACGTCTCTTTATTAAGGGTTTCACCACCCGAAGAGTATGGCTGGCAAAGAGGAGCGTGTGGGAAAACTTCCCGAGGCCATGGGAGTGAACACAGTCTCACGCGAGGATTTGAATGAGGACTTGTACTTACTCAAATCCTCCATGGCGACCGAGGTTCAATCCATGTTCAAAGATTTCCTTAATACTCTTAAAGTGTCTACCGATGCGGTGCAAGTGGTCAAACCCACTAACTCGACATCGAATGTCAACTCCGGTAAGAAGGAGGCTAGTGCTGATAAGGATAATCATCCTCAAGGAGTTAATGGGTCGGGGAGCTTTGCCTCAGTTCCCCCTCCTGTGGTCTATGAAGGACCGGTGCACCCACCTCATATAGTTAATTATGGTCCTCCTCCTAAACTTGTTAACAATGATTTTGCCAACTGGGTTTTCAGTATCAAGTCTCATTTAGATCACATCTCAATTCATCTCATGAGAGTCATTCAAGAAGGATAATATCCTCATGATCCACGCAATCTTACTCCAAGAGAACAAGTGGATAAACAGCTAAATTCTTCCGCCTTGTTCATACTCCAAGCTACTATTCCTACTGAAGACCTACCACACCTGCGTCCCTTCACTGTTTCTAAAGAGTGTTGGGAACACATCATCTCGATGTACAAGGGTAGTTCAAGCATTCAACGGTCAAACTATGAGGTTATCCTTGATCAGTCATATGAGATTGTGATGATAGAGGATGAGGAACCGCGTGAGCTCTATAGAAGGGTAACCGCTCTTGCCGTTTCCCTCAAGGATCATGGCAGCAAGGATGTGGATGATACTTGGATCAAGCATAAGTTTCTGAAGGCCATCATGCCCTACAACAAGGCCATGTCCGCTGTCATCCGTCAAAGGCCGGACTTTCACACCTTATCTTATGGTGATGTGTTGGATGAATTTATTGCAATGAACATACTGAACTCAACAGCTGACAATGCTCTTGCTTGCGTTCAACGGTCAAAGAAATCCTCTCCCAACCTTGCTTTGAAGGCCAAGGTCAGTCAAGAGGAAGAAGAAGAAGAAGATGGTTGCCCCAAGGACACCAAATATACTTACCATGAGCACATGGCTCTTACGTCCAGACAATTTTGGGGCAACAAGAGAAACACAAGGCCCAACTTCTCCAAGAACAACTTAAATGGGTCAAAGGGAAAGCAACGTGTGAGAACATGCTACAATTGTGGAAATGTGAGTCACTTTGTGGTGGATTACCCATATGAGAAGAGGGAAGACAATGGTGGCAAGCTCATTCGCAAAGATAAGGCCATGTCCTTTCCCAACAAAACCAACTTCACCAAGAAGGCTCCTCACAAAGTATTGGTGGCTCAATAAGAGTATGCCTCGGATGATGATGTTGATGATGAAGACACAAGCGGTGAAGGAATGGCAATGGCATCCGTGGATGAACATGTGTGGATGAACATGAGGAGGCGAAAGTGGATAAAAATGAGTTCGAAAAATTCATGTGTGAACTCAAGGGAGAGTCCAAGAAGCACTTCGTTTCTCTCTTGGAACAACTTGGTGAGCCCCATGACACTATTGAGTCTCAAGAAAAATTTCTTGAGGAGTTGAGAGGTCATAGTCGTGATTATGCCGACGAGATAGCGGATCTATCTATTGCTCTTGAGGAAGAGTGAGGTCTTCGTATGACTCTTGAGGAGTCACAAAATGACGACCTTGCTAAATTACGTAAAGATTATGATCATGCTATTGTTCTTAACCGTGTGCTCAAATCTGAAAAGGTTGCACTTGGGGTTGACCATGATCGACTCAAGGATGAGCTCTACACACTTGATAATGCTCACAAGGCATTGAAGTGTGCACATGCCTCTCTTAAGGAGTCGCATGATCAACTCCAAGTGAAACTCACTAAGGAAATTGCCATGTGTCCTCCTTTTGTTCTAATTGATAATGCATCTGCTACTAACCGTGCTGTGAGCATGCACATCTTGTGGAGGAAAATGCTAAGCTAAAAGAGCAGATTGAAAAGGGCTTGGTGACATGTATCCAAGGTGAGAAGATGCTCAATGACCTTTTGAGTAATCAGAAGGAAGTTGTGGCAAAAGAAGGAGTGGGGTTTGCACCCAAAAACAAGAAGAAGAAGAAGAAGAAGAAGAAGAAGAAGAAGAAGAAGAAGAAGAAGAAGAAGAAGAAGGTGAACACCAAGGAAGTTCCACCTCTCAAGGAAACCTTGGTAAGCGCAGGAGATGGTCCTCATGAGAAGAAGAAAGACAAAGTTATGGTTGGGAATGCCAAGAAGGGCAAGAACACCCACCCCAACAAGACCGGCGACTTTAACCCCTCTTATGTTTTGTGTCGTGCTAGTGATGGGCATGTTTATGCCAAATATGTTGGTTCTTCTTATGAGTACATTGAATGGTGTATTTGGTTTCCTAAGACCCTTGTTGCTAACATGAAAGTACCCATTAAAGAATGGGTACCTAAAACCAAACATTGATCTCTTGTAGGGGTTTGCTTCCAGAGGAACGTCATGGTTTCTCGATAGTGGAGCAAAAATCATATGACCGGAAGCAAGGATTTGGTGGTGGACGTTCATCTCGACACATCTGTGGCCACCCAAGTCTCATTTGGTGATGATGCAATTTCAAAGGTATTGGGTCTTGGCAAGGTGATAATCTCTCCGGAACTCTCCATAGAGAATGTTATGCTTGTTGAGACCCTCGCATACAATTTACTTTCTGTTCATCAACTCGCAATCATGGGTTTTAGTAACTTCTTTGGTATTGACTCTGTGACCCTTTTGTGGAGCAAGACTCTTAAAGTAGCTTTTTTTGGGCATGTCGAGAATGGTCTATATGTGGTGAACTTCTCGGAGCGACCCACTAAGACCGCGACTTGCCTAATGGCTAAAGTTGATGTGGGATGGCTATGGCATCGCCATCTAGCCCATGTCAATATGAGATCTTTGCAAAGCCTCCTCAAAGGGGATCACATTCTTGGACTAACAAACGTGACTTTTGCCAAAGATCGTGCTTGCAGTGCTTGTATCGAAGGAAAGCTACATGAAAAGGCTCATCGTCCAACTACTACAATCTACTCAAAGAGGACCTTAGAGCTCCTTCACATGGATCTCTTCGGGCCTCCATCTTTTGACAGTCTTGGTGGAAGAAGATATTGCTTGGTGATTGTAGATGATTACTCGAGATATACTTGGGTATATTTCTTCAAGAGGAAGAGTGAGACCCAACGGACCGTCATCGGCTTTGCAAATGAAGTCCAACGTCAACATGATGCGAAGATTCTGATGATCAAAAGTGACAACGGCGCTGAGTTCAAGAACTACACCCTAAATGAGTTTCTCAGTGATGAAGGGATAAAGCACCAATATTCCACACCTTACACCCCTCAACAAAACGGTGTTGCGGATAGGAAGAACTGGACGTTGATGGGTGCGGCAAGAACCATGAGGGCGGAGTTTAAATCTCCGTACAACTTTTGGGCCGAAGCCATCAACACAGCGTGTCATGCATCAAATCGGCTCTATCTCCACAAAGGCTTGAACAAGAATCCTTATGAGATTCTTACCGGGAACAAGCCCAACCTCAAATACTTCCGGGTGTTCGGTTGTAAGTGTTTCATTCTCAAGAAAGGTGCTCGTTTGTCTAAATTTGAATCTAGAGCCCATGAGGGCATATTTGTTGGTTATGCTGCAAACTCTCATGCTTAACGTGTCCTCAACAAGTCCACGAGACTCATTGAGGAGACGAGTAACATAGAGTTTGATGAAAATAATGGCTCCCAAGTGGAGCAAAGTGGTCTTTGTGATGTAGGTGATGAAATTCCTCCCCACGACATAAGAAGAATGGGTGTGGGATACTTCCTACCCGTTGAGGAACCCCTTGTGGCCTAAGGAGAAGGACAATGTTCCACTCTAGTGTAACCATCACCGACGCAAGACCCACACGCTTCCGAAGAACAAAATGAAGGTCCTCTACCACATGGACAAGATCAAGGGCAAGATCAATCTACTGATGATGGTGTTTCACCAAATGATGCCCAAGATCAAGTTCACATCTCCTAGCAAGCTCAAGATCAAGAACTTCTTCAAGATAAAGAGCAAGCTCAAGAAGGCGCTCAAGATCATCAACAAGATGACTCTCAGAATGTTCTCCATCAACCTTCCATGGAGGAAATCTTAGGGAGACGAGCTGCCAAGAATGCTGCCAAGCTCAAACTTAGATAACATTTGTTGGAAAACGTCTACGGTGACTTGCCAAAAGGGGTAACCACTCGTAAACAATTAAAAAACTTTTGTGAACATCACGCGTTTGTTTCTTGCATTGAGCCCCTTAAGGTACAAGATGCGCTCGGTGGAAGGTTGAAGCTATGCATGATGAACTCAACAACTTCGAGTGCAACCAAGTGTGGCGATTAGTGCCAAGACCTCAGGAGAACCACAATGTTATTGGAACTAAATGGATCTTCAAAAACAAGCAAGATGCGAACGGTATCGTCATTTGCAACAAGGCAAGATTGGTGGCACAAGGCTACTCCCAAGTTGAGGGTATCGACTACGGTAAAACTTTTGCTCCTGTTGCTTGCCTTGAATCTATTCGCATGTTGCTTGCATATGCCTTTCATCATAACTTCAAATTATATGAAACGGATGTCAAGAGTGCTTTTCTCAATGGTCCTCTTAAGGAGTTGGTATATGTCAAGCAAAGATACGTCTCCAATGTATCTATAATATTTGATTGTTCCATGCTATTATATTATCTATTTTGGATGTTTTATATGCATTAATAGCTATTTTATATTATTTTGGGACTAACCTATTAATCTAGAGCCTAGTGCCAGTTTTTGTTTTTTCCTTGTTTTTGAGATTTGCAGATAAGGAATATTAAATAGAGTCTAAACGGAAAAAATCTTCGGAAGGAATTTTTCTGGAACAAAAGGAATCTACGAGACTTGAGAACCAAGGCAGAGGAGCCACCGTGGGGCCATAAGCCCTAGGGGCGTGGCCAGGGGGTAGGCCACGTCGGGCAAGCTTGTGTGCCCATGGCAGCTCCCCTAACCCTAATCGCTGGCCTATAAATTCCCAAATATTCCATCATTATCATAAGGAGACATGAAAACACTTTTTTGCCGCCAGAAGCCTCCGTTCCCGAGAGATCTAATCTTGGAGCCTTTTCCGGTAATCTGCCGGAGTGGGATTTGATCATGGAGGGCATCTACATCAACTCCATTGCCCCTCCGATGATGTGTGAGTAGTTCACCATAGACCTATGGCTCCATAGCTAGTACCAAGATGGCTTATTCTCTCTCTTCGCTTCTCAATACCATGTTCTTCATGATCTTCATGGAGATCTATCCGATCTAATACTCTTTTGCAGTGTGTTTGTCGAGATCCGATGAATTATGGGTTTATGTTCATACTATCCATGAATATTATTTGAGTCTTTCCTGAATTATTATATGCATGATTTCATATCTTTGCAAGTCTCTTCAACTTATTGGTTTGGTTTGGCCAACTAGACTGGTAATTCTTGCAATGTGAGAAGTGCTTAGTTTTGGGTTCAATCTTGCGGTGTCATCACCCAGAGACAAAGTAGGGGTAGTGAGGCACGTATTGTATTGTTGCCATCAAGGGTAAAAAGATGGGGTTTTCATCATATTGCTTGAGTTTATCCCTCTACATCATGGCATCTTACTTAATGCGTTACTCTGTTCTTCATGAACTTAATACTCTAGATGCAGGCAGGAGTCGGTCGATGTGTGGAGTAATAGTAGTAGATGCAAAATCGTTTCGGTCTACTTGTCATGGACGTGATGCCTATATGCATAATCATTGCCTTGGATATCTTCATAATTATTCGCTTCTCTATCAATTGCTCGATAGTAATTTGTTCACCCACCGTAATACTTGCAATCATGAGAGAAGCCATCTAGTGAAACCTATGGCCCCCGGGTCTATTTTCAATATTATACTTTTGAATCTAAAACCAAAAATACTTGTTGAATTATTTTTACTTTTAGTTTTACTTTCCTTTCAAGCATCTTATTATATCTATCTCTATTATATCTCATCCTTGCAAGTAACCGTGAAGGGATTGACAACCCCTTTATAGCGTTGGGTGCAAGTATTTGATTCTTTGTGCAGGTACATCTATTGGTGACTCGCTTGTATCTCCTACTGGATTGATACAATGGTTCTCAAAAACTGAGGGAAATACTTATCTACTTTGCTGCATCAAACCGTTCCTCTTCACCGGAAACCAACGCATGCTCGAGAAGTAGGAAGAAGGATTTCTAGTGTCGTTGAATGATAGAGCAATTGAAGAAAGAGTCTAAGCATATCTGGACTGAGGAATGTGAGGCTAGTTTCCAGGAATTGAAGCAACGTTTGGTCATAGCCCCAGTGTTGATACTGCCAAACAACCGGAAGGACTTCCAGGTCTATTGTGACGCATCCCGTCAAGGACTTGGAGGAGTACTCATGCAAGAGGGAAAAGTTGTAGCATATGCATCCAGACAGCTATGACCCCATGAGTTGAATTACGCCACCCATGATTTGAAGCTAGCAGCCGTAGTGCACGCACTCAAGACTTGGAGACATTACCTTATCGGAAATAGTTGTGATGTGTACACTGATCATAAGAGCCTGAAGTATATCTTCACGCAGAAGGAGTTGAACCTCAGACAGAGGAGATGGTTAGAGTTAATCAAGGACTATGACATGAGATTACATTACCATCCAGGAAAGGCAAATGTTGTGGCAGATGCTTTGAGTCGGAAGAGTTATGTGAGCACACTCATAGCCGGAGGATTACCCCAGGAGTTAACCAAAGATCTCAGAGAGCTTCGGTTAGAGATAGTTCCGCAAGGATATGTTGCCACACTAGAGATTCGGTCCACCTTGACCAAAAGAATTCAAGAAGCCCAGAAATCGGACAAGGAGATAGCTGAGATAAAGCAGAGAATGACGATAGGCAAGGCTAAAGGCTTTCGTGAAGATGAACAGGGCACTCTATGGTTTGAGAACCGAATCTATGTGCCCCATGACCCAGAGCTCAGGAAGTTGATACTTCAAGAAGCCCATGATTCACCATACTCGATACACCCAGGCAACACCAAGATGTACCTGGATTTGAAGGAAAGTTACCGGTGGACAGGTATGAAGAAAGATATTGCCGAACATGTTGCGGTATGTGATGTTTGTCAGCGAGTAAAGGGGCACATCAGAAACCAGCAGGGTTACTCCAACCTTTGCCGATACCCGAGTGGAAATGGGATAAGCTTGGTTTGGACTTCATCACAGGACTACCTAGGACCCGTTCAGGATATGATTCCATTTGGGTAGTGGTCGATCGCTTGACCAAGGTGGCTCATTTCATTCTAGTGAAAACCACTTATACCAGTGCTAAGCTAGCCAAGATATATATGACCAGGATCGTATGTCTGCTTGGAATTCCAAGGAGTATCGTGTCAGATAGAGGAACACAATTTACCTCAAAGTTTTGGCATCAGCTACATGAAACTTTAGGCACAAGACTGGAGTTCAGTACAGCTTTTCATCCGTAGACCGATGGACAGACTGAGAGAGTCAACCAAATTCTGGAGGACATGTTGAGAGCCTGTGCGCTAGACTATGGGTCCAGTTGGGATGACAACTTACCTTACGCAGAGTTCTCGTACAACAACAGTTATCAGACTAGTCTGAAGATGGCCCCTTTCGAAGCTTTATACGGAAGGAGGTGCAGAACACCATTGACGTGGGATGGTGTTGGAGACCGGAAACTTTTTGGTCCCGATCTTATCAGAGATTCTGAAGATAAGGTCAAACTGATTCGAGACCGACTCAAGATAGCTCAATCCCGGTAGAAGAGCTATGCTGATAACAAACGCAAGGAGGTGACATATGAAGTAGGAGATCGAGCATATCTCCGTGTGTCCCCACTTCGAGGAATCAAGAGGTTTGGTGTTAAAGGAAAGTTAGCACCCAGATTCATAGGCCCCTACAAAATTCTGGAACGTAGAGGCGAAGTTGCATACAAGATGAAATTGCCGGAAGGACTGTCCGGAGTTCATGATGTTTTCCATGTTTCCCAGTTGAAGAAATGCCATGCTGAGATGGCTGATATTCCTTTGAGAGACACAGTGCCCCTAGAGGCCATACAACTTGACAGTGACCTGACCTACAAGGAGAAGCCTGTAAGAATCCTTGAGACTGCCAACAGAGTTACCCAAAGCAAGATCATCAAGTTCTGTAAGGTTCTGTGGAGTCACCACACCGAAGAAGAAGCCACCTGGGAACGCGAAGAAGATCTTCGTAGAGACCATCCGCACCTATTTTCAAGCCAACCCGAATCTCGAGGGCGAGATTCATCTTAAGGTGGGTAGGTTTGTAACATCCCAAAATTTCATTTTGGAATATTATGATATATAGCTATGCATCATCGTCATATTGTTTGAATGAATATAATGGTTGAAGTGCTTCTTTTGAATTTCTGAAATGTCACTTTCATCTTTCCCCTTTTCTTATTTCACCTATTTGAAAACTTCTGGAAAAGTTCAAAGAAAAGAGGGGAGTAACATGACACTCCACACCAGGGTCATCTTGGTGAAATATTTGAACAATAAAACCAGGGGGCTATTTGAAAAAAATTATTGCAAAAGGATTTAAAATCAAATAAGCATTTTCTGAAGAAAAAAATTAAAAGTATTCAATATGACAGAGGAAAAATGTTCATTGAATAGCATTAATTCTCCTGATCATTTTGATATATATATTTCCTATATTTGGAAATGTTTTGAATGCTTTTAAATGAGTTTTACTGCTATGGATATTAAAAAGGAAATGAATTTAATTCGAAACGGGCCGGCCCACAGCAGTTAAGTCCCGAAACCGCTCCGAGCCGACCGACCGACGCGCTGACGCCGCCCTCCCTCTCTTTGACGCCCCGGCCCCACCGTCTGATCCCGAAGACACCATGCTCCCCTTCCTCCTCGCGTCGACAGAACCTCGCCGGCGATTCCTCCTCTCCGGATCTCCCTCCTCTTTCCTTTCCCGACCACCGCTCCGGCCCTATAAGTAGCCCCGACCCTTCGCTCCTCATTCCACCCCCAAGCCCCCACTCTACCTCGCCAGAGCGCTGCCCACACCCTCGTCAGAGTTCAGATCCCCATCCGAAGCTTCCAGAGCACCTGGTCGTCGCCACGCTCGTCCCCACTCCTCTCCGACGCCACCAGAGTGCGCAGGAGCCCCGCCGCCGTCGTTTGAAGCCCTCGGACGCCTTCCCCAACCACCGGAGCACCGCCCCCGACGACCTTGTCGCCTCGGCCTCGCCGGAGAACCCCCTCGCCGGCGACCCCTCTCTCTGTGAGCCCCTCTCCCCCTCCCTATCCGTTCGATCGTAGATCAACGCGTTCGATTAGATCTTTTTAAAAACCGAACCGGTACGCGCTAAGCTTCGGTCACCCGCCCGCAAATGCCTGAACGCACACCCTCTCGGCCAACCACAACCCGCCACATAGCTCTGTCCGATGACTTTTATTTTTTATTTTTCTGATTCTGTTTTAGAAAACAGAATGTTTTCAAATCTTGTTTTTATCCTATCTTTTAAACTATTTAGTGTTTTTAGTTGATTCTTTTTGCATTAGTTCACAAATTTGATGTAGTTTATGCAAGTATGTTTAGTTTTCAAATTTGACCTTTAAATTTTGAATATAATCAAATTTGTTCAAATTACTAAAATCTGTATAACTATAGTTTAAAAATATATTTTTGAGTGAATCTTTTTGCCAATGTTTGGTATTAGTTAAACCTATCATTCTACATGATTTGAGTATTTTACTGAATAAATTTAGTTACTGTTTTTAACAAAAACAGAATCTGTTTAGTTCCTAATGTAGTTTAGTTTTCCTAATTTTAATTTAATTTGAACCTGAATTAGTTTAACTTTTGTTAATAGTTTTCATGAGTTTCTATTGTTTCAAATATTTAGGTAACATTACTTGCTAATATTTAGAATGATTGTTTAGTTTTATACCATGTTGTTATAGGAATCTTTATATATTTTTCATTAGGTATAGTTTTATAAAACAATTTAGTTTTACTTTCACAAACTAGTTAGATGATTAAGATAGATTTCTAGTAAATAATTTTAGTAATTCAATTCTGTTAATTAATATGAAGATAATAATATTAGTGTTAATAATATCATTGTTTTGGTTTCCTATTCCAAAATTATAGGAACATACTAGTTATTTTCATTTTAGTAGTGTTTCTTTACACAAAAGTTTTAGTGAATTTGATTCTATTTACTAAAATTGATTTTCTTTAATATTCCTTTTTATACTAGGTATTGCTTGCTTGTTTGTCTTAAAGTAGTAGTAGTAGAAGTTTTGACACTAAAAAAAAATTGTGAGTCAAAACTTTTTATTTTGATTTCTTTCTCTTGATTGATACTATTGAATAGTTTTAGTATTGTTTGTTGAACCTTGCTGAATTGTGTAAATTGTTTTGTATTTATACTTATGGTGTGCTCTTGTTTGATTCGTTAGATCATCCGGAGTGCGAAGCTTGTTATCTAGAGTCACTTGATTACGAGGATCGTCAGCAAGGCAAGTCACTTTGATCATGTATACCTATGTTTTATTGCATTAGTTCTTACATCACCCCAATTGCATATAGACTAGATGATTACTTTACCCCCTCTCTTGTGACTTTGCCGGCATATTCAATATGCTGACCTATACGGCTGCAACGTATCATGTTGTAGAGTATTTTTCCGACTAGGAGTGAGGATATGCTCTACGCTCGGTGAGATGCCCTTGGAGTCAGATGGACTCATCTACCTTCGAAGCTTCCGCAAGTTTATGGTTTAGTTTATCTCATGAGTTGGCCTTCAACCACTTTATTGTAATCATTATTGTAATAAAGGACTCGATATGAGATTCCGATTAATTTATGCTGTGTGATTTCCCTTTGATATATACATTGATGTACCGTGTGTGTACCAGCATGATCTTGGGATGGGACAGAAACACCGGAGATTCAACCTTTTAGGTCGGGTCGCTAGAGAAATGGTATCAGAGCACACGTTGACCGTAGGACGTAACCTCTAGGATTGAAAGCCTTAGGATTTCTTATATTCTCATCTACTCATTTCTGACTTCCCTCCGATTATTTCAAAATTTATAGATGGCCACCTTCATCCCAGTTTTGATCATGGAGTTTTGCCAGCCTGACGCAACGATGCCCTTTGGCAAGGAGCTGATGAGGATCGTCAGGGACATGAGGATTGCTTTGCCGAGCATCACCGGGACTCCTATCATGTCTTTTCCACAAGACGGACGCTACAGGATCGAGGTGCACATCCCCGGGAAGACCTTTGGGAATCGGAAGGAACCCATCGATTTCAAGTTTGTGGCACCCAGCTGGATACTTGGGAGAGACATGGCCATTCATCGTGCCCTTGGACGTATTCAGGAGGAATACAGAGGTGGAACCATTTCCCTAGGACTCAGCGTGGTTTGTCACAGGGATGCCAATGGAAATATCATAACCACTCCCACTGAAGACCCCACCATTTCCTATATCCAGACTTTGGAAAGGCACGTCACGACCTTGGAGCTTCGGGTACGTGCCGACACGAAGACGATCAAGAGGCTGATGAACCGCGAGATTGACCTCGAAGCTGACTTACGGGAAGCCGAGTACGAGCATGAGTATGAGGTGAAGGATTTCTTAGAGAGGATCGACAAGCTAAACACTCGCATCGCAACTCTGGAGGAACAGATGGACATGGGTGAAAATCTTCATCCAGAACGAGACATGGCTCCCTTGATCAGCAACGATGATGACTATGAGGAGAGCACCACCGGAGGAGGCTCCTTCACCATGTACTTTTGAGGAGAACTTTAGTTATGCCCCCATGTATCTTCATTTTCGTCGTTAAAGCATAGGTCGATGTTTAGTTTGATTGGAGATTTGTATCTCGATGTTTGACCTTGAGTTGAATAAATGAATGAGTGTTTGGTGTGATATGTTTGTTGCATTGCATATGGGTAGTGAATTTCCCTTTTAGGTCACAGTTCTATTCTAATTCTCACCCCTCTGAAAACAGCAAGATGCCTCCGCGACGTGAGCCCGACTTCACTTTCCCGCCAGAGCTCACCCAACATCACCAGCAGCAGAACGCCCTGATGCAGCTGTTGATTTAGAATCAGACCAACAACCACCCTCCACCTCAAGGCGACAACCTCACCCGTTTTCTGAGACTGAATCCCCCAACCTTCTCCAGCAGCACAGAGCCCATTGTGGCAGATGATTGGCTCCGCAAGATGGAGAGGGAACTCACCACCGCAGGATGCACTGAGGCTGAAAAAGTGCGTTTTGCCGCCCATCAACTGGAGGGCCCAGCAGCTTCATGGTGGGAGAACTACACCACCACATACCCCATTGCTGATGTGACTTGGCAACAGTTCAAGCAAGCTTTCCACACCGCACATGTCTCAACTGGAGCCATGAGTCTAAAGAAGCGTGAGTTTCGCAACTTACGCCAGGGGAACCGTTCTGTGGCCCAGTACGTGGATGACTTCAGCACGTTGGCTCGTTATGCACCAGGAGATGTGGCCGATGATGCAGCCAAGCAGGAAAAGTTCTTGGAAGGACTCAATGATGAGTTGAGCGTGCAACTGATGGTGGCTACCTTCAGCAACTACCAGGAGCTGGTAGACAAGGCCCTCATCTTGGAGGGGAAGCAGCAGCAAATTGAGAACCGCAAGAGGAAGTATGCACATGGGAAGTCTACCTTTGGAGCTCATTAGAAGCCCCGTTACACCCCGTACTCAGGAAATACCGGATCAGGGACCGGTAAGTATGGAGGACACACTCATCCCGTGCACAACCATGGAGGCCACCACCACGGAGGAAATGGGAATAATCGTCCCAACAATGGCAGCTTCAAGAATGGTAATGGAAGTGGGAATGGCAACCAACACCGTCCCGCTCCAGCTCAAAAGGATCTGAACCATATCACCAGTATCAAGTGTCAGAAGACAGGGCACTATGCCACTGAATGCCCTCAGAACAAGCAAGGGAATGGAAACGGCAACTCCGCAGCTAAGAAGCCAAATCCGTTTCCTCGTGCTCAGGTGAACCACCTCGATGTGGAAGAAGTCTATGATCAGCCCGAGACTGTGGTTGGTAAGTTTGTATTGCATTCACGTCCAGTTATGGTACTTTTTGATTCTGGTGCAACTCATTCATTCATTCACGAAAAATATGGTTTACCCACCAGAACCCTTAGTCAGCCCATTAAGGTAAATTCCCCAGGAGGAATGATGACGGCAGGAATAGGATGCCACGCCCTGAAACTTCACATAGGAAACCATGTTTTTCCTACCGACCTCATCGTCTTAGAATCCCAAGGATTGGATGTAATCCTAGGCATGGATTGGATGACCAAGTATGAAGGGAATCTTGATTTCCCCAGCAAGTCTATTTCACTCACCACTCCGGAGAACAAGAGGATTAAGTATGTATCCCGACGCACACAGATGAGTGCTCGGTTAAATTCCCTCACAGGAGTTGTTCAGGAGGAAGTACCGGTTGTACGAGACTTTCCAGATGTATTCCTGGATGAATTACCAGGCATGCCACCAGATAGGGAGATTGAGTTTCTAATAGAGCTACTACCAGGGACAGACCCAATTCCCAAGAGACCCTATCGGATGCCCACAAATGATTTAGTGGAAATCAAGAAGCAGATTAAGGAGTTATTGGACAAGGGATATATTCGCCCAAGTTCATCACCTTGGGGAGCCCCAGTTCTTTTGGTGGAGAAGAAATATAAAACTTTGAGGATGGTGGTCGATTATCGAGCATTGAACGAGGTGACTATCAAGAATAAGTACCCTCTACCGATGATTAATGACCTGTTTGACCAGCTAGTAGGCGCCGAAGTATTCTCCAAGATCAATCTTCGATCAGGGTATCACCAACTGAAGATTCGTGAACAGGATATACCCAAAACAGCTTTCACCACCAGGTATGGCTTATCGACTATACAGTCATGTCCTTTGGTTTGACTAATGCTCCTGCCTACTTCATGAATTTGATGAACAAAGTGTTTATGGAATATTTGGACAAGTTTGTCGTGGTGTTCATCGATGACATTTTGATATTCTCCAAGAGCGAGGAAGAACAAGGAGCACTTGCGTTTAGTTCTGGAGAAGCTTAGAGAGCATCAGTTGTATGCCAACTTCAGTAAATGTGAATTTTGGTTGACGGAAGTCGGATTCCTTGGACATGTTATTTCCGAAGAAGGAATAGCAGTAGATCCCGCTAACCGAAGCTCTCTGAGTGGAAGCCACCCACCTCAGTTAAGGAGATCCGCAGTTTTCTCGGACTTGCCGGATATTACCGGAGATTCGTTGAGAATTTCTCAAAGATTGCCAAGCCCATGATAGAGCTATTGAAGAAAGAGTCTAAGCATATCTGGACTGCGGAATGTGAGGCCAGTTTCCAGGAATTGAAGCAACGTTTGGTCATAGCCCCAGTGTTGATACTGCCAAACAACCGGAAGGAGTTCCAGGTCTATTGTGACGCATCCCGTCAAGGACTTGGAGGAGTACTCATGCAAGAGGGAAAAGTTGTAGCATATGCATCCAGACAGCTACGACCCCATGAGTTGAATTATGCCACCCATGATTTGAAGCTAGCAGTCATAGTGCACGCACTCAAGACTTGGAGACATTACCTTATCGGAAATAGTTGTGATGTGTACACTGATCATAAGACCCTGAAGTATATCTTCACGCAGAAGGAGTTGAACCTCAGACAGAGGAGATGGTTAGAGTTAATCAAGGACTATGACATGAGATTACATTACCATCCAAGAAAGGCAAATGTTGTGGTAGATGCTTTGAGTCGGAAGAGTTATGTGAACACACTCATAGCCGGAGGATTACCCCAGGAGTTAACCAAAGATCTCAGAGAGCTTCGGTTAGAGATAGTTCCGCAAGGATATGTTGCCACACTAGAGATTCGGTCCACCTTGCCCGAAAGAATTCAAGAAGCCCAGAAATCAGACAAGGAGATAGCTGAGATAAAGCAGAGAATGACGGAAGGCAAGGCTAAAGGCTTTCGTGAAGATGAACAGGGCACTCTATGGTTTGAGAACCGAATCTATGTGCCCCATGACCCAGAGCTCAGGAAGTTGATACTTCAAGAAGCCCATGATTCACCATACTCGATACACCCAGGCAACACCAAGTAGGGGATCGAGCATATCTCCGTGTGTCCCCACTTCGAGGAATCAAGAGGTTTGGTGTTAAAGGAAAGTTAGCACCCAGATTCATAGGCCCCTACAAAATTCTGGAACGTAGAGGCGAAGTTGCATACAAGATGAAATTGCCGGAAGGACTGTCCGGAGTTCATGATATTTTCCATGTTTCCCAGTTGAAGAAATGCCATGCTGAGATGGCTGATATTCCTTTGAGAGACACAGTGCCCCTAGAGGCCATACAACTTGACAGTGACCTGACCTACAAGGAGAAGCCTGTAAGAATCCTCGAGACTGCCAACAGAGTTACCCAAAGCAAGATCATCAAGTTCTGTAAGGTTCTGTGGAGTCACCACACCGAAGAAGAAGCCACCTGGGAACGCGAAGAAGATCTTCGTAGAGACCATCCGCACCTATTTTCAAGCCAACCCGAATCTCGAGGGCGAGATTCATCTTAAGGTGGGTAGGTTTGTAACATCCCAAAATTTCATTTTGGAATATTATGATATATAGCTATGCATCATCGTCATATTGTTTGAATGAATATAATGGTTGAAGTGCTTCTTTTGAATTTCTGAAATGTCACTTTCATCTTTCCCCTTTTCTTATTTCACCTATTTGAAAACTTCTGGAAAAGTTCAAAGAAAAGAGGGGAGTAACATGACACTCCACACCAGGGTCATCTTGGTGAAATATTTGAACAATAAAACCAGGGGGCTATTTGAAAAAAATTATTACAAAAGGATTTAAAATCAAATAAGCATTTTCTGAAGAAAAAAATTAAAAGTATTCAATATGACAGAGGAAAAATGTTCATTGAATAGCATTAATTCTCCTGATCATTTTGATATATATATTTCCTATATTTGGAAATGTTTTGAATGCCTTTAAATGAGTTTTACTGCTATGGATATTAAAAAGGAAATGAATTTAATTCGAAACGGGCCGGCCCACAGCAGTTAAGTCCCGAAACCGCTCCGAGCCGACCGACCGACGCGCTGACGCCGCCCTCCCTCTCTTTGACGCCCCGGCCCCGCCGTCCGATCCCGAAGACACCATGCTCCCCTTCCTCCTCGCGTCGACAGAACCTCGCCGGCGATTCCTCCTCTCCGGATCTCCCTCCTCTTTCCTTTCCCGACCACCGCTCCGGCCCTATAAGTAGCCCCGACCCTTCGCTCCTCATTCCACCCCCAAGCCCCCACTCTACCTCGCCAGAGCACTGCCCACACCCTCGTCGGAGTTCAGATCCCCATCCAAAGCTTCCAGAGCACCTGGCCGTCACCACGCTCGTCCCCACTCCTCTCCGACGCCACTAGAGTGCGCAGGAGCCCCGCCGCCGTTGTTTGAAGCCCTCGGACGCCGTCCCCAACCACCGGAGCACCGCCCCCGACGACCTTGTCGCCTCGGCCTCACCGGCGAACCCCCTCGCCGGCGACCCCTCTCTCTGTGAGCCCCTCTCCCCCTCCCTATCGGTTCGATCGTAGATCAACGCGTTCGATTAGATCTTTTTAAAAACCGAACCGGTACGCGCTAAGCTTCGGTCACCCGCCCGCAAATGCCTGAACGCACACCCTCTCGGCCAACCACAACCCGCCACATAGCTCTGTCCGGTGACTTTTATTTTTTATTTTTCTGATTCTTTTTTAGAAAACACAATGTTTTCAAATCTTGTTTTTATCCTATCTTTTAAACTATTTAGTGTTTTTAGTTGATTCTTTTTGCATTAGTTCACAAATTTGATGTAGTTTATGCAAGTATGCTTAGTTTTCAAATTTGACCTTTAAATTTTGAATCTAATCAAATTTGTTCAAATTACTAAAATCTGTATAACTATAGCTTAAAAATATATTTTTGAGTGAATCTTTTTGCCAATGTTTGGTATTAGTTAAACCTATCATTCTACATGATTTGAGTATTTTACTGAATAAATTTAGTTACTGTTTTTAACAAAAACAGAATCTGTTTAGTTCCTAATGTAGTTTAGTTTTCCTAATTTTAATTTAATTTGAACCTAAATTAGTTTAACTTTTGTTAATAGTTTTCATGAGTTTCTATTGTTTCAAATATTTAGGTAACATTACTTGCTAATATTTAGAATGATTGTTTAGTTTTATACCATGTTGTTATAGGAATCTTTATATATTTTTCATTAGGTATAGTTTTATAAAACAATTTAGTTTTACTTTCACAAACTAGTTAGATGATTAAGATAGATTTCTAGTAAATAATTTTAGTAATTCAATTCTGTTAATTAATATGAAGATAATAATATTAGTGTTAATAATATCATTGTTTTGGTTTCCTATTCCAAAGTTATAGGAACATACTAGTTATTTTCATTTTAGTAGTGTTTCTTTACACAAAAGTTTTAGTGAATTTGATTCTGTTTACTAAAATTGATTTTCTTTAATATTCCTTTTTCTACTAGGTATTGCTTGCTTGTTTGTCTTAAAGTAGTAGTAGTAGAAGTTTTGACACTAAAAAAAATTGTGAGTCAAAACTTTTTATTTTGATTTCTTTCTCTTGATTGATACTATTGAATAGTTTTAGTATTGTTTGTTGAACCTTGCTGAATTGTGTAAATTGTTTTGTATTTATACTTATGGTGTGCTCTTATTTGATTCGTTAGATCATCCGGAGTGCGAAGCTTGTTATCTAGAGTCACTTGATTACGAGGATCGTCAGCAAGGCAAGTCACTTTGATCATGTATATCTATGTTTTATTGCATTAGTTCTTACATCACCCCAATTGCATGCAAAGTAGGTAAATTGGAAACTTGGTTACTTGTTGTAGTATCATGTGGTAGGTACCCCTCAACCCTTTGACACATTGGCCCCGGGAAACGTTGTTTTACATGTTGCTATGCTATTAGTAGACGGGGTTGGTTGTGTGATTCATGAGAGTTGTGAGTTAATAATTTCAAGACCTAACTGATGATCAAGTCTTCAAGACTTCAAGTTTTCAACTTACCTCTTGGTGGATGATGGTTGAACGGCGCCCTAGAGAAACCAGTGGTTAGCCTAGATGATGCTGGAGATGTGCCAGTATTCATGCGGAAAGGTCCACCCAGGCACAAAGAGATGGATGGATGCTTCAAGACCCAAGGCTTACCTGCACAGCCACAAGTCCTTATGGGCTCTGGCTTGGTTGGATATCGTGGTGACCCTGGACAGGCGGTGCTACGATATGTAGAAGAACGGTAGGAAAGGATGGAAACCGACAGAGTCTCAGGGAAACCCTTTAAAAGACCATGTTTTGGTCATCCGTTTCTCAAACACCATGAAGTGCGAGAAGTCCAACGGAGGTGACCAAATCTTGTGGGGAACGTGTGCAAAACTCTGCAGAGACCCAAACCTAATCGATTAGCCGTGTCCACGGTCATGGACAGTTTGAGCCAAAGGAACTTAAACTATCTGGAACTCTCAACACAATTGATTATATTGATGTGGGTTATTAATGTCAACTTGGGTATGAGAATTGGTTGGTGGAACCATCTCATTAATCAACCAATATTGTAGTAATTATTCCTTTGCCCTCTCTTGTTGTAGGAAAATTTTGGCTTTATGCAAAAACTTACTACCTCACCTGCCATATTTGCATATAAACTAGATGATTACTTTACCCCCTCTCTTGTGACTTTGCCGGCATATTCAATATGCTGACCTATACGGCTGCAACGTATCATGTTGCAGAGTATTTTTCCGACCAGGAGTGAGGATACACTCTACGCTCGGTGAGATGCCCTTGGAGTCAGATAGACTCATCTACCTTCGAAGCTTCCACAAGTTTATGGTTTAGTTTATCTCATGAGTTAGCCTTCATCCACTTTATTGAAATCATTATTGTAATAAAGGACTCGATATGAGATTCCGATTAATTTATGCTGTGTGATTTCCCTTTGATATATACATTGATGTACCGTGTGTGCACCAGCATGATCTTGGGATGGTACAGAAACACCGGAGATTCGACATTTCAGGTCGGGTCGCTACATCATGTTACCTTACTTAATGTGTTACTCTGTTCTTCATGAACTTAATACTCTAGATGTAGGCAGGAGTCGGTCGATGTCTGGAGTAATTGTAGTAGATGCGGAATCATTTCGGTCTACTTGTCACAGACGTGATGCCTATATGCATAATCATTGCCTTGGATATCTTCATAATTATTCGCTTTTCTATCAATTGATCGACAGTAATTTGTTCACCCACCGTAGTACTTGCCATCATGAGAGAAGCCATCTAGTGAAACCTATGGCCCCGGGTCTATTTTCCATATTATACTTTCAGATCTAAAACCAAAAATACCAAAAATACTTGTTGCATTATTTTTACTTTTAGTTTTACTTTCCGTTCAAGCATCTTATTATATCTCTCTCTATTAGATCTCATCCTTGCAAGTAACCGTGAAGGGATTGACAACCCCTTTATAGCGTTGGGTGCAAGAGTCTGATTCTTTGTGCAGGTACATCTATCGGTGACTCGCTTGTATCTCCTAATGGATTGATACCTTGGTTCTCAAAAATTGAGGGAAATACTTATCTACCTTGCTGCATCAAACCGTTCCTCTTCACGGGAAACTAACGCATGCTCGAGAAGTATCAATAAGGATTTCTGGCGCCGTTGCCGGGGAGATACATAGAAAGTCAAGATAAGAACTTTCTCGTCAACTTGCCAATTCCTGGTTTGGTTGCGGGGATATCTACATCAAGCCTACCAAGCACCCATCACAAACTCATCTCTTGTATTTACATTATTTGCCATTTGCCTCTTGTTTTCCTCTCCCCGCTTCTAAAACAATTTCAAGAAAATACCAAAAATATTTGCCTTTTTATTCTCCCTTCTTCCGTTTGCCTTTTCGTTGCTATGTTTGCTTATGTTGCCATGTGCTTCCTATTTGCTTGCATCTGCGCTTGCTAAAAATATATTGTTATGGATCCTCATCCACTTGCTAATCTTTTAAAAAGACCAAATTATGATGAACCAATTGCTAGTGAGTTGAGTGTACTTGATTATCTCTATGAAGTTTTGCTTGATATTCGTGAATCTGAAAATTGGATGAAGTGATCCATGATGTTTCCTTGAATGAAAAGTTTGATTTCAATTATATTGTTATAAATTTTATTAGTGTCAATTATGTTAATGATATGCAAAACTACAAGCTTGGGGATGCTATATTTGATGAGTTTGCCATGACCACTACTTATTGCAATGATCATGATCTGGGTGGTAATGCTTCTTGTGATCTTGATAATTTATTTAGTACTCATGATGAATATGATGTTGAAAGTGGGTTTGGAAGAGTGTTAAATTTAGGCATTATTCATCCCACTATTTTGGAGAGTGTTCAATCTTATGAAATTTTTGATAAAAGTGGGTTTGGAGAGGTCATGACTTTAGTTAATGATAATCCCACTATTTTGGAAGAGTATCAACTTTGCATGCACGTGGATCATGAAGAGAAAATTTTATATGATAGTTATATTGTTGAATTACTTCATGATTCCACTGAAATTTATTATGAGGGAGGAACATATGCTTGTAGGAATTGCAATAATATCAAGTTTCCTCCCTATGTGTTCAAAGTTTTGAAGTTATGTTTGTTTTGCCTTCCTATGCTAGTTAATTCTTGTTCGCATAAATTGTTTTCTCAGAAAATCCCTATGCATAGGAAGTGGGTTAGACTTAAACGTGTTTTTAATGCTATTCATGATTCTTCTTTGCATATCTCAACTACTACTTTTTATGTGAGCATCATTGAAATCGTTATGCCTAGCTAGGGGTGTTAAACAATAGCGCTCGTCGGGAGGCAACCCAATTTTATTTTGCTTTCTGCTTTTTGCTTCTGTTTTTGTGTCTTTGGCACATTATTACTTCTATAGTAATTGTGTTTTTGTGTTTTGATTAGTGTTTGAGCCAAGTAAAACCTTTGGGGTGATCTATGGTAGTTGTTGATTTGATCCTGCTGAAAAACAGAAACTTCTGCGCACAGTCCATGAATTTTCTAAATTGTTCAGAGCGTCGAAAGATCTGATACTTTTACACAAGATTGATATACAAATTTACCTGATTGTACTAATTGTTCAGAATTTCTAGAGTTCCACATGTATTCTAATTTTACAGATTTCTACAGACTGTTATATTTTTGACACATTCTGTTTTCTTTGTGTTGTTTGCTTATTTTGATGTATCATGGGTCGTATCGGGAGTATGAGTGATGGAAAAGTTAGAAAAAATTAGGTATTACACAAATATAAATAAATAATGAGTTCACAACAGTACCTAAGGTGGTGATTTATTTTTCTTATACTAACGGATCTCATGAGTTTTCTGTTGAGTTTTGTGTTGTGAAGTTTTCATGTTTTGGATGAAGATTTGATGGACTATGAAATAAAGAGTGGCAAGATCCTAATCTTGGGGATGCCCAAGGCACCCCAAGTCATATTCAAGGATACAAAAAATCCTAAGCTTGGGGATGCCCCAGAAGGCGTCCCCTCTTTCATCTTCAATCCATCGGTAAATTTACTTGAGGCTATATTTGTATTCACCACATGATATGTGTTTTGCTTCGAGCGTCTTGTATGATATGAGTCTTCGCTTGTTAGTTTGCCACAATTATCCTTGCTGCACACATCTTTTGAGAGAGACACGCTGAATCGTGAATTTGTTAGAATACTCAATGTGCTTCACTTATATCTTTTGAGCTAGGCAATGTTGCTCTAGTGCTTCACTTATATCTTTATAGAGCATGGTGGTGTTATATTTCATAGAAATTATTGAACTCTCTTTCCTCACTTATATTATTTTGAGAGTTTCTTAAAACAGCATGGTAATTTGTTTAGGTTATGAATTTAGTCCTAATATAATGGCATCCAAGAGGGTATAATAAAAACTTTCATATTAACTGCATTAAAAACTATGAGAAGTTTGATTCATTCCATGTAGTTTTCAGATAATAGGGATGGTAATATGACAGTCATGTTAGTGAGTTGTTGTGAATTGGAAGAGATATGTGTGTTAAAGCTTGTGATTACTGTAGCATGCACGTATGGTGAACCCTTATGTAATGAAGTCAGAGCATTATTTGTTTAATGATTTTTGACCTTTGTGTGATGGTCGAGAGCACGCGATGGTTAACTCCTACCAACCTCTTCCCTAGGAGCATGCGTCTAATGCTTTGTCTGATAACTAATAGACTTTTGCAATAAGTATGTGAGTTCTTTATGACTAATGTTGAGTCCATGGATTATACGCATCTCACCCTTCCATCTTTGCTAGCCTCTCTAGTACCGCACAACTTTTGTCGTACACCAAACCCTCCTTCCTCAAAACATACACCATATATTCATCAAAATAGCCACGATACCTACCTATTATGGCATTTCCATAGCCATTCCGAGATATATTGCCATGCAACTTCCACCATGTAGTTTTTCTATGACTTGCATCATCACTTCATATTGCATATAGAGTCATATTTTGTCAGAGGAATTGATATGTAATTTATTTTTCTTTGAGTTATAAGTAAATAAAAGTGTGATGATTTTTCATTAATAGAGCATTGTCCCATGAGATAAAAGGATGATGGAGGCTATGACTCCCTCACAAGTTGGGATGAGTATCCGGACTTTACAAAAAATAAAAGAGGTGAGCGAAACCCAAACAAAAAAAGAGGCCAAAGAAGACCACCAAAAAATGAAAGAAAGAGAGAAGGGACAATTTCTACTACCTTTTTCCACACTTGTGCTTCAAAGTAGCACCATGATCTTCATGATAGAGAGTGTTCAATTTTTGTCACTTTCATATAACTAGTGGATATTCATTATGCATGACCACTTAGTTTTCTTTTTGAGCTCTCATACACTTATAGCTCTAAGTGCATTTATTGCATGGCAATCCCTACTCACTCACATTGATATTTATTGACGGGCATCTCCATAGCCCATTGATACGCCTAGTTTATGTGAGACTATCTTCTCCTTTTTGCTTTTATGGGGTTTTCATCATATTGCTTGAGTTTATCCCTCTTCATCATGTCATCTTACTTAATCTGTTACTTTGTTCGTCATGAACTTAATACTCTAGATGCAGGCAGGAGTCGGTCGATGTGTGGAGTAATAGTAGTAGATGCAGAATTGTTTCGGTCTACTTGTCACACACGTGATGAATATATGCATAATCATTGCCTACGATATCTTGATAATTATTCGCTTTTCTATTAATTGCCTGACAGTAATTTTTTCACCCACCATAGTACTTGCCATCATGAGAGAAGCCATCTAGTGAAACCTACGGCCCCCGAGTCTATTTTCCATATTATACTTTTAGATCTAAAACCAAAAATACCAAAAATACTTGTTGCATTATTTTTACTTTTAGTTTTAATTTCCGTTCAAGCATCTTATTATATCAATCTCTATTAGATCTCATCCTGGCAAGTAACCATGAAGGGATTGACAACCCATTTATAGCGTTAGGTGCAAGAGTTTGATTCTTGGTGCAGGTACATCTATTGGTGACTCTCTTGTATCTCCTACTGTATTGATACCTTGGTTCTTAAAAACTGGGGGAAATACTTATCTACTTTGCTGCATCAAACCGTTCCTCTTCACGGGAAACCAACGCATGCTCGACAAGTAGCAAGAAGGATTTCTAGCACCTTTCCAGGGGAGATACATAGCAAGTCAAGATAAGAACTCTCTCGTCAACTTGCCAATTTCTGGTTTGGTTACGGGGAGATCTACATCAAGCCTACCAAGCACCCATCACAATCTCTAGCATTTACATTATTTGTCATTTGCCTCTCGTTTTCTTCTCCCCCACTTCTAAAAAGATTTTCAAAAAATACCAAAAAGATTTGCCTTTTTATTCGCCCTTCTACCATTCACCTTTTCCTTCCTATGTTTGCTTGTGTTGCTATGTGCTTCCTATTTAATTGCATCTTCGCTTGCTAAAAATCTATTGTTATGGATCCTCATCCACTTGCTAAACTTTTCAAAAGACCAAATTATGATGAACCAATTGCTAGTGAGTTGAGTGTACTTGATTATCTCTACGAAGTTTTGCTTGATATTTGTGAATCTAAAAGTTGTGATGAAGTGATTCACGATGTTTCCTTGAATGAAAAGCATTATTACAATGATATTGTTATAAATTTTATTAATATCAATTATGTTAATGATATGCAAAACTACAAGCTTGGGGATGCTATATTTGATGAGTTTGCCATGACCACTACTTATTGCAATGATCATGATTGGGGTGATAATGCTTCTTATGATCTTGATAATTTATTTAATACTCATGATGAATATGATGTTGGAAGTGGGTTTCGAAGAGTGTCAACTTTAGGCATTATTCATCCCACTATTTTGGAGAGTGTTCAATCTTATGAAATTTTTGATAAAAGTTGGTTTGGAGAGGTCATGACTTTAGTTAATGATAATCCCACTATTTTGGAAGAGTGTCAACTTTGCATGCATGTGCATCATGAAGAGAAAAATTTATATGATAGTTATATTGTTGAATTACTTATGATTCTTCTGAAATTTATTATGAGGGAGGAACATATGCTTGTAGGAATTGCAATAATATCAAGTTTCCTCCGTATGTGTTCAAAGTTTTGAAGTTATGCTTGTTTTGCCTTCCTATGCTTGTTAATTCTTGTTCCCATAAATTATTTTATCAAAAAATCCATATGCATAGGAAGTGGTTTACACTTAAACGTGTTTTTAATCATATTCATGATGCTCTTTTGCATATCTCAACTACTACTTTTTATGTGAGCATCATTGAAATCGTTATGCCTAGCTAGGGGCGTTAAACAATAGCGCTTGTTGGGAGGCAACCCAATTTTATTTTGATTTCTACTTTTTGCTTATGTTTTGGTGTGTTTGGCACAGTGTTACTTATGTAGTAATAATGTTTTTGTGTTTTGATCAGTGTTTGAGCCAAGTAAAACCTTTGGGGTGATATATGGTAGTTGTTGATTTGATCTTGCTGAAAAACAAAAATTTTGCGCTTAGTCCAGGAATTTTCTAAAATTTTCAGAGCATCTAATGGATCTGAAATTTTTACAAGAGATTGATATACAAATTTCCCTGATTGTACTAGTTTTAAAGAATTTGTAGAGTTTCAGAAGCATTCGATGTGTACAGATTTCTATAGACAGTTCTGTTTTTGACAGGTTATGTTTTCTTTGTGTTGTTTGCTTATTTTGATGTATCTATGGGTCGTATCGGGAGGTATGAGTCATGGAAAAGTTAGAATACAGTAGTTATTGCACAAATATAAATAAATAATGAGTTCACAACAGTACCTAAAGTGGTGCTTTAGTTTTCTTATACTAACGGATCTCATGAGTTTTCTGTTGAGTTTTGTGTTGAGTTTTCTGTTGTGAAGTTTTCAAGTTTTGCGTGAAGATTTGATGGACTATGGAATAAAGATTGTCAAGAGACTAATCTTGGGGATTCCCAAGGCACCCAAAGTCATATTGAAGGATACCAAAAAGCCTAAGCTTGGGGATGCACCAGAAGGCATCCCCTCTTTCGTCTTCAATCCATCGATAAATTTACTTGAGGCTATATTTTTATTCACCACATGATATGTGTTTTGCTTGGAGCGTCTTGTATGATATGAGTATTTTCTTGTTAGTTTGCCACAATAATACTTTATGAACACATATTTTGAGAGAGACACGCTGAATCGTGAATTTGTTAGAATACTCTATGTGCTTCTGTTATATCTTTTGAGCTAGGCAATGTTGCTCTAGTGCTTCACTTATATCTTTATAGAGCATGGTGGTATTATATTTTATAGAAATTATTGAACTCTCATTCCTTAGTTTTATTAGTTTGAGAGTTTCTTAAAACAGCATGGTAATTTATTTAGTTTATGAATTTAGTCCTAATATAATGGCATCCAAGAGGGATATAATAAAAACTTTCATATTAAGTGCATTAAAACTATGAGAAGTTTGATTCCTTGCTTGTAGTTTTGAGATAATAGGGATGGTAATATGATAGTCATGCTAGTGAGTAGTTGTGAATTGGAAGAGATATGTGTGTGAAAGCTTGTGATTCCCGTAGTATGCACGTATGGTGAACCCTTATGTAACGAAGTCCGAGCATTATTTGTTTAATGATTTTCGACCTTTGTGTGAGGGTCGGGAGCGCGCGATGGTTAACTACTACCAACCTCTCCCCTAGGAGCTTGCGTCTAATGCTTTGTTTGATAACTAATAGACTTTTGCAATAAGTATGTGAGTTCTTTATGACTAATGTTGAGTCCATAGATTATACGCACTCTCACCCTTCCATCTTTGCTAGCCTCTCTAGTACCACTCAACTTTCGCCGGTACACCAAACCCTCCTTCCTCAAAATAGCCACCATATATTCCTCAAAACAGCCACCATACCTACCTATTATGGCATTTCCATAGCCATTCTGAGATGTATTGCCATGCAACTTCCACCATGTAGTTTTTCTATGACTTGCATCATCACTTCATATTGCATATAGAGTCATATTTTGTCATAGGAATCAAGTTGTAATTTCTTTTTCTATGAGTTATAAGTAAATAAAAGTGTGATGATTTTTCATTAATAGAGCATTGTCCCATGAGAGAAAAGGATGATGGAGGCTATGACTCCCTCACAAGTTGGGATGAGTATCCGTAATTTACAAAAAATAAAAGTGGCCAACGAAACCCAAAAAAGATATAAAAGAGGCCAAAGAAGCCCACCAAAAAATGAGAGAAGCAGAGAAGGGACAATTTCTACTACCTTTTTCCACACTTGTGCTTCAAAGTAGCACCATGATCTTCATGATAGAGAGTGTCCAATTTTGTCACTTTCATATAACTAGTGGATATTCATTATGCACGACCACTTAGTTTTCTTTTTGAGCTTTCATACAATTATAGATCTAAGTGCATTTGTTGCATGGCAATCCCTACTCACTCACATTGATATCTATTGATGGGCATCTCCATCGCCCGTTGATACGCCTAGTTGATGTGAGGCTATCGTCTCCTTTTTTCCCTTGCACCTCCTCCATATTCTATTCCACCTATCATGCTATATCCATGGTTCATGCTCATGTATTGCGTGAGAGTTGAAAAGGTTTGAGAACACCAAAAGTGTGAAACAATTGCTTGACTTGTTCATCGGGGTTGTGCATGATTTAGATATGTTGTGTGGGGAAGATGGAGCATACCAGACCATATGATTTTGTAGGGATGACTTTCTAAGGCCATGTGATTTCGAAAGGACACGACTACCTTTTAGGTGTGCTCGAAGTATTACTGTTTTTATGTCAATATTAGACTATTGTTTTGAATCTTACGGATCTGAATATTCATGCCATAATAGATAATATTACATGGATAAATATGTTAGGTAGCATTCCACATCAAAAATTCTGCTTTTATCATTTACCTACTCAAGGACGAGCAGGAATTAACCTTGGGGATGTTGATACGTCTCCAACGTATCTATAATTTTTGATTCTTCCATGCTATTATATTATCTGTTTTGGATGCTTTATATGCACTAATATGCTATTTTATATTATTTTTGGGACTAACCTATTAATCTAGAGCCTAGTGTCAGTTTCTGTTTTTTCCTTGTTTTTGAGATTTGCAGATAAGGAATATTAAATGGGGTCCAAACGGAATAAAACCTTCGGAAGGAATTTTTCTGGAACAAAAGGAATCTACGAGACTTGAGAACAAAGGCAGAGGAGCCACTGTGGGGCCACAAGCCCTAGGGTCGCGACCAGGGGGTATGTCATGTCGGGCAGGCTTGTGGGCCCATAGAAGCTCCCCTAACCCTAATCGTCGGCCTATAAATTCCCAAATACTCCATCATTATCAGAAGGAGCCATGAAAACACTTTTCCTCTGCCAGAACCCTTCATTCCCGATAGATCCAATCTTGGAGCCTTTTTCGGTAATCTGTCGGAGGGGGATTCAATCACGAAGGGCATCTACATCAACTCCACTGCCCCTCCGATGATGCGTGAGTAGTTCACCACAGACCTATGGGACCATAGCTAGTAGCTAGATGGCTTCTTCTCTCTCTTTGCTTCTCAATACCATGTTCTTCATGATCTTCATGGAGATCTATCTGATGTAATACTCTTTTGCGATGTGTTTGTCGAGATCTGATGATTTGTGGGTTTATGTTCAGATTATCCATGAATATTATTTGAGTCTTTCCTGAATTCTTATATGCATGATTTCATATCTTTTCAAGTCTCTTCGAGTTATTTGTTTGGTTTGGCCAACTAGATTAGTAATTCTTGCAATGGGAAAAGTGCTTAGTTTTGGGTTCAATCTTGCGGTGTCCTCACCAAGTGACAAAGTAGGGGTAGCAAGGCACGTATTGTATTGTTGCCATCAAGGGTAAAAAGATGGGGTTTTCGTCATATTGCTTGAGTTTATCCCTCTACATCATGTCATCTTACTTAATCTGTTACTTTGTTCTTCATGAACTTAATACTCTAGATATAGGCAGGAGTCGGTCGATGTGTGGAGTAATAGTAGTAGATGCAGAATTATTTCGGTCTACTTGTCACAGACGTGATGAATATATGCATAATCATTGCCTACGATATCTTCATAATTATTCGCTTTTCTATCAATTTCTCGATAGTAATTTGTTCACCCACCGTAGTACTTGCCATCATGAGAGAAGCCATCTAGTGAAACCTACGGCCCCCGGGTCTATTTTCCATATTATACTTTCAGATCTAAAACCAAAAATACCAAAAAATACTTGTTGCATTATTTTTACTTTTAGTTTTACTTTCTGTTCAAGCATCTTATTATATCTATCTCTATTAGATCTCATCCTTGCAAGTAACCGTGAAGGGATTGACAACCCCTTTATAGCGTTGGGTGCAAGAGTTTGATTCTTTGTGTAGGTACATCTATTGGTGACTCGCTTGTATCTCCTATTGTATTGATACCTTGGTTCTTAAAAACTGAGGGAAATACTTATCTACTTTGCTGCATCAAACCGTTCCTCTTCACAGGAAACCAACGCATGCTCGAGAAGTAGCAAGAAGGATTTCTAGCGTCGTTGCCGAGGAGATACATAGCAAGTCAAGATAAGACTCTCTCATCAACTTGCCAATTTCTGGTTTGGTTGCGGGGAGATCTACATCAAGCCTACCAAGCACCCATCACAAACTCATCTCTTGCATTTACATTATTTGCCATTTGCCTCTCGTTTTCCTCTCCCCCACATCTAAAATAATTTTCAGAAAATACCAAAAAGATTTGCCTTTTTATTCGCCCTTCTTCCGTTCGCCTTTTCGTTGCTATGTTTGCTTGTGTTGCTATGTGCTTCCTATTTGCTTGCATCTTCGCTTCCAAAAATTCTATTGTTATGGATCCTCATCCACTTGCTAATCTTTTCAAAAGACCAAATTATGATGAACCAATTGCTAGTGAGTTGAGTGTACTTGATTGTCTCTACGAAATTTTGCTTGATATTTGTGAATCTGAAAGTTGTGATGAAGTGATTCACGATGCTTCCTTGAATGAAAAGCATTATTGCAATGATATTGTTATAAATTTTACTAATGTCAATTATGTTAATGATATGCAAAACTACAAGCTTGGGGATGCTATATTTGATGAGTTTGCCATGACACTACTTATTGCAATGATCATGATTAGGGTGATAATGCATCTTATGATCTTGATAATTTATTTAATACTCATGATGAATATGATGTTGAAAGTGGGTTTCAAAGAGTGTCAACTTTAGGCATTATTCATCCCACTATTTTGGAGAGTGTTCAATCTTATGAAATTTTTGATAAAAGTGGGTTTGGAGAGGTCATGACTTTAGTTAATGATAATCCCACTATTTTGGAAGAGTATCAACTTTGCATGCATGTGGATCATGAAGACAAAATTTTATATGATAGTTATATTTTTGAATTACTTATGATTCTACTAAAATTTATTATAAGGGAGGAACATATGCTTGTAGTAATTGCAATAATATCAAGTTTCCTCCCTATGTGTTCAAAGTTTTGAAGATGCTTGTTTTGCCTTCCTATGCTAGTTAATTCTTATTCCCATAAATTGTTTGCTCAGAGGCATAGGAAGTGGGTTAGACTTAAACGTGTTTTTAATGCTATTCTTGATGATCTTTTGCATATCTCAACTACTACTTTTTATGTGAGCATCATTGAAATCGTTATGCCTAGCTAGGGGCGTTAAACAATAGCGCTTGTTGGGAGGCAACCCAATTTTATTTTGCTTTATGCTTTTTTCTTCTATTTTGGTGTGTTTGGCACATTATTACTTATGTAGTAATTGTGTTTTTGTGTTTTGATCAGTGTTTGAGCCAAGTAAAACCTTTGGGGTGATATATGGTAGTTGTTGATTTGATCCTGCTGAAAAACAGAAACTTTTGCACTCAGTCCAGGAATTTTCTAAATTTTTCAGAGCGTCGAATGGATCTGAATTTTTTGAACCAGATTTATACACAAATTTCCTTGATTTTAATAATTTTTAAGAATTATCATTTTCCATAAGTATTCGAATTTACAGATTTCTACAGACTATTCAGTTTTTGAAAGATTCTGTTTTCATTGTGTTGTTTGCTTATTTTGATATATCTATCGGTCGTATCGGGGGTACGAGTCATGGAGAAGTTAGAATACAGTAGGTATTACACAAATATAAATAAATAATGAGTTCACAACAGTACCTAAAGTGGTGATTTATTTTTCTTATACTAACGGATCTCATGAGTTTTGTGTTGTGAAGTTTTCAAGTTTTGGGTGAAGATTTGATAGACAATGGAATAAAGAGTGGCAAGAGCCTAAGCATGGGGATGACCAAGGCACCCCAAGTCATATTCAAGGATACCAAAAATCCTAAGCTTGGGGATGCCTCAGAAGCCATCCGCTCTTTCGTCTTCAATCCATCGGTAAATTTACTTGAGGCTATATTTTTATTCACCACATGATATGTGTTTTGCTTGGAGCGGCTTGTATGATATGAGTCTTTGCTTGTTAGTTTGCCACAATCATACTTGATGCACACATATTTTGAGAGATACACGTTGAATGGTGAATTTTTTAGAATACTCTATGTGCTTCACTTATATCTTTTGAGCTAGGCAATGTTGCTCTAGTGCTTCACTTATATCTTTATAGAGCATGGTGGTGTTATATTTTATAGAAATTATTGAACTCTCGTTCCTCACTTATATTATTTTGAGAGTTTCTTAAAACATCATGGTAATTTGAATAGGTTATGAATTTAGTCCTAATATAATGGCATCCAAGAGGGATATAATAAAAACTTTCATCTTAAGTGCATTAAAAACTGTGAGAAATTTGATTCCTTGCATGTAGTTTTGAGATAATAGGGATAGTAATATGAGAGTCAAGCTAGTGAGTACTTGTGAATTGGAAGAGATACGTGTGTTAAAGCTTGTGATTCCCGTAGCATGCACACATGGTGAACCCTTATGTAACGAAGTCGGAGCATGATTTGTTTAATGATTTTTGACCTTTGTGTGAGGGTTGGGAGCGCGCGATGGTTAACTCCTACCAACCTCTCCCCTAGGAGCATGCGTCTAATGCTTTGTTTGATAACTAGTAGACTTTTGCAATAAGTATGTGAGTATATGACTAATGTTGAGTCCATGGATTATACGCACTCTCACCCTTCCATCTTTGCTAGCTTCTCAAGTACCGCGCAACTTTTGCCGGTACACCAAACCCTCCTTCCACAAAACATCCGCCATATATTCCTCAAAACAGCCACCATACCTACGTATTATGGCATTTCCATAGCCATTCCAAGATATATTTCCATGCAACTTCCAACATGTAGTTTTTCTATGACTTGCATCATCACTTCATATTGCATATAGAGTCATATTTTGTCAGAGGAATCGAGTTGTAATTTATATTTCTTTGAGTTATAAGTAAATAAAAGTGTGATGATTTTTCGTTAATAGAGCATTGTCCCATGAGAGAAAAGGATGATGGAGGCTATGACTCCCTCACAAGTTAGGATGAGTATCCGTACTTTACAAAAAATAAAAGAGGCCAATGAAACCCAAACAAAAAAACATAAAAGAGGCCAAAGAAGCCCAGCAAAAAATGATAGAAAGAGAGAAGGGATAATTGCTACTACCTTTTTCCACACTTGTGCTTCAAAGTGGCACCATGATCTTCATGATAGAGAGTCTCCAATTTTGTCACTTTCATATAACTAGTGGATATTCATTATGCACGACCACTTAGTTTTCTTTTTGAGCTTTCATACACTTATAGCTCTAAGTGCATTTGTTGCATGGAAATCCCTAATCACTCACATTGATATCTATTGACGGGCATCTCCATAGCCTGTTGATACGCCTAGTTGATGTGAGGCTATATTCTCCTTTTTTTTACCTTGCACCTCCTCCATGTTCTATTCCACCTATAATGCTATATCCATGGCTCACGCTCATGTATTGTGTGAGAGTTGAAAAGGTTTGAGAGAACCAAAAGTGTGAAATAATTTCTTGACTTGTTCATCGGGGTTGTGCATGATTTAGATACTTTGTGTGGGAAAGATGGAGCATAGCCAGACCATATGATTTTGTAGGGATGACTTTCTAAGGCCATGTTATTTCGAAAGGACACGACTACCTTGTTGGTGTGCTCGAAGTATTACTGTTTTTATGTCAATATTAGACTATTGTTTTGAATCTTACGGATCAAAATATTCATGCCACAATAAAGAATATTACATGGATAAATATGTTGGGTAGCATTCCACATCAAAAATTCTGTTTTTATCATTTACCTAGTCGAGGACGAGCAGGAATTAAGCTTGGGGATGTTGATACGTCTCCAACGTATCTATAATTTTTGATTGTTCCATGCTATTATATTATCTGTTTTGGATGTTTTATATGCATTAATATGTTATTTTATATTATTTTTGGGACTAACCTATTAATCTAGAGCCTAGTGCATGTTTCTGTTTTTTCCTTGTTTTTTAGATTTCCAGATAAGGACTATTAAACGGAATCCAAACGGAATAAATCCTTCGGAAGGAATTTTTCTAGAACAAAAGAAATCTACGAGACTTGAGAACCAAGGCAGAGGAGCCACCGTGGGGCCACAAGCCCTAGGGGCGCAGCTAGGAGGTAGGCCACGTCGGGCAGGCTTGTGGGCCCACGGCAGCTCCCCTAACCCTAATCTTCAGCCTATAAATTCCCAAATATTCCATCATTATCAGAAGTAGCCACGAAAACACTTTTCCGCCTCCATAAGCCTCCGTTCCCAAGAGATCCAATCATGGAACCTTTTCTGGTAATCTGCCGGAGGGGGATTCGATCACGGAGGGCATCTACATCAACTCCAATGCCCCTCCGATGATGCGTGAGTAGTTCACCATAGACCTATGGATCCATAGCTAGTAGTTAGATGGCTTCTTCTCTCTCTTTGCTTCTCAATACCATGTTCTTCATGATCTTCATGGAGATCTATCTGATGTAATACTCTTTTGCGGTGTGTTTGTCGAGATCCGATGAATTGTGGGTTTATGTTCAGATTATCCATGAATATTATTTGAGTCTTTCCTGAATTTTTATATGCATGATTTCATATCTTTGCAAGTCTCTTTGAGTTATTGGTTTGGTTTGGCCAACTAGAGTGGTAATTCTTGCCATGGGAGAAGTGCTTAGTTTTGGGTTCAATCTTGCGGTGTCCTAACCTAGAGACAAAGTAGGGGTAGCAAGGCACGTACTGTATTGTTGCCATCAAGGGTAAAAAGATGGGGTTTTCATCATATTGCTTGAGTTTATCCCTCTATATCATGTCATCTTACTTAATTCGTTACTTTGTTCTTCATGTACTTAATACTGTAGATGAAGGCAGGAGTCGGTCGATGTGTGGAGTAATAGTAGTAGATGCAGAATCGTTTTGGTCTACTTGTCACGGACGTGATGCCTATATGCATAATCATTGCCTTGGATATCTTCATAATTATTCGCTTTTCTATCAATTGCTCGGCGGTAATTTGTTCACCCACCGTAATACTTGCCATCATGAGAGAAGCCACCTAGTGAAACCTATGGCCCCCGGGTCTAGTTTCCATATTATACTTTCAGATCTAAAACCAAATATACCAAATATAATTCCTGCCTTATTTTTACTTTTAGTTTTACTTTCCTTTCAAGCATCTTTTTATATCTATCTCTATTAGATCTCATCCTTGCAAGTAACCGTGAAGGGATTGACAACCCCTTGATAGCATTGGGTGCAAGAGTTTGATTCTTTGTGCAGGTACATCTATTGGTGACTTGCTTCTATCTCCTACTAGATTGATACCTTGGTTCTCAAAAACAGAGGGAAATACTTATCTACTTTGCTGCATCAAACCGTTCCTCTTCACGGGAAACCAACGCATGCTCGAGAAGTAGCAAGAAACCCCCGTCGAGGATCCCAAGTTCCCCAATCATGTATACGTTCTTGCTAAGGCTCTCTATGGCCTTAAGCAAGCCCCACGCGCGTAGTATGAGCACCTTACCGAGATGCTGCAAGACCGTGGGTTTGAAATTGGGAAAATCTCCCACTCTTTTTAAGAAGAGGGTCAACGGGAACTTGTTCATATGCCAACTATATGTTGATGATGTTATTTTTGGTTCTCCTAACAAAGCTTTCAATGAAGAATTTTACACTTTGATGACAAATAAGTTTGAGATGTCTATGATGGGAGAGTTGAAGTTCTTCCTAGGTTTCAAAGTCAAGCAACGAAGTCAAGGTACCTTCATCAATCAAGCTAAATACACTCAAGACATGCTCAAGAGGTTCAAGATGGATGAGCTCAATCCTCCCAAGGCCAACACTCCCATGCCACTCAAATGCCATCTTGACAGTGATCCCAATGGTAAAGCGGTGGATCAAAAGGTATATCGCTCCATGATTGGATCCTTGCTTTACCTTTGTGCATCTAGACCGGATATCATGTTAAGTGTGGGTATTTGTGCATGATTTCAATCCGCATCTAAGGAGAGTCGCCATGTGGCTGTCAAGCGAATCTTTCGATATTTGGCTCATACACCAAACTTTGGCTTATGGTATCCCAAGGGGGCTTCGTTTGATCTCGTTGGATATACTGACTCGGATTGGGCGGGAGACTGTGTGGATAGAAAGTCCACTTCCGGAGGCTGCCAATTTCTTGGTTGGTCTTTGGTAAGTTGGTCTTCAAAGAAACAAAATTGTGTTTCTCTCTCGTCCACCGAGGCTGAGTATGTAGCTACTGCCAGTTGTTGTGCACAGATTCTTTGGAGGAGGCAAACTTTAAAGGATTATGGTGTCAATTGTGACAAAGTGCCTCTTTACTATGATAATGAAAGTGCCATTATGATCTCCAGCAACCCAGTTCAACATTGCAAGACAAAGCATATTGATATTTGTCATCACTTACTTCGGGAACACGTCAAGCGAGGAGACATCAATCTTATCCATCTGAGCACAAACGAACAACTTGCAGATATATTTACGAATCCATTGGATGAAGCAAGATTTCGCGAGTTAAGGCATGAGCTAAATATCATTGATTCGAGCAATGTGGATTGACTTATTGCACACCTCACCACACTCATCATTATGTCTTGTCTAGGTGTACGCATGGATTTAGGGGGGAGTCTAGTTCTCTCAATGAACTATCCCTCCCCTTATTATGCATAAACTAATCAAAGTCTTTCACATCCGCCATTTTTGATGGTTATTGTGCTTCAAAAGACGAGTCTTGGTCATGGGACCAAGGATAATTCTTCGCGGTGCCATACCATTTGACTCAAACATAGGTGGCTCTAGGGCCACCGCCCTCTCTTCATGCGAAGTAGTGGTTCACTGTTTAGTCCTCATTTCTATTTCTACTCTGTTGGACCATGCTCTCGTTTTGACTTGCATCTTTGTCTTATCGTGTCTCTCTTTTTTTCGCAAAAAAAATTCTCTTCTTCTCTTTTCTCTTTGAAATCTTGCATTTTGTGGGTAGCACGGTACTACCATGGCAATCCACGGTACTACCGCTGGAGTTGGACTGCCTCTGTGCTTGCACAGGTGCGTCCCCGGCATGGTACTACCGCCCCAAAACACGGAAGTACAAAATTACTTCTGGTCTCGGAGCGGTACTACCGATTATTGCGCGGAAGTAAAAAATTACTTCCGCTCGTTGAGCGGTACTACCGCAATGATCACGGTACTACCATGTCGTCGAGTGTGTGGGAGGGTTAAAGCCGTCAGGGGGAGTTCAAACTCCCCCATACCCATTATCTCTTCCTCCCCTCACGTCTATCTCTCTCCTCCTCACAACCGGCGTCGGAGCACCTCACCGGATCTCCGTCTCCGGCCACCCTCCTCTCATTCCCTCCGGTGGGATTGTTCCCCACCTTGTCCTCTTGCCATGGACCCGGTATTTCCCCGAACTCTTCTCGTTTTGCTTCTCTATTTTTGAATCTAGGTTTAGGAGAAATATGATTTGGTCGAGTGATTTTTGGCCAAATCTGTGCATCAGGGGATGTTTTGAGAGTGTTAGTGCGGTAGAAGTGCTTATTGATAGGATACAGCGGGCTAACTTTTGTTCCACGGTAGTACCGATCTGGTTTTTGATCCGTGTTCATGCGAAATCTTCCCCACGCGGTACTACCGCATCTGGTGTGGTACTACCACTCGTCGGGCGGAAGTAAAATTTTACTTCCGCTCCAACCACGGTACTATCGCTCACAGCGGTACTACCGCGTCCAGAGCAGTAGTAATTTTTTACTTCCGCATGAACCACCGGTACTACCGCTCAATCAGAAGCTACCTCATTTTGTCCTGTTCATTCTCACCTCTATATGGTTTTCGTGTCTTCTTTCATCTTTGCCTTGACTCCTTTTTCGTTTGTCTCTTGTATTTGCGTTGTGTGTCATAGGTGGTGGCTCCGGTTCCGGCTCCGGTCCAAGACGCTCGAATCCCTCTTGCGACACTAGCTCAAAGCGTCTTCGCAATCCAGATGCTCCTGAGGGGTCCAATGCCCCGCCACGCCGTTTCAAGAGGACCTCATCCAAGCTTAAGGAGCCAGTTGACAATTGGGAAGACATGCCTCAAGCTGAGTTTCTGTCTCATCGATTAATCGACCCCTATATCAAACCGAGGGAACATTCCAGGGCCAATGAGTTGTTTTGGACCAAGCAACAATATCTCATCCACATCGATGTGATCAAGGGCAAGAAGAATCTATATGTTCATGTCCAATGGATTGAGATGGCTCATATGAGGAAGCACCAGGCATACTTTGGTGAGGCTCTAAGTATGGTGGAGCAGTTTGCTATCGAGGACATCATCTCGTTCCACCTTGACTTTGATCCCAAGATTGTGGGTCAGTTCTTTGCCTCTGCCCATTTCCACTCTGATGTGCAGCAGACCATGACTTGGATGACCAATGGAGAGAGGTTGTCTGCTACCTGGAAGGAGTTCATGGATATGTTGCATGTTCGTGATGAGGGGCTTAAGGAGCCCGTTGGATTGCGCCCTCACGGCAACCCCCAGCCAGCATGTAAGGAGCAGCTCGTGCCCTACTATATCTTGAAGACTTTACCCTCTGGTGAGCAAGTTTCTGTGCTCAACCCATTCCTTGATGTCATGCACCGGATCTTCTGCAACACTCTGTTTCCTTCCATGGGAGACAAGGACAAGGTGCACTCCTATCTGGTGGATATGTTGCTACTATGTGAGAAAGAACGAACTGGAGAACTTGACCCCCTTGATGTTTCTCACATTATGTGGACTGAGCTTTGCACTATTGTGTTTCACCATAAGGTCCCCATTTATGGGCCCTACTTGTTCCTCTTGATTCGTACTACTTGGGAGAAGACCCTTCCAGATGAGGACTTTCAGGAGCGCTTGTTTCTTCATGAGCCCATTCGTCTGCGTATGAAGGACAGGTGGGCTAACACCACCACTAAGCCAGCTCCTGCTCATATGGAGGTTGATGAGGATGAGATCGAAGAGGAGGAAGATGACAGCTCTGAGACGTATGAGCCACCGTCTTCTGAGCCATCTTGGGCCAAGAAGCTCTCTCACAAGATGAAGACCTTATTCTGCATGCAGGCTAAGGGACAGTATCAGACTCACGTTGCTTACAAGGAGAGTCACCAACGTGACAAGAGGATTCTAAGGAAGCTTGGTGAGGCCATCTCGAGTGGGTCTGAGAAGGACATCACTCCTGAGGCTACTTGGATGGGGAAGCAGCAGTTCCAGTGGGCTGATTCAGATGAGGAGTCCATTCCAGGTGCATCAGATGAGGAGCCAGATGACTGATCTTTCTGCATGGGAGCTACCACTTGTGTGCTAGGTGTCCTCTCTGCCTTTTTGGCATCCAGATGCCAAAGGGGGAGAGTGTAGGATTTGCGAGTGTTTGCGTTGTTTTTTGTCGTCTCTTTGCTTTTGTTAAACTTTGGTTTATGTCATTTGTGTCTGAGACCAGGAGAGTTCTTCTATCATATGGTGTGAGACATATGCAATCACTCATATCTTATTATTGTCCAGACATATGCTATCACTCCTATCTTATTATTGTCCAGTATGATTCGTAGCTTGTGAGTCTGTCTCTTATGTACCCTTATCTTCATGCTCACATGCTATGCCTTGTTTCTGTAATTAGTGTTATTCATTCTGTTACAAGGATTGCATTGTTTATAAAATATAGGGGGAGTGTTGATCCTAGTGTGTGTGTTTTGCGGTCCAAAGCATATCTATATAATGCACACATCTAGGGGGAGCTTGTCTATATTTTATAGATCTTGGGTTTGCATATGCTCATTTTATATCATTATGTGCAAATCCCGTATTGCCATCAATCCACCAAAAAGGGGGAGATTGTAAGGGCATATTTCTCCTTAAGTGGTTTTGGTGATTGATGACAATGTCTTTGCGGACTAATCGTGTGCATTGAGCATTTCAGATATCTCATGTCTAGGCACAAGACGATTTGGCGCCCCTCGGAGCTTATCTAAGACAGTTGTTCGCTACGTTTCCTTTCGGTGGATTTGAGTCGTAGGAAAGCCATACTATTAAGAGGGGGTCCGCTTCGGAAAGGTTTGGGTGGAATCAACACGTACACATCTATTCTATTTGCACCACCTTTCCTTTACTTCGATGGAGCACCAGTTGTTTTCCTCGTCTATGCAAAGTGAAGCCTGCGGGGGTACTTGTGTTTAGTGGCCAGCGGTAGTACCACTCAAGGGAGCAGTAGTACCGTAGGAGCCTGTGGTAGTACCGCTCAAGGGAGCGGTAGTACCGCAGGAGCCCGTGGTAGTACCGCTTAGTGGAGTGGTAGTACCGTTGTCCCCTGCCCAAGTACGTACGCATGCGGTAGTAGGCGCGGATGTAATTTTTTACATCTGCCCTATTGCGGTAGTACCATGATGCAGTTCCGGTACTACCGTGTCGGACTTTTTTGCAGCTTCGCCCTCAGCGGAGGTAGGCATGGAAGTAACTTTTTACTTTCGTGCATCTCCAAGTGTCGGTCTCTACTGACTATGCGGTAGTACCACATGGGCTCGCGGTAGTACCGCTCCGGCGGTTCTACCACTAGCTGCCTAGTGCAATCGGCCTGCATCTGATACTCCCGTGCAAGCGGTAGTACCGCATGTCGCAGCGGTAGTACCGCAAGTCCTTGCAGTACTACCGTGGTCTTTTGCGGTAGTACCGCGACGCACGGGGCTGGCGGTGGGGATAACGGTTGGATCTTATCCCACACTATAAAAGGGAGGTCTTCTTCCTCAAGAAGACTACCTCTTCCTTTCCCAAGCTCCATTGTTGCTCAAAGCTCCATTTTAGCCTGATCTCTCTCCCTAGCCAATCAAACTTGTTGATTTTCTAGGAATTGGTTGAGAAGGCCTCGATCTAAACTTCCACCAAGAGAAACTTGATTCCCCTCACTAATCCCTTGCGGATCTTGTTACTCTTGGGTGTTTGAGCACCCTAGGCGGTTGAGGTCACCTCGGAGCCACATTCCATTGTGGTGAAGCTTCGTGGTGTCGTTGGGAGCCTCCAATTCAGTTGTGGAGATAGCCCCAACCTTGTTTGTAAAGGTTCGGTCGCCGCCTTCAAGGGCACCAATAGTGGAATCACGGCATCTCGCATTGTGTGAGGGCGTGAGGAGAATACGGTGGCCCTAGTGGCTTCTTGGGGAGCATTGTGCCTCCACACCGCTCCAACGGAGACATACTTTCTCACAAGGGAAGGAACTCTGGTAACACATCCTCATCTCCACCAGCTCCACTTTTGGTTATCTCTTACCTTTACTTCTTGCAAGCTATTATTGTGTTGTATCCCTTGCTTGCTTGTGTACTTGTTGTGTTTAGCATCATATAGGTTATTCATCTAGTTGCACATATAGCCAACTTATTTGATGCTAAGCCTATATTGTTAGGGAAAAGTTAAAAAGTATTAGTTGCCTATTCACCCCCCTCTAGTCAACCATATCGATCCTCTCACCCACTACCATAGTTTTAAATAGCAAAGATAGCATCCGATATTGCATCCGCAATAGTGCTAGCGCAATAGGGACCGCTATCACTCAAATTAAATGTCATTGCATTTTGTTGATGTTCTAGTGATGTAAACAAGAATCTAGTGATTTTATAAATCCGCTACGCGGACATAGCGCCCGCAATATCGCACGCTATCCGCATTCCGCTATGCGGAACCCAATCCGCTACCAGCCCGGTATCCGGTATTTAAAACCATGCCCACTACCTATTGATGATAGTTTTCCTGATGAACAACTAGCTACAATAAATGTATCTCAAAACACTCCATGGTATGCTGATTATGCTAATTACATTGTTGCTAGATATATTCCACCTAGTTTCACATACCAACAAAAGCACAAAAAAATCTATGACTTAAGACATTGCTTTTGGGATGACCCACATCCTTATAAAGAAGGAGTAGATGGTATTATTAGACGATGTGTACCTGAGCATGAACAGGAACAAATCTTATGGAAGTGTCATTCTGAGGCTTATGGAGGACATCATGTTGGAGATGGAACTACTCATAAGGTATTACAATCTGGTTTTTGTTGGCATACTCTCTTCAAGGATGCTCGTAAGTTTGTCTCATCCTGTGATGAATGTCAAAGAATTGGTAATATCGTTAAGCATCAAGAAATGCCTATGAACTATTCACTTGTTGTTGAACCATTTGATGTTCGGGGTTTTGATTATATGGGACCTTTTCCTTCCTCTAATGGGTACACTCATATTTTGGTTGCTATTGATTATGTCACTAAGTGGGTAGAAGCTATTCCAACTAGTACTGTTGATCATCATACTTCCATTAAAATGCTTAAAGAAGTTATTTTCCCGAGGTTTGGAGTCCCTAGATACCTAATGACTGATGGTGGTCCACACTTTATTCATGGAGCTTTTCGTAAGATGCTTGCTAAATATGATCTTAACCATAGAATTGCATCACCCTATCATCCTCAATCTAGTCGTCAAGTTGAACTTAGCAATAGAGAAATAAAATTGATATTACAAAAAAAATAGGTCCCGAAAGAATTGGTCTAAGAAATTAGATGATGCACTTTGGGCCTATAGAATAGCGTATAAAAATCCTATGTGTATGTCTCCATACAAGATGGTCTATGGGGAAGCTTTTCATTTTCCTCTAGAATTAGAAAATAAAGCATTTTGGGAAATCAAAGAACTAAACTATGATTTCAAACTTGCCGGTGAAAAGAGGTTATTTGATATTAGCTCATTAGATGAATGGAGAACCCAAGCTTATGAAAATGCCAAATTATTCAAAGAAAATTAAAAGATGGCATGACAAAAGAATTCAAAAGCGAGAATTCAAAGTTGGAGAATATGTTCCATTGTACAATTCTTGTTTCAGATGTTCTGCAGGAAAACTTCTCTCCAAATGGGAAGGACCATATGTTATCGAAGAAGTTTATCGCTCTGGAGCTATTAAGATTAATAATGCCGAAGGTACCAACCTGAAGGTGGTCAATGGACAAAGAATTAAACCCAATATCTCAGTTACGCCTATTAACGTTGAAAGCAATGTCATCCAAACCATGACACCGGAGGACCACATAAAAGAAACCTTCCGGAACGCTCCAGGATCGTGAAAATAAATAGGTACGTGATACGGTGAGTAAACAATGTCCGAAAAATCCAAAAAAATATTTTTATCAGTTTTGGAATATTTATGAATTTAGGAAAATAAATAAATCAGAAGGTAATCGAGGAGGGCAAGGTGTACCAAGGCGCGCATGCCCCCCTGGCCACGCCCTAGTGGTGCATGCCCACCTCGGGAACCTTCCTAGCTCTGTTTTCCTTTCATTTGTTTGGTTTCCAAGAATAAAAATTCTCTATATATACCCCTGACTGTTTTGACCACCGCATCGCGAGATTTTCTTCTCTTCTTGTTTCGTGTTGGTTTTTTGGTAGATTTGTCAAGCCAAGCACCATGTCTTCTTCCTCTCCCAATAACGTAGAAGAAGATGCTTGGTTGATGAAGATAGAGCTGAAAAGAGAAGCGCTAAAAGAAGCCAATAAGAAGAACAAGGGCAAGAAGGCTACGCAAAATCAAGTTCAATAAGGAGGGCAACCCATAGGCATGGTGGAAAAGGAAGAAGAAGATATCCTCCGGCCTTACTACCCTCATCTTACCCCTCTTGAAATTGAAGCTTTTAGGGCTTTATAGGAGGTTCGTGTTCATAATAAATTCGTCACCCGTGAAAATCTTTTGCAAGAGGAGTATATCACCACCCTTAGGAGCGTCATCCACAAATTGAGGTACCTATGGGAGGTGAAGTGTGATGCCTCATCACCACCACCAAAGGAGATCTGAGTACACGGGTATGGGCACTCCCCTTGGCTTGAGCCAAGTGTGGGGAGGTGCCCCTGTATCATATCACCATCACTTTTACCTTCTGTTTTTTATTCCGGTCCTCAGCCTTTTCATTTTTTGTTGAATAAAAGTTTAGTATGATCTATCTTCGAGTGCTAGTTCCGTGATCTATCTATCTATGTAATCGAGTGAGAGTTATATAATAAAGTTAGTTTGAGCTTTCACCCCTTTTACTTTCTTGTTGCAATCGTGATAAAAGAAAATAAATGAAAAAGGTCATATGCTAATCTTATGGTGAGTAATGACATCACAATAAAGAAAGGTATAAGTGGTAAAATTTGTTGGAGATTGGCAAACATAGCATTAGTCAATGATGCAACTCATGAAAGAATTAATTAGGGAAGAGAAGATTCACATGCAAATATACTATCATGGACATATTTTGTGATTGTGATCCCCCATTAAATATTATATGCCAAAATTGTTGACTTTGGACAAGGAAGACAATGTAGTGATTTATGCTAGTTCATATTCACATAGAAGTTATATTGTCATAGATCCTTTAACATGTGGTGCTTGCCCAATATCTTTTCTAGCCAAAAACTCCACACTAAGTAGAGATACTACTTGTGCATCCAAAAACCAAAAACCCAAACTCATGTTTGAGAGTCCACCATACCTACCTATGGATTGAATAAGATCCTTCAAGTAAGTTGTCATCAGTGCATCAGGGCAATAAAAATTGCTTCTAAAAAATTGTTGGATCAATTAGTGTAAGAGAAAATTGAGCGTTGCCTGAACTTGTGATGGCAAAGTAATAAAAGCGACGGACTGCATAATAAAGGTTGCTATCACAAGAGGCAATGCAATGTGACTTTCTTTTGTTCTAAGGGATTTGGCATGCAAAACTAAAAAAATTGCATGAAAACCTCTACTTCCCTCTGTGAAGGGCCTATCTTTTACTTTTATGTACTTATTTTTATGCAAGAGTCAAAGTATTCTTCCCTATTCCTTTTTATTTTTCTCCTTTGGCAAGCATCATGTGGTGGGGAAAGATCTAGGCACATATGACCAGTTGGACATGAGTGAGCATGAGTTATTATTGTTGACATCACCCTTGAGGTGAATATGTTGGGAGGCAAACTATAAGCCCCTATCTTTCTATTTGTCCGGTTGAAACTTTTTGTCCATGGGTATGTTGTAAACGTTAGCAATCATAGAAAACTAAATGAAGGTTGAGTATGTGGACTTGCCAAAAGGCTCCTACATGAGACCCTTCCTGAAAATATAATGAATTGTAGTTGCAAGAGTTGATTGAGAACATAGTTTGTTTGTTTCCAATAAGGTTTATGCTTTATACTTCCATGTTGTGATGAATTGTTACTTGCTCATAAGAAGTTATATGATGCTGCTATGAAATAAAAGTTTCATGAGAAAGTTTTATGTTAGTTTTTGTTGTTTTTATAATAATGAGCATGATGTTTTTATGTCCTTATTTTGTTTTAATCGACACCTCCCTCTCAAACTATGTTGGCATGTTCTTCGATATCGTATTTCGCTTGAGGACAAGCGAGGTCTAAGCTTGGGGGAGTTGATACGTCCATTTTGCATCATGTCTTACTACTGTTCTTTATAATGTTTTATGCATAGTAATGCTTTGGGGAGTAATTCTAATGCATTTTATCTCATAATTTGCAAGTTTTACCTCAAGAGGGAGAATGACATCAAGTGGAATTCAGCACCCCGAAAAAGCACGTCGGAGATACCTATTATGCGCAACTCCAATGAAGCTCCAAATTCACGGGGATTATTTTTATAATAAATAAGAATTTTTGGAGACAAGAACTATCATAGGGGGCTACCAGATGGCCACCCTCCACGAGGATGTGCCTGGCCCCTTGCCCGTGCCTTGGTGGATGGCGGGCACCCAGGCCCACCACCGGAGCCCATCTTCTGGTATATAGCTCCAATTAACCTAGAGAAAATCAGAGGAGGACTTTCGGGACGAAGCATCACCACCTTGAGGTGGAACTTGGGCAGGAGCACTTTTGCCCTCTGGCGGAGCAATTCCGCCGGGGGAACTTCCCTCCTGGAGGGGGAAATTGAAGCCATCATCATCACCAACAACCCTCTCATCTTGCGAAGGCCATTCTTCATCAACATCTTCAACAGCACCATCTCCTCTCAAACCCTAGTTCATCTCTTGTGTTTAATCTTTGTATCGGAACCTCAGATTGGTACCTGTGGGTGACTAGTAGTGTTGATTACCTTGTGTAGTTGATTACTATATGGTTTATTTGGTGGAAGATTATATGTTCAGATCCATTATGATATTCAATACACCTCTGATCTTGAGCATGCATATTATTTGTGAGTTGTTACTTTTGTTCTTGAGGTCACGGGAGAAGTCATGTTGCAATTAGTCATGTGAATTTGATAGGTGTTCGATATTTTAATGATATGTATGTTGTGATTCCCCTAGTGGTGTCATGTGAACGTCGACTACATGAAAGTTCACCATCCTTGGGCCTAAGGGAATGCATAGTGGAGTAGTTATTAGATGATGGGTTGCGAGAGTGATAGAAACTTAAACCCTAGTTTATGCGCTACTTCATAAGGGGCTAATTTGGGTCCACATGTTTAATGCTATGGTTAGACTTTGTCTTAATACTTTTCTTGTAGTTGTGGATGCTTGAGAGGGGGGCAATCATAAGTAGGTTGTTAGTTCAAGTAAGAACAGCACCTTAGCACTGGTCCACCCACATATCAAATTATCAAAGTAGCAAACACAAATCAAACCAACATGACGAAAGTGGCTAGATGAAATTCCCGTGTACCCTCAAGAACACTTTGCTCATTATAAGAACTACTTTTGGCATGTCCTTTGCCACAAAAGGATTGGGCTACCTTGCTGCACCTTACCTATTGTTACTGTTAATTGCTCGTTACAAATTCCCTTGCTATCAAACTACTTGCTACATACAATTTCAGTGCCTGCAGAAATTACCTTGCTCAAAACCACTTATCATATCCTTCTGCTCCTCGTTGGGTTTGACACTCTTACTTATCAAAAGGACTATGATGGATCCCCTATACTTGTGTGTCATCATGCCCATACTCTACCAGGCCACGCCAGGGGCCTCTGGCGCGCCCTGGTGGAGGGTGGCCACCCTGGCCCCCCTCTTCTGGTAATCTTTGGCCCATCTGCTTCCTTTTGGTCCATAAAAATTCCACAAAAATCCCCATAGCATTTGGGCTCCGTTTGGTACTGATTTCCTGCGAAGTACAAAACAAGCAAAAACAGCAACTCGCACTTGGGAACTATGTCAATAGGTTAGTCCCAAAAAATGATATAAAGTTGCTATAAAATGATCGTAAAACATCCAAGATTGATAACATAACAGCATGGAACAAGCAAAAATTATAGATACGTTGGAGACGTATCAGCATCCCCAAGCTTAATTCCTACTCGTCCTCGAGTAGGTAAATGATAAAAAACAGAATTTTTGATGTGGAATGCTGCCTAACATGTTCATCATATATTTCTTCATAGCATGGACATATGGACTTTTCATATGGTTCAAAGCAATAGCCTAGTTTTGACATGAAAACTTTAATACTCAAGAATATCAACAAGCAACCATGTATTTGAAAATATCAATGCTAAAGCAAGTTATCCCTAGCCCATCATGGTCAATCATTGATCCATTCACAATACACACTCAAATATTAGATACACCTAATGCTCAAGTACGATCATATTACCCCCTAGTTCATGCTTTATAAGAGAAGATGGAGACTCAAATTAAAAAAATAGAAATTGCATAAAGTAAATAGATAGGCCCTTCATAGAGGATAGTAGGGATTTGTAGAGGTGCTAGAGCTCAAGTGTTTAAATTGATAGAGAAATATATTTTGAGTGGCTTTCCTTTCCTGTCAACAAAAACGCTCGAGAGGTTTCAATATCTTTCCACACTAGACTATTAAAGCATATCAACACTCAACAAAGACACTCAAACGATCAAAAAATATTACAATTTTATCTTGTTCTAGGGAAGTGTTACATACCCTTTCTAAGAGGAAACTGAAACTTAATATTGCCTTCTTTCATATCAATCACGACACCTATAGTGCATAAAAATGGTCTACCAAGAATGATAGGACAAAACGGATTACAATCAATATCAAGAACAATAAAATCAATGGGCACATAATTCCTATTTGCAAGAATAAGAACATCATTAATTCTTCCCAAAGGCCTTTTAATAGTAGAATCCGCCAAGTGCAAATTAAGAGAACATTCTTCAATATTGGTAAGACCAAGCACATCACATAAAGATTTCAGAATTTTGGAAACACTAGCAACCAAATCACACAAAGCAAAGCATTCAGAATTTTAAATCTTGACTTTAATGGTGGTTCACACTTTATTCATGGCGCTTTTTGTAAGATGCTTGCTAAATATGATGTTAACCATAGAATTGCATCACCCTATCATCCTCAATCTAGTGGTCAAGTTGAACTTGGCAATAGGGAAATAAAATTGATATCACAAAAAAAAATTAATAGGTCTCGAAAGAATTGGTCTAAGAAATTAGATGATGCACTTTGGTCCTATAGAACAGCGTATAAAAACCCTATGGGTATGTCTCCATACAAGATGGTCTATGGGAAAGCTTTTCATTTTCCTCTAGAATTAGAACATAAAGCATTTTGGGCAATCAAAGAACTAAACTATGATTACAAACTTGCCGGTGAAAAGAGGTTATTTTATATTAGCTCATTAGATGAATGGAGAACCCAAGCTTATGAAAATGCCAAGTTATTCAAAGAAAAATTTAAAAGATGGCATGACAAAAGAATCCAAAAGCGAGAATTCAAAGTTGGAGAATATGTTCCATTGTACAATTCTTGTTTCAGATTTTTTGTAGGAAAACTTCTCTCCAAATGGGAAGGACCATATGTTATTGATGAAATTTATCGCTCTGGTGCTATTAAGATTAATAATGCCGAAGGTACCAACCCGAAAGTGGTCAATGGACAAAGAATTAAACCCTATATCTCAGGTACGCCTATTAACGTTGAAAGCAATGTCATCCAAACCATGACACCGGAGGACCACATAAAAGAAACCTCCCAGAACACTCCAGAATCATGAAAATAAACAGGTACGTGATACGGTTAGTAAAGAGTCTCCGAAAAATCCGCAAAACTATTTTTTATCAGTTTTGGAATATTTATGAATTTATGAAAATAAATAAATCGGAAGGTAACCGAGGAGGGCAAGGTGTACCAGGGCGCGCATGCCCCCCTAGCCGTGCCCTGGTGGTGCGTGCCCACCTCGGGAACCTTCCCAGCTCCGTTTTCCTTTCGTTTGCTTGGTTTCCAAGAATAAAAATTCTCTATATATACCCCCAACTGTTTTGACCATCGCATCACGAGATTTTCTGCTCTTCTTGTTTCATGTTGGTTTTCTGGAAGATCTGTCAAGCCAAGCACCATGTCTTCTTCCTCTCCCAATAACGTAGAAGAATATGCTTGGTTGATGAAGATGGAGCTAAAAAGAGAAGCGCTAAAAGAAGCCAATAAGCAGAACAAGGGCAAGGAGGCTATGCAAAATCAAGTTCAAGAAGGAGGGCAACACACGGGCATGGTGGAAAAGGAAGAAGAAGATATCCTCCGGCCTTACTATCCTCATCTTACCCCTATTGAAATTGAAGCTTTTAGGGCTTTAGAGGAGGTTCGTGTTCATAATAAATTCCTCACCCAGGAAAATCTTTTCTAAGAGGAGCATATGACCACCCTCAGGAGCGTCATACGCAAATTGAGGTACCTATTGTAGGTGAAGTGTGACGCCTAATCACCAGCACCAAAGGAGATCTGAGTACACGGGTATGGGCACTCCCCTTGGCTTGAGCCAAGCTTGGGGGAGGTACCCCTATATCATATCACCATCACTTTTACCTTCTGTTTTTTATTCCGATCCTCAGCCTTTCCATGTTTTTGTTGAATAAAAGTTTAGTATGATCTATCTTCAAGTGCTAGATTCGTGATCTATCTATCTATGTAATCGAGTGAGAGTTATATAATAAAGTTAGTTTGAGCTTTCGCCCCTTTTACTTTCTTATTGCAATCATGATAAAAGAAACTAAATGAAAAAGATCATATGCTAATCTTATGGAGAGTAATGACATCACAATAAAGAAAGGTATAAGTGGTAAAATTTGTTGGAGATTGGCAAACATAGCATTAGTCAATGATGCAACTCATGAAAGAATTAATTAGGGAAGAGAAGATTCACATGCAAATATACTATCATGGACATATTTTGTGATTGTGATCCCCCATTAAATATTATATGCCAAAATTGTTGACTTTGGACAAGGAAGACAATGTAGTGATTTATGCTAGTTCATATTCACATAGAAGTTATATTGTCATAGATCCTTTAACATGTGGTGCTTGCCCAATATCTTTTCTAGCCAAAAACTCCACACTAAGTAGAGATACTACTTGTGCATCCAAAAACCAAAAACCCAAACTCATGTTTGAGAGTCCACCATACCTACCTATGGATTGAATAAGATCCTTCAAGTAAGTTGTCATCAGTGCATCAGGGCAATAAAAATTGCTTCTAAAAAATTGTTGGATCAATTAGTGTAAGAGAAAATTGAGCGTTGCCCGAACTTGTGATGGCAAAGTAATAAAAGCGACGGACTTCATAATAAAGGTTGCTATCACAAGAGGCAATGCAATGTGACTTTCTTTTGTGTTAAGGGATTTGGCATGCAAAACTAAAAAGTGCATGACAACCTCTACTTCCCTCTATGAAGGGCCTATCTTTTACTTTTATGTACTTACTTTTATGCAAGAGTCAAAGTATTCTTCCCTATTCCTTTTTATTTTTCTCCTTTGGAAAGCATCATGTGGTGAGGAAGGATCTAGGTACATATGACCAGTTGGATATGAGTGAGGATGAGTTATTATTGTTGACATCACCCTTGAGGTGAATATGTTGGGAGGCAAACTATAAGCCCCTATCTTTCTATGTGTCCAGTTGAAACTTTTTGTCCATGGGTATGTTGTGAGCGTTAGCAATCATAGAAGACTAAATGATGGTTGAGTATGTGGACTTGCCAAAAGGCTCCTACATGAGACCCTTCCTGAAAATATAATGAATTGTAGTTGCAAGAGTTGATTGAGAACATAGTTTGTTTGTTAACAATAAGGTTTATGCTTTATACTTCCATGTTGTGATGAATTGTTACTCTTCTTCACTCCCTTTATCATCAATTTTAACATTAGTAAACAAGGAATCAATAGAGCAAACACCGATCATTTTAAGATCTTCATCATTGTTATCCTCTAGAGAGATCGGTTTAGCAGACATTTGATTCACTAAAGTGGCTTGTGAATGAAATATTTTTCCTAGAAAATTTTTACCATGAGCAAACTTGGTTTGGAGATTAGGAACTTCTCTTCTAATATCATAAAATTGTTTTGTTATGGCCTCTAACGTGGTAGAGTGTTCTTTAAGCTCCTTGATGAAAAACTTATTATGCTCAAATTGCGTAGTCATATATTCTTTGGTACATTTTTAAATCTCAAGAAAAATATTGGGGTAAGGAACATCATAATTTCTTCGTTCAGGCATCATGCCTATGCAAACAAAATTGCAAGCAAACAAGAGATCTGGCGAGAAAAAGGCAAACGAAGAAGAGAGGGTGAATAAAACGGCAAATTTGTGAAGTGAGGGAGAGGAAAATGAGAGGAATATGGCAAATAATGTAAATTGCAAGGAGATGAGATTTGTGATTAGGAACCTGGTAGATGAGATTGCTTCCTCCCCGAAAACGGCACCAGAAATCCTTTGACGTGGCTTGAGACTGCGTCGGTAGTTCCCGAAAGAGGAAGGGATGATGCAGCACAGCGCCGATAAGTATTTCTCCCAGTTATGAAACCAAGGTATCAATTCGTGGAGGAAGATCACACACCCACATAAACAGCACCTGCACACAAATAAAAAATACTTGCAACCCGACGCGAAAGAGAGGTTGTCACGCTCTCTACGGTAATAAGATAGATTAGGTAATGATAGTTTTGGCAAATATATCTCACAAGATCACAAAATAAAATAAGTAAACAAAAAGTGCAGCAAGGTATTTTTAGGTTTTTTGGATTAATAGATCTGAAAACAAAAGATGCAAATAGTAGATCGGAAAGCAATATGTTGGAAAAGTAGACCCGGGGCCGTAGGTTTCACTAGTGGCTTCTCTCATGAGTATAGCGCACGGTGGGTGAACAAATTACTGTTGGGCAATTGATAGAAGATCAAATAATCATGACGATATCCAGACAAAGATCATTATATAGGCATCACGTCCAAGACAAGTAGATCGAAACAATTCTGCATCTACTTCTATTACTCCACAGATCGACCGCTATCCAACATGCATCTAGTGTATTAAGTTCATGGGAAATGGAGTAATGCAATAAAAACGGTGACATGATGTAGACAAGATCTATTAATGTAGGAATAGACCCCATCTTGTTATCCTTAATGGCAACAATACATGCATGTCTTTTTGTCCCTTCTGTCACTTGGAAACAACATCAAAGATCGAACCCATCACAAAGCACCTCTTCCCATGGCAAGAAAAATTGATCTAGTTGGCCTAACTAAACCAAAGATCCGAAGAAGAAATATGAGGCTATAAGTAATCATGCAAATAAGATATCAAAGAACACTCAAATCATATTCATGGATAGAAACTGATCATGAACTCAAAATTCATCGGATCCCAACAAACACACCCCAAAAGTCATTACATCAAATAGATCTACAAGAGACCATTGTATTGAGAAACATAGAGAGAGAGGAATCCATCTAGCTACTGCCTACAGACCCGTAGGTCTATGGTGGACTACTCACACATCATCGGAGAGGCACCTATGAAGAAGATGAACCCCTCCGTGATGGTGTTAGATTGGATCTCGAGGTTCTGGAACTTGCGGTGGCTGGAATTGTGTTTCATCGACTCCCCTAGGATTTTATGAATATTTGGGAATTTATAGGATTGATAGTCGGTTGAGGGGGTTCCCGAGGTGCCCACCCTCTACCAGGTCATGCCAAGAGCCTCTAGCGTGCCCTGGTGGAGGGTGGCCACCCTAGGCCCCCTCTTCTGGTGATATTTGACCCATCTGCTACCTTCTGGTCCATAAAAATTCCACAAAAATCCCCGCAGCATTTGGGCTCCGTTTGGTACTGATTTTCTGCGAAGTAAAAAAACAAGAAAAAACAACAACTGGCACTTGGACACTATGTCAATAGGTTAGTCCCAAAAAATGATATAGAGTTGCTATAAAATGATTGTAAAACATCCAAGATTGATAACATAACAGCATGGAACAAGCAAAAATTATAGATACATTGGAGACGTATCACCTCTCTCGTGCAATGACAACGAATAAACGACCGTCTTGAGAATAACTCACTTAGCATGGAAGATATTAACCTCCTCGTTGCTCCATGAGCGAGACGAGTGCACAAAATGGATGTCTATTTGAATATTTAGAGATGGCACATGCAAATTTACTTGGAACGGCAGGGTAATATCGCATATAGGTAGGTATGGTGGACTCATGTGGAATAACTTGGTTTAAGGGTTTTGGATGCGGAAGCAGCATTCCTGGTTAGTACAGGCAAATGCTAGCAATAGATTGAGAAGTGACCAGCTAGAGAGCAACAATGGTCATAAACATGCATTGTGAATAATTAACATTGAAAGTAGCATGAGTAGGATATGAACACTCTGAATTTAAACATCATGAAGGCCGCATTGCTTTTGATTCAACTACATGCTTGCACATGGGCCAAGTCAAACTGCTCGAATAACTCAGAGGGAAATATCATACTACCATACCATATTATAACCATTTAATGCATGTTGACACACAAGATAAATCATTATCAACTCCTAGATGTTTAGGCATGGCATGAGAAGCTATAATCTCTAATTGTAATCACAAACATGTTTACTCATGATATGTTGAACCAAGATCAAACTGGCTAAACATATTTACAAAAACAAAAAACAACAACATTCATACTAGCTTCCTTTGCCACAATCACTTCATAAAAATATCATCATTATTGCCTTTCACTTGCATGACCAAGTGATATGACAATAATAATAGTGCAAGAATGACGTGGACTAAGCTGGAAACTGCAGGGCAGTTTAGACAAAGGAGAGGACAAGGTAAAATTGGCTCTCTGTTAGATCAACAATAAAGAATATAAGAGCCACTCAACATTTTTCAGCATGGTCTTCTCCTTTCAAAGACTCAACAAAAAGAAGAGAAATTTAGAGAAACACACTGAAATATTTTTGGAGTTTTTGTTCTTCTCAAGCAAGAAAATAAACTAAGGGAAAACAAGAACGAGAAAAACTATTTACATGGAAAAGCTGCCAACATGCAAAGGACATATTTTTGGGTTTTCTTTTTAGTTCTACAACTAAAGAAACGAGGAAATGAAAAACCAAAAAGAAGCGAGAAATATTTTTGGATTTTCAAAGTTTTTTAAACACACAAGATGAAAGCGGACTAATAAAGCTAACATGGATATACAATGAAAGAGGATGAACACCGACAATTTATATGAAGTGTGTAAACATGAGTGTAATGTCAGTGATAAATATGTACTCCCGCAAGCTTAGGCATTTGCCTAGCTTGGTAATCACCACTCCTGATCTGGGTAATAGTTGAAGTGATAGCTCGTGGAGGCATTCTTGGCCGCCGCCTCTGCCAAACGAGCAGCCTCCAATGAAGCCTTGTACTCCCGCACCTCATTTTGAAGAACATAATATCTTTGTCGAGCCTGAAAGTTAAAGAGGGCAGGTGCATGCGAAGTGACAGGCATAGGCGTATGTTTCCCAAATATTAACTGGTACTCATAACCTCTAGCACGGTTCACAAGAAATTCATGAGAACGCATAGCTTCATAATCTTAATATATGTTGGGCAAAATGGGGTCATTAGGTTGAGGTGACACTTCTAATTGTGTAGATACACGGGAATCATAAATGCCTCCATACAAATCACCATTACTAGAGTTGGAGTGCAACATTTGGGCGACAATTGTACCAAGGTTAAAGCGTTCTTCGCCAGTCACAGCAGTATGAATAAAACTCAAGTGAGGGGCACATAATGCACTGCAATCTTGTTTTCCTACTACGCATTTCTCATTGAACAGTGCAAAGTAACGAATAGAAGGAAATTGTATACTTTTAATTCTGGCCTGAGTTACTCCCCTATCTTCTCCTATGCAAAGACTCTCAACAAACATATTATAATTAGTTGTTGATGGTTTCTCTAACGAACCCCACAGTGGAAGTTTGCAAGCAACCAAGAATTCTTCTAGATTCATGCTAAAATATTTATCATAAAGTTTAAGTAATACTCTAGAAGCATGTGATTGATAGCGAAATCCGTGCGTCAATGTACGGGTAAGGTTAGAGTGTTGGACACACTTATGTGCAAGGAAGTCGGTTAGGCCGGTATTATAAATGAAATGATCAAATTCCTCCTTGATACCTGCACCTATCATGAACTCATCGCCTGGCCACCGACACGATTTTGCGTCGGCCATGACTATCTGATTGGCCCTAGGCTCAATTTAGGCTTGTCGTACCGAACCTCCGCTCGACGACTCGCCCGAATACGCCTCTTTGAGGGGTTTCTCCTAAATAAACTCATCTTCCTAAACACAATTTTCTAAAATTTGTGAGCCACAAATTTATGTCAATAAAACCTTGCAAGTATGATAGCAACTACTCATAAGGCTGCATAGAGGCCATATCAAGCATTCATACTACTTAGAACTCAAAGAATTCAACATGCAAGCTCATTTTTTGTAGCACCAAGTGCAACAACTTATGCAAAATATAAACCACTAAAGCAAAAACTAATTGGAGGAATGGTATAGTCACATACTGTCGCGGATATTACCCACGGTTTGACCCGGCCAGGAGAATCACCCGAACCATCATTTGGCGGCTCGTACGGGCGCCGTGTATTATCAGGTCAAGCTGGACGGCAAGGCCCATGGCCCGGCCTGCACCCCGACAGAAGGCGGCTCGTAGAGAGGCTAGGAGGGTTGTCTCACAGAGAAGGCCCAACAAGAAGAAGAATTCTCTGACAAGAGAAACAAGACATGTATTAGGACTCAATAGAGACTAGTCCTAGTCCTACTCCCAGTAGGACTCTACATGTAAACCTACCCCTTCAACCTATATAAGGAGGGGTAAGGAACCCCAAGAGGGACAAGTACAGGTCATTAGAGATAGACAGATTAGATGCTCTCGATATTAGAGATAGAAAAATAGCACCCTTGTAATCGAGATCACCCTCATCATCAATACACAAAAAGTAGGACGTAAGCTTTTACCTCCATCGGAGGGGCCGAACCTAGGTAAACCCGCGTCTCTCGATTCCGACCAACCCCTCTCAAGCCTCTGTTGGAAATATGCCCTAGAGGCAATGAATAAAGTGTTTATTATTATATTTCCTTGTTCATTATAATTGTTTATTATCCATGCTATAATTGTATTCATTGAAAACACATTGCATGTGTGGATATATAGACAACACTTTCTCCCTAGTGTGCCTCTAGTAGACTAGCTCGTTGATCAAAGATGGTCACGGTTTCCTGGCTATTGACATGAGATGTCATTTGATAACGGGATGGACAAGACCCAAACAATAAACATAGCATATGATCGTGTCAGTTTATTGCTATAGTTTTCTGCATGTATGGGATATGTTCCTACGACCATGAGATCATGCAACTCACAGACAACGAAGGAATGCCTTGTGTGTATCAAACGTCACAACGTAACTGGGTGACTATAAAGGTTCTCTACAGGTATCTCCGAGGGTGTCTGTTGGGTTGGCATGGATCAACACTGGGATTTGTTACTCCGTGTGACGAAGAGGTATCGCAGGGCCCACTCAGTAATACAACATCACAATAAGCCTTGCAAGCAAGGTGACTAAGTGTTAGCCACGATAATTTGTATTACGGAATGATTAATGAGACTTGCCGGTAACGAGGTTGAACTAGGTATGGAGATACCGACAATCGAATCTCGGGCAAGTAACATACCAAAGAACAAAGGGAACATCAGACGGGATTAACTGAATCCTTGACATAGAGGTTCAACCGATAAAGATCTTCGTAGAATATGTAGGAATCAATATGGGCATCCAGGTCCCAGTATTGGTTATTGACCATAGAGGTGTCTCGATCATGTCTACATAGTTCTCGAACCCGCAGGGTCTGCACACTTAAGGTTTGGTGACGTTTCGGTAGTATAGAGTTATGCATGGTGGTGACCGAAGATTGTTCGGAGTCCTGGATGAGATCCTGGACGTCACGAGGAGATCCGGGATGGTCCGGAGGTAAAGATTGATATATAGGAAGTCCTGTTTTGGTCACCGGAAAAGTTCCGGGCTCATCGGTAGTGTATCGGGAGTGCCGGGAGGGTACCGGGGGACCATCGGGAGGGGTAATTCAACCCAAGAGGCTACATGGTCTGTGGGAGGATGAATACCAGCCCTTAGTGGGCTGGCCGAATTCCCACATAGGGCCCATGTGGCTGGGAAGGAAATCCAAAGTGGAAAAGGTGGAAAAAAGGCTAATATAAGGAAGGAGTCCTAAACCGACTAGGAGTGGAGGAGTAGGACTCCTCCCTCCACTTCGGCCGAAGCCAAGAGGGCTTGCCCTTGCGACCAAGCCTCCTTCTCTCCTCCTCCTATATATACTAGAGGTTTTAGGGTTTTTGCACATAGATTTTCAACCACGTGCTACCCTCTCCTCTAGTCCGTAGTTTCTCCTCTAGATCGGTTTCAACAGTGCTTAGGCAAAGCCCTGCTGGAATTACTCCACCACCATTGCCGCAACACCGTCGCGCTGCCAGAGAACTCGTCTACCTCTCTGCTCCCTCTTGCTGGATCAAGAAGGCGGAGATCATCATCAAGTCGTACGTGTGCTGAACGCGGAGGTGCCGCCCGTTCAGTGCTAGATCGGGACGGATCGTGATTGGATCGCGGGGCGCTCGGTGATTTGGATCACGAAGACGTTCGACTACATCAACCGCGTTTCTTAACGCTTCTCGCTTAGCGATCTACAAGGGTACGTAGATCCACTCTCCCTCTCGTATATGCTCGTCACCATGGATAGATCTTGCGTGTGCGTAGGAAAATTTTTGTTTCCCATACAACGTTCCCCAACAGCCTCCACCTAGTTGCGATGGTCTCACACCTAAGTTCTCACATGAGGACATCATGCCATGACAAAACCACGACACATGCCAAGGAACAATTCCTCAAAACAATTTCAGAAACGGGGTTCCGAGCAAAGAGATTAAAAATTTCAGTTTCAGGTGGAAGAACATGAGAGAGAGAGAGAGAGATCTAGGAAATTTTTGCTGGAGGTAGGAGACAAGGTGAGCTAAAGTGATAAGGCAGGGGGCTATGGGCCCCACAAGCCATCAAGGTGTGGCCCAAGGGTGCATCTCCCTGTTGCCCTGATGTGTGGTGGCCCACTGGTGCATCTCCCTGTTGTAATTTTTATGCCAAAAATTCTTCAATATTCTAGAAAAATTCATGTCAAAATTTTGTGGCAATCTGAGACTTTTTATTTTTGGGTCATTTTTCATGCACGGGAAAAATAGAAAACAGGAAATTCATAGCATTTTATTTTTATCTAACTAGGAAAAACAGAGAATAAACTTGTGATACACAGAGTTGTGAATACTCAATTCATCAATCACATGTCTTTGGAAAAGGATTCATTAATAAGGTTGATCAAGTCTTATTAATAACTGTTTCCGACCGACATGAAACCGAAGAATTTTTGTATACCACTAGGTTACCTCAATTGGGATTTGCATTTCCCCAACAATGATATTATAATATTTCTTTTTCTTGGCAGTAGGTAGAGGAATTATAAAATCTCCAATGATAACCGTGGGAATAGGATCAGTGACATTAATACTATTAACAAACGTTTGCTTCTTCGCAAAGTGCATTGTGAGGTTTCTCTTGCAGGATCGGACCGGAGGCCAACCGACTACTAGAATAACGGCAAATCTGCATCACATTGCAACACCGGTTAGTTTCTCTATAAATGTCACGTGAGTTTATATGCAAATGTTGTGTTACAATGGTCATTTTTTAGATAGTACAGTGTTGCACTGCTTTAAAGCATATGTGCTCACTTAACCAAGAAACAATAAGTGAACAACAAAAGGTTAACTAGTGACACAAAGTAAAGACAAAGTTGATTGAAAGACAACCTTCTTTTAGGAAAGTAACACTAGTTTTAAATTGATAAAGTAAAGGTTACTTCTTCAAGTTCTAGTCTTGTCCATTGTACTGCTCTCACTCTAGCTCAAAAAGAAGGGCTAAATTCAGTGCCCCAAATTTTTATTGTGTTTCCTTTGGTTCCCGGAACATAAAAAATTGTAGACCTCATAAAGATAGAAAAAAATTCACCAGCACATTAAATATTTAGACCATACATGTTGACAACAATGAAAAAATCGTAGGTTCAGTCCAACGATTGTACTTCCCCTAGTGGTCTCTACTGTTGTACATATGTGCAACATCAGCAGCAGCAGAGCCATGTGATGATGATGGTGGGAAAGAACGCCCTTTCTTTCTCTAACTTGACATGTTGCTTTCACCTCCCAACGTTGACTCATTCACACACTCTTCCCTTTCATGCCGCTGCCTCCAATCATAACCTTCGGGCACGAAAGAGAAGAAACATGCTATATAAAAAAATGAAAGAACAACACAGCAACATATCAATTGAATTGTAGCAGAAAATAAAAATCACATGTTTTTATCACTTGGCCTATGTACCTACCTTGTGGTTTTGCCCTAACCGTGTCAAAGAAGCCTCTCTTGGTCTCTGTGCTGGTGAGCCATGAATGTGTGGCAAAGTGAGCAAGGGATACCACCGAGAAGCTCTTGCTTGGGCCAGTGTCTTCTCTATATTGTTGGATGCCGGGGAGACCGAGCCTGAGGTCCAGCTCCTTGTCCTCCTTGCCCTCGGCGTCGAAGGTTGATCTTCTTCCTCTGTACCTCGCCTTCCAGTCTCTCTCGTCCTGGATGAGGTTTAGCAGCTAAGGAGGGGTGCCTTGTTCCATTGGACTCGATTTGCGAGAGGCACGTGGAAAGAGGGTTTGCGTATAAGAATGCTTGGGGGCTTTTTGAGCTGAGGTGGGCAATAAAGAACTCCAAAGGTGATTTTAGAAGCCTCAACACTAATATATAACGACGTCGCTAGACGTCAGCCGACAGATAATGAGAAAATATTTGTCGCCTCGTTGGCCATTGGATGGCGATGGACACATTGATGGTCGTCCGATCTACCCACGTGTGCAGCCTCCATTTGCAACAAGAGTGGTGTTGCAAAAAGGCCCTTGCAACAGGATTGTTGTAGAAAAAGAAATCACAACAAAGATCTTGTTGCAAAAACTTTTCGCAACAAAGGTCCTATTGCAGACTTTTTTATCAACAAAGGCCTTGTTGCAAAATTATTTTTGTGACACAGAGCCCTTTTGCAACACCGCCCATGTGGTAGAAATACCACTCATTTACTCATTTATTTGACAAGTAATTCCGAACGAAGGAAGTAGTATATAATATTATAAGCATCTCTAACCCAATTTGGTTAGCCAGTAGCCTTTCAATTTGAGAATATTCTTGTTCTATTTTGCAGTATAGCACATAAACTCCTAAATCGAATCACTTTAGACGGTGTGGGTGCATGGACCAGCAGTGACTAACCTATTCACGTAATTAGTGCTTCGTTTGGCCATTGGAGCTCATAACAGAAGCAAAATAGTAGGTGGAACTCTTTTTCATCGAAAGGTGCCTTTCATCTTCACCCGTTGGCCCATGCTTGATTGTGACAATTGCATGAACGATCACATATGCGTGAAATAGTTATGTACGTATATGCATGAATCACATGTTGACCTAGCTGTGTTTATGTTTTATGTTGTTTCTTCTTGAGAAAGTATACTTTTCGTCCCTCAACTCGGATGGAGTCTAGATTTGGTCCCTCAACTTTAAAACCGGACAACTTGCATCCCCAACAATCGAAACCAGACAAGATTCGTCCCTGGTCTCGGTTTTGACCGGTTTCGGTGCCGACCCACCCCGGTTTTCACCGGTGCTCATTCAAATTCACATAACTTTTTTATATCCGTGAAGTTTTTGAAATTCACACTTTTCAAATCCGTTTAGTTTTTTCAAGGGCGCGTATTTAAAAAAAAAATACTTTTTTCAAATCAGTGAACTATTTTTGAAATTTGGGTACATTTTTCAAATCCATGATTTTTTAACATTTGTGTACTTTTTTCAAATCCACTTATTTTTACCAAGTTTGTGTAGTTTTATCAAATCCAGGTAATTTCTTTCAAATGCATGAACTGTTTATGAAATTCGCGTACTTATTTCAAATCCGCATACTTTTCAAACTCTGCGTATTCTTTTCAAATCTGTATTCCTTTTCTAATCCACGAACTTTGTTTGAAATTCACGTACTTGTTTCAAGTTGAAACAATTTTTCAAATCCACATATTTGTGCGTAAAAAGTCCAAATCCGCGTACATTTTTCAAGTTCGCATAAAATTTTCAGATTCATGAACAAAAAAATGCACGCGAATATTAAAAGGTATGCCAATTTTTAAAAATTACATGAATTTGAAAAAACTACATGAACTTTAAAAAGTACGCAGATTTGAAAAAGTACATGAACTTGGAAAAAGTACGCTGATTTGAAAAAGTACACAAAATTTTAAAAAGTTCACGTATTTGAAAAAAGTACCCGAATTTGAAAACATTACTCGAACTTGGAAAAAGTACGCAAATTTGAGTTGACACAGTCAAAACCGGGTGGGGCAGCATCAAAACCGGTCAAAACCATGACCAGGGATGAATCTTGTCCGGTTTCAGAAGTTAAGGATGCAAATTGTTGGGTTTTGAAGTTAAGAAACTAAATCTAAACTCTGCCAAGAATGGAGGAACGAAAAATATATTTATCTCTTTCTTCTTTGTACTTTAGAAAACAGATAACAGCTGTCACTAGGAATGTACATTTGCGGCCACAGCCGAAATGCCATCTTTAGATACTGATTGTTCTATTAAAAGAGGGGATAGAGAAACATGTTTGTAAATGGATGCTACTATTACCTCACACATTTTTCGTAAGATGTAAAGATGAATTTGTGGATTTCTAAAAAACATTAAAGATATCTATTTTCATTTTTTTGCAATAGTATCATGTTGTACAGATAATTATATTTCACTCTGATATTCTTTCACCTTAATTAGGTCCTCCGGCAAAGTTGTCGTGCTCCATACTAACATAATCTCATGTTGGATAATACTGTACTTTCTCTGTCCGAAAAAGGTTGTCACGGAAGCAGTAATGTGTAGTTTTTGCGAAAAAAAACTCGCCAGTTTAAAACAGCAACAAACTGGTCCCTGGCCCCTTCTTCTTCCTTTGTCGGTCGCCCGCGAGACGCCAGTGGCCGTCGTCGTAGGATTCCGCCGCCGTGCTCCGGAGCTCGTAGCGCTCCCGCGACCACCTGACGCCACCCACCAGCCACCAGCTGCTCGCCTCCGCCGCCCACCTCTGAGACCATGGAGGCGAGTTGGTCTTCAATCCGCTAGGACCAGCCGGCGCCCAGCTACGCAATTCCACCGCCCAGCCGCCACCCACCGGCGCGACTAGCCACCGTGGTGATTCCCACCTGCGAAAATATGCCACCCACCTCCGACGCCCACCTGCGGCTGCTCCGCCGCTGCGAACCTGCGCCGCACGGACGCGAGCTGCCCCGCCGCCCAACTGCGGCGGCTCCGCCAAGGCGACCACCTCGACGGGCGCGTCCTCCTCGTCGCCCTTCTCGCGTCCGCCGCCGGTTCCTCGTGCCCGCGGCAACTCCAGCCGCTGCTGCCGACCTCGGTCGCCGCTCCTCTCTCTGCTGACTTCGGCAGGCAGGGCCTCGCGGATCTTCCCCGGCAGCAAGACGACCACACAGACCTCTGCTGCCGCTGCCGCTGCCGCCTGCCCGATCGAGTCCCCCCGCCCTGTCCTGCTGTTGGCTACTGCTGAATGCATCTGCTGCTGTTGTTTGCCAGATAACAAAAAAAATCAGTTACTTGTGTGCATCTCGAAGCTGGATTGGCAATAATTGAAAGATCATAGGAGTAGTTGGATTGGCAAGGTACTATATAAACAAGTTTGTCAAACTAACAGTTTAAAGTGTTCGGAATTGAGTAATCCATGGTAATCCAGTGTACAGTTGGAGCAAAATTTCCCATAGGTGTACAGTTTCAGTCACCGCTGGTGTATGGACAAAATTTCCAACAGATCAGAGGAACAGGTTGAACAACTTACACATGGCCATGCTTGCTTATCTTTGGTCTGTTTACAATTGGCATCAGAAGAAATTACTGGAGTGTAATGATCAATTGGGAAAGCTGTAATGCATAAGAAAGTATTGATGTTGCTGTCCTCCTGCTGATGCTGTCCAATTGTCCAATTTAGAGATGATGATCATTGTTATACACCATTTGTCCAATTGCAAACATGCCTAAAGTTTCTGCCAGTCAATGGAAACATATTCAATACACCATTTGAGATCAATACTTGGATATTTAAAGAAGTTTTGAAAAACTTGTGTATCCTGATGAATGAAGCCAACAGTAAGAAAAGCCAACAGTCTTAACAGTAAATAAGAATGAAAATTGTGACAATTATTCTAACAGAAAAATTCTAATCAATTTAGAGTGCCTTACTACCGTACTCCATCAATTTACAGTGCCTTACTACTGTACTCCACATCAATTTACAGTCTCAATGGAGTAATTAAAAATGTCAGCCGCTGTACTCCATCAGCTACTACAGGAAGAAAAAGAGCTAAAAATTCAGTTATCTAGATGAATTCAGTTAAACTTCAGTGATAGTTTGACAGGCTCCAATTTTGGAAACTTCAGTGATAATCTTCAGTTTTCTGACATGATTCCAATCTGACAATGTTGCTACTGATTTCCGACTGATGTTGCAACAGTGCTATGTTCAGTTAGTTGAGGTGTCTCTGTTAATTCAGTCAGCTTGTTCTCATTTAACATGGGTATTTAGAAACATTGTTACTAAAGCTTTACAAACTGAAAACTGTTAAAAAGAGTAGTGATCAGTTTGTTTTGATACAAATAGTAATCAGTTTGATTTTGCTATTTTGCCACTGCTTGCCTCAGATCAAATTCTGTTAGAGCAAAAAAAAAATAGATGGTACGACATGACCTGAAATTTCTCCTGCTTTTTTTGTTGTTGTTATATATTGACTGTGTATTGCATCCATCTACTCCAATTCATGAAAAATTAACTAAATAAGAAGAACAATTAACTGAAGAATTATTATTTGGAATTATTTTCTGATAAGATGTAAAGATAAATACTCTGGTGGGGAGAAATAATATCTTCAATAAGGGGTTTGAGGTTACATCATTCATCAACCAACATTTGCGCTCTCTCTCTCTCTCTCTCATCACTACAAGGACTAAGAAGAAGAAGAAACTAAGAATTTGTACTGATCAAATGTGCCAGTACAAATATCTCTCTGTTCACTTGTACATGGTCAGTCAACCAAGATACTGTAGACAAATTGTTGTTGAACTCGCACCTAATCAGAGAGGATTCGAAGGGGAGAGAAGGGGAAAACTCTGGAATTTCTGGTCGGGGACAACCACATCCATTCATCCTGGGTACAGATATTTACAGAGCTCCATTTTTACACATAAGACCTCTACTTTCCTATTATACAAAAGGAGTACCAACACTCCCCCTCAAGATGGGGCGAAGATGTCAATAAGCCCCATCTTGTTACAAATCCTCATAAATGATACAACACCTATGCCTTTTGTTAATACATCTGCAAGCTGATCTACTGACTTAACATAACTAATTTGGAATAACCTTTCATCTAATTTCTCCCGGATAAAGTGCCTATCTATCTCAATATGTTTAGTTCTATCATGATAAACGGGTTATTCACTATGTTAATTGTGGCCTGATTATCACAATACACCTGAATAGGTGCACCACCATACAACTGCAACTCAGTTAGCAATATTTTCAGCCACATCAGTTCACATAACCCTGAAGCCATTGACCTAAACTCCGCTTCCGCCGTCGAGCGAGCTACCACACTCTGCTTCTTACTTCTCCAACTAACCAAATTTCCTCCAACAAACATGCAGTAGCCCGAAGTTGAATCGCCTATCATCTAAGCATCCAGCCCAGTCCGCATCGGTGTACCCCTCAATTCTCAGATGTCCATGATTAGTGAACATGATTCCCTTCCCAGGACAACTCTTTAAGTATCTTAGAATTCTATTCACAGCATCTAAGTGGCTAGTTCTAGGGTCATGCATGTATCTGCTTACAATACTAACAGCATATGCTATATCTGGTCTCGTATGTGATAGATAGATTAACCGCCCAACTAGCCTTTGGTATTGGTACCTATCAACAGGATCACCACCATCTGCCAAGATCCGATGATTTTGTTCTATTGGTGTGACTGCAGGTTTGCATTCTAACATACCTGTCTCCTCAAGTAAATCAAGCACATATTTTCTCTGTGAGAGATAAATACCTTTTGGGCCATATGCAACTTCGATTCCCAAGAAGTAGTGGAGATATCCCATATCCTTGACTTCAAATGACTTTGCTAACATCTTCTTCAACCGAGATATCTCCATCTCATTGTTACCTGTAATCACAATGTCATCTACATAAACAAGAAGTATAGTAATATGACCACACTGATGTTTAAAGAACAGGGTATGATCTGCATTGCTTTGCCGATAACCCATGGAACAGATTTCCTTTCGAAACCTTCCGAACCATGCCCTAGGAGATTGTTTTAGTCCATAGAGAGATTTCGTTAACCTACACACTTTACCCTCTGTTTCTCGGCTACTAAACCCGGGAGGAATTTCCATATAAACCTCCTCTTGCAAATCTCCATGGAGGAAAGCATTTTTAACATCCATCTGGAACAATTTCCACTTCTGATTTGCAGCTATCGAGATTAAAGTCCTGACAGTACTCAATTTCGCCACTGGAGCAAACGTTTCATCATAATCCACTCCATAAGTTTGACTATACCCTTTTGCAACTAGCCTAGCCTTATATCTTTCCACCTTACCATGTGGAGTTTGTTTAACTGTAAATACCCATTTACAACCCACAACTTTCTTATCTGCAGGGAGAGAAGTAAGTACCCATGTTTGGTTCTTATCAAGTGCTGCCATTTCCTCTAACATTGTTGCCCTCCATTCTGGGTATTGCTTCGCTTCCTGCCAGTCACGTGGTATAGGTACAGTTGAATGCAAGGAAGCTATAAATGACTTATACAAAGGCCCAATAGAAGAGTATGAAACATAATTAGAGACATCATATGGGGCTAATTTAGAGGGCAATTTTCTAGCAATAGTGCGAGGCTGCTTTCTAAGGGCAATAGGAACATTTAAGTCATCATAAGCAAGAGGGGGTATACCATCGCTTATGGAGACTGGTGATGGAGTATCAGATGAAGCTGATGGCTGTGAACTGGAATCATGCCCATCGGATTGATCTTGAGCTTCTGAATCATCCTTCGTTGGACTAATTTCCTCCCCCTGCACATGCTCTCCCTCAGTTTTATGTCTTCGCGTATACACCCGCGGATTTTGTTCTTCATTCGGTCTTGCCCACCGCATAGCTTCAGTTGATGTATTTTGTCTCTCCCCTTGCATTTGCCCTGGTTCTCCTTCTATATGATCCACATCTCTATCATCATTTCTGTCTTCCAGTGGTATTACTCCAACCACCATTTCATTTGATGGTGTAGAATCGCTCTCTTCTCCTTCTTTTTCTCCCCCTGTCTCGCTGTCCAGATCTGAAACATCACTAGAAAACAGATCAGGAAAGACATCGGTTAAATCATCAGGTTCCCCATAAAATGGTACTTGTTCCCTGAAGATTACATCCATGCTCACAAACATTCGTTTTTCTGATGGACACCAACACTTATAGCCTTTCTGCTTCCCAAAATACCCCACAAACACACACTTCATAGCTCTTGGATCTAACATTCCAACGGATGGCCTGTAATCTTTCACAAAACACACACACCCGAACACCTTTGGTGGAACCACATATGTAGTTCTACCTGTCAGACACTCTATTGGAGTTTTGTAACCAAGAACTCTAGAAGGCATTCTGTTCATCAGATATGCAGCAGTCATTACTGCCTCACTCCACAGAAATTTTGGAACATTCATGGCCATCATGATACACCGTGTAATCTCCAAGAGATGCCTATTTTTCCTCTCAGCCAAGCCATTCTGTTTAGAGGTACCTGGACAAGTAGTTTGATGAATAATTCCAAAGCTTGATAAGTATTCGTCAAACTCCTTATTCACATATTCTGTGCCATTGTCAGTACAGAGTACTTTCACGCATGCATTATATTGGGTCATGATTAAATTATGAAAATCCCTAAAACATTCAAATACATCACTCTTGTTTTTCAACACATAGACCCAAGTAGTCCTAGTACAGCAGTCAATGAATGTGACAAAAGAGCGATATCCATTAAGAGATAATACACCGCTAGGACCCCATACATCCGAGTGGATGGTCTGAAGTGGCACAGTACTCCTATTATCAGAAGATACATAAGTACTCCTAGTCTGTTTCCCATAGTGACACGCATCACATAATAGATTCTCTTTGCTGATTTTATTATAAAGGTTTGGATAAAGTTGACCCAGAGTGACAAAAGACATATGTCCTAGCCTACGATGATGAAGAAGAAATTCCTCCAGTGGTGAGTAAGACAACACAGCAGCAACCATAGGTGACATATTACCATCTAAGTAATACAGGCCATCACGCATGCTCCCTGTCCCAAGCCTTCTTCCAGTCCCAAGTTCCTGAAATAAGCACCATGATGGGAAGAAGACAGCAACACAATTAAGCTCTTCTGTAATGCAACTAATGGATAGCATATTAATTGGGAACGAGGGAACATGCAGAACAGACGAAAGATACATATTAGATCCACACTTGACTGCTCCCGACCCCAAAACAGTTTGAGAGGAGCCATCAGCCAATTTCACACTTTGCCTCTTTAAATCAGGAGCATAATCAACAAAATTTCTATAAGAACCAACCATATGTCTAGAAGCCCAGAGTCAATTAACCATGGTATATCAGTAACTTCATAATTCGTAGTGCAAGAATTTTTACCACCAAAGTTGGCAGATGCAGCAGATGTGGATGTAGTAGAAGCCTCAATGGATTGCTTGTCCTCCAAACACATTTCCTTAAATTTGCTCCACTTCTCCCAGTCATCAACTGACATCTCTAATTTCATAGTTGGTGGGGCTTCTTCAATAGCTGATGAGATATTTGCCCTGCCTGCAGGTCGCATACCACGCCCCCGGTTACCTCCGCGTCCATCAAATGCACGTCCACGACCCCTGCCACGCCACTCTTGTCCTCTACCCCGGCCTGCTCCAACTAATTCAGGACAAAAGACTCGCAGGTGTCCTGGCTGGCCACATTCAAAACATTTCTTCTCGTATATACCTGCTCCTGATCTTTGAAAATTTGCCCCTTCTGTAGCCAGGAAGGCTGAGCGCCTCTGCGCGACGCCTTGTGTGGTTGATCCTGTAGCCTCCAGCTTCAGCCGAGTTTCTTCACTAATAATTGCAGAGATTGCTTGCTCCAGGTTAGGTAGTTTCCCACTACCATACAATGCAGCCCTTCTATTTTCGAACTTAGAATTAAGTCCATTTAGAAAATCCCTAACACGCCTCCTCTCGGTCCATTTATTGTATTTTTCAATACACTTGCCACACTCCATCTCAATTGGATCATAATAATCCAAATCGCTCCAAAGTCGTTTCATCTCAGAAACATAGTCAACCACTGTCTTCTCGCCTTGGTTCAGACCCTGCAACTCCTTCTGAATCTTGCAAGCAAGCATTTCATTTCCTACTCCTGAGAATGTCCCTTTCAATAATCTCCAGATTTCGGAAGCTTCTTTAATCCTTTCAATTTGCTTAGCAATCTGAGGTGATACTGAGCTCAATAACCAGGCCCTCACTAGTGCATTTGTCGCCTTCCACTTCTGGCCTTCTTTGGAACTCTCATCTGCAGGCTTCTCCACCATGCCTAGAATGTAGCCTTCAAGCTTCCTAGAAACCAAAATGGTCTCTGTATGCTCTGCCCAACTCACATAACTCTCAGGCCCTTCTAATTTTACATGGGGCATTTGCAAAGGATGCACCTCTTCCTTGATCTCCACTTCTGATCTCGGGTTCCCTGCTTGCTTGTTAATTGCATCAAACAACACCCGGTACTTTCATTGCATCAAACAGCAGCAAGCTCCCCGCCGTGACTCCCGCTGGGGCACTTTCATTGCCTGCCATACTTTCAATTCCTCCACACTCAGCACACACACCACAGCCTGAGTACCCAAATGTCTGACCTGTTCAGCTCCAGCAATGAAGGGAATGCTCAACCCGAGTCACCATCGTGGCTGAATGCTCGTCGATGTCCGTTGCGCCCTTGCTGACCAGCGCTGCACGCCCTCGCTGCGCCTCAGCTGCCGCCAGTCACCCTACTCCACCACAACCGACCAACCCAGCCCCGATTCAGCTCTCCACCGCCACAAATCAGGCCCCGAAGCAACCTTGCTCTGATGCCATGTTGTTGAACTCGCACCTAATCAGAGAGGATTCGAAGGGGAGAGAAGGGGAAAACTCTGGAATTTCTGGTCCGGGACAACCACATCCATTCATCCTGGGTACAGATATTTACATAGCTCCATTTTTACACATAAGACCTCTACTTTCCTATTATACAAAAGGAGTACCAACACAAATGCTCCAACATCTAGCATATGACATACTCCAACAAATACTCCAGGATACTATAAGCAGCTAGGAGTAACAAGCATCTGGAAATTCTTTCGGGATCAAGCAACTAGGCTTAGCAAATGCGTTGTTTCTCCAGGTCCCTGTAGATTCACAACAAATTCAGAAGTTAACAACAATATTACTGTATTTTATCGGAACTGTACAAGACACTTAAATTCAGAAATTGACAGCCAATGGCACTTTAAGAAAATAACAACAAATTCCATAACAATGAGTTAAACCTGACAAGCCACTCGGGTGTTGAATGTGCGTAATCCATTTCGTTGGAATTGTATGCTTATATAGTAATGTTGCGCAAAACCAATGGCGTGACCCCAGCAGTACATTTTCAGCGACAGCAGCTTGTTTGTTTTCTCGAGGCAATGTTGATTATGCACCACCTTGAGTGCAAGGGTTTTAGATGTGAAATCTCTCTTCAGATATGGTTATCACTTGCTTTTGCATAATCCAAAGAAAATAAATTAAGTTCATTATCTGTTCATTAAACCAGTCTGTTCAGGAGCAACCTACAGCATTTTCTGGGTTGTTGTTACACATCTGAACCCAAACTGTGGCATTTCAGTTTTCACACAAGAGTAGCTTGGGCAAATTGCTAATCCTAATTAACAAGTGTGGCTGGCGAGCAAGCTAAGCACGACAAGCATATCATGGGCAAAAGCGCGAGCAGCTGCTGTGCGGTTTCCAGATCCACGGGGAAAGGGGAAAGATCAGCTGCCATGACCGAAGTTTTTTTTTTTAAATTGCCGTCGGGGACAAGTTTTATCGGACGGAGGCAGCAGTTGATTTGCATCAGGATTTTTTCTGGTATGTTTCTATTTTTGCCTAAAAAATCCGACTCACGTGGCAGGGACATAACCTAGTATGGATGAGAAGACAGAGACAGTTTGAAGAGTAAACATCCATGCACTACTCGACGTCGCAACTCTTGGTGTGTAGCATGGAGCGATGGTATCGCGGGAGCAAGAAGGACTCACCGGAGACGGGGATGGGGCAGCTGCAACCGGGGTCCTGGGCACCGAAGAACTGGAGGAATGGCGCGCGCGCGCCACCGACAGAAGGACGGACGGGCGGCGAGGTCACGCTCTGCTTTTCTACCCTTCTTCTTTCTCTCGGACCTCGGACCTCGGTGGCGGTGCCTTCTACAGGCCAGGGCAAGGGCGGCCCCTATATAGCTCTCCTTTCTTCCTATCCTGCCCTGGCACTGTAATATTGTAGTATCATTTTGTGCCTACTTACATGCTTTTATTTACAATCATGTGGTGCATTCCGTTTTGCCCAGAGCAATGCAACGGCGCCTTCTTTCTCTCCCTTTTTCTTTTGCGTTGCGTGCGTGTGTCTGGAAACATTTAGTTCCAACCATTCCACCTTTTGGTTGTTCTTGCATCACTTTGCTGTATATGTTTGGATCATAACTTATAGATTACTCATAGTGAAAACATTTATTTCCAACCGTGCCACTTAATTTGTGGCTCTTCTTACATCGCTTTGTTGTGTGTTTGGACCATGACTGGGCAGCACATAATTCTCAATTTTGTATCCCGTGTGTTCATTCCTTGCTTCTTTATAAGTATACTTATGATAATTTGTTGTTGTTCTGTTTCTCTGTTTCTTGAATTTATATAGTCAATTTCATTATTTTACATTCATGATGTTTGTAAGGTACTACAAGAATCATATGTCAATCTTGCGTCATGCATGGAACTGGCCAAGGTACGCTCTTCAACCAAACTCAACATGACACAGTTATGTTCCTTCGAAATTTCTTAACTCTAATTTGGAACATGCAAATTGTATTTTCTTACCTAGGTTGCTCATTTGTTAGTGTGTGTAGTATCAGCAAATTCATTATACAACAACGACTCAAGCAGCCCAGTTGATGAGTTCGGATCACATTGTCTATCTGTTTTTCGAGCCCTGGGCTTACGTTATACAGCTGGTTTCATTCGACTAAGTTTGCCAACACGAGCCTTTCTCACTCAATACACTATCTTATGATTATCTGATGATTAACAGTTCTATTCTTTGATATCATCAGGATCTTCCATCAGATACCAAAAGTAAGTAGGAATTAAAGAAATCAGTGGTTTCTCTCCTTTCTCCAGAGCTGCCTGAAGATTCAAAGTTTTATGCCGCAGAAACTGCGGATGATTTGCATTTGGTAATTTTTCTGTTTTTTTTGTTTTTGAAATAGCAAAACATCAGAACCTTTCCTTCTTTTATGTATTCTATAAGCGTAATGTTCCTTTTGATTTTGTTATTGTATCGCCACTTGAAATTTTCCAGTTCATGCGGCTTTTCAAGGAGCATTACCTTTCACCACCACTTTGAAGAAATCAGAGACCTTATGTTATGTCTGAGGAGGCTGTAATGACTTCCCGCACTCATCTCTCTTTTATCAAATAGTTGTTAACTGTTATCTATGATAGAGTACATTTACACATACCACTCTTGTTGATCATGCTCAACTGTACTTGTACTGCTGGATTGCTCTACCCCAAATTTAATAAATATACTTAGGTTGTGAATTGTTACTTTCGCTTTTATTAAAAATTACTTTGTCACAGTCCTGACAATTAAGAAAAGGTTGTGCTTTAGGGAAATCCAACTCGGCTCCCGGAAGCACATTCTCCTGCCCGCGAAAAATATTTTTTAAATGTCAAGAAAATCCCAACAAAATTTGTATGTATTTATAGTCACATTCAAATGTCACCTGCAAAGTTTTAGCCAAAAAGGTTAAACATTGTGGCCTATGCAAAAATAACAAATTTAAACACCAAATGTTATCCCAAAATGTCATCTAAATTTGTTTTATTCACTGACGAAATACTACTGCTCGGTTTCGTATGAAAATTGTCAAGCATGTTTATGACACTGACACGAATATCTACAAAACATTTTGTGACATTTTTTGCGCTACTGTTCATCCGGGACCAAATTCTCCCGGGAGACAAAACGCTCCTCCCGTGTGCTATATCCTTTTAAGTTCTAGACCAACTGGTTGTATTCGCACGAATTTTGTACGAACAACTTCAATGAGTTCACCTTCCACTGAAACTTGCATACTGTGTTAGGCAATTAAGGTTGAGAACCCCATATTTTAGGAGAGGGGCGTTTTGGCTGCCGGGAACATTTGTTCCCGGATGCACGGTACCGTGAAAAATGTCATAAAATGTTTTCGAAAAATTCCTGAATTTTTTTTTTGAATGTTTGTGTCAGTGTAGCAAACATGTTGACAATTTTCATACGAAACCGAACAGCAGTATTTCGTCGGTGAAAAAAACAAATTTGGGTGACATTTTGAGTTAACATTTGGTGTTCAAATTTTTTATCTTTGCATAGGCCACAATGTTTAACCTTTTTGTCTAAAACTTTGCAGGTGACATTTGATTGTGACTACAAATATACAAAAAAATTGTTGGAATTTTTTTTACATTTAAAAAATTATTTTTCGCGCGCAGGAACACGTGCTTCCGGGAGCTGAATTGGATTTCCCATATTTTAATTACTACATTAGGCTAAATTCAAAGCAAGTCATACTCTTCACTAGAGTTGCCATCAAAGGTTCTGATGTATTATCAGTTATTGCAATATCATGCAAGCTTACTACTTGTGCAATAAAGGAACTCTACTCTTTGTTTTTGCAAAGTTAATGTGCACGTGTCTCCTTTTTTATTTGATAATTGATGATGCTAATCTAAGATCTTTCTTTCAGGCCTGCATAAAACCTGGTGACACTATGGGATTGTGCACCCTGCTTGTGTCTGGATACCTGCGGACCCACAATCTTTCACTGAATCAGCTCGTAGGTGACCTTTGTTTTAATATTTTGTTGGCTTGTCTTGTCCATTTCTTTTTCTAATACCTGCTCCATCAAAGGTCCATGTGTCAGGTGCCGGTGATTTTCAATGAGGGAAAATTGATATCCTTAAGGATCCATGTCCTGTTAGTGGGAGGAAATACTCAGATGTAATGGATTCGGATGATAATCAAACTCAGGTTTGTTATGCATGATAAATGCACAGCTTTAGGTATTGGATAATGCTGTTCCACATATATTATGATATACTGTCGGGGCCTCCCCAACAGTTCCCGTTTAAGAAAAGGAATATATTATGAAGTAGAATCATCCACTATAAATAGTATTTTGCTGGGGAACCAGTGAGTTCTCTCTTTCAAGTTCTTGTTTTCTTTTCCCATCATACTGTTTTTTGTTGATTACTCTCCTGTAACTTCTCATTATTTATCTGTTTCAGATTGTCGACACCTTTGTTCCAGACTCCTTGAATCAGGAACCTTTACTTGTTGAAAATATCCTAGATCCTCTTGCAGGAGAGCAGATGATAATTTCCCAGATCTAGCTCAATACTGTTTAATGAGTCCTTGTTTTATTTTCTTTCACTTTTGATGTTGAAGAAGGAAATAATATTTGTATATTGTAATACTAATGAATCACCAGACATTGGGCTCTCTCTGTTAATGAGTTTCTCCTCTTGGATTCTCAAAAAGAAAAAAACAGAATTAAACATGACTGTGTTAATGAGTTTCTCCTCTTGGATTTTAAAAACAAACAGAATTAAACATGACGTGAACTTTAAGTAAAGTAATAAAGATGTGTTTCATAGCTTGTTGCACAAATTATCAAACATGACAGAAGGTGATGTGTAAAAACAAAATGTATAAATCAAAATGCTTGCTACAATGTTGAACAAAATACATAATTACTTCAAAATTATGTCTAGAGTCTCCAAATTTCAAAATAAATCACCAGACATCAAGGTTCAATATTTATTCACATTTGTCTAGCTATCTTGCAAAATATTCCGGAATTAGTTACTTTGGAAATGAATGAGAAACTGACGGCAGTTTTCTCCAACGAGGAAACTGAAACTGCCCACTCCGACGCCTGCCTGCTTGCTGGAGAAGACGTCACGTTGCAGAGGTTGCTCAGATGCAGATCCAGACCGATTCATTGATTGGATGTATCGGTTGAATCAACAACGATTCCGTTTTTCAGTCGTCGCTCATCATCGAACGGTAAACTGGCATCATTCAAACACGTGTAGTTTCTGGTTTCACGAGCATGTACTGAAGCTTCTGCAGTGGGAAAGCATAGAGAGATCAGAACAGCAGTCCACGGAGCAGACAGTATCCGAACAGCAACAGTTTCAGTCGCTTCCACGACTATAATTACCAGTGGGGCATGCACTTTCAGGTCGAACTCGCGTTGCAAGAGCTCCAAGCAATTTTCCTGCCAAAAACAGAACTCCATCGGCACGATTGTTATGACTCGTCTCCAATCAGAACAAATAAACATTGACAACGCTCAAGATTTGCTGGTGATGTACTGATGGTCATGGCCGTGGTGGAACATAGGAATTCAGAAATTTAAAGCGGGTACCGGAGTTGATTACAGTAGAACGCATCAACTAAATCAGACATAACTGGTATATTCCGGAAAAGGTTGTCCGGCGCGCAGTGTATTGGCGTTTTTGCAAAAAAAAAAAAAAAAAACCCTCAATAATCTAAAACCGCACGATTCAGCCCATCTCCTTCCTTCCTCCTCCACCGTCGCCCGTGTCTCGCAACTACCGCCGGCTTGCCCGCGTGTCGCCAGCCAGCATCGGTCCCAGAACACCAGAGCCGCTGCTCGCCTAGACCTGCACCGCAGCTTCCCACCTGCGCCACTCGGCACAAAGTCGACCTGCATCGCTGCCGCCCCGGACCTGCGCAACCGCCGCCCGCCTGGACCTGCGCTGCCGACCCCGGTGACGTTACCCACCCACGGTGGTGGAATCATCCCAACACCTGCGCCGCCCACAGCCGCCTAGACTTTGTCCGCTTCGGCCGCCGGCGTCTTGGAAAATTCCGGCCACTCCCGCATCTCATGCTGTTGCTGCTGGTGGACGACCTTTGATGTTGCTGTTGCCTTTTCCCCTGCCCCGCCTCTGCTACTGCACGTGCTGGTGAGTCTGCCCCGCCCGCCTCTGTTGCTGTTGATGATAAAAACAGAATTGGCAATTGAATTGTTGGCGATTTGAATTGAATTGAATGTGCCAAGTGTAACCTGATTCAATATTCAGGTCAGGCACGGCAAATTGCTAGTCGAGTGGAAAGCACAGCGCTGGATGCTTCCACCTCCTGATGTTGTGTAGTGCAGGTAAGGATTTCATCAGATTACCAAATTGAAAGTATAGCAGGAAACCCAAAGAAACTAAGGAAACTGTACGAAACACATCCAATGTTCTGGAGACATCTTTTTGAATTTTCTGCAGATGTCTAACTAAAGTGATTCTGAATCAAGAAATATGAGGATCAGGTTCAGGTTAACCATCCTGTGTACAGATGCTAGAAGATGTCCTGGAGGAAAAAGAATACAGAGTAAATGCTTTACATGGTTTTGGATTTATATGGATTTATTGGAGTGTTTCCTATGCTATCATGAACAAGGGGAAAAAGAATGCTTTAAAGCTTGTTTTACACATGTACAAACTGAATGCAGAGTGTAATGTGCATCTATCTATAATCAAACTGAATGCAGAGTAATTTAACACTGACATTTACTTGTTCAAAACAATCACTTGACCCACATTTCCATCTTTAGAATTTCATGCTAATGATGTTTGCGATGTTGAATAATTGTACAAAGAATATGTTTAAATCTTGAGGAGCTAAGGTCAAACCTTGTGAGTTAGAATGACACCAGATGGCTGGACTAGAACTGCTTCCTTAACAGACCCAAGAGCTGAAAGAATGCAGATGGCCTTCGAATTCAGCTGTGAAACCGCCATGACCCTTAACAGACACACTTTCTAAACACTGCCAGGTTTCAGATTATGTTAACTGAATTATTCAGATTAAATTAGGCTAGAAAAATTGTAAACTTCTCTGAAACTGAAAATACTAAAAATATTGAAACTGTTAAAAAGGCCATGTGTTTTTTTAAAGCTTTGTTCAATTATAATTTTACACAGGAGCTAACAAAATAAAGACACACAATTTAGAAGAGCAAAAAAATGAGCATTTCTGAATGAACATTTGTTATGACAAGATTTACTAATTCAATCTTTAGCAAAGACTAAACATTTAGGAATATTTTTAATAAATGATTTTGCATTCAGGAATTCATTATGAAGCTTATGTAGCCTATACAGTGTTGTTCTCCATCTGAATCTTTACATGGTCTTTACAAGCAACTCTGAATCAAAGATAAGCCTTATGTACTCCAGTGCTATGAAGAATTTAAGCAGGCAAACCATCCAGCTGCAATTGTTCAGTTCATCATGGGCAAAATTCCAACAAATTTAATGCTTCTTGGATTTCTGGAAGCAAGAGTTTGGGGGCAGATATTCAGCATCAAAACAAGCTGATGCTAGAGTAGTTGAAGCAGCAGCGCCACAGTTTAATTTGTAGAAATTGCTGGATGAAACTGAGGAGGAGTGAATAGGGGATGAAACTGCTGGAGTATAAATTTGTAGAAATTCAGTTTAAATTGCAGATAACTGACAAATCAATTTAAGTTCAGTTTAATGGCCGGGGCGCCAAGGATGGCTGTCGGTTGGGGTAACAAGGATGAGTGAACAGGGGATGAGCGAGTAACTGATCTCTTGTTTGCCTTGCCTTATCCATCAACGTGACGAGGCTTTTACTCCACAACAAACCACTGCTGAATCTTTATAGCCGACTAGCACATCATGGGAACAAGGAGTATTTAGCTTTCCTTCAACAAAAACAGAGAACACAGAACACATTTCTGATAGGTCACATTAATCTGGCAGCGTTTCTAGGTTGTTAAAGCAATGAATTAATCTGGCAGTACAATATGTTCTGCTAGATGGAAATAGCACTCTGAATTTATGCAGTCTGAAGCCGAAACTGAATCCAGTGATGGCGGCGGGTGTGTTACTGATGCGCAGGTCGGCGGCGGGCGTGAGGAGGTCGGAGATTTCTTCTCCGGCAGCGGCATCTCGGCAACCCACACGGCGGTGCGCGCTTGGAGAAGACCGATTTTAGCCAAGACCGATTTTTGGTGTGAGTGTGACTTTGGAGTTGAGCAGCAGTCGGGACCGGCTCCGTGGTCGACGGCGTCCAGCCAGCGAGGAGATGGTCGACGATGCGCAGGGCCAGCTTTGGCACGCCGTCCACAGGGAAGGACGCCGCCGTTGGAGAGCAGATCGAAAAAAAATCAAGCCTTCTCCTCGCCGTGGTTCCCCATGGGGAACGAGGAGAGGAACAGGAGGGGGATGCAACGCGGCGGCAGCATGGGGCGACGCGCGGGAGAGCTGTGCAGGGGAGCTGAGCAAGGGAGCTCCGGCGCGGAGGAGCCAACCAGGGAGCTCTGCTCGGGGGAGACGAGCAGGGAGCGCGGGTTGTGTCGGGACTTTGCGGAGGTTTTTTTTGCAAAATGGCCACGGCGACAACCTTTTACAGATGGAGGGAGTAATAGACAACAGCTGATATCATGAAAAAAACCTCACAACAATGTGTTTGTGTATGATTTTGCTTCTCAGGCACCAAAAATATAAACAGCAGCCATTGTCCTAAAAAGATTCAGGCAGTATTATGCATCTTAGGCATCACATCTCAAAGAAAAAAAGTCAATAGCAGTATCTAAATAGCTGTTGTCCATCAGTATGCTTCATAATTTTTTTGCAAGAGTTACACCGAATTAAGAAATCAAGAAATATGCATGGTATATGAAGGATCAGCGAACCTCACAACCATTTCAGTAGGACACCAATTAAAATTTAGATGAAAGTAAGGTCGTGGAACTTCACTAAATTATGTCTATTTAAGTTAAGGCACTCTCCAAGTTCGTGTACAAGGTTATCTATACCCAGGTCTACATCTAAGTAAGATGATGCAAATAGAAAACTATGCTCTTTAAATCTGCTGTGACCGTTACCTACATGGTGACGTCACTGTGGCAGCAATGAAAACAGTACTCTTCTTTGTATATGCACTCCCGATTAACCTGTATGGAAACAACATAAAATACGAGGGGCAATGACAAGGAAAGCTGTTACCAAATCATAAACAGCAGCAATCTGACAACCAAAGCACAAGAACGTCAATACAAGGAAGCACTTACAAAGAATCTGTAGAGAAGATGACATTCAGAAAACAGAACATAGAACAGAGGCAAAATATAACCATGACAATGTAAATTTTCCACATGATATTGTTTCCAGTGTTTGCAAACTCTTGGATGGAACTCTGCAATTCTGCAGCTATGAACAGCTAACTGCAAGGCATGAAATTAACTAATGACATGAAGTAATGAGAAAAAAAAGACAAATACAGAATTTCACTAATGAAATCAACCAATGACCAGAAGAAGCAAATCTAAATCGCATTAAAATACATGGATTTCTTGCTAAGAAAATAATAAATTCACAAGGCAGAAAAAGGAGCAGTTCTAATTTTTTTATTAAAAGAGTAAGCCGGGTTGAGGCTATATGTCCTTCTTAGTTGAAGGAGAGCCTGAGCTCACTGTGCTGGCCTATCACTGAACACTTGTACTTCCCAAATCACTCATAAATCTGAACATGGGAAAAAATGGAATTGACAACGCATAATTCGTCCAACCATGATTTGGAAAAATATAATTAGATTGAGACCATTCAGCCATGTCATCCAGACCGGCAAGGAGTTCGGCCAAATTACAGGCACACATATTGTTTACCCACCGCTGAGAGGGTGACCCAGATGAATCGTGAACTAGTACCCGCCATGCCCAGACCCGACCGTCACTGTCACGCTTGGCTTCTTCCCACGCTGCGACCCCCACCTCCTCACCGCGCTCTCCCAATCCTAGGGTGACAGAAGGTGGCTCATCGTCCCACAGTACCCGATGCATTTGTCATCAACTTGGGCACCAGGCGGAGTCATTGAGATATAATCACCAATAGCAATGGGGTGCTGGCAAGGCTCAAGCACAGCACCATGTGGTCACCAACTCCATAGCAGCAAGGTTGTTGGCGGCGACCCTTGCCGCATCGGCCCGATGCTGGAGACGGATGCACGAGGCAAGGAATCCAGCCAAGTACCGGGAATTCATGGAGGCATACCATGCCGCTGACAACAGCAGGGAGAGAGTCCTCTAGTACTTCAAGATCCACCACTATCTTTATTTCTATGAGTTTGGGTTGTCTGCCGCCTCCCCTCCTAGGCTGTAATTTCCCCTCCTTCTCAACTTATTTCTCCTTCGGTTTTGATCGCCGAGGTTCGGCTTTTGCTAAGACCTGCAATCATTCATTAAATTTGTCTTGACACATTCTATTGTATTTTCCACTTTATTATCTCATATAACATATTAGTGGTAATAATTCATTACACAATTAATTGTAACAGAATAAAACTAAAGCAGAACCATCTGTAAGAAACACGCTGATAACACCAGACCATAAGGCTCCTGTTGTATGTGCAGTATAGAAAAGGAACTGAATTTATATGTCAGATAGGGAATGTGGATGCTAATTAAAATCGTTATGGATGAAAGTTAGAAACTATATGAACATAAACTGCTGTGAGACATCACAATGCTGGTTTCTGAAAGGGGTCACCTCACAGCAACCAGACAGAAGGGACAGGTCTGCAACCAAAGCACAAAGATGAGAACTCGTGGATCCCTTGTTTTCGCCATAACGGCAGTAAGAATACTTACTGTACACAGAACTTAGTGTCTCTACTATTTATTGGATAGTACTCCTATCTTATAGCAAAAGAAATGCCAAGTTTTAAATCATATCTTTGGATTTGGATAATTATCCCAATAGACTGTGATGAGGGTAGGCACTGCATAGAGAAGCAGATCTCAGCAGATAAACCAAAAAAAAATATTACAGTGTTACATAGAAAGAGAAGGCAGTCGCATCTTGAATAATAGATAATACAGTGTACAAGGCAGATCTCTGTGTGATAGAAGCCATAAATATAAGAATACCAGTAAAGTGTTCTTGTGAGTCTAGAGTGTGAAACAGGGCCTTACAGACGAGAGTTGATCCCATTGACACTATTTGATAACATAAAGTCGGTAATGAAAATACTACTTGGAGGTGCAGGGCATAAGAAACATGATGGCACACTGAGACTTAATCAGACGATGTGTGCAGAGGCATGGATTCGACAGCTCCACCAGTTGAATCGTAATCAGACGGCACAGAATATTGATCTGGCGAGACCTTACATAATATCACTAAGCATATTAGCGGAACAGAAAAAAAAACTGAGCTATTATCTGTTTTTCTTTCATCTTCCATTCAATGTGGTAACCATCTCATACTGAAGAAACATAAAGAGTAGAGTACTTACGCAAGCAAGAGGTGATAATGTGTTTATAAAACCCAGTTACTAACTTTATCTGTTCCAGAATTTGTTACCTGGGTTACAAACTTACAAAAGAACCAGTATGGTCAACTTAATTATTCTTAGGCACGTGGAATTGAACTATACCATTCAAGGCAAGCATAAGAAAATAGTTGTGGTTCTCTGAATACAACCTCCCAGTCTCAGGATGGAAGAATCATGTTTTTCCTATGGTACACAACTAAAGTATTTGTCCTGGTGTGGCAGTACATCAGTTGCATCAATGAAAAGTAGATTCATAAATATCAGAGGGACATTACGCTGAGTGGAGCACTGGCATTACTCCCACTTCAGTAAAATGCATATGGTCTACTTCAGTGGCAGCACCATGAGGACCAAGGATGTAAATTAATGGATATATTGGACATATGTACATAAACTTCAGTATATATAGATAGGGATATTTTATATAACTACCTAGCTGTCGAGCATGTCCATGTTGAGAAGCTTAGTGCCATTTTCTTTTATTCCAGATTAACATGTCAATTGATCTCAGAATGCAGTCTTCCCCCGATACATTAACATGCTCGACCAGACAGAACTGGCCCCACAAACCATATATGCCGACCATGCAGAAGGAATATAAGATATGTGTAAATAGAATAGGGAATTCTCTCTATCTGCGTGAAGTGACCTTCCATGCATAAATATTCCTGATTTACTATGCCTCTTTTTCTTCCTGTGAGGAGTCTTGAAAAATTGGCATTTGTGGTTGTGACGGTTAAATAGTATGGACATACTTCTCAGAAATAGACCAGGTGAATAAGTTCTGTGCACATGCCAGCAGAAAATTTACATCAGACTAAGTAGGTTCATTTTTCTTTTATTTCAGAGATAGTTAGCCAGAACTTCTGAGTAAAACATAAGTCTAATCCAAGTAAAAAATATCAAGCTATATTAACCTCCAATTTCGATCAAGTAAAACCCACTTACAGAAAGTTATGAATCTGAACAGCAGTGTGATTTTTTCCTAGTGGCAATATGCTTAGATATAGCCATTCTATTTGAACAAAATATCCAATTCATTCGTCTCCATGTAAATATAAAGCGCTGATCAACACAAGCATGTACATCTTGCCAAAGTGTTTCATTTTCCCCCCTCTTGTGTCCCTTAAGTTCCTCTCTGATTTGACCATGAAATTCAGTAAAGGCAAGTTAACTTACCTCAGTTCAAGTCACTGAGCAACAGCAGCCCAGATCTGCTGACACTCTGCAGAAGCAACAGAACATAGGCACACTGCATCCAACGCCTGACAAAGCGAGTTGGAGTCACCGTGCTGATGGGTACTTAATTACCCAGGTATAACCTTTACTACTTCATGAATTAATACTTTTTTTCTACTGAGTATATCTATACTATTTCTCTTTTTTCTCTTCTTTTTCAGATCGACATGCCTGTGTCCTTTAATGTGTTTTAACAGGAAAATTGTTTGTATATAATTGTACGGTGAGGTGGTGACGGTAGCACGGTTAGTTACCCCTGTTGCTCATTGAACACAATCAGAACAGATATATACATCACCAAACACCAAGGACTACGAGTCCCCAGGGCACCGATTCATGGACATGCCGCGCGACTAGTTTGATTGAAGACAAGTACTAGTCGAACAACTGTTATTCCTTGCTAAACACAACAATTTGCAACTTTTTATATAAGGATGGACAACGGGTTGAAGGTCTTAGTGTAGTTTCAAGGCAACAAACTGGGCTAAATTTTGTGGCATTGTAAAATAGATACTTAAATCTACAATTTCACTAGGCAAAACTATATATAATGTGGTTTCGTGAAAAATGGTTTGACATATGCAATCGCAGGACAGATATGAAGGAAAAGTTTTTGCCTCAGTGCAAGCTGTAGGTTTAGGTTGTAGTAGAAAAATTCTCATATCCCTTTCTTCTTCATCTGTTCACGAGAACAAATGTTAGTTCAACCTTCCCCTGATTCGCTTGTTATTCATGGCGCCTCTATTGGTTTATTGACTGATGCAAAAAAAAAAATAAGACTGCTTCATATGTAGAAATCTGAAAAAATTCAAACTAAAGAAAGGTCAACTATGGTATTTAGGAACGAAGATAATAAATCCTTATAGAATAATAAAGACAAAGAAAACAAAGGTTAAAAGGGAACAGACAACCATTAGAAATACGTATCGAAGCATAATGTAAATACTTAACATTGAACTGCAAACCTTAGTACTAACTGTCATAATATTTGTAAGAATAATCCAAATACTGAACATTGAACTGCAAACCTAGTACTAACTGAAATATGATGCAACTGAAAATACAATGAAATCAAAAGGGAACATGCTAGATAAATGTTGCCATGAAAGCAGACCACACTGATATTTTGAAGGACGTTCTCTAAGGAATGACAACAACAGCATATCAGGGTTCAGGGATCAATTTATCAGTTACATCAAGATTTAGCAATGAGCAAACTGGCATGTAACAAACACACTACAAAAGATAGCAAACATCCAGTTAGGCATAGAACACCGAGGCAGGATTACCAGCTAACTACGCAGAGTGAAAACTTTGTTGCGCCATACACACGTTACAGATTTTCATAGCCTGTTCCTGCCTTCCTGGTTCATCTAAATATGAAATTAGTTGGCATCTCCCCTTTGCAAGCGGTTGCATAGTCCTCGGCGAGGTGTGGTGCAGCTTCCTTGTGAGGGGATATGTGTTTGTCCACAAAATATTTCTCGGGCCTATTGACTGCAGTATGGAAGCTCAGGTCGCGATCTACCAATCCATTTTCCTTGAGGAACTTTAGAACATAGTACCGGGGCCTGACCCGCCCCTCCAGGCTAAGACAGAGAATTACCGACCGATGAGCAATGTACACAGGTTCCAACCCCACCTCAGATAACAGGAACTCGGATTTGCGTTGTAGCATGTCCTTAGAAATCTTCAGAAGCATCGGAGCCTTAGACAAAGCAATGACCACCTCAGGAGCAGACCACCTGAATGTGTTCTTCAAGTACTCCACTTTGGCCGCGATCTTCTCCTCGTTGAGAAACGAAACAGCCTGCAGTGCTTGCCTGAGCATCCCAGAGCCACGGGGCATGCCTAATCTTTCAGCACATGCCACCATCGCCCGGACACTCTCCGGGTTAGTGGTGAGCATTCTCGGCACACGGATACACAGCTTAGCAATATCACAATCACCTAGCCCGCACTCTCCGAGGAACACAACATTGGGCTTGACCACTTTGTCGAGGTCCGATGAGAGAAGGTGGGATGAGTGCTTGAGCACCCGGAGGAAGGTCTGGAAGGAGCCGAAGAGTGTCAGGTAGTAGTGCAGCCTGGACACTATGGATCTACAGCGGAAGCGGTCGGGGGCGAGGGAGACGAGCCTGGCGATGTCAGGACTCGAGAGACCTAGGCCAGTGATTCCATCGACCACCGGCGCCAGGGTTCTCTCGACGCCGGCGCAGAGGAACAACGGGTCTTTGGCGACGACGGCGGCGGCATCGGCGCCGGAGAGGCCGAGGCCGGCGAGGAAGGCGAGGACAGCGTCGGGGTTGGCAGGGGACTTGAGGTGGGAGAGCTTCGGGGAGGCCTTGAGGGCTTGTGGCCGGTTGAGGCCGCAGATGTCGACGAGGTAATCATCGACGGCGAAGCTACTAGGGTTGGGGGAAATGGGGGCCGCAGCGGCGGAGAGGAGGCGACGGAGTGTGGAGAATGGAGTGTTGGAGGGACAAGAGAGGATATGGGAAAGTATGCACTCCCGGAGCCGGATCATGGCGCCGGCGGCGGTGGCGCCGGCGGCGACAGAGATTTTGGATGGAATGCAAATTGGGAGTGCGTACTCGTCTCTGCCTGGAAGGAGGAAACAAACGTGGCAGGTGAGAATGGGCCGCAACTCTTTTCGTGGGCTCTATTGGACAGGGGGTTTTGATTGGCCTACATATGTGTTAACTCTCTTCTCAAAAACAAAAGAAAAAAAATGTATGTTCACTCAAAGAGGAACTATGATGTCTGTACTTCTTCTGGCCAAAGATAAGTTGTGATATCATTATGCAAAACGTGTACACGCGGTGTGTCGGCCGAACTTTGGGCCGGACGTGCGCGGGACGTTCGCTCGCTCTTTATCATGCGAGTAGTAGGCGACGGGAACACCCCTAAAAATAAAAAATTGGGCGACGAAAGCATTCTTTTTCGATCGTTTTTTCCTCATCTTCTTCTTCCCCACGACGCAGACGCCAGGGGCACCCGCACCACTAGGCACCAGCCCCCGCCCGCACCATCAGCACACAAGTCTCCAACCACGAGGTTCCAATGCCCGCCGTCGAGGTCGCAGCTTCCCGTCGCCGCACCGCTTGTAGCACGTGTTCACCACAATTGTAGGAAAAAAACACATATTGTAGTAAATCATAGTCGTTTTGGTCACCCATGTCGCTGCTCGTCGCACCACCGCACATCGGTTGCAGCAAATTCGATCGCCGGTGGTAGCTTTTTCCATTGTCGGTTGCAACACGTCGTCGCCGGCCACACTTCGTGGTCTTCCTGGTTGTAGCAGACACTGTTTGTAATTTTCCTTGTTGCCCGTTGCAGCAAAAATCATGGATAAAAAGCTTCAACCACAAAACATCTTCGAGCGATACGGGAAAAGCTTTAACCGGCATGTGAAAAAGCTTCAACCGGTATGTAAAAAGCTTCAACCATAAAAAAAGCTTCAATGGCCAAGAAAACTTCAACCCGTGGAAATAGCTTCAACCATCGTGAAAAAAGCTTCAAGCGACATGGAAAAAAAGCATCAACGTGTATGACAATGTTGCGAGCGACGACACCGGGGAACTGCGGGCCGACGACATGGTGGTGTTGCATCTCCACCGAGCTACAACCATCACCACGCATAACTGTAACCAGAGGGTGCAACTGTTGCATGGGTAGAGCGGGGGACAAGGGTGGCGATGAGGATGGCCGGTGACCGCGCTGACCAGCGACGAGGACACCGCGACGGTGCTTCAAGCTCGGTCGTTTTCTCGCGGGGGTATTGCGGGGTGTCGGTGACGCTCGGGGCGTTGCAAATTTTTTAGGGGAAAACGAGTCGCGAAGAAGACGAAACGGGGGACGGATTTGATGGCCTTTAATCAATGCATCGGGTGGTTGGGGCTCAGCCAGCCCAACTGTTTGGCCGACGTCCCGGCGTCTAGCGTTGCCCTATCCTTATGTTACTGGCCACTGTCAAACACATTAAGGAGCACTACGAGTTGCCCTATCCGTTGAAGCCGTGGGTGTCAATGAGGTACTCCTCCACGGGGAAGCTACTAGGGTTCGGGGAAATGTGGGGCACAGCGACGGAGAGGAGGCGGCCAAGTGGGGAGATGGCGGAGCTGGAGGGAGAAGAGTGGATATGGGAAAGGATGCACTCCCGGAGCTGGAGCATGGCGACGGTGGCGGCGGCGACGGAGATTTTGGTGGCGGTATCTGTTTGTTACTTGTAAGTCTGAATTTGATGAAGTCGACAAAATGTGCCAGGTGTGCTTGAAAATGAAATACATGGGTCTAAAGCGGATCATTGTTCATGTGGACCCCTTGTTCCTCTTCATCCGGTTGGGACTAGATGCGGGGAAATTTGGTGGTGGACTGCCTCCTTCCGGACCGGACACTTCTAGGTACCGCGAGCACGCCACCATGGTGGTTCGTTCTTCAGGTAAATATATACTCCCTCCGTCCGGTAAAACTTGTCCCTGTGGTCTTTTTCTGAACCCCTCCCCCCCCCCAGCGAATTACCGGCAAACCCGTAGCTCCCCGTCATCTCCCCGCTCCTTTGTCGCGACAGAGCTCCGCGCCTCCGCCGCTCGGCTCCCTGCAGCTCGGCTCCTCCGCCCACACAGCAGCTCCCCGCGTCGCCGAATCTCTCCCGCCCCACGCCTCCCCCATACCACGCCTCCCCCCACAGCTCCCCTCCTCGTTCCCCATGGAGATCCACAACGAAGAGAAGGGTCGATTTTTCCTTCGATCTTCCCTGCTGCCCCGCCGTCGTAGCTGCCCTGCTCCCCCGCCGCTGCGGCTGCCTTGCTCAGCTCTTCAGTTCCTACACCGCAGCATCCCCCTCCTCCTCCATCGTCGCAAGTGCCTCCTCCGCCGCTCCCTAGCTCGCCTGCCTAACGCACAGCTTCCTCCTCCCTCTTAAAAATCTCTGATTTCTCTGGTGGACTTTTGTTGTGGGTTTCTTCGGTGTACTCCAGCTCCGGCGTGGCTCCTTTAGGTCCCTGCACTCTTCTTCGCCACCCCCATACCATCCTCTCTTCGTCACCCCATCCCCTCTCTCTCTCCCAGATCCACCATGCCACGGTCGCCTGTCCAGCTCGCTTGCGCGCCAGGACCAACTGCCTAACGGAGGACGCACCGGGACCCCTGCTCCAATGGCCCCAAGGTCCACTTCTCCTCTTTGATTTCTTGTTGAAAACTTAAAATTCAGAAAACTGAAAATTGTCCATTCATTTTGACTGCAAGTTTTGAAGCAACACATTCGTTGAGTAGAATACATGGACAATTGATGGGCTAAGCAATTCACTGAATTGATTTTTTTTATTGTCGCTCTAAGACGGAAAAATGATGAGATGATTTTCCTCTTAATTTTGAGATTCCCATGAAATGATGATGTGCCTGTTTGATATCTGCTCCTGCAGGGAGGGCAGCGTCGATGGTAAACTCATCTGTGTCCATTTCCCGCTGCCGGCGTACCAAGCCTTAGGCAAGGAGGGTGATGTCGTCTGGGTACCGCCAGAGGCAACCAACAACGATGATGATGACAATGATGATAGAAACCATTTGGGTGCACACACAAATGATGATGATTATGACGACGACGATGACTCTGAACCCAGCCCGAGTCCTAGTCCCAGGGAGGAGCGGCACACGGGGATGCTTAGGGTCATGGACAGGCAGCTCAAGGTGCTCACCTCCTGGTTCCTAGCGTCTGCCAGCATATCATTGCCCGAGGAATGTTTTGACTGCAAGTTCTGAAGCAATACATTCTTTCTGCATCTTCCTAAACTTGGTTTGCAGTTGTACTGACATTTCTTCCTCCATCGTATGAATTCAGTTTACAAAATTGTTTGAACTTATTGATGCACATCCATCTTTACATGTTCTGATTGACCTTTATCCACTAGTTTTGTCGGTGACCCTTGCAATAGGTTCTCATCGCCTATCTCAACAGGTGTGTCTGGGTATTGCCATCACATTTTTTTAGTTAACAAACAAGCAACGTATATTATTAATATCACCAATGAATTTGTTCTAAAATTTGCAGGGTGCCATCACCAAAAGAATGACAGCCATTGAGGAAATGGCAGGAATGGATGTTCTCTGCTGTGACAAAACGTAATTGAGGTGCTTTCTTACCTTAAAAGAAAGAGTTTATTCATCTTGAGAACTTTGAAATTTATCAGTAGTGTAACACTTGGAGTGCAAGCTGATCCATCATTTTGGCAAGTTCAGGTTTTTAGTGGAGGAATAGCCAGGGACATGATCATCCTGTTGGCTGCAAGAGCATCAAGAGTGGATAATCAAGATGCAATCGACATGGCTATCATAAATATGCTTTCTGATCCCAAAGAGGTTCTGAATCTCTTCACTTGATTTGACTCTTCGCGTTAATAATGGATCAGAAATCACTTGAAGAAGAAAGAAAAGAAGAACAAGAAGAAGAAGAAGAAAGAAGAAGAAGAAGAAGAAGAAGAAGAAGAAGAAGAAGAAGAAACAAGAAGAATAATAAGAAGAATGAGAAGAAGAAGAACAACAACAACAAGAAGAAGAATAATAAGAACAAGAAGAATCTTGTAATGACCGTTGTAATGCCATTGTACATCTAGTAATGACCATTAATGAAGATATTATTTCTCTCAAGCGGAGTTTTGTCTTTATATCTTGTCATAAGATTTTATTGTCAAATTAATTCAAATAAATCTAATTAATCCAGATAATTAAAACAATCCAAATAATTCAAATAAAATCCAGATAATTCAAATAAATCCAAATAATTCAAATAAAATCCAAATAATTCAAATAAAATCCAAATGTTTCAAATAAAATCCACTATCTTGTCCTGTTGAATGAATATTGTTGTGCCTTCATCATCGTCATGCCACTTGTCTTGGATAGCCGGGATGACTTTGTTGATCAGATAATCTCGGCATACAGGTCTTGTTACTTCCATTGGTTTCAGCTCCATTGTTCCTTTATCTCTGTTTTGACTGGTTCGTTGTGCCTCTGTCTCGACAACAAATGCCCAAGTACCGATCTTTCCATCGAATGTGATCTCCCCTTCATCATTGTGTCGGGGCTTTGCCACGGCGGTCAAGAACATGACCTTCCTAGTGCTATTAGTGTTCGGCACGGTGCGCTCAAGTTCAGGTTCTCCAGACAGTACGTAGTAACTGTTTTTTACTCTCGTCATGTCGTACCACTTTTCATCGATATGCACCATGTTGTTCATTGATTTGAAACTAGGACAAGGAGTTAATATCCATTTCTGATCCATCATGGATATATGCAGAATTTGAGCCTAGCGATCTTGTTCTCTGGCTTGAGGGGAGGCTTGACGGTGTTCATGATGCGATTCAGCTCTTTCAACTGAAACCTGTCGTGTAGCGTCGAGCGGGGAACACCTAACCACCTTGCAAGAGATCGGATCATTCTTCTTCTGTTGAGCGGGACTGTAGCTGTTCTCGACAGATCTAGCTCTTTTCTCTTCCTGTCACTATTCCCTTTCTTCTTACTAGAAACATCAACTTCTTGGCCCGAGGCATGTTGTTCTTTGGCTATATTCCATATTCTTGTAACTGTTCGCAGGTGAACATCCAACATAGTTGCAATTAGCACCTTGTCATAGAGGTGAACCACCCCCTCTTTGAGCTCGATTACCCGCAAAGCAAAGTACACACCAAACCTCTCCTTGTCTGATAGATCCTTCCTTTTCGAATTACCTTGTACATCAGCTTGAGCCTCTTCCTCTCCTGCATCTGCGTGCGCCTCTTCTTCGGGAAGCCAATTCAATTCAAGATCTTGTTGAGCTTCATCCCCCTCTTCTAGCATCAAGTTCAAATCCATAGGATCACCTTGTTGAGCTTCATCCTCCTCTTCCGGCATCAAGTTCAAATTCATAATGTCACCATGTTGACCTTCATCCACCTCTTCCGACATCAAGTTCAAATCAATAGGGTCACCTTGTTGAGCTTCATCCACCTATTCCGGCATTAAGTTCAAATCAATAGGGGCACCTTGTTGAGCTTCATCCTCCTCTTCCGGCATCAAATTGAAATCCCTCACATTGTTGAGATTCATCCACCTCTTCCAACATCAAGTTCAAATCAATAGGGTCACCTTGTTGAGCTTCATCCTCCTCCTCCGGCATCAAATTCAAATCCATAATGTCACCTTGTTGAGCTTCATCCATACTTGTGTGCTCCTATCTGTACTCATAACAAGAGTATACAAAAGATGAATGGTTAGCATATAATCATAACAAGAGTAGATGGATGCAATATACAGTCAATAATAAGTATAATGGCAACAAATGAAGTATTTGACAATATAGAAATGATTGTGGCACCATTTTGACACGAGGCCTTTTTAAACTTTAAGGATATTGTACTGAATTTAAACTTCATTCATTTAAACAAAAGATGAATTTAAACCAAAGATGAATTTAAACAAAAGACTTGAGGCTGCATTTTAGACACTGACAGATATTGAAGGAACAAATGTGATGCTCTTAACCCTGTTAGTTTGACAAAGTTCTTTAACTGAACTAGAAACTGGTAATATCCAAGTATTGATCTAACACTGTAACTTGGAATTAACTCTGGAAACGCAACCAGAATTACTATATACTCCATCAGCTAGCACAACAGTTCAAAATTGCCATCAAACAGTTATTTGGGTCAGCAACAAATTTGAATTAATGCTCCAGAATAACACGAGGAAGATAACTTGGAGTACAGTCACTACATTGCTTCTATGCTTACAAAATTCAGTCTGAATTTAACTCCCAAAAGAAAAGAATTGGAAATGGCTCCTCATTGTTCACTGTCAACTTGGAAACTGAAGCAAGCACTCCAAGCTCTCAATGCTCCTTTTCTGTTTATGCTTTTCTTTTATTAAATCACTATTGTTATGTACAGTACCAACACTTTTCTGAAACTGCAGCAAGTACTCCAAGAGTATGCAGGGAACTCTGAATATCTGAATAACTGCAACAGCACAACAGTAACAACACAAGTCTGAATGGGATGATTTTGTTCAGAATTTCACAACCAAAGATGGGCCACACACATGTCCTAGACCTCAAGGATATCCATAGGGGCAGACGCACAAATAGAGTTGGCATATCAAAGAAGAGAAGCAAGATTAGGCTCTAACTGAATTTGCTCTAAGATGATTTTTGCAAGTAGTGGCTCTAACTGAACTTTCTTGCTCTAACTCTTTGTTGATCACACGTGAATTTGCTCTAACAGGAGTTGGAAAATGATCTGAGACCACTGAGAACAGTGATACTCCGACTGATCATTACTGATATCAAATCAAACTAATCACTATTGGTATCAAATCAAGCCTATATTTGATCCAAACTGTCCCCAAACTGAATTTTATGTACAATGTCAACAATTTAAGCAGGAAACTGCACATCAGTGAGCACGAGCAAGACCTGCTTCTTCTTCCCGATGAACACGGAGCAGCAGAAGGAGTTCGAGCTTGAGGACCGCCGGGAGACCCAAGCGCGCGCAGGTCCTGGACGGCGGCGGCGGCGCAACCCTGGGAGGCGGGAGGGGATAGCGCCAGCGCAGCCCTAGGAAGCAGGAGGGATCACGAAGACAGGGGATAGAGGCGGCGCAACGCCCTTCAGTTGTGGCGCCGCCGGCCGCCAGGTGGTCGCGGTAGAGGAGCAGGTGGGCGGCAGCGCAGCTCACCTCCGTGCGGGTGGCGCAGGTGGGCAGGGGCGTAGAAGGTTCGCAGAGATGGCGCAGGTTGGTCGTCATCGCGCGCTGGGACCGACGGCGGGTGCCGACGGTGGCTGGGGCGACCAAGATGCGTGCGGGGACGGAGGAAGGAGGAGGAAGCAGAGAGGGCTGTTTAGCAATGGTTTAAAAGTTGGAAGGGTTGTTTTGTAAAATTACAAATGTACTAAGGCGTGGACATGTTTTATCGGACGAAGGGAGTACATGTTAAATTTTGTTAGCTACTACTTCGTCCCAAAATATAGGACGTTTTTACAAGATGTTTTAGCTTGCAACAAAAACGTCTTATATTGTGAGACGAAGGGAGTAGTAGATTGATGCTAGATCTCTATAGTTTTAGTTTGCACGCCAAATCTGATCATGTCGCAGTGACCCTTTTTGATTAGATGAATCCTAGAAGATCATTAAGGGCTATATTTATTACTTGAATATGGGCTATGGGTCACTGCCTCATTGGGTTGAATCACTTAAATGATGATCAGATTGGTATCAGCAAACAAGGATAAACTTAAACCTATACCTATTGTTCTACGGATACTGCGAAAAGAGAGAATTGATTTTAACCCCTGCTGTTCGCTGCACTTTGATCTTATACCCCTTTTTTCGTTCGCCTCGCTCTGAGCCCCCCTAGTTCTGTCTAACTCTTACTCATACCCCCTTTGACATGGTTAACAAGTATGTTAGTATATAACTATCAAATATAAACAGGAATAGACAGAAGTGCCCTTCAGTTTGAAAGGCTTCTACACAAGCTGCGTACAATATATTTTGCAATAATCAGTAGCCTTCTACACAAAATGAGAATAATAGTCTCACATCCATTCGATGATAGCATAGATAATAAGTTCAACCATGTTCTACAGACTTCATGACAACAAAAGAAGTGAGTCTCTACCTCACATACATAGCAAATAGAAGTGAGTCTGTACCTCATGTACAGACTAAATAAAAGTGAGTTTGCATCTCACATACAGAACAATAAAAGTGAGTCTGGACTTCCACATGAGTTCATCACAGCCACAAACAAGTTCACAGGTCGCTTAATTTCTTTCTCTTAGGAGTCATTTTCTTCTTCTTTCCTTTTGCTGGAGATTTTGGTGGTGGAGTAGCAGTTTTGCTCCTTGTGACAGGTTCAGGACTAGCTTGAGATGCGGTTTGGCTTCTTGTGACAGCTCCGGGACTGCTACAAGTGGCATCATTCTTGCTCTTGGTTGGTGTAGATGGAACGACATTGCTAACTGAAACATCAAACCATGGACATGGATTCTTTCCCCCTACTTTTCCTACAAAAAAAGCAATTAGAACTATTTTTATGTAAAAGAACCATGATATTGTAGCTAGAAAACAGCAGCAAGTACTTGTTCGTACCTTTTCTTTGTTCCATTCCGAGGACAACCAGCTTCTCTATGTCCTACATCCCCACATTTTTTGCATTTGTTCAAGGATCCCTTCCGTGATCCACCTTCCCACCAACTCTTCATCCTCTGTTTTCTTGTTCTTCCAGCACCCCTTTTCTTGTCTTTTGGAATTGGTGGAAGCAACACAAAGCCTGTATCCACATGTGGCCACTGATTCCTGTCTGTAAGGGGCTCAATTACACCTTCATATGCTGCCCTAAATCTGCTAACTGAGTAGTAATCATGTACATAATCCTCCATATTCAAAAAGTTGCGAGCTTGCAAAACATTTATGAAGGCTAGTGCATGGTCACAAGGTTTGCCCGTGTGCTGCCATTGCAGACATGTACACTCATGTGTTAGTGTTTTGACCACATGTCTTTCATCTCCTTTGTTAACATTTCTCACTTCTCCACTCCAATCAGCTGATGCTTTAGCCTTGAGATGTCCTAGTCCTCGAGTCTTTTCATTTAATTGGTGGATGACAAATGGCCGTATTGTCCCTAGAAATTTCTCTCCAATCATTCTCCTCTTTCTAAATAGGTCCATAATCATCTCTCTAATCTTATCAGCTAGCTGAACAATCGGCAAGTCCTTAATATCTCGCACCCAAGCATTAAATGACTCGGCAAGATTGTTATTTATGTAGTCACACTTGATGTCAGGGTTGAACATGCACCTCATCCATAACAGATTATGACAATCCCTAAGGTAAGGATATACTTTCTCAGATGCATCAAACACCTTAGCCATGTGATGTTGATATTCTTCCGCCCTATATGCCCTAGCAGCAGGCCATAACCGTCCAAACACATCACCATGAAATATTTCTGAAATTATGCCACATATGCCTAAAGCACTCATGCTGCTCAGCTTGAGGGAAAACTCTTTTGACAACATTTTTAAGACCCTTGCAAGCATCAGTACAAACAGCCAAAACTGGGGGGGGGGGGTCTCATATTGCCTTCTTCACTTGATTCATGAACCAAGCCCAATTATCTGCATTTTCAGACTCAATAAAGCCATACGCCACCGGAAACATCCAGTTGTGACCATCCAAAGCGGTGACTATAGCTAGCTGACCATTCCATTTGTCATTTAAATGAGTTGAATCTATGCTAATAAACGACCTACATCCATTCAGAAACCCATCTATGCAAGGCTTGAAAGCAATAAATAGCTTGCTGAAATGTACCTGACCTTTCAGTTGTGGTTGTGTCAATCTCTACAATACTTCCTGGAGACCTCAATTCTATCTCGGCCTTGTAGTTGTACAACATCCTGAAACTTTCTTCCCAACTCCCATACAAGTTGGTTGCTGCCTTTTGTTTGCCTTTCCACACTGTGTGATAGTCAAGTGTGACATGATGCTCTTCCTGTAACTCTTTAAGTATCTTGACAGCACCAATGGTTGGATCTTTCTTAAGCATAGATGCTGCCTTGTCAGCCACCCAAGATTGACTTGTCATGCTAGTGACTTTTCAACTCGTTGAGCTACAAATATGCTCTGTTTGATGCTTCACAACCTACAACAAAGAAGAATGCAAATGAAGAGGTTATTAAAATGACAAACAAATAAAGAAAGCAATGTTGGGGAACGTCGCATGGGAAACAAAAATTTTCCTACGCACATGCAAACCTATCCATGGTGATGAGCATCTACGAGAGGGAGAGTGGATCTACATACCCTTGTAGATCGCTAAGCGGGAAGCGTTAAGAAACGGGTTGGTGTAGTCGAACATCTTCGCGATCCAAATCGCCGAGCGTCCCGCGATCTCATCACGATCCGTCCCGCGATCCAATCACGATCCGTCCCGTGAACTCATCACGATCCGTCCCGCGATCTCATCACGATCCGTCTCATGATCTTGATCACGATCTGTTCCGCGAACTCATCACGATCCGTTCCGTGATCTCATCACAAACCGTCTCGCGATCTCGATCACGGTCCTTCCGATCTAGCGCCGAACCGACGGCACCTCCGCGTTCAGCACACGTGCAGCTTGATGACGATCTCCACCGTCTTGATCTAGCAAGAGGAGGTGGAGAGGAGAGAGAGTTCACCGGCAGCGTGACGGCGCTCCGGTGATGGTGGTGGAGTGATTCCGACAGGGCTTCGCCTAAGCACTGCGAAACTACGATCTAGAGGAGAAACTATGCACCGGTGGAACGGGTAGCACGTGGCCGGAAATTCTGTCCAAAAACCACCCAATCCACTAGTATATATAGGAGGAGAGGAGAGGAGAGGCAGCCAAGGCCTTTGGGTCGGCCAAAATAGGAGGTGGGAAGCAATCCTACTTCATCTCCAATCCTAGTTGGAGTAGGATTGCCTCCTATTGGCTGATTTTCCACTTTTTGCTTTAGGACTTTCTCTCCTGCGCCATGGGCCTTTGTGGCTGTTTTCCCAGCCCACTAAGGGCTGGTTATTATTCTCCCACAGCCCATGGACCTCTTGGGGTCGAAATACCCCTCCCGGAGGCCTCCCGGTACACTACCGGCACTCCCGGTACACTACCGGCACTCCCGGTACACTACCGATGAGCCCGAAACTTTTTCGGAAACCAAACTGGGACTTCCTATATATGAATCTTTACCTACGGACCATTCCGGAGCTCCTCGTGATGTCCAGGATCTCATCCGGGACTCCGAACAAACTTCGGTCACCACCATACATAACTCTACACTACCGAAACGTCACCGAACCTTAAGTGTGCAGACCCTGCGGGTTCGAGAACTATGTAGACATGACCGAGACACCTCTACGGTCAATAACCAATGGCGAGACCTGGACGTCCACATTGGTTCCTACATATTCTACGAAGATATTTATCGGTCGAACCTCTATGTCAAGGATTCAGTTAATCCCGTATAATGTTCCCTTTGTTCTTCGGTATGTTACTTGCCCGAGATTCGATCGTCGGTATCTCCATACCTAGTTCAACCTCGTTACCGGCAAGTCTCTTTACTCGTTCCGTAATACAAGATCCTGCAACTAACAATTAGTCACATTGCTTGCAAGGCTTATTGTGATGTTGCATTACCGAGTGGGCCCCGAGCTACCTCTCCGTCACACGGAGTAACAAATCCTAGTCTCGATCCATGCCAACTCAACAGACACCATCGGAGATACCTGTAGAGCACCTTTATAGTCACCTAGTTACGTTGCGACGTTTGATACACACACGGCACTCCTCCGATATCTGTGAGTTGCATGATCTCATGGTCATAGGAACACATACTTGACATGCGGAAAACAGTAGCAATAAACTGACACGATCATATGCTACGTTTGCAGTTTGGGTCTTGTCCATCACATCATTCTCCTAATGATGTGACCCGTTATCAAATGACATCTCATGTCCATGGCTAGGAAACCTTAACCATCTTTTGATCAACGAGCTACTCTATTAGAGGCATACTAGAGACATGGTTTTGTCTATGTATCCACACATGCATCTAAGTCTCCGATCAATACAATTATAGCATGGATAATAAACGATTATCATGAACAAGGAAATATGATAATAACTAATTTATTATTGCCTCTAGGGCATATTTCCAACAGTCTCCCACTTGCACTAGAGTCAATAATCTAGTTCACATCACCATGTGATTCGCATTGTTATGAATCTAACACCCAACGAGTTCTGGGGCTCGATCATGCTTTGCATGTGAGAGAGGTCTTATAGTCAACGGGTCTGTAACATTCAGATCCGTGTGCACTTTGCAAATACCTATGTCAAACTGTAAACACTGCTACCACACTCCACTTGGTACTATTTCCAAATGGCTGCTCCACTATACGTATCCATATTGCTACTACAAGTCATCCGGATTAGTGTTTAAAGCTTGCATCGACGTAACTCTTTACGACGAACTCTTTATCACCTCCATAATCAAGAAACATTTCCTTAGTCCTCTGGTTACTAAGGATAATTTCGACCGCTGTCCAGTGATCCACTCCTGGACCACTCTTGTACCCCTTGACAGACTCATGGCAAGGCACACACAGGTGCGGTACACAGCATGGCATAATATAGAGCCTATGGCTAAGGCATAGGGGTCGACGTTCGTCCTTTCTCTTTCTTCTGCCATTGTCGAGCTTTGAGTCTCACTCAACTTCACACCTTACAAATCAGACGAGAACTATTTCTCTGGCTGATCCATTTTGAACTCTTTCAAAATCTTGTCAAGGTATGCACTTATTGAAAGTCTCATCAAGCATCTTGATCTATCTCTATAGATTTTGACGCTCAACAATTAGGTAGCTTTATCCAGGTCTTCCTTTGAAAATCACTTTTCAAACAACCATTTATGCTTTCCAAAAATTCTACATTATTTCCGATCAACAATATGTCATCCACATATACTTATCAGAAATTCTATAGTGCTCCCACTCACTTTATTGTAAATACAAGTTTCTCGTAAACTTTGTATAAACATTAAAACTTTGATCACCTCATCAAAGCGTATATTCCAACTCCGAGATGCTTGCTTCAGTCCATAGAAGGATCACTAAAGCTTGCAAACCTTTTAGCATCCTTAGGACTAACAAAACCATCCGGTTGTATCACATACAACCTTTCCTCAAGTAAACCGTTAAGGAAACGATGTTTTGACATCCATCTGCCAGATTTCATAATTGAAAATGCAGCAACTGCTAACATAATTCCAACAGACTTTAGCATCGCTACGAATGAGAAAGTCTCATCGCAGTCAACTCCTTGAACTTGTCACAAACATCTTTGCAACAAGTCGAGCTTTACAAATGGTGACAATTACCATCAGCGTCTATCTTCATTTTAAAGATCCATTTGCACTCAACGACCTGCCGTCCAACGAGCAAGTCTACCAAAGTCTATACTTGGTTTTTATACATGGATCCTATCTCGGATTTCATGGCCTCCAACCATTTGTCGAAATCCGGGCCCATCATCGCTTCTCCATAGCTCGTAGATTCATCGTTGTCCAACAACATGACTTCCAAGACAGGGTTGTCGTACCGCTTAGGAGCAGTACACATCCTTGTCGACCTACGAAGTTCGATAGTAACTTGATCCTGAAGCTTCATGATCATCATCATTAACTTCCTCTTCAACTAACGCAGGCTTCACAGAAACAACATCCCGCGCTGCGCTACTCTCTGGTTGAACAAAGTTTAAACAACCTCATCAAGTTCTTATCTTCCTCCCACTTAATTCTTTCGAGAGAAACTTTTCCTCGAGAAAGGATCCGTTTTAGTAACAAACACTTTGCACTTGGATCTGAGATAGAAGGTTCACCCAACTGATCTTAGGGTATTCTATGAAGATGCATTTGTCTGCCTTGGGTTCGACCTCATTAGGTGAAAACATTTTCCACACAAGTGTCGCAGCCCCAAGTATTAAGAAATGACAGCTTAGGTTTCTATCAAACAATAATTCACATGGTGTCATCTCAACGGATTTAGATGGTGCCCTATTTAAAGTGAATGTAGTTGTCTCTAATGCATAACCCCAAAATTATAGTAGTAAAACGACAAGAGACATCATAGCACGCACCATGTCCAATAGAGCATAACTATGATGTTCGGACACACCATCACACTATGGTGTTCCAGGTGGCGTTTAGTTGTGAAACAACTTTCACATTGTCTTAAGTTGTATGCCAAACTCGTGACTCAGATATTCACCTCCACGATCATATCGAAGTCATTTTTATCTTCTTGTCACGATGATCTTTAAACTTCACTCTGAATTTGCTTGAACCTTTCAAATGATTCAGACTTGTGTTTCATTAAGTAAATATACACTATATCTACTCAAATCATTAGTGAAGGTAAGAAAATAACGATATCCACTGCACGCTACAAGACTCACTAGATTGCATACATCAACATGTATCATTTCCGATGAATCACTTGCCCGCTCCATCCAACGGGGTCCTTTAGTCATCTTGCCCAAGAGGCATGGTTCGCATGTCTCAACCGATTCGAAATCGAATGAGTCCAAATATCCACCACCATGGAGTTTCTTCATGCGCTTTATACCAATATGACATTTTTCGGCAGTGCCACAAGTATGTGGTACTATCATTATTTAACTTTGTATCTTTTGACATCAATGTTATGAACATGTGTATTACTATGATCAAGATTTCAACAAACCATTCTCACTGGGTGCATGACCATTGAAGGTTTTATTCATGTAAACAGAATAATCATTATTCTCTAACTTAAATGAATAACCGTATTGCAATAAACATGATCTAATCATGTCCATGCTCAACGCAAAACACCAAATAACATTTATTTAGGTTCGTCACTAATCCTGTAGGTAGAGAGAGCGTGCGATGTTGATCACATCAACCTTGGAAACATTTCTAACACATATCGTCACCTCACCCTTAGCTAGTTCTCCATTTATTCCGTAGCTTTTATTTCGAGTTACTAACATTTAGCAACCGAACCGGTATCCAATACCCAGGTGCTACTAGGAGTACTAGCAAGGTACACATCAATAACTCGTATATCAAATATACTTCTATCAATGTTGCCAGCCTTCTTATCTACCAAGTATCTAGGGTTGTTCCGCTTCAGCGACCGCTCACCTCATAACAGAAGCACTTAGTCTCGGGTTTGAGTTCAACTTTGGGTTGCTTCACTGGAGCAACAACTGACTTGCTATCCATGAAGTTTCCCTCCTTGCTCTTGCCCTTCTCGAAACTAGTAGTTTGATTAACCATCAACACTTGACGCTCCTTCTTGATTTCTACCTTTGCGGTGTCAAACATCGCGAATAGCTCAGGGATCAACATTTCTTTCCCTGGCATTTTATAGTTCATCACCAAGTTCTAGTAGCTCAGTGATAGTGACTTGGAGAACTACATCAATCACTATCTTATCTGGAAGATCAACTCCCACTTGATTCAAGCGATTGTAGTACCCAGACAGTCTGAGCACATGCTCAACGATTGAGCTATTCTCTTTCATCTTGCAGGCAAAGAATCTCGTTGGAGATCTTATATCTCGCAACTCGGGCACAAGCCTGAGATCACAATCTCAGCTCTTAGAACATCTCATATGTTCCGTGACGTTCAAAACGTTTCGGAGCCTCAATTCTAAGCCGTAATGCATGACACACTAAACTATCAAGTAGCCATCGAAACGTGCCCGTCAGATGTTCACAACATCTACAGACGACGCTAGATGGGGTGGCGCACCGAGCGGTGCATTAAGGACATAAGCCTTCTGTGCAGCAATGAGGACAATCCTCAGATCACGGACCCAGTCCGCAATTTTGCTACCAACATCTTTCAATTCTATTTCTCTAGGAACATATAAAAATACAAGGGAGCTACAGCGCGAGCTAGTAATCTACAACATAATCTGCAAAGACACTTTGACTATGTTCATGATAATAAGTTCAATTAATCATATTACTTAAGAACTCCCACTCAAATTGACATCCCTCCGATCATTCGAGTGATACATGATCCAAATTCACCAACTCAAGTCCGATCATCACGTGAGTTGAGGTGGCTGCAATGGTGAACATCATTATGTTGATCATATCTACTATATGACTCATGCTCGACCTTTCGGTCTCTTGTGTTCCGAGGCCATGTCTGTACATGCTAGGCTCGTCAAGTTTAACCCGAGTGTTCTGCGCGTGCAAATCTGGCTTGCACCCATTGTATGTGAACATAGAGTCTATCACACCCGATCATCACGTGGTGTCTCAACACGACGAACTTTCGCAACGGTGCACACTCGGGGAGAACACAATTTTATCTTGAAATTTAAGTGAGGGATCACCTTATAATGCTACCGTCGTACTAAGCAAAACAAGGTGCATAAAAGGATTAACATCACATGCAATTCATAAGTGACATGATATGGCCATGAACTTGTGTTTAAGATCTCCATCTTCGAAACACCGGCATGATCTCCATCGTCACCGGCACAACACCATGATCTCCATCAATGTGCTGCCATTGATGTTGTGGCGCCAACCCTGCTTCTACTTCTATTGCTACCGCCTAGCGATAAAGTAAAGCATTACATAGCGCTTAATGATTGACACACAGGTCATACAATAATTAAAGGCAACCCTATGGCTCCGACCGGTTGTCGTACTCATCGACATGCAAGTCGTGAAATTTTATACATCACATGATCATCTCATACATCACATATATCTCATCATGCAATTGTCCATATCATATCACAACATACCCTACAAAAACAAGTTAGACGTCCTCTAGTTGTTGTTGCAAGTTTTACGTGGCTGCTACGGGTATCTAGCAAGAACGATTCTCACCTACGCATAAACCACAATGATGATACACTAGTTGCTTTTCAACCTTCTCAAGGACCGCCTTTGTCGAATCCGATCCAACTAAAGTGAGAGAAACTGTCACCCGCAAGCCATCTAGGCAACAAGTTGCGTCGAGGGAACCGGTCTCTCGTAAGCGTACGAGTAATGTTGGTCCGGGCCGCTTCATCTCACAATCCCGCTGAACCAAAATCCGACCAAGGGAGGAAGCAATCTAAGCATCAACGCCCACAAACCTTTTGTGTTCTACTCGAGATCTCATCGAACCATCAACCTAGCTCATGATGCCACTGTTGGGGAACGTCGCATGGGAAACAAAATTTTTCCTACGCACACGCAAACCTATCCATGGTGATGAGCATCTACGGGAGGGAGAGTGGATCTACATACCCTTGTAGATCGCTAAGCGGGAAGCGTTAAGAAACGCGGTTGGTGTAGTCGAACATCTTCGCGATCCAAATCGCCGAGCGTCCCGCGATCTCATCACGATCCGTCCCGCGATCCAATCATGATCCGTCCCGTGAACTCATCACGATCCGTCCCGCGATCTCATCATGATCCGTCTCACGATCTGGATCACGATCTGTCCCGCGAACTCATCACGATCCGTTCCGCGATCTCATCACGAACCGTCTCGCGATCTCGATCACGGTCCTTCCGATCTAGCGCCGAACGGACGACACCTCCGCGTTCAGCACACGTGCAGCTTGATGACGATCTCCACCGTCTTGATCCAGCAAGAGGAGGTGGAGAGGAGAGAGAGTTCACCGGCAGCGTGACGGCGCTCCGGTGATGGTGGTGGAGTGATTCCGGCAGGGCTTCGCCTAAGCACTGCGAAACTACGATCTAGAGGAGAAACTATGCACCGGTGGAACGGGTAGCACGTGGCCGGAAATTCTGTCCAAAAACCACCCAATCCACTAGTATATATAGGAGGAGAGGAGAGGAGAGGCAGCCAAGGCCTTTGGGTCGGCCGAAATAGGAGGTGGGAAGCAATCCTACTTCACCTCCAATCCTAGTTGGAGTAGGATTGCCTCCTATTGGCTGATTTTCCACTTTTTGCTTTAGGACTTTCTCTCCTGCGCCATGGGCCTTTGTGGCTGTTTTTCCAGCCCACTAAGGGCTGGTTATTATTCTCCCACAGCCCATGGACCTCTTGGGGTCGAAATACCCCTCCCGGAGGCCTCCCGGTACACTCCCGGTACACTACCGGCACTCCCGGTACACTACCGATGAGCCCGAAATTTTTTCGGAAACCAAACTGGGACTTCCTATATATGAATCTTTACCTACGGACCATTCCGGAGCTCCTCGTGACGTCTGGGATCTCATCCGGGACTCCGAACAAACTTCGGTCACCATCATACATAACTCTACACTACCAAAACGTCACCGAACCTTAAGTGTGCAGACCCTGCGGGTTCGAGAACTATGTAGACATGACCGAGACACCTCTACGGTCGATAACCAATGGCGGGACCTGGACGTCCACATTGGTTCCTACATATTCTACGAAGATCTTTATCGGTCGAACCTCTATGTCAAGGATTCAGTTAATCCCGTATAATGTTTCCTTTGTTCTTCGGTATGTTACTTGCCCGAGATTCGATCGTCGGTATCTCCATACCTAGTTCAACCTCGTTACCGGCAAGTCTCTTTACTCGTTCCGTAATACAAGATCCCGCAACTAACAATTAGTCACATTGTTTGCAAGGCTTATTGTGATGTTGCATTACCGAGTGGGCCCCGAGATACCTCTCCGTCACACGGAGTAACAAATCCCAGTCTCGATCCATGCCAACTCAACAGACACCATCGGAGATACCTGTAGAGCACCTTTATAGTCACCCAGTTACGTTGCGAAGTTTGATACACACAAGGCACTCCTCCGATATCTGTGAGTTGCATGATCTCATGGTCATAGGAACACATACTTGACATGCGGAAAATAGTAGCAATAAACTGACACGATCATATGCTACGTTTGCAGTTTGGGTCTTGTCCATCACATCATTCTCCTAATGATGTGACCCCGTTATCAAATGACATCTCATGTCCATGGCTAGGAAACCTTAACCATCTTTTGATCAACGAACTAGTCTATTAGAGGCATACTAGAGACATGGTTTTGTCTATGTATCCACACATGCATCTAAGTCTCCGATCAATACAATTATAGCATGGATAATAAACGATTATCATGAACAAGAAAATATGATAAAAATAATTTATTATTGCCTCTAGGGCATATTTCCAACAAGCAATATACGAAGGACAAAAAGATTATTACCATCACACAATTTTCATCTCTCTGCCAACTAGCACTTAAGGACCATTTGCAAGGTTGGTCGATCATGGATTGACCTTTACAAAAAGCCCGAAACCTCGTCGGCTCATTTTTTTAGTGCCATATTCGAACTCTCTGTTGATAGCAAACTGTTTTAAAGCCTTTCTAAATGCAGCCATATCAGGATAAGGGGTCCCTGTGTCCATCTTTGGGTTTCGTACGTCCCACGCAATAAGTGGCTCCTCTGGAGGCTTATCATCAACATCAATGGCTGCCCCTGTGATATCATCCAAGTCATAATCAGGAGTAGGAACAACAATAGGACCAAGTTTTGTTTCTCTCTCGTTCACCTCTGTTTTTAAACCCAACAAAGCAAACATGGCTGACTCGTCCAGTGGCTTTTCATCCGGGATCCCATTTTCATCCCCACCATTTTCAGGTTCAATCACAAGACTTGACCAATCGACAACGTTACCAACATTATCTACTTCATTGCATGAGACCATACCCGTGATTAGGTTTGTCACACTGGATTGATTAGAATCATGCACAGACATTGCATCGATCCTATTCAATATAGACAGAAAAAATCAGAAATTTCACACTAAAACTCATGCATACATCAACTTAAACAGGGGAATATGATGTTACCTTTTCAGATCCATCACACCCCTTTGCAGATCCAACCCCTACCACTCAAATCCCCATACGAATCTCTCTTGGTACCTAGGGTTTTGTACGATTTAGACAACCACACAAAATCTGTGGAAAAGGGAAAGGAAGAAGAATGCTTACCTTGGGCAGCAATAGAGGGCGGCAGATGAGGAGGAACTAGGCGGCAGAGGGGGGCGATAGAACTGGGGCGGCGGCTGGTCGCGGGGGAACTGGGGCGGCGGCGACTGGTTGCCAGGTCTCGTTTGACCATGCGGGTCTGGAATGAACGAGCGAGCGGCTGGGCTCGTGTGGTTTTCTTTATCGGGCCTGTTGGGTCTTGAGGGCATTTTTGTCCAAGTAAAAGATCATGTGACCATTTAGTTATGTTTTGCAGCTAACTGAAAAGATAACCACGAAAAGGGGACAATCAGGAAAACGAATGCCACAAGGGGGGGGGGGGGGGGGGGCTCAGAGCCACGCGAACGAAAAAAGGGGCTTAAGATCTAAGCACAGCGAACAGGGGGGTGGGGGGTTAAAGTCAATTCTCCCCTGCGAAAATTAGAACCGACTAGAGTTGGCATTCTGGAAAAGTGACACTGGCCGTTAGAATGTTCAGGTCCCATATGCCACCGAGAAATCTGAGTACATTTATTTCAGAATTCCAGATTTGCAGTCACTACAATGGCCTGGTTCAAATATTAGTACATTCGACAAAGGAATATCTGTAGCATAACTAATTCAATTCACCGGCCAGTGATCAGTAAACACATGAGCACACAATGATCTTCATGTTGACAATTTCCGAAACTTCTTACTAGTTACTACCATAGTTTTAAATAGCCCGCTATAGCTTTGTTGTAGCCTTTTCAGCAGGGTGCCGCTAAATGGCCTCATGTACAAAATGCCCGCTATAGCCTGCTATAGCCCGCTATAGCTTCGCTATAGCCTTTTTGAAAGCCCGCCGCTATTTGTCATAGCCCGCTATTTAAAACATTGGTTACTACTAGTATGGACTAAATGTAAGTAGTGTGTCCAATCTGAAACATGAACACCAGTAGGAAAGGGGAATGTCGCCCACTCTGGCTTTGCAGAGCGGCTCGATGTCCCGAGAGGTGTGGACCCCCATGCCGCCAGGGCCCTCAGGAACGCGACCACGTACGCACGCATTATTCGATCCGGTAGAAGTCAAGGTCCAAGGATGTGTGAATGCCAAGGTCCAAGGATCATGTAGTACTGAGAAAAATGACAAGTTTACATGCTCATGTTTTCCTATAAATGTAGAGATTGAATTGTGCCGCACTATTGCAATCTGTTATGGTGATGGATATATCGGCTGATGTACATTGTTATTTGTATATATGGTACTATGCCTTCCTTGGTGTGCATCAGGGATATGATTTGTTGATATCTTGATTCTAGAAGGTTTATTATGTGCTATGTGCTGTAACAGCCTTATGTGTGATATATACTAATTTATCGAGTATTCAGTAGCTAATCTGAAGAGAAAGAGGATTTGCTATTGCGTACAGCTTCAGTGTTATTGTAGCTCTATGCATATCTGAATCTACATTTGTTTGATGTCAGTAGCTAATCTAAAGAGATATTTTGCTATTGGATATTGTTTGGTGGTTTCATAGCCGAGTCTGAATTTTCAATATACAGGCCTGCCGGGTTTCTTTTTATGCTTCCTGATTCTTATGTTGATGCTGAGAACAAGGACTATGGTGGTAAGCTTATTGCTTATGTTCTCTTTATTCCATTGTGTTGTCGAATATTATGCTAGCTGTATGTAGGCCATACTTCATTATTTTCCTTAAAGTAGAATTGGTGAATCAGGTTTGTGATAGCTGACTCCAAGAGACTATATTCCCTTCCAGTTATTCTTATAGATTTGATTCTACTTAATGAACCAATATCAGTTTTTGCAAATGGTGTATTCATTGTACAGTTTGATCCAATGGAGCACGGCACGTCAATTTATTAATCACTGTTAAGGTTGCAGTCCTAAAAATGATCCTTCAGTCATGATTTTCTTGGCTTTCTATTCAAAGGCTTATACCATCCTCAGACTGTTCACATGCCTCCAACCGTTGTTCACGCTTCTGTTCTCCATCAAGAAATTTCAATAAATGTGATCTTTTTTTGTACCAGAGTAATTACCTTTCATTACAATAGAACTGTTCCCATAAGCTGTGCCCTTGATGTCAGACATTTGACCTTGAAAAGATGATTTGTCTCTCTTATCAAGATATGCTATTTGGTATATGTTTCCAACTATAACACCTATTTATTTAGTGTGCTTAGCTAGGTAGATTGAACCGATCAAGTGTTCAAGAGCCCATGGTGGTTGTCATCCCTCCCAGCAGTTGAAACTCGATTATCAAGAAGCACTAAAACAGGAGGCAAAATGATAGACCTTCTCTATCATGTTTCATTAAAATGCTTGTTGGGCGATGATAATTTCAGTCCCTAATACTCGGTCTTTCCGGCCATGTACTAAAAATGATATATGCATGCCTCTTTGTGTGGTGTTCTCATTTACTCAAATGCTTGATGAGCCCTGCCTTCAGTCCTTCATTTGCTCATGCACTTGGATACTTCTAGTTTGAGATCTTCGTGTAATTTTGCTTGATCTAAGATGGCTTAATTCTCTCATGTACTAAATGGTTCCAGTCAGCGGTTGATACTTCTTTTGTGGTCATGTTGATACTTCCACTTGATCAAATGCAATTATACCTGGCCATCCGTTGGGCCGGGCCAAACCAAGCCCAAAGTGAAAAACCTAGGCCCGAGCCCAGCCTGGCCCGTCCACCGGGCCTAGATTTCAGGCCCAAGCCTGGCCCATCACTGATAAAGCCCGTCGGGCTTCGGGCGCCCTTGGGCCGAGCCCCTTCCTTAAAACAGGAAAACACCAAGCCCAGGACCGGCCCGAAGTCAGGATCAAAATTCAGGCTCAAGCCCGGCCCGCGGGTAAGATCGGATAGGGTTGGTTCGGGCTTTTTCGGGCCGGGTATCCCATGGCCAGGTATAAAAGCGATATACTTGCGGGACATGATCAGATTTGCTCATCAAACATTGGCAGAATACATATTAATAGGATGTAAGCTTTTAATGCTTTCATATCTGAAAGTGAATTACAGGAACTGAGAAGGGTTGGTGGCCTGGACTAACAAAAAAGGCATGCCAGTGAGAGAAGTTTTGGATCAATAGGACCTGGGGATTTCTTGGTTCGTCATGCTATTGCTCTATGTTTGCATACAACTACATTGATTTTAGTAAAGGGCGCTTTAGATGCACGCGGTTCTAAATTAATAATGCCGGGCAATTTTTCTCGTATTTTTGTTTTTTCACTCAAACTCAATGGAGAAACTTTGTTTCTTATTTTTTTTTAAAGATTGACGAATGAAATAATATTTTTGTTCTAATTTCTGCCGAACTTCTAAAAAGCAGCACACCCGCTTCCATAGAACAATATCGCAGCAACGTAGACCTAAGTGGATTTATTGGATCGTGGGGAACCATCACAAGTACGGCCGGCCCATAGAACGAGAATGTAGTGTCATCGTCGAGGAATCTCCTTGCCGCCCTAGAAGTTTGAGATCGTGCCTGACTGTTTTGGAGTCTGTTCAGGAGCTCCTTCAGCGCCTGGGGATTGGTGTCGGACCGGAGTCGGCTCAACATAAAATCAAGCATGGTGCGGTAGTCTTCTTCACGGAGCTCCTCAAGTATTTCACCCCTTGAATGGTTCTTGGTTTGATACACGTTGTTGCAAGGTTTTTTTGGAAAAGGAGGTTAAACTCCCGGTCACTTCATCAACCGATGCATACAACCATCCTTATTAATAATAATATCATGAAGGTATGACAAAAAGATACATAAAGCCAAGCCACCCGAAGCCACCACTTACACCTACAAACTTGATAATGTAAAGTGCTCTTACTTTTCATATCTAAAACTGATGTCGTCGTCGATCCATCCATATAACGTATCAGAACCAACAACCGGTACACCAGACCTAAAGCGTACATCACATGCACACGTTTTAGAAGCCGCCATCATCACCGAACCGTTGTCCTATCTTCACGAGAGAGATTCGCATCATCCTTGCCAGTCCTATCATGCGTCGACGTCAGCACGGCACCAATGGTGCCACCTCCCTACGCCCATCCATCCCGACACAAAGACTCTAGAAGATCTGTCATGCATAGCACCTGCCGAGAAGGCATGACACAGTGTATCACCTGTCGTCCAGGCATGACTTGACATCTTCATCGAAGCTCCGTTCAAGATGAAGCCGCCGCCTCCTGCCTCTGTCTTCTAGCATCGCTCCATAAACGATGCTCCCAAGAGAGAAACGACACTGTAGTGCTGCCATCGTCTGATCTGGAAAACCAGATCCTAGGGTTTTACCTGAAGCAGTGCGAATAGGTCGACAGTAGTTACACGAATGCCTTCATCAAGGTAACGACGCAGAACGCAGCTATCGCCTGCCATCGACTCGGTTTTCACCAGTAACCATGTCTCCCCGACTCGCAGCCGGAACTAGATGACAGATTTCGAGATCCGACCACCCAGCCTTAGGCTAACCATCACCAACGAAGGAGATGACCACCACCGCCGGCTACACCGGCCAGAACAGATCCGACCGGAAGTGCCTCCGAGCAGTTCACCAGGCCATCCACGCCGCCGCCGATCCGAAGCCAGATGGTGTGCTGCCGCAGTATAGTCAGCCGCCGTTGCCGACAACATCGCGTCGCCGCCCGAACCGGGCTGCCCGACGCGCCTGCAGCCGCCGTCGCCCGAGGCAGGGCCGACCACCGCCGCATCCATCACCGTCGCTCCGCTAGATCGACCGCACCTCCACACGTGTAAGGGCTCCGCACCACCATTGAGACACATGAGAGAGGGAGTCCCCGCCACCACCATCGGCCCACGGGCGTAGCCCGGCAGCGACAGAGGAAGGGGAGGAGGGAGTGTGCGCCCCTGGCGGCTAGGGTTTTGGCGCCGCCCGAGTCACCGTAGGAGGGACGACGCGGAGCTAGGGACGACGTGGGGACGTTCCAGGAGTATAATCAGATCTACATGTTCGACCATCCCGAAGACGTACGTCAGATGGTTTAAGGCGAGCATTTCGGTGTTTGCATCGATATGTTCTATCACCTTTCTCATCAACGATAGTAACGCCATCGTTTGTTCTGCAGCCTGTTGAGCTCTCGACAAAACATGGCCGACGTGGGCGGATCAAAGAAGCTGTTGGCACTCATGGCGTGTTGTCTAATCAGGCCTAATGTATAGGTTCAGTTCGATCTAGTTTTCTGCTGCGTCTGAACTCTTTTCTATTCTTTGCCACCAGGTTCTATGAAGTGCATATTCAACAGCAGCGTTCATCAGCACGATACCGTATGCATGAGTGTGTTCAAACGAGCTTTCCCCAAATGGCCAGAACAACTCTGAGATATAAGAATACTGTATGCATGTTTCTTGATGCTACAATCCATATCCAAGATTAGCACTGGAGCGGTGGCGCATGACTTCTTGATGCAACTCGTATAGGTCTAGCGAGAACAGCTTGTACCAAGTAGGAGATTCGGGCTTGGTGTCTTGATTGTTTACCATCCGCCGTACTGTCAACACCTCAGTGTGATGTATCCCTCCGTCCGAAAATACTTGTTCTAAAAATGAATGTATCTAGATTTATTTTAATTATAAATATATTTAATTTTATTCATTTTTAGGACAAGTATTTCCGAATGGAGGGAGTACAATATTATTTTGAAATAACCCCTAATGTATCTATCATATTTTGCCACACCATTTCCTGAATTAGTGTTCACTACTGATGCAATATTGCCCCACAGTCCATTGTATTGTTTGACTTTTTTTTTCATATAAGGTCAATCGCAGTCCATTGTATTGTTTGACTCTTTTTTCATGAGATAGCCCCATGTCTAACTTCGGGACCACCCCCCCCCCCCCCAACCGACACTCTTGTTCCCTCACTATGCTCACTCTCTTCACACTCCTACATTTCTGTTCCTAAATATAAGATTTTAATAGATTTCAATACAGATTGCATATGGAGCAAAATGAGTGAATCTACACATTGACAAAGTCTATATACATTTGTATGTAGTTCATATTAAAATCTCTAAAAAAACTTATATTTAAAAATGGAGGAAGTAGAAGCTTTCTCTCTCGGTCTTCCCTCTCGGTGTTCTGGCCAGACAAGAGTTCAAGCACAGAAAACTATGCCTAAGAATAAAAAAACTGGGCAAGGACTGCTTGAAAGAGTTCAACATTGGAAAGGCGTCAAAACTCCAATGCCTACCAATGGTCATCTGTACCATTCGACCAAAATTGTATATCACGTTATGGTTGGTTCTCTACTATGTGTTTGTGCATCTAGCTCTGGCAGAATATTTAGTTTTGTATGTGTGCATGTTTTCAAGAAGCACCAAAAGAATCACACCATCTTCAAGTCAAAAAATAAAGAATAACACCATCTTGAGATCAAATGTATCCTCCGATATTTGGCTCACTCCCGCTTTTGGTTTATGGTACCCCAAAGGAGCACAGTTCGATCTCATGGCATGTGTATAGTAAATCTACCATGGGGACTTATCATTTGCTCTGGAGGTCTTTGGTGCGTTGGTCCTCGAAGAAACATAATTGGGTTTCTCTCTCCACTGCGTAAGCTGATTATATTGTTGCTGGTGCATGTTGTTCACGATTATTAAGGAGGAATCAAACTCTCAAGGAGTATGACATTAAGGTCAAGAACATTCCTCTCTTATGTGACAATGAGCATGCTATCAAGATTGCTCACAACCTTATGCAACATTCTGGCCCGTAGCATATTGATATTAGGCATCATTTTCTTCACGATCATGCTCTTTGAAAGGATAAAAAGAGTGAACATAAAAAACAATAGGATAGGCTCCTACTGGCATATACTCCCTCCGTCCCAAATTAAGTGACTCGACTTTGTACTAGCTTTAGTACAAAGTTAGTACAAAGTTGAGTCACTTAATTTGGGACGAAGGGAGTATCAACCAAAAGAATGGAGTTACAGTTGCATGATTGTGTCACTATCCCTTTGTCCACAAAATAGAACTAGACCCAGCTAGGGGCAACTAACCTAGCAGAGTGACAAGCAGGAGAGGTTAGCCTAGATGGCCACAAGCAAGAGCTAAGTAAGAATATTACAGAAGTCAGTTCCAAAGTCAACCAGGAGAGTTTAATCCTATGGATCAGAAGAGCAAAGTCTGTTTTAAATCTATTCCTCCAGGATGTGTGGGATGGGGGGACCTCCGAAAAATCTTGCTCTTGCACTCTTTCCAGAAGCTCCACGCCAACGTCATAAAAATTTCCATGAACATTTGACGTGTCCGTTATTTTTCTGCCAGAGTGGATCATATGCAGTGGATTGCCACCATTGGACCATCTGATTTTCTTTGAGAAAGGGAATATATTAATATCACGGAGATATCAATTACAGCCGGCCTCTTTACCAACAAGATGCCTGAAGACATCAAGGATACGCACAACCAAAAAAGAAAAAAAACCCTGCCAATGTGATCAGTCACTAGCAACAACAACACTCTAACCACCACCGAAGAAAACACTCGGCATACAAGAAAAGGTTCTCCAAAAACAACACCTTCAAGAAGAAAACAATGCACAAGCTTTGTCGTTGCCCGATCGAAGATCTTGAGTTTAAGTCCTCGGTGTACATAAAGCGTAGTCAACCCCATCGCTCACATTATAGTGTCTTCTTGTGAGCATGTTTTTTGTATTGATTATGTGGGCCAACAGGAGCCAAGTGAATACCTTAATCTGCATCGTGCATTTTGAGCGCCAAATCCATTTAAAGGCTTCATCGTCTACCACACCCTTGTAGTAAAATTTGCAATACTTGGCTGACGAGAAGGATTCCCCCCCCCCCCCCCCCCCCCCCCCCCGCGAAAATCCAAGCGTCGTGTGTGTTGGTATATATCCACCATCGTCGTCTATGTTAATCTTGGTAGATCATGAACCTCCAGTCTAGCTTGCTGCGATAGTGGCAAGTGGAAGCCATTGTTGAGCTCTGTCATCCCCAGGAAGGTTGCTACTGAGGCATCCCGAACTTTCATGAAGGAAAAGGTTCGTGGGTGAGATTCTTCAAATACTTGAGCTTGCTAAGGATCTTTCCAAAACAGCACAGTTGAGCCGACCCCCACTGTACGTGCCGCTCAGCTGCATAACATCCCGCCACCAGAATGAGCCAAAGGAGTATGTGGCATGAGGTATTTTCTTCATAGTATGATGACCAGATTAGGTCGACCCATGGGGCGTCTTTCTTGTATAAAATTTATGCAGAAACTTCATGAGTAGGCTGTTATTCTGAACACTGATGGTTAGAACACTGAGGCCACCATGCCTTTCCGGACGTCGAATTAGATTCCACGCCGCCAAAGAGTTGCAGGTTTCCCCTTGTTCTTATTTTTTGCACCAAATACATCGTCTACGAATCTTGTCGATGTGGTCAACCAGTTTTGGTGGGATCTTGATGGTGCACATGGGGTACGGTATAAGCAGGCCGATGAGCGAATTCAGCTTCTACTTCGATGGCTCGCCTTTACTTTAGGATTTAGATACCCCCTCTCCCTTTGGTCTGTAAAATAAATCTCTTCTTACCGAAAATATTCCGAGATGGCAAATATTTGGAGATGACTATGAAAACACCTCTCTGGATCCTCGAATTGAAAAAGTGATTGAGAGGGGGATCAAGAATCCTGATTCTTGCGCATGAGCTTGCTCCATTGGTTCATCATACAGACAGAGGAGGAGAACTTTCGCTCAGCATACGCAACCACAGGCATGAGATATGTTATCGACGGACGATTGGTCCCCATTCATAAGCCGAGGTAGGTAAACGGCATTGTCCCGACCAATCATTACCAGGTGTTTGCGAGTTGAATCACTAGGTCTTCATCCACATTCAACGATACCAACATCCACTTGTGAAAGTTGATTTTAAGACCAATTGAGTCAACACTAGCAAAAGGCCGTGCGTTGAAACGGGAGAAAAGGATATCACGCATTTTTAATTTACAAAAAAATCTATAATATGAGAATTTGTAGTTACGACCAAAACAAAGATGTCCTTAGCATACAAAAACATAGTTCAAGAGTCCACAACTCTTCTATGTCAACATGTCTTGCATGTAGATTTAATACGTAAAAAGAAACGGAAGTGACCTTCACTTTCGTCTTCAATCCTGATTTTGCTGAGGTGTTCATCCCCAATCCGGCAATACCAATATGAAAAAAAGATGAATAATACATTATTTATTAAGATTACACCTTAGATAGTATTTTTTAAATTAACAGATAAAAGAACGTCATATTTAGATTCTACATATTTTTCTAATCAAATTTCATTTATAACATGTTAAATTTGGAGTTACGGTTTAGAAGATATGAGTATTTTAAAAAACATTTAATATGTATTGCAGATTTAATGTCAGAAACATCAGGAGATTTTCTATAAAACAGCATGATGGAGTAAGAATACCTATTTCCTTTATTACTAGGTATATATAGATAGTCGATGAGCAGTTGTTTCATCCTCTCCGCTTGCATTGGGCATGCCGACATCAGTAAGAAGATTGTATCGTTGGCGGGTATTTCTTAGAGCTATGTGCAGGTATTGGTAGTTCAATCAGCTGATGGCGGTGGTCATCATTGATCACAGATTAAAGGAGGTCCGCCGCAAGAACAAAGATGAGCGAAGAGAGCAGGCGCCCTTGCCGCACGCCGCGCTTGTAGTGGAATTGTCTGCCAGGGATGCCGTTTAACAGAATCGACGAAATGTCTGTCCCGGAAATGTTTTTGATCCAACCCAAGCATCTATCATTGCATCCCATCTTTTTCATGATTTTCATCATCAAAGAATGTTCGATTGTGTCGAAGTCTAATTTGAGCAAGATAACCGGCCTCCCGGAAGCTTGACACTGGTATATGTATTCAAACGTCCAGGCAAGACAATCCTGGATTGTCCTTGTGCGGAAGAAACTGGTGTTTGTGAACACTATCAAGGATGAAGCGATGCAGCCTGTTGGCTAGAACTTTTGTGATTATCTTGCAACACTTAAGCAGTGTAATGGTATGAAGTCGTTGACAGTCTCCAGTGATCCGATTTTTGGTATGGTCAGGTCCAAATTGTAATTATAAAAATCTTCACACATCTTGAAGAATTCAGATTTGATCAGATGCCAGCACGCCATGCGCAGTTGAACCCATTAGGTCTAGGAGCTCTGTCAGACGGACATGGTTCTGACCAGTGGTGAATCTTGCAAGAAAATGAAGGAAGGGCTCAATGTTAATTGTGTGAAGAAAAAGACACAAACCCTCAGTTTTTTAGTTCAAATAATGTTAAATTTTTGATAGAAGACTGGGATGAATACTAGTAAAAAAATCAATTTTTGGAGGCGGCTCAAGCCTGTTGAAGCATCCCTTTAAATTCGCCACTGGTTCTGACGACATCATCGGCCTCCACATGTGTGTAAGGGCATTGTAGACTTTTTTTGTTATCACTAAATTACATGCAAGACTTAAGATAAAACTGTTTTATCAACCATTGTACATGCCCTAAGAAACCGACGGGGCTTCAAGACCAACAACTTGTTTTATAATCGAGGGTAGATAAAACTTCATGGCTGGTGGAGACGACTCTCCAAGTCGCTGCTTGTAGGCATTGAAAAACACTTCTTCCTTGGAGTTGTGATCATACACAACAGTGTTGTCAGGTAGTTTGATCGAAGCTATGGAGTTTTCTTTTCTGAATCTCTCGCTGGTAAGAGCATGGAACAGTTTTGTGTTTTCTTCATCGAATTCAATATATCCGATTTTTTTAGCGATATTCAATATATCTGATGGTGCGGCGTTATCTCCAGTATTGGTTTTGATAGTTCAACAGTTGCAGCAAGTGGGCTTTGAGGATTTTTCGAAAGTTGGCTTCAGTTCCTCTAGCCTATCTAGGTCTGATAAGGCCCAATTGCAGCTTTGAATCAAGACAGAAAGACATGATTTCAATTCAAACTTTTTTCAGATTCGTGAACCTTTTTACAAAACCCGTAGACTTTTCCAAATCTGTGAACATTTTTTCCGAATCCGTGAACTTCTTTCAAACCCACAAACTCTTTTTCAATTTTATGAACTTTTTTCCAAGTTGATGAACCTTTTTTCAAATTCGTGATTTTTTTCAAAATTATGAACCTTTTTTTTTCAAAACCGATGAATTTTTATTCAAAATTGCTGAACTTTTTTCATATTCCTGTCATTTTAAAAAATTGATGAACTTCTTTTCAAAATCGATGAACTTGTTTCAAATCCGATTTTTTTTTTCCAAAAAGCTATGAACATTTTTTAATTCTATGAACTTTTAATATTTTAAACTTTTCACTGTGCTGGTAAACTTTTCATTGCGAATCTATGAAATTATTTCCAAATCCAAATTTTCCATTTTCTTCTTCAAAAGTTTCAGTGTTTCTACAAAAATCACAATGGTTGACTTTGGTCAACAGGTGACCGATCAACTATCGACCCGAACGATGGAAGTGACAACAATGCGAGGGACCTTCGCCCCATGTTCGGCATGGCTTAGGTGAGCAGCACATGAGCCCTAGGTTGCCTACCTGGCGGTAAGGCGCTGAAGAGGAGCACCCAGGTACTGGTGCATGTGGCAGTGGCATACATCAAATCCCCTCCCCCCAAACGTTTGTGTACACTCCAGTCAGTCCTTGTGGCAGTGGCAATACCAGTCACACTTTAAATTTTTGTTTGCACAACCGAATACCTTATTAGCAAACCTCAAATCCATACAAGCACATGCAACATAAGCTTTCTTTGTGATGAAGCAAAAATCTTTTGGGTACTACATCATCACATGCCATCAGAGTACCAAATATTGGCATGTTCTACCTACATATTAGCTATGGACAAAGATAATCCACGACTGTCCTTGCCCTTCCCGGCACCCTTGCCGTCTTTCTCGCGGAATTAACACTCGAAAACGCAATATGGATAAAGCCGAATCTGCTCAACGTTAGAGCTCCTGTCGTTATCCTCCTCCTCTTTGGGGGGGGGGGGGGAGGGTAGTCCAATGCAGCCACAAGCCCACAACCACCCACACCCTCTCCTTCCCACAATGGACACACCTGCCCCTATAGCGCTCATACGCTGGCGGGCCGAAGATGGGACGGTTGACGGACCGCAAGCCTCCAGCCCCGGCGGATCCGAGTGCTCATTGCGCCACACAATGGATTGACGTGAGCCAGACAGATTCCGATGTCAAGCAGGCACACTTCTCTTGAGAGTGGAGGAGGATTAAGTGAACATCCATAGTCTCTTCCATCCCGCATATGAGGACACCCCAGTCGATGGATCCAGAGTGGTTGGAGTTAAATCCATTGCCCGCCATGCCAGAGAGGGATGAAAGAGAGCTTGAGGGCAAAGTGGAGTGGAGTGATTACGGTTTGGTCCGGGGAGTGGATGAGGACAAATAGATGTGGGGTTGGGGTGGGCCAAGGTGGGCCTGATCCGACGTGGTGACGCGTCAGGGCTTCCCCATATCTGCCCCCGAATTTGGGCTGGATATAGGGTGTTGGTCAACCCGGGCATTTGGGGCCGGTATGATGGGTCCGTCTGGGTCAGTTTTCTTTGATCGGGCCATCTGTCTAGGCGTATAGGGGGTTTGTGGTGTCCGACTGTAGATGCTCTAAGAGAACTGGTGCATCCATATGTGCAATCCCATGGTTGACAACATCAAATCAGCATTGAGGCTTGAGTTTTACTGTTTTAATTAATAATATAAGACTAGCACGTATTTCCATGAGTTGCAACGGAAGAGAATTTTTTTTGGAAATGGAGGCGTGCCCCTGGCCTCTGTATCATGACGATGCATGCAACCATCTTATTAAAGAGTCTCGAAGTAGCTCAAAGTCATAAAGAATTACAGCTCGCAAGTGGCGCGAAAAAAGAACAGAAAAGTACATGTTCAAAATCACAACCGGTATGACAATGTAAAGGACAAGCTCCCTAGACTCCTATCATGTTATGCGACCGCCATCCGAACCGGTTAAATATAACCCGTGCTACCATCTCCCACTGGCTCCACCCAGTAACCAAAGGCTCCCTGGAGTCCATAGGAGTGAGAAAGGACCACGTACGGATCCATGCGGTAGCTCTGAAGATGACCTGCAAGAAAGTTAAAGTATGTTGTCTGTTAAAAATCATATCATTCCTGTAATTCCATATAGCCCATAGGAGCGCACATATTCCAATCCGAATATGAGCCGTAGTAATATGCTCAACCCCAGCTAACCACGTTCCAAACAACGATTCAATGTCAACTGGAGGGGTAATGTTAAAGGCTATATGGACCGTTCTCCAAAGCAATTTGGCGAGTGGGCACTCTATGAATAAGTGTTGTATTGTTTCATCATGATCACAAAAACAACAACGTGAACTACCTACCCACCGCCTCTTTATTAAGTTATCTTTGGTGAGGATCACTTGCTTGTGGACGAAGCACATAAAGATTTTAATACACAAGGGAACCTTAACCTTCCAAATATGTAACGATCTCGAGATTAGGCTAGAATTAATCAGATCCATCTAGAAAGATTTCACCGTAAACACCCCATTTCTAGCTAACTTCCAGCGCATCGAATCAGGTTGGTCGGATAATTGAACATCCATCAATCTCCGGACCAAGTACATCCAGGCAGTCCATGGCTCACCAACTAATGCACGTCTGAACTGAATATTCAAGGGAATCGATTGAAATATTGTGCCTACGTAGTCCTCCTTACGTTGCACGATTTTATATAGTGTGGGTTATTGTATGACTAGAGGCGTCTCTCCTAACCAAGGTTCAAAATATCGGATATAGGGTTCATATGGGTTTGGCCTCCACATATCAGATGTCGGATATCGGGTGATATATCGGACGATATGTAGATATATCGGAGGCAACATATTTTACTTTTTCTTGTTATCCTAACTCAAAACATGTGTTTTTGGTAAAACAAAATGTATGGTGTCCTAGTGTCTTAACTTGTTAATTAATATACTATTAAGAAATATTCACGGAATCATTACTATAAAATTGAAAACAATACATTCTATATGCATATGTATAAAATTTCATGTGTGAGTTTGATAATATGATGAAGTTATAAATGCATAATCTTATTTGCACTACTTTTTTACAAAGAATTTTGTTCATCTACGTATCGGTCTATATCACTGGACATATCGGGTCAGATATCGGTCATATCGGTCGATATTTCGGCTCATATCGGATGATATGTGTGAAAATGATATTTTAAAAATGATATATTATGTTTATATCGGTAGATCCCCAAAAATGATATATCGACCTATATATCGGTCATATCGGCCTAGATTTCAAAGCTTGCTCCTAACCACGTATCTTCCCAAAATCTTGTTGACATCCCATTGCCAACCAAGAATTTGACCCTACGAAAGAACAAGTCTTTCGTTCGCATGAGTCATTTTCAGAATGGCGAGTCAGTTGGTCTCACGGTGACCTAGGCGAGCATTTTCGACTGTAAATACTTATTGCGTAGTATCTGTGCCCACATAACTTTCGGCCTGTCTCTAACCTGAAGAGAAAATTGACGTGTCTCCTCTTTCAACTGAAAAATAGGAGTAAGGGTCGTTGAGAGAGTGTGCTTAGATGAAATCATACAATCAAGTACCATCAGCGTGTATGGTTGAAGGCAAGTAAACACCACGTCTCATATCTATGTGCTATAATTGTCTCTGTAGCTACCTCATTCCCCTCTTGTCACCCCTAGAGTGTGCGGCCGGGCAGAACCACGTGGCAGCTACGGTGGGTGTGAGGTCCTACTTGTGGATGGTGCCCTGGAGCATCAATTTTGGTGCGAGTCTCTGTGCCTTGGTTGAGTGGCGGTATTGCTTCAGTTTAGGAATAATGTGCTCCCCGTTCTATCTTCTTTCCATCGATGCGCTTAGTGTCCTATCAAGGTCATGTGGAGGTGTGTCTCCAATGGATCCTCCTGGATTCGATTGGCCTTCATGGTATTTAGAGTATCTATGAGCGGTATTTCATTTGCCACACAAATCCCGATGGAGGTCGTGTGGAAGTGTATCCCAACGGATCCTCCTGGATTTGACCGGCCTTCGTGGTATTTGGAGTATCTACTAGGGCATTTTGATATTCTCTCGGGTGGCGATTTGCTACACAGATCGCAGGTGTAGGCGTCTTTTGATCTACATCGACGACTTCATGGCCGCTCCTTGTACAAGATCATGTGTTTAAATAAGTTTGCTCCGCGGAGGTGGAGGCCCATAAGCGGCATCGAGCTTTGGTCATGGCATGCTGCCAGTGGAAGAAAATTTCCAAACACCTACAATATTGGACGTATTTTGTATATAGGGATACGTTTGAAACTACTTGTGATACTTGTATATGGGCTTAGGCCTTTTCACGAAAAAAAGAAGCAAACACAACGTTCTCTCTCCTGGATATTTAGATAAAAAATCGTTTTCTTAAACCATGCGAAATTGATAACCAGGACATACGGGTCAACGATTAAAAAAAAAGCATATGCATGCAAATTTGTACACTCCTTGCAAAAATAAAAGAGAAAATATTCCTTCCTTTCTTTAATATAAGACCTTATAGAAATTCTACTAAAGACTATATACGGAGCCAGTGACGGAGGCAAAGCGTGGCCAGAGTGGGCCGTGGCGCACCCTAAGTTTTGAAAATAGCTTTAATACCATATAGGAGAAAGGCTAAAAAATAAATTAAAATAATATATTTGTATAATAGCATTGTTGGCCCACCCTGTCACAGTGGGCTAGGTCCGTCATTGTACAGAGCAAAATAAGTGAATCTAAACTCTAAAATCTGTCTACATACATTCGTAGCAATCAATAATGTAATCTTTAAAAGGTCTTATATTTAACAACGAAGTGAGTAGATAACAAATTTACATGCATACGTAACACAAACAGATCAATGGTCATGGTATGGTCTCAATCCATCCATCGAATCTCAGTTTTTTTTAGGGAAATTGAATCTCGGTTTAGTCGACTAGTGCGCATGTGACTAGGAAGAATCCCATATGGAGCAGGCCGATGCCAATACAGTCTAGTCATAAACTGAAAGGAGCACGGCCTGAGGTCCAGTGCGTGGAGACTACCGGACGAATCGTTCGACCAACAACATACGAAACGGGCCAACGACAAAAAATACTGGAGAACACAATCCTCCCATAAAAAAAAAGCAGCAAACGTTTCCGTGGGACTAATAAACGTGCACGTGCAACACACAAATAAACGATCAAAGGAATTTATTACTTCGTATATGTGTCACACATCAAAGTTAAGACGAACGAATTATTCTCTCTATATTTCATCGTGTCTCAGAGTACATAGATATACAAGGGAGCCCGAGAGAGGCGGCATGCAGGCCTTGGCTATCGGTAAGATCCTACATTCTAGGAAAGTAAACCTGAACATGTATACAAGTGTAGAACAAATATGTTACATGTCAACGCCCCCGCCCCCCTTAGCTGGAACGCCATGCGGAAGGACGTTCAAGCTGCGTCGAAACTCATGAAACACAAATGATGGCAGGCCCTTGGTGAACACATCCGCGAACTGTGAGTTGGAAGGGACATGAAGAATGCGGGCTTCACCGAGAGCAACACGGTCGCGAACAAAGTGGAGATCGATCTCGATATGCTTCGTACGCTGATGTTGTACCGGGTTAGAGGCGACGTAGGAGGCGCTGATGTTGTCATAGTACACAATGGTGGCATGAGAAGGGGGTCGCCGTAGCTCATGGAGAAGCTGCCGGAGCCAACAAGATTCGGCGACACAGTTTGCAACGCCACGGTACTCGGCCTCGGCACTGGAGCGGGAGACTGTGGCCTGTCGTTTAGAGGACCAGGAGATACGGTTCTGCCCCAGGAACACACAAAACCCGGAAGTTGATTTGCGGGTGTCGGGACAACCCTCCCAGTCAGCATCGGTGTATGCGATGAGATCATGGGAAGAGGACCGATAGAACTGTAAGCCATAATGAGATGTGCCGCGGAGGTAGCGGAGGATGTGCTTGACGAGCTGCATGTGAGAGTCGCGTGGTGCATGCATGAAGAGACAGGACTGTTGGACGGCATAGGAAATGTCGGGGCGAGTCAACGTGAGATACTGGAGGGCACCGGCAAGGCTACGATACAAAGTGGGGTTGGCAAAGGGAAGACCATCGGTGGCGGACAATTTGGACGTGGTGTCGATGGGTGTGGAGACGGGCTTACAGTTGAGCATATTGGCGCGGTCGAGGATCTCAAGGGCATATTGTTGTTGGCAGAGGAAGAGACCGGACTTGTTGGTGTTCACATTGATGCCTAGAAAGTGGTGGAGATCGCCTAAGTCGGTCATGGAGAATTCTTGCTTAAGTGAGGCGATGATGTGGTGGAGGGTGTGGGTGGAGCTGGCGGTGAGGATGATATCATCCACGTAAAGAAGCAAGTATGCAATGGATGTGCCGCGATGCAAGACGAAAAGCGAGGAGTCGCTCTTGGAGGCAAGGAAACCAAGGGACAGGAGGAAAGACTGGAAGCGATGGAACCATGTACGGGGTGCTTGTTTGAGGCCATAGAGAGACTTACGAAGGAGGCACACATGATCCGAACGGGATGAGTCAATGAAACCAGCCGGTTGTGCATAGTAGACCATCTCCTTGAGATCCCCATGAAGGAAGGCATTTTTGACATCGATTTGGTGGATGGGCCACGAGTTGGATGTTGCAATGCTAAGAACAACACGGATGGTAGCCGGTTTGACCACCGGGCTAAAGGTTTCATCATAGTCGATGCCTTCCTTTTGAGTGAAGCCACGAACAACCCAGCGGGCCTTGTACCGTGCCAAAGTACCATCAGTGTTGAACTTGTGGCGGAATATCCACTTGCCGGTCACCATGTTGACACCTGCAGGTTTGGGAACCAAAGACCAAATCGAGTTCTTGATTAAAGCGTCAAATTCATCATGCATTGCTTGTTGCCAGTGGGGGTCCTTAAGGGCTGTGCAGTAGGTGGGAGGTATGGAGAGATAGGAGGGGTGGTCGTGGTGGAAAGGAAGAGGCGTTTGGGAAGGCAAAAACCTGATTTGCCGCGAGTTTGCATTTTATGTGAGTTGTGTGGGGGTTGTATTGGCTGTGCATGGGGAGGGGGACGTGGTTGAATGGGAGTGGAGGGCGCGGAAGTGGAGGAAGATGCCGTGGGGTCCGGGGCAGAGCTGGCGGTCGTGGGATCCAAGGGGGATTCACGGGTAGGTGATGCGGTTGGGTAAGGCGCGTGATCCGATAAATGTGACGCGGTGGGCTGGGTAGGGGAGCGACCCGGGGAGGCTTGTGGGGAGGAGTGGGGACTGGGAGGCCCAGGCAGATTGGGTGGCGTGCGTGGGGTGGATGGCGCTGGTGGGCTGGTGGCCAGTTGGCAAGATGGGAGTGGCGTGCATGGAGCCATCGCATCAGGACGGTTGGGTGGGGTGGGGTCGTAGTACGAGAAGGGCGGCGCAGCAGGAAGTTGGGATCGCGTGGGATTTTCTATGGCGGGGGGGGGGGGGGGGGGGGGGAGAGGAGGCCGATGGTGGGGTTGGCTCATAGTGAAAAACGCTCTCGTCAAAAATCACGTGACGTGACACGATGACGCGACGAGTGGTGAGATCATAGCAGCGGTAGCCTTTGTGTTCGAGGGGGTAGCCGAGAAAAACGCAGCGAGTAGAGCGAGGGGCTAGTTTGTGAGCGGCGGTGGCATAGAGGTTGGGGTAACAAAGGCATCCAAAAAAACGAAGGTGGTCGTAGGTGGGGTGAACGCCATGTAGCATGTAGTAGGTAGTCTAGTCGTAGATGGCACGCGAGGGCCGGCGGTTGAGAAGATATGTGGCGGCATGTAAGGCTTCAACCCAAAAGGGAGGTGGAAGGTGGGCTTGGATGAGAAGGGTGCGGGCAAAGTCGTTGGTGGTGCGAAGGACACGTTCGGCTTTGTCATTTTGAGGAGAGGTGTGAGGGCAGAAAACCGGTAGGCGATGCCGTTCGTGGAGAACAAGTGACGTAAGGTGGAGTTGATGAACTCACCGCCATTGTCACATTGCAAGGCCTTTATAATGACATTGTATTGGGTGTGCACAAAAGAAGAAGCGTTGGAGGGTGGCGGAGGTGTCAGATTTTTGGCGAAGGGGAAACATCCAAGAGAAGTGGGAATAATCGTCAAGCACAACCAAGTAATATTGATATCCAGAAAAGCTTACAACATGGGAGGTCCATAAATCACAATGAATTAATTCAAACGATGCAAAGGTGCGACTACGGGATGAAGGGAAAGAGAGGCGCGGTTGGCATCCTAATTGACATGCATTACATGGAGAGTGCACACGTTTATTACATGAAATAAGAAAATCGTTGGAAGCTAAGGACGACGATGTTTGTGGACTAGGGTGGCCGAGCCGACGATGCCAAACGTTGCCGGAGGAGACAGTTGTGGAGAGGGCGGCGCGCCAAGCCATGTTGTTGCCGTAGAATGGGTTGAGGTCACCAGAACTAGCGGAGATCATGATGACATTCCTGGTGCGAATATCCTTCACAAGAAAACCAAATGGATAAAATTCGATTGAGCAAGAGTTGTGTTTAGTGAACTGACATACAGAAATAAGGCTAGTGACAACGTTAGGGGAGAAAAGAACATCACGGAGATGGAAGTTGTGGGGAGGGAGAGAGGTGGAGCTGGTGGCATGAATGGAAGGTGAGTACCATTACCAACAACAATGCTAGATAAATTGCGCTTTAAAGGAGAATTCGAGATGGTGAGGTTACCAGGGTTGCCAGTGACGTGGGAGGAAGCGCCCCTGTCGAGGTACCATTCATTGGACAGCGCGCTGGTGTTGGGGAGGCCTTGAGCGCTGTAGGCGGCTTGCAGCATCGCGAGGTGATCCCACAACAGTGGTGCAGGAGGAGCCGGCGTGGGGTAGGCGGGGTGCTGTTGCATCAGGTAGGCGTGCACATGGGACCCAGGGGCGGGACCGAGGACGCCGGTGCTGTTGGGGGGAACCCATCCTGGGCGTGGAGGGGCGAGTGCCATCCCTTAGGGAGCAAAGAAACCCATGTACGGATGGGGCTGGGACAGAGGGTAGGTGTTGGTGGTGCTGCGTCCGCCCTGGTCGCTGTAGCCGCGGCCGCGTCCACGACCATGCCCGCACCCGCGATCGGCGGATTCCTGACGAGAGCCGGAGCCGCGACCATGCTGGGAGCCGCCGTGCTCGGGAGCGCGGTGGGAGAAGCGATCAGCGCGGTCACCAGAACGAGAACCGAAAGGTTCGGCCGGTCCGGAGGAACTCCCTGGGGAGGCAGCGCTGCCGTGAATGGCGAGGATCGTGGCGCTCTCATCGGCCACCCACTGGGCCAAGTTCTGCTCAGCGAGTTTGAGGCGGGAGAAGACGGCCTCGAACGGCGACAGAGGCACCGTGTCCCCCAACAGGACGCGGATGGTGTCGAGACGCTTGTCGATGCCATGAACAAACTGTGTGGTGAGGTCGATCTCGGTCACGGGATGGTCGATGTCGGCAAGACTGGCGGTGAGGAGCTTCATGCGGCGGGCGTACTCGGCGACGGAGAGATCGCCCTGCTTGAGATTCCGGTACTGGCGGTTGAGCATCATGTACCGCGCATCCTGGTTGGCGAGGAAGTAGTCACGGATGCGCGGCCAGAGTTCGTAGGCGGAGGTGGCACCGACAACGTGGTCGATGAGGGGGTCGGCGAGGGTGGCGTAGATCCACAAAACCAGGTGGGCGTCGAATTCACAAGTGGCGGCATCAGCGGTGGGCGAAAGGGGCTGCTCGATGAAGTGGGTGACGCCGTAGCGGATCAAGACCATGAGGAAGAAGGACCTCCACTTGTGATAGTTGTGGTCATCGGGATTGAGAAGGAACTTGATGTGGTTTTGGATGTTGTCGTGGAAGATGGGATGGCGAGTAGGGGCGGCCGGCGGGAGCGGTGGTGGTTGGGCCGTACTGGTGGTGAAGAGGGGAGCGAATTGGGAGGAGGATGGGGCAGAGGTGCCGCCAAAGATGAAGGGAGAGGAGCCGACAACCGAGGAGGAGGCGGGTGCGCCGTGGCCGGAGAGGGTGCCCGGCAAGGTGGCCGGCGAGGGTGCGGCATTGGTGGCCGAGGACGAGGAGGAAGAGAGTTCGGTGGCCATGGGAGGAACCTGGAGACTGCTGATACCAAATTAGATGAAGGAATTGTTCTCTATGCATTCCATCGTGTCTCAGAGTACATAGATATACAAGGGAGCCCGAGAGAGGCGGCACGCAGGCCTGGGCTATCAATAAGATTCTATATTCTAGAAAAGTAAACATGAACATGTATACAAGTGTACAACGGATATGTTAGGTGTCAACAATCAAAGCCAATAAAATGGATGTATTTCTGCAAACCCCTTACAAGAAATAAAATAAAAAAACCTAAGAAACCCAAGGATGCATATGCATGGATGAAAGAGCTATGCCTGATGCATTAGATACGATCATATCTAGTGCATCCGAAATAGCTCGTGCATCCGTGCATCCGTCGATTCTTAGCCAGCCGATCAACATCGCACGCATGGGGTAAAAAGCCACGCAAAGTTGCAAAAACACGCTGACCGCCCTCATTGTTAAGTCAGCTAATTTTCCAATAACCCCCTCGGCCAAAGCACACTTTGTCAAAATCTCAATTTCTCGATCTGGATCCTCCTCCAATCGCTCCATGGCGGCGCCTTAGATGAATACTTCGACGACAGCCGCGCTTGGTCCGTCCGCCTCGAATGGCTCCACGACCATGGTGATCGTTTCAACGGTGACTGGGCCTGCCTGCCTCCGCGTCCGTCCGCCTCATATACTGCTCCACGGCGACGTGATCCTTTCGACGGCTTCGGCGAGATCCACCACGTTTGGCCTAACTCCGAGCCGGCCCGCCTTCTTGTCGGTTCCCAACGCCGAGTTGGCCGCCGGCCGCAACCTGTGCACGATCGACCACATGCGCCCATATCCAGCGGTTGCTCCTCCACCTACCGGCATCCACCTGCAGCAAGCGAGAGTCGTGTGGCTGGCAACTCTTGCATAGCAAACAAGGAGCACGCCTTTGGATTTCTTGTTCCTGTTCACTGTTTCTGGTCCTTGGCTACTGCACATTGTAGGTTAGAGCAACTTTAATGGGTCGATCCAAAGCGGACGGCACATTTGTCCACTTTTTGTCCGTTTGGATCGGCCGTCCGCCCGGCGTCCGTCCAGTTTTGCATTTGGGTCGGCAGTATGCCCAACGCGTCGACCCATTTCATGTCCGCACTCAATTTTTAAAAACGGCCCGCGGCTCACAGATCATGCCAGCGGTCATAGATCATGCCGGCACCATGCTAGCGTCGGCATACATTGCCGGCTTCAAAAAATGTCATCGTAGTTCATGCTGGCGCACTCGCCAGCGGCCGATACACATGCCATCACACAAAAAAGGGTGGGACCTGAGTTCGACCACGCCATCGCGGCCTCGTGGGCATGCCAGCACAAGAGCCGGCATACAAAAAAGGAAGGCGCTCGCGGCCACGAGATCACTCATCGGTGAGCTTGAGCATGTCGGCCTGCATCTTCTCGAACCACGGCTTCTTCCTTGGCGACACGGTGTTGAGATCCACCTTCATGATCTCCACCCCGATCATCATGCTCGCGAGAGCCACTTCTTTCGCCTTGGTCTTGGTGTTGGCGGCCTCGATCTCTAGCATCTTGGCTTGCTTCTCCGCCTCCAGCTCGAGCATCTTGGCTTGCTTCTCCGTGTCCATCTAAGGCCTCCTCCTTTGGATCTCCATGAAGGTGTTCATTTGCTCTTCCTTGAAACGTCGGCGCTCCTCCTCCCTTGAGTTCTTCTTGTTCATCATGCCCTCCACGCTTGCGATCAAGACGTTGGATGCCGCATCCCGCTTGTCCTCCTTCTTGGAGTTGGTCTTCCCCGCGGCCGTGCCGGCTCGCCCTCCCCAACCTCCTCCACGGCTTGCTTCCCCACACGCGACTTGAGGGCGGCATATTGCGGCTTGAACTTCTCTGTCCTTGATGACCCGAAAGCAATGAGAGAGGTTGAAGCACTTGCCATTGTGTTGAACCTTGAATGCCTCCAAAGCTTGAAACGCCTACAAAATGTTTCCATGCAAGCATATGGGCGAATGACATGTAAATGAACATGCAAGCATGAACTTGATGACACAAAAGAGGGCGGCTTGCTAGCATACCATGTCTTGCATGCCGATGCCGCTCACGGGGCGGGCCTTGACGCTCTCAAGAGTGGCACAAAACTTGTTACACTCTTGTTGGATCACCCTCTATCGCTTGGAAATGGACACCCACCCGCGCGTTCTCACAATTGGGTAAGACGGAAACTTCTTGCGCTCATGAAACTCTCGGTAGACACGAATCCAAAAGGTTGAATGATTTTTTCGGCGCCCGTCTTGGGGTCTCGTCCAATGTCTTGCCAACACTCGCAAAGAAGCTTGTCCTCGGCAGCCGTGTATGCCTTCGTGCGCTTGCTCTTGCGCTTCGGCTTAGGACCGGCAGCTTGGTTGGTGAGCTCATCCTCAAACAAAGGCTTCACTTCAATGTTGCACTCGTCCTCTTCCTCTTGCCCGTAGTCGTCCGGGAACTTGTGGTCGACTGGGAAGCCATCCAGGTCCATGCCGACCTGATCACGCATGAAGGCCGCCTGATCTGGATCATAGCCAGCGGCCGGCGTGAACGCCCCGCGGCCATCCTGGCTTCGTGTCTCGTCGGGATCGTAGCCAGCGGCCGGCACACCGCCCTCGAAGATGAGGTTCTGCATGTAGTCCTCATTGACGGCGGACGACATTCCCTCGAACAGGTTGCGCGCGTCCGGGAGCACGCCGGCCGACGTCTGCCACGCGCATTTCCTCACGCCTCCGGATGATGAGCCACTGGCCACCGGGGTGGCATTGAGGTCGATGGGCGCGGGCACGGGCGTGAAAGGCGCGACCACGCTCACGTCGAGCGAGCACTCCCCGGACAGGCGGGAGGCCTGCGGCTACACATGGAAGCCGGGCATCGGGTTGCAAGTCCACGCGCGGGGCAAGTCGGGCAGCACCATCCGAGGGAACGCCGATGAGCCGGTGCTGACCGCGGCGACTGCAGCATTGAGGAGGCTGTGCTGGCTAGGGTTTAACCCTAGCATGTAGAGCGCCTCCCTCGTTGCCGTCGCGACGCGGGCGTTGGTGACCTCCTGCTGCGCGACGGCGGCGACGGCGGCAGCCGCGACGGCTTCTTCCCTCGCGTCCGCGGCGTGCCTCCGACTCTTCCTCTTGGCCGGCTCCCTTGTCCGCTGTTCGGGCGTCAGCGCCTTCTTTGGCTTGGGCGCAGTGGCGGTCTTGCGCGGGGCATGAGGCTTGCCTTTTCCGGAGGGGCGGGTCGTCTGGCCGGCCGAGGCGAGGGAGGTGAGGCCAGCGGCAGCGTCGAGGTTGAGGTCGTCATCCATGGCGGGTGTGGGGCGCGCGGGCAGGAGGTTTTTTGGGAGAAATGGAGGGAAATGATGGTGGCTGCCACCGACCGCGGGCCCGGGGAGAGGAGTAGGCGCGCACGCGCGTCCATCTCGTATCCGCGCCGGCGCAAATCCAGCTCAAAAATGGGACGAGAATGGATCGCCATGCGGACGAAAAGCGGACACGCGTCCGTTTGGATCAGCGCGTTGGGCCGCCTTTTGTGTCCGCGCCGATCCAAATGGACGGCGGCGGACGAAATGTGTCGCCCCATTGGAGTTGCTCTTACGAGCAAATCCATTTAATTATTTCTGTTGAATGTGTTTGTAGCTTCAGAGTTCTGAATTTGAACTGTACATTGCTGCTGAGTGTTGTTTACAGAGACAAGTGAATTTACCATTTTGTGAGTGGAAAATTGGAAATAAACAAATTCCGTATTGCCTAGTTCCTCGTGTTTTGAGGTGCTCTTTTAATACATGATGTAACACAGGTGATCCAGGGCATTCCTGGTGATTCGGCATATCCTACGTTTCTTTCACATATTCAGTTATTCAGAAACAAGAACATGCTGCTGTTGCTGCAAGCTTCCAAGTCTACAAGCTTACAAACAAACAACTGTTTATTTTTTTTTGGTGAATATACTATTATCAAGGCTGATGTGGGTTTGCAAACTTAGTTGTTACCCGCGTGATTTCAAATGCTACTACAATTTTGTTTCACCTCATGCTACTGCCGCTATTAATTAAGCAACTAACAACCAAGATGAATCAGTGAGCTCGGTGGTTATACTGTCATACAACTAAATAAAGGGATGAGCGTTTACAGACTGACAAGTATTCTTGTACCTGGAACCGCTGCTTCCTTGGTACACTCCATTGAATATGCATGAAGTCAGAAAAAATAAGAGGAAAACATTTGACAGAACACAAATTTCCGTCCATTACAAGAATTCAGTACATCAAAGAAATGAACTAATAACTGGCTCATATAATTCATGGTTTTGAACAGACTCAAGGCCATCACGGAACACTAGTTGGCTTCATCAGTTGCACAATCTCGCCCCCTTTGCCTTCTTTTTTGCTAGGGCAATTGCGACTATCATTGAATACAATTTGTTTTCACGTCTTACTTATGCGTGCGACCTTTACCTTGGCTTCCTTCTTCTTTTTCTGTTCCTCCTCACTTGTTTCCTTTCCTCCCTTCATTCTTTTGCATCTCCCAACCGTACGAACATCAGTTGATGGGTGTATATCAATTTCAGTAGGAATATTGCAACCAATAAAATCCTCATACTCAGCTTGTTTAGTCTGCTTCACACCTGATGTAGGAACCATTTCATCCAAAGGTGCTTCAGTATTCAGTACACTTGATGTCAAAAAACACATGCCTTCATCTGAGTACTTGGCCTTCTGAATTAGATCTTCCAACTTGTTGCGTACAACCGAAATCTTCTTCCTCGTAGCCTCATTCAAGGAGTCGGTTGCCTTCTCTTATAGTAAATTCCCATGCTCATCATACACATTCTCCCTGTAAATAAAAAAAATATGATACCAGCCATTTTATTTTCAATTAAAATATCAACTGAATGCGTTTTTACCTTTTGCCCCGTTTGCCCCATCTTTTCATAAGGTAGTAGGATGGAAGTTCATATTGATTTTCAGCCCTCAACTCCTGGATGATGTGGCGGCACGGGATTCCAATTGTTTCAAATAACTTGCATGAACAATTAGCTATCATGGTTGTGGTGTCACACCGAACTTTCCTAATCTTGTGGGATCGACCTCTCAAGGCCACTATTTTTACCGCTTCATCTCGTGCAATGCCTTGGATGGAACAATGGTCTCTTGCTGCAATAATCTCTTTCTGAAATTTACAAACACTTCATATGTAAATACTTGTCTACCTTGTTTTTCCATTGCCCATGGTGTTAGTAGTTGCGGGCTCGTATGAATGCTTGAGTTGTTGGCAATCAACTCATCTTCTTGTTGGCACTCTAACGCCGTATCAAACATAAGACAGAACTCAACCAAAGCAAGCTTACGATGAATGAAACAGTTAAAAAATGAATTTGCACTTTCAGACCTTGATGTGGTTCGGAGAATACCCGCCAATGGTATGTCCATAAAGTAAGCTGGTATCCATGACTCGCGAATGCTAAACCTTTTAACCAACCACTCATTCTCCTCCAAGGCAAAGTCCTTAATGACGGAATTCCACCGTGATTCGAACTCGGCAGGAGTTTCCGGACCCCACATGCATGAATTCATCCTATCCAAAAAATTAGATTCTTCTTGGATTATTGGTCCAATCTTCTCCGGAAGTTTTTCCATTATGTGCCACATATAGAACCTTGCACAGTAGCCAGGAAAACCTTTTCAATCACATTCTTCCTGCTAACAGCTTCGTCAGTTATTATGAGTCTAGGTGCAACCCCTCCCATTGCTCCAAGGAAGGTCTCTTGTCCATCACATCATTCTCCTAACGATGTGATCCCGTTATCAGATGACAACTCATGTCTATGATCTGGAAACCTTGACCATCTCTGTGTTGGAAATATGCTCTAGAGGTAATAATAAATTAGTTGTTATCATATTTCCTTGTTCATGATAATCTTTATTATCCATGCTATAATTGTATTGATCGTAAACTCAGATACATGTGTGGATACATAGACAACACCATGTCCCTAGTATGCCTCTAATAGACTAGCTCGTTGATCAAAGATGGCTATGGTTTCCTAGTCATGGACATGAGATGTCATTTGATAGCGGGATCACATCATTAGGAGAATGATGTGATGGATAAGACCCAAACTACGAACGTAGCATATGATCGTGTCAGTTTATTGCTACTGTTTTCTGCATGTCAAGTATATGTTCCTATGATCATCAGATCATGTAACTCACTGACACCAGAGGAGTACCTTGTGTGTATCAAATGTCGCAATGTAACTGGGTGACTATAAAGGTGCTCTATAGGTATCTCCGATGGTGTCTGTTGAGTTGGCATGGATCAAGACTGGGATTTGTTACTCCGTGTGATGGAGAGGTATCTCGGGGCCCACTCGGTAATACAACGTCACAATAAGCCTTGCAAGCAATGTGACTAATTGTTAGTCATGGGATCTTGTATTACGGAACGAGTAAAGAGACTTGCCGGTACCGAGGTTGAACTAGGTATGGAGATACCGACGATCGAATCTCGGGCAAGTAACATACCGAAGAACAAAGGGAACATCATACGGGATTAACTGAATCCTTGACACAGAGGTTCGACCGATAAAGATCTTTGTAGAATATGTAGGAACCAATATGGGCATCCAGGTCCCGCTATTGGTTATTGACCGTAGAGGTGTCTCGGTCATGTCTACATAGTTCTCGAACCCACGGGGTATGCACACTTAAGGTTCGGTGACGTTTCAGTAGTATATAGTTATGCATGGTGGTGACTAAAGGTTGTTTGGAGTCCCGGATGAGATCCCGGACGTCACGAGGAGCTCCGGAATGGTCTGGAGGTAAATATTGATATATTGGAAGTCCTATTTTGGTCGCCGGAAAAGTTCCGGGCTAATCGGTAGAGTACCGGGAGTGCTGGTAGTGTACCGGGAGGCCATCGGGAGGGGTATTTCGACCCAAGAGGCTACATGGGCTGTGGGAGAGTAAATACCAGCCCTTTGTGGGCTGGTGTAAGTCCCACACAAGGCCCATGCGGCTGGGAAGAAAAGCCCAAAGGGAAAAAGGTGGGAAAAGGCAAAAAAAAGGGAGGAATCCTAGTCCTACTAGGATTGGAGGAGGAGTCCTCCTCTCCTCCCCACTTTGGCCGACCCAAGGAGGCTTGGACCTTGTGCCAAGTCCTCTCCTCATCTCCTCCTATATATACTAGAGGATTTTAGGGTTTTTGCACAGAATTTTTAGCCACGTGCTGCCCGTTCCTCCAGTGCATAGTTTCTCCTCTAGATCGGATTTCTGCAGTGCTTAGGCGAAGCCTTGCCGGAATTGCTCCACCACCATCACCGCGGCATCGTCACGCTGCTGGTGAACTCGTCTAACTCTCCGCCCCCTCTTGCTAGATCAAGAAGGCGGAGATCGTCATCGAGCTGTACGTGTGCTGAACGCGGAGGTGCCGTCCGTTCGGCGCTAGATCGGAAGGACCGTGATCAAGATCACGAGACGGATTGTGATGATTTCATGGGACGGATCGTGACGAGATCGCGGGACAGATCATGATGAGTTCGCGGGACGGATCGTGATTGGATCGCGGGACGGATCGTGATGAGATCGCGGGATGCTCGGCGATTTGGATCGCGAAGACGTTCGACTACACCAACCGCGTTTCTTAACGCTTCCCGCTTAGCGATCTTCAAGGGTATGTAGATCCACTCTCCCTCTCGTAGATGCTCATCACCATGGATAGATCTTGCGTGTGCGTAGGAATTTTTTTGTTTCCCATGCAATGTTCCCCAACAGTGGCATCATGAGCTAGGTCTATGTGTAGATGAGATCTCGAGTAGAACACAAAAGGTTTGTGGGCATTGATGCTTATATTGCTTCCTCCCTTGATTGGATTTTGGTTCAGCGGTATTGTGAGATGAAGCGGCCCGGACCAACATTACTCATACGCTTACGCGAGACCGGTTCCCTCGACCGCAACTTGTTGCATAGATGGCTTGCGGGTGCCAGTTTCTCTCACTTTAGTTGGATCGGATTCGACAAAGGCGGTCCTTGAGAAGGTTGAAAAGCAACTAGTGTATCACCGTTTTGGTTTTTGTGTAGATGAGAATTGTTCTTGCTAGATACCCGTAGCAGCCACGTAAAACATGCAACAACAATTAGAGGACGTCTAACTTGTTTTGCAGGGTATGTTGTGAAATGATATGGCCAATTACATGATGTGATATATGTGATGTATGAGATGATCATGTGATGTATAGATTATCACGACTTGCATGTCGATGAGTACGACAACCGGCAGGAGTCATAGGGTTGTCTTTAATTATTGTATGACCTGCGTGTCAATCATTAAGCGCTATGTAATGCTTTACTTTATCGCTAAACGGTAGCAATAGTAGTAGAAGCATGTTGGGCGCGACACAATCATTAAGCTCTATGTAATGCTTTACTTTATCACTAAACGGTAGCAATAGTAGTAGAAGCATGTTGGGCGCGACAACCCCGATGGCGACACGTTGATGGAGATCAAGATGATGGAGATCATGGTGTCTTGCCGGTGACGATGGAGATCATGTCGGTGCTTTCAAGATGGAGATCAAAAGCACAAGTTCATGGCCATATCATGTCATTTATGATTTGCATGTGATGTTAATCCTTTTATGCACCTTGTTTTGCTTAGGACGACTGCAGCATTATAAGGTGATCCCTCACTTAATTTCAAGATAAATTGTGTTCTCCCCGAGTGTGCACCGTTGCGAAAGTTCGTCGTGTTGAGACACCACGTGATGACGGGTGTGATAGAATCTACGTTCACATACAACGGGTGCAAGCCAGTGTTGCACATGCAGAACACTCGGGTTAAACTTGACGAGCCTAGCATGTACAGACATGGCCTCAGAACACAAGAGACCGAATGGTCGAACATGAGTCATATAGTAGATATGATGAACATAATGATGTTCACCATTGAAACCACCTCAACTCACGTGATGATCGGACTTGAGTTGGTGAACTTGGATCATGGATCACTCGAATGACTGGAGGGATGTCAATTTGAGTGGGAGTTCTTAAGTAATATGATTAATTGAACTCATTATCATGAACATAGTCAGTAGTGTCTTTGCAAACTGTGTTGTAGATTACTAGCTTACGCTGTAGCTCCCTTGAATTTTTATATGTTCCTAGAGAAATAGAGTTGAAAGATGATGGTAGCAATATTGCGGACTGGCTCCGTGATCTAAGGATTGTCCTCATTGCTGCACAAAAGGCTTATGTCCTTAATGCACTGCTCGGTGCGCCTACCCCTCTAGCATTGTTTGTAGATCTTGTGATCATCTGACAGACACGTTCTATTAACTACTTGATAGTTTAGTGCGTCATGCATTACAACTTAGAATTGAGGCTCCGAAATGTTTTGAACGTCATAGACCATATGAGATGTTCTAAGAGCTGAAATTAGGATCTCAGGCTCATTCCCGTGTTGCGAGATATGAGATCTCCAACAAGATTCTTTGCCTGTAATATGAAAGAGAATAGCTCAATCGTTGAGCATGTGCTCAGATTGTCTGGGTGCTACAATCGCTTGAATTGAGTGGGAGTTGATCTTCTAGATAAGATAGTGATTGATATTGTTCTCTAAGTCACTGTCACTAAGCTACTAGAACTTGGTGATGAACTATAAAATGCCAGGGATAGAATTAATGATCCCTAAGCTATTCGCGATGTTTGACACCGCGAAGGTAGAAATCAAGAAGGAGCGTCAAGTGTTGATGGTTAGTCAAACCACTAGTTTCGAGAAGGGCAGGAGCAAGGAGGGAAAACTTCATGGATAGCAAGTCAGTTGCTGCTCCAGTGAAGCAACCCAAAGTTGAACCCAAACCCGAGACTAGGTGCTTCGATTATGAGGAGAGCGGTCGCTGAAGCGGAACAACCCTAGATACTTGGTAGATAAGAAGGCTGACAACGTCTACAGAAGTATATTTGATATACGTGTTAATGATGTGTACCTTGCGAGTACTCCTAGTAGCACCTGAGTATTGGATACCGGTTCGTTTGCTAAATGTTAGTAACACGAAATAAAAGCTACGGAATAAACGGAGAACTAGCTAAGGGTGAGGTGACGATTTGTGTTGGAAATGTTTCCAAGGTTGATGTGGTCAACATCACATGCTCTCTCTACCTTCGGGATTAGTGACGAACCTAAATAAATGTTATTTGGTGTTTTGCGTTGAGCATGAACGTGATTACATCATGTTTGTTGCAACACAGTTATTCATTTAAGTTAGAGAATAATGGTTATTCTGTTTACATGAATAATAACTTCAATGGTCATGCACCTAGTGAGAATGGTTTGTTGAATCTTGATCGTAGTAATACACATGTTCATAACATTGATGCCAAAAAGATACAAAGTTAATAATAATAGTACCACATACTTGTGGCACTGTCGCTAAAATGTCATATTGGTATAAAATGCATGAAAAAACTCAATGCTGATGGATCTTTGGACTCATTCGATTTTGAATCGGTTGAGACATGCGAACCATGCCTCTTGGTTAAGATGACTAAGGACCCCGTTTTCTATTTTGATGAAGCGGGCAAGTGATTTATTGAAAATGATACATCTTGATGTATGCAATCCAATGAGTCTTGTAGCGTGCGGTGGATATCATTATTTTCTTACCTTCACTGATGATTTGAGTAGATATAGTGTATATTTACTTAATGAAACACAAGTCTGAATCGTTTGAAAGGTTCAAGAAAATTCAAAGTGAAGTTTAAGATCATCATGACAAGAAGATAAAAATGTTTGCGATATGATCATGGAGGTGAATATCTGAGTTACGAGTTTGGCATGCAATTTTAGACAATGTGGAAGTTGTTTCACAACTCACGCCACCTTGAACACCATAGTGTGATAGTGTGTCCGAATGTCATAGTCGTGCTCTATTGGATATGGTGCGTGCTATGAGGTCTATTATCGTTTTGTTACTACAATTTTGGGGTTATGCATTAGAGACAACTACATTCACTTTAAATAGGGCACCAGCTAAATCCGTTGAGATGACGTCGTGTGAATTATGGTTTAATAGAAACCTAAGCTGTCATTTCTTAATGTTTAGGGCTGCGACGCTTGTGTGGAAAATGTTTTCACCTAATGAGCTCGAACCCAAAGCGGACAAATGCATCTTCATAGAATACCCTAAGAACAGTTGGGTGAACCTTCTATCTCAGATCCAAGCATAAAATGTTTATTGCTAAAACTGGGTCCTTTCGCAAGGAAAAGTTTCTCTTGAAAGAATTGAGTGGGAGGAAGATAGAACTTGATGAGGTTATTGAACCTCTGTTTCAACCAGAGAGTAGCGCAGCGCAGGAAGTTGTTTCTGTGAAGCCTACGTTAGTTGAAGAGGAAGTTAATGATGATTATCATGAAGCTTTGGATCAAGTTACTATCAAACTTCGTAGGTCGACAAGGACGTGTAGTGCTCCTGAGTGATGCGGCAACCCTGTCTTAGAGGTCATGTTGTTGGACAATGATGAACCTACGAACTATGGAGAAGCGATGATGGGCCCAGAAACCAACAAATGGTTAGAGGCCATGAAATTTGAGAAAGGATCCATGTATGAAAACCAAGTATAGACTTTGGTGGACTTGCTCGTTGGACGGCAGGTCATTAAGTACAAATGGATCTTTGAAATGAAGTCAGACACTGATGGTAAATGTCACCATTTGTAAAGCTCGACTTGTTGCAAAGAAGTTCACGACAAGTTCAAGGAGTTGACTGCGATGAGACTTTCTCATTCTGTTGGAATTATGTTAGCAGTTGCTACATTTTTCAATTATGAAATCTGGCAGATGGATATCAAAACATTGTTTCCTTAACGGTTTACTTGAGGAAAGGTTGTATGTGATACAACCAGAAGGTTTTGTCAGTCCTAATGATGCTAAAAGGAGTGCAAGCTTTAGTGATTCTTCTATCAACTGAAGCAAGCATCTCAGAGTTGGAATATACACTTTGATGAGGTGATCAAAGTTTTTGAGTCTATACAAAGTTTATGAGAAACTTGTATTTACAATAAAGTGTGTGGGAGCACTGTAGAGTTTCTGATAAGCATATGTGGTTGACATATTGTTGATCGGAAATGATGTAGAATTTCTGGAAAGCATAAATGGTTGTTTGAAAAGAGTTTTTCAAAGGAAGACCTGGATAAAGCTACCTATTGTTGAACATCAAGATCTATAGAGATAGATCAAGATGCTTGATGAGACTTTCAATGAGTACATACCTTGAGAAGATTTTGAAAGAGTTCAAAATGGATCAGTCAGAGAAAGAGTTCTTGCCTGTTTTGTAAGGTGTGAAGTTGAGTGAGACTCAAAGCTCGACAACGGCAGAAGAAAGAGAAAGGACGAACGTCGTCCCCTATGCCTTAGCCATAGGCTCTGTATAGTATGCGATGCTATGTACCGCACCTGGGTGTGCCTTGCCATGAGTCTGTCAAGGGGTATAAGAGTGATCCAGGAGTGGATCACTGGACATCGGTCAATGTTATCCTTAGTGACTAAAAGACTAAGGAGATGTTTTCTCGATTATGGAGGTGATAAAGAGTTCGTCGTAAAGAGTTACGTCGATGCAAGCATTAACATCAATCCAGATGACTCGTAGTAGCAATCTAGATACATATAGTGGAGCAGCCATTTGGAATAGTACCAAGTGGAGTGTGGTAGCAATGTTTACGGTTTGACATAGAGATTTGCAAAGTACACTCGGATCTGAATGTCGTAGACCCGTTGACTATAAGACCTCTCTCACATGCGAAGCATGATCGAACCCCAGAACTCATTGGGTGTTAGATTCATAACAATGCGTATCACATGGTGATGTGAACTAGATTATTGACTCTAGTGCAAGTGGGAGACTGTTGGAAATATGCCCTGGAGGCAATAATAAATTAGTTGTTATCATATTTCCTTGTTCATGATAATCGTTTATTATGCATGCTATAATTGTATTGATCGGAAACTCAGATACATAGTATGCCTCTAATAGACTAGCTTGTTGATCAAAGATGGCTATGGTTTCCTAGTTATGGACATGAGATGTCATTTGATAGCGGGATCACATCATTCGGAGAATGTTGTGATGGACAAGACCCAAACTACGAACGTAGCATATGATCGTGTCAGTTTATTGCTACTCTTTTCTACATGTCAAGTATATGTTCCTATGACCATGAGATCATGCAACTCACTGACACCGGAGGAGTATCTTGTGTGTATCAAATGTCACAACGTAACTGGGTGACTATAAAGGTGCTCTACAGGTATCTCCGATGGTGTCTGTTGAGTTGGCATGGATCAAGACTGGGATTTGTTACTCCGTGTGACGGAGAGGTATCTCGGGGCCCACTCGGTAATACAACGTCACAATAAGCCTTGCAAGCAATGTGACTAATTTTCGGCCGATATAAAGGGAACATCATACGAGATTAACTGAATCCTTGACATAGAGTTTCGGCCGATAAAGATCTTCATAGAATATGTAGGAACCAATATGGGCATCCAGGTCCCGCTATTGGTTTTTGACCGTAGAGGTGTATCGGTCATGTCTACATAGTTCTCGAACCCGCAGGGTCTGCACACTTAAGGTTCGGTGACATTTCGGTTGTATGTAGTTATGCATGGTGGTGACCAAAGGTTGTTAGGAGTTCCATATGAGATCTCGGACGTCACGAGGATCTCTGGAATGGTTGGTAGGTAAAGATTGATATATAGGAAATCCTGTTTTGCTCGCCGGAAAAGTTTCGGGCTAATCGATAGTTTACCGGGAGTGCTGGTAGTGTACCGGGAGGCCATCGGGAGGGGTATTTCGACCCAAGAGGCTACATGGGCTGTGGGAGAGTAAATACCAGCCCTTTGTGGGCTGGTGGAAGTCCCACACAAGGCCCATGCGGGTGGGAAGAAAAGCCCCAAGGGAAAAAGGTGGAAAAAGGCAAAAAAGGAAGTAATCCTAGTCCTACTAGGATTGGAGGAGGAGTCCTCCTCTCCTCCCCACTTCGTCCGACCCAAGGAGGCTTGGCCCTTGTGCCAAGTCCTCTCCTCCTCTCCTCCTATATATACTAGAGGATTTTAGGGTTTTTGCACATAATTTTTAGCCACGTGCTGCCCGTTCCTCTAGTGCATAGTTTCTCCTCTAGATCGAATTTCTGCAGTGCTTAGGCGAAGCCCTGCCGGAATTGCTCGACCACCATCACCGCGGCACCGTCACGCTGCCGGTGAACTCGTCTACCTCTCTGCTCCCTCTTGCTGGATCAAGAAGGCGGAGATCGTCATCGAGCTGTACGTGTGCTGAACGCGGAGGTGTCGTCCGTTCGGCGCTAGATCGGAAGGACCATGATCAAGATCGCGAGATGGATCATGATGAGTTCGCGGGACGAATCGTGATGAGTTCGCGGGATTGATCGTGACAAGATCGCGGGATGGATCATGATGAGTTCGCAGGACAGATCATGATTGGATCGCGGGACGGATCGTGATGAGATCGCGAGACGCTCGGCCATTTGGATCGCGAAGACGTTCGACCACACCAACCGCGTTTCTTAACGCTTCCCACTTAGCGATCTACAAGGGTACGTAGATACACTCTCCCTCTCGTAGATGCTCATCACCATGGATAGATCTTGCGTGTGCGTAGGAAATTTTTTGTTTCCCATGCAACGTTCCCCAACACTCTGATTAACGAGCTAGTCTAGTAGAGGCTCACTAAGAACATAGTGTTGTCTATGTATCCATACATGTATCTGAGTTTCCGATCAATATAATTCTAGCATGGATAATAAACGAGTATCATAAATAAGGAGATATGATAATAACTAATTTATTATTGCCTCTAAGGCATATTTCCAACACGTTTGCGCATGCATGATGAACCTATGCAGACATGTTGAATGTGGTACCGATGCTGACAAAATAAAATCAGTACCTATGTTTCTTAATTACTATCTTCTACTTCACACGGATGTCATATTCTGATATAAAAGTCCTGCAGTTGATCTTCGGACAGATGACCTCTGAACCGTTCGACGCTGATGATATTGCTGTCTGTTAGGAAATTTATCAGCACCTTGTTTGTGAAACACTATATCAAGCCCTCTAAAGACTTCGAAGATTTTAGGATTAGTATTCCCCGATATTAAGTACGCATTCATATAGTGCTATCGGCTAAACATATATGCATGGATGCATTATTTTTCATGTGATCATGTCTTCGTATTTCGTACATATGATTATGTACTGCAAATGTCTGTCTTACATATGTGGAATTTAGCTAGCATTTGCTCAATTGCATATTGTCACGAATTATGATGAATGTTTTTCCTGTGGACACTATTCGTTCAATTGCATATTATGCCAAATTATGATGAATGTTCTTCATGTGAATACTATTTGTTGATTGCATATTTGTGGCAAATTTGCTATTTGCAGGGTGATTCAAATGTGATATTTTATAATAACCTGGCCTTTTCAACGCACACGGTTCAAGGAACTAAGCGTGTGCCGAAATGGAAAGCACATGTAACTCACAGCGAAACCGCCTCTCAGCAATAGTAAAAGCACACGCAACTCATAGCGCAACCGTCTGTGATCTACACGAAAAGCACACGAAATATAAACTGAAAGGTTGGTGATACATAAGAAATCACAAACGGTTTGTAGCATTTGTACGTGTGCTTAGGAGCTCTTCAATCGTTTGTTTTTCATGAGCAATTAGACACGTTTAACTCGTGATAGACGTGTGTGATTGATCCCAAATACCGCATGTACACCCAAAATATAACGCGTGCGATATATTCTTAAACCGCACACGATTACATTTGGTAGATCGTTTATGCTCGTTGGTCACCATCGCCGACGGGTTTTCCGTGTCGTGTGAGATAGAACCCCCCTATCGTCCACACATGCAAGACGACAGTTTTAAAGTACGTCGCGGAAAGAAGATAATAACTGTTTGTATAGCAGGTCCCTGCACCAATGCATATACCTATACTTTGCTTCCTCTTTTCCTGTTTTAATTATATTTACATTACGTTGGCTGTAAGGTGTTTGCCGAAATGTTTTTCTCGTGTTTTCTGCTGCCGGGGACCTTTTGCTCGCCAGTCATTTTGGAGAAGTAAGCACGACTGCTGTAGTAGGTATATTCATGTATATGATAATAATCAATACAGTTAATACCGGTGATGGAAAACCAAACGATAAGTATCTTAAAGCTATTTTCTCGTCATGCTATTTCGAAATTGATCACTTCAGTTGAAGTTACTAGCAGAAAACGTCCCATTTGTCTCAATTCCAGAGGCCCATTAGCCCGGTTCTAGAACTGGAACTAAAGGGTCGGGACTAAAGCCCAAAATCATTAGTCCCGGTTCGCTTACGAACCGGGACAGAAGGGGCTCCACGTGGCCGCCGCGGGGAGCCCAGGCAGGAGGACCTTTAGTCCCGGTTGGTAACACCAACCGAGACCAACAGACATCCACGCGTCAGCATCTGGCAGGAGCTGTTTTTTTTCTTTTTGAGGGGGGGGGTAGGGGCTTTTGGAGTGTTAATTTAGGGGTTTCATATTGTGTTAGCTAGCTAATAGAGAGAAGTGTCATCTCTTTATCCATGCTTGGTGGACGCTAGCTACTATCGAGAGAACTCGACATGCTATCTAGTAAGCAAATGAAGGAACCAAGTACACAAGATCGTCATGAACATATACAGAGAGAAGTGATCGACCTCTCTTTCCCTGAGAGATTGGTCGAAAAACAAGTTTTCGTATCTCTATCCGACGCTACTAGCTACATATATACAATATAAGATCTCTTACAATCCCTAACATCTAATGTCAAATTTCACATGGTATTCTCTGGCTTTATTTATGACGTGGTCAAGAAAGAATCCCACCAATTCCTCATGAATTGCTCGTATGCGATCATGTGGTAGGAGTTTATCCCGCATCTTCCACATCTAATTTGAAGAAGGGGGTCAATACATATATATGAATGAAAATCAACACAAATCATGATAATAAAATAAAATTATGAATATTATTGCTTACACACTTTTTATTGTTTTTTAGAGTAGCCCCGCTTAGAGGTCGTCGCGTTGTAGATGAACTCGCAAACGTAGTATCCACAAAAATCATCTCCTTCTTCCTGCTACAAGCACTTTACGAGAAATCGAGTTCAATCAAACCGATAATCAAGAATGATAAATGGTATTGATGAAACTAGAATCAATGAGACATGCGCGGAACTAGCTAGTAGTACTTACTTTCGGGTGTGTAAATCGCAGCTCCCTCGACAGTGCCGGAACAATTGCGGTGAACTCTTTCCAAACCCTGCCACACAAAGAAAATAATTACTTGATATCAGGAAATGAACAAAGTTGTCGATATGATGCGATAATGATCAATTGAACTTACTTCTAGACCATTTCAGTCATGTCGGCATAATATCGGGGATCTTTTCGTCTTGAGTCTAAGACAATTACTACTCCCCGCTCAAGGTTAATCTCTAGTAGAATAAAGTGGAACTTGCGCACGCATTCATAATTCATCAGTTACATTACTATGACCTCGAGTAATAAGGGAAACTGAATATGCACAAGACAGTAACACTCACTGGAAGTTGTATGGAAAGAGTATTCTCTCTTTGTTTTGATTTGTAAGCAACAATTGTAGCAAGTTGTCCTCGGGTTCTATGACTTTGTGTTTAACCGTCCATTCATGTATGATAATTGGGTTAATGGACCCAATGTCATAGATTTGTGCTTTTCTACATTCGACGATCTTCAATCTGCATAATATAGTGAGGATAATTATATATACATGCAATGAAAGAGTTGAGCTATATATAGAGACTTAATTACAGAAGTAGTACTTACAGACAGTAGCAAGTCATAAGTGTTTTGTCGAGGGCCTTTTGATTGTATAACTGGAATAACTCATCAAATTCAACAGACAACTGATCCATTCCAATGAGGTCGTGCTCCTCTTTAATTCTCAACGTCAAAGTATCCTTCCCAGAATCGCTGCAGGTTTTCATGTACCATACGTGGAATCTTCGCATCATCGTTGTTACAGGAGGATGATCAAATTTGACGAGAGGCTGCCCGTATTGGTATCTGAATTCGTCCACCTCCATTGTTTCAAACTCGACATCATCTCTCATGTAATCAGCAGGATTGGTACCGGGCACCATCTCCGAATGATTAGCAGCGATATCACTGGGCACCTTGAGCGGGGGCACAATTGGTTCGCCTGTTCGCCGAGATGGGGATTTTTTCCCACTTCTTCGTTCTGCTAACCTTGCATCACTGGAAGTACTTCCCGACCGCCGCGCATCTTAATATGTATTTTTAAGACATCGGACATAGTTGGAATTCGACGGAGGCGGTGGTGGTCGCTTCAGGGCATCGATAGTGTGCTTCACTTTGACTGGATCTGGCTTCTCCTTCGGAGGTGGAGTTTTCTTTGCAAAATGGTCCCTCACTTGGGCATGATAGATGTCCTCATTTTCCTTATCAGTCCTCTCGTATGGTAACTTTTCAGGAGCCTTGAGAGATGGACCGTATCTGAATTGCCTCTCGCCTCTGCTTGTACTGCTAGCCGCCGGAGCGGCGGCGTCTCTCTTCCGTCGTTGCTGACGAGGTGGAGAAGGAGGCGAAGTGCTTCGACGCGCTAGAGGAGCCAGAGCGGCGACGTCTGTCTTCTGCCGTTGCTGACAAGGCGGAGGAGGAGGCGGACTGCTCCGACGCGCCGGAGTATGCAAAGGAGGAGGCAGAGTGCCCTCACGTGCCGGAGGAGCTCGAGAAGGAGGCAGAGTGCCCTGATCACTCACCGGAGGAGGAGGAGGAGCAGGAGGTGGAGTGCCCTGACTCGTCGTCGTCGGAGGAGGAGGCGGAGGTGTCCAGCTTGGAAGCTTGATGTACTCCTTCCGCCATAGACATGTACTCCTCAAAGCATGAACCAGCTGATTCTCCCCTTCACCTGTAGGGTGATCAAGCTCGAGCTCCTCAAATTCCTCCATTACTTCATCCACCGTCGCAACAGCATAGCCATGTGGAATCGGAAGGCACTGAAAAGTTCTGTTGGGTTGGGGAGGCGCAACAGATCCGAGCGCTGCCTTGAAAGTGAGGTTCTGCCATTTCGTCATAAGCTCGCAATTTTGAACCTCCGTGATAGTATCCATGGGGTAGCTAGGAGCCATGAAGTCAGGCTGAACGAGCTCCGTGGAAGCCACGATGCTTCTCCGCTGAGATGGCGGGGTACCTTCTCGGGTAGCTTCACGCCGCTGAGATGGTTGGCCGGCAGCTCGCTGGCTCTTAGCTTCCTCTACCTTTTCTAGTCTTGCATTGAGCTTCTGCATTTCGCTCAGCTCCGCTTTCCTCTTTCTTTTCCAGCTTCTATGACCGCATGCACTGGGAAACCCAACCACCCACGGAACTGAGCCTGGTGTGCCTCGTGTTCGTGTAGGGTGCTCAGGATTCCCGAGGGCCTCAGTCAGCTCGTCCTTCTCTCTGTCGGGAATGAACGTCCCTTCCTTTGCTGCGATGATATACTTCTGAAGCTTCTTGACGGGTATTTCAAGTTGCTCGTCCATCCAACGGCACTTCCCTGTTTCATGGTCCAAAGTTCCCCCAACCCCTAAAAACCAAGTCCTTGAACGGTCTTTCCAGTTCAATGTCTCTGGTTCGACCCCTTTAGCAATCAGGTCATTCTCAGCTTTGTCCCACAATGACCGGGCTTTGAGGTAGCCAACTGACCGCGTGTGATGGTGATACTGCTTCTTTGCAGCATTGTTCTTATTTGTCTTTGACATTTTCTTACTCTTGTCCGATGTCTTGTAGGCCACAAATTCGGGCTAGTAATCTCTTATCTTCTCAAATCGGTCGGTGAATTCTCGATCTTTCCTTTGTCGACAAACTTTGATTTCAACGCACTCTTCCACCTCCTGAATAGATCTGCCATCTTCTTAAGAGCACACGCCTTGACCAGTGGCTCTATGACTGGGTTTTTCATATCCTCCTCTGGCGGTAGGGTGAAATTTGCCTTCAGCGTGGTCCAAAGATCATCTTTCTGTCTATTGGTGACATCAGAAACTTCAGGGCCGTCGCCCTTAGGCTTATTCCATTGCTTGATGTTGATTGGGATGCTGTCCCTAACAATAGCTCTGCACTGAGCAGAAAATGCGTCCTTGCTCCACTTTGGTTCAATCGGTAGGCCATCGCCGCTAGTACTGTGATCGTGAACCTTTCATCCTTGCGCAACCTTTTCTTCGGGCCTCGTCTCGTTATCGAAATTTGGCGATCCGGAGGGCTATAAAAGAAGAAAGAAGAGTTAATATATGTACATACCAAAACAATTAACGCATCAATTATCTAGTAAGCACAGGCTTAATTTATATATATACCTCGCCAGACTTTGCAACAGCTCCCTCCTCCGTTTGGTCACTGGAGCCATCATCATGGTCTCCTTCTTCCTCTGGCATTCGGTCATCGGAGCCATCATGATCATGTCCTTCCTCCTCCATTGTTCGATCACCAGAGCCGTCATCCTCTCCTTCCAGACCATCGCTATCGTTGAGAAACAACAAGAAATCACGTCTGGCGAGGATTATTTCCCCAAACAATTGTTCTTGTTCCAAGTCTCTTAGATCCATAGTTTCTGCAAATATTACAGCATGGCAGTTAATATACAAACATGAGAGATGTATATATTAGTGGCAAACATAGACCTGGCTAGCTAATCACAACAAGTAATCATGTTAGTGGCCTCGACGCTTCTACGGTTTGGGGTGGCCTGGACAACGCTTCTAGGGTTTGGGGTGGCATCAACAACGCTCTTTTAACTTGGTAAATTTGGGTGGCCTCGATGCTTCTAGGGTTTGGGGTGGCCTCGGCAACTCTTCTAGGGTTTGGGGTGGCCTCGACGCTTCTAGGGTTTGGTCGGGCGAGAGGGGGTTGATCGACGTCCCCCCTCATGTTGAAGAGTTACAGGAGTTTTCTATGAACAAAAAAATACTACCTATCACATGACATGTCCAGCGACCTGACGGGACCGCCTCTCTCATGAATGTCAAACGTCCGGACCGCCTCTCTCATGAATATCAAACGAGGGATTCTCTTAACCTTTAAGGGATTTAACAAAATGGTGCCATTCTGGATGTGCAGAAAATGGTCTATATTTTTCTTAATCTCATCTACCCTTCTATATGTCATGTTGTCTAGTCTCAAAGGATTCAAGAAAATCATGCTTCATCATTAGCCGAAAGTAACAGACGCATAATGGTACGAAGCTCTCAAAAATTGTTTTGGAACGGAGTCCCGGATAGGATAACTAATTAGCTTTTGATTAAGCAAGAGCCTTCCGAATATCGCTATTTGGAAGGCTTTTGCTGAAATTCGTACCAAAAAGCAAATTATTCTATCCGGAACTCCGTTCCAAAACAACTTTGAAGAGTTTCGTAGCATCATACGCATGTCACTTCCGGCTAATGATGAAACCATGGATTTCTTCAATACTTTGACAGACAACATGACATATATATATATATATATATATATATATATATATGAGATTAGAAAAAAATTTGGATCAACTTGTGCGCATCCATAATGGGGGCATTCGTGATAAATCTATGTCAAAAGTCAAATTTTGACATATGATCAAACTTTGATATATGATCAAATGTTGCATATGTCAAAATTCAAAGTTTGACATATGATCAAATGTCGCATATGTCAAAATTCAAACTTTGACATATGATCAAACTTTGATATATGACCAAAAGTTGCATATGTCAAAATTCAAAGTTTGACATATGATCAAACTTTAACATATGATCAAATGTTGCATATGTCAAAATTTAAACTTTGACATATGATCAAACTTTGATATATGATCAAATGTTGCATATGTCAAACTTCAAACTTTGACATATGATCAAACTTTGATATATGATCAAATGTTGCATATGTTACCGGAGTTTTCTATATGAACAAAAACAAATTCCACATGACATGTCTGAGATCCCCCCTCATGTCGAAGTTATTGGGGAGGGGGTAGACGACAACGACGCTCACCCCTCATGTCCGACGTCCGACGTCCCCCTCATGTCATGTCCAACGTCCCCCCTCATGTTGAAGTTATCGGGGAGGGGGTAGATGAGAACGACGCTCACCCCTCATGTCCGACGTCCGACGTCCCCCCTCATGTCATGTCCGATGTTCCCCCTCATTTTAACTAATTTCTATGAAAAAAATATATTCTATGAACAAAAAAAATTATTGACCAAGTTTTCATATATATATATATATATCATATAATCATCATCATCATCATCATCCATCCATCCATCCATCCATCCATATTCAAAATGTTCATATACTACAATATCACCAAAAAAGTTCTTACGGGTGGCGAGGTCGGGAACGACGATGATGGTTGGCGACGGCGGTTACGGGTGGCGTGCGGCGACGGTAATGAGAAGGAAAGGGGAGCAGCCAGGGGCTCGCAACGCAGTCGTAGGGAATGGCAGCAGGCTCAGGGAGGGCTCGAGGTCACCGGAATCGGTGTGGCAGCAGTGACGAGAACGGCGTCAGGGATGAAGGAGTCGTAGGCGCCGGTGTGGTGCGTCCCCGCGGCGACGGCGATGGCGGGGGTGAGCCTCGACGATGACGGGCGCGGGCGACGGCGACGATGGGGACGGCGGGTGGCGACGACAAGCGCGGATGCAGGAGACGGTGACAACAACGGTGGGGCGGGGGCGGCGAGCCTCGACGATGACTTGGGCGGGCACGGGCAACAGCGATGGCGATAGCACGGGCGACGAAGATGGCGACGGCGGGGGCGGCGGGCGACGTCGGGGCAGCCTAGCGGCGTCGATGTCATCGGCGTCGTCGGAGGTACTACGAGATGAGAGCTGAAAATTCCTAAGTGCTACCTTATATACCCAGAGCATTGGTCCCGGTTCGTGGCACCAACCGGGACCAATGCACCCCTTTAGTCCCGGTTGGTGCCATCAACCGGGACCAAAGGTCAGTTTTCAGGAGCCCAAAGGGCGGGAAACCGGGACCTTTGGTCCTGGTTGGTGGCACCAACCGGGACTAAAGGTGTGTATTGGTCCCGGTTTGTGCCACCAATCGGGACGAAAGGTTGGTGCTGCCCGGGTCCAAATGTTTAGTCCCACCTCGCTAGCTGAGAGAGCTCGAGAGTGGTTTATAAGCGCTGATGCGCCCACCCTCTCGAGCTCCTCTCAACTGCAGGCTTGCGGGCCTAATCTGTTATTCCTCTGCCTGTGGGCCTATTGGACATACTACGGGCCTGAATCCTAGCCTAACAAGCTGGTTGGGTTTCCAGTCGTATTCAGGCGGTGGTGGCCCGGTAGGTGGCATTTGTTTTTAAAATTTTCCATTTTTTTAGTTTTGTTTGTTTGCTTTATTTATTTTATTTCGTTTCTACTTACAGCTAAATACTTACAGTTTTTCAGTGATTCTTTTTGCTTTTAGGTCACAAAAATTATAAACTTTCTGTTAGTGCTATTAGTTTTCAAATTTGAATAGTTTAAATTTGAATTTTCTGAAATTTGTGTGAATCACTAGTTTGTGAATTACTTTACAAAAAATAATAATTTCCGAGTGATTCTTTTTCCAGCTATTTAATATTACTGTGTTTTATCATTATATTCAATATGGTAATTTTTAGGTCATTTTAAATGTCTTTTTAATCAAAAACAGATTTTGTTATTTTAGTTTGCTATTAAAGTTTCTAACAATAAATTTCTTTATGAAAATTCTTTTTGCTATTAATGTTTTGAACAAAAATACTTAATTTTAGTTGCATAAATTTTATATAATTTTAGTTTCAAAAATACTAGAGGTTTATAAAATCTTTTTAGTTGATTCCTTTTGCTATTAGAGTTTTATAAAAGCTTTTTAGTTGATTCTTTTTGGTATTGAAGAATATTATAGTTTTGTTTTTGTTGATCACAATAGAATATTTTAATTGATTATTTTTAGTTCAATCTATTTGCTATTAGAGTTTCATAAAAGTTTTCTAGTTCATTCTTTTTGCTATTAGTTCATTCTTTGAGCTAAATGACCTTGAAATTGAAAAGCACTACAAATGAACCCTGAAACGGTTGAAAGTTGGCATGGTATCATCATTTCACCCACATAGCATGTGCTAAAAAGTTGAGAGGGTTATGGCAAAAACTGGATGGTCTTCGTGTACAAAATGGATAATCTCTTTCGAAGTATTAGGGTTTCAGACGAAAACTCATGTGTTACAAAGGGATTTCATTATTTTGAACTTATTTGAACTCAAGAATTTGTGTGTGTTCAAAATGCACCATTCAAAGCCACATCATCAATTTTCAATCCTTTCTGACTTCATTTGGTATTTTTCATGCATTTACTGATTTTTGAGCTAAATGACCCTGAAATTAAAAAGCACTAAAAATTAACTATGAAAAGGTTGAAAGTTGGCATGGTATCATCATTTCACCCGCATAGCATGTTATAAAAAGTTGAGAGGGTTACGGTAAAAATTGGATGCACTTCATGTACAAAACGGGCAATCTCTTTCGAAGTGTGCGGGTTTCAAACGAAAACTCATCTGTTACGAAGGTATTTCATTTTTTGAACTTATTTGAACTCTAGACTTTTTGTGTGTTCAAAACGAAACATTCAAAGCCACATCATCAATTTTCAACCATTTCTGACTTCGTCTGGTATTTTTCATGCATTTACTGATTTTTTAAGCTAAATGACCCTGAAATTGAAAAGCACTACAAATTAACTCTAAAAAGGTTGAAATTTGGCATGGTATCATCATTTCATCCACATAGCATGTTATAAAAAGTTGAGAGGGTTATGGCAAAAACTGGATGCACTTCCTGTACAAAACGGACAATCTCTTTCGAAGTATGAGGGTTTCATACGAAAACTCATCTGTTACAAAAGGCATTTCATTTCTTCACATGTAACTGCAGTGACATTCTAGATCAAAGGCATCATCATAATAGTTGTGGAGAGAAAGTCTTCACTTTTTCTTCGCTTGTGTCCTTTGCTTGTTGCGATGTAACCATGGATAATCTTCATCATTTAACAGGGTGCTTGGGCCAGCCTTGACTTTGAAGGGAGGAATTTCATGAAACTTTTCATAATCTTCAGACATGTCTGTCTTGCCCTCCAATCGCACGATGTCTCTTTTTTTGAAAGAACTATGTGGTGCTTTGGCTCATCGTATGATGTATTCGCTTCCTTATCTTTTTTTCTCGGTTTTGTAGACATGTCCTTCACATAGAAAACCTGCGCCACACCATTGGTTAGGACGAATGGTTCGTGTGTGTACCCAAGATTGTTCAGATCCACTGTTGTCATTCCGTACTGTGGGTCTACCTGTACCTCGCCTCCTAACAAATTGACCCATTTGCACTGAAACAAAGGGGCCTTAAAATCATGTCCATAGTCAAGTTCCCATATGTCCACTATGTAACCATAATATGTGTCCTTTCCCCTCTTGGTTGCTACATCAAAGCGGACACCGTTGTTTTGGTTGGTGCTCTTTTGATCTTGGGCGATCGTGTAAAATGTATTCCCATTTATCTCGTACCCTTTGTAAGTCAATACAGTCGAAGATGGTCCCCTGGCCAACGAGTACAGCTCATCAGAAACAGTGTTGTTACTCATGATACATGTTTGTAACCAACTGTCGAAAGTCCTGATGTGTTCACATGTAATCCAGTCGTCACGCTTCTCTGGGTGTTTGGAGCGCCGAATATTCTTGTATTCATCGACATACGGGGTCACCAAGGTAGAATTCTGTAGAACTGTGTAGTGTGCTTGAGACCAAGAATGCCCGTCCCTACATATTATTGAGTCCACTCCTAGCGTGCCTTTTCTAGTCAATCTCCCCTCATACCGCAGTTGAGGGAGACCAATCTTCTTAAGGTTAGGAATGAGGTCAACACAAAACCTAATGACATCCTCTATTTGATGGCCCATTGATATGCTTCCTTCTGGCCTAGAGCGGCTACGAACATATTTCTTTAAGACTCCTATGAACCCCTCAAAGGGGAACATATTGTGTAGAAATACAGGGCCCACAACGACAATCTCGTCAACTAGATGAACTAGGACGGGTGTCATGATATTGAAGAAGGATGGTGGAACACCAGCTCAAAACTAACAAGACATTGCACCAAATCACTCCTTAACCTTGGCAGGATTTCTGGCTTGATCACCTTCTGAGAGATTGCATTGAGGAATGCACATAGCTTCACAATGGCTAATCGAACGTTTTCCGGTAAACCCCCTCAATGCAACCGGAAGCAGTTGCATCATAATCACGTGGCAGTCATGAGACTTTAGGTTCTAGAACTTTTTCTCTGCCATATTTATTATTCCCTTTATATTCGACGAGAAGTCATATGAGACCTTCATACCGAGCAGACTTTCAAAGAAGATTTCCTTCTCTTCTTTGGTAAGAGCGTAGCTGGCAGGACCTTCAGACTGCTTTGGATGCATGCCGTCTTTTTCATGCACACATCACTGTTCCTCCCGTGCCTCTGGTGTATCTTTTGTCTTCCCATACACTCTCAAGACGCCTATAAGATTCACGCAAAGATTCTTCATCACGTGCATCACGTCGATTGCAGAGCGGACCTCTAGGTCTTTCCAATAGGGCAGGTCCAAAAATATAGATTTCTTCTTCCACATGGGTGTGCGTCCTGCATCGTCAGTCGAAACAGATAGTCTGCCAGGACCCTTTTCAAAGATTACTTATAGATCATTGATCGTATCAAGTATGTGATCACCAGTACAGAGGGCGGGCTTCTTCCGGTGATCTGCCTCACCTTTGAAAAGCTTTCCTTTCTTTCGACATTGATGGTTGGTCGGTAGAAATCAACGATGCCCCAGGTACACATTCTTCCTGCATTTGTCCAAATATATACTGTGGTGTGATACATCTCCAACGTATCTATAATTTATGATTGTTCCATGCTATTATATTATCTGTTTTGGATGTTTTATATGCATTAATATGCTATTTTATTTTATTTTTGGGACTAACCTACTAATCTAGAGCCTAGTGCCAGTTTCTGTTTTTTCCTTGTTTTTGAGTTTCGCACATAAGGAATATTAAACGGAGTCCAAACGGAATAAAACCTCTGGAAAGATTTTTTTCTAGAAGATATGGAAGCCATGAGACTTGAGAACCAAGGCAGAGGAGCGACCACGGGACCACAAGCCCGCTTGCCATGGCCAGGGGGGTACCCCGCACTAGGCCGGCTTGTGGGCCCCGGGCAACTCCTCTAACCCTAATCTTCGGCCTATAAATACCCAAATATTCCATCATTATCAGAACGAGCCACGAAAACACTTTTCCGCTGCCAGAAGCCTCCGTTCCCGAGAGATCCAATCTTGGAGCCTTTTCCGGTAATATGCCGAAGGGGGATTCGATCACGGAGGTCATCTACATCAACTCCATTGCCCCTCCGATGATGCGTGAGTAGTTCACCACAGACCTACGGTTCCATAGCTAGTAGCTAGATGGCTTCTTCTCTCTCTTTGCTTCTCAATACCATGTTCTTCATGATCTTCATGGAGATCTATCCGATGTAATACTCTTTTGCGGTGTGTTTGTCGAGATCCGATGAATTGTGAGTTTATGCCCAGATTATCCTGAATATTATTTGAGTCTTTCCTAAATTCTTGTATGCATGATTTCATATATTTGCAAGTCTCTTCGAATTATTGGTTTGGTTTGGCCAACTAGATTGGTAATTCTTGCAATAGGAGAAGTGCTTAGTTTTGGGTTCAGTCTTGCGGTGTCCTCACCTAGTGACATAGTAGGGGTAGCGAGGCACGTATTGTATTGTTGCCATCAAGGGTAAAAAGATGGGATTTTAATCATATTGCTTGAGTTTATTCCTCTACATCATGTCATCTTACCTAATGCGTTACTCTGTTCTTCACGAACTTAATACTCTAGATGCAGGCAGGAGTCGGTAGATGTGTGGAGTAATATTAGTAGATGCAGAATTGTTTCGGTGTACTTGTCACGGACGTGATGCATATATGCATAATCATTGCCTTGGATATCTTCATAATTATTCGCTTTTCTATCAATTTCTCGACAGTAATTTGTTCATCCACCATAATACTTGCCATTATGAGAGAAGCCATCTAGTGAAACCTATGGCCCCCGGGTCTATTTTCCATATTATATTTTCAGATCTAAAACCAAAAACACCAAAAATACTTGCTGCATTGTTTTTAATTTTAGTTTTACTTTCCGTTCAAACATCCTATTATATCTATCTCTACTAGATCTCATCCTTGCAAATAACCGTGAAGGGATTGACAACCCCTTTATAGCGTTGGGTGCAAGAGTTTGATTCCTTGTGCAGGTATATCTATTGGTGGCTCACTTGTATCTCCTACTAGATTGATACCTTGGTTGTAAAAAACTAAGGGAAATACTTATCTACTTTGCCGCATCAAACCGTTCCTCTTCATGGGAAACCAACACATGCTCGAGAAGTAGCAAGAAGGATTTCTGGCGCCGTTGCTAGGGAGATACATAGAAAGTCAAGAATACCAAGTACCCATCACAAACTCATCTCTTGCATTTACATTATTTGCCATTTGCTTCTCGTTTTCCTCTCCCCCACTTCACAAATTTGTCATTTTATTCGCCCTCTCTTTTTCGTTTGCATTTTTCTCATCGGATCCCTTGTTTGCTATGTTCGCTTGTGTTGCCATGTGCCTTCTATTTGCTTGCATATTCACTTGCGAAAAATCTATTGATATGGATCCTCATCCACTTGCTAATCTATTGATATGAATATTTGATGGACTATGGAATAAAGAGTGGCAAGAGCCTAAGATTGGGGATGCCCATGGCACCCCAAGTCACATTCAAGGATACCAAAAAGCCTAAGCTTGGGGATGCCCTGGAAGGCATCCCCTCTTTCCGCTTCAATCCATCGGTAAATTTACTTGAGGCTATATTTTTATTCACCACATGATATGTGTTTTGCTTGGAGCGTCTTGTATGATATGAGTATTTGCTTTTTAGTTTGCCACAATCATCCTTGCTGCACACATCTTTAGAGAGAGACACGCTGAATTGCGAATTTGTTAGAATACCCTATATGATTCACTTATGTCTTTTGAGGTAGGCAATGTTGCTCTAGTGCTTCACTTATATCTTTTTAGAGCACGGTGGTGTTATATTTTAATAGGAATTATTGAACTCTCGTTCCTCACTTATATTATTTTGAGAGTTTCTTCAAACAGCATGGTAATTTGTTTAGGTTATGAATTTAGTCCTAATATAATGGCATCCAAGAGGGATATAATAAAAACTTTCATATTAAGTGCATTAACAACTATGAGAAGTTGGATTCCTTGCATATAGTTTTGAGATAATAGGGATGGTAATATGAGAGTCATGCTAGTGAGTAGTTGTGAAATGAAGAGATACCTGTGTTAAAGCTTGTGACTCCAGTAGCATGCACGTATGGTGAACCGCTATGTAACGAAGTCGGGCATGACTTGTCTAATGATTGTCAACCTTTGTGTGAGGGTCGGGAGCACGCGATGGTTAACTCCTACCAACCTCTCCCCTAGGAGCATGCGTCTAATGCTTTGTTTGATGACTAATAGACTTTTGCAATAAGTATGTGAGTTCTTTATGACTAATGTGAGTCCATGGATTATACGCACTCTCACCCTTCCATCTTTGCTAGCCTCTCTAGTACCGCGCAACTTTCGCTGGTACATCAAACCCTCCTTTCTCAAAACAGCCACCATATATTCCTCAAAATAGCCACCATACCTACCTATTATGGTATTTCCATAGCCATTCCGAGATATATTGCCATGCAACTTCCACCATGTAGTTTTTCTATGACTTGCATCATCACTTCATATTACATATAGAGTTTTATCTTGTCATAGGAATCGAGTTGTAATTTATTTTTATTTGAGTTATAAGTAAATAAAAGTGTGATTATCTTTCATTAATAGAGCATTGTCCCATGAGAGAAAAGGATGATGGAGGTTATGACTCCCTCACAAGTTGGGATGAGTATCCGGACTTTACAAAAAAATAAAAGAGGCTAGCGAAGCCCAAACAAAAAGGAGAGGCCCAAGAATCCCACCAAATAAAAAAATGAGAGAAATAGACAAGGGACAATTGCTACTACCTTTTTTCACACTTGTGCTTCAAAGTAGCACCATGATCTTCATGATAGAGAGTCTCCTATTTTGTCACTTTCATATAACTAGTGGATATTCATTTTGCATGACCACTTAGTGTTCTTTTTGAGATTTCATACACTTATAGCTCTAAGTGCATTTGTTGCATGGAAATCCCTACTCACTCACATTGATATCTATTGATGGGCATCTCCATAGCCCGTTGATATGCCTAGTTGAATGTGAGACTATCTTCTCCTTTTTCCTTGCACCCCCACCATATTCTATTCCACCGATAATGCTATATCCATGGCTCACGCTCATGTATTATGTGAGAGTTGAAAAGGTTTGAGAACACCAAAAGTGTGAAACAATTGCTTGACTTGTTCATCGGGGTTGTGCATGATTTAGATACTTTGTGTGGGGAAGATGGAGCATAGCCAGACCATATGATTTTGTAGGGATAACTTTCTAAGGCCATGTTATTTCGAAAGGACACGACTAGCTTGTTGGTGTGCTCAAAGTATTACTGTTTTTATGTCAATATTAGACTATTGTTTTGAATCTAATGGATCTGAATATTCATGCCACAATAAAGAATATTACATGGATAAATATGTTGGGTAGCATTCCACATAAAAAAATCCGTTTTTATCATTTACCTACTCGAGGACGAGCAGGAATTAAGCTTGGGGATGGTGATAAGTCTCCAACGTATCTATAATTTTTGATTGTCCATGCTATTATATTATCTGTTTTGGATGTTTTATATGCATTAATATGCTATTTTATATTATTTTGGGGACTGACCTATTAATCTAGAGCCTAGTGCCAGTTTTTGTTTTTCCTTGTTTTTGAGTTTCGTAGATAAGGAATATTAAACAGAGTCCAAACGGAATAAAACCTCTGGAAAGATTTTTTCTGGAAAATATGGAAGCCACGAGACTTGAGAACCAAGGCAGAGGAGCTGCCATGGGGCCACAAGCCCACTTGCCGCGGTGAGGGGGTACCCTGCGCGGGGCAGGCTTGTGGGTCCCTGGCAACTCCTCTAACCCTAATCTTCGGTCCATAAATACCCAAATATTCCATCATTATCATAACGAGCCATGGAAACACTTTTCCGCCGCCAGTAGCCCCCGTTCCCGAGAGATCCAATTTGGAGCCTTTTCCGGTAATCTACCGGAGGGGGATTCGATCACGGAGGTCATCTACATCAACTCCATTGCCCCTCCGATGATGCGTCAGTAGTTCACCATAGACCTATGGGTCCATAGCTAGTAGCCAGATGGCTTGTTCTCTCTATTTGCTTCTCAATACCAAGTTCTTCATGATCTTCATTCAGATCTATCCGATGTAATACTCTTTTGCGGTGTGTTTGTCGAGATCTGATGAATTGTGGGTTTATGTTCAGATTGTCCATGAATATTATATGAGTCTTTCCTGAATTATTATATGCATGATTTCATATCTTTGCAAGTCTCTTTGAATTATTTGTTTGGTTTGGCCAAGTAGATTGGTAATTCTTGCAATAGGAGAAGTGCTTAGTTTTGGGTTCAATCTTGCGGTGTCCTCACCTAGTGATATAGGAGAGGTACCGAGGCACGTATTGTATTGTTGCCATCAAGGGTAAAAAGATGGGGTTTCCATCATATTGCTTGAGTTTATCCCTCTACATCATGTCATCTTACCTAATGCGTTACTCTGTTCTTCATGAACTTAATACTCTAGATGCAGGCAGGAGTCGGTCGATGTGTGGAGTAATAGTAGTAGATACAGAATCGTTTCGGTCTATTTGTCATGGACGTGATGCCTATATGCATAATCATTGTTTTGGATATCTTCATAATTATTCGCTTTTCCATCAATTGCTCGACAGTAATTTGTTGACCCACCGTAATACTTGCCATTATGAGAGAAGCCATCTAGTGAAACCTATGGCCCTCGGGTCTATTTTCCATATTATATTTTCAGATCTAAAACCAAAAACACCAAAAATACTTGCTGCATTGTTTTTTACTTTTAGTTTTACTTTCCGTTCAAGCATCCTATCATATCTATCTTTACTAGATCTCATCCTTGCAAATAACCGTGAAGGGATTGACAACCCCTTTATAGCTTTGGGTGCAAGAGTTTGATTGCTTGTGCAGGTATATCTATTGGTGGATTGCTTGTATCTCCTACTGGATTGATACCTTGGTTCTCAAAAACTGAGGGAAATACTTATCTACTTTGCTGCATCAAACCGTTCCTCTTTACGGGAAACCAATGCATGCTCGAGAAGTAGCATGGTGTCATCTAAACATTGTGTGCATGCATGGTAGCCCTTGTTTGTCTGTCCTAAAAGGTTACTGAGAGCAGGCCAATAGTTGATGGTTACAAACAGCAACGCATGTAGGTCAAAGTCCTCCGGTTCGTTCTCATCCCACACACGTACACCTCTTCCATTCCATAGCTGTAAAAGTTCATCAACTAATGGTCTTAGGAACACATCAATGTCATTGCCGGGTTGCTTAGGGCCTTGGATGAGCACTAGCATCATAATGAACTTCCGCTTCATGCACAACCAATGAGGAAGGTTATACATACATAGAGTCACATGCCATGTGCTATGCTTGCTGCTCTGCTCCCCAAAAGGATTAACGCCATCTACACTTAACCAAACCGTACGTTCCTTCGGTCACCTGTAAAGTCGCTCCACTTTCTCTCGATCTTTCTCCACTTCGACCGTCAATGGGTGCTCTTAACTTCCCGTATTTCTTACGGTCTTCTTTGTGTCATCGCATCAAGTTGGCATGCTCTTTGTTTCTGAAAAGACTTTTCAACCATGGTATTATAGGAGCATTCCACATAACCTTGGCAGGAACCCTTTTCCTGGGGCACTCGTCGTCAACATCACTAGGGTCATCTCGTTTGATCTTATACCGCAATACACCGCATACCGGGCATGCGTTCAAATCCTCGTACGCACCGCAGTAGAGGATGTAGTCATTAGGGTATGCATGTATCTTCTACACCTCAAATTCTAGAGGGCATACTACCCTATTTGTTGCGTACGTACTGTCGGGCAATTCGTTATCCTTTGGAAGCTTCTTCTTCAATATTTTCAGTAGCTTCTCAAATCCTTTGTCAGGTACACCATTCCCTGCCTTCCACTGCAGCAATTCTAGTGTGGTACCAAGCTTTGTGTTGCCATCTTCGCAATTGGGGTACAACCGTTTTTTGTGATCCTCTAGCATGCGATCGAACTTCAACTTTTCCTTTTCACTTTCGCATTGCCTCTTTGCATCAACAATGACCCGGCGAAGATCATCATCGGGCACATCGTCTGGTTCCTCTTGATCTCCAGCTTCCCGCGTTGCAGCATCACCGTATTCAGGAGGCACATAGTTGTCATCATCCTCTTCTTCGTTGTCTTCCAGCATAACCCCTCTTTCTCCGTGCTTGGTCGAAACATTATAGTGTGGCATAAAACCTTCTCAAGAAGGTGGAAGTGAAGGGTTTTAGAGTTGGAGAAAGCCTTCGTATTCTCACAGACAGTTGATGGACAATGCGTAAACTATTCTACTTGTTTGCCTCAGCCGCTTCAAGAAAATTATGCAGGCCCATAATATTCTCGGAGGTGCATCGGTCACCGTACATCCATTGTCGGTTCATCTACGTGCTTTATGTAATAAAGTGTATTAAAAACCATTACAGAATATCATGAATAGAGAAGTTACCAAATTAATAGAAATTCATCATCACATTAAAGCCAAAGTACAGTAGTGACCAAAATAAACACACAAAGTTCCTACATAGTTCTCATTATTGAATAACATATAGCTCTCTAGAGCATCTAATTAAAACATAAATTGAAACTATGTAAAAAAATTAAATGCAACAACAAATGCGATCATAACCGCAACTAAGGTACCAATTGATCCAATGGCATAATGATACCAAGCCTCAATATGAATGGCATACTTTCTAATCTTTCTAATCTTCAAGCGCATTGCATCCATCTTGGTCTTGTGACCGTCGACGACATCGGTAACATGGAACTCCAATTTCATCTTCTCCCCTTCAACTCTTTGTAATTTTTCTTTCAAGTCACTGTTTTCTTTTTAAACCAAATTTAACTTCTCGACAAGAGTTGCTATGTGGGTTGGAACTTCCGGTTCAACTACCTCCTCCTAGATTAAAAAATCTATGTCACGTTGGTCGGCATAATTGTCATAAACACTAAATAAAACAAATAGTTATAAAAGATAATATATACCACATCGGAATCATAGATAGAACGAGGGCCGACGAAGGCCGATACCAAGACCATCTCACTATAGAATAACAAACACTAATAAAAGTAAGAAAATTACACATGTATATATCTAAATCATACAAATAAGAAATTTTTTCTTGTAGAAATAAGATAAGAAGAAGAGGCTAACCACAGTGGTGCCGACGCCGAGATCGGCGTGGGCGATCGACGACGGTGAGGACGGGGACAGGACAGGACAGACCACCAAACCTAGACTAATCTTGAGGAAAATGGAGCTTGGACAAGGAGCTTCGAGAGGAGAAAGCTTAAGTGTGGCTCAGGCATTTCATCGAACACCTCATGTGCATAGGAGGTGAGCTAGAGCACCACAAACTCTCCCACGGCCGGCCAAAAAAACAGAGCAGTGCACTGCTCTGCTCGCGGGCAAGGGCAGAGGGTATATATAGGCTTCCCTTTGGTCCCAGTTTGTGGCTGGAACCGGGACCAATGGTCGTGGGCCAGGAGCGAGGCCCATTGGTCCCAGTTCGGGTCTGGAACCGGGACCAAAGGGGTCAAACGAACCGGGACCAATGGCCCACGAGGCCCGGCCGGCGCCCAAGCCTCACGAACCGGGACCGATGCCCCCATGGGTGCCGATTCGTGAGTGAATCGGGATTAACGGGATTTTTAGGCCTGGACCAAAGCCCTGTTTTCTACTAGTGAGTGCTTCCTTCTAAACATTTATTAGTATATGGAGGGTTTGGAAGTTGGACGTGTATTATACATGATATTAATATAAGTTTCTTTATTGATGTATTTTCCTTGAATAACTGAGTAAATGCAGAAATAGCTTGATCTTGCACGTATTTAAAGCAAACGTGTAGTTTCACGAGGGAAACAATAGTAGGATTTGAGTTCTTTTGGTCCAGCCTCTTCCGTTACCATCTATGTGTTAGATACTTCACTATATCAATTACGTAATTTGGACCCATCATTATTGCTGCATTTTATTGTTCTAGCATAAATCTGTGATATTAAATTTGATGGGCAGGTATATTGTTCTAGGCATGACTAACTTCTCCAATGCCTCGTCTTTTCATAGCAGCTCCCTGTTTGGAGAGATGGATGGTTTCCATCTTTATGAAAGGAACTATGGCACTCACGGCAGATAAAATCATGTGACAGAAAATACAACCAAACTGAATTACCATTCGTACATGGCCAAATAAACATAGGCCAAATGGTCAAAATTGATAATATTTTATTTTATTAGGCATTTAGAAATGAACTACATAGCCAAGCATTTCCATGTTTTATAGATACACACATACATAATGTGTATCTAAAATAAGTAATCAAACATCTCAACATTGAAGATTGCAGAGAGGCATCAATAGTATACATAACTAAGAAGTTGCATCAATTGAAGGAGACACTGCGAGATTCTCCTAAAAGTAACACACCATGTTTCTTACGGAAATTATTCATGAACCTTCCTGCTATTTTCTATTCACTAGTAGAAAATAGGGCTTTGGTCCAGGCAGGGCCAGCCCATTAGTCCCGATTCAGTAACGAACTGGGACCAATGGGGGCAACGGTCCCGGTTCGTGAGTCCAGGGGGCGGCCGGGCCATGTGGGGCATTGGTCCCGGTTCCTAGGAACCCTTTGGTCCCGGTTCCAAACACCAACCGGGACACATGGGCCTCGCTCCTGGCCCACAACCATTGGTCCCGGTTTCACGCTGGAACCAGGACCACATGGGGTCCTTTTGTGCCGGTTCCAACCATGAACCGGGACCAATGAAATGCCTATATATACCCCCTCGCCAGCGACCAGCGCACTCCACATTGCTCTATTTTTCTGGCCAGCGAGGGGAGAGTTTTGTGGTGCTCTAGCTCACCTCCTATGCACATGAGGTGTTTGATGAAATGCCCAAGCCACACTTAAGCTTTCTCCTCTCGAAGCTCCTTGTCCAAGATCCATTTTCCTCAAGATTTGTCTAGGTTTGGCGGTCTGTCCTGTCCCGTCCCCGTCCTCACCGCCGTCGATCGCCCGCGCCCATCTCGGTGCTGACACCACCGTGGTTAGCCTCTTCTTCATATCTTCTTTCTAAAAGGGAAAAACTTTTTACTTGTATGATTTAGATAGATACTTGTGTAATTTTCTTACTTTTATTATTGTTTGTTATTATATAGTGCGATGGTTTTCATATCCGCCTCCGTCGGCCCTCGTCCTGTCTATGATTCGGATGTGGTATGTATTATCTTTTATCACTATTTGTTTTATTTAGTGTTTATGACAATTATGCCGACCAACGTGACATAGATTTTTTAATCTAGGAGGAGGTAGTTGAACCGGAAGTTCCAACCCACATAGCAACTCTTATCGAGAAGTTAAATTTGGCTGAAAAAGAAAACAATGACTTGAAAGAAAAAATACAAAGATTTGAAGAGGAGAAGATGAAGTTGGAGTTACATGTTGCCGATGTACTCGACAATCACAAGACCAAGATGGATGCAATGCGCTTGAAGATTAGAAAGATTAGAAAATATGCCATTCATACCGAGGCTTGGTATCGTTATGCCGTTGGATCATTTGGTACCTTAGTAGCGGTTATGATCGCATTTGTTGTTGCATTTATTTTTTTACATAGTTTCGATGTATGTTTTAATTAGATGCTCTAGAGAGCTATATGTTGTTTAATAATGAGTACTATGTATGAACTGTATGTATTTATTTTGGTCACTATTGTACTTTGGCTTTAATGTGATGATGAATTTCTATTAATTTGGTCACATCTCTATTCATGATATGTTGTAATGGTTTTTAATACACTTCAGTATATAACATGCTATGTGGGTGAAATGATGATACCATGCCAACTTTCAACCTTTTTGGAGTTTATTTGAAGTGCTTTTCAATTTCATGGTTATTTCGCTCAAAAAATCAGTAAGTGCATGAAAAATACCAAATTTTGTCACAAAGGGTTGAAAATTGACGATGTGGCTTTGAATGGTGCATTTAGACCACACAAAAAGTATGGAGTTCCAAAAAGTTCAAAAACATGAAATCCCTTTGTAACACATGAGTTTTAGTCCGAAACCGTGATACTTCGAAAGAGATTGTCCATTTTGTACACGAAGTGCATCCAGTTTTTGCTGTAACTCTCTCAACTTTTTAGCACATGCTATTTGGGTGAAATAATGATACCATGCCAACTTTCAACCTCTTTAGAGTTCGTTTGAAGTGCTTTTCAATTTCAGGCTTATTTAGCTCAAAAAAACAGTAAATGCATGAAAAATACCTAATTTAGTCAGAAAGGGTTGAAAATTCATGATGTGGCTTTGAATGGTGCATTTTGACAACACAAAAAGTATGGAGTTCCAAAAAGTTCAAAAAAATGAAACCCCTTTGTAACAAATGAGTTTTCGTTCAATACCGTGATACTTCGAAAGAGATTGTCCATTTTGTACACGAAGTGCATCCAGTTGTTGTCGTAACCCTCTCAACTTTTTAGCACATGCTATGTGGGTGAAATGATGATACCATGCCAACTTTTAACCTTTTCAGAGTTCATTTGAAGTGTTTTTCAATTTCAGGGTTATTTAACTCAACAAAATCGGTAAGTGCATGAAAAATACAAAATTTAGTCACAAAGGGTTGAAAATTGATGATGTGGCTTTGAATGGTGCATTTTGACCACACAAAAAGTATGGAGTTCCAAAAATTTCAAAAAAAGAAATCGCTTTGTAACAGATGAGATTTCGTTCGAAACCATGATACTTCGAAAGAGATTGTCCGTTTTGTACACAAAGTGCATCCAGTTTTTGCCTTAACACTCTCAACTTTTTAGCACATGCTATGTGGGTGAAATGATGATACCATGCCAACTTTCAACCTTTTCAGAGTTCATTTCAAGTGCTTTTCAATTTCAGGCTTATTTAGCTCAAAAAAAAATAGCAAGTGCATGAAAAATACCATATTTAGTCAGAAAGGGCTGAATATTGATGATGTGGCTTCGAATGGTTCATTTTGACCACACAAAAAGTATGGAGTTCCAAAAAGTTCAAAAAAAGAAATCTCTTTGTAAGAGATGAGTTTTCGTTCGAAATCGTGATACTTCGAAAGAGATTGTCCATTTTGTACATGAAGTGCATCCAGTTTTTGCTGTAACCCTCTCAACTTTTTAGCACATGCTATGTGGGTGAAATGATGATACCATGCCAACTTTCAACCTTTTGAGAGTTCATTCGAAGTGCTTCTCAATTTCAGGGCTATTTAGCTAAAAAAAATCAGTAAGTGCATGAATAATACCAAATTTAGTCAGAAAGGGTTGTAAATTTATGATGTGGTTTTGAATGGTGCATTTTGACCACACAAAAAGTGTGGAGTTCCAAAAAGTTCAAAAAATGAAATCTCTTTGTAACAGATGAGTTTTCGTTCGAAACCGTGATACTTCGAAAGAGATTGTCCATTTTGTACATGAAGTGCATCCTGTTTTTTCCCTAACTCTCTCAAATTTTTAGCACAAGCTATGTGGGTGAAATGATGATACCATGCCAACTTTCAACCTTGTCAGAGTTCATTTGAAGTCCTTTTCAATTCCAGGGTTATTTATCTCAAAAAATCAATAAGTGCATGAAAAATACCAACTTTAGTCAAAAAGGGTTGAAAATAGAAGATGTGGATTTGAATGGTGCATTTTGACCACACAAAAAGTATGGAGTTCCAAAAAGTTCAGAAAAATGAAATCCCTTTGTAACAAATGATTTTTCGTTCGAAACCGTGATACTACGAAAGAGATTGTCCATTTTGTACACGAAGGTCTTCCAGTTTTTGCCGTAACCCTCTCAACGTTTTAGCACATGCTATGTGGGTGAAATGATGATACCATGCCAAATTTCAACCTTTTCAAAGTTCATTTGAAGTTTGTTTCAATTTTAGGGCTATTTAGCTCAAAAAAATCAGTAAGTGCATGAAAAATACCAAATGAAGTCAGAAAGGGTTGAAAATTGATGATGTGTCTTTTAATGGTGCATTTTGAACACACAAAAAGTATGGAGTTCTGAAATCTTCCAAAAAATGAAATCCCTTTGTAAGAGATGAGTTTTCGTCCGAAACCGTGATACTTCGAAAGAGATTGTCCATTTTGTACACGAAGTGCATCCAATTTTTGCCGTAACCCTCTCAACTTTTTAGCACATGCTATGTGGGTGAAATGATGATACCATGCCAAGTTTCAACCTTTTCAGAGTTCATTTGAAGAGCTTTTCGATTTCATGGTTATTTAGCTCAAAAAATTAGTAAGTACATGAAAAATACCAAATTTAGTCAGAAAGGGTTCAAAATTGATGATGTGGCTTTGAATGGTGCATTTTGACCACACAAAAAGTATGGAGTTCCAAAAAGTTCAAAAAAATGAATTCCCTTTGTAAGAGATGAGTTTTCGTTCGAAACCGTGATACTTTGAAAGAGATTGTCCATTTTGTACATGAAGTGCATCCAGTTTTTGCCGTAAGCCTCTCAACTTTTTAGCACATGCTATTTGGGTGAAATGATGATACCACGCCAACTTTCAACATTTTCAGAGTTCATTTGAAGTGCTTTTCAATTTCAGGGTTATTTAACTCAAAAAAATCAGTAAGTGCATGAAAATACCAAATTTAGTCAGAAAGGGTTGGAAATTGATGATGTGGATTTTGATGGTGCATTTTGACCACAAAAAAGTATGGAGTTCCGACAGGTTGAAAAAATGAAATCACTTTGTAATAGATGAGTTTTAGTGCGAAACCGTGATACTTCGAAAGATATTGTCCATTTTGTACATGAAGTGCATCCAGTTTTTGCCATAACCCTATCAACTTGTTAGTACATGCTATGTGGGTGAAATGACAATACCATACCAAGTTTCAACCTTTTCAGAGTTTATTTGAAGTGCTTTTCAATTTCGGGGTTATTTAGCTCAAAAAAATCAGTAAGTGCATGAAAAATACCAAATTTTGTGAGAAAGGGTTGAAAATTGATGATGTGGATTTTAATGGTGCATTTTGACCACACAAAAAGTATGGAGTTCCAAAAAGTTCAAAAAAATGAAATCCCTATGTAACAGATGAGTTTTAGTCCGAAACCGTGATACTTCGAAAGAGATTGTCCATTTTGTACACGAAGTGCATCCAGCTTTTGCTGTAACTCTCTCAACTTTTTAGCACATGCTATGTGGGTGAAATGACGATACCATGCCAACTTTCAACCTTGTCAGAGTTCATTTGAAGTGCTTTTCAATTTCAGGGTTATTTATCTCAAAAAAACAGTAAGTGCATGAAAAATAGCAAATTTAGTCAGAAAGGTTTGAAAATTTATGATGTGGCTTTGAATGGTGCATTTTGACCACAAAAAAAGTATGGAGTTCCAAAAAGTTCAAAAAAATGAAATCCCTTTGTAACTGATGAGTTTTCGTTCGAAACCGTGATACTTTGAAAGAGATTGTCCATTTTGTACACGAAGTGCATCTAGTTTTTGCCGTAACCATCTCAACTTTTTATACCATGCTATTTGGGTCAAATGATGATACCATTCCAACTTTTAACCTTTTTAGAGTTCATTTCAAGTGCTTTTCAATTTCAGGGTAATTTAGCTCAAAAAATCAGTAAGTGCATGAAAAATACCAAATTTAGTCAGAAAGTGTTGAAAATTGATGATGTGGCTTTGAATGGTGCATTTTTACCACACAAAAAGTATGTTGTTCCAAAAAGTTCAAAAAAATGAAATCCCTTTGTAACAGATGGGTTTTCGTTCGAAACCGTGATACTTCGAAAGAGATTGTCCATTTTGTACACGACGTCCATCCAGTTTTTTCCATAACCCTCTCAACTTTTCAGCTCATGCTATGTGGGTGAAATGATGATACCATTCCAACTTTCAACCTTTTTAGAGTTTATTTGAAGTGCTTTTCAATTTCAGGGTTATTTAGCTCAAAAAAATCAGTAAGTGCGTGAAAAATACCAAATTTAGTCACAAAGGGTTGAAAATTGATGATGTGGCTTTTAATGGTGCATTTTGACCACACAAAAAGTATGGAGTTATGAAATGTTCAAAAAATGAAATCCCTTTGTAACAAATGAGTTTTCGTCCGAAACCGTGATACTTCGAAAGAGATTGTCCATTTTGTACACGAAATGCATCCAGTTTTTGCCGTAACCCTCTCAACTTTTTAGCACATGCTATGTGGGTGAAATGATGATACCATGCCAACTTTCAACCTTTTCAAAGTTCATTTGAAGTGCTTTTCTATTTCAGGGTTATTTAGCTCAAAAAACTTAGTAAGTACATGACAAATACCAAATTTAGTGAGAAAGGGTTGAAAATTGATGATGTGGCTTTGAATGGTGCATTTTGACCACACAAAAAGTATGGTGTTCCAAAAAGTTCTTAAAATGAAATCCCTTTGTAACAGATGAGTTTTCGTTCGAAACCATGATACTTCGAAAGAGATTGTCCATTTTGTACACGAAGTGCATCCAGTTTTTGTCGTAACACTCTCAACTTTTTAGCACATGCTATGTGGGTGAAATGATGATACCATGCCAACTTTCAACCTTTTTAGGGTAAATTTTAACTGCTCTTCAATTTCAGGGTTATTTACTCAAAAAAATCAGTAAGTGCATGGAAAATACCAAATTTATGTTGGAAATATGCCCTAGAGGCAATAACAAGTTAGTTATTATCATATTTCCTTGTTCATGATAATCGTTTATTATCCATGCGATAATTGTATTGATCGGAGACTTAGATGCATGTGTGGATACATAGACAAAACCATGTCCCTAGTATGCCTCTAATAGACTAGCTTGTTGATCAAAGATGGTTAAGGTTTTCTAGCCATGGACATGAGATGTCATTTGATAACGGGATCACATCATTAGGAGAATGGTGTGATGGACAAGACCCAAACTACAAACGTAGCATATGATCGTGTCAGTTTATTGCCACTTTCTTCTGCATGTCAAGTATATGTTCCTATGACCATTAGTTCATGCAACTCACTAACACCGGAAGAGTGCCTTGTGTGTATCAAATGTCGCATCGTAACTGGGTGACTATAAAGGTACTCTATAGGTATCTCCCAGGGTGTTTGTTGAGTTGGCAAGGATCAAGACTGGGCTTTGTTACTCCGTGTGACGGAGAGGTATCTCACGGCCCACTCGGTAATACAACATCACAACAAGCCTTGCAAGCAATGTGACTAAGTGTTAGTCATGGGATCTTGTATTACGGAACGAGTAAAGAGACTTGCCAATAACGAGGTTGAACTAGGTATGAAGATACCGACGATCAAATCTCTGGCAAGTAACATGCCGAAGAACAAAGGGAACATCATACGGGATTAACTAAATCCTTGACATAGAGGTTCGACCGATAAAGATCTTCGTAGAATATGTAGGAACCAATATGGGCATCCAGGTACCGCTATTGGTTATTGACCATAGAGGTGTCTCGGTCATGTCTACATAGTTCTCGAACCCGCAGGGTATGCACACTTAAGGTTTTGGTGACGTTTCGGTAGTATAGAGTTATGTATGGTGGTGACCGAATGTTTTTTGGAGTCCCGGATGAGATCCCGGACGTCATGAGGAGCTCCGGAATGGTCCGGAGGTAAAGAGTCATATATGGGAAGTCCTGTTTTGGTCGCCGGAAAAGTTTCGGGCTCATCGGTAGTGTATCGGGAGTGCACGTAGTGTATCGGGAGACCATTGGGAGGGGTATTTAGACCCAAGAGGCTCCATGGGCTTTGGGAGAGTGTTTACCATCCCTTAGTGGGCTCGTGGAAGTCCCACACAAGTCCCATGCGGTTTGGGAAAAAAGGCCTAAAGAGAAAAAGTGGAAAAAGACAAAAATAGGGTGAATCCTAGTCCTGCCCGTTCCTCAAGTGCATAGTTTCTCCTCTAGATCGGATTTCTATAGTGTTAGGAGAAGCCCTGCCGGAATAGCTCCACCTCCATCGCCGGAGCACCGTCACACTGCCGGAGAACTCTTCTACCTCTCCACTCCCTCTTGCTGGATCAAGAAGGCAGAGATCGTCATCGAGTTGTACGTGTGCTGAACGCGGAGGTGTCGTCCGTTCGGTGCTAGATCGGAAGGACCGTGATCAAGATCGCGAGATGGATCGTGATGAGTTTGCGGGATGGATCGTGATGACTTCGCGAGACAGATCGTGATCAAGATCACGAGACGGATCATGATGAGTTCACGGGATGGATCATGATTGGATCGCGGGACGAATCGTGATGAGATCGCGGGACGCTCGGTGATTTGGATCGCGAAGACGTTCGACTACACCAACCGCGTTTCTTAATGCTTCCCACTTAGCGATCTACAAGGGTATGTAGATCCACTCTCCCTCTTGTAGATGCTCATCACCATGGATAAATCTTGCATGTGCGTAGGAAATTTTTTGTTTCCCATGCAACGCTCCCCAACAGTGGCATCATGAGCTAGGTCTATGTGTAGATGACATCTCGAGTAGAACACAAAGAGTTTGTGGGCGTTGATGCTTAGATTGCTTCCTCCCTTGGTCGGATTTTGATTCAGCGGTATTGTGAGATGAAGCGACCTGGACCAACATTACTCGTATGCTTACGAGAGACCGGTTCCCTCGACCGTAACTTGTTGCATAGATGGCTTGCGGGTGCCAGTTTCTCTCACTTTAGTTGGATCGGATTCGACAAAGGTGCTCCTTGAGATGGTTGAAAAGCAACTAGTGTATCACCGTTGTGGTTTTTGCATAGATGAGAATTGTTCTTGCTAGATACCCGTAGCAGCCGCGTAAAACATGCAACAACAATTAGAGGACGTCTAACTTGTTTTTGCAGAGTATGTTGTGATATGATATGAACAATTACATGATGTGATATATGTGATGTATGAGATGATCATGTGATGTATAGATTATCATGACTTGCATGTCGATGAGTACGGCAACCGGCAGGAGCCATAGGGTTGTCTTTAATTATTGTATGACCTGCGTGTCAATCATTAAGCGCTATGTAATACTTTACTTTATCGCTAAATGGTAGCAATAGTAGTAGAAGCATGTTGGGCGCGACAACCCCGATGGCGACATGTTGGTGGAGATCAAGATGATGGAGATCATGGTATCTTGCCGGTGACGATGGAGATCATGCTGGTGCTTTCAAGATGGAGATCAAAAGCACAAGTTCATGGCCATATCATGTCACTTATGATTTGCATGTGATGTTAATCCTTTTATGCACCTTGTTTTTCTTAGGACGATGGTAGCATTATAAGGTGATCCCTCACTTACATTTCAAGATGAATTCTGTTCTCCCCGAGTGTGCACTATTGTGAAAGTTCGCCGTGTTGAGACACCACGTGATGATCGGGTGTGATAGGCTCTACGTTCACATACAACGGGTGCAAGCCAGTGTTGCACATGCAGAACACTCGGGTTAAACTTGACGAGCCTAGCATGTATAGACATGGCCTCGGAACACAAGAGACCGAAAGGTCGAACATGAGTCATATAGTAGATATGATCAACATGATGATGTTCACCATTGAAACAACCTCAACTCACGTGATGATCGGACTTGAGTTGGTGAACTTGGATCATGGATCACTCGAATGACTGGAGGGATGTCAATTTGAGTGCGAGTTCTTAAGTAATATGATTAATTGAACTCATTATCATGAACATAGTCAGTAGTGTCTTTGCAAACTGTGTTGTAGATTACTAGCTCACGTTGTAGCTCCCTTGAATTTTTATACGTTCCTAGAGAAATAGAGTTGAAAGATGATGGTAGCAATATTGCGGACGGGGTCCATGATCTGAGGATTGTCCTTGTTGCTACACAGAAGGCTTATGTCCTTAATGCACCGCTCGGTGCGCCAACCGCTCTAGCGTTGTTTGTAGATATTGTGAACATCTGACAGGCACGTTCTGATGACTACTTGATAGTTTAGTGCGCCATGCATTACGACTTAGAATTGAGGGTCCAAAACGTTTTGAACGTCACGGAACATATGAGATGTTCTAAGAGCTGAAATTAGGATCTCAGGCTCATGCCCGTGTTGCGAGATATGAGATCTCCAACAAGATTCTTTGCCTGCAAGATGAAGGAGAATAGCTCAATCGTTAAGCATGTGCTCAGATAGTCTGGGTGCTACAATCGTTTGAATCGAGTGGGAGTTGACCTTCTAGATATGATAGTGATTGATATAGTTCTCCAAGTCATTGTCACTAAGCTACTAGAACTTGGTGATGAACTATAAAACGCCAGGGATAGAAATAATGATCCCTGAGTTGTTCACGATGTTTGACACTGCGAAGGTAGAAATCGAGAAGGAGCGTCAAGTGTTGCTGGTTAGTCAAAATCACTAGTTTCGAGAAGGGCAAGAGCAAGGAGGGAAACTTCATGGATAGCAAGTCAGTTGCAGCTCCAGTGAAGCAACCCAAAGTCTAACCCAAACCCTAGACTAAGTGCTTCGATTATGAGGAGAACGGTCGCTGAAGGGGAACAACCCTAGATACTTGGTAGATCAGAAGGCTGGCAAAGTCGATAGAAGTATATTTGATGTACGTGTTATTGATGTGTTCCTTGCTAGTACTCCTAGTAGCACCTGGGTATTGGATACCGGTTCGGTTGCTAAATGTTAGTAACTCGAAGTAAAAGCTACGGAATAAACGGATACTAGCTAAGTGTGAGGTGACGATGAGTGTTGGAAATTTTTCCAAGGTTGATGTGATCAACATCGCACGCTCTCTCTACCTTCGAGATTAGTGACGAACCTAAATAAATGTTATTTGGTGTTTTTGCGTTGAGCATGAATGTGATTAGATCATATTCATTGCAACACGGTTATTCATTTAAGTTAGAGAATAATGGTTATTCTATTTACATGAATAATACCTTCAATGGTCATGCACCCAGTAAGAATGGTTTGTTGAAACTTGATCGTAGTAATACACATGTTCATAACATTGATGCCAGAAAGATACAAAGTTAATAATAATAGTACCACATACTTGTGGAACTGCCGCTAAATGTCATATTGGTATAAAATGCATGAAGAAACTCCATGCTGATGGATCTTTGGAATCATTCGATTTTGAATCGGTTGAGACATGCGAACCATGCCTCTTGGTCAAGATGACTAAGGACCCCGTTTTCTGTTTTGATGAAGCGGGCAAGTGATTTATTCAAAATGATACATGTTGATGTATGCAATCCAATGAGTCTTGTAGCGTGCGGTGGATATCGTCATTTTCTTACCTTCACTGTTGATTTGAGTAGATATAGTGTATATTTACTTAATGAAACACAAGTCTGAATAGTTTGAAAGGTTCAAGAAAATTCAGAGTGAAGTTTAAGATCATCGTGACAAGAAGATAAAAATGTTTGCGATATGATTGTGGAGGTGAATATCTGAGTTACGAGTTTGGCATACATTTTTAGACAATGTGAAAGTTGTTTCACAACTCATGCCACCTAGAACACCATAGTGTGATGGTGTGTCCGATCGTCATAGTCGTGCTCTATTGGATATAGTGCGTGCTATGATGTCTATTATCGTTTTGTTACTATAATTTTGGGGTTATGCATTAGAGACAACTAAATTCACTTGAAATAGGGCACCATCTAAATCCGTTGAGATGACACCGTGTGAATTATGGTTTGATAGAAACCTAAGCTGTCATTTCTTAATGTTTGGGGCTGCGACGCTTGTGTGGAAAATGTTTTCACCTAATGAGCTCGTACCCAAAGCGGACAAATGCATCTTCATAGAATACCCTAAGAACAGTTGGGTGAACCTTCTATCTCAGATCCAAGCATAAAATGTTTATTACTAAAACTGGGTCCTTTCTCGAGGAAAAGTTTCTCTTGAAAGAATTGAGTGGGAGGAAGATAGAACCAGCTGAAGAAGTTGTTTCTGTGAAGCCTACATTAGTTGAAGAGGAAGTTATTGATGATGATCATGAAGCTTCAGATCAAGTTACTATCAAACTTCGTAGGTCAACAAGGACGTGTACTGCTCCTGAGTGGTGCGGCAACCCTGTCTTAGAGGTCATGTTGTTGGACAACGATGAACCTACGAACTATGGAGAAGCGATGATGGGCCCGGAAACCAACAAATGGTTAGAGGCCATGAAATCCGAGAAAGGATCCATGTATGAAAACCAGGTATAGACTTTGGTGGACTTGCTCGTTGGACAGCAGGTCGTCAAGTACAAATGGATCTTCGAAATGAAGGTAGACGCTGATGGTAAATGTCACCATTTGTAAAGCTCAACTTGTTACAAATAAGTTTACGACAAGTTCAAGGAGTTGACTGCGATGAGACTTTCTCACTCATAGCAATGCTAAAGTCTGTTGGAATTATGTTAGCAGTTGCTGCATTTTTCAATTATGAAATCTGGCAGATGGATATCAAAACGTCGTTTCTTTAACGGTTTACTTGAGGAAAGGTTGTATGTGATACAACCAAAAGGTTTTGTCAGTCCTAAGGATGCTAAAAGGTGTGCAAGCTTCAGTGATTCTTCTATGAACTAAAGCAAGCATCTCGGAGTTGGAATATACACTTTGATGAGGTGATCAAAGTTTTTGAGTCTATATAAAGTTTATGAGAAACTTGTATTTGCAATAAAGTGAGTGGGAGCACTATAGAGTTTCTGATAAGTATATGTGGATGACATATTGCTATTCGGAAATAATGTGGAATTTCTGGAAAGAATAAATGGTTGTTTGAAAAGTGATTTTCAAAGGAAGACCTGAATAAAGCTACCTAATTGTTGAGCATCAAGATCTATAGAGATAGAGCAAGATGTTTGATAAGACTTTCAATTAGTACATACCTTGACAAGATTTTGAAAGAGTTCAAAATGGATTAGTCAGAGAGAAGTGTTCTCGCCTGCTTTGTAAGGTGTGAAGTTGAGTGAGACTTAAAGCTCGACCACGAAAGTAGAAAGAGAAAGGACGAATGTCGTCCCCTATGCCTTAGCCATAGGCTCTGTATAGTATGCCATGCTATGTACCGCACCTGTGTGTGCCTTGCCATGAGTCAGTCAAGGGGTACAAGAGTGATCCAGGAGTGGATCACTCGACAGCAGTAAGGATTATCCTTAGTCACTAAAATACTAAGGAGATGTTTCTCGATTATGGAGGTGATAAAGAGTTCATCGTAAAGAGTTACGTCGATGCAAGCTTTGACAACAATCCAGATGACTCGTAGTAGCAATTTGGATACTTATGGTGGAGCAAACATTTGGAATAGTACCAAGTGGAGTGTGGTAGCAGTGTTTACAGTTTGACATAGAGATTTGCAAAGTACACTCGGATTTGAATGTCGCACCCCATTGACTATAAGACCTCTCTCACATGCAAAGCATGATCGAGCCCCAAAACTCATTGGGTGTTAGATTCATAACAATGCGTATCACATGGTGATGTGAACTAGATTATTGACTCTAGTGCAAGTGGGAGACTGTTGGAAATATGCCCTAGAGGCAATAATAAATTATTTATTATCATATTTCCTTGTTCATGATAATCGTTTATTATCCATGCTATAATTGTATTGATCGGAGACTTAGATGCATGTGTGGATACATAGACAAAACCATGTCCCTAGTATGCCTCTAATAGACTAGCTCGTTGATCAAAGATGGTTAAGGTTTCCTAGCCATGGACATGAGATGTCATTTCATAACGGAATCACATCATTAGGAGAATGGTGTGATGGACAAGACCCAAACTACAAACGTAGCTTATGATCGTGTCAGTTTATTGCTACTGTTTTCTGCATGTCAAGTATATGTTCCTATGACCATGGGATCATGCAACTCACTGACACCGAAAGAGTGCCTTGTGTGTATCAAACATCACAACGTAACTGGGTCACTATAAAGGTACTCTACAGGTATCTCCGAGGGTGTCTGTTGAGTTGGCATGGATCAAGACTGGGATTTGTTACTCCGTGTGATGGAGAGGTATCTTAGGGCCCACTCGGTAATACTACATCACAACAAGCCTTGCAAGCAATGTGACTAAGTGTTAGTCACGGGATCTTGTATTACGGAACGAGTAAAGAGACTTGTCGATAACAAGGTTGAACTAGGTATGGAGATACCGACGATCGAATCTCGGGCAAGTAACATACCGAAGAACAAAGGGAACATCATACGGGATTAACTGAATCCTTGACATAGAGGTTTGACCGATAAAGATCTTCGTAGAATATGTAGGAACCAATATGGGCATCCAGGTCCCGCTATTGTTTATTGACCATAGAGGTGTCTCGGTCATGTCTACATAGTTCTCGAACCCGCAGGGTCTGCACACTTAAGGTTTTGGTGACGTTTCGGTAGTATAGAGTTATGTATGGTGGTGACTGAATGTTGTTCAGAGTCCCGGATGAGATCCTGGACGTCACGAGGACCTCTGGAATGGTCCGGAGGTAAAGATTCATATATAGGAAGTCCTGTTTTGGTCGCCGAAAAAGTTTCGGGCTCATCAGTAGTGTACCAGGAGTGCCGGTAGTGTACCAGGAGACCATAGGAAGGGGTATTTTGACCCAAGAGGCTCCATGGGCTATGGGAGAGTGTTTACCAGCACTTAGTGGGCTGGTGGAAGTCCCACAGAAAGCCCATGCAGTTTGGGAAAAAAGGCCTAAAGAGAAAAGGTGGGAAAAGGCAAAAATAGGGTGAATCCTAGTCCTACTAGGATTGGAGGTGGAGTCCACCTCCTCCACCTGGTTCTGCCGACTCCTTGGAGGCTTGGCCCTTGTGCCAAGCCTCCTCCTCTCTTCCTCTTATATATACTAGAGGTTTTAGGGTTTTTGCACAGAATTTTCAGCCACGTGCTACTCGTTCCTCCAATGCACAGTTTCTCCTCTAGATCGGATTTCTGTAGTGCTTAGGCGAAGCCCTGTCGGAATAGCTCCACCACCATCGCCGGAGCGCCGTCACGCTGCCGGAGAAATTTTCTACCTCTTCGCTCCCTCTTGCTGGATCAAGAAGGCGGAGATCATCATCGAGTTGTACGTGTGCTGAACGCGGAGGTGCCGTCCGTTCGGTGCTAGATCGGAAGGACCATGATAAAGATCGTGAGACGGATCGTGATGAGTTTGCGGGACGGATCGTGATGAGTTCGCGGGACGGATCGCGATCAAGATCGCGAGACGGATCGTGATCAAGATCGCGAGACGGATCGTGATCAGTTCGCGGGACGGATCGTGATGAGATCGCGGGACGCTCGGCGATTTGGATCGCGAAGACGTTCGACTACACCAACCGCTTTTCTTAACGCTTCCCGCTTAGCGATCTACAAGGATACGTAGATCCACTCTCCCTCTCTTAGATGCTCATCACCATGGATAGATCTAAGTGTGCGTAGGAAATTTTTTGTTTCCCATGCAACGTTCCCCAACAATTTATTCAGGAAGGGTTGAAAATTGATGATGTGGCTTCGAATGGTGCATTTTGACCACACAAAAAGTATGGAGTTCCAAAAAGTGCAAAAAAAATGACCTTTGGTTCCCGCCCTTTGGGCTGTCGAAAAGGGACCTTTGGTTCCGGTTGGTGGCATCAATCAGGACTAAAGGTGGGCATTGGTCCCGGTTGGTGCCACCAACCAGGACCAATGCTCTGGGTATATAAGTAGCACTTAGGAATTTCCAGTTCTCATCTCTCCCTCGACGACGCCGACGAAATCGATGCCACCAGCCTGCCCACCCGTCGCCGGCGCCGTCGCCCCTACCGGCGCCAGCGCCCGCCGCCCCCGTCGTCGTCGTCGCTCGCCGTCGCCGTCACCCTTGCCCCAGCCGTCGCCACCGCTCGTCGCCCTTGTTGTCGTCGTCACTCACTGCGCCGCCGTCGCCGTCACCGTCGCCATCGCCCTCCGCCCCCGTCGTCATCGTCGCTCGCCGTCGCCGTCGCCACCGCCCGCCGCCCCCGTCGTCATCGTCGCTCGCTGTTGTCGTCGCCATCGCCCAGCCGTCGCCACTGCCCGCCGCCCCCGTCGTCGTCATCGTCGCTCGCCGTCGCCATCACCGTTGCCGTCGCCCCAGACGTCACCGTCGCCCGCCGCCCCCGTCGTCATCGTCGCTCGCCGAACTGCATGCTGCCGCCAGGCTGCCGGACCGCGCCCTCGCTGATGCCCTCGTGGACACGCTCTTCTCCCCGAGCGCTTGCCGACACCCTCGCCGACGCGCCCTCGCCGAGCCCGCCGTCCTCGTTCCCGTCGCCATGCACCGCCCCGAGCCCGCCGTCGTCGTCCCCGTCCCCGTCGCCGCCCCCGTCGCCGCCCTGTCCCCGTCGCCTCCCCATCGCCGCCCCCAGTTAGCCCCCCTTGATACGGAGACACGAGATATGTATGTTGTTGTCATTGAGTTAAAGAAAGAAAAATAATGAAAATATGTCATGAGTTAATGAAAATATATAATATGACTATGTATGTAAAGATGGATATACCCCTCCCCGATAACTTCGACATGAGGGGGGTCGATATACCCCCTCCCTGATAACTTCGACATGAGGGGAGGTCGATATACCCCCTCCCTGATAAATTCGACATGAGGGGGGTCGATATACCCCCCTCCCCGATAACTTCGACATGAGGGGGGGTCGATATACCCCCTCCCCGACGCCATTTTGTTAAATCTCTAAAAGGTTAAGAGAATCCCGGCCCTTTGGCCCCACCAAACCCTAGAAGCATTGAGGGCCACCCCTAACCCTGGAAGCGTTGTCGAGGCCACCCCAAATCGTAGAGAAGTATATTAATTGCCATGTTTTAATATTTGCAGAAACTATGGATCAAAGAGACTTGGAACATGAATAGTTGTTGGGGGACATAATCCGAGCAGGCAATACTGATGCTATCTTGTCGTATCTCAACGACACCGATGGTCTTGAAGGAGAGGAAGGACATGATCATGATGGCTCCGGTGACCGAATGCCGGAGGAAAAAGAAGACCATGGTGACGCCTCCGGTGACCGAACGGGGGAGGGAGATGTTGCAAAGTCCAGCGAGGTATATATATTAATTAAGCATGTGCTGACTAGCTAATTGATGTATTAAATATTTTGGTATGTGTTGGGGAACATTGCATGGGAAACAAAAAATTTCCTACGCACACGCAAGATCAATCCATGGTGATGAGCATCTACGAGAGGGAGAGTGGATCTACATAGCCATGTAGATCGCTAAGCGGGAAGCGTTAAGCAACGCGGTTGGTGTAGTCGAACGTCTTCCCGATCCAAATCGCCGAGCGTCCCGCGATCTCATCACGATCCGTCTCGCGATCCAATCACGATCTGTCCCACGAACTCATCACGATCCGTCCCGCGATCTCATCACGATCCGTCCCGCAAACTCATCATGATCCGTCCCGTGATCTCATCACGATACGTTTCTTGATCTTGATCACGGTCCTTCCGATATAGCGCCGAACGGACGGCACCTCCGCGTTCAGCACACGTACAGCTTGATGACGGTCTCCGCCTTCTTGATCCAGCAAGAGGGAGCGGAGAGGTAGAAGAGTTATCCGATAGCGTGACGGTGCTCCAGCGATGGTGGTGGTGCAACTCCGGCAGGGCTTCGCCTAAGCACTGCAGAAAACCGATCTAGAGGAGAAACTATGCACTAGAGGAACGGGTAGCACGTGGCTGAAAATTCTGTGCCAAAACCCTAAAATCCTCTAGTATATATAGGAGGAGAGGAGGAGGAGGCTTGGCTGCCAAATAGGCAGCCCTTGGGTCGGCCGAACCTAGTGGGATTGGATTCCTCCTCCAATCCTAGTAGGACTAGGACTCCTCCTTATTTTTGCCTTTTTTACCTTTTTCCACCTTTTTCTCTTTGGGCTTTTCTTCCCAGCCACATGGGCCTTGTGTGGGACTTCCACCAGACCAAAAAGGGCTGGTATTTACTCTCCCACAGCCCATGTAGCCTCTTGGGTCGAAATACCCCTCCCGATGGTCTCCCGGTACACTACCGGCACTCCCGGTACACTACCGATAAGCCCGAAACTTTTCCGGTGACCAAAATAGGACTTCATATATATCACTCTTTACCTTCGGACCATTCCGGAGCTCCTCATGACATCCGAGATCTCATCTGAGACTCCAAACAACCTTCGGTCACCACCATGCATAACTCTATACTATCGAAACATCACCAAACCTTAAGTGTGCAGACCCTGCGGGTTCGAGAACTATGTAGACATGACCGAGACACCTCTATGGTCAATAACCAATAGCGGGACCTGGATGCCCATATTGGTTCCTACATATTCTACGAAGATCTTTATCGGTCGAACCTCTATGTCAAGGATTCAGTTAATCCCGTAAGATGTTCCCTTTGTTCTTCGGTATGTTACTTGCGTGAGACTCGATCGTCGGTATCTCCATACCTAGTTCAACCTTGTTACTGACAAGTCTCTTTACTCATTCCGTAATACAAGATCCCATGACTAACACTTAGTCACATTGCTTGCAAGGCTTGTTGTGATGTTGTATTACCGAGTGGGCCCTGAGATACCTCTCCGTCACACGGAGTAACAAATCCCAGTCTTGATCCATGCCAACTAAACAGACACCCTCGGAGATACCTATAGAGTACCTTTATAGTCACCCAGTTACGTTGCGACGTTTGATACACACAAGGCACTCCTCCAGTGTCAATGAGTTGCATGATCTCATGGTCATAGGAACATATACTTGACATGCAGAAAACAGTAGCAATAAACTGACACGATCATATGCTACGTTTGTAGTTTGGCTCTTGTCCATCACACCATTCTCCTAATGATGTGATCCCATTATCAAATGACATCTCATGTCCATGGCTAGGAAACCTTAACCATCTTTGATCAACGAGCTAGTCTATTAGAGGCATACTAGGGACATGGTTTTGTCTATGTATCCACATATGCATCTAAGTCTCCGATCAATACAATTATAGCATGGATAATAAACGATTATCATGAACAAGGAAATATGATAATAACTAATTTATTATTGCCTCTAGGGCATATTTCCAACAGTATGTACATATATTAACTCTTATGTCTTCTTTTATATAGCCCTCCGGATCTATCCAAACTTCGGTAATGAGACGAGGCCCGAAGAAAAGGTTGAAAAAGGAAGAAAGGTTCACGATCACAGCACTTGCGGATGATAGCCTATCGATTGAACGAAAGCGGACGAAGGACACATTGGCTGCTCAGTGCGGAGCTATTGTTAGGTACAACAGCCCGATCAGCATCAAGCAATGGAATAAGCCTAAGGACGACGCCCATGATGGTGATTATGTCACCGATAGACAGAAAGATGATCTTTGGACCGCGCTGAAGGCAAATTTCACCCTACCGCCAGAGGAGGATCCGAATAAGCCAGTTATAGGGCCACTAGTCAAGGCGTGTGTTCCTAAGAAGATGGCAGGTCTATTCAGGAGGTGGAAGAATGAGTTGAAATCAAAGTTTGTCGACAAAGGGAAGACTCCAGAATTCATTGGCCGATTTGAGAAGATAAGAGATCACCGGCTCGCATTTGTGGCCTACAAGACATCAGAGAAGAGTAAGAGAATATCCGAGACAAACAAGATCAATGCTGCAAAGAAGTAGTATCACCATCACACGGGGTCAGGTGGCTACCTCAAAGCCTGGACGTTGTGGGACAAAGCTGAGAATGACCTGCTTGCTAAAGAGGTCCAACCACAGACATATAACTGGCGAGACCATTCAAGGACTTTGTTCTTCGGGGTTGGGGGAACTTTGGACCCTGAAACAGGGAAGTGTCGTTGGACAAACGAGTAACTTGCAATACCCGTCACGAAGCTTCAGCACTATATCACCGCAGAGCAGGAAGGGACGTTCATTCCCGACAGATAGAAGGACGAGCTGACTGAGGCCCTAGGGAATGCTGAGCACCCTGGACGAACACGAGGCACAACAGGCTCCATTCCGTGGAAGGTTGGGTTTCCCGACGTAGGCGGTTACAGAAGCCGGCAGAGAAAGAGGAAAGCGGAGCTGAGCTAAATGCAGAAGCTCAATGCAAGACTAGAAAAGCTAGAGGAAGCTGAGAGCCAACGTGCTGCCGGCCAACCATCTCAACGGCGTGAAGCTACCCATAAGGTACCCCGCCATCTCAGCGGAGAAGCATCATGGCTTCCACGGAGCTCGTTCAGCCTGACTTCACGGCTCCTAGCTACCCCGTGGATACTATCACGGAGGTTGAAAATTGCGAGCTTATGACGAAATGGCAGAACCTCACTTTCAAGGCAGCTCTCGGCTCTGTTGCACCTCCTCAACCCAACGGAACTTTTCACTGCCGTCCGATTCCACATGGCTATGCTGTTGTGATGGTGGATGAAGTAATGGATGGATTTTATGATCTCGAGCTTGACCACCTTACCGGTGAAGGGGAGAAGAAACTGGTTAATGCTTTGAGGAGTACATGCCTATGGCCGAAGGAGTACATCAAGCTTCCAAACTGGACGCCTCCGTCTCCTCCTACTCCTCCGGCGCGTGAGGGCACTCCTCCTCCTCCTCCTCCTACTCCTCCTCCGGAGAGTGATCAGAGCATTCCGCCTCCTCCTCCTCCTCCTCCGGCGAGTGATCAGGGCACTCCGCCTCCTTCTCCGGCTCCTCTGACGCGTGATGGCACTCCGCCTCCTCCTTCGCCCGCTCCGACGCGTGAGGCCACTCCGCCTCCTCATCCTCCTCCTCCTCCTCCGACGCGATAGGCCACTCACTCTCCTCCTCCTCCGGTGCGTCAGGACACTACGCCTCCTCCGACGCATCAGCCATGACGGAAGAGAGACGTCGCAGCCGCTCCAGCGGCTAGTAGTACAATAGGCAGGAAAAAAATACAAATTTGGTCCAAGCCTCAAGCCTGTTACAAAGTTACCATACGAGAGGACTGACGAAGAAAGCATTGCGATTAGTAAAGCTGAAGTGGAGGCCCATTTTGCACGGAAACAGCCACCTCCGAAGGAAACGGTAGATCCGATGAAAGCGAAGTGCCCTCTGGATGCCCTGAAGCGATCATCACCGCCTCCGCTAGCATCAAACTATGACCGTTGTATTATAAATACATATAATGAAGCGCAGTAGTCGGGAAGTACCTCAAGTGCTGCCCGAGTCAAAGAACGAAGAAGTGGGAAAACAATTCCCCAGCTCGGCGAACAGGAGAAGCAATCGTGCCCTCCGCACAAGGTGTCTAGCAACATTGCTAATGATCCGGTGCTACTGCCCGGTACCAAACTTGGTGATTACTTGGGGGATGATGTACTTTTTCAAACGGCTAAGGTAACCAAAGAAGAACATGAATACGTGCACGGGAAGCCTCTCGTCAAACCTGATGATCCTCCTCTAACAACGTGCATGTACAAATTGCATGAGTGGTACATGAAAACCTGCAGGAAGTCTAGGAGAGACACTATGTAAGTGGCAGTGAAACCATAGCACAAATTCATTGGACTTCCCGTGATGCCTATTGAATTTGTGGAGTTATTTCAATTATACAATCAACGGGCTCTCGACAAACAACTCATGATTGCCTACTGTCTGTAAGTATTACTTCTATAGTTAAGTCTTTAGCTCAGCTCGTTCATTGCATGTGTGTGTGTGTCTATATATATATATATATATATATAATTATCATCACTATTTTATGCATATTAAAGATCGTTGAATGCAAAAAAGAAGGAATCTTCGACGTTGGTTTCATTAGCCCAGATGTCGTAAATAAATGGTCGATACGAAATGAACCCGCAGTGACCGAGGAGAACTTGCTAAAGCCGTTCCTTGCACATCAAAACAAAAGTGAAATACTCTTTCCTTACAACTTCAAGTGAGTGTTGTTGTCTTCTCTGTATAGTCAGTTTCGCTTACTCGAGTTTAAGTAATGTAATTGATGATTTATATATGTGTGCACAATTACCACTTTATTCTGCTATCCATTAATCTTGACGGGGCATTAGTAACTGTCTTAGATTCGAGACGTAAAGATCTCGAGAATTATGCGGACATGACTGCAATGCTCAAGAAGTAAGTTCAGTCGATACCAGGACCATATCGGCATGCAACTTTCGTTAATTTCCTGATATCAAGTAATCATTTTATTTGCCTGACAGGGTTTGGAGTAAGTTTACCCAAAAGGTTCCCGGTCTAAAGATAGAGTTGCGATTTACGCATCCCAAAGTAAATAGTACTAGCTAGTTCCGCGCATCTCTAATTGATTTAAAATTTCTGCAATATATCATTACCATGCTTGCTTACCAGTTTGATTGAACTATATTATCGTAAAGTGCTTGTACCAGAAAGAAGGGACTGTTTTATGTGGATACTACGTATGCGAGTTCATTCGCCACTTGACCTCTGAGCGAGGAGACTTCTCTGACAAACAATTTGAAGTACGTAAATAATATTCACAATTTTATTTTATACATTACCATCAATTGTGTTGAGTTTTATTCATATATATGCATGTATTAACCCCCTTCTTTAAATTAGATCTGAAAGATGCGGGATGAACTCCTACCACATGATCGCATACGAGCAATTCAAGAGAAATTGGATGCATTCTTTCTTGACCACGTCATACCTGAAGACGCAGAATACTATATTAATTTATGATTGGATCTTAGGGATTGTAAGAGATCTTATATTATATATATGTAGCTAGTAGCGTCGGATAGATATACGAAGACTTGTTGTTCGACCAATCTCTCGAAGAAAGAGAGGTCGATCACTTCTCTGTGTGTATATGTTCATGACGATCTTGTGTACTTAATGGTTCCTTCATTTGCTTACTAGCTAGCATGTCGAGTTTTCTCTATCGTAGCTAGCTAGCGTCGACCAAGCACGGAGAAAGAAAGGACACTTCTCTCTATTAATTAGCTAGCTAACACAATATGAAACCCCTAAATTAAGCCTCCAACCCCCTGCCCCCCTTTCAAAAAAAACCCAGCAACTGCCAGATGCTGACGCGTGGATGCCTTTTGGTTCCGGTTGGTGTTACCAACCGGGACTAAAGGTCCTCTTGCCTGGGCTCCCCGTAGCGACCACGTGGATCCCCTTCTATCCTGGTTTGTAAGCGAACCGGGACTAAAGGTTTAGGGTTTTAGTCCCGACCCTTTAGTCCCGGTTCCAGAACCGGGACTAATGGGCCTCTGAAACCGGGACAAATGGCCTGTTTTCTACTAGTGGTTTTAAGGACATGTTTCAATATATCGTTAATAAGGAGGAAGATGATGCTTTAAATTAATCAGATAAAGAGCTGGGCATGTTCCAATCCGAGGTCGAAGAAGGAAAATATGTTTCTAGGGCTGTTGATGATGACTTGGATGTTTTTTATTGGTATTACAGCGATAGGCATGTTGAAAATCAGTCGTAAACGTGTAGGATGTTATGATTCCGCTAATACAGAGGGGTAAGCATGTGTTCTGTGTGATTTTTATACTCACAGAGTTACCTAAGTTCTCGATGCAAATAGTACAATTAGGTTGAATACATGCTCATTTCAATTGTGCTTCTACAAAGTATATGGAACCAGAATGTTAGAATAGTGTTGAGCAACCCTGTATTCACTCATTTATAGCCGAGTTGCTAACCATATATTGCAATCTTAAGGTACTAAATTCGGGAGTACTACATATATCTTACATTACATCAACTCTTTTGATTCATATTACCAAAATCATATATACTCCATTGTTTTGTACTATGCAAGTTTGTCTCGTGCTTAGCTTCATATGCCGAGATAGTTGACATGCTCAACAATTCTAGCATCTTTGCTTACTGCATTTTTCTTATGGTTTTCTAAGTGATATATATTCGTTACAGGGATGGAAAGGGTAATCTAAGTTAGTTTCAACAGCAAAGTCACTGTTTCATGTGCCTTTTTTTCCTTGAGGTTCAAAGCACTTCCATGTCTTGCAAAAAGACTGTATAATCTTGCTTGCGTCTGTATCTTTGTTGTCGACCAAATTGATGGATACATGTGTGTACGGGCTCCAATTGCGAATCGGCATTGCACTTGGAAGGTTCAGTTTTAACACACCTTCAGAATTATGAAATTTTTATGCGTTCTAGCATTTGGGTGGATTCCTTGGATGCTTAACCCTACGAGTTCTATAATATATTGTTATGATCACATCCCGGTTTGTCGGGACTTGATTTTTTTTATGTTGTAAATTGTACTTGCTTCAAAAACTATTGTGTTTTTGCTTACCTTCCATTGGCCAGTTAGTTCTAACCAACTATGCAAAGTCTCAAGTTAGCTTGAAATTGCATTTCTTCATCTATATGATAATTATAAGCTACCTATATGTTTCGATAGATTTCATGTACATAAAGAAAAAATATAGTTCGCTTATGAACTATTCATAGTTGCTTTTAACATTTCTTGTTCGATCCTTATTCTGTGTAGCATAAGTAGGACGACTATGTGCTCGACTTGCCACTGGTACGGTGCGTTCCAATTTTCTAATACGTATCTTGCACGTGTTTTATGTTTCGACTCTTCTTCAGAACCTCGCTAGCACCTGTACATTGCATGTATCCCTATGATGTGTACCTTACGTTTCCTTCTATCTACCAGTTCAGTTTATGCATCAATGCAAAATAAATAAACATCGTTGTTTAGCCAAAAATGCAAAAACAGAAATGCAGGCAGGCAAATATAGTACCAATGGAAAATATATCATACCATTCACTAAAAAAAATTGGTCAGTGAACCAACTCTTTCGCTGCACTTTATGTACCTATACTTCAACTGACACAAACACAATAAAATCAGACGGGCACTCGCACGCCGCGCCTCTTTGGCTCTAGTTGATTGGTATATTTCCAGTCCAACCAGAACGACGTAGTTAGCTCTCACACACAATTTTTCTTTTATATTCAGATGTCATGTACGTACACGTGAATAAATAGGCTGCTTTCCTTTCTTTTGGCAAAAAGTCGTTTGTGTTCATGCCGCAGACACTTTCCAATGACCACAGTTCTCCCTTTAGTATGAGTAACAGTCATCTCTTTAAATCTCAACCGTCAATCTTTATGGTTAACTGTAAAATCAATAGATATAAAAGGACGACGTATGAAGAATTATGAAAGCCTCATTTTAATATTAGGTACAAGTTTGGATGCATTGGACTTCAAGTCTTCAGATCATGTTTTTATTAGCATATTATAGATATTACAACTGTAACGGTGATTGACGATTTTAGGAGCCGTCCATCCATCCTAATCCGATGGTGGGAAAATAGGAGTTACAAAACTAAAATTACAGAAAATTACATGTAATGGTAGGACCATTATAAAATTTTGGTGGGACCAGTTAGTTTTTCCAAGGATAGATCCGTCATTTTCTTTGAAAATTCTCAACTTTGATTGCTCCATTAATTTCGAAGGTGATTGCAGATAATGGCGGAGGTGGGAGTGTAGCAACAGAATATTCGGGAGGGGCGATATATACGCGCGTTAGGCTGATAGTTGTGGTCCATCGGCTATAGATACTGCTGGATCGGCTATAGATACTGCTGGCATGCAGCTAATATACTTGTATGACTAAGATCGGTACTAGTGGGCGCCGACAAGTATGCTTACAACAATAAAATAAACAAACCGATATAGATAAACGAAATTGCATACAGTCATAGATATGGGCATTCTTGAGACCTTTTACGGTGCATCATACTCCTGTAAATAGTGAGTAGTATATAATTGATCCAATGGTCATTATTGATTTCTGATTTTTTTTCCTTGAGGATATTCTGGTAATTGGCTGTTAGGGTAGATTAGTCATTTCTTAATGATAATTGTGGTGATTAATAATATGAGTAATTGCAATAATTCATAACGTAAGTAATCACACCTGGAAAAAAAGAATCGTTCCTGTAGGTTTGCCTTCTCATTATCACAGAGTTCTTCATTTTTCTGCCGCCTCCTAGGTGCCCGGCGGCCGTCGGCTCAGTTGTACAGAGGCGACCGCTACTTCTCCCGCCCTGAGGACACCGCCGCTAGATCTTCAATGGCGCAGGCGTCCCGCGCCGCCCGGCGGCCCTCTCTCCATCTCTCATTCATTTTTCTGCCGCCAGCGGCCATCGACTGAGTTGTACAGAGGCGGTCGCTCCTTCTCCCGCCCTGCGGTCGCCGCCGCAAGATCTTCAACAGCGCAGCCGCCCCGCGTCGCCCGGTGGCCCTCTCTCCGTCGTGCAATCTTCAGACGGGGTCCAAGATTGGTTCATCCGCGCATCGTGGTGAAGATCCCTCGCATAGGTACGTTGCCTCTGGTGCTCTCCAAACGTCATAGTTGTGCACACAATAGGAATTTCCAAAGAAGTGCTTGATCTGTGTGCGTATGGATGCTAGTAGGGTGAGTGACAAGAGAACAGACAATAAATTATGATGGCATCCAAGGGTTTGTAATGACTATAATGCTTTGCCATGACCTCAGATTGGAGTACTTCTTAGAAGAACTTAATAAGGTTATTTGAAAACCAAGATTTCTCAGAACCTGAATTTTTGGATAGAGATGAGAAAGTTGCTTTGGTGTCTATGCAGTTTGGGATAAGTATGCATATGTATATTTTACGAAGCATTTCAGCCAACACACATGTGGAAGCTGTGATGCGATTTACATGCATATCACACAGGAATGAAGGTGCATGTACAGCCTGTATGCCCATGCTATGTGAACAGAAGCAATTTGGAACAATAAACATGAACGAAATTACTCAGCCCAGTAGGATTGTAGGCTTCTCAGACAATTAATAAGGATGTCAGAGATTCTTGGTTCAGTTACAGATGATAATCGTTGACAATTTATAGTTAATCTATTTTAGTTCCAGCGTATTTCTTTCATGTAAACATGTAACAGGTATTGTTGTTTCTTATGGCAGGATAACGGCATGGGTGCCGAAGGCATCTCGATAGATGAATTTATGGAGTATGACTCGATGGTCAGACAGACATTTAAAAGTGAGAAGATGGACAAGTGTTATACATTCAGAATTTTTACTATGGCATTTATCATCACAGATATATTTCTTTTGAATGAGATATAGTTGACTCATACTGCATGATTACGTGCCATCTTCTATTTATGTTTGTAACACTCGACATGTGAATCCTTCTCTCGTGCTAATCCTTCTCACAGCGGCCATGCATGACCGTACCAGTCGTACATTACACGGAATTGATTGATCATGTTTCGATAATTGATCTGCATGTTCAAACGCTTTCTATTCCAGCATCAGCGCTTTATGAATCTGTGAGAGCAAGAAAACCACCATGATCCAATACGTTCATTCAGTTGAACAATGAATGATCTCAATTCCCACAAAAAAATTATAGCTGACATCTAGTCTTACAAAGTGGGGATTACAATTCTAGCAACATATATGATCATCATGAACCAAAAAAGTATTGAGTATCTCCTGGATTTGTATCTCTCTTCTTGTAATTTCTTGGCGAGTATTATCTCATTCGCCGTGTCATTCTCCCCTGAAGTAGGCAACTCTGACGCTAGAAAGTTTAGTTTGCTCTCTAATTCTGATATTTGTTGATCCTTCTCCTTCAGAAGCAAGGTCGCAGTGGCCAGCGTATCTTCATGATAACTGTCGATAGCCATTGTGCAATAATTGACCATCTGCTCAGCGTAGTTGTTGAGGAGGTCTTCCCGAATGAACAACTTGCAACCCTTAATATAATAATAACACAGGGGGGGGAGGTATTTAGTCAATAATAAAACACTAGGAAATTAGTTGACATTAGGGTATGCTTGTCACAACAAACCTCGTGCATCTCGCATTTTAGGTAGCAACACCGCATGTTATTATCAGTGTAATAGATGTCTCGGACTGCAGGCTCATGACAAGCACATAGCAACTCAGGCAAATCACAATCATCTACAATACAGTGTGAATCAAATCAGTGGAAGTAAAGGTAGGGGGAACTGTAAACTCTAAAGCATTAGATACAAAAGAAATAGGAAATTATGAATCAAAACAAGAGCAAATTAGTCCATGCACAGTAATACTTCAGAAAGAAGAAGATGAAGTGATTGGATGTTTTTCTTGTTAACAAATCAAGAGATACCCAATCCCATAAAAATAGGAGAGCGTTTAACCAACACGAGATATGCAGGTTTTTTCCTTTTGAAAGAAAAGAAAAACATCCACGATGCCCAAAATTATTAATAAAAAAATAAAGATAATTACAAATGAAAAAACAAAATACTCGTACTGACTCGTAGTATCACTTGTGGGTTCGGACGAACTCGTATTGACGTATGTTCGTCCGACAACTCATACTTACGCGTGTGGGCAAGATATGTACTAACACATGTGGGTCCAAAAAAAGTCGATGTGAAAAGAAGTGCATCCAGACTTGTCCTACCGGCCTACCAGACCCACCACCTTCAAACATGGAGTGCTTCTTGACTTTTATGAAATGACACAAATTTTTGCCAGCATCGTGGGCATGCCCATGGCAGGCCTTCATGCAAAATTTAAAATAATTCGGACACCGAACGCACGTCGCGTCACGTTCGGCTAGTGTTTTATGTTTTTTTCACCGAAAAGAATCAAGAAAATGCACGAAATGTCACGAGTCAACAAAATTTATCATGGGTGCTTGGAATGGTGATGCTGATGTTTGGACAAAAATTGGGTAAATTCAGTCGATGTGAAAAGAAGTGCATCTAGACTTTCCCTACCGGCCTACCAGACCCACCACCTTCAAACATGGAGTGCTTCTTGACTTTCATGAAATGACGCAAAATTTTGCCAGTGCGTGGGCATGCCCATGGCAGATCTCCATGCAAAATTTGAAGGAATTCGGACACCGAACGCACGTTGCGTCACGTTAGGCTAGTGTTTTATGGGTTTTTTCACCGATTTTTTTTTAGAAAATGCACGAAATGTGAGGAGTCAACGAAATTTATCATGGGTGCTTGGAATGGTGATTTTGGTGTTTGGTAAAAAATTGGATAAATCCTATCGATGTGAAAAGAAGTGCATCTAGATTTTGTACTTTATAGTTCAGACTTCTGTTTCTCTTTTATCACTTGATTTGGTTGCTGTCTTTGGATGGGGGTTCAGATTTGAGTATTTCGGGCATGTCTACTACAGAGCAATCCCGACTGCAGTGGTTTTGTCTAGAATGCACAACAACTGAACCAGACCGTACAAAAGAAGATCATAAACTGCTCCATTTTGTAGAGTCTGCAACTACAGAACCTAACATTTGCAAGCAGAAAAAACATCTACTATCATGCAGTGGCGGATCCAGGAATTAAACACTGGTCCGTCTAAACAGAAAAATGAACGGTCAATAATCATCTGATATATCGTAAAAGGTCTCTAGATTAACATCAGAGTTAACTGTTAGACTATACGTGTACGGCCTGTATATACGTCAAGGATGTACGCGTCGTGTGTGTGCGTGGTAGTGCACGATGGTGGTAGTGGCACACGATCTTCCTCTCGGACGTGGTCTCTGTAATTGTATATATACCTGGCCGATGAGCCTAATGGAAGTGTGTGTTGATTCCCTAATCATTCTCCTCTCACCTTCTCGCTATCATGGTATCAGATGCTCCTGACCGGCTCTATCCTTTTGCTCCGGTCATCGATCCTTCTTTCGCTGCTCCTGACGGCACCACCGTTCCCGATGACCCTGCAATCGTTTCTGCACCTGCTGCCGCGTCCGTCGACGCATGTGCGTCTGTCATCCCCACACCACCGGCTCTTCCTGCCCCGCCTACGGCCCTTCCCGTCGTTATGCCCTTTGCTGCTCCCCTCCCTGCCTCTGTGCTCCAGACGATCAACATCCGTCGTCATGTGCCGGTGACCCTGGATCTCCTCGCCGGCAACTACGTGCAGTGGCGTCGCCACTTCGACACGGCAATCGGCATGTTCGGTCTCCGTGACCACATCGACACTGAGGCCCTGCAGCGCTCTGACGACCCGGAGTGGGCGATGGCGGATCATGCCGTCGTCCACTGGCTTAACACCACCGTCTCCCCTGAGCTCCTGGCCGCGGTGATGCAAGACGAGGACACCGCCCTCACTCTGTGGGTGGCGATCGACTCCATCTTCCGGGACAACCAGCTCGCTCGGGCTGTCTACATAGACGCCGAATACCATGCTGTCGTCCAGGACGACATGACGATCATGCAATACTGCACCAAGCTCAAGACTTACGTCGATCAGCTGCGTGATCTCGGGCAGCCCGTGACAGAGCCGCGACAGGTCTTCCACCTTCTGCGTGGGCTCGGGCAGGAGTTCCACAGCACCATCCCTCACATCACCTCGCGCACGCCGCTCCCCACGTTCCTCCGGGTGCGCTCCTTCCTCCTGCTCGAGGAACACCGTGCTGATCAGGCCGCGCGCATCCAGGGCGCGCAAGCGCTTGTCGTCGGGCGTGGCACCGCCGCGCCTCCTCCAGTCGCGCCCACACCTCCGTCCGCGCCTGCCGTGTCCGATGGCTCTGCCACGCGTGACCGCGGTCGTCAGCGTCGTCGCGGGCACGGCAACGGCCAGGTTGGTGGTCAGCCTGCTGCTCTCACGCCGCTGCGCCTTCCTAGGCTCCCTGCTCCGGCGCCCGGCGCCAACTCCTAGACCGGCCTTGTGCAGGCCTGGCCCATGCCGTGGCGCGCCCCCGGCTCTGGCGTGCTCGGGCCGCGTTCCGGCACCCCTCCCCAGCAGGCCATGTACGCGGCTCCCTCCCTGCCGTTGCCTGGTGCCTACGGCTACACCGGCTATGACCCTCCGCCAGGCTACGGACCAATTCCGTACTACCCCGTGCCCCATGCCGGCGCCCCCCGCTCGACATGGCGTCTCTTCAGGCGGCGCTCCACAACGCCACTTCTGTCCCCTCCTCATCGGGCAGTTCCTCCGACTGGTACCTCGACTCCGGCGTGGCCTCCCACATGACCAACAACACCGGTACTCTCCATTCTGTTCACCCCTCCACCTCTCCTTCTCATATCATCGTTGGTAGCGGTGAGCACCTTCCGATCACACATGTTGGCACTGGCTCTCTCATCTCTGGCACCTCCCCCATTCAGCTTCGTAACGTGCTTGTTTCTTCCTCTCTAATCAAAAATCTTCTTTCTGTTCGTCAGCTTTGTCATGACAATCCCGTTTCTATTGAGTTTGATTTGTTTGGGTTTTCTGTCAAGGACATCCGGACAAGAACAGTGATTCTCCGCTGTGATTCCACCGGAGATTTGTATCGGGTGGGGCGTGCACCGTCGCTATCTTCGCGCCCTTTCGCCGGCGTGGCCACTGTCGAGCTGCTGCACCAGCATCTTGGGCATCCAGGGGCAGCGCTGCTCCAGCAGATTGCTTCCCAGCTCTGCTTCCGCTTCAGCAAGTCATCGCCGCACCACTGTCATGCCTGTAGATTAGGCAAACATGCACGTTTACCCTTTCAGTCTTCAGTTAGTTGTACATACTTTCCCTTTCAGTTGCTGCACTTGGATGTATGGACTTCTCCTGTTAACAACATATCCGGTTATCAGTTTTACCTTGTGATCCTTGATGAATACACACATTATGTATGGACCTTTTCCCTTAAAAACAAATATGATGTTCTTTCCATACTGCGTGATTTTTATGCCTATGTTCAGACACAGTTTCAGCTTCCTGTCTTCTCTCTTCAGACAGACAATGGTCCAGAGTTTGACAGTGCTTCTGTTCGCTCCCTCCTCTCCACTCACGGCTCTGTTCTTTGCCTCTCCTGTCCATATACTAGTCAGCAGAATGGCAAGGCGGAGCGGATCCTGCGCACTCTCAACGACAGTGTCCGTGCCCTCCTCTTCCATGCGTCCATGCCGCCGCGGTTCTGGGCTGAAGCTCTGAACATCGCCACATACCTGATCAACCGCCGCCCCTGCCATGCCAGTGCACCTCGCTCCCCGTATGAACTTTTGCTTGGTGAAGCTCCTGACTACAGCTTGCTGCGCGTGTTTGGCTGCCTCTGCTACCCTAACACCACCGCCACCAGTCGCCACAAGCTTGACGCCCGCTCTGTCGTGTGCGTCTTCCTCGGCTATCCCTCCGATCACCGTGGGTATCGGTGCTTTGATCTCGTCTCCCGGCACGTCCTGACCTCGTGGCACATCGTCTTCCACGAGCAGGACTTCCCCTTTGCTCGTTCAGTCGCTCCCACTGTCGCGTTGCCCCCGTCACCGCCGCCTGCTGGGCCACTGATCCTGCAGGTACCCGCGCCATGCTCTGTCTTTGTGCCCCATCTCACGATATCACCATCATCGAGCGGCGCCGCGTCCTCCCGCTCCTCCGGGCCATCTTCCAGTTCCACTGGGGGCGTTGGGTCGGCGATCAGCAGCCCCAGTTCGTGCGCGTCCTCGCCTGGTTTAGCCTCCACCGCTTCTTCGTCATCTGGCGGGTGCCCTGCTACTGCGCTCCTCCCGAACCACCGGCTTCGGTTGCTCCGCCATGCCAGATGGTCACGCGTGCACAGGCTGGCGTCTTCAAGCCCAATCCGCGCTACTATGACGCCGCTACTGTCTCAACCTCTGCGACGATATCTCCGCTCCCCAGCTTTGTTCGCGCCGCCGTGCGTGACCCGAACTGGCTGGCGGCGATGCTTGAGGAGTTCGCCGCCCTCGTTAGCAACCGCACCTGGGATCTGGTGCCGCGTCCCCCCGGCGCCAACTTGATCACTGGAAAGTGGGTGTTCAAGCACAAGATGCGCGTCGATGGCACCATCGAACGCTACAAGACCAGGTGGATGGTGCGCGGGTTTCGCCAACACGCCAGCGTGGACTACGGCGAGAGCTGGCGTGGACTACGGCGAGACCTTCTCTCTGGTGGTCAAGCCGGCGACCATCCGCACTGTCCTCACCATCGCCGCCTCGCGTCGCTGGCCCGTGCATCATCTCGACGTGAAAAACGCATTCTTGCACGGGACCCTCGATGAGGAGGTGTATTGCCTTCAACCCGCCGGCTTCGTCGACCACACCAAGCCCGAGCACGTCTGCCGACTAGCCAAGTCGCTCTACGACCTCAAGCAGGCGCCGCGCGCCTGGTTTCTGCGTTTTGCGGGCTTCCTCAAGACGATCGGCTTCGCCGGCACCCACTCTGACTCGTCCTTGTTCGTCTACACGCACGACAGCAAGACGGCCTTCCTCCTGCTGTATGTGGACGACATCATCCTCACCGCATCTTCGCCCGCTCTGCTGCAGCGCGTCATTCACTGCCTCACTGGTGAATTCTCCATGAAGAATCTTGGCCCGCTCCATTTCTTCCTTAGCATTCGTGTGCAGCGCACTCCTGCGGGGTTCTTCCTCTGCCAGCACCAGTACGTCGAGGACATGCTCGACTGTGCCGAGATGGACACCTGCAAGCCTTCGCCGACGCCGATCGATACCAAGGGCAAGCTCCCGCAGGCCGACGGACCGCGCGTCAACGACCCCTCCGCCTACCACAGCATTGCCGGAGCATTGCAGTACCTCACCATCACCCGCCCCGAGCTCGCCTATGCCGTCCAACAGATCTGTTTGCATATGCACGATCCGCGTGTCTGCCATCAAAACTTGGTCAAGCGCGTGCTTCGCTACGTTCGTGGGACGCCATCCCTCGGCTGCATCTCCGCGCCTCGACGAAGTTGGATCTTCGTGCGTTCACCGATGCTGACTGGGCCGGGTGCCCTGACACCAGGCGCTTGACGTATGGCTTCTGCCTTTACCTTGGTGACGCCCTCGTCTCCTGGTCTTCAAAACGGCAGGCCACCGTCTCCCGCTCCAGTGTCGAGGCAGAGTACCGCGGTGTCGCGAACGCTGTCGCCGAATGCGTCTAGCTGCGTCAACTCCTCGGCGAACTCCGTGCACGGATGACCACAGCCACGCTCGTCTTCTGCGACAACGTTTCTTCTGTGTATCTCTCTCGACGAACCCCGTCCACCACCGGGGCACCAAGCATGTGGAGCTAGACATCCATTTCGTCCGCGAGCGCGTTGCTCTTGGCGAGTTCAGGGTGCTGCACATCCCCACCAAACAGCAGCTGGCTGACGTGATGGCCAAAGGCCTGCCTACTGACCTCTTTCTTCAGTTCAGGTCCAGTCTTTGCTTCGCCCCGAGCGGCGTCACGACTGCGAGGGATGTTAGACTATACGTGTACAGTGTTAGACTATATGTGTACAGCCTGTATATACGTCAAGGATGTACGCGTCGTGTGTGTGTGTGCGCGTGGGTAGTGCACGATGGTGGTAGTGGCACACGATCTCCCTTTCGGACGTGGTCTCTGTAACTGTATATATACCCGACCGATGAGCCTAATGGAAGTGTGTGTTGATTCCCTAATCATTCTCCTCCCACCTTCTCGCTGCATTAACTATATACCAATATGCACGGTTCATCGTGCTGGACGGACACTAAACTGCATTGATTGACAAGTGCATGATGGTGAGCAGCGACTGTAGCTGGTCGTCGAGCGCTCTGTGGCGGCCTCTTCCCTTCCCACCATGAGTCTTCTCTCCTTGAGAAAGCAGCAATCCTATCCTCACACTTTCTTGAAAAGTTAGTGTTGCTCTTGTTACTAATGCAGTAGTTATCGATGTCTTGATCGCAATAAGGCCAGCCAACAGTGATAGAACATTAGGCCACTCACAGATGAGAAGCTGCAAAATATAAGGTGCAATAAGAATGTGTAATAATATTCATTGTACCGAAATATGATGGAAATACAAGGTGCGTTAACAGGTTGTATACTGTTTGACAGTGGGAGGCGATCAACAATAGCAGAGCCTACCTGTTCACGTATGATGGCTGCCGTTGTTGGGCGTCACCGGCTGCTCGACGGAGGGAGGCGATTGAGGAGGCGGTGGGGCAGGGAGGGCCAGAACCCTGGCGGCAGGAGCGACACCAAGGAGGCAACCACTACCGTTTCCACAGCCTTTTCTCCCATCCTTCCAAGGCATATACTGAGAAGAGGCCTGAGCATGTATGGTTTATGACCTAACCACAAATGCGTACAATGCCGGATTCCATTTTCCGATAATGCGTGCAACGGTGGAGAGCTTCGACGGCATCAGACAGGGCCGTAGGTACTTGGCGGAAGGATTTGTCCGAGACTCCGAGGGGCGCAGGGCGTAGGAAAACGGCGGCGCTCCTGCACCAAAGTGGAGGGGCTCTGGTCGGGCACATGCCGTCGATGGTCAGTACTGGTTGACCCGCGGCGGCAGCGGTCCTAGTCAGCGGCTCGATTAGGTTAAGCTTTCAACACGCTGGCGAGGGATTTGGGAAGAACGTGGTGGAGGCCTCGTGGGACGGAACGAGTAGTTGGACAATTACTTGACTACCCTTTGTAAAGAAAATAAATATTTGTAAATTATTATTTGGGATCAACGGCCAGGAAAAAACAGGGTGGGAGTTACATGAAATTACACACTGTAACTCCCCAATCATCGTAAAAGAGCTCGATAGATATATGCTCAAGAAAAGATATCGTCTGCATCAAGCCATTGACAAACACATTATTCGTTTTAATAGGCTGCTTTATATTCTCATAATGCACCACCTTATTTTAGATTGGTGGGCAATTCTTCTGACACTCTTTTTGGGCATGAAAACACGGCACGTCCGGCAGCTCGAGGCAGCAGAAGCACTGTGCTTTCAAGCCATAGAATTCACCTTTGGTCTTACAATCCCTGATAACACAAAATTTTAAAGTAATTTTATCCTCATCTAATGACGTGACCGCCGAAGTAGCGTTGGCATGGCCATCTTCGTAGGTGTTCTCGGGCTCAGGCCGACCTATTACATAGGTAATATATGGATATCAGTCCACAATATGCAAATATATATCAATATATACTCTAAAAAAGTATATATATGTATATATATGTATATATATATATATATATACACACACACACACACACACACACATCAATATATAAACAATATGATTGTGATGATATACTTACATTGTCCAACCATAAGAAGACACCCGATGAACAAAACAGCCATCATGTACCCCACGCTGCTTCCCTTCATATTTTCAACGAACCGCGTACAAGATTATGAGATGGACGCAATCTGAGGCAATGGTCACGGCTCCCTCTCGCCTCAGTATATATAGAGGGTACAAAGTCTAATTAAGTAGTAGTACGAGATATGCATTAATTGTCACATTACAAACACGACAGGCCTGCAATGCGATTTGCAGATCACACCATTCTATGGTATGGTAGTCCTTGATTAGGAATGCGTACAATCGCCAGAAGTAATTGTTGATCTGCCCGATTATTAACCATATACATGCGCATCAGGTTGACATAGCCTACCCATCTGTCAGGTTAGTTACCATACACTCCCAACCGCCATTGAGTTGGGTAATGAATCATCTTGTCAAAGATCGAAAAACGCCGGGATCGAGGACCCTACCAACAACTTACATCGACAAACATCTCTCAGCATAGAGAAGTGATAGAAAGTACAGTACATAAGTATGAGTAGAGATGCGTCATGTTTGTATTCCCCGTCTTGGGGTAACAAAATAGACAGTACATGCAAGAAAGAGAAAGGAGGACTCACGCACACAACAACCTAACTACCGATCCTATCTCTACGTGAGTGTGGCGGTGTAGTGCATGGCGCATGCATAAGAGATAAGGTAGAGACCGGTTCGTCTCCTTGAGAATTGCTCAAGCCAGCTATAGTTCTAACAAGAAGTTTGTTTAGCGTCGAGAGAAACAGTTAAGAGGCCTCAGACGCAACCCACCATTCATTCAGTTGAATGTACACTTTGTCTAAGATTCTCAACTGACGGGTCGCCAACCTGCAGCTTTGTCTTGAGTCTGGGCCCAGTTCCTTTTGGCCGCATTCGTCCATAATTTTGAAAATCAACCCTCCACCCAGCTTCTTTCAGAATCTTGAACTCATATTATTTTTACAATCCTAGCTAGTTAGGGAGCTAGAATTGTAAAAAATATATGGATACAAGATTCTGGGAGAAGATGGGTGAAGGGTCGATTCTCGAGATTCTGAAAAAATCGGACAAAAGAACTGGGCCATATTGTGCCTACAAAAAAATCCGCTCTCACAACATAATCCTATGTTTTATCCTGATTCATGTAACAGCTTCTGACAAACCTGATTTACCGGTGCTTACTGCCCTGCCTCGCCTCGCCTACACGAGGATGAACAAAGCTACCGAAAGAACCAAGGACACAGCCAAAAGTCTCAGCGGCACCACCTGTAAAGAATAAGAGGTGAAGCGTATGATGATCTCATCAGGGGGGACACGTGAATGTTGATATATATAGAAAGTTACAACTGTCGGCAGGTTGTTGGAGTCTTGACCCCTAATCCAAGAATTACAAGATAAGATCTAAGTCTCCTAACAACCTGCCTATGTACAACTCGCGTATACACAAATATATGTACAAGTCGACACACTAACTAGCCTATCGTTTAACATGCTCCCTCAATCTTAACATGTCAAGGTTCAGATTGTCCTTGAAGGCTTGTAGTTGTCGAGCTTGTAATGGTTTGGTAAACCCATCAGCAACTTGATCTCCTGTTGAAATGAATCTTATCTCCAAAAGTTTCTGTGCAACTCTCTCACAAATAAAGTGAAAGTCAATCTCAATGTGTTTTGTCCTTGCATGAAATACAGGATTTGCAGACAAGTATGTTGCTTCAGGATTGTCATAGCATAGACAAGAAACATGAGGCCTTTCAACTCCTAACTCCTCCAACATGGTTTCCATCCACATTACTTCAGTTGTTGCATTTGCAAGAGACTTATACTCTGCTCCAGCACTAGAACAAGACATTGTTACTTGTTTTCTTTGCATTCCATGATATAAGATTAGAACAAAAGAAAACAGCAAATCCCCCAGTGGATCTCCTGTCATCAGGACACCCTGCCCAATCTGCATCAGAAAAAGCACTTACTGTTGTTGAGGATGACTTGCATATCCTGAGTCCTGTTCCAGGACTTCCCTGAACATATCTTAATATTCTTTTCATAGCAATCCAATGTAGATAAGTAGGAGCATGCAGAAACTGACAAACCTTATTACGAGAGAAAGATATATCAGGTCTTGTCAAGGTTAAATACTGAAGTGCACCAACAATACTTCTATATCTGGTTCCTTCTTCTGGACTTAGCAATTCTCCCTCATGCAAGGATAATTTTTCCGTTGTGGATAAAGGTGTACTAGAAGGTTTGCAATCCTTCAGACCTACACACTTGAGTATATCTTTAGCATATTTTTCTTGGGTTAGCAATATGCCATCTTGTACCTTTTAAACTTCAATACCTAAAAAGTAATGCAATTCTCCCAAGTCTTTAAGAGCAAATTCACTCTTCGGATTCTTAAGTAGGGCTGCAGTGGCTTCTTGTGAAGAACTGGCAACAATTATGGCATCTACATAAATGAGTATAAAAATCATCACCTTCCCTTTCTTGAAGAAGAACACACGCGTGTCCCCCCTTGAGGTCCAAAAACCAAGTTGTTGAAGATTTGTGCTCAGTCTTGAATACCAGGCTCTAGGTGCCTGTTTTAGACCATATAGAGCTTTGTCCAATCTGCACACATGTTGTGGTTTAGTGCTATCCACAGACCTAGGTGGTTGCCTCATAAACACCTCTTCCTCGAGAACGCCATGTAAGAACGCATTCCGTACATCCAACTGACGAAGATTCCATTCCCTGGAGATAGAAATAGTCAAAACAAGCCTGATAGTAGTTGCCTTAACAACTGGACTGAAAGTGTCCTCGTAATCAATGCCATAGTGTTGTTTAAAACCTTTAGCAACTAGTCTAGCCTTGTACCTATCTATTGTTCCATCAGAGTTTCTTTTAATTTTATACACCCATTTGCAGTCTATAATATTCCTCCCTTGGTTAGGTGAGACTAGATGCCACATTTGATTTTTCATAAGTGCATCATATTCTACATCCATAGCATGTTTTCAGCTTTTGTCATCTAGAGCTTCGGCTAGATCCTTTGCTCTCTGGTGGTAGAAAAATTTGCAATCTTAAAATTCTTGTCACACCTGACCATCCCATCCTTAGGGATCAGTGGTTTAAAAATACCTCTCTATGAACAAGTGTTGGGGCACTCGGAGTTAACAGCCACAGAGGATCCTGCTGTTGTGGAGTTGATGGGCGCAAAAGATCCGACAGACGATCTGGCCTGAGAACTTTCCTCAGGTGTTGTGCGGTCGGGCGAGGAAACCTGAGCCCATAACAGCAATGTAGCGGGCCCCTCCGTATAGGTGGCCCACGTCCAAGAGACCGTGTTGGCCCGTGTGCAAGCGACACACTAGGAGGGCGCGCCTCCTCGTCATGATGGCGCGTTGGTGTGGATTGGTTGGGCCCGGCTGTCCGCAGTTGTCACTAAGAGATGCGCCAGCTGCGGGTCCACCCAGCCACACTCCGCTCGCGGTTGGGCTGGCTGCATCAGGCGGTGTCGGTGGATCCACCTGGGAATCTGCAGCAGCGCTAGATTCGCCGCCGCCAGATATCTCGGGATAGATGGCTATAGCAGAATCCCCTCCGTGTCTCGTGCCAGGTTGGTTAGGCCTTATCTGCTGCATAAAATTGTTGGGGAACGTCGCATGGGAAACAAAAAAATTCCTATGTTCACGCAAGACCTATCCATGGTGATGAGCATCTACGAGAGGGAGAGTGGATCTACATACCCTTATACATCGCTAAGCGGGAAGCGTTAAGAAACGCGGTTGGTGTAGTCGAACGTCTTCGCGATCCAAATCGCCAAGCGTCCCGCGATCTCATCACGATCCGTCCCGCGATCCAATCACGATCCGTCCCGCGAACTCATCATGATCCGTCCCGCGATCTCATCACGATCCATCTCGCGATCTTGATCATGGTCCTTCCGATCTAGCGCCAAACGGACGGCACCTCCGCGTTCAACACACGTACAGCTCGATGACGATCTCCGCCTTCTTGATCCAGCAAGAGGGAGCGGAGAGGTAGAAGAGTTCTCCGGCAGCGTGACGGCGCCGCGGCGATGGTGGTGGAGCAATTCCGGTAGGGCTTCGCCTAAGCATTGCAGAAAACCGATCTAGAGGAGAAACTATGCACTATAGGAACGGGTAGCACGTGGCTGAAAAAACTAGTGCAAAAACCCTAAAATCTCTAGTATATATAAGAGGAAGAGAGGAGGAGGCTTGGCCCTCAAGGGGCCAGCCCTAGGCTTCGGCCGAACCAAGGAGGAGAGGAGGAATCCTCCTCCAATCCTAGTAGGACTACGACTCCTTCCTTTTTTGTTTTTGTTTTTTTGCCTTTTTCCACCTTTTCTCTTTGGGCTTTTCTCTCCCAGCCGCATGGGCCTTGTGTGGGACTGCCACCAGCCCACTAAGGGATGGTATTCACTCTCCCACAGCCCATGTAGCCTCTTGGGTCAAAATACCCCTCTCGATGGTCTCCCGGTATACTACCGGCACTCCCGGTACACTACCGATGAGCCCGAAATTTTTCCGGCGACCAAAATAGGACTTCCTATATATCAATCTTTACCTCCGGACCATTCCGGAGCTCCTCGTGACGTCCAGGATCTCATCCGGGACTCCGAACAACCTTCAGTCACCACCATACATAACTCTATACTACCGAAACGTCACTGAACCTTAAGTGTGCAGACCCTGCGGGTTCGAGAACTATGTAGACATGACCGAGACACCTCTACGGTAAATAACCAATAGCGGGACCTGGATGCCCATATTGGTTCCTACATATTCTATGAAGATCTTTATCGGTCGAACCTCCATGTCAAGGATTCAGTTAATCACGTATGATGTTCCCTTTGTTCTTCGGTATGTTACTTGTCCGAGATTCGATCGTCGGTATCTCCATACCTAGTTCAACCTCGTTACCGGCAAGTCTCTTTACTCGTTCCGTAATACAAGATCCAGTGGCAAACACTTAGTCACATTGCTTGCAAGGCTTATTGTGATGTTGTATTACCGAGTGGGCCCTAAGATACCTCTTCGTCACACGGAGTAACAAATCCCAGTCTTGATCCATGCCAACCCAACAGACACCCTCGAAGATACCTGTAGAGTACCTTTATAGTCACCCAGTTATGTTGCGATGTTTGATACACATAAGGCACTCCTCCGGTGTTAGTGAGTTGCATGATATCATGGTCATAGGAACAGATACTTGACATGCAGAAAACAGTAGCATTAAACTGACACGATCATATGCTACCTTTGTAGTTTGGGTCTTGTCCATCACACCATTCTCCTAATGATGTGATCCCTTTATCAAATGACATCTCATGTCCATGGCTATGAAACCTTAACCATCTTTGATCAACGAGCTAGTCTATTAGAGGCATACTAGGGACATGGTTTTGTCTATGTATCCACACATGCATCTAAGTCTCCTATGAATACAATTGTGGCATGGATAATAAACGATTATCATGAACAAGGAAATATGATAATAACTCATTTATTATTGCCTCTAGGGCATATTTCCAACAGTCTCCCACTTGCACTAGAGTCAATAATCTAGTTCACATCACCATGTGATTCGCATTGTTATGAATCTAACACCCAATGAGTTCAGGGGCTCGATCATTCTTTGCACGTGAGAGAGGTCTTATAGTCAACGGGTCTGCGACATTCAGATCTGTGTGTACTTTGCAAATCTCTATGTCAAACTATAAACACTGCTACCACACTCCACTTGGTACTATTCCAAATAGCTGCTCCACTATACGTATCCAGATTGCTACTACGAGTCATCCGGATTGGTGTTAAAGCTTGCATCGACGTAACTCTTTACGACGAACTCTTTATCACCTCCATAATCGAGAAACATCTCTTTAGTCTTTTAGTTACTAAGGATAATCTTGACCGTTGTCTAGTGATCCACTCCTGGATCACTCTTGTACCCCTTGATGGACTCATGGCAAGGCACACACAGGTGCGGTACACATCATGGCATACTATACAGCGCCTATGGCTAAGGCATAGGGGACGACGTTCGTCCTTTCTCTTTCTTCTGCCGTGGTCGAGCTTTGAGTCTCACTCAACTTCACACCTTACAAATCAGGCAAGAACTCTTTCTCTGACTGATCCTTTTTGAACTCTTTCAAAATCTTGTCAAGGTATGTACTCATTGAAAGTCTCATCAAACATCTTGATCTATCTCTATAGATCTTGATGCTCAACAATTAGGTAGCTTTATCCAGGTCTTCCTTTGAAAATCACTTTTCAAACAACCGTTTAAGCTTTCTAGAAATTCTATACCATTTCCGATCAACAATATGTCAACCACATATTCTTACCAAAAACTCTATAGTGCTCCCACTCACTTTATTGTAAATACAAGTTTCTCATAAACTTTCTATAGACTCAAAAACTTTGATCACCTCATCAAAGTGTATATTCCAACTCTGAGATGCTTGCTTCAGTCCATAGAAGGATCACTGAAGCTTGCACACCTTTTAGCATCCTTAGGACTGACAAAACCTTCTGGTTGTATCTCATACAACCTTTCCTTAAGGAAGGAAACGATGTTTTGACATCCATCTGCCAGATTTCATAATTGAAAATGCAGCAACTGCTAACATAATTCCAACAGACTTTAGCATCGCTACGAGTGACAAAGTCTCATCGCAGTCAACTCCTTGAACTTGTCGGAAACTTCTTTGTGACAAGTCGAGCTTTATAAATGGTAACATTTACCATCAGTGTCTGTCTTCATCTCAAATGTCCATTTGTACTCGACGACCTACTGTCCAACGAGCAAGTCTACCAAAGTCTATACTTGGTTTTCATACATGGATCCTTTCTCGGATTTCATGACCTCTAACCATTTGTCAGAATCTGGGCCCATCATCGCTTCTCCACAGCTCCTAGGTTCATCGTTGTCCAACAACATGACCTCCAAGACAGGGTTGTCGTACCGCTCAGGAGCAGTACACATCCTTGTCGACCTACGAGGTTCGATAGTAACTTGATCTGAAGCTTCATGATCATCATCATTAACTTCCTCTTCAACTAACGCAGGCTTCACAGAAACATCTTCCTGCGATGCACTACTCTCTCGTTGAAACAAAGGTTCAATAACCTCATCAAGTTCTATCTTCGTCCCACTCAATTCTTTCGAGAGAAACTTTTTCTCGGGAAAGGACCCTTTTTAGCAACAAACACTTTATGCTTGGATCTGAGATAGAAGGTTCACCCAACTGTTCTTAGGGTAAACTATGAAGATGCATTTGTCCGCTTTGGGTTCGAGCTCATTAGGTGAAAACATTTTTCCACACAAGCGTCGCAGCCCCAGAAATGTCAGCTTAGGTTTCTATCAAACCATAATTCACACGGTGTCATCTCAACGGATTTAGATGGTGCCCTATTCAAAGTGAATGTAGATGTCTCTAATGCATAACCCCAAAACTATAGTAGCAAAACGATAAGAGACATCATAGCCCGCACCATATCCAATAGAGCATGACTATGACATTCGGACACACCATCACACTATGGTGTTCCAGGTGGCGTGAGTTGTGAAACAACTTTCACATTGTCTAAAGTTGTATGCCAAACTCGTAACTTAGATATTTACCTCCACGATCATATCGCAGACATTTTTATCTTCTTGTCACGATGATCTTAAACTTCACTCTGAATTTGCTTGAACCTTTCAAACCATTGAGACTTGTGTTTCGTTAAGTAAATATACACTAAATCATCAGTGAAGTTAAGAAAATAACAATATCCACCGCACGCTACAAGACTCATTGGATTGCATACATCAACATGTATCATTTCCAATAAATCACTTGTATGCTCCATCAAACCAGAAAACGGGGTCCTTAGTCATCTTGACCAAGAGGCATGGTTCGCAGGTCTCAACCGATTCGAAATCGAATGAGTCCAAAGATCCATCAGCATGGAGTTTCTTCATGCGTTTTATACCAATATGACATTTAGCGGCAGTGCCACAAGTATGTGGTATTATTATTATTAACTTTATATCTTTTGGCATCAATGTTATGAACATGTGTATTACTACGATCAAGATTCAACAAACCATTCTCACTGGGTGCATGACCATTTAAGGTATTATTCATGTAAACAGAATAACCATTATTCTCTAACTTAAATGAATAACCATGTTGCAATAAACACGATCTAATCACGTTCATGCTCAATGAAAAACACCAAATAACATTTATTTAGGTTCGTCACTAATCCCGAAGGTAGAGAGTGTGTGCGATGTTGATCATATCAACCTTGGAAACATTTCCAACACACATAGTCACCTCACACTTAGCTAGTATCCGTTTATTCCATAGCTTTTACTTCGAGTTACTAACATTTAGCAACCAAACTGGTATCCAATACCCAGGTGCTACTAGGAGTACTCGCAAGGTACACATCATTAACACGTATATCAAATATACTTCTGTCGATGTTGCCAGCCTTCTCATCTACCAAGTATCTAGGGTTGTTCCGCTTCAGCGACCACTCTCCTCATAATCGAGGCACTTGGTCTCGGGTTTGGGTTCAACTTTGGGTTGCTTTACTAGAGCAGCAACTGACTTGCTATCCATAAAGTTTCCCTCCTTGCTCTTGCCCTTCTCGAAACTAGTGGTTTGACTAACCATCAACACTTGACGCTCCTTCTTGATTTCTACCTTCACAGTGTCAAACATCGCGAACAGCTCAGCGATCATTATTTCTATCCCTGGCGTTTTATAGTTCATCACCAAGTTCTAGTAGCTTAGTGACAGCGACTTGGAGAACTATATCAATCACTATCTTATCTGGAAGATCAACTCCCACTCGATTCAAGCGATTGTAGCACCCAGACAATCTGAGCACATGCTCAACGGTTGAGCTATTCTCCTTCATCTTGCAGGCAAAGAATCTTGTTGGAGATCTCATATCTCGCAACACGGGCACGAGCCTGAGATCCTAATTTCAGCTCTTAGAACATCTCATATGTTCCGTGACGTTCAAAACGTTTCGGAGCCTCAATTCTAAGCCGTAATGCATGACGCACTAAACTATCAAGTAGTCATCAGAACATGCCTGTCAGATGTTCACAACATCTACAGACAACGCTAGAGGGGTTGGCGCACCGAGCGGTGCATTAAGGACATAATCCTTCTGTGCAGCAATGAGGACAATCCTCAGATCACGGACCCAGTCCGCAATATTGCTACCATCATCTTTTAACTCTATTTATCTAGGAACATATAAAAATTCAAGGGAGCTACAACGCGAGCAAGTAATCTACAACATAATTTGCAAAGACACTACTAACTATGTTCATGATAATGAGTTCAATTAATCATATTACTAAAGAACTCCCACTCAAATTGACATCCCTCCGGTCATTCGAGTGATACATGGTCCAAATTCACCAACTCAAGTCCAATCATCACGTGAGTTGAGGTGGTTTCAATGGTGAACATCATCATGTTGATCATATCTATTATATGACTCATGTTCGAACTTTCCGTCTCTTGTGTTCCAAGGTCATGTTTGTACATGCTAGGCTCGTCAAGTTTAACCCGAGTGTTCTGCATGTGCAACACTGGCTTGCACCCATTGTATGTGAACGTAGAGTCTATCACACCCGATCATCACGTGGTGTCTCGACACGACGAACTTTCGCAACGGTGCACACTCGGGGAGAACACAATTTATCTTGAAATTAAGTTAGGGATCACCTTATAATGCTACCGTCGTCCTAAGCAAAACAAGGTGCATAAAAGGATTAACATCACATGCAAATCATAAGTGACATGATATGGCCATGAACTTGTGCTTTTGATCTCCATCTTGAAAGCACCGACATGACCTCCATCGTCACCGGCATGACACCATGATCTCCATCATCTTGATCTCCATCAACGTGTCGCCATCGGGGTTGTCGCGCCCACCATGCTTCTACTACTATTGCTACCGTTTAGCGATAAAGTAAAGCATTACATAGCGCTTAATGATTGACACGTTGGTCATACAATAATTAAATACAACCCTATGGCTCCTGTCGTTTGCCGTACTCATCAACATGCAAGTCGTGATATTCTATACAACACATGATCATCTCATACATCACAAATATCTCATCATGTAATTGGCCATATCACATCACAACATACCCTGCAAAAACAAGTTAGACGTCCTCTAATTGTTGTTGCATGTTTTACGCGGCTACTACGGGTATCTAGCAAGAACAATTCTCACCTACGCATAAACCATAACGGTGATAGATAAGTTGCTTTTCAACCTTCTCAAGGACCTCCTTTGTCGAATCCGATCCAACTAAAGTAGGAGAAACTGCCACCCGCTAGCCATCTTTTGCAACAAGTTGCAGTTGAGGGAACCGGTCGCTCGTAAGCGTATGAGTAATGTTGGTCCAGGCCGCTTCATCCCACAATACCGTTGAACCAAAACACAACCAAGGGAGGAAGCAATCTAAGCATCAACGCCCACAAACTAACGCCCACAAACTCTTTGTCTTCTACTCGAGATCTCATCTACACATAGACCTAGCTCATGATGCCACTGTTGGGGAACGTCGCATGGGAAATAAAAGTTTTCCTACGTTCACGCAAGACCTATCCATGGTGATGAGCATCTACGAGAGGGAGAGTGGATCTACATACCCTTGTAGATCGCTAAGCGGGAAGCGTTAAGAAACGCGGTTGGTGTAGTCGAACGTCTTCGCGATCCAAATCGCTGAGCGTGCCGCGATCTCAACACGATCCGTCCCATGATCCAATCACGATCCGTCCCGCGAACTCATCATGATCCGTCCCGCGATCTCATCACGATCCGTCTCGCGATCTTGATCATGGTCTTCCGATCTAGCGCCGAACGGACGGCACCTCCGCGTTCAGCACACGTACAGCTCGATGACGATCTCCACCTTCTTGATCCAGCAAGAGGAAGCGGAGAGGTAGAAGAGTTCTCCGGCAGCGTGACAGTACCGCGGCGATGGTGGTGGAGCAATTCCGGCAGGGCTTCACCTAAGCACTTCAGAAAACCAATCTAGAGGAAAAACTATGCACTAGAGGAACGAGTAGCACGTGGCTGAAAAAACTAGTGGAAAAACCCTAAAACCTCTAGTATATATAAGAGGAAGAGAGGAGGAGGCTTGTCCCTCAAGGGGCCAGCCCTAGGCTTCGGCCGAACCAAGGAGGAGAGGAGGAATCCTCCTCCAATCCTAGTAGGACTAGGACTCCTTCCTTTTTTGCCTTTTTTGCCTTTCTCCACCTTTTCTCTTTGGGCTTTTCTCTCCCAGACACATGGGCCTTGTGTGGGACTGCCACCAGCCCACTAAGGGCTGGTATTCACTCTCCCACAGCCCATTTAGCCTCTTGGGTCGAAATACCCCTCCCGATGGTCTCCTGGTACACTACCGGCACTCCCGGCACACTACCGATGAGCCCAAAACTTTTCCGGCGACCAAAATAGGACTTCCTATATATCAATCTTTTCCTCCAGACCATTCCGGATCTCTTCGTGATGTCTGGGATCTCATCCGGGACTCCGAACAACCTTCGGTCACCACCATACATAACTCTATACTACTGAAACGTCACTGAACCTGAAGTGTGCAGACCCTGCGGGTTCGAGAACTATGTAGACATGACTGAGACACCTCTACGGTAAATAACCAATAGCGGGACCTGGATGCCCATATTGGTTCCTACATATTCTACGAAGATCTTTATCGGTCGAACCTCTATGTCAAGGATTCAGTTAATCCCGTATGATGTTCCCTTTGTTCTTTGGTATGTTACTTGCCCGAGATTCGATCGTCGGTATCTCCATACCTAGTTCAACCTCGTTACCGGCAAGTCTCTTTACTCGTTCCATAATACAAGATCCCATGGCTAACACTTAGTCACATTGCTTGCAAGGCTTATTGTGATGTTGTATTACCTAGTGGGCCCTGAGATACCTCTCCGTCACACGGAGTAACAAAACCCAGTCTTGATCCATGCCAACCCAACAGACACCCTCGGAGATACCTGTAGAGTACCTTTATAGTCACCCGATTACGTTGCGACATTTGATACACACAAGGCACTCCTCCGGTGTCAGTGAGTTGCATGATCTCATGGTCATAGGAACAGATACTTGACATGCAGAAAACAGTAGCATTAAACTGACACAATCATATGCTACGTTTGTAGTTTGGGTCTTGTCCATCACACCATTCTCCTTATGATGTGATCCCATTATCAAATGACATCTCATGTCCATGGCTATGAAACCTTAACCATCTTTGATCAACGAGCTAGTCTATTAGAGGCATACTAGGGACATGGTTTTGTCTATGTATCCACACATGCATCTAAGTCTTGGGTCAATACAATTATAGCATGGATAATAAATGATTATCATGAACAAGGAAATATGATAATAACTCATTTATTATTGCCTCTAGGGCATATTTCCAACAAAAATCATGGCCCAAAACAGTATTTCCTGTTGCAGTTTTTTCACCACTGCAATCATCATGGTCATCGGGAATAGTAGTACCATTAATCATATGATCAACAACTATTTCACCCCATGATCAGTAGGATTAACTAGCTCAGGGGCAAAAGAAGAATTTCATCCCATAGGCGAGCGTCGGTGTTAGGATGGAGAGTGGCAAACGGAAAAATATGCTTATCAAATACCACATCTCTGGAAATATAGACACGATCAGTGGAGATATCTATGCATTTATATCCTTTGTGAAGGTTGCTATAGACAAGAAAGGCACATTGTTTGGAGCGGAATTGGAGTTTATGGGTATTGTATGGGCGCAAGTTGGGCCAGCAAGCACATCCAAAAATGCGAAGAGAGGAGTAGTTTGGAGTTTCACCAAATAACCTAGTGAGAGGAGTTTCATTGTGTATAACTTTGCTAGGCACCCTATTTATCAAGTAGGTGGCAACAATAATTAAAAGCCTCATCCCAAAACTTGAGGGGCATGTAGGCTTGGGCAAGCAAAGAGAACCCAACTTCAACAATGTGTCTGTGTTTTCGTTCGGCCGATCCATTTTGTTGATGAGCATTGGGACATGACACATGATGAGAGATACTGATTTTGGTGAAAAAGGAGTTCAACTTTTCGTACTCCCCACCCCAATCAGTTTGAATAGCATGAATTTTTCGATCGAATTGTCGTTCAACTAGGTTTTCAAAGTCATGAAATTTTTGGAAAACTTCGGACTTGTGCTTGATAAGATAAATCCATGTGAATTTACTAAAATCATTAATGAAACTCACATAGTATTTTTTTCTTCCTATAGTTTCAACAGAAGGACCCCACACATTGGAGAAAATAAGTTCCAAAGGAAATTTAGATTCACTCATAGATTGAGGATAGGGAAGTTGGTGACTTTTGCCTTTCTGGCAGGCATCACATACAAATTTATTTTCATCATTACTAACGCGCGGGAGTTTATTTTCACTAAGGATCTTCCGAACAGCAATGGAAGATGGGTGACCTAAACGTCGATGCCACCAATCTAGAGGTGGCTTGGTGACATTGAGCACTTGCTTCTGGACGTTTTTCCCGGTGTGTTTAACAGGATAGAGACTTCCTCTACTCTTGCCTCGAAGAAGAACCCTCCTTGTTTCTAGATCCTTTATAAGAAAAAAAAATGAGGATGAATTTCAACAATAGTATCGTTATCGAAAGCAAGCTTACTGGAAGAAATCAGATATTTGGTGGCCTCTGGAATGTGAAGGACATTTTTAAGATGAAGATCACGATTAGGGGTAGAAATAATTGTATGACCAATATGTTCGATGGACATACCGGATCCATTGGCAGTGTGGATCTGCTCATTGCTGGTGTACCTTTCCCGGACGGTCAGCTTCTCCAGGTCGTTGGTCAGTAGCACCATTGTCCATATACCAATTTGTGTCCACCCCGTACTGAGGGGCGGTCATTTTTGCCGAGCGCTCTTCACCCCCTTGGTAGGAGGAATCATAGCGCTTCCAGCACTTCCATGCCGGATGGCCGACCTTTGTTGCAGATCTGGCACACCGGCTTGGCAGAGGGATTGTTGGTGTAGTTCCCGCTGCCGTTTCCTCTTGTGTGACCATGACCACGAACGCGGTCACCTCCATGGCCGTCGTGACCACCACCGCTGCTGCCCGGTTTGTTGTTGAAGCCGCGGCCGTGATCATCGCCTCCGTTGTTGCCCTTGTTGAAGCGTCCGTGTGCCGCCGCATTTGCAGATGACTGAGAGGACCCGCCACAAAGAATCATGCGGGTCTCAAAGCTTAGGAGTTGTGAGTACAGCTCTGGGACCCTAACATATTCAACCCGGGAGCATATGGCAAAGACAACCGGATCAAACTCCTCATCGAGTCCGGCCAGGATGTGAGAGACCACTTCTTCCTCATCTACCTTTTTTCCTGAAGCGATTAGTTCATCACAAAGGGTTCTGACCTTACCAACATACTCTATGATGGTGGAGTTTCCCTTCTGAAGATTTGCCAATGCAATCCTGACATTGACAGTCTGCGCACGGGTATGTGATGTCAGCATCCCTTGCATGGTGTTCCACACCTCCGCTGCGGTGTGGCAGGTTGCCACCTGGACGGCCATCTCGCACGGTAGCGTGGTCAGCATGTAGGAGAAAACCTGTTGATTCCGTGCGTACGACATGCCAAACTCCGGGTTTGGGGCCTTGGACTTGGTCTTGCCATCGTCGCTGGTGACCTCAATGGTCATTGGTGGAGCCACTTGATCCACGTCAAGGAAGGTCGCCATATGCGCCCCCTGATGGCCGAAAGCACGATGGCGTACCATAGTGCTTTGTTCCCTCTCGTAAGCTTCTCGGTTGCGATGTGTGCAAACGGAGATAAGGGGAAAGAATTTGCGGAGGAGGAGCTCGCCGTGGATGAACCCGAGATAGGCTATGATTACCATGTAAAGAATAAGAGGTGAAGCCTATGATGATCTCATCAGGGATGTGTGCATGTTGATATATATAGCAAGTTACAGGTGCCGACAGGTTGTAGGAGTCTTGACCCCTAATCCAAGAATTACAAGATAAGATTAAGTCTCCTAACAATCTGCCTATGTACAACTCACGTATACACAAATATATGTACAAGTCGACACACTAACTAGCCTATTGAATAACATCACCCATATCGAAGCACTTAAAATATGCATCGAAAACGCAAACCAACTTGTGGCTGGATGGTTAAAAAGACAGTGGCATCTCTAGCCCATCAAAGTTCAAATCCTGATGCTCGCATTATTTCTAGATTTATTTCAGGATTTCTGACGATGCGTATTCAATAGGAGGAGACGTTTCCGTCGATGACGAGGTGTCTACTATGACTTTATAAATCTCAAGATGATATGTCAGCTCAATCTTTTTAAGAAATAGGATATGCGTGTGTGCATCGGAAACACATATGTGTCCTCCCTGAGATGCATTCGTCGTCACGATCTCTGTGAGGCCTCCAAAAGAACACGCCCTGACATCCTGATCCGTTACTTGAAAGTAGATGTTGAATGCGTACCATATGTTGCCGTCATGGCTGAACCATTGCATGAGCTAAGCACCCGTACCCAGCGATGTGCAAGCTGCGTTCGAGCACGAGCACAAGCAAGCATAGTTCACGGAGGCTGCCAGCTCACTATACTTCTCCTTCAAATCCTTGTTGAACACGCACCACTGCGATGGCATGCATGCACGTACTGCACTGCATTCCTTCGACCCCAAAGCATGATAAGCACCCGTACCCAGCGATGTGCAAGCTGCGTTCGAGCACGAGCACAAGCAGGCATAGTTCACGGAGGCTGCCAGCTCACTATACTTATCCTTCAAATCCTTGTTGAACACGCACCACTGCGATGGCATGCATGCACGTACTGCACTGCACTCCTTCGACCCCAAAGCATGATAAGCACCCGTACCCAGCGATGTGCAAGCTGCGTTCGAGCACGAGCACAAGCAGGCATAGTTCACGGAGGCTGCCAGCTCACTATACTTATCCTGCAAATCCTTGTTGAACACGCACCACTGCGATGGCATGCATGCACGTACTGCACTGCACTCCGTCGACCCCAAAGCATGATAAGCACCCGTACCCAGCGATGTGCAAGCTGCGTTCGAGCACGAGCACAAGCAGGCATAGTTCACGGAGGCTGCCAGCTCACTATACTTATCCTTCAAATCCTTGTTGAACACGCACCACTCCTATGGCATGCATGCACGTACTGCACTGCACTCCTTCGACCCCAAAGCATGAACGTACGACATACTTCCAGGCCATTGCGAATGGCCGCTGTCACCGCAACTCCATCCCCCTACTATGGGATGGGGAGACCCTCCTCCAGCGCACCGCTGAGATTTGCGCCCACGTGGACGGCTTCTTTAAAGCCCTATTCTCGCTCTCCCCTCGGGGAGGGCTGTCCCTAGCCCGGTCCTTCTGGGATATACACCAGCGCATCTCCGACGCGGAGAACACGACGCTCACTGCCCCGTTCTCTGAGGACGAGATCTGGGCGGCCATCAAGGGAATGAACCTTGCTTCCGCGCCTAGCCCTGATGGCCTCCCTGTGAAGTTCTTCCAGACCTTCTGGGATGTGATCAAGCCGGAGGTGATGGACCTGTTCGAAGAATTCTATGTGGGAACCATTGACCTCTCCCACCTCAACTATGGGAACATTACCCTTATTCCCAAGGGGGCGGGGGCCTCCAATATCTGCCAGTTCCAGCCGATTACGGTGATCAATGTGATTTTTCGTATCCTGGCTAAGGGGTATGCCAATAGGGTGACCCTGTTAGCAAACCGCATCACTCATCCTAACCAATTGGTCTTCGTTCAAGGCCAATTTATCTTGGATGGGTTCTTGGTCTTCCATGAGGTCCTACACGAGATGCGCACTAGGCGGCAGCATGCAGGCTTCTTGAAGATCGACCTTCACAAGGCCTATGATACAGTCTCCTGGGCCTTCCTCCGAGAAGTGCTCCTCGGGAAGGGCTTTGATAACCGGTGGGTTACCCGAGTTATGCAGATGGTCTCGTCTGGCCGGACCGCGGTTAACATCAAATGGGAGGTTGGACTGTACTTCCCCACCCTTTGTGGGGTTAGACAAGGGGATCCCTTCTCCCCCTTCTTGTTCAACATGGTGGTTGACGCCCTTACCACCATCCTCGATAAGGCCAAGGCGGCCGGCCATATTCATGGAGTGGTTCCTCAGCTTGTAGGAGGAGGAGGGGTCTCCCTCCTGCAATATGCTGATGATACTATTATCATGGTGGAAGGATCCGAGGATGACATCATCAACCTCAAATTCCTACTCGTGTGCTTTCAGTAGATGTCGGGGCTCAAGATCAACTTCGACAAGAGCAAAGTGATGATTCTTGGCTACTCTCCCTATGAGGCCCAACTCATTGCCGAACGTCTCAATTGCCAGCTTGGGTCCTTCCCCTCCTCCTACCTGGGGGTACCCATTAGTGACTCGCGTCTCTCCATCGCGGACTTGCAGCCTACGGTGACTAAGCTCCAACACTGGATTGAACTGTGGCAAGGCAGGTGGCTGTCCAAGGCAGCCAGGACCGTGCTCATCAACTCCTCCCTGTCCAGCCTCCTCATGTTCTTGATGACCTTATATAGTCTCCATGAAACCCTACACCACGAGATTGCCAAGTACCAGTCTAGATTTTACTGGGCTGGCAAGGGCGATAAGTAGAAATACCACATGGTCAACTGGACCGACATCTACAAGCCTCGTGACCAGGGGGGCTAGGGATCATGTCGTGGAAGCACATGAACATCGCTTTGCTGACTAAGTGGTTGTGGAGGATCGCCAATGGTGATGGTGGTCTCTGGCTGGATATCATTAGGAACAAGTACCTTCGGGGCCAGCTGCTGGCCTTCTACCAACGCTCCGGAGGCTCTCAGTTCTAGCAACTTGCCATCCAGCTGCTCCCTGTCCTGCGCATTGGATCTTCCATCTCGATTGGGTCCGGGTTTGATACATTGTTCTGGTATGATAGATGGGTCGGAGACTTGTTGTTTGTTGTCCGCTTCCCGGACTAATTATCCATCGCAATGGAGCCTAGGACTTCGGTCGAGGTTGCCATGTTGGATTTAGGGCGCCTTGCGTTTCGCCACCCCTTTGGCCCCCTTGAGATAGCGTCCTGGGATGACATGCTGGATTGCATCACCCTCCACACGCCCGACGTTGACAATGACACATACTGCATGTCTTGGCGCCTGGAACTCTCTGACCGCTTCTCCACTAAATCTCTGTACTAGGCCATCGCCCCATCGACTGATCTAGAGGCCCTCATTGCCGTGTGGGTCATTAGGCTACCACTCAAAATCAGAATCTTCCTATGGCAATGGATTAGGGGAAGGGTTCCTTCAAGGGTGGAGGTGCTCAAATGCAATGGCCCTGGAGATGGGATTTGCCCCGTGTGCGACACAATGCAGGACTCAAATCACATCTTCTTTGCTTGTGTCACTGCCCAATTCCTCCGGAGTTGCTTTCGTGATACCGTTGGTGGCCACTGGTGTCATACCAACGTCCCTGGCCTCTTTGTGGAGATTCAGTCCGTCCCCTCGTCGGCTCGCCACATTAGGTGGCTGACCATCGAGGTGCTCGCGTGGACTCTCTGGACTATTCACAACAAGCTTGTGATTGAGTGTGTGCCTCTCCGACGTGCTACTGACACAGTTTTTAAAATGTGTGGTTTCCTGCAACTCTGACGACCGCTTAGCCGCTCCTCCGACTGAGACGCCATCAACACCATCATCGTCGACCTTCGCTCGATGGCTCTCCGCATGGCGCCCCCGGTTCCGCCTCCACCCACCGAGCCAGATTAGATTGTTGTGCTTTATCACCTGTTGTTGGGTTTGGGTGTGGGTGTGTGTCTCTTAGGGCTTGTTGAGGTATGCCCTCAGCGGAACCCTTTGATGTTGTCTTGTGGTACTTCTTTGTGTGTGTGTGTTGAACCTATGTCGAATATTATGCTCTGACGGTTTGCTTTATATATAAAACGGGGCGAAAGCCTTTTTCGATAAAGCTACAGGTTCCTGTTTTGACCATTCCCCCTGAGATCCATGGAGAACTTTAGCTTTCCATCATAGATGAGCAGCTCCGAGTGGCGCTCGAAGCGCCCAGGCAGCACACTCTTCTGGTTCTGATGATCAGCGCAACCAGCTGGTAGAGGTAGGCGTCCATGCGATGCGAGTAAGCGACCAGGCCTCAGACTCAGAAGCGTACCGACATTCTTGGCAACTTCTTCAGAAAACCATCGTAGAACTTCTGGGCGTATCTGACGTTGGCGATCTTGTCGCCATCTGTTGGCCAGCCGATCTAATTCTCATCTCACCGACTAGGATCTTCATGTCAGGCACGCCAGCTTTTCTTAGGGCATGTACAATGGTGCTATTTTAGAAATGGCACGAAGGATAAATGATGCGTTGGAGGAAAGAGAACTCATAAAAAAGGCTTTGTCTTCTCTTATTGAAAAAAAGACAAAAGGTGATCTCTTAGCATAATATGTCTTACCGTGTTTTTAAAAATAACTAGTTATTGAAGATAAGGCTAAGAGATGACCCATTGTAGACTCTCTCTCCTGTACTATCTTTAAATTACATGTAAGATTTAAGATATAACTATCTTATTGTACATACCGATCAAACAAGTGTCCAAGTTGGCGTCCAACACATTGGTGTATACCATTCCCTTGTCATAGACTGGCTCGCGGCTTGCTGTCACGACGGGAAGTTTGCGTTCTGGTAGAGGCGAGATAAATTCAACCGCAACCGTGCTCACTGGACTTGTCTCCAAAAATCACTTCGGCCATTGGACTCAGAAATGCCCAGATTACGGTCGTGAAACTCCATCAACGAGGATAGACGGTCACGGCGTACATTTCTGCTATGTATTCTGCCAACGTGTGGCATACACTTTGACTTGTTGACCATACCCAGAGTAAAAGCTTGGCAAAAGCAGGGGAATTTTCGTAAACAGTCTTGCTAAGTCTGAGTCGACTGAGATTTTTTGTTGACGATATATCCGTAGGATCTTACATTGAAATCCGGGTAAAAACTGTTTTAGTTTTTTCATTTTTTCTCCTGCATATTATGTTACTTTTTGACTACGACTTAGTTAAATCTCAGTAGAGTAGACTGAGATCTAGCCACACCCTTTCGTAAAATTAATTACAATCAGGCCTGTGTTACGGAGATACATTTCTCCGTAAAACACTCCAAGTCAACTCTGCTTCACCTTGCACCTTGCGACTTCTCCTCATGGAGCAGCAATGTGGCCACACCTTGTTAGCGACAGGATCTCGCTCTCTGGATTTCTCACGCACGGATACATGCTCGGATACACACGCGTTCTTGGATTACAACTTGCAGAGAAAGAAAGAAGAAAAGTAGGTGTGTGCCTTGCCGTGCCGATTTCCCGATCCAAGCCCGGATGGACGAACTGGTTTTCTTCTCCTCCTTAAGTATCATTCGACCATGCCTGACCCACGTACTTGCGATTAGGTTGGGTGATCCAACATGGCCGGCTGTTGACGCACCCTTCGCTCTGATTGGTTGCTGTGGACGGGTCGGTCGTTGTGGCAGCGTCACTGTCCTTCCTCCCTTTGGCTGCCATGGCAACGGGTGAGGGCGTTGGGTTGCTGACATCCCCTCCTTCGTGAGACACGACTTCCCCCCATGCCAGTAGACCAGGGAAGCGTTCCTTCAGGCTGAGTGCGTCCTCTCATGTGGCGTCGAGGACGGACGGGTCTGATCAGCGAACCAAGGAGCTGTTTGTGGTGGCCCGTGGGTGTTTGGCGCCAACGCGATGTGATGATTTCCACCGGTAGTAACCCATCCTTGGATAGTTGAGGGAGGTCCACGGATGCCACCTGGGGTGAAAACAAGACGAAGTTGAGAAACATGAAAAACAGGGTGTACCTTGGAGTCTGCTGGCAAGTTCAGACGAAAAGCCACTTGGTTGATTGCTTCGATCACTTGAAATAGGACAAAGAATCTGAATGCTAGTTTGTGATTTGCCCTTCTCTCCACGGATGTTTGCACGTAAGGCTGCAACTTGACATATATTGAATCCCCGGGTTTGAAGGTTCTGTCACTACGTTTCTTATCTGCTTGAACCTTCATGATGTTGCAGGCTCGATTGAGGTACTGTTTCCTGACTTGCTGCATAAGCTTGTGTTCTCCAAGCCAATCTTTAAGCAGCGGCGGAACCAAAGGGTGTGCCGCACCCAGAAAATCTGGCTGATCAGACCAGCGCAAGCGGCGGCGGCCGAGCAGCCAGCGCGATGGATATATATATTATTCAAAGGCTTTCACCTGATCCAGGGAAAAGAATTCCTGTTTCGGACTATGATGTTGATGATCAAGATGAAGTTCGCAGGCGGTACATTGCAAAGAATGCAGTCCAACCATATGCACACAACTTTGAAGTCAAGAAAATGTATGGTAAAAATCGACACTTCAACTTTGTTTGGTTTGAGAACTATAAATGGCTAGAATATAGTGTCAAATATGAGGCAGCATTTTGATTCGTGTGTTATTTGTTCAAAGGCAAATAGAATGGGGGACCTAGGGGTGATGCCTTTTGTTAAAGGTGGTTGGAAAATTTGGTATAGGCCTGATGCATTAGACAAACATGAGGGTGGTATTAATAGCATTCACAACAAAGCTCAAGAGAAGTACAATTTATTTGTGGCACCCCAACCATCAATTGACAATATCATTGTGAGGGTGTCTAAAAAGGATCTATGTATGTACAAGGCTAGACTAACTTATTCAATTAGATGCTTGAGGTATCTTTTGAACCAAGGATTGGCATTTCATGGACATGATGAGAGTGAAGAATCTAACAACAGAGGAAACTTTCTTGAACTTCTTAAATGGCTTGCTTCAAATGATGAAGAAGTTAATAAATTTGTTTTGAACAATGCTCCTGGGAATTGCATCTTGACTAGTCCAAGTATACAAAATCAAATAATTGAATGTTGTGCGGTGCAAACAACTAAAAGAATTATTGAAGATATTGGTGCTGACCACTATGCAATCCTAGCATATGAGTCCAGTGATGCATCTCATAAAGAACAACTTGCTCTCTGCATATGTTTTGTTGATAAATCGGGAAGAGGATGTGAGAGGTTCCTTGGAGTTGTTCATGTTGCCAATACAACTTCATTATCACTTAAGGATGCAATTCAAACTATGCTTAAAGATCATCATTTGACTCCTAGTCAAATACGCGGGCAAGGATATGATGGGTCTAGCAACATGAAAGGGGAGATTAAAGGGTTGAAAACATTGATCATGAAAGAGTCACCCTCGGCCTATTACATCCATTTTTTTTGCACATCAACTTCAATTGGTTCTTATAGCCGTGGCAAAGGAAAATGAACCATGTTTGTGGTCCTTTGATCATGTTTCTTACTTTGCTCAATATTGTTGGAGTTTCTTGTAAGCGCCATGACATGCTTCGAGATGTTAGAGCTCAAAAGGTTTTGGAAGCACTTGAAATGGGTGAGATTGAAAGTGGAAGTGGGCTAAATCAAGAGATGGGACTAGCTAGACCCGGCGATACTCGTTGGGGTTCTCATTTTAAAACCATTATGCACATTGTTAGCATGTATTCCACAATCCTTGAAGTAATGGATGCTATTGGAAAAGATCCTTCACAAAAAGGTGAGTGGACAAGAATACGTGGAGTTGCTCAAGCCTTTGAATCATTTGACTTTGTTCTCAATCTTCACTTGATGCTTGTTATTCTTGGCTATACAAATGAGTTGTCCAAATCTTTGCAAAAGAGAGATCAAGACATTGTTAATGCAATGGCACTTGTTAGTTTGGCAAAGAGTAGAATGCAACACATGAGGTCTCATGGTTGGGAAGAATTTCTTGCAAAGCTAGTCTTGTTTTGCAACAAACATGACATTGAAGTTCCTTTGTGGGAGGATACTTATGAGCCTCATAGACGATCACGTCGGTACTATGAAGTACAAACAAATGATGATCGTTATAGAAGAGAAGTATATCTTGGTGTCATTGATTGCAGGTGGAGGATGCGGCAATTCCCAAGTGCCTTGGTTCGCGTCCATATAGTGCTGCAAATGGAGAGGTTTTCGGAATTCTAACATGAGTTATACCAAAATTCTGCAAGCCAAATAACACTAGTGCAGAAAACGCTAGTGCCGACGTTGTAAAAATCATATTGGTGACGTTAGGGATCGACGTCACCAGTGTGACGTCATTGTTAACAAAATATCAATGACCATGGGCCCCACGCCATTGGTATTTTATGTACCGGTGACGTGGCACTGTTCACTCATGCCACCAATATGCTAAATAGCAATGGCGTGCACATACATGCCACGTCACCACTATTAATTAGTGGTAGCAATGTTCACATAGCCTCCAACGCCACCACTAAGTATTTATGGATTAAAAAATCAATTATACAATTCATCCATGCATCCAATATTTATACATTCATCCATATATTCAGACATTGTGTACATTTTGAAATGTAAGAAATAGTAATATTCAAATATGTAGATATAGTTCATCCACATATTCAAATCTAGTTGCCACCGCTGCTCCTCTTTTGAGCTCCTTGTGGATGTCGTCGCCGTTGTCGCAGCCCCGTGTGGTTGTCGTCGTCGTCGTTGATATGAAACCGACCTTATCAAGCAACCTTTCATAGTGAATGCAAGTAAATTTTGATGAAAAGATCATGCTTATTGCTACTGTAGCATTGAACAGATCATCCACATGAGGCATTGCTACTCTACAGGCTGTAGTTCATTGGGTAACAAAATATTGTATAAGTTTACTGGAAAAGACACACCCAGTTACTTTGCCAAACTGACAATAAAAACTGCAAGATATAACTGGAAAGGAAAGAAATTCCCATCTAGATAGATTAGGTGTGAGTTATTGGAACAAAAACACATGCACCTAGAGTAAATGTACTAACAAGATTACATGATGCTTCAACTAAACAAGATGACATGATGCTTTTACTAAACAGGAGCAAGACATTTAAACTTGATAGAACATTGGCACTGCCAAAAATCCTTGTACGTTAGATTGTTACGCCAGAAAATTTGTATTTCCAAACATGCTATTTAAGGTGCCATATATAGTAACTATAAAAAAAAGAGAATGATTAAGTAGTAAGACCTACGGTGCACATACATGAGGTTCAACAAATGTTCTTGTGTAAAACCTAGCTAAATCAACAAGACAGTTCAGCTTGAAAATTTGGTCAACGAAACAAGAGCTCATTAAACATGATCAAAGAAACAAGAACTTGGGAAGAGTGTGATAATGCATACTTTGTGTGTCCGTGCGTGCGTGCGTGCGCGCGCGTGTGTGTGTGTGTGTGTGTGTGTGACGCATAGCCACCATCTGGTGGAAGTAGCTAGTATTCACATGACATGAAGTGATTTTTTACTGTTACTATGGCATTTGGACCTTCTTCAGAAGAAAAAGAACAAACTAAGTATCAAGGCTCCAATACTACTGCTGTTACATTATGCAAGGAATTTTTCAAAGATAAAACAGCAACAAACTGGGCTAGCTAAAGTAGATGGCTCTAGTGGAAGTCATGTTGTGTGGTGTGACGACTTTGGGGAATTCCTGCTGGGTTCTACTAATTCTGAGGACCGAATGGCCTGTGCTCATTGTTCACATTGCTACCATTTTCCTTGGCACTGCTGCAGTCGATGTATTAACTAGTTTTATGATTCCACTAATTCAGATTAGCTGATGAAACAACTTCATGTACACCTAATCAGCCATATGGTAAATTATATGTACGTACTTGTAGCCCAGTCTACCATACAGTGGTGCTTGCTAGACCTAGCGAGCACAGATCATCTTTAAAATAAATTTTGTGTGTCTAGGCACAATGCATCCTAAACAACTAAGTGGTCAATATGCTACAGGCAGCTCGTGGAGGCAATACAACGAACATTTTGTGCGCATCCATCGGAGAGATTCAGTCCATTCATTTACATAAAATCAGAATGAAACTAAACATCAGAGATCGGAGTGATGAACCAGACTTGTGGCCTGAGGGAGAGGTGCGGCACACCGTGGTCATTCATGAGCGTGAGCTCGCTGGCAGGAATAGTTGTCAACGTGGAAGGCCAGCTCGCCCCCGGCGTCGTAGACGGAGAAGCATCTGCGTTGGGGTGTATCCTCGTGGGCGTCCACGGTGGAGGAGGAGTGGAGGACTGGACGATGTCGGTGGAACCATGGCGATGTCGGGCGCCGGCCGTCGAGCGGCTAGGGTTAGTCGTCACAGGTGACGGCAAAACACGATCGAGCGTCAAATTGATGTTCTGGAGATGGTAGAGCGTCGAGAGGAGAGAGTCGGGAGCTGCCGGATGGTGGTGGGGGTCACCGGAGTCAGCCGGAATCAAATGACGAAGGTTGCACATATATCCTTGTTTGCTCTTTTATCTTAGGCCATGCAAACCAAAAATGCTATTCGTACGTAAGACTCCTACAAAATCTGTACGTACTAGTTCATTTTAAGCTGGCAACTGCTCCCTTGATTTTCGCTAACTGTTGTCCTTGTGAGGTACTTTCGCAAATACTTGTCATAAAAATAAATAAAATGGATATATTTATAACTAAAATAAATCTAGATATATCCACTTCTAAGACAAGTATTTTCGGACGAAAAAAATAGTACGTAAACATTTCGTAAAATCTTTACGTACGAGTAACCTCCTACACTGCTATCGTGAAAAGCATGAAGGATTTTCTGTTGTAATTCTAGAGCCCCTCTCAGCCAGTCTGTTGTGGAAGTATAATAGACCATCTTTGATAATGAATCATTGCTTGGGATCCAGTCAAGTGGCGAGCTTGACAAAGATCTTCTGTACTTATGGGTTACTTTTTTATTTTTATTTTTGAAAAGGAGAATGATCTCCGGTCTCTGCATCTGCAAGATGCATGCAACCACTTTATTAATTATTCACAGAGATCTTACAAAGCAATACATCAATATATCTGAAGCCGTCCTCTTAGCAACAATCGCTACTCCTATCCAATTATGAAGGGGTGCAGAAAGTGTGAGCCACATATCCAGACCTCTTACCTCGCCTAACATCTAAAGGCGGAGGCCCCGACCGAGCCACATACCGGGTCAGGGGTACAATCTGGTCCGACG